>CANTUR010000024.1:3570000-5970000 GCA_947683625.1 Mallotus nudiflorus
AGTGTAAATTAGATCAAATCTAAGAGAAAATGTAATTTGCTCTTAATGTAATCCAACTAAATTCAATTTGGAAATGCATTATACAATCTTCATCATAAATAATTCACTCAATTATAATTAATATTTTCATGCATTTAAAGGTGGTTTTTAATTTTAAAATATTAAAAATCATTAAATGACATTTAATGGGTAACAAATATTTTGATGATAATTGAATAAAGTAAAATAATAATAAATTTATTTGACAATTTTATTTAAATATTAAAAATTAATAAAAAAATAAGTCCTTTAATTTTTTTTTTAAATTTGTAGAATTCAACTATTTATATTATTTGAAATATATTTTATCACTTTATGCAGTTGCTACTGATGGTAACATTTTACTACATATGTTGGGTATGTCCATTTTTATAGATTTTCATTCTAATATTTAAAGGAGTGGGAGATATCTCAAACTTAAGATCTCTACTTTATAAATTAAATACTTTACTATTAAATAATTGGATGTTTTATATTTAATTAATATTTATTTATGTTATGTCAATTTTTTTAAAGAGCACCAAATATCGTAAAATATAAAAGATAATTTTAATGTCAAAATTAATATTTTGTTAACTTTTATATATAGGATAAATTTTCTTCAAACAAAAATTATTAATTTTCACTAAATTTAATTATTAGTAAAATATTGTTATTAAATATTTTTTTGAAATGAAAAATTTTACCTTTAGGTTAATGTGTTTAAACAAAAATATTATTTTTAATTGATACGCTATTATTTAATGAGAAGCATATAAAATATTTTTAAGTTGATATTTAATTGAATTAAATTAACTAAAAATATTTAAAATTTGACAATTTACAATTTAATATGTATGGATAAAAATTTTTATTTGAAGAACTTCATCATTTCATTGGAAAGAGCATTGAGGAACAATAACAGCTCTAATGAAACTCTAACAAGAGTATCGTTAGAGTAGGGTAACATCACAGTCTGTCTAGAACTTCACTAAATCTATATGCCAAAATAGGGCTATGATTCCTAATACATTGAGAGCTAAATTTGCATTATATTAGAGTTCAAAAGGCAATATTTATCCTTCAACTTTTCTTACTGGCTAGTGAAAGGCTTTGGGCTAGCTTCCTCAGAGGTCGAAACTGGACATAGTATTACTTTACTTGTCTTGAACCTAGATTGTGCGTAAACTATGAAGGCTGTATTAGGCTTCCACTCCTTGCTCTTTATGGCTACAGAGCCCGCCTCTTTTTACTTGAAAACCTAATGATGTGAAGGCTATGTCTTGAGAAGTCTGCTCATCATTGCCAAGTGTCAGAGCCTTGAAAGGTGCAATAAGAAAGCAAACTCTACAGTGGATTAGGTTAGTAAAATATGCAGCTCGAGGGTTCAGAAGGCTCAAGGAAAATGAAAGCCCACTCTCTATGTCTTTCATCTGAGCATTACTGGTTGTTTGATTCTTTATGGCTATTAGGTGCTTGCTCTTTACAGTTACTATTGCACAATTAGAGGATATGCTAGAATCCTAGTCCAGATGGAAACTCCTCGAGACTTTCTTGGTTTGTTGAGCTTTGATCCAAGGATTGTAGGCTAGATTGTTTTTAATTCCACGTGAGTTTCACTTATTTATGGTGAATGCCTTGCAAATCTGGATAGCTTGACTTGAATATTTTTTGTCACTAAGATTTTTGCCTGCCAATCTTATTTCTTTCTTTTACGTTCCACCCTCCATAGCAACCACTAGGACCCAGTTTCCCTTGCGAGCAAACTAAACTAAAAATAAAATCGAACCAATTTTTTAAGTTAACATTTTCAATTTCATGAATCAAATGGAACTAAGTTGAAATTTTAATTTAATTCAGTTTCATTTGATATTGAAAAAAATTAATTAACCAAATAAATTGAATTTTAATACAATTTTAATTTTAAATTTTGAATATTATAATAATTTAATAAAAATTTAAATAATTTATATTTATTAAAATTTAATTTGTTTTGGCTTGTTTGATTTTTATTTTAAAATTTTTTTATTTTTTTAATTCTATTTTTATTTCGATTTGATTAAAAAAATTGATTCAAAACTAACCAAAGTGACTACATTCACACCCATACCAACTACCTATTGTATACACATTTCTTCCTATAACCCACACCCAAAGCCACACCAACCACCTATTGTATACTAAACTTCTTACTACTACCCACACCCAAAGCCATACCAACCGCCTATTCTATACACACTTCTTGGTACCACCCATACCCAAAGCCACACCAACATCTCCCATACGCCACTTCAACATATTTTCTCCGCATGAAAAATTATTTTTTATTTCGATATGAGTTGGTCTAGTAATAAAACTTTTTGTTATACCACTTGAGATGCGAGAGAATTTTAGCCCTTTTCTCTTTTTCCTTATTAATAAATTAATAAATACTAATGCTATCTTTGTCCATAATAATAATAATAATAATAAAGTAAGTTTTTCTCTAATCCTTTTATCAAAGAGTTGGCTACCATGATAAAACAAAATTATCCTCACCTTAGAAACTACATCCACACGTTTCTCTATATATAGGCAATCACTCCTCTGCTATATAACACCATATACAACCAAACTTAAATATACAAAAAATAATTAATGGACGAAGCAGAGCAAAATTGTAGAGACAGAAGATGGTCTCTTATGGGACTGACTGCTCTAGTAACAGGAGGAACTCGAGGCATAGGGTAAGTGATGCAGGCCGCATAGAGAAATAAACTCTAAAATTTATGCAAAAATTTGACAAATTATGATAATGGTAGTTTCATAATTTTTGACAAGTTCCAAGTATTGGATTTGGGCGATTCAAAAACCTATTTCATATGAAAATGGACTAGCGGTTTGAAGTCACCAGATTTCCTTATGAGATCCATCGCTTTTCGACCAAATTCTATCATTTAGGTCCTTAAACGGACTTTTTTTTTTGTTATTTTCTATTTTTAGGATTTTATTTTCCTAATTTTTATTTAAGGTTTTTTCTAGAATTTACTATTTAAGCTTTCCTTATTATTGTTGGATAACAATTTTATGATAATTTGAATTCTCTTTATTCTTCCAAAATTTCTTGAAAATTTTGATGCCTATAGTCTAAATTGCTATAGAAGGTTGTTTATTAGTAGTCGTGCGCGATTCAATAATATTCGATTGTTTAATCCACTTTTCTGCTACGTCAGTTTGGTATCAGAGTTGTGCTCCTCGGACAAGATGTCTCGCAGAAGATAGCAACAACAACCATAACTACAACGTGTAGAAGAGGTTTATGAGCGTGATGATCTACATCGTATTAAACAGCCAATGGACCAGATGGATCAATGGATTGACACTCTCATGGAATAACTCACGACAAGGATGGAGGAGTTGTTGTTAGTCAATCAAAATAGGGAGTAGCGGGAGCAGCTGAATCAGGATTTGAGACGGAACCTTAATGTTGATGACTGAAGGAATCCTTTTGCTAAAGGAAACGATGATGAAGATGATAATGGTGATGGGTATTATAAGAATCCCCGTAGACGTTAACGACAGTATGTAGAGGTTGATGACAGGCGACGATGGGAAGCAGGTATACGAACTGAATTACCTGAATTTCATGGTACCTTACAACCCGAAGAGTTCCTTGATTGGGTGGCTGCAGTAGAGGAGGTAATGGATTTTACGGGGGTGCCAGAAATCACCGAGTACCATTAGTGGCAATGAGGTTCAGAGATAGAGCCATGGCTTGGTGGCAGCAAACCAAACAGACTCGAGTCTAGTTGGGGAAGTCCAAAATTACGACTTGGGAGAAGATGAAGAAATAATTGCGTGTTGCATTCCTGCCTTATAATTATCAACGTTTATTATATCAAAGGTTGCAGAATTTAAGGTAAGGGGCCCGTTTAGTTGATGATTATATAACTGAATTTTATCAATTAATCGCTTGGAATGAGGTGCACGAGACAGAACATGAATTGGTGGTAAGGTATATTGGGGGCCTAAGGGAGTAAATAAAGGATACGATGAACATTTTTTATCCTATTTCTATTTTCGCAGCACACCAGCGGGCCTCGCAGATTGAGAGGAGGCATTTGGGTGGTTTTGTATAGAATATGGGGTAGGGAAGCACAGGAGGAGGACTTGGTGCGAGTCATCCAAGTAGTGGTGTGACCACTAGGGCTGCTAGTAGACCAGCAGTGGCACCAAGGCCAAATAGTGTCAAGTGTTTTTCATGTGGCGAGACAGGGCACAGGCAGACTAAGTGCGAAAATAGGGGAAAGGGAAAAGGAGCCATATTTGCTGATTCGAATGAACACCAGGATGAAGAGGAGGCTGTAGACTTGATAGGAAACCTAGTATTTGATGCAGATGCAGGGGATGAGGAGATTGTGACTGTAGATGTAGGCACAACATTGGTTGTGTGGAGGTCCTACCTAATGCCAAGGGCTGTGGATGAGGAATGGCTGCGAAATAATATCTTCCACTCTACCTGTACTATTAAAGAGAAAATTTATAGGTTTGTGATTGATGGGGGTAGTTGTGAGAACCTAATATCAGCAGAAGCAGTTCAGAAATTGGGAATTATGACTGTCAAGCATCCTAAGACATACAAATTGGCATGGTTAAAGAAAGGGGGTGAAGTAATAGTTTCAAAATGTGCTTTAGTGTCCTTCTCCATTAGGGCAAAGTATAAGGATGATGTTTGGTGTGATATGATAGCCATAGATGCATGTCATCTGTTGTTGGGGTGACTGTGGCAGTTTGATAGAGTCGTGATGCATGACAAAAAGGCTAATACTTACAGCATAATGTTTGAAGGGACGAAAATATTGCTTATCCCTAAAAAGGACTCTAAACAATTTGCAACTGTGCAAGGCAAAAATAAGAGTTGTGTTAATTTATTAACCTTGTCCTAATTTGACAAAGTAGTGCAACAATATAAAATTATCTATGTCATATTTGGGAAGATGGTGGATGGAGAGATGGTGGTTCCTGATGTGGTTTTACCACTTCTGGAAGAGTTTAGTGACTTATTTCTAGAAGAACTGCCTGAAGGGTTACCTCCCATGCGAGACATCCAACATCAGATTGACCTTGAACCAGGGGCAGCCTTGCTAAATCAACCACACTACTAGATGAGTCCCAATGAGCATGAAGAACTGAGGAGACAAATAGAAGAGTTATTGGCCAAGGGATACATTCGTGAGAGCTAGAGCCCTTGTGTTGTACCAACCCTTTTAACACCAAAGAAGGATGGTTCTTGGTGAATGTGCATAGATAGTCAGGCCATCAATAAAATAACAGCTAGGTATCGTTTTTCTATTCCTAGACTGGATGACTTACTTGATCAACTTAGTGGGGCCACAATTTTTACTAAACTTGATTTAAAGAGTGGCTATCATCAAATTCAAAATCGAGCTGGTGATGAATGGAAAACAACTTTCAAGACAAGAGAGGGGTTGTATGAGTGGGTAGTGATGCCATTTGGGTTGTCAAACACACTAAGCACTTTCATGTATGTTATGAACTAGCTTCTGAGGGCTTTCATTAGCAAGTGTGTTGTTGTGTATTTTGATGATATTCTGATTTATAGTGCTAACTTAGATGATCATTTACAGCAATTACGAGAGGTCCTAACTGTGCTGCGTAGAGAGAAGTTTTACGCTGCAGTTAAGAAGTGTGCATTTTACACTTCTAAGGTGCTATTTCTTAACTATGTTGTTTCTGGAAAAGGATTGCAAGTGGACAAAATAAAGGTTAAGGCTGTGAAACATTAGCCAACACATACCACCATAACCGAGGTGAGAAGTTTCCATGGACTTGCCTCATTTTACATACGTTTTATTTCGTATTTTAGTAGTATTATGCGCTTATCACTGATTGCATGAGGCAAGTTGGGAAGTTTGTATGGACTGATGAGGCAAAAAAGGCATTTTAGTTGATTAAAATATGCCTTACCATAGCCCCTATCTTAGTGATGCCTGATTTTAATCAACCTTTTGAGCTATATTAAGACGCTTCAAAAGTGGGAATTGTGGCCGTTTTAATCCAAAACATCATATCGGTAGCTTATTTCAGTAAGAAGTTGGCAGGGGCTAGGATGCTCTATAGTACCAATGATGTCGAGTTCTATGCTGTTGTGCAAGCTATTAAGCATTGGCATCATTATTTGTTTTAGAAATAATTTATTACATATACAGATCATGAGGCTTTGAAACATTTGCATCGACAAGACAAGGTTTTTGCTAGGCATGTGAGTTGGGCGGCTTACCTTCATAAATTCACTTTTATTATGAAACACAAGTTAGGGGTTACCAATAAGGTGGCAGATGCATTGATCAGGAGAAAGACATTATTAACATGAATGACCATTGAGGTACTAGGCTTTGAATCCTTTGCCGAATTAATTGAGACTGATCCATACTTCTATGTTATTTTAGATAAAATTAAAATAGGCGAGTGCATAGATTTCCTAGTGCATAATGGATTTTTGTTCAAGGGCAATCAGCTATGTATCCCAGACTATAGCTTGTGCTTGAAGATTCTTTAGGAATTGCATGGTGAGGACATATCGGTCGGGACAAAACTGTGCAATTGGTTAAGGCTCGATATTTTTGGCCTACCATTCATAAAGAAGTAGAAAAGATGGTGGAAAGGTGTCAGATTTGCCAGGTTTCCAAGGAAGTAGTATCTAACACAAGCCTTTACATGCCTCTGCCAGTTCCTTCACAACCTTGGGTGGAACTCAGCATGGATTTTGTGCTTAGATTACCACACACACAGTGAGGTAATGATTCTATCTTCATGGTAGTTGATCATTTCTAAAAAATGGTGCATTTTATACCATGTAAAAAGACAACAAATGTTGCTTATGTAGCTCAATTATTCTTTAAGGAAATATACAAGCTGCATAGTTTGCCTCTATCTATTATGTTAGATAGAGATACCAGGTTCCTTAGTCATTTTTGGCATAGCTTGTGGAAGATGGTGAATACGCACTTGAATTTCAGTAGTGCCTATTATCCACAAATAGATGGACAAACAGAGCTGGTGAACCAATCTTTGGGTAACTTGCTGAGATGCCTAGTGGGTGAACATATGAAGAGTTGGGATCAGAAGTTGTGTCAGGCAGAGTTCGCCCATAATCATGCAGTTAATAGGAGTACTGGATTCAGCCCTTTTGTAGTGGTGTATTCGGTTGTGCCTCGGGGACCCCTGGATTTGATTCCTCTTCCAATAAATATGAAACTAGATGGTAGGGCAGCAAGTTTTGTCAATGGGTTGCACGACATTCATCAGTCTATCCATGACCACCTTGTGCAGGCTGCCTCCAAGAATAAACAGGTTGCTGACAAGAAAAGGCGGCATGTCGAGTTTGACCTTGGGGATTTTGTGTGGGCTATTTTGACCAAAGACAGGTTTTCTATAGGTGAATACAATAAGTTGTCTGCCAAGAAGATTAGACTAGTGGAGATCATCGAGAAGATTAATCCTAATGCCTACAGGTTGAAGCTACCTAGCCATGTTCGGACTGCGGATGTGTTTAATGTCAAGCACTTGGTTCCTTTTGTAGGTGATTCATCTAATGAGTCAGATTCGAGCGTGAATTCTGTCCACCCTGGGGAGAATGATGCATGCCGCATAAAGGAACAAGCCCTAACATTTATGCAAAAATTTGATAAATTACGGTAGCAGCAGTTTCGTAATTTTGGACAAGTTCCAAGTATCGGATTTGAGCGATTCAAAAGCCTATTTCATATAGAAATGGGTCAGCGGTTCGAAATCACTAGCTTTGCTTGTGAGATCCATTGTATTTTTGCCAAATTCTATCATTTAGGTCCTTAAATGGGTATTTTTTTGTTATTTCCTATTTTTAGGATTTTATTTTCCTAATTTTTATTTAGGATTTTTTTAGAATTTACTATTTAAATTTTCCTTGTTATTGTTGGATAACAATTTTATGATAATTTGAATTCTCTTTATTTTTTTAAATTTTTTTTGAAAATTTTGACGTCTATAGTCTAAATTGCTATAGAAAATTATTTATTTACAGTTATGCGTGATTCAACAATATTTAATTGTTTAATCCACTCTTCCGTTACGTAATTAAGTCACCAAATTTTCTTCTTCTTTTACTATATTTTCAGTTGTTAGCTTTGGTTTCTATTTGGATCATATAACAAAATCAATTGGAAAACAAATTGGTGTCTGCACATGTGAAACACATAGGCATGCAATAGTTGAAGAGTTAGCAGAATTTGAGGTGGCTGTGCACACATGTTCTCGCAACCAAAAGGAGCTTGACCAATGTTTGCAAGAATGGAAACACAAAGGCTTCAAAGTCACTGGTTCTGTATGCGATGTTTTCTGTAGAGACCAAAGAGAGAAATTAGTTGAAATTGTCTCCTCCATCTTTGATGGGAAGCTCAACATCCTTGTAAGTTTTAACTTAATCAACCAGGTTAAATGTATTTGTTTGTGGTACTTAAATTTTCACCATATTACAGTTTGAGTACCAACTTTTAATATTTTTTTTATTTAACAAACTTTTATTAAATACATTAGTTTGATTAGTTAGTTGAATTTTGATGATGTATCAATTATTACAAAAAAATTAATTTTGGAAATATCTGTCACGTTATCTTCTACTTTATCAAATTTGTTCTAACTTTAACGTAACATATCTACTTTAGTGAGCTAATAATTCAACAATGATTTTTTTTGCTTTGCAATTCAAGCTTTTTCCCCCTATTATCTTTTAGGATTTATTTGAACTATAAAATTCATGAGGTGAAAGATAATATAACGAATATTATATTTACAATTGTCATATCATCATATCTTTATTAAAACATTGATTTGTAATATTTAAATCCAACATTTGGTAATAAAAAAATAAAAATAAAAATTGAATTTTCAACTTTAAATAAAATTAAAGTCTAGTAACCACATATGCATATAGACTTATATCAATTAAATTAGATGAAGTGAAAAATGATGTAATAAATATTTCTAAGATATCATTTCTCTGATTGTCACATTATTTAAATCTGATTATATGACTAGCCGGTGATATTTAAATAGAAATTCGGTAATTAAAATGTAATTACATTAATGCATCATTATATGAATAACTATAAAAATCATTTTTGTTGATTTAATGCATTTTTTTTAACACAACTTGGACCAGTTGACTAGAATTGTAACTTTTCATATTATAGCTATTTTTTTAAAAAAATTGAAATATCTGGTGATTTTTTTAAAAAAATTACTGAAAATAAAAAAATGGACTGAACTTTTTTACATATAAAAAAGTTTTAATTTCTTTCACTATACTACTTTTTTTTTTTTTTTTTTTTTTAACAATGCATTTAATTTAATATTCTGGCTATACTATAGAAGGATTTGAATAATTTTGTCATCCACTCATGATGAACTATGCTTACAAGGTGAATAATGTGGGGATAGCTATAATTAAAGTTGCTACAGAGTGTACTATTGAAGACATCTCCATTTTGATGGGTACCAATTTTGAGTCAGCTTATCATATGTGCCAACTTTGTCACCCTCTTCTCAAGGCATCAACAAATGGAAGCATTGTAAATATTTCTTCCACTGCAAGTACAATTGCTTCACCTTATTTTTCCATCTGTTCCGCAACTAAAGGTATATGTATATATGTGTGATATATGGATGTTTTATTCCACAAACAGCAGTGACATTAGTCTTCTTTTTTTATGAAGTAATTATTAATATATATAATTTTGTCAATAGGAGCGATGAATCAAGTCACAAGAAACTTGGCTTGTGAATGGGCAAAGGATATGATTCGTGTTAATGCAGTTCTGCCAGGAGGGATTAACACTTCCCTGGCAGAATCTAACATGGTAAAAGTATGTGATTTTTTAAAAATAAATGGAACAACTTGTTTTTAAATGATGAGTAAAGATTGTTAATTTTGTTCTTACTTTTTTGCTTAATAGGAGGCAAACACTATGTTTTTTATTTAATTACAATTTACACATATATTAAAATCATCATATTATGTCCCCATGATACTATTGGTATAAATCAAAATGTATTTTAAGGAAAATCTTCTTTAAAATCCACAAAGTCTTTTAAAAAAAAACAATTATTATTATTATTATTATCAGACAAGTAAATGAATTAAAAACATGGTTTAAGTAAAAAAACAAAAAAACTGATGGCTTTAGTTTGAAATTTATGAAGTATAACTTCATAAATGTCAGTAAATTTTCACCTTATGAGCTACAAATTTAATTATGAAGTTATGCATATAGCGCCAAATGACTAATAAAAACATGCAAATCTTCTTAGCCTACTTTTTCTTAAAATTTTGATATTATATATTAATAAATTATATGCATTTTTTTTGTAGGACAATCCAATCATTATTGAAAAAGCTGATCAAATGAAATGTCAGACTCCAATGCTTCGATTTGGAAATCCTAAAGAGGTTTCATCATCGGTGGCATTTCTATGCATGCATGCTGCTTCATACATAACTGGTCAAGCCATTACTGTTGATGGAGGATTCACTATAAATGCATTTTAAAATGGAATAAAAATTAGATTTCATATTGCATGAAGAGTGAGTTGAGCACTACAAAAATGACATCTTTTTAGGGAATTATAAATAAAACCATAAGCTATTGTCATTATGTACAATAAATGGACAAAATGAGTGTGCATAAGCAAGTTAGTGTGCATGTGAGAGAAATAAGTGATGGTGAGTTTGTCAGTGGTAACGTGAGGTCATGTGTGAGTGGATAAAATGTGAGATGAATGCCATGCGTGTGATGTAAAAGTTGTTATAAAGTATAATAAAAAATTAAATTGTTACAATTAACTTCATTAATGTAGTTTTTGCAAAATTAAATTGGAATAAGATACAAAAACGTTTATAATGTTGTGCTCTAATTTTACATTGGCGATAAATAATTTTTACTGTTAAAGGATCCATTATTATTAATATGCATATAGAAAAATATTAGATAAAAATGCATTTTTGCTCCTAATAATAAATTTACCTTCAAGAAAATTTTAAAATATTTTAACATGAAATTTTGTAAAAAATTACATTTTTAATGTAATAAATATGAAGAATGGTTTCTGTATATGTATTTCTTATATTTCTAAGCATTGTACATCATGTATATATAATATACAAGCATAGAATATAGTTTGAGTCGAAACTAAAGTCTTGGTGATAACAAAAGATAAGTAAGAAATAACTAGAGATTTTTAGATCATCACACCCACACAAATAAATCAAAGAATGTGAAGAGGACAATAAGCAAAGCTTAGACACAATGTGTTGAAAGGGTTAAACACTCAATGGTTTGGTGAAGATGTTGGCCAATTGATCCTTGCTTAATAGAAATCGAATGCGAATGGTGTCTTTGCTTACTTATTCATGAATGAAGTGGTAATCTAGCTTTATGTATTTAGTGTGAGCATAGAACATTGGGTTTAAAGACATTGATATTGCACCAATGGTGTCACACCAAAGAGTGGTCAAAGTTGAGGACAAGAGACCAAATTCAGATATTAGATATTGAATCCAATTCAATTCAGCAGTAGTGTTAATAATGGCTTTGTACTCACTTTCAGTGGATGAGCGAGCAATTGTAGGTTGCTTCTTAGCAAAGCTTACTACTTTATACAGAGGAAGTAGGAATGAGAGCCAATATCTTTAATAAAAAATTTAGCTTTCAATGCAAAAGGAGTAGTATATAGAAGTTGAGTAGATGAGCCAATGAGTGTGATATCATCAACATAGAATAGAAGAACATCACTGTTAAGGAAGTGTTGTAAGTGATGGAACAATGCCCTGGGTGCTTGTCAAAGTCTATTGAGTGATTTATGAAGCATATGAACATATTCAGAATGATTTTGATTAAGAAATCCTTGTGGTTATTGCATATAAACTGGTTTAAAGAGTATCCCATATACAAACACATTTGAAACATCTATTTGATGAAGTTGCCAGTTGTGTATTGTAGCAAGAGATAGTATAAGTTGAATTGTGATGGCTTTGATAACAAGACTAAACGTTTCTATAATGTATAAGCCATCTTATTAATGAAAGCCCTTTGCTATTAAACGGGCTAATAAGTGCTAGCTAAAAATGATGGATTTTGAGCCTTATAAAGTTGCATTTCATTATTAGAATTACAGGTTTTTATCATTTAAAAGTATGATTTAGGAATAGTTGCATCAAAGTCAATCATATTAGTCATTTTATGCATTTTTAGTTTACAATTATATGTTTTACATCACATTTGTATTGATTTTGTAGGTTTCATATTACTTGGAACTCATTTTAGAATGAAGCAATAAGGACTTAAAGCTAGGAGCTCATTTGGCCACTAAAAGAAGGCAAGAAAATAAAGATTAGAGAATGGAAAAGTGATACAACTGTGTCACTTTATTGACATGACCATGTCTAAGTGCTTGGTTTAGAAGTCTGCATAAGTCTTGTTGACTTTAGCAATAATTAATCTTAATTTTGATTTTAACAAACTTAATTTTGAGCATTTAATTTGTTTACTTAAGTGTGTATAAGTTATGACTTTATTGGAAGTTAAAATGAAGTATAATTATCTTGGGCTAATTAGACCTTTGAGATTCAATAAGGCTCATGACATCCTTAGAGCTTTATAATGAGAAAGTTGTCTTCTTTAATTTTAAAGTAGACATCTTGATCTTTCTGAATTAGGCTTATTTTTCAAAATCCAAGTTCATTTGGTTATACAAATTTTGAGTCAAAATCCACTTATACGTATGCCATATTAGACTACACATCTCTTAGTATTTTGGACATATATTGAGTTACAGGAGTCCAATTAATGTGATTTAAAATGATATAGAAAGATAAGTCAAATATCTAAAAATTTTATAAAGAAATCATGGGCAAAGTCAAATCTCTTCAGGAGAAAATCACGGCTTCAACTTGGGTATAGCTGTCTAATAGTATTTTGCATTTCAAATTACATAACTCTTAGTATTTTGGACATATCCTAAGCTACAGACATCCAATTTAGGTGATTCAAAATGATATGGAAAGCTAATTCAAATATTTATAGCTTTAATGAAGAAAGTATGGGTAAATTCAAATGACTTAAGTATCCAATTACTATTTTAATCCATGAATAGCTATCTGATAGCATCACTTTCAATGATCCAAAATATAGACGTTGGCCACATTATTTTCAACTCCAACGGCCATATTTTTAAGTATAAATACCCATAGAGCTTAATGAAATTTAAGAAACAGGTTTACCATTCATGCTTTCTTAAGCATTCATTGAGCTAGTAAATTCTCTTAAATAATTCTTTGTTTGTATAACTCTTGTGAGAGTTAGGTGTGTGTCAGAAATAGAATTTCTCTTCATCTTAAATCTTGGGTTAGATTAAAAGGGAAGTGAGATTTATTTCTAAAGGAATTGGTTTAAGTGTTATCCATTGAAATACTTGGGTTTTAGTTTTTTAAGTAAGCCTTGAAAACTCATGTTGTAAGGTTATAAGAGTAAGCCATAAAAATCTTGTGTAATCTCAATCTTGTGAATAAGATTGTGGGTGATTGAAAATCCTAACTTTGAGATAAGTTAGGTGGAGAAGTAGGATTATTATTGAATTCGAACTCCTTAAATCTTTGTGTTCTTTGTTCTTCCTTCTCAACTTCCATTCAATTCTTGCAAAGAATTCTTTTAATTTCTCATTTTTATTTGATAGTCCTATTCACCCCCCCTCTAGGACTCTTTTCAAGTATGATCTGACATAGCCGTGTTAGATGGACAACACAGCTATGTCAGAGAGCTTGCATTTCGGGGGAGGTCGAGTGACACAACCATGTCACTTGGGTGACACAACTATGTCTAGCGGAATTGTTACTTTTAAAAAGTTCTTTTTAGGGTTTTCTTAAAAAAATATTTAAAGGGAGAAGTTTTATTTTCATTAGAGGAGATACATACATTAGAGGGGGCTGTTACTTTAGAAAATGGCTCTCTATTATTTTCTTTACTTAAGAATAATTAATCTTTCAATTTGTTTTAATTTTCAACTCAATTATTTTAGATGAAGAACAAGGATTAAGAATCAAGAACACTATTGAGGAAGCTGAATAAAAGAGTTTTTATTCTTTTATTCTCTTGCCTATTATTTAATTTAATTATAGATATGTTGTTACTCTTCTTCTATAGTTGTTCTCCTTTAATTTATAAGTGACTAAGTAGGTTAGTTAGGGTTTTAATGAACCCGACTCAACATGAACTTAACTAAATGAATTCTAAATAAACAAATATGCATTTCATAACAATTATTAGACTTAATGCTTTTCATAGGCTTAATCGCCCTTTGAAATGATTTAGATACTATGATTATATTGAGAGATTGATTCTAATGAGAAAAGCAATAACAAGCTATTAATTCAAATTGACTTAGTTGAGAGACATTTCAATATCAATTTTTCATAGAAGATTGCTTGCATAAATTGGTTATGTCTAGTGACTCGTGTTAGGGAGATCTAGGTAATTGAGTAATTGGCATAATTGATTAATTGTGAGAGTACTTAAGAGAGACATCATAATATTAAAGATGCTTCAAAAATGAAATGTTATTCATAATAAATAAGAATTTATTATCACCTTGAGATAAATTGAGTTGAGGGAATTAAACCCTAACGTCTTTAATTATATAAATTTAGTGACAAGATTTTAATTTAGATTTAATTTACTTTGTTTGCTTATTGAAATTTTCAGAAGTCTAGACAAGCATAATATTAAAAATAGCTCTGCAATTAACAATATCCATATAGGAATGATATATTTGTATTACTACTTGTACGATTTCATGAACTTGTGGATTACACGCATTAAGGTTTTGGCGCCGTTGTCAAGGATAGATTAGTTAATATAAAGAAAAAAATTAATATTGTTTGATTTAGACATTTTTATTTTTTTATTAGAAAGCATTTTTCTTATTTTTTTCTAAGTACTCTTGTGAGTGCACACACTCATTGAGAAGCATTCATAAGAGTACATGAAGAAGGGGTAAAACTCAAATTTTAGTTGATTCATAAATTGAAAGAACTCTTTATAGGAGACTTAGAGAAATAGGATGAACGTAGAAAATGGTAGAGTTGAAAGTGAAGGGGTTAAAGGGCAAGGTCCATCGCCTGCTCAATAACTAGAAAATCAAAATAGATAGAATGAGTAAAGGACTATGCAAGACTTTGTCAATCCACATCTACAAGAAGATTAAAATCTTATTGTCAGACCTAGTGTTGCTGCTAATAACTTTGAAATCAAGCCAGTTATGATTCAGAACTTATAATTTAATGGATTATCACATGGAGATCTTATTAGGCCTATGACTAGATTCTTAAAGTATTGTTCTACATTCAGGATGAATGGAGTGCAATTAGAAGCTATTAGGTTGATTCTTTTCCTTTCTCACTCATAAATAAGGCAAAGAGATGCTTTACGAGCTTCCCGCCTAATTCTATCAATACTTGGTAAAAACTTTATACTTCATTCTTCAATAAATATTTTCCATCTACCAAAGTTTTGAAGAACAAGAACAAAATTAATTCTTTTTAACAGAGGGAATACGAAAGCTTTTATGAATGTTGAGATAGATTTAAAGATTTGCAGAGATAGTGTCCACAGCATTTACTACCTGCTTGCCCTTTATTGCAAAGTCAGAGGCATACAAGAAAAATGATAAAGAACACAAAGATTTATGAAGGTTCAAATTATAACCAATTACTTCTTATACCTAACTTATTGTCAAGTTAGAATTTTTAAACTCACTCCAATCTTATTACTAAGATTGTTACAACAAGGTATTTTTATGGCTCAACACTAATCTTACAATATTGAATTTTTTTATGTTTACTCAAACCTTTCACCAAGTATTTTCTAAGCTCATATTTAAACATATTTTCAAGTATTTTTAGGGCTCATACTTATACCTTCCCATAAATATTTTAAAGGTTAACATACAACCTTAACAATTAAAATATTCTTATAAGGGATCAACAAAAACTCTAAGTTGATTGATTTTTACTAACCACTTTTTAACCTTAAGAATTAGTGGAAGAAAAAATCCTATCAACTAATCACACACTCAGCTCTCATTAGAAGAGAAGTTAAAAACTTAATAAGAGTTTTTTTTATAAACAAAGAATATATAAAGTGAATGTGAAGGAACAAGACTTGGACTTGATAAATTTTTATAATAAATTTTCTCCACCAACTCTCTAACACTTTTAATGAAGTAACTTATATTTATAGTGGAGAGTGGAAATATGAATGTTGAAACTCTGATTTTTATTCCCAACACTCCTCTAACTTGAATTAATATCTCTTTCACTTTTTGTAAGAAAGACATTGCTCATGATCATGACATGTGAGAATGTGACCATTGGATCTTGAAATAGCCATTATAGAATCTAGCAAGTCATTTATGATGATGCTCACAATCTTGCTCATAACCATGAGGGAGTTGCCTTAAAACAACACTTGAATTTCAATTGCCCATGATCATGATTAGATTGATCATAGTCATTAAGGTGATGCTCACAACTGTGAGGGATTTTACTCTTTCAAATGACTAGAATTTAGTTCTCATTTGATTCGTGATGCTCCTCACAATCATGATCAAGATCGTGAGAAGTCATATGACTCTCAAATGACTTTATTTCTACTTTAATTCAATGTATATTAATTTTAACTTTGAACTAACTAAAATATATATTTAAACACACAAATTAGTAGTTTAAAATTGATTGTCAAAACTAAAGTTCATCATATTGATCATGCAAATGGTCAACAAACTATTAATTAATTAAGATTATATTAGTTTAAAACATACAAAATTAATAATTGTTGTAATTTAATTAATTTATTTAAAGTAGGCTATTTACTATCTTGGAATGGTTGAGTTATTCTTGATTTATTATTTAATTTCAAATAATCTAGTAAATTTGGTAATTAGTAACATACTTCGATATATTTAATTTAGACTAATTTGGTGAAAATGTTAGAATTGGTAATATATATATATTTTTAATTTATATTTTATATACATTTCAAAATATTATTTTACGTGAATAATAATTTATTTGTTTCTTTCGTAAATTTTATATTTTATTTTTAGGATTTATACCTTTTTAGTAATAATTTTATGTTATTTTTCATCTTTTGACTTTTTATATTCCTAGAAAATTATTTATTTTCCTTGCTAGTTCGGTGATTATTTTCTCCTTATTTGTTAGTGATTTATTTCTTTATTTTTATTCAAACTTAAGTTTATCCTATTTTTTTCTTTTCTTTCCTTATGGATGATTTATTTTGGATTATGAATGATTTACTTAACATTTTTAGGATGTATAAATATATGTTTTCTATATGTGAATTTAGGAAGTACGACCATTTATTTGCTAATTTAGATTAAGGGTGAATGACTTATTATGCATTTCCATTTATAATTATATTGTTTAAGGGGATGTAATATGAAAATGCCTTAGAGGGGATGAATAGGGCAAAAGAAATTAATTTAAGGATTAATGGAATTGAATGAAAATTAAGGAAGATTAAGAAGAGTAGAGATTGAAACACTTGATTTAAAGAATTCAAATTCTAACCAATCCTACATCTCCACCTAACTTATCCACAAGTTATGATTTTCAATCAACCACTTTAATTTTATTTCCGAGATTGATTACACAAGAGTTTTTCAAGGTTCAACTCAAACCTTTACAAGAGTTTTTCAAGCCTTAACTCAAACCTTCACACAAATAAGTTTTTCTTGGCTCAACTCAAACGATAACCAAAACTCAAGTGTTTCAATGACTAACACTTAAACCAATTCCTTATAAACTTAGTTCCTCACATCCTTTTCAACCCAAGAAATAAGAAAAAGAAGAAGCTAAACTAGAACACAAAACTCACACTAAATAAATTGAAATATAAAAAAGAATTAATGAGCTTTTCAAATGCTAAGAATAAATTGAGTACTTAATTAAAGTGTGTAACACCTAAAATGAAGTTTTCAGAGCTATATTTATAGAGGTGACTTGAAATCTAGCTATTGGAAGCCATTAATTGCATTCCCAAGCTCTATCATTCTTCATTTAATGAAAAATAGTTTTTTTACAGTCGAAACGCCGCCCATGGTCATGAACCTTAAAAGATATGACCGTTGGAGCTTCAACTAGTCGTTAGAGAGCTACTAAAATGATTCGTCATGGTTGTGAACTGCTCCTCACGAGCTAATTATAACTATGAGCAGTACAAACCTTAGCTTGATTCTTGCTCTCTTCAGGCTCCTGCTCATGACCATAGCTCATGGTCGTGAGGGGAGTTGGTGAGGAGCACTTCTAGCTTATAAAACTTAACTCTTGAGCCTCTAAATGCATCATTTTGATCCTAACTTATAAACACACTTAAATGTAAATGTTCGAAATAAGAAATTATTGTTAAAATCAAAACTAAGGTTGTTTTAAGATTGATCATAAAATTGATCTTACAAAGGGTCAACAATCTCCCCCTTTTTGACTTTGATAATTAATTTTGAATGATAAATAAAAAATCACTAAGTGTATAAGTGTGCATTTATCCTTAATACTCCTTAATCATATGCTAAGTATTTTTAAAATTTTTCAAATGCTAAAATGAGTAAAAATAAGTTGAATTCCATGTATCATTCAAAATGTTATAAATCTATCCTCCTTTGACAAACTTAAAAAGGAGGAAATAAAATATAAAAAATAAATCAAATGAAAAAAAATCAATTTCTTTATAAAATATAAAACAAGGCCTTGAAAGAATAATCATGCTAATTTTTCTCCCCTTTTATAAGATACTAATTGAATAATAGGCATACCATTTGAAAAATGATATCAATTGAAATTAAAATTTGATACCATTGAGTTTTAATACCAATTGAAAAAGGGATGAGAGAATAGCATATCAAAATTAAGTAAAGTTTGAAAAGCATTTTAATTATGCAAAAGTGAACTTCTTTTTGATAACTTGAAATTTGCATAATTATTGACAAACCATAGATATATTGGTTTATTAACAAGTTACAAATACCAATTGTTATTAAAAGAAATGAAAAATGAAGCATATGAAAATTATACATTAATGAATAGGCCATAGCAATTATGATTATTAATATGTAATTCAAAGAGAGTATATAAAATAAAATACCAAGCAAAATAAATTATTCTAAATTAAAATGAAATTTGAATAACAATGAGAATCATTTTAATCATACAAAGGGGTCAAATTCTCTTTGAACATTTTGATGTGTGCAAGTTTATTGATAAGCTAAATAAATAACTTTTATTAATTTATCAATAATTGGCACATATTAGTAAAAATCATAAAATGACCTTTTGAATCCAAACCTTATTTGGTTTAGGTTTATGGCTTTTAAAGTAATACATAATAGAAGGTTGATACGAAGTTTTCTATAGTAACACACATTATTAATGTGTCCAAATTTCATACAATAAAAATATTTGGTTCTTAAAAGTCTATTTTGGCAACCGACCTTTAAAAATAAATCATGGCCAAGGTGGTTGGTGGCTTTGCTAAACATAAAAGGTCTAGTATGAACATGTAACTTACAATCACAACAATGCAGAAATTTTTTAGACCTATTATGCATATGTGTGCCTCTCTTATTGTGATACATATATGCATGATGGGGTTGAGTTTCTTACTTTTAGCTTTGAAACCTTAAACCTTAGTAACTTTAGCCTTTTAAGGCTTTTCATTAGCACTTGCATTCATAAGACTCTTAATCTTAAAATCATGAGCTATAGAGCTCTCACAAGGAGTGGGGGGGGGGGGGGGGGTGAGGAAAGAGTAGTATTGATAAATTTGGAGGGACTTGATGATATAAAGGCTCAATTAGAAAAACCAATTCCACTTTTATCACTATAAGAATTTTAAGAAATTAATATGTTATCAAGAGTTTCTTTTCATTTTTGAAATTTATAAATAAAGCCTCGTAGTTCTAAAATTTCTTTTAAAAGCAATTCAATTTCTTTATTAGTTTCATCAAAATTATTATTCAATGATATAGAGGCTTTCAAATCATAAACATCTTCTCAAAGGAAATAACATTTGAAAATTCTAATTTCAAATCCTTAAAATCTTTAGATAATTTTGAAAGCTTTTGCTTATAAGATTTTTTCTTTAAAATTAATTTTTGATATTTAAAACTATTTTCTAACTAAGGAGCTTTCATCATGAAGTTCCTTATCATCACTAAGCTTATCATCACATAACTTATCATAAGAATTATCACACAAAGAGCAAGAAGTGGAGGGTACCTTATAATTGTCCTTTAATGCCACGAAGCAAAGGTTAGTAGCTTCTTATTGCTCCTCCTCTATTTCTAATTCAGAAGAGTTATTCCAAATAGCTTTAAAGGCTTTTCTTCTTTCTTTTCCTCCTTTGTTTTTGTGCTTGAGCCTTAGACATTCACTTCTAAGATGACTAAACTTCTTACATTATAACAAGTGACTTCTTTGGATCTGTTAGAGTCACTCTTCTTAGATTCTTTGGGATTGCTCAAGTTTTTCTTCTTTAAGTAGTTCATGAAGTATCTTGAGAATGATGTAATTTTTTTTATCATCTTCATCTGAATCTCAAGTTCACTTTCATAATTTGAGTCTTGTGATGCTTTGAGTGCTAGGCTCCTTTTCTTTTCCTTTTTTCCTTGTTGCTCCTCTTCTCTTTGCCTCTAAGTAAGCTCATGAGTAAGAATTTTAGTTATAAAGATTAGTAAAACATAAAACAAGGCACTGAAAGAATAATCATGCCAATTTTTCTCATCCCTTTATAAGATACTAATTGAATAATAAGGATACTATTTGAAAGATAATATCAATTAAAATTAAAATTTGATACCAAGGAGTTTTAATACCAATTAAAAAGGGATGAGCGAATAACATATCAAAATTAAGTAAAGTTTGAAAAGAATTTTTATCATGCAAAGGTGAAATTCTTTTTAAACAACTTGAAGTTTGTGTAATTATTGACAAACCATAGATATTGGTTTATTAATAAGTTACAAATACTAATTGTTGTTAAAAGAAATGAAATGAAGCATATGCAAATCATATAATAATTAATAGGCAATAGCAATTATGATTGTCAATATGTAATTCAAAGACAGTGTATAAAATAAAATACCAAGCAAAATAAATTATTCTAAATAAAAATAAAATTTGAATAACAATGAGAATCATTTCAATCATGCAAAGGGTCAAAATTTCTTTAAACATTTTGATGTGTGCAAGTTTATTGATAAGCTAAATAAATAAATTTTATTAATTTATCAATAATTGGCACATATTAGTAAAAATCGTCAAATAGCCTTTTGAATCCAAACCTTATTTGGTATAGGTTTGTGGCTTTCAAAATAGTGCATAAATAAAAGGTTAATATGAAGTTTTCTATTGTAACACACATTATTAGTGTGTCCAAATTTCATAAAATAAAAATAATTGGTTTTTAAAAGTCTATTTTACCTACAGACGTTTGAAAATAAATCATGGCCAAGATGGTTGGTGGCTTTCCTAAACACAAAAGGTCTAGTATGAACATGCAACTTACAATCACAATAATGCATAAATTTTTTAGGCCTATTATGCATATGTGTGCCTCTCTTATTGTGATACATGTATGCATGATGGGGTTGAGTTTCTTGCCTTTAGCTTTGAAACCTTAAACCTTAGTCACTTTAGCCTTTTAAGGCTTTTCATTAACACTTGCAATCATAAGACTCTTGGTCTTAAAATCATGAGCTATAGAGCTCTCACAAGGAGAGGGGGGGGGTGAGGAAAGAGTAGTATTGATAAATTTGGAGGGACTCGACGATGTAGAGGCATAATTAGAAAAACCAATTCCACTTTTATCACTATAAGAATTTTGAGAAACTAATATGTTATCAAGAGTTTCTTTTCATTTTTAAAATTTAGAAATAAAGCCTCTTAGTTCTAAAATTTCTTTTAAAAGTAATTCATTTTCTTTCGTAGTTTCATCAAAATTATTATTCAAGGATGTAGAGGCTTTCAAATCATGAGACATCTTCTCAAAGGAAATAACATTTAAAAATTCTAATTTCAAATCCTTAAAATCTTTAGATAATTTTGAAAGCTTTTGCTTAAAAGATTTTTTCTTTAAAATTAATTTTTAACATTTAAAACTATTTTCTAAATAAGGAGCTTTCATCATGAAGTTCCTTATCATCACTAAGCTTATCATTATACAACTTATCATAAGAATTATCACACAAAGAGCAAGAAGTGGAGGGTAGCTTATAAATATCATTTAATGCCATAAAGCAAAGGTTAGTAGCTTCTTATTGGTCCTCTTCTATTTCCAATTCAGAAGAGTTATTCCAAATAGTTTTGAAGGCTTTTTTCTTTCTTTTCCTCCTTTGCTTTTATGCTTAAGCTTTAAACATTCATTTCTAAGATGACCAGACTTCTTACACTCATAGCAAGTGACTTCTTTGGATCTGTTGGAGTCACTCTTCTTAGATTTTTTGGGATTACTCAATATTTTCTTTTTTAAGTAGTTCATGAAGTATCTTGCGAATGATGTAATTTCTTATCGTCTTCACTTGAATCTCAAGTTCACTTTCATAATTTGAGTCTTGTGATGCTTTGAATGCTAGGCTCTTTTTCTTTTCCTTTTTTCCTTGTTGCTCCCCTTCTTTTTGCCTATAAGTAAGCTTATGAGTAAGAATTTTACCTATAAGGATGTTAGTTGAGAGCATGGAAAGATCATGAGCTTCCTCAATGGAGGTTACTCTTGATTTTTAATCCTTTTTAAGTAACACTCTCAAGATTTTAGTATTGACTTCTTTGGAGTAGTGCTTGCCCAACTTCCTTAATATGGTCAAGAGAGCATTCAATCAGTTTATGATATTGGTGATGCTCTCATAAGGCTTCATCTTGAACATCTTTTATTCAAACATATGGAGTTGTACCTTTTTGGATCTCACTTGGATATTTCTTTCATAGTGATTTTCCATAGTCTCCTATATCTCCTTGGCCGATATGCAATCTTAAAGCTTGCCTCCTTTTCTTCTCTTAACATTAAGGTAATAAGAATTGATATAGCCATGTTATTTTTATAGTTCTCCTCTTTTTCTTTTTAAGACATATAAGCACCCAATTTCGTGATGCAATTATTCATAGTGCAACGAAAGCCCCTATGATGAAAAATTAATCGAGAAATTGATCTCTAATGCTAAAATTTGAGATTCCAATGACTAAATTGTAGTGTTTTTAGACCTAATTGTAAAATCTTGATTCTAGAAATATATATATTTTTAACTTTCAAGACTGTTAAGCAAATTACCAATTGGCATTTAGGTAATGCCAACCAACATTGGCCTAATGTCGATCGGCATTACGGACATTCATACTTTTTTCAGTATTTTTCATCATTTTTTTAGTATTTTCTTATTTTCTTATTGGTCCAGAATTAATTTATTTTAATAAAAATTTATTTTTAATATTTTTTATGCACAATAGGCGTCCATTATGTGTATTTTCTCTTTCTGAAATCCTTTTGTCCTGATTTTTTATTTTGAAAAGAAAAATAGAACTCTTTTATCATGCCTCTCCTTTGATCACATAAGAGGTTAACAGTGCTGTGATCACACGGGAGTTGTTAGCTGAGGATAAAAGGAAAGGAAAATGACAGAGAGGGGGGTAGTACTAGATAGGCGAAGGTTTTTGAAGAAAATTTTGAGAGAAAAAGCAGAGAAATATTTACACAGAAAAAAACCTTTCTACTATTGATTTTAAAGAAAACTTTTCAAAAGGAAGAAAAATACGTTCTTTGTGTTTTTGAAGTCTGAGAAATCAAGAAGAAAAGCAATAGAGTCAATTTCAAAACGGTGACAATCCTAATTTGAGGTGCATTCCAACAGCATTTGCACAATATCTTTTACTCTTTTCTTTTTATTTTTGATTTAATTTCTTTGTTTTATTTTTGATTGATTCATTACTAATTAATTTTTACATTTTTTATTTGTTTTGATTGATGTTCTGTGGTACCTTGGACATGAGGTTGAAATGAGATTTTAGTAGTGATTACATTGAAGAATCCATGGGATGCCATGGATTAAGATATGTAAAACTCCTATAGGATTTAGGATTTCATTCTTTGAATTTGCTTTTGTTTTGGGTTCTAATTAAATTAATTTTAATTTTTGTACAGTAGGTTATAATAGCCCCAATAGTGGAAAACAGTGAATATTCTTTAATTTTTTGCACTATTAAAATTAATTAGTAAATTAGGTTAATTTGGTAAACCCTAATTAAAATCAATTGAGGCAATAGGTTAATTTTAGGTTGCATGTTATTAAAAGTAGGGTTTTTTAGAAGAAATAATTTAATTTCTTGTTTGATATTTTATTTGATTGTTTTGATATTTTTTTGATATTTTTTTACTTATTTGCTTATTTTTATATGATTTGGGCCCCAAGCCCACATTAGGATCCAAACCCACTAAAGAAAAATAGGCTTAAAAATAGTTTAGATTTTCAACTTTGGCCCATTAGGTTAATTTAGACTTAGGCCCATTTTTTAGGTTGACTAAAATTAATTTGGACATAGCTCAACCCATTAATTTCATTTCTTTTAAAATAAATAAATTTAGGATCACATCTCTTAATTAAAATCAGGTTAGAATTAGGCCCCCTAATTAATTCATTTATTTAAGAATTCGTAGACTATAGGCCCATTTTTAGTTGAAATTAAAATGAACAGACTTAAACTCACTTATTAACATGTAAGCCTTTCCCTAGTCCAATTCACTTGTAAATAAAATATGTAGAATTAGCTAATTTTAATTAATAAAATTAACCTAATTTAGACTTAGGGACGCTACTACCTTTTGTATGCATTTTTTTGTTAGATGGATGCTTAATTAGGGTTTAAATAAAATTGCATGTAATTAGAGAATAAAATACTAATTCATAAAATAAATCTAAATGAACACAAGACTAAAAGAAGTTAGTATTCCATTCCTAGAATTTCCTGATTTTGGTGCAAGCTTTCTTTTAGAGAATCGAGTATCACCTTTCGATTTGTCCTAGTTATTACCTTGGGTGGTGACTTCTCATCTCCACACTATGACTTTATGATATAGTAATGTGTTCCCAAGGGCCTTTAGCCCAAACAGTGTTGCAATTGCTAAAATCTTGGGCATGCGCTAAACCTCGCCATCTACAGTGGTGATTCCACTAGGGATAAGAGATACTTATTGTACTTGTGTTCTTTAGAGTTATTTTATTAATTATTATTTTATTATTGCATTCATTCTATATGTCCCTATTAAACCAATAGCATGGTTTATGATTCTATGATTCATCTAGCTTCATAGAGTTATAAATTGGATAACCATCACTCTTAGCCTTAACTCGATTCAAGAGAAATTACTAGGCTCATATGACCAGAGTATGTAACCTAAGTCCTAAAGGGGGGTAGTCTTCTCTTGAGTTTGCAAAGGATGTTGGGCCCTCTGACCTTAGCCTAAAACCCAAGTCCTAAAGGAGGGCATCTAGCTAAGGGAACATTGACTTTTTACGAAACCCTAACCACATATAATGTCTTAGTTACTTCCCTTAGGATCTACCAAAAATAGCTTGTATGATTTTTTCCATGAGGTATTTCTATATGTAAAAGCCCAGGCCCTTACTTTTGAAGCCCTTGGGGGTAATAAAGATTAGGTTAAACCTTTATAGCTAGAAATGCTATTTCTATACTTTACTACTTTAAGGGAGATTTAGCATGCGTGTCAATCCTTGATATCCTTTGTTGATATTAAGGCCAAGACCAAAAACCCTAGGAAAAGAAACTCGCCATTGAATACATATGTGAGAGGAATAAGGTTGGAAGGTTTATGCTTGTATGTTGCCTATTGATTATTTCTTGATACTTGTTACGTGCTATTTGCTTGCTTGCTTACTACTTGCTGCATAGCACATGCAACACGCATACATGCATACATGCATCTCATTCATCATACTAACACTTTATTTTGCAGCCATCATAGATACATCGAGGTCTTCTCGTATTTAGGGATGTTAAGGTGGCAGACTAAAAAGAACGAGTCCTAAAGCCTTAGTAAAGGAAATCCTGAACAAACTGGATATACTGGAGAGAAGTCCTATCAACCTGCTCTATTTGGAAGCTGAACCAACACAAACTAGGCCTATAGAAATGGAACAGCGATAAGGAGGGAATTGGTCCTTAGAAGACATCAAAGGAGCTCTGATGGATGACATGATGGCTATGATGTAGGATGAACTGAGAGAAGCTCTAGCTACACTGATGCCACCTACCGCTGTTGTTATACCACCACCTACACTTGAACAACCACTTATTGCTACTGCTATCCCACCTGTCACAGATGCTCCACCTGCTGCTAATAATGCTGGGGGGCAACCTGTTGTCAAAAATCCACCTATCATTGATATAAAGGTGGAAGATGTTAAGAATTACCTGGTAGAAAAGCCAAGAGAGAATCACTTGAACTGGTACAAGACCTTGAGTCTAAGCAAATGCAAGCACTGACCCAGAAAATATCTAAATTGAAGAATTGATTAGAGGGCAAGGAATGGGATACTTATTTAACTTTAATGATATACTGCAAATGGAGGGTGATAAGCTACCTAACAAATTCAAAATGCCTCAGCTATAGAAGTTTGATGGAACTGGAGATCCTAGAATTCATCTGAGTCTATACACTATAACTATGAGCACTACTAAAGCCCCATTAGTAGTGATCACTAGGTTGTTTATGTTGTCTTTAGAGGGAATGGCTATAAACTGGTATCATGGGTTAGAGAAATCTATCAGGGCTGATTGGAAGGAGTTATGTACTGCTTTTTTGAAACAATATGAGTACAATACTATATTGGAAGTATCTATCAGGGATTTGGAATTGACTAAATAGAAATCCGATGAGTCTTTTTATAATTTCTTAACTTGTTCCATGAATAAAATAGGATTAATGAAAAATAAACTGGCTAAGAAGGATAAAGTTAGGATGATAGTCCAAAATGTGTCACCTAATCTAGTTGAAAGACTATAAATAATGAATCCTAAAACATTTATAGATCTTCATGATGATGGTTTGCAAGCTGAGGAAATCAAGAGTGAGAAAAAGAAGAGCTCTAGAGCCACTAGAGTAAGAAACTACCCAACTAGGGGCACACAGCAAGGAAGCACTAGTCAGGCTGCTAAAGTGCATGTTGTACAAATACCAAGGAGATTCTCCAATTTTAACCAACTCTTGTCTAAATTCTTAGACCGCCTGATGCAAAAGGGCTTGCTCATACCTCTCACCTTTTCCAAACTGCCAAACCCAAATGTCTTTAGCTATAACTCAAACAATTATTGCAAATTCCACCAAGTTAATGGCCATTCCACAAACACATGTACACACCTTAAACATAAAATTCAAAACCTTATAGACTATGGAAAAATCATAGACCCTGAAAGCCCATACTCTATAAATAATCCTTTCCCAAACTACCTAAATGTTCCATCACCAACCATTATGATGATCAACTCAGGAGTAAGCGAAGAGGAAGTACTAAACTGCTTTGAGGACCTAGACCTTAAAACTAATGAGAAATATTCTAATGCCCTCAAAGATATGGAAAGAGTTAAGGATTTATTAGGACAACCCTCAAGCAAGTTTGACTACAAGGTGTTTTAAACTAAACTACCTTCTTTTGACATACCCTTCGAGTTGATTATGCCTATAGGATCGGGTGATAAGTTTGATGATGAGAAGCTGCTAGACAAAGAAGAAACATGCACAATTGGGAAGAAAACAAAATAACTAATGTAGAGTTTTATCAAAGAAAGACATAGGAAGTCTTACCTTGGTGCAGAGGAATCTATTAATATGACCAGTGTGGATGTTCCTAGGAATGAGATCTATAAGGAACAGATTGTCAAAAACCTAGTACAAAACAACAAGGATGAGAAAGATGCATGAATAGTTGTTATGTCAACCGCTTCAAGGATAACCATTATGAGACTCAACATCCCTAGCATCTAGAATAAGAAATAATATTTCTTATTGTCTTCTTTAAATAAAATTTTAGTTTCTGTTTTATTTTAGTGATTGATGATATAAATTCTGATCATGCTTACTTATGTAATGTACATCCTAATGGTATTATGCATTATGATATTGATTGCATATGCATGTTTGACATAAATTTAATTCAATTAGATTCATTCGTCATGGGCACAAATACAAATTCAAAGAACATACATATATCATATGATGTAACTTCTGAAGATAGGAAATTTAAGGAAAAAATAAAAAGAATGAAAAAATAAGAGAAAAAAAGAAAAAACAACAGTAAGGTACAAATTATAGAGAAAAATTCATGATTGGCTGATAACATGAGTTGTATCATGTGATGTAATGAATGTTCTCATTTTTTTCCTTAAAGAATGATTAAAATTGAATTTTAAATTTTTGTTTAAAATATTGCATATTCATCTTTATTATACTGCATAAATACATGAATGGAAAGGCAATACATAATGAAAGCTAAATTAGAGCTACGAGATCACTATTTTAGTTATGTTTTATTTTTTACAACCCCTTTTGTAATTTTCCTTGTAAGCTTATACCTTGAGAATTTAGGTGGCTCAATAACTTATATTGTAAACCATACCTTATAACTGTCATCAATTATTGCATTAGCATCAAGCCTTATATTTTGCTCAAGAATTCTTCAAAGTGCAAGTCCAGTTGATTTCATCATCAAGAACTTACTTCAATCAGTTCGCCCACTCCTTTGCATCTTCAATACATAAGACTGTAACTAATAGGGTTAGTAAGATAAAGGGTTAACAACAACAATGACCAAACCAAGTCTCTTGCACTCATGAAGAAAAAGACTACTAGAATGAATTCAAAATGAAGCTGGGGGCAAAATGTAACTCTAGGATAGCTTGGGGGAAAAATAATAAATATAACACTAGAACTTCAAAGTAAGTGAAAAAGATCTTAGGGTAGAAAGGAGTAAACTACAAGCATACAAATACATCAGTTATCATACAGCAAAAGTTGTAACAAAAAAAAAAGTTCAATAAAACATCGGTCAATCACGAGCTCCAATGTAAAGCCATAGACCCTACTCACTAGCCTATCATTAGTCCAATGAGCTATATCATAAGCTCTGACATTATAAGTACAAATAACGTAGCATCCAATGCTTAAACCTATAAGTTGTTGATGAGGGACCTCATTCTCACACTCTAAGCTGCGAACATAGCTTTATTCCAAACAAAAGACCTATTAGGATCATGCATGTCATTTATAATATGCATACACTTGCATACATTTATTATGAAATACTTGATTGCATAATAAAGTCCTTAAGCCTAGGCAAGATTGTGCAAACACTTTGCTATTAACATTCAAGATTAATATTATAAAAGTGCATAAAGGTAGTCAGAATGTTCACATGTAAAGCATCTGAAGGAAAAATATGAAATTATTTAGCTGAACCTGATGCTTAATGGAACTCTAGATCATAGGAGCCCAATTAATTATGGGCCCATCTAGTAAGGGAATATCGCCAACAATGATATTTATGAAAGAATCATCTTAGCAACCTCAAAAGGCTGGATGGGACATTCAGGCTCTTCATACTCATTATCCATCTCTATAATCTCATTGGGAGTATCATTTGGAATATCTCTCCACAATAGTTAGACCAATATAAGGTATGAAATATGGTGATGAAAATGTCTAACATGTCAGCAATACATTCGTCAGAATTATAAAAGTGAAGAATGCACTCAAAAGTTAAAATGAATGCACTTTAGAAAATTATTTGATCATGAAATAAGATCTCTAACTCCTAAACCTTTTTTTGTATGAGATGTTAATAAGAGGAATGAAACCCTCTACCATAGTATTAATGGAATGGTGGAAAGACAAATTCAACCCTAGGTCCTGACTTCAATGATGGAGTATTATGACCTTATGATCAGAGACATATCACCATAATCAAAAGGGAAGAATGCAAAAGAATAACATTGCATTTTGAAAATATCTCTTCACTTACAAAATAACCATACTAACGTATGGTATTTTGTGCAAGGAAAAAAATAAAAAAATGAAGAAAGGGAAAGGAACTGATACATCAATAAGAATGGGAAAGATAGCAAATGCTAAACCCTCACCAAGATAATAAAAGGAAGTAACAGAACTCTATTATGTAATAAAGTACCATCTCGATCATAAAATTCATAAATTGAAAGTAAATTCATCCACTTCATGAGATCATGTGTGAAAAGCCTATCTCATGACCTTTGATTATAATGGCTTTTATTTATTAGCCTCATAGAATTCAAATTATTAGTTAATGGTTTGTGTTGAGAGTTTATAAACTGTAATCAATCTAATGCTTGCTTTGCACCCAAATGAGTGGAAGAATATAAAAAGACAAAATCTATGGACTTATAGTATAAATTGCTTGAATTTCAAAGTATCATTTTAGTCTTTTGAATAATAAATGTGCATATAATATACTCCAATGCTAAAAAATGAGTATGAGTACAAATCCCTCATTAGTATCCATGCTGAGTAATACGAGAAAGGTGGGGGAACACTAAAAGGAGAATCAAAATAAGAGAAAACATAATTTACTCTAATGCTCAAAAATAATCAAGAGTATCAACATGAACCTCTGGCAGTATCCACACTGAGTAATATAAAAAAGGCGGGGGACTACTAAAGGAGGACCCATGTCAAAAAAAAACCCTCTCTATTTACTCCAATGCTCTATAAGAGTATAAGTATCTAAAGGATCTTTCCAACAGTATCTACGTTGAGTAATATGAGAAAGCAGGGAGAATACTTATATAAGGAAGAAAAGCACAAAAATAATTCAAAGATTATTTTGATACTCAAAATTCAATCTTTTTATACTCAATTTCCATAAGTTTTGTTTAGTAAATTCTCCCTAAAATTAGGTATGGAAGTAAGCTCTTCACTTGGTAAAAGATATGCTCTTAACATAAGATGGTTAATGATGCCTTTGACCTTTGCAAATGGCAAATAAATGACAGTCATGAAAATAAAAATTAGTGAGATTCATTAATGCATGCTATCTCATGATAAAGTGATGAATTTTCTCATAAATTTTTAACATTATGTACTTTTATACACTCATCATGATTGAAACTAACTTTAACAAGTCTGCAGAAATTGTAAATCTAGAAGGAAGTGCACCCAACTTGTAAAGTTAGTCAATATAGCGAAATTGAAATTAGTTAGCATAGAAATTCTAATCAGTCAATATAGCAAAATTCAAAGTCATTCAGTAAAATTGTTAATCAGTCAGCACAAAGAATTCAAAGCATTCGACTCAAACAACTAAAGATAAAAATCATGAGCAATTATAGATTGTAGTATCAAAGGCAAGCAATGAAAGGATTGCAATCAATTTGTAAGCAATTATGGGTTGTAGCATCATCAGTGAGCAGTTATAGACTATAGCATCATTAAAGGTGAGCAATGAAAGGATTGCAGTCAATTTGCAAGCAATTATAGGTTAAAACAACATCAGCGAGTAGTTATAGACTGCAACATAATCAATGGGCAATGAAAGGGTTGCAACTAATTGCTAGCAATTATGGATTGCGGCATAATCGCATAAAAGAAATTAACACTACATGATCGAGTGTAGTGTATTTCAATTTAGATTATATGACCGGGTATAGTCGACATTGTATGATCGAGTATAATGTACTTCTTTTATTAAAATCATTCTAACATGAATTTTCAAATCTTTTGATCTATCAGACACTACACAGTAGTTATGGTATTATTGCTAGACATTCTATAGGAACTACAACACCATTTTCAAAGCTTGCTAGACATCCCATAGGGAATATAGCGAGGGTCAGCGCATTCATTTTTTTGAACATCCCACAAAGAATACAATGAAATTCATTATCACTAAACATCCCAAAGGGAATATAGTGTAGTTTACTAGACATTACATAGTAGTTATAGTATCATCATTAGAAATTCCATAGGAACTACAACACCATTTTTAAAGCTTGCTAGACGTCCCACAGGGAATATAGCAAGGGTTCATTCCGTTGAACGTCCCATAGGGAATACAATGAAATTCATTATCACTAGACGTCCTAAAGGGAATATAGTGCAGTTTACTAGACACTATACAGTAGTTATAATATCATCGCTAGACATTCCACAGGAACTACAACACCATTTTTAAAGCTCGTTAGACATCCCACAGGAAATATAGTGAGGGTCACCGCATTCATTTCATTAAAAGTCCCACATGGAATACAACAAAATTCATTATCACTAGACATCCCAAAAGGAATATAGTGTAGTTTACTAGACACTACACAATAGTTATAATATCATTGCTAGACGTTTCATGGGAATTATAGCACATTTTTCAAATCACAAATCATTAAACGTCCCATAGGGAATATAGCAAGAGTCATTTCACTCATTTCGTAAAAATGTCCTTTGGGGAATATAACAAAATCCATTGTCACTAGACGTCTTAAAGGGAATATAGTGCAATCCACTAGACACTATACAGTAGTTATGGTATTATTGCTAGACCACAGGAACTATGGCATGTTTTTAGATCACAAGTCGCTAAATTTCCCAAGGGGAATATAATGAAATGCATAAGTTTCACTAGACGTTCCATAAGAAATATAGTGAAACATATTAAACATAGCGTCTTGCTTAAAATTATATAGCAATTTAAGCATCAATCTATCAATTAGGATACAATTAGGTATCCTTATTCTTTCTTTCAAAATTATGTGCTTCTATTGCTTTGCCGAAATTTATCAAGCAAACTACGATAAAAAGGGGCAACAGTAAACACCTAATTTCATGATGCAATTGTGCATAGTGCGATGAAAGTCCCTATGATAAAAAATTAATTGAGAAATTGATCTCTAATGCTAAAATTTGAGATTTTAAGGACTAAATTATAGTGTTTTTTGACTTAATTGCAAAAATCTTGCTTCTAGAAATGTTTTTTTAAAATTTTTAACTTTTTGAGACTACTAAGCAAATTGCCATCAGCATTTAACTAATACCAACAAGCATTGGCCTAATGCCGATTGACATTTACGTAATGCTAATCGGCATTATGGACATTCGCTAATGCCAATCGGCATTACGGACATTCGCATTTTTTTAGTATTTTTAGTCATTTTCTTAGTATTTTCCTATTCTCTAATTGGTCTAAAATTAATTTATTTTAATAAAAATTATTTTTAATATTTATCATGTACAGTATGCATCTATTATGTGTATTTTCTCTTTCTGAAATCCTTATATCCTAAATTTTTATTTTGAAAAGAAAAACAAAACTATTTTATCTTGCCTCTCCTATGATCAAGCAAGAGGTTAGCAGTGTTGTGATCATACAAGAGTTATTAGTTGAAGATAAAAAGAAAAGAAAGTGACAAAGAGGGGGCCGGTACAGGAGAGGCTAAGGTTTTTGAAGAAAAATTTGAGAGAAAAAGTTGAGAAAAAATTTAACAAAAAAAAAAAAAAAACCTTTCTACTACTGATTTCAAAGAAACCTTTTCAAAAGGAAGAAAAATACGTTCTTTGTGTTTTTAAAGTCTGAGAAATCAAAAAGAGAAGCAATAGAGTCAATTTCAAAATGGTAACAATCTTAATTTGAGGGGCATTCTAAGAGCATTTGCACATCATCTTCTACTCTTTTCTTTTTTTCTTTTCTTTTCTTTTTATTTTTGATTTGATTTCTTTATTTTAATTTTGATTGATTCATTATTGATTAAATTTTACATTTTTTATTTATTTTGATTGATGTTCTGTAGTACCCTGGAGATGAGGTTGAAATGAGATTCTGGCAGTGATTACATTGAGGAATCCATGGGATGCCATGCATTAAGATCTGTAAAGCTCCCATAGGATTTAGGATTTATGATTTTTGCATTCTTTTAATTTGCTTTTGTTTTGGGTTGTAATTAAATTAATTTTAATTTCTGTACAGTAGGTTGTAATAGCCTCAATAGTGGGAAATAGTGAATATTCTTTAATTTTCTGCACTATTAAAATTAATTAGTAAATTAGGTTAATTTGGTAAACTCAAATTAAAATCAATGGAGGCAATAGGTTAATTTAAGTTGCATGTTAATTAAAAATAGAGTTTTTTAGAAGAAATAATTTAATTGCTTGTTTGATTTTTTTTTATTTGATTATTTTGATATTTTTTTTTATGTTTTTGGACTTGTTTGCTTATTTTGATATGATTTGGGCCCTAAGCCCACATTAGCATCCAAACCCACTAAATAAAAATAGGCTTAAAATGGTTTAGATTAACTAACTAAAATCAACTTTAGCCCATTAAGTTAATTTAGACTTAGGCCCATTTTTTAGGTTGACTAAAATTAATTTGGACATAGCTCAACCCATTAATTTCATTTCTTTTAAAATAAATAGATTTAGGATCGCATCACTTAATTAAAATCAGGTTGGAATTAGGCCCACTAATTAATTCCTTTCTTTAAGAATTCGTAGACTATATGCCCATTTTTAGTTGAAATTAAAATGAATAGACTTAGGCTCACTTATTAACATGTAAGCCCATCCCTAGTCCAATTCACTTCTAAATAAAATATGTAGAATTAGCTAATTTTAGCTAATAAAATTGACCTAATTTAGACTTAAGGACGCTGCTACCTTTTGTATACAATTTTACATGTAATTTTATAACTTATCGCGCTTTGGGTTTGATGAATGTTTAATTAGGTTGTAAATATAATTGCATGTAATTAAAGAACAAAATACTAATTCATAAAATAAATCTAAATGAGCATAAGACTGAAAGAAGTTAATTTTTCATTTCCAGAATTTCCTAGTTATGGTGTTAGCTTTCGTTCAGAGAATCGAATATCACCTTTCGATTTGTCCCAGTTATTACCCTGGGTGACTACTCTTTATCTCCATGCTATAACTTTGTAACATAGTAGTGTGTTCCCTAAGGTCCTGAGCTCAAATAATATCGCGATTACTAAAATCTTGGGCGCATGCTAAACCTTATCATCTACAAGACCACTCTTTTCTTTCCTTAAGAACTTGAATACCATCCACCATATTTATTGAAGGGTTCCACCCATCTAAGATTACATCCCATAATCTAATGGAATCACTATTAAGATATAGCTCCATTTTATACTTCAAATGTGGGTAATCGTTTCCATAAAAAAATGGTTTGAAGGTTTGGAAAGAAAAATATTCACTCCTTATAATATTGAATTCTAATAGTTAAGTACCTAGAAATCAAGCTCTAATACCAAATGAAAATTCTTAAAGGGGGCGAATAGGGTAAAAGAAATTAATTTAATGATTAATGGTATTCAATGAAAATTAAGGAAGATTAAGAAGAGTAGATATTAAGACACTTGATTTAAAGAGATCAAATTCTAACCAATCCTACATCTCCACCGAACTTATCCCCAAGTTAGGATTTTCAATCACCCACTTCAATCTTATTTCCAAGACTGATTATATAAGATTTTTTCAAGTCTCAACTCAAACCTTTATAAGATTTTTTCAAGGCTTAACTCAAACCTTCACACAAATGAGTTTTTCTTAGCTCAACTCAAACCACAACCAAAATTCAAGTGTTTCAATGGCTAACAATTAAACCAATTCCTTTTAAACTTAGTTCCTTACTTCCTTTTTAATCTAAGAAATAAGAAGAAAAAAAACATAAACTAGAACACAAAACCCACACTTAATAAATTAAAATATAAAAAGAATTAATAAGCTTTACAAATGCTAAGAATAAATTGAGTGATAAATCAAAGTGTGTAACTCCTAAGATGAAGTTTTCAAAGGTGTATTTTTAAAAGGGGCTTGAAATCTAGCTATTGGAAACCATTAATTACATCTCTAAGCTCCATCATTCTTCATTTAATGAAAAATAGCTTTTTACAGTTGAAATGCCACTTACAGTCGTAAGGGGAGGCTCATCACTGTAAGCCTTGAAAGATATGATCATTGGAGCTTCAATTAGCTATTAAAGAGCTACCAGGATGACTCCTTATGGTCGTGCCCTACTCGTTACGAGCCGCTCATGACCATGAGCAACGCTAGTTATTAATATAGACCCTTAGCTTGATTATTGCTCTCTTCAGGCTTATAAACATAATTCACGATCATGAGGGGAGCTCGTGAAGAGCACTTCTAACTAAGAAAACTTGACTCTTAATCATCCAAATGCATCCTTTTAATCCTAACTTACAAACACACTTAAATATAAATGTTAGCAACAAAAAGTAATTGTTAAAGTCAAAACCAAGGTTATTTTAAAATTGATCATGGCCTTGATCATACAAACTAATGTTATTTTAAGATTGATCATAACCTTAATCATGCAAAGGGTCAACATAATCTTTTCTCATCCCTTATTTCTTTATATGGATTTTATTATTGTTAGGATTTATAATATTTTCTCCTCCTTTTTCTTTGTATGGATTTATATTTATTGGTGAGATTTATAATTTTTCTCATCCCTCTTTTCTTTTTATGGATTTTATTATTATTGTAATTTATAATCTCTTCTTATTTTTTTATATGAATTTTATTTGTGTGATGTATGAACATATATTATTTTAATGCTTGTATGATATAATTGTCATGATAATTGCCATACTTTAATGTAATAAGAAAAATTAGTAAAAAGTAAAATGATTAAAGGAACTAAAATACAAATGAAAGCTAACTAAAAGGTTGGGTGGGTCTAAAGCCCGTGCCTAGTTTATGAACATAATCTTTAAGGTGTGATTACCCGGCTTTCATGAATCTAGTTGCCACAAAAGTGTTTTATAGTTATTACCTAGGTGACAATTTTTATCTCTGATATAAGCCATTATATCACTCAAATGGGTTGTAAAGTGTATAGTGCAAGGATTGCTAATAATTGGATGTGCACTAAACTAGCACCATTTAGGCCTAATTACAGGCTGGTTCGGGCTTGAAATTGGCCTAGTTAAAATCATGATTAGAATCAGTCAAATATGAAACTAGCTCAAAATTGAAAGGAGATTGATTCAAGGCTATTTCCACCCCTTAAACCGTGAGACACCAATTCTAGTTTTGAATCAGACGGTTCTAGTTTCAAACTATGCAATAGAAAAAAGTGGGCCCATTAATTGTTTCATATGCAATAATCCAAGATCATTGCATCTGCAATGGTTTGTGATTGGGGCCTAAATCACAATATATTGGTGAATCACAACCAAATTTTGTTGATTTGAATAATATGATGAATAATTTGGAAGATGGTTATTAAACAGAAGAAAGTAAAGAAACGTATGTGGATGCAATAAATATTCCACCTCCAACACAAGATGGTGAAAAAATATTTCAATCTGATATTTTTAAAGTGCATTTTAAGAGGTAACCTAATATACATAACACCTATGGATTCTTTTGTAATTATTATGGCCAAAATTACAAATTTAAAGTCGGAGGTGGATATGACACATTAAGAAGGCATTTGATGAATAAGCATCCAACACAAATTGGTGTTAAGAAGAGGCAATCTCAAATTTTTGGGTACATAACATTCTCTTCTTCTTCTCAATTATTTAAATATAGCGATAAACAAAATAACATAAAATTGGCTAGAATGATTAGTATGGAATATTTATCTTTTAATTTTGATGAAATAGTAGGTTTGTTATTATTGTCAAAAAGTATTAAATCCACAAGTTAAACATGTTCTGAAAATAATCTTAAACATACTTTATTTAATTTATATAAACAAGAAAAAAATAATTACAAATATTATTTATAAATTTTAATATATGTGTATGCATTTGTAGTGATATTTGGAGTGATCATTGACAAAATCATTGATACATGGACATTACATGCCATTGAATTGATAATGAATGGTTATTATAAAAAAAAATTATTGCATTTAGAATTTTTGATGATTGGCATACCACCGATAATATTTAAAAACATTTTAGAAGAATTTGGATAAGTAATTTTTTTTTTTCAATTTCTTTTGATAATGTGGCTATAAATATCACATCAATTAACGATCTCCAAACTCTTTGTCAACCTAATATTTGGGGTCAATTTTTTCATGTTAAATGTGCATGTCTTGTTTGGAATTTATGTGTTTAAGAGAGTTTAAAATCTTTGGATGTATTTCTATATCCTATTAAAAAAAGTATTTATTTTAATGGACACATCTACAAGTTATGAAATTATGGAAAAAAATTTATTAAAGAAATGGCAAACGAGTAAAAAAATTTCTAAGAGATGTTCCAACTCATTGGAATTCAACTTATAAAATATTAAATTCATCATATGGATATAAAAATTTATTGTGCACATTTATTTCCAATAATATGTCATAAATTAATTTATATCTTCAAAATTAGGAGGTTTATATAAAATTTGTAGATAGTTCAAAAGTTTTAATGATGCAACATATGTTTCAAGTGGTGTTTATTATCCTACATCTTATTTATTATTAATTGAATGCATTAATATTGCTGGTACATCGCAAGAACACGACAATGATATTGCCTTAAGAGAATCAATTTTATTAATAAAATTAAAATAGTTAAACTATTTAAAATTTATTGCATTAACTTTTACTAGTAGTTAAGTTCAAGATGAACCGATTAAAATTAGTATGAGTGACCATGTCTTGATACAAAGACATAAAAGACCTTAAGAATCATCCAGTTCATTTTCTGAACTTGATATTTATTTAACAACTACTTTTGAGTCTGGTGATAGTAAAATAGGTGAAAAAATTTTCTATCTTTAAATGGTGAAGTCGACACCAAAATACATTTCCGATCCTTGCAAAAATTGCTAACCAAATTGTTTTCAAGTCCGATTTCAATGGTTGCCATTGAACAAGCATTTAGGGCATGAATAAGTATTTTTTATGAGACTCGATATTTAATGGCTCTCAAATCATCAAAGGCATATACATATGTTGGTGATTGGACTAGAGCGACATAATGAACAAAATAAATTGAAAGAGAAAAAATTGATGATTCATTTGACTTCACAACGTAAGTAGAAATTGAAATTTCAACTTCCGGTGTAGTAAGTGATTAAATTTAAAAGGTAAAGGATAAATAATTTTTTTTAAAAAAAAAAAAAAATTACATAAATTTTGATTCCTCTAAACCCTATGACAATACATATTCAAGTTAATATGTGGTAAGAAAATTAAGTTCAAACTCTTTAAATTTTGTTCATTTTACTTTTTTAATTTAATTTATTAATTCAAAATCTTTAATTTTTTTTTATTTGAACCCAATATATAAAATGGTAAACTAATTTAATATTTTTAATTTACTATCATTTTTAATTCAAGCTTTTTGAATTTTTTTTTATTTAAAGTGAGTTTTTTAAGTTTTTATTTCAACTTCAAAGTACATTATTTAGCCGTTAAAGTAATTTAATTTAATTTTGTAATATGAATATTATTTTTAATTGAATCAGCCAAATCGAAAATCGAAATTAAAATTGGAGTTAGACTTATTTTGATTCTATTCGATTCATCTTAGGTGAAACTGTAAAGTACTGGTTTATAAATTGAAATCGGTGATTTCAAAACTGTAGCCTAGACGGGCCACCTATATCCACAGTCAGTGGGGCAATCCAAAAATATCTATGTATCTTCATATGTAACATTTACAAAGGCTTTAATAAACCTAGATAAAAGGCCACCTCTACATATTAAATACATTTGGTTCTCATTTCTGTTCAGTAATAGACCATACACACATTTGAGCGTCACCAACTTTTCCTTCTTCTCCATCTCTCTCTGTCTCTTAATATTGTCTCTATCAAATATGGATTCTTTAACCATTGGACCATTGATACTACTCCTCTATGTGCTTTCTGTGTCGCAAAATATTGATGGGTTCTTAAAGGTAGGAAATAGTGGGTGTAATATGTATGAAGGGCGCTGGGTTCATGATGAATCATATCCTTTTTACGACACCTCTCAATGTCCATTCGTGGAGAAGGAGTTTGATTGTATAAGGAACGGTCGACCAGATAAAGACTTCCTTAAATACAGATGGCAACCCACTTCCTGCAACATTCCAAGGTACGGTATATATAATCTTGCATCTTTTTTTCTCCTTCTTTTGTCTGATAACTTGAAGCTATAGCGCAAAAGGATTCATGGTTAGTGGAGAAAACTTGCATATTTAGCTAGCTATAGCTTCTGAGACCTGCGACATTTTCTGTTTCAAATTTGCTGTGGTATGTTCATGGGATAGATTGGGCAATGGGTAGTTTACTGTATGAATGTGATGTTTGTTGGTCATTTTACTTCTCGCATGAAAGAGACAATACTATGCAAATGTGATAAAGAAATAGACAACTTTAGAACTATGAGCAAGACCATAGAGAGATAGTATTTTGTTTTTAGAGGAAATTTTTGCAAAAGAGGAAAGACAATTTCATTTTTTCACTTTTTGCAATCCAAGGATGTGAGGTTCTATATGATAATAGATGCTGAAATCTGTGCTCAACATAATAGTGGTAACTTCCTATTATAAATCACATATTATAAAAATAATAAATATTATCAGCATATATAGATGGAGAAAATATATTAGACGCATGTACTTTCTGTTTATAAAATTTAATGAATTGAGAGTCATATAATAATAAGGAAAAATTACAAATTTGGTATATTAATTTTTATAATTTTTTTATTTGAGTGTCCGAACTTTTTTTTTTTTTTTACAATCAAGTGTATGAACTTTAGAGAAATATACTAATGTAGTGTCTCTTGCCAATTTAATATTGACTGAGTGCTCAGTCAGATTAAACAAAAATTCACTTTTATCTCAGTCATTAACTATGTCATTTGTCAAATGTGTTGCATTATTTAAAGGATAAAATTATTTTTATTCAGTCACCATCCATGTTGTAGTGAAAGTTAATGTTAAGGTTATTTTTGTCAATTCATAATTTTTAATAGGGTTATTTTTATTTTTTAAATAATGTAATACACGTAGTAAATGACATGATTAATAATTGAGATAAAAATGAGTTATATTTGATTTAAGTTAGCATCCAAAGATACTAAATTTGTAATTTTTTCTAATATTAATAGTCTTTTTGATTGTATTGATTATAAACTGTATATGATATCCATATAGAAAAGTGACCACTAAATCGCTTTATAATTAGTAAAATTCTGCATTTCGATAAATGAAAAGCTTATTCATATAATGAATAACAATTTAATTTTGTGGGAGCCAAATTAATAGTTAAGTTGTCAATTCTCTATATTATGCCTTCATTTGCTATAATCCCATCTCGTGAAGATAATCAAATAAATGCTGCATGCAATTATATGCATATATAGATACAGAAAGACACACAACCACTAAGTGGGTGGTCCTGTCTTTGAAAAGGCTGTGTGAACTAATTTCAACTTGACTAGGTGATAAATACTGTAAAGAGAACTATTTGCTGTTTTTTCCTCGTTTCTTTCTTCAGAGTGCACGACTTGCTAGTGATTTTTATGGACTACTCTTTGAAGAAATGTCTCTATTTTGATATAAAGTTAATTAATTATATATCAATTCAATGAAATAGGATAGCGTAGTTCAATACAGCTTTATACACAATTTTTCTTTTCTGTTTTTTCTAGTCTTCTTGATGCTTTCCTCTGATCTAACCCATAGCATCAACCAGGCTGTATCCAGAAGTTAGAATTTTGTTTGCTTCTTTAATTTTGGCTTATGTATGTCTTTTTTTTTTTTTTTTCTTTTTTGCAGAGAAGTTAATTACTAAAAAAGTTCATTGGATTTATCTTTATACACTTTGGTCTGTGCTTCCAAATATATATATATATATATATTATATAGCTGGTTTATTAACAGCTCTATATTTTAGTAAATTTTTATAAAGGATATACAATTCTAAAAAATTTATGCCAATTTTGAAAATAGTGCATCTAATTGATGACTTATCAGATATAGTGTATGCATTATATTTTTATTTTTTAAGTGTATAATAATCAAAATATGAATCACATATAATAGTTGGATGTAATTTTTTTTAAAAAAAATTAAATATTCTTTAACTTTAAAATTAAAGTATATTTTATTCCCTAAAATATTAAATTTGATGACATTGTTATTCCAACTGAATTTTAATGCATTAAAACACATTGGCCTTCCAAAATCATACATAGTATTAGTAGGTATCAAAGTGTATATTAAATTAATTCTTAGGGAACTTTTCTATCTGTAATTAGATATACATATGATTCAGAAATTATTTAGTATCTAATAACTTAATATATAAAATTTTCCAGACATAAACTTTTTTCAGTTGAAGTTCTATTATTATTATTATTATTTTAAAAAAGTGGTATGAGCGCATGTCTTATATGAGTAATTTTGATGTTTGTGGTACAGTTGTTTGAGTGTGATGTTATTAGAATAATGGAAAAATTCATTTTCAATCTCCTAAACTTATTGGATTTATATTGAGTTTTTATTTTTTAATTATATTTTATTGAACTTTTATATTTTTATTAAGTAGTTATTGAAGACTTTTTTAATAGTTTCAATAAACGGTGATAAGTATTATATATAAAAATAAGATAAAATTCATTATGAAGCCCTTGAATTTATTGTGTTTATTTTATTGAACTTTTATCTTTTTTTTTTTTTATATTCCATTGAGACCATATGTTTTTATTTAAATTTTTTATAATATTATTTTTATATGCAATACTTAACACCGTTAATAAATTTGTTAAATTGGTCCTCAATAATTATATAAATAAAAAATATAAAAACCCAATAAAATGTAATAAAACAATAAGTGTCATAGTTAAAGGGTTTGATAATTAATTTTGCCAAGTAGAACAATTGGTGTGTTGTTGATGGCACATGCATGAAGAGTTGTATGCATTAACCAATATCAGAATCTTGGATGGGGTCCAATTGCAATTGGGTTTCTCACTATCTCTATTGACTTATTGCAAGGCCACTCATTCTATCTTATTATTATTATTATCATTATCATTATCATTATCATTATTATTTTATAAACTAATTTTTTTTATCTTATTATAGACACAAATTATATGTTGTTCAGTTCCTTTCAACTATCATGTCTACACCGACTTCTTTTCGTTACTTAGCTTTATCAACGTATTTATTTCTTTCATATCTCTCTTACATAAAAAAAAAAAAAATCGAAATTATGTATTTTATGAGATGACTCAAGCTGGCAAGGTTGATTACTGATTTCTATTTAATTATTTTTTATGCAAATAAAAAAATGAGATTGTAAACATCCTAAATCAAAATATTCGAAATTGATTTTTTTTATATATTTATTTTGAGCTCAATTTTAAATTTTTTTAATTGAGTTTTGAATATTTTGTTTATATTTTATTTGTTTAAACTATTCGATTGAATTGGAGCTGCTCATGAGTCTTATTAATTATAAAAAACTAAATAATTAGACAATTGTTTTTGTTTAATGATTACATTATTCTTAAAAAATATTCATTCATAATTATTTCATTTTTAAATTTCATTTTAATTGAATATAAATTTATAGTAATAATCACTTCTTATAAATATTAAATAAAATAATACTTTTAATAATATTATTATAAGATCAATTATCAAAAAAAATTATACACTATTTACAAACTTTCAAATCAAACTTTGAAATCCTTTATTTATAGTTTAGTGGTTTAGATGATGGATATTATTATAAGATTAAAATTATAAGTTTGATTTCATCCTCTTAACCTTTTAATTATTAAAAAAAATTGAATTTTAAAATGATTGAAATTATTTATTGAAATAAATTTAGTTAAACTTTATAATAAAATTTAATTTATTTAGTTATTAAATGAGCTCAAATGAATATGTTAATGAGTAAAGCTATATGTACTCATTCGAGCTCGAGCTCAAACTTAACTCGATCAGTTTATTAGATTTACAATCCTATCAGCACCAACATTACTATACATTACAATAGAGCTGAAAACTCAACTGGAATAATTTGATTGGATTTACAGCCCCATCAAAACTCCAAAATATGGAGTAGTAGCTAATATTTTGAAAGTTAATTTTGGTGATGCAGGTTTAATGGTGGAGAAATGTTATCAAAAATAATTGAAGGCAAAAGCATAATGTTTGTGGGAGATTCATTAAGTTTGAACCAATGGCAATCACTCACGTGTATGCTTCATGTAGCCGTGCCTAATGCTAAATATACCTCTCTCCGAACTGGTGGCCTCTCCACTTTCACCTTCCCTGTCAGTATATATTTACCTCTTTCTACTTAATTTCCCTATACTTGCTTCAACTATTTATTTATCCATTTAAAAAAAAAAAAAAGAATAACTTTATCAAACTAAGTAATGAAAAATTTCTCTAAAATACTTATTTACTTAGTTATAAAAATGTATTCTTATTTACACATTGATTGAAAAAAAAAATATAATTTGATAAATACGTTGCAGGAATTTGTAATTAATGATTACGGTATAATTATACATTATAATTAAATTTTTTAGTTATTGATCAAGTGTTTAAATTCAACACCATAAAGAGAGGATATAAAGACGGATGATTCGATTTCTGTTATTTTTAATTTGATGTCTACACATTTTATTATACATATGTTGACTTGTAACATGTTACAATGATTTGTTGCCCATGTGACATTGGTTTTCTTAAATAGCAATCAATTTCAATTAATGTAACGATGTCTCATGATGAGAACGTCTTCTTTACATTAATTGTGAATATATGGCTATTGTGCTTTATGCATGTAAGAATTTAACCGAACATATTTTTTAATCCTACAAAACACACAATACACAATGAATTAAAAATATATATTTATTTTTTCTCAATTTTATTTAATTTTTTTATTTTATTAATTCTTACCTAACCTTATATTATTGGTAATAAATCTGGCTAATTTCATATGAAAAAACATGGAATATATGTATGAACGTTATTTGGCAACATCAACTGGTAAAATAATAATATTTTTCACTTATTCTTTTATGTCTGTCAACATACGTTTTTTCTTTTAATTTTTATTTTCTTCAGAAAACTAATTCTACTTTATTTCCAATAATATTTGACAAATATAAAAAATTATAAATGAAAAATATTAAGATGATATATATATATATATTTCTTGTTGTCACCATATATAGGTTTGAGCTTAGAAGTGTCATATATACATATTGCAGGAATATGAAGCAAAAGTGAAGTTCTCACGCAACGCATTTCTAGTAGACATTGTGAACACAAGCATTGGGGCCGTTCTCAAACTGGATTCAATTGAAGGTGGAAAATTATGGAAAGGAATTGATGTGTTGATCTTCAATACATGGCATTGGTGGCTTCATACTGGAAGAAAACAACCGTATGTCAATATATATATAATTTGCTAATTAAGCATAATTTACTAACTAAGCATAATTTGGTTATAATTTTTGTTAGATGGAAATTTATTGAAGAGGGGAGAAATATTTACCAAGACATGGATCGACTGGTCGCATATGAGAAGGCATTAAATACATGGGCCAAATGGGTTGACGCCAATGTAGATCCCACAAAAACCCTGGTTTTCTTTCAGGGTGTTTCACCAGATCACAACAAGTGAGTTCATGCTCATCTTTCACCTAATACTCTTTTATTTTTGCTTAAACCCAATCTTGAATTTTGTCACATAATAAATTTTTTATATAATTTTCAAATACCAAACTATTCATTTTTGCTAATAATTCTAATTTTTAGCATAAAAATAATTCAATTTTCCAAATTATATTAAATCTTAGTGTTGCGAATTGTAAAAATGTGATGATACATATTAAACTATAAGCTTACTTCTTCCTTTGAATTACAAAATTGCTGGTTAAACAAATAGGGAAAATTTTATTTCTCTGGTACGTCAAGAAAAATTAGAAAAAAAAAAAAAAGCAACATGATTTTAAGAACTAAAATCCTTGACTTTCTTGAGAAAAGAGTAAAAATTAACTAAATCCTTCATTTCATTTCATTTGCATTTGGAATAGAAAAAGTTAAAATTCAAAATTCTTTCATTCACAAACTTAGAAAATAAATCAAATTACATTAAATTCACTCATACTTAATTTTAATTTTATCTTAGAGGTTCTTTGATTCATAGTATAAAACTGAAATCGGAAGCAAACTGAATGGAATTTGGAAACGGAATGAAAATTTTAATAAAATATTTAGTTTATAAAGAAATTGAAGTTAGTATCAATATTATTTATATATAAAATTATTTTATACATTAAAATTAGCATTATGATTATTTATTATAAAAATTACTTTTCAATTATTTATTAATATTCACTAACATATTATTATAAAGTTTTAATTTATTATAAAATTTATTTATAATTTTAATAATATTTTTATTAAAATATATAAATCATTATTTTCATTAATTTATATATTTTATCCCATTACTTCAAAAAATATATTATATTTCATAAATTTTAATAATATATAACAATATTTAAATGTTTACTTGATTCCTATACGAATGGAAATTCATTTCTTATCCTCATAAGGGAAATGGATGATTCTCATTAATGGGATTCATCCCACTCCCAAAACAAATTTTAGATAACTAAATATTAAGATTCAAAATCACTCATTTCGATTCCGGATCTCATCCTTATTTTTTATGAAACAAATGATCTCTTATTCTTATCATATATACCATATTTGTATCCGAAACTTAAAAGCTGGTATTTTTTTTAATTATTATTATAAGAATAGTTGTTTATTATATATGATAATAATCAATATTAAATCTATTCAGTGGAAATGATTGGGGAGAGTCAAAGGCAAAGAACTGTGAAGGGCAAAAGCAACCAGTGTCTGGCTCTAATTATCCAGCAGGTCCCCATCCAGCTGAGCTAGTTGTGGAGAAAGTACTAAATGCCATGGCAACTCCAGTCTACTTGCTCAATGTTACAGTCCTTTCACAGCTAAGGAAAGATGGACATCCATCACTGTATGGCCATGGTGGCCGTAACGACATGGATTGCAGCCATTGGTGTCTACCTGGTGTTCCTGATACATGGAATCAACTTCTATACGCAATTCTCCATCAAATATATAGCAAGTAATTTAATTATATATATATATATATATATATATATATATTCAATTATTTTTCTTTTCAATAAAAAAAAAAAAACAAATTAAAGAAATTTAGAATTATACCAATAAACTCTTATATGGTGTTTAATTGGTTCAAATGTAATTGAAAATTCATTTCCTTTACAACTAAATTCTTAATAAAAGCTGTTTATCAATCAGTTATTATGTTGAAACAATATAATAAATTTCATAGATATGAAATGCACATGTTCTATATTTGATTGCACTTCATTTGGTTTATTGGTAAAAAAAATTCGGACTTTTTTGTTTTGTGATTTGTAACAATGTTAGTCCATTTTTTCCTTAATTTTGGCAAAATTATTTTGATTTCTTTAATATTTACAAGTTAAAAAATGTAATCACACTTCATAATATATATATTATTGGACTAAAGTGATTTTTTTAAACCTAACGTAAAATTGAAAATGATAAATTTTTAAAATTAGTGTCTAATTTTAAATTTAGCCAATTTTTTAAAATTAAAAATAGAAAATCTCAAATAATTTTTTAAATACAAATAACTTAATTTATATAAATTTGTATAGCACATAGGCCAATAAGTCACCTTATTCCATTATTTTAGATGCAGTGGAGAACTGAAGTAGATATCACTTCCTAAAGCTTTCCACGATTACAAATTTGTTTCATTGTGAGAGTAAAATGTAGCTAGCTTGCCTTCATTAATTGAATCACTTTTCTTTGTAAACATCTGTTCGTATTGGTCGAAATATTTCAGAAATTATGAACAGATGATGGAAGCCTAATTGAAAGCCCAAGGTGTTTTATGATGGATTGGAACTAATGGGCGTATATACAGCTTAGATAGTTATTAGAGTCTGATATAGATTAGGATAGACTTTATCAAATCATTAATTTGTTTCGAAACTCTTTTATGAAATTATATAATCTCCATGATCACACTTCCCAATGAATCATGATCACACTACTGTTAGATTCAATTTTAACAAATTAAAAGGTTGCAATCTATTTTAGTCTCATCACCACACTGAACTAGTAGTAAATTATTTGTTGTTTGTTGTTTGGTTTTTGTTATTATTGCAATTGGCTCATAGAACCCACTTTAAATAATTTAAAGATATCTGTTTAAGTTAATTAGGTAAACATCTTTTTGACATATTTAGTGAGACTATTTGCATGCCAGTATAAATAAAAAAATTGAAACTGAACAACATGGTTAGCAACAATTCTAGTAACAAAGACATGAGGAGTCTTAAATGGGCTTCAAAAGGTGACAGAAACTCCAAAGATTCATTTGACCTAAAGGCTAGAGAGTTGAGGTTGATGCTAACTACAATAAGGAGCTTCCCCTACAAAGGCAAGGAACTTTGAGTCATGATAATGTAAAATTCTTGAGAGATGTATATCAAGAGAGAACCATTCTATGTTTAATAACTTAATCAGTAAGATGTCATTAGTACTTAGACTGATTGTGGAGATGGATGAGGAAGCATAAAAGGAATCAAGGAGGCATCTTAAAGAGATCAACGTTAATCTGCACCATTTAGCATCTCTTATAGATGAAAGACCAAATGTGGAGATTCCTAAACAAAGTCATAAAGATCTGAGAGAAAGTTCCCCAAACTTGTAATATGGCAATGTCTGGATCCCTAAGAGGCCAGAAGAGGGTGAATAAATGAATGCTAGAGGGCATCCATCAAGTAAGAATCCTCATGAACTATGTAATATCTTTACTTATGACAAATATAAAAGGATAATTGAATTAGGATTTGGCCATGATTATGATAATGGGACAAACATGGAAACTTAAAATGAAACTTAGCCTTATAAGTATAAGTATTGGCCTCTTAATTAGATTGATCACTTTTATTAAAAAATATTTTGGAACGGATAAGGATTGATTTCAAACTAATAGCTAGAGCGATGTATACAAAACCCTGCCAAGATTGAATATACAATATAAGATATAACCATTTCCAAGGAAATGTAAAGTCCTAGAGTTTGTTCACTTTTATGGGGAAGAACCAAACAAGTCCAAATATAAAGCGTATTGTCTGAGTCTTAGTTCAGTGTGATAAGGCATCAACCAATGATTTTTAGAAACTTAACCTATTTTGGAATTCTTTAATGAAATCAACATTTACTTGGTATACTCACCTCCTAGCCAATTCTATCATTGCATGGAAAGATTTAGAGGAGATGTTTCAAATAAAGGTTTTTTTTTTAGTTTTGCTTTATATGTTACCTTGGTCAATTTAACAAGGGTTAATTAACTCCTAAGAGAATCGATTGAAAAGTTTTTCATAAGGTTTAAAAAATTGTGTACTTAATGTCAATCAACCATTAGTGAAGTTGAATGTGTTCTAGTTATCATAAAAAGCTCAATTACTCCATTAGGGAACATTTTAAAGTCACTACTTTTAGAAACCTCTTTGAATTTACAAATTAGGCTACTAGTTATAAGAGATTACTTAAGGAGAAGGAGTAAAGAAGGGAATAATCAAAAGTGATATATTGCAAATATCCCTTTAAAATATAAGCTTTACAAGATAATTTGGCCTTTGATTTTAAAGGGAAATCGATAAATGTGGTTAAGTATGGACACAACCTTTTGTCCTTTTTTTTAATTGGCTCTTCTTCTTCGTTTTCTTCTTCCAGCTTTGAATTTCATCCACAGTAAAAGCGCTTCATTGATGTTTCAGGATAAAAGTTGGTGATTTATCTTGTTATAATAATGATTTTTCTATTTTTTGTGATAGCTAATCATTTATTTTCTTCCGTAAAAAGTGTAAAAATGAGCAAAGAATGTACATATTGATCTTTTATAGGCATGGACGTGGCTAACAAAAATGAAGTCAACTCTAAAATGGACAAACTAGCTCTAAAACATAGCACGTATATAGTGACCTTCCATATAATGACCAAAGTTACTATTGTAGATAGGTACATGCATAAGAATAATCAGCTAAAGTATCTTCTCTTTATCCACTCTTTTGAACTCTTCTATAAAACACTATTATTGTTTTTTTTTGTTTTGCTTTCACTATACCCAGAAATTGATGTTGTAGACTGACAAGAAAAAAGAAAAAGGGTTGCACGTAGATTCTCTATTAGAAAAGACCAAAAGGAATCTTCCTCGATTCAAGTTCAAATATGGATAGCAACGAGTGGAGTGGAATTAAGTTGAGTAGGGAACAATTGACATTAAAAGTGAAACTGTAGGTGAAGTTCAATGAGCTTAAAGGTGGAGGTCAATGAACATACATATGAAGGTCAATAAACTTGCAGCAAGCTTATTGATCTCCACATGCAGGTTCCTTGATCCTTAATGAACATACAAGTGAAAAGCAATGAACCTATGCAAAAAAAAAAGTGAATGTTTGATGCGAAAGAAAGAAAGATGCAAGTTTTTTTTTTTATTTTGCACCCTGGTCCGTATTGTAATATGGACAAGGGTCCATGGAATAACAATTGTTAAGTATGTAGATACAAAGCTAAATGAATATTAAGCCCTAAAAAAGCCTAATCCCATCAAGGAGAGAAAGAAGTTAACCAAAGAAAATTTGATCGCTAAAGAGTATTCCTTTTGCTTTACAAAGGTTGATGAAATCTTTAACTCTTTATTGGAAAATAGACAAATCAAGCTCTCAAATAGGAATGTCATACCACCTATAGAAGATAGGACTAATAAAGAATATTATAAATGTCATAACTCTTGAAAACATGTTATTAATAATTATGTTATTTTTAGGAATATGATTCAAAGGGTGATTGAGAAAGGAAATTTGTTATTCCCATCCAAAGGGAAAGTGATATGGAAGTTGTGATGCCTTGAATACCTATCAACATGGGCTACCTTATAGAGGAACAGATACAACCCTTACCAACTTAATTAACTAAGGATTCTGAAAGTTGATGTCTCAAATCAATCAATTAAAGAGGAAGTTAGAAAGAGAAAGATTATGAATTTAAAGGAAAGAGAAATCACCTGCCTAATGTGTCATAACACATTTTAGTATCTAAAGAATGGACAAGCCTAATCTATTGAGAATTAAAAAATAAAGAAGTGCATGGTCATCCCGTACGAACTTAATCAAATCCTAAAACTTTTAAATTAAAGGCCTTTAAAGAATGTCATAGATACAAGCCCAAAGTAAAGATCTTTTAAGAGGTTGTAATACCAAAAGAAGATAGAAGGGCTTATATGATTATAACCTATAAGAGGAGAGTGTAATGAATGTGCCAAGCTGTAAGAATAGAATATAGGCTCAACAATATAAATAGCATTCAATCTCAAAACAAACCAAATGGGTCATGTATGGTGAATAAAAAAGATCTTAAAGGCTTCAGCCATTTAACAGTAAAATTAAGGAATTAATCTTGACCAATCTCCTCATAAATAACTTAGAGATATAACTAAGAGAATGTACAAACCCATTAATATTTTTTTAGAAATCTTTCCCCAATTTCAACTTACATAAGGAGATTACATACAAGAGCAAGACATAATGATATAGGTTGGTAAAAAAAAGAAGGACTAAGGAAGGGTTTATGGAAAATTACAAGGATAAAAAAAACATTATAAGAAGTTAGGGTAGTCACTTACTAAGTAACTTCAAGCCTAAACCTGATTAAAAGTGTATATTCAAAGGGATGTTTTTAAACCTAATAAATTAAAGGTTGATAAAGGTCTAGGGCCATCTTTAATTGTTCAACAACCAGATAAGATCTTGACAAAGCATATTTGACCAATTTATATTAAGGCGGATTTCAGTGATAAAAAAGATGAAAATAATTTTAATATAGAATGAAACTAGTGTCAATATTCTTTCTTTAAGTAATTAAAAGAAGTTTCATCTCAACATTAGTAATTTGGAGAAGGCTAATGCTTTCATGATCAATTTTGATAGAGTTAATAAACTATCAGAGGGTTTTATACATAAAAGGACCTTATGAAGATGTAAAGACAACTCTTGGTGACCCAAATCCTTTTAAAGAAGAAACATTTCATACTAAAGCAATTATGTATGATCCAAATGTAGTAGCCTGAATATGGATAAAAGATAAATTACCTTAAATTTATGCAAATGATCTATTTATATCTATCATATGTCATTTCACTAAGGGGTAAAGGTCGATAAACTAATATTGATGAAAATGTTCAAGTCACAATAGCTATACTTACAGAAAATTAAAGATGCCGCATTGAGACATGGCACCATATCCAACTAATGTATTTATGAGATATATTTATATGATAATACTTAAGATTTATAGGTCAATTAAAAGATAAAGATATCAAAATATCAAGCAAAAAGCTTAGAGATGATCTAGTGGAAACCTAAGACCATTTACAAGAAATAAATTTAAGAAGTTATGAAGATCCAAGGTTGATTTTTATTAGTGCTAAATTAAGTAAATCCTTTTAAAACAAGCTAATTCATCTCCTTACAAAATACAATGATTGCTTTTCTTAGAGCTATAAAAAACACCAAGATTATATTGAAATCTAATTTAGTAGAAGCTACATATTAAAAATGGGAATCAACCTCACATACAATTGTTAAGGTGAATGAATAGGCAAGTAAAGTGATTGGTAGAAGAAGAAATTAAAAGATTGACCAATTTTAGTTTCATGAGAAAGGCTCAATTCGCTAAATGGTTGTCTATCATAGTGCCTATAGTTAAGAATACTGATAAGATTAGAGTTTGTATATGAAAATTTAAAACTATTTTGGTATTTTACATTAAAATTTTATTGCATTTTACTTGAAAAAGTAGAAATTTTATGGTATTTGTCACTTGAAATTATAAAAAATATATTATAAATATTTTTAAATATTTTAGAATTTCAAGCAAAGATAATATACCAATTAATATATTTATGTATATATGCAGATTAAATAACAAGGGTTTGATGGGCTTGAAGGAAGTTGGAATTATTACTATTATTTTATATGTATTTAGACAATTTCATAGTTTGTATCATTAAGTTGTAAAGTCTTATAATGATATTTAGAGTTTGGATGTTTAAACTTAAAATTGTTATTTAAAATTTGAATTTTAAACCTTAAAACATTATATCAGTTGTATGTTTTATTTTTTTTATAATTTTTTGTAATTTAATTATTAAACATTTTATTATCATGCTTGTAACGCATCTAAAGACATTTAGACCTATATAGGTTAAACTGGTTACACGAGTCATGTCATGTAACCTATATGCATCTAAGTTTGGATTTAGAGTTTTGACATGATTAATTAAATGGTTAATATTTAGATTGGCTACGTTTCTGTTATACTTATGTCTTGACTGAAAAAAGAATAGGATTCAAGTAACAACCACTACTCCTGCTCTGAGCTTGGATGCTGCTTTTAACTTGGAAACTCATTATATGTCTACACCTAATATCAAGGAATCAACTACTATATCTTGCAAAATCAATTTAAACAAAATTGCCTTCTAATTTTGGCCCTTAATAAGCTTTATACTATTTATAATGTTGAGGAGCACAGTTTTATATATTTTCCTTGTATCTCTCACACAATACTTTAAGGCATGAGAATTATTTTTGCTCTCCAAAATTTTTAATGGTATCAGAGCCTATCCCGAGATTAAAACTTTCAATTTTCATGGCTTTTATTAGTTTTTTCTAACATCCAATATGAATTTAAACTCTCTTTCCAAACTCTTTATCAATGTTCTAGCCTTATCTCACTAAAGTTAGACAACTCTAACTTTTTACTTTGGCGATCATAAATGGTGCCTTTGATTCAAAGTGATATGGCTTATCACTTGGTCGAAGGTAATGAACCAACAAAATAAATTCAACATGAAAAGGGACTACTAGAAACAAATCCAAAATACATCTTGTGGACAAGAAATGATGGAATTGTAACAACATGGATTCTAAGTAACATTAAAATGGAAGTGTTAGAACAATGAGTATTTTTGAATGGCTTTGAGGCATGAAATCACTATCTTTAAGGTATTAATAGCCTTCACTAATTTGATACAAGGTTAAAGCAAGTATACCTTCAGGATACAATAAAGCCTAAAATTTACAAATAGTAAATTATGTCAAGAGCATCACGTTTTTACTGGAGAAAATATAGAGAAAAGAGGAGAGTAAAAGTAAAATTAATTTGCACCACAATTGTTCTATATAAAAATAATATTTTGCAATTAATAAACAAACTTTTGAAAGGTTGTGTTTGTTAAATAATAATAATAATAATAATAATAATAATAATAATAATAATAATAACAATAATAATAATAATAATAATAATAATAATAATAATAATAATAATAAAATAAAATAAAATAAAATAAATTAATTGCAGGGCACTTATATTATTTCTGCGTCTGTGCCCAAGTGCCAAATGCCATTATTAGACTATAAATATGTATATATATTTATATATTTATTTTTTATAGTACAATGTGCTTTCGCTACCAAATTTTAAACAAATTTGATTTCCCTCCATATTTCTTTTAAACCGATATTTAAAGTGTACCTTACAAAATAAGGGACACTAAACACTTGCCCACAAATAATGTGGAATAACATTTTCATCCACCAACTAATATACAAGCTACATATAACATTACCCACTTAGCTTGTAATATTAGGCTAATCCTAGTTTCATGCGTAAAGAGAGTATCTTTTGATTTAAATGCCTCCTTAGTGTTAGTGCTTCCAAACTTTACAGAAACCATGATTGTTGATTGCTTTAAGCTCAAATCAAGATTTTGAAATAATAGAATCAGAAATACCACACACACAATTTCAAAACCTAATTTTAAAATTCACTATTAATTTAGCACTAATATGGCCTTGTGCTACCTCTTGAATTCATGAACTTTTACAAAGTTGTCCAAACTTTTGTCAAAGTGGCACCACTTCCTATATTCACATAGGTGAAATTAAATTTCATTAAGAGTGTCTCATTTCAACACTCATCCCATTTAATATGTATTCCACTTACCAATAACTTGTTATTACCCTTTAAACTTTGACTAACATGTTAGTAAAGTTGGGTTCCTATAATAAGTAAGCTTATTTAAATGGCTTTAATCCTAATTCAGTAGAAATTTTCCTAACAACAACTCTAGGAAAAGCTTTAGTAAATGGATCTGTTACATTATTGCAAGTCTTAACATATATTATAGAGATAATTCCATCAGAGATTAATTGTCTTACATATTCATATATCAAACTAATATGTCTAGATTTTCCATTATACTTTTTACGAAAAGCTTTAGACATAGTTGCTTGACTATCACAATGTAAGGAGATGGCTGGCATTGGTTGTGACCATAACTTAATATCCAATAATATGTTTCTCAACCATTCCACCTCCTTACTCGTAGCTGCTAATGTTATGAACACATATTCCATTATTGAATAAGTTATATAAGTTTATTTCTTTGATGCCCAAGAAATTGCACCACTACTAAAGTGAAAACCCATCCAAGAAGTTGACTTATTATCACTTATACTAGTTATCCAATTGGCATTCGTATAACTTTCAAGCATAGCTGGAAATTTATTGTATAATAGTCTTAAATTAATAGTCCTTTTCAAGTAACCAAATATTCATGCTATTACTTTCTAATGTTCCACATTAGGATTACTTGTAAATTAAGACAACTTGCACACTGTAAAAGTAATATCTAGTCTAGTATAATGTATGGCATATGTTAGACTTCCAATTGCACTAGCATATTCAATTTGAGCAACTGATCTACCAATATTTTTAGTCAATTTAGAAGAAACATCATAAGGGGTATTTGCTTCTTTGATAGTTAAATGTTTAAATTTATTTAGAATTTTATTTATAAAATGAGATTGACAAAAAGCAAAACCCCCCACTATGTTGTTTTTAACTTTGATACCTAAGATAGTATCAACCTTATTTAAATCTTTCATTTTGAATTTTGAGGTTAAATATTTCTTAGTATCATCAATTCTATGCATGTTAGTATTAACAATCAAAATCATTTGTATATAGACATATAATCACACCAAAACTGTCTGTAAACTTAGAATATGCACTTATCAACACTATTATGAGAAAAACCATATTCTAAAATTACATAATCAAATTTTTCATGCCATTGTTTTGGTGCTTATTTGAATCCATATAAGGACTTTATCAATTTTCAAACTTTATGCTTATGTCGTAGTAGGATGAAACCTTCAAGTTGTTCCATATACACTTCTTCATTTAAGTCATCATTCAAAAAGGCTATTTTAACATCCATTTGATGTACATGTAAGTTATATATAGATGAAAAAGCTACAAGAACTCTTATAGATGTTATGTGAGCCACAAGAGCCTATGTATCAAAATAATTTATTCCTTCCTTTTGCCTATATCCTTTGGCTACCAATCTTTCTTTAAACGTCTGTATTGATCCATCAATATTATATTTTCTTCTGAAAACCCATTTACATCCAATTGCTTTAGATCCCGGAGGCAAACGAACAATTGTCCAAGTATTATTATATAATAAAGAATCAATTTCATCATTAATAGCCTCCTTCCAAAAAGCAGCATCTCAAGACAATATAGCCTCTTTATAATTTTTAGGATCATTTTTAACCATTAATAAAATTGGAATTTTATTAAGTATATCATTTCTATTGCCCCCAACTAAGAAAATAATAGATTGTAAAGATATAAAGTCTGGATGTAAATTCTTTTCCTTTTGAACTTGTACACTTTGCCTAACTTCAATGGAATAATCAATTTGATTTCTTTTATTGCTAGAACTAACATCTTTTTTGCAATATTTGTTGGCTACTTTTCAATTTGAGAAGTATTTGGTTCCTCCAATGTATATGAATCATGCTGAAATTTATTTTTAATAAATTCAACATCTCTTGGATCCACAATTACATTAGAGTTTGAATCTAAGATTCTATATGCTTTAGAATCTATAAATTTCAGCATAGCCAACAAATATAACCTTTGAAGCTTTTGGTCCCAATTTCATCTTTTAGGATCCAGAACTCTATAAAAAGCAAGGCAGCCCCAAGCTCAAAGATAACTTAAGTTTGGTTTTCTTTTCTTCCATAATTCATATGGAGATACTTTAAATTTTCTAGAAAGAATTTGATTATGTATATGGCAAGCAGTAAGTAAAGCTTCTCCCCACAAATTCGTAGGCAATTTAGCATTTACTAATATAGAATTGAACATTTCAACAAGTGTTTTTTCCTTTCTTTCTGCTAAACCATTATGTTGAGGTGTATCAGGTGCACTTATTTGATATATAATTTTATTTTCTTCACAAAAAAAAAAAAGAAAAGAAAATTCTTAAGGAAAGTATTCACCACTTCTATCACTTTTTAAAATTTTAATTTTCTTTCCCTTTTGATTTTCTACTTATGATTTATAACTCTCGAACATTTGAAAAGCTTGATCCTTATGTTTTATTAAATAAACCTAAGTATATCTTGAATAGTCATCTATAAATGTTATGAAATATCTATTTCCTCCTCTTGTTAAAATGCCATTCAATTCACAAATATCAAAATGTACAAGATCTAATAATTCAGAATTTCTTTCAACTTTAGGAAAAGGCCTTTTTGACATTTTGCTTGAATATATATTTAACATGTTCTTTGTAATAACCCGAATATTTTAAAAATTATTGTATATAATTAAATATCGAGGTTTGCAACATTATTAATAATATTATCATATGTTGTTATTATTATTACATTAAATTACTATATTTAATTACTAAATTTAAAATTCTATTTGGAAACTATTAATATATTTATTATTTTCATTTCATTTTTTTTTATTTACATAGCATTATTATTATTGATTAGTATTATTTACATAGCATTATTTTTTTTAACTAGAGCTATTATTATTATTGTATTACATATTTATGTATGTGTGTGTGTTTGTATTAATACCTACCAACCCCACTTCCCCTTTTCTCCTCATCCCACACCATTCCTTTCTTTTTTTTTCTCTTCTTCATGTTGTCCCGTTTCTACCCTCTCTTGCTGTCTTCTTCCTTGTTTTTCCAACAACACACCACCACCTACCTCTTTCTTTTTCTTGCTATTTTAACAACAACAACATCAACTACAGCAACATCAACAAGAGCATCAACAACTTCAACAACAACAACAACAGTGACAACAGCAACAACAACAGTGACAACAGCAACAACAACAGCCTCCCCTGTCCTAGAATTCTGCTTTAGGTGATTTTGTTAGGTTGATTATGTGTTGTTTGTTAGTTATTTGTTAGTTATTGTGTTTATTTTAATTTTTAGTTAATTAATATAATTTTTGCTTAATTTATTTTTAATATTTGGTTAATGTTTGAGTTGATCTATATGTACTTAGTCGATTTTAAATTATTTTAGTTAATTTTAATTATGGGTATCTTGAATATTTTAGTAATATAAATTGTAATTTTTGTTAATTATGTTAATTAATTATTTTTGGTTGGAAATTTGAGTAATTAGTGTTAGTATATTAATTTAGTAATTTTTGTGTTAATAAAATTATTTTTTTAGTAAATTTATATTATTTTTGAGGAATTATTATGTTTATGTGAATATTGGAATTTTGGGGTAATTATTTAATTTTGTTGAAAATATAGTTAAGTTATATTTTAAATGGTTTTAGAATTTTATAGAGTATTAGAATAATTTTTATAAATTAATTACTATTTTTAACTAATTAATTATAATTTTTGAAAATTATATTTAATATTAAATTATTTATTATTTTGTGATTAAATGGGTTTTAAATTAATTTTATAATATATTTAAACTATCTAAATAATTAAATGTGAATTTGACTATTTTATGATGAATAATTGTAAAATTGGAATTTATAAATATTATATAAATTGTTGGGATTTTATTATCTAATTTAGAAAAATAATTAGTTTTAACGTTTTATTATTTAAATAAATTAAATTGTGGCATTTCGGGTATTTTATGGATTTTTAATGATTTTAAATATTTTTTATTAAATTATTTATTTTTGGTGGATTGTGAACCTCAAGTGGGGATTTGAGTAGTTCGGGGTCCCAACTCGAGGTGTTAAGTTTGTGTGAATTTAGAAGTGTGTTTGCTTGCAAGATTGACTCTACTTCAATAGAGGGATGTCCATTTTACAGATGAGAGTCTGTTGAATTTTTGGTAGATTTCTCATAAGACATGACATCGGGTCAATCCTAATTTTTGAATTCTGAGTCGAGTCTTCCTTAGAAATTCTAGAAGTTAGGGTTTCTATTTTTTTATTGTCATTTCATTTTATGTCTGTTAGCCGCCCCTCCGGTCGCATTTGCCAATCGAGGTCGGACACAACATATCAGAGGAGCACCTTCATCTTGTAAATTAATATTTGTTTTGAGTGTCAGGTCTTTCAATTTAAATCATATTAAATTTTAATGAATTATATATTTATGAGATTCTAGTCAGCACTTTTAAATAATGATGCATGATTTAAATTATAATCGGTTTACCTTATTTTCATTTATTGTAATTTTCTTTGTTTTATTTATCTTTATTTATTTTAAATAAACTACGGCAGAACGGGCTACCTGATGGGTTTCATCAGAACTGTGTGCGCACCGATAGAATATTTGATTATATTACCGAGGCTGATGGTCTGATGATGCTTCGCTCTCGGAAACCACCAGTAATATAATATTTAATTATTTAATAAATACTGGGATCGAAGGTCTAGTGATGCTTTGCTCTCAGACACCGCTAGTATAGTTGGATTAATATTTATTAAATCAATAGGGTTGATGGTCTGGTGATGTTTTGCTCTCGGACACTGCCAGTGATATTGGATTAAGTGATGTGACTGTGGCTATGCATTCTGGTGATGTTTTGCTCTCGGGATCCGGTAGTCTTATATATAAGTGTGTCGTATGACTGTTAAAAATTGATAACTCGGGTTCTACCTAGTTCTTATACTAAAATGTTTTAAAAAGACATTTAAATATTTATTTCTTTCCTTTAAAAAAATAGGTTTCTTACATATATATATATATATATATATATATATATATATATATATATATCAAAGAATTTGAATAAAATTATAAATATATTATATTTTCATAAAAAATTTTAAAAGAAATTTTTAAATCGCATTTAATTCTTTTATTAGCTTACTCAGTGAGTTCTGACTCTCTTCAATTTATTTTTTTAAAGAGTTTGAGAGTATTCTGTTAGGCCTACTTGTGCACGTTGTGTAGCTTCTTCACCGGCAATCTTATGTAAGTCTATCTAGTTGTAGTTGTATTAGTATTCGTGTATTGCAGTAGAGAACTATATAATTATGTATTTTAATTTGGATATTATGTGTTGAGATTTATGTACTGAGATACTATTTGTATAATTGATGATGATGTTTATTTTATGCACCAGAATGTTATGGTTTAATTAAAATGAGAAAAATCAGTTTGATAATGTGCATTATCATTTAATTATTTTATTTTGCGATTTTAAGGTGAAATATTATGTGTTTTTCTTTTAAGGCTTACTACGGGTTTCGATAGATTTATGCTTTTCCATTCCCTAGTGCCGGTCACGTGCCTTTAGGTTTGGGTCATGACAAAGTTGGTATCAGAGCTTTGGCTCATTTTTCATGCTTTTGACTGTCAATGTCTATCTTTTCTCATGTTACTGCAGTAGTTAGGTTGTTAATTGTTACTTATTAATTCCTTGTCCTTAGGATTCTGCATCTGTGTCTATGTTCTTATTTAGTTTTGAATTTGGGTTTTCTTATCTTTTCAGAATGAGGCATGCTCGAAATGCCCTTACTGCTGATGCAATGCCTGATGACGGTGTTCAATCATTTTAGGATGAGATTCTCCCTCCTGCCCCTCGACCTAAAGGTAGGGGTAGAGGTAGAGATAGGGGTTGAGCCAGAGTAGTAACAACTCAGAGGCAGGATCAACCTCAGGTAGAGCCTCAGATTCCAGTAGAGAATCTTGTAGCTTTTGCAGCTGGCATGGCAGGTATTAATCAGGGCTTGGAAGCTCTTAATCAGGCGATGACCATAGTGCAGCAGATGCTTCAATGACATAATTAGGGGATGTCTGATGCAAATGTGACATTGTTATAATCTAGATTGGGGCAAGTTTATTTTGATGGTACTGGAGACGCATTGGATTTCATCAACACCATTGAGTCTAGGACTAGGTCTAGGTATTCTGATTATTAGAGGATTATGATAGTGGAGTTATCAGTCTAAACGGTAGCTCAGAACTGGTTTATGCAGTCCATTCAGCCTTTCATAACCATGATGATTTAGTTGGGATTTAAGGAATAGTTTATGAGATTCTTCTACCCTTCATCTATATGAGAGAACTATAGATGGAAACTGCTTAATATCGACAGGAGAGATCAATCAGTTGAGGACTAGACTTAGGAGTTCTATAGATTGATGAGACATGCTGAGGATGTGAGGTAGGATGTTGTTAGAGCAGTTGAGTTGTATGTGACTGGGTTAGGCCCAGCTTATATCGGCATTCGACCAGAGGGCTGTAGTCTGGAGAGTGTTGTAAAGGAGGCAAAATAGCTAGAGCGAAGGCATATTTGACACAGCACTATACCTAACCCTTTATGATAGTGGCATTATCATACCTGTTCAGAGGGTGGATCAGCCAGTGTTTCAGATAGGTAGCATGAGTGCCCAGTCAACAGACCCTTCTTAGCAAAGTAGACAGTTTAAAGCACATCGGACTGGTAGGCACCGCATTGCTCAAGATTGTAGGAGTAGTAAGGCTACTAAATTTGGTGGTAGTGCTAGCAGCAGCAGTGGACAGAGCTCTGGACATGGCAGTTCTAAGACTGGAGTTAGTGTGTGTGCCATATATGGGAGAGTGCATCAGGGTCCTTGTCATTTGATGCCAGGAGCATGTTTTAGATGTGGTCAGTTTGGACATTTTGTTAGAGCTTTTCTGAACTATGGATTCCATCCATCCTTGGCTTAGGGATCTTCACCTTTTGTTGTCTAGCCCTTGCAGCAGGTGCCTCAGTAGTATTAGGCACCCATGTACCCTCAGCAGCGACTGATACAGTTTGTGAGTCAATAAGGCCGAGGCAAAGGATAAACTCAACCATTCACCTTGCAACAGCTAAGATGTGGACAGGCTAGGGTCTTCACTTTGACTCCTCAAGATGCGTAGGTATCCAATGTTGTGGTAGGAGGTATTATTCCTGTCTGTTGCTCTAAGGCTAAAGTCCTATTTGTTCCGAGTGCTATGTATTTTTTTGTATCTCCTTTATTTGCTTTAAAAGTGGCTTGTCTTCCTTCCAAGATGAGTTTTCCCTTATCTATTTTGACTCCGCTTAGTGATGAGTTGGAGACGAACATCTTCTTTCCATCTTGCCCTGTGTTGGTTAAAGGTAGAGAGTTATTGGCAAACTTAGTTCTTTTGGATGTGATTGAGTTTGATGTGATTCTGGGAATGGATTAGTTGTCCCAGTATTATGCTATTGTGGACTATTGAGTGAAAGAAGTAATTTTTAGAATTCCAAGTAAAGAGGAATTCAGATTCAAAGGCAGTAAGAGTTTCATGCCTCGTATCCTTATTTCTGATATTACAGTTAGGAAGATGCTTAGTAGAGGATGTCAAGGCTATCTAGTTATAGTTAGAGATATTTAAACATAAATGGGATCAGTGGAAAGGGTACCAGTGGTACGTGAATTCTCAGATGTTTTTTCAAAGGAGTTACCTGGATTACCGCTGGATAAAGAGATAGAATTTTTTATTGATATTGTGTTTGGTATAGATCCTATCTCTATGCCACCTTATAGGATGGCACCTGGAAAGCTGAAGGAGTTGAAAGAGCAATTGTAGGAATTGTTGGATAAAGGGTTTATTCGGCCTAGTACATCTCCTTGGTTGCTCCAGTTCTTTTTATAAAGAAGAAGGATGGTAGTCTTTGACTTTGTATTGATTACAGACAGCTGAATAAGGTTACTATCAAGAACAAGTATCCACTCCGTAAGATTGATCACTTATTTTATCAATTACAAGGAGCTAGGTATTTCTCTAAGATTGACTTGAGATCTGGGTATCATCAGTTGAGGATTAGAAGTGAGGATGTACCAAAGTCAGCATTTTGGACTAGATATGGCCACTATGAATTCATAATGATGTCCTTTAGGTTGACTAATGCCTTAACAACCTTTATGGACTTGATGAACAGGGTGTTTAGGCCATTCTTGGACCGATTTATGATCGTGTTTATTAATGACATTTTAGTTTATTCTAAGAATAAGTTAGAGCATGCGATGCATTTAAAATTGGTGCTGCAGACTTTAAGAGAGCACTAACTGTATGCAAAGTTTTCAAAATGTGAATTTCGGTTAGACCAAGTGGCATTCGTAGGTCATGTGGTATCCAAAGATGGCATTCAAGTGGATCCTAGGAAGATAGAGGCGATCACTGAGTAGCCAAGACCCACAATGGTTACTGAAGTAAGAAGTTTCTAGGTTTAGCTGACTATTATAGGAGATTTGTGAAGGATTTCTCTAAAATTGCCACGCCTTTAACCAGACTGACCCAGAAGAAGGTTAGATTCATATGGATCCAGTTGCTTAAGGATTTATTAACTTCAACTCCAGTGCTGACTTTGCCTTTCGGTAACGATGGATACATAGTGTATTGTGATGCTTCTCGTGTAGGATTGGGTTATGTGCTAATGCAAAATGGCAAAGTGGTTGCTTATGCTTCAAGGTAGTTGAAGAAGCATGAGCAGAATTATCCCACTAACGATCTGGAGATGGCAATAGTTGTATTCGCACTGAAGATTTAGAGGCATTACCTATACGATGTCACTTGTGAAATATATACCGACCACAAGAGCTTGAAGTATATCTTCAAGCAGAGGGATTTGAACCTAAGGCAAAGAAGATGGATGGAACTTCTGAAGGACTATGATTGCTCAATTCTTTACCACACAGGCAAGGTGAATGTAGTAGCTGATGCGTTGAGTAGAAAACTAGTAGGCAGTCTTGCCCATATCAGTACTGAGAGGAGGCTAATTATTCAAGAGTTGTGTGAGCTTATTGATCAGGGTTTGCAGTGGAAAGTAACTAAGAAATGTCTTTTAGCTCAGTTCAAAGTACGATTAATGTACTTGGACAGAGTTAAAGCAACTCAAATGAGAGACCCACAGCTGTAGAGAATTATGTTTGAGGTACAACAGGATCAATCCAGAGAGTTCGTGATTGATAGTGAGGGTGTTCTACACTTAGGTTCTCAGTTGTGTGTGCTAGACATTGATGATTTAAGGAAAGAGATATTAGAAGAGGCATATTTTTCTGCTTACAGTATTCATCCAGGTTCTACTAAGATGTATCATAATTTAAAAGATACATACTGGTGAAATGGAATGAAGAAGGATATTGCAGAATTTGTATCCAGGTGTCTCACATGTCACTAGGTGAAACTAGAGCATTGGAACCCATCAGGATTATTACAACCCATGCCTATCCCAGAGTGGAAGTGGGATATGATTGCCATGAATTTTGTGACTGGTTTTCTTAGGATGACAAGTGGATTTGATGCAATCTAGGTTATAGTTGACAATCTAACTAAGTCAGCTCACTTTCTGCCGATAAAGAAGACATACTTCACTGATAGGTTGGCACAGTTGTATGTCAGCAGAATTGTTTGTCTTTATAAAGGTCCAGTGAGTATAATATCTGACAGAGGAGCCACTTTTACATCAATTTTCTAATAAGAGTTACATAAAGCCTTGGGTACAAGGTTAGACTTCAGTACAACATTCCATCCTCAAACTGAAGGTCAGTCTAAAAGGACCATTCAGACTTTAGAGGATATGCTCAGAATGTGTGTAATGGATTTTGGAGGTCAATGGGATAACCACTTGCCACTAATTGAGTTTGCATATAACAATAGTTATCATGCAAGTATTGAGATGGCTTTGTATGAAGTGTTGTATAGTATGAAGTGCATATTACCTTTATATTGGGAAATAGGTGAGAAATAGCTGACAGGTCCAGAGTTAGTGCAAATTACTTTTGAGAAAGTTCCTATCATTCAGCAAAGGTTGAGAATAGCTTTCAGCAGGCAGAAGAGTTATGTTGATCTTAGAAGGAAAGATGTTTCCTTTCTAGTTAGAGATATGGTGTTTTTTAAGGTATCTTTAATGAAAGAAGTTATGAGATTTGGTAAGAAGGGTAAGTTGGCTCCAAGATACATTGGACCTTTCGAGATACGATCATGAGTTAGAGAAGTGGCCTATAAACTAGTGTTGCCACCTGAGTTATCTCGAATCCACCCAATGTTCCATGTATCTATAATGAGAAAGTATATTCTTGATCCTTCTTATGTACTTCAATCTCAAGCAGTGGAGCTTAATGAAAATCTATCTTACGAGGAGTATGCAGTGGTGATTATGGATCGCCAAGTTTGTCAGCTTCACTCCCAGGAGATTCCGATGGTGAAAGTGCTTTGGAGTAACCACACAATAGAAGACTATATGTGGGAGACAGAATTCGAGATGCAAGCCCCCTATCTCTATCTTTTTCATCAATAGACCTTGTATTTTCTTGCTTTTCTTTGAAATTCGAGGACGAATTTCTGTAAGGGGGTACGACTGTAATAACTTGAATTTTTTTTAAAATTATTATATATAATTAAATATCGAGGTTTGCAATGTTATTAATAATTTTATCATATGTTGTTATTATTATTACATTAAATTACCATATTTAATTACTAAATTTAAAATTCTATTTGGAAACTATTAATATATTTATTATTTCCATCTCATTTTTTTTATTTACATAGCATTATTATTATTGATTAGTATTATTTACATAGCATTATTTTTTTAAACTAGAGTTATTATTATTATTATTGTATTATATATTTATGTATGTGTGTTGAGTGGGTATATATATATATTAATACCTACCAACCCCACTTCCCTTTTTCTTCTCATCCCATGCCATTCCTTTCTTTTTCTTTTCTCTTCTTCATGTTGTCCTGTTTCTACCCTCTTTTTGTCTTCTTCCTTCTTTTCCAGCAACACACCACCGCCTACTTCTTTCTTCTTCTTGCTGTTTTAACAGCAACAACATCAACGACATCAACATCAACAACAACAACAACAACCTCAGCGACAACAATAACAACAACAACAACAACAACAACCTCCCTTGTCCTAGAATTCCTGCTTTAGTTGAGTTATAGGTTAGCTTAGTTGATTTTGTTAGGTTGATTCTGTGTTGTTTGTTAGTTATTGTGTTTATTTTAATTTTTAGTTAATTAATGTATTTTTTGCTTAATTTATTTTTAATATTTGGTTAATTTTTGAGTTGATTTATGTGTACTTAGTTGATCTTAAATTATTTTAGTTAATTTTAATTATGGGTATTTTGAATATTTTAATAATATCAATTGTAATTTTTGTTAATTATGTTAATTAATTATTTTTGGTTGGAAATTTGAGTAATTACTGTTAGTATATGAAGTTAGTAATTTTTGTGTTAATAAAATTATTTTTTTTTAGTAAATTTATATTATTTTTGAGGAATTATTATGTTTATGTGAATATTGAAATTTTGGGGTAATTATGTAATTTTTTCGAAAATATAGTAAAGTTATATTTTAAATGGTTTTAGAATTTTATAGAGTATTAGAATAATTTTTATAAATTAATTACTATTTTTAACTAATTAATTATAATTTTTGAAAATTATATTCAATATTAAATTATTTATTATTTTGTGATTAAATGGGTTTTAAATTAATTTTATAATATATTTAAACTATCTAAATAATTAAATGTGAATTTGACTATTTTATGATGAATAATTGTAAAATTGGTATTAATATTATATAAATTATTGGGATTTTATTATCTAATTTGGAAAAATAACTAGTTTTAATGTTTTATTATTTAAATAAATTAAATTGTGGCATTTCGGGTATTTTATGGATTTTAAATGATTTTAAATATTTTTTATTAAATTATTTATTTTCGGTGGATTGTGAATCTCGGTTGGGGATTTGAGTAGTTTAGGATCCCAACCCGAGGTGTTGAACTTGTGTGAATTTAGAAGTGTATTTGCTTGCAGAATTGACTCTACTTGGGTAAAGGGATTATAAAGGAGACTCTGTCAAAATTTTGATAGATTTCTCGTAAAACGTGACATCATGTCAATCATAATTTTTGAATTCTGAATCAAGTCTTCATTAGAAATTCTATAAGTTAGAGTTTCTATTTTCTGATTGTCATTTCATTTTCTGTCTGTTAGCCGCCCCTCCGATCGCATCTACCAGTCGAGGTTGGACACGACGTATTAGAGGAGCACATTTATCTTGTAAGTTAATATTTGATTTGAGTGTTGGGTCTCTTAATTTAAATCATATTAAATTTTGATAAATTATATATTTGTGAAATTCTAGTTGGTGCTTTTAAATAATGATGCATGATTTAAATTATAGTCGGTTTACCTTATTTTCATTTATTGTAATTTTCTTTGTTTTATTTATCTTTATTTATTTTAGATAAACTACGGCAGAATAGGCTACCTGATGGGTTCCATCAGGACCGTGTGTGTACCGGTAGAATATTTGATTATATTACTAGGGTGGATGGTCCAGTGATGCTTTGCTCTTAGACGCCATCAGTAATATAATATTTGATTATTTAATAAATACTGGGGCCAAAAGTCTAGTAATGCTTTGCTCTCAGACACCGCCAGTATTGTTAGATTATATTTATTAAATCATTAGAGCCGATGGTTTGGTGATGCTTTGCTCTCGGACACCGCCAGTGATATTGGATTAAGTGTTGTGACTGCAGTTTGTGTAACATGGTGATGTTTTGCTCTCGGGATCTAGCAGTCTTGAATATAAGTGAGTCGTATAACTGTTAAAAATTGATAACTCAGGTTCTACCTAGTTCTTATACTAAAATGTTTTAAGAAGACATTTAAATATTTATTTCTTTCCTTTAAAAAAAAATAGGTTTCTTATATATATATCAAAGAATTTGAATAAAATTATAAATATATTATATTTTCATAAAAACTTATTTTAAAAGAAATTTTTAAACCATATTCAATTCTTTTATTAGCTTACTTAGTGAGGTCTGACTCCACTCAATTTATTTTTTTCATGAGTTTGGGAGTTTTCTATTAGGCCTACTTCTCTACGTTGTGTAGCTTCTTCACCGGCTATCTTATGTAGGTCTATATAGTTATATTTGTATTAGTATCTATGTACCGCAATAGAGAACTGCATAACTATATATTTTAATTTGGATATTATGTATTGAGATTTATGTACTGAGATACTAATTGTATAATTGATGATGATGTTTGTTTTATGCACCATAATGTTATGGTTTAATCAAAATGAGAAAAATCAGTTTGATAATGTTCATTATGATTTAATTATTTTATTTTGAGGTTTTAAGGTGAAATATTCCGCATTTTTCTTTTAAGGCTTACTACGAGTTTCTGTAGCTTTATGCTTTCTCATTCCCTAGTGCAAGTCACGTGCCCCTGGGTTAGGGTCATGACATTCTTATATCTTCATCTTTATATGAAATTAATCCATGTTTAGCCATATATTTAAGTGATCTAAAAATAACATGTACTAAACAATCATGCCATAAAGATAATGATAAATCAACCATGTAAACAAAAACATGGATATTATTATTATTAATACTGAGTTTAAACATTCCATCACACGAGTAGCCCTTTCCCACATACAAGCCATTTCTTTTTATAGAATTAAAATATTAAACTCTAAGACAGACTTGAACACTTTCTTACATAGTAAATTTGCAGATACAAGATTCTTTCTTATATCTAGTACATGTAAAACATTAAGCAATAACAATTTCTTTCTAAAAGTGATATTTAGTTCCACACGCCCTTTTCCTACCACTTTTGCATCATTAAAATTTGCCATTATAACTTCTTGGCCATCTTTGGCAATTTTATAATCTTTAAAATGACTCTTGTTATTGCAAACATGAATGGTTGCACCAGAATCATACCACCAATCATTACATATGGTACTTGTAGCCATATAAAGTTTAATTATCATTCCAATATGCAAACTTGAAACCATAACAATTAATTCAGTTACATGTTTAGCCATATTTTCAATATTGGAATTTTGGGCATCATTATTGATTTCTTGCTTCTATTTCTTACAAAGCCTACATTCATGTTTGTAATTGCCTTTCATGCCACAATTGTAACATGTTTTGCCCTTTTTACTGTTGCTTGTGATGTCTAAATTTCTAGAATTCTTTACAGTAGCTTCAAAAAATTTCCTCTTGTTTCTATCCTTGTTCTTCCCAGCATTATAGTTTGCTTGAACAAAGTTAACTTTTGTTACAGATTCATTGACAAAATTCTTGACATGATTTATGGTTTCCTCTTCAATTCACAAGTGCTTTTGAATATGTTCAAGAGAGAAATCTTTTATGGCGTGCAATAATTTATTCTTATAATCATTCCAACTAGGAGAAAGTTTGACAATTATTCCTCCTACTTGCAATGATTCAAGAACTTCTACTTTCAAGCCTTTAAGTTTAGAAACAAGGACTTGTAATTCATGCAGTGGATCCATAATAGAAACATTATCAACCATAGAAAATTTAAAATATTTCATGATAAGGAATTTGTCCACACCTTACTCTAGAGAGTTCTAAATTTCCTTTGCAGAATTGATGGAAGTGAAAAGATTATATAAATAATCAGACAGATTGCTAAGGATGTGGCCTCTACATAGCAATTCATCTTCCTCACATTTATTATGGTCTTCCTTTAATTGGTCATTGTCTTCATCTTTGGGTGCAAGAATATCAAATAGATTTGGATCAAGAATATATGATATATTATGAGCAGTCAACAGAAATATCATCTTGTCTTTTCGACAAACAAAATTTGTATCATCAAAACGATCCAATTTCACAAACTCTTAAATTATAATAGCCTTGGACTCCATTGCAAGTTAATACCTTAAAAATGTTAGAATAGTGGGTATTTTTAACTTTGAGGCATGAAATCACTAACTTTAAGGTATTAATTGCTCTAACTAATTTGCTATAGGGTTAAAGCAAATATACCTTCAGGATACAACAAAGTCTAAAATTTACAGATAGCAAATTCTATAAATTCTATCAAAAACATCACTTTTTTTTTTGGAGAAAATACAGAGAAAAGAGGAGAGTAAAAGTAATGTTAATTTGCACGACAATTGTCCTATATAAAATAGTATTCTACAATCAATAAATAACATTTTGAAAGGTTATGTCTGGTAAATAATAATAATAATAATAAATAAAATAAAATAATTGTTGGGAACTTATATTATTTCTGTGCCTATGCCAAAGTGCTCAAGTGCCATCATTAGACTATAATTATGTTTATATATTTATATATTTATTTGTTTATAGTACAATGTGTTTTTGCCACCAAATTTTAAATAAATTTGATTTTTCTTCGTATTTCTCTTAAACTAATACTTAAAGTGTACCCTATAAATTATTTTCAAAAACTACGTGGAATAACATTTTCATCCACCAACTAATATACAAGATACGTACTCATATCTTTGGAAAATGTAAGTTTAGTACATAAAGTACAGAAGTCTATTAAAGAACAAGTCCTTCCTAATACTGTTGAAAGAAATGGTATCGAATGATGCATTAATGTCCTTAAAGAAAGTTGACTCTTCTCTATATGAATATACCTAAAGAAATTCAAAGTCTTTGTGATAGTCTTATAGCAATCAAGAAGCCTTTGGATTATATTAGAAAAATATTTCAGCCTACTAGACGTCTAGGTCCTATACATTAGATTTTTGTATTGCTATGTTAACCAGACCACCTTATCCTACTTATCATCAGTTTTTCTATTTTTGCAAGCTAATGAACACAACCATGATAATGAATGGAGCTATATTCGTCATGATCAAGCTTTTGTTGGTCAAAGAGGATGAGGAAGGGGACGCTATAGAGGTAGGTTTAGTTCATGAGAAAAAGGATTCAACCTGATTGCCAGATATAGCTCTAATCCTCGATTAAATTTCAATTGCAATGGTGGCAATGAGGAAAGGGCCAAAACCAACTCCAATCAGATAAAGAAATAATAAGAAAAAGACAATACAGTGCCATGTCAAATTTGTGGCAAGTTTAATCACACCGTCCTTGAGTGTTGGAATCCATTTGATCACACATTTCAACCTGAGGATTAACTGCAAAAGGCCCTTACTGCAATGCATCTAAAAAAATTATCTAAATTTATATGCTGACTCTAGAGTAACAACTTACATATTGAATAATCTAGGTAAGCTTTATAAAGTAACTCAATACAAAGGACCAGAGAAAATATTTATTGGCAATGGTTAGACTTTAAATATCACATATACAGGTGAAGGAAAACTTGAAACTAAAAATGGTACTCTAAATCTTAAATATGCTTTGATTGTTCCAGATATTAAAAAGAACCTTTTTTTTAAGTCAATTAACAAAAGATAATGCTTGTTTTATTGAGTTTACCACTAATAATTTTCTTGTCAAGTCTCAATAGGGAAAAGTAATTGCTAAAGGCAAAGAAAATGGAGGATTGTATGACATGGATGCCTTAATTTAAGAATCTTTGGTTACTTTCAAAAATAATGTATAAGAGAGTATTTGGCATAAAAGAATGGGACACCCTCACTCAAAAGTTTTAAAACTTTTGTATTGATAAATGTCTCTAGTTAGAAAAAGCCAAATTTTATTTGTGTTAGCTACCAAATAGGAAAAAGTTGTAAAATCCCATTCTCTTTTAACTGATAAAACCTCTTCTTTTTCTTTAGAAAAATTACATTGTGATTTGCGGGGACCTACTTCTATTTCTTCTTGCCAATAATTTAAATTCTATGCGATGATTGCTGATGATTGCACTCGTTATACTGTCTAAATCTTCTCAAGTTGGGCCATCCCACCAATGGTACATATGCTCTCCTATATACCAAGAGCGATCAACTGGGCCAGTCAATAACACCCTCAAATTGGATATATCCTGGCACCCATCATCTCAAGAGACCATGAACCTTTGGGTATCAACCACCAGTAGGGCTAAATTTGCAACAAAATAAAGTTTAATTAATAAATAACAAAAGATGCAAAAGATGCAAAAAGCAAATTGAGACTCACTCAAACACACCAGACTGAAAGTTAAAATTCTCAAATGCCTCCAAGCTTTAATAGGAGATTCATTTAAGCGCTTTGTCTTATTCAACTAGATATATCGTGGAAAGCCTGATGTTGTCCAATTCTTAACAACGAGATGAGAAAATATGCAAAACTCATAGGCCTAAATCTATAAAAATAAAAAGTATAAAATATAGGAAGAGCAACAAACAAAAAAGAAGAAGAAAAAGAAGAATGGCTCACCATGAGATAGCCGCAAATCCTTGAAGCTCCTCGACTAGTGGCATCTAGTCCTTGATATAGATATAAAAGAGCAGTAGTGCCCTAACTGTATCTTAGGAGCTCATCCCAATCCCGTAAGACAGGCAATAACCATATTGAACTAGAGTGCGAGTGGTCGAGAAGGCAACTACACTTAGCAAGTAAAATAAGAAAGACCGAGTAAACTACTCAAAAGTGGCTTTACCACTATCATAATCCCTCTAAACATCATCAGTAAAGTCAAAATAGCGAATAAAAAAACTACACCTACTATTCTTCTCCATGTTACGTCCAAAAAGCTTTATTGTCTACTCGTTAATAGAAGCAACGAAAGGGTAATAGGGAGCCGTGCCAAAAGGAATAGGTACCCCAAAAAGCTCAAACCAGTTTCAGTTACAAATTCTCGAGAAGTGATCATCATCTCCCCAAAAGTCAGGTGGAATATCATCATCTCCCCAAAAGTCAGGTGGAATATGAGTAGAGTCCAGCCACCTCTCTATTAAAGTAGTCATAGTAGCCTAATTCAACTTACTAGGACCGACAGACAAAGCAGCAATAATGCCATCATTACTTAAACCGACTACTCTCTTCTTCACGTAGGTCGGAAGACCTAAATAGTACTAACTCATATTGTTCATACTACCAGACATCTGAATGACGATATAGGGCTATGACAGACACCAAAATCATAATAATTTTTTAACAAAATTTTAGTTTAAAGTCACTAATGACATCAAAATTATATTTCTTGCAGGAAATAAATATAAAGAATGCAAAAAATTGCAATAACAGAATGAAGCTACAGTTATAGACAACAATAATAGTAAAATAAAGCTACAGTCACAAACAACACTAACAGCAGAATAAAGATATAATTACAGATTACAGAAATAGAAAAATAAAGCCACAGTATAGGCCATAGATAGAATAAAGCTATAGTTACAGACTACAACAACAACTGAAACAGTAAAAGCAACAGTAACACTAATAGACAATAATAGTAAAGAGCAATAAGAAAAGTAGTGATGACACTAAAAGCTAAATGGTAACGACAACAATAACAAAATACAAAAAAGAAATAACACCAGAAAACATAAGAAGGAAGCTTACCTCAATATGATGAGCAGTCCACATATGATCTTTCTGACAGTGAGCTACAGGGATCCAATCTCCTTGAGAAAATTCTTTCGTACTCCTCTTAGCATATGGAAGGGGAAAGAGAGTCGGATGAATACCGGTACCATAAGTGTCATCAGCATCAAAATCTAGATCATCTAAACCAGTCAGACTCAAATGAGAAGAAGAAGCAGCCATCTCAAGAGAAATTGGTGGAACAGAAGCAAAGAACAAGAAAAAGAAGTATACAAGTGATAGAATTATAGAACAACTGAACAAGTATTCTACAAGTGACAGAGTGACTGAATGACAGAAAGAACAAGAGAAGAAGAAATCTGCCAGTGTCAGACTAATAAAAGTAAAAGCCTTTTCATATCTCTAATTTTGACAAACTTTAAAAATGGACTGATTATGATAATAATTTGTGAAATCATTGTAAGAACACGTATCAATGTTGCTTAGGAGCGTGCAAACCCTAAACCAAAGAACTAAACCACCTAAACCCTAAACCGGACTCTTGAGATGATGATTTTTTTATCTACTCAATTGATTAAGATTTAATGTAGAGAATTGAAATCTTTGAATAGCAAGTCACATGTTCTAAGTAATTATCGCGAGAGCACGACTACTCGAATATGCAACTCGATAGTTCGAGACTTGTTTCATTAGACTAGATCGAAATGTATTAATAATGATGATTGTTTCATCAAATCAAAAGTCCAAAAAAACCTTTTCAAACCTTAAAAACCCTTAAAACCTATTTCAAGTTAAAAAAACTAATGAAAAGCCTGAGAGGGCGCATGTGTATCATTCATGGACAAGAGTGTGCATAAGAGCGTGTAAAAGCTGAATTTTGCACTGAAAATGTCCACCCCATACGTATTATTGCTCATCTGCGTGCTTTGAGCACGTGAATCACACACAAACACTCGTGGATCATGCACGTGAGATGTGCATGTGCACTCCCTCTCACACCTGTGTCTATAAATAGCCTTATTCACATCATTCAAGAGACTTTCTTTTTGAATCTTGAATGAAACTATAAACATATTTAGCCTACATTTTTTCTTGTTTTAATGATCTTAAGTCCATTTTCCTCACCATTGTTAAAGCATGCTTTAAAGTTAACAACACTTGCATTATATGCATTTCTTACTTAATGTCAACGAGAATAGCGCAAAAATTAAATACACGAAGCTACTGCTTTTGTTTCCTACAAAACGAGCTTAATCGACACTCTTAGGGCCAAAATAATTATTTTTGCATGTTAACGTTTAGTCAAATTTGCATTTCTTCTCTTACACTTCAATTCTCTATTTTGTTTTCATACTGCTAGCAAATTGTGAAAATTCTATTTACGTGTGGTGAGACTGAACATATTGCATGCTATGTGAATATTTCTTTATTGCTGTTATTTCCTTTCGTTATATTTTTTTCAATTTCTCGACGCCAAGAATGTAATTTTCTAAAGAAAATTGTTGTCTTAACAAAATCTACTTTTTTGAGTATTCTGCCTGCATTTTACTTCGTTTCAATTAATAAATATGATTTTTAGCAAATTTGCATTTAATCATATTTTGCATGATTAAAATGCAAATTCTACGTTTTTATTATCAAATTCATCTTTCTGCATATTTCTATTAAAAATAGCATTTACACACATTTTAATTCAAATAAAAAAGTAATTCTACTAATAATTTTATAAATTTTGATGTAATTTTCTCAATTTTATCATTTTCATTTCAAAATTTTGATGTAACAACAAAGTGCAATTTTTGCACATGCCTATATAAAACCTGTATACAAGTGACAAATCAAGATTGCTTATCTTAATCATGGCATTTAGTTAAAGTTTAAAGCGAAAATCTCACAAATTTTGTCATCCAATAGCATCATATTGCAAAAGACTGATAGCTAGCAAACACATAAACGACTTTCAATAGCTAATTTGAATCCAAACATTAAAAAGATTACATTAAACAACGAAAGATTAGGGTTTCCACAAGCCTACATTACAAAGGAGGTAGGTTTGAACCCAAAAAAAAAAAAATAACTATACAATTTGGGCTCCGTAATTGCTAGTAATTGAGAAAAAAGGCAAAGATTTAGAGAAATAAAGAAAGAGCAAAAAGCCCAAAATTCAATTCAAAATAAAATGTGTTTTCTTGTAAAAAATAAACAAAATTTCTGCAACTATTGTAAATGAAAAAAAAAAAACTCCAAAATTGAAATTAATTTAAGAGACAAACCTAATGAAAAACACAACTTATTAGATCCAAAAATGGAGAAAAAGAAGGGCCACAAAATTTTCAAAATTAGAAAAATATAAAAACTCAAAAATGGAGTTTAAATGCTTAATTAATTAACACAAAAAAATTAAACATTAAAAAACCTAAAACCCCTTTATTCAAACCAAAATAACATCACCATCACCAATTGTACTTACAAGTTCATCACAATAAACCTTCACAAGAAGAAACAAGGTGTCAACGCCACTTTTCCTCAAAATCCAAAGTTTGAACTTCAATGAACAAAAATTAAGGAATTGTAGTCGCTAAAAATTCAAGAGTTTCTTTAACAAATTTAAAAATAAATAAAGAGAGAAAAACTTTGTAATAAACAAAAACAAAACAATTTAAAGACAAGAAGCTAAAAGCAAAAAGCTACCCAACAAACTCATAATTTAGTGTCACAACTCAAATCGGGGGCTATAACTTGCGTTAGAGAACGAAACTTCTTTCGAATTAGGAACTCGTAGTAAACCTTAAAAAAATAAAAACATGCAATGAAATAAATAAAAAAATATAAATACGACATAATTAAAATCTTCAATCATTATATGTAAAGTAAATATATCCTTCTGTCATATCATTAAACAAAATATGTATACAATATTCAGAGACAGATATCTGATACAAGATACATGCAATTGATGTATAAATACAACCACTACCGATACAAAATAATGACTACTATAATTTTCTAGAGTACAATAGAGTTCAGATAAGTAATTTACATAAACAAGTCGGGGCTGAAGAAATACGGTGGATGAGTCTACTGCTGAGGTCTAAAGAAGAAGACTCTCCTATAAAAACATCAACTGAGGGGAGTCAGACCTCATTGAGTGAATTGTTATAATATATATACATGCATTTCCTAATGTCAAATGCTATCAAACATTCATATAATAAATATATATACAAGCAGTTCACACATATGCTAAAAATCACTTATACAATAATACTGAAAAATATAAGTTTATGAAGGATCAAATGGAACCCTATTTAACACAACCTCGATCAACAATAACATCACTCTAGTCATACAGACTCACTTAATTCCAAATAAATTCACTTATTCCATATGGACAGTAGACTGGCCCTGAGACACTAAGTCAACCGAGCTCCAGTAGTCTGACTGTCAATGTGATTGGCCCTGAGACACTAGGTCAACCGAGCTCCAGCAATCACACTATTAACCATATCACATCTCAAATCAATCAGTCTCAATTAGTTCATAATACCACAAATGATTCTCACTCAACCCTAAATCTATTGCACCGGTACGGACACAGTCCTAGTGTTACCCACTAAATAGCACGTTCTATCGATATCCTTCATTTAAAATAAAACATACATACGGGAAAATAAATAATACATAATGTCATTTATAATAACAAAATAAACTATATATATATAATATGTCAAATAAATTCAAATCAATCATGAAATATACCAAAAATAAACCAAAAATATACTAAAAACATGTTAGGTATATATATCAAAGATAAAACATGCATTTATTCAGAAATATATCATAAATATACTAAACATATACTTAAAGTATACTAACATTTAATAAAACATTTTACGAATAATTACAAATCAAAACATGTATTTTCTAAAACATACAACCTAAGTGCGATGTATATATAAAATAACAACTCACAAGTTTATACTTCACGAGACTGGTTCAAAACAGGGGCCATGACCGACGCTAGGGAACGGGAATTCTTTCAAATCCGGAACCCGTAGCAAGCCTAAAAATAAAATAAACATGCAATAGTAATAACAATATATAATGCAGCGGAAATAAAAGTCATAAAAATAATAATAACATTTGCATCAACTGGATTTAAATCAAATATTCATCTCATATATATATAAGCTCTTTTAATACAAATCCAGTTCAAGTATAATACAATATCTCGCATAAATAAAATACATAAAATCTCACAAATTAATTTACAACTACTGCAGTGTCTAGATTATAAAAATAAGACTCAAGTAAGCAGTTTACACAAAGAAGCCGAGGCGGAAGAAATCCGGTGTATAGGCCTGCTACTGAGGTCTGAAGATGTTGACTCTCCTGAAAAATAGTCAACGGAGGGGAGTCAGACCTCACTGAGTGAATTACTATAATATATATACATACACACTAAATGACAATGCATACAGTCAACAGTATATATATATAATATGTATATATGCAGGCAAATACACACGGATGCAATAAAATCATTTTATATATTTCATTGAAAATCATCTTTTATGAAGGATCAAATAGAACCCTATGATATCGAGACCTCAATCAGTGTTAGACAACACTCTAGCCATACAGGCTCACTTAATCCAAATACATCCACTTAATCCATTTAGACAGTAGACTGGCCCCGAGACACTAAGTCAACCGAGCTCCAGCAGTCTGACTGCCAGTGTGATTGGCCCCGAGACACTTGGTCAACCGAGCTCCAGTAATCATACTCCCAAATCATATCTCACACATCAAATAATCATATCCAATCAATATCCATAAATGGTTAGTAGTATAGCCTAAATGCTATAAGCGCACCGGTACATACTCGGTCCTAGTGCTGCCCACTAGGTAGCACATTCTATTGATATCCTTCATTAATAAATATAAAACATCCATTCATAATAAATGATGCATAAAATTAAATAAAATAACAATATAAACCATATATATACCGAAAATATACCAAAAGTAAACCAGGTATATTTTGAGTATATATGCGTCAAATAAATCCAGTTAAATTACAAAATAAACTAAAGATATATTTGAAAACATTTTAAATACAGTTCATTAATAAAACATGCATATAATTTAATATATACCAAAAATAAACCAAAAATATACTTAAATACAAATCACATTATTTATGCATATTTAATCAAAATAAAACATATATTTCTAAAATTATGCATCCTAAAGCACATATATATAAAATAGTAACTCACACTTAGTGCGCTCCACGAGATGGATCCGATGGGCCTAGTCCACTAGGCCTCGGTCTCGGCGCAACTAAACAAACAATAATAATAGACATAAGAATAACCCTAACAAAAAATCTTAGAATTCGATCTAGAATATTAAACACAGAATCGAAATTAGGGTTCGACCGGATATCACGTTTTACGAGAATTCTACCAAAAATTCGATAGAACCTCCCCTGTAAAACGGACATCTCTCTACTCAAAGAGTAGAGTCGACCCTGCAAAGAAACACACTTCGAAAAATGAGCTCAAAACAAATCAACAACCCCTCGATCGGACTCCAAACTACAGTCTACCGATCGGGGTCCACAAACATAGAACAATCATAAAAATACCAAAAATACCCTTATAACATAGAAATACATTTTATACATAGAAATTACATAATTAACCTTTAAACATAGTAAAAACCGATAAAAACTCATTTTATTAATAAAACCGTATATTATATATATAATTGAAAATAATTCACGAAAAATAGTTTTAATTAGTTAAAAATACCAAATAATTTGTAGAAATCATTTTTATACCTTACATAACTATTAAAACTAATTAAATTACATTTTTAGCCAATTTTGTGTAAAATTACCAAAATACCCCTATATATATAAATATACTATAATTACTTCAAAAATTCACTAAAAATAGTATAATTATCCAAAAATTAATTTTATCAAAATATTTATCAATAATATCAATAATTAAACTCAATTAACCAATTAAATTAAATTAAAAACACAATTACCTAATTTTCCCAAAATTACATAAACTCAAATAATTCAAAATAAATACTTAGAAATTCATAAAAACTCCAAATAAATTCCTATAATTCATTTAAACACCTATAATTACCATAAAACACAATTTCATAATTTATTTAATTAATTTCCGAAAATTAGAAAATAATATTAAAATATTCAAAAATACCCAAAAATCAAAATAATCTCCAAAAATTATAAAAAAATTCAAACATGTATATTAGGCTACTAGGATCAACATTTGTGAAGAGAATTTTCATGAATCAATCAATTCAAAGCTCAAAAAAAATCAAAAACCCTAATATGGCCGAATTCGAAAATTCGAAACCTAAGCAAATCAAGACCATTTAAGCTCAAACCAAAGCTAGAATCACACTCATCAGAGATCAAGGAGAAGAAAGAGACTGGCGGTGTCAAAAATGGTGGCCGAAAATGTCATGATCGACGGTGGTTCGACTTTCGGCTTCTCCGGCCAAAAACCGACCTCCAGACGCCGGAAACGGCTGCTACAGGTGGCGAGGAAGGTTGGGGAAGGTGGTGGCACACCGGAAGGCACACCAACGGCAAGGGAATGGCGTGATAGACGGCGGACGGCGATGGGGAAGGTGATCGAGGAAGAAGATGCACACGGGGGCAAAATGGTAATTTTTCCAAAAGTTTGATTTTTAATGTATTATATGTATATATATATACTTTATAATATATATTAAAATAATATTAAATTACACACATTAAATATACACCACACACATATAATTTAATATTTTAATAATTTATACTTAATAAAAATAATTAAATAACAATAAAACTAATAAATAATTAATAAAATATTAGGATAATATTAAACCCTAATTAAATAAATAATTACACATAGGCTTTATTTAGTATTTTAAAAATACGTATGAGCTCATGCAAGTCCGAAAATGTATTTAAAATAATTAATAATAAATTATTTACGTGAAAATTTCCCCGAAAATGAAAGTCTCGGGAAAATTTTACGTAAAGTACTATAAATAATACACAATAATTAAAATAGGTTTTAAATACATATCAACTCGTAAAAATATCATAGTATATATATACAAAAATTATTAACACTGCATATCCCGATACAGTGTAAAAATATTTAAAAATACGAGATATTACAGTCTTCCCCCCTTACAAGAATTCGTCCCCGAATTTCAGAAAGAAAAGATTACAGGATCAGGAAGGAAAGAGATACGGGTAAGAAGCTCACATCTCAGCTTCAGTCTCCCACGTATGCTCCTCGACTCTGTTGCTACGCCACAGAACCTTGACCATCGGAATCTGCTTTGACCGCAATTGTCGAACTTGATAATCAACGATCGCCATAGGTTCTTCCATAAACATCAAATCTTCACTCACTTCTACACTGTCGGGCTGCAACACATGTGAAGGGTCTGAGATATACTTCCTCAATATCGAGATATGAAATACTGGATGCACTTGTGACATACTCGGAGGCAAATCCAACCGATATGCAATAGTGCCAACTCTCTCCAGAATCTCAAACAGTCCAATATATCTCAGTGCTAACTTACCCTTCCTACCAAATCTCATCACACCTTTCATCGGAGATACCTTTAGAAAAATAAAATCTCCAACCTGAAACTCCACATCTCTGCGCCTAGGATCCGCATAACTCTTCTGTCTGCTAACTGCGGTCTCTAATCTTCGCTTAATCACGACGACTTTCTCTGCAGCATCCTGAACCATCTCAAGTCTAGTCAAAGCTCTCTCACCAATCTCATCCCAACTCAAAGGGGATCTACACTTCCTTCCATACAACGCCTCATACGGTGCCATACTAATACTGCTATGGTAGCTGTTATTATATGCAAACTCAATGAGTGGCAAATGATCATCCCAGCTACGTCCCAAATCCAAGACACACATCCTCAACATATCTTCCAATGTCTGGATCGTCCTCTCAGATTGACCATCTGTCTGAGGATGAAAAGCAGTACTGAAGTCCAACCTAGTGCCCATCGCTTCCTGTAATTTTTGGCAAAAACGAGAAGTAAACACCGAACCTCTGTCTGACACAATGGACACAGGTACTCCATGAAGGCATACGATATGCTTCACGTATAACTTCGCCAATCTAGCAACTGAATAAGTGGCTTTCACAGGCAAGAAATGTGCAGACTTCGTCAACCTGTCTACAATCACCCAGATGGAATTGTATCCATCCTTCGAACGAGGTAAACCGACCACAAAATCCATAGCTATCCTTTCCCACTTCCACTCGGGAATAGGAAGAGGCTGAAGCTTCCTAGAAGGCTTCTGATGTTCGGCTTTCACTTGCTGACACGTTAAACACTTAGCAATATAATCAGCGACATCCTTCTTCAATCCGTCCCACCAGTAAAAATCCCTGATACTGTGGTACATCTTAGTAACACCTGGATGTACGCTATAGGCTGTAGAGTGTGCTTCCTCTAGGATCTCTTCTCTGAAATCATCCACATCAGGAACACATAATCTACCACTGATCCACAACACACCATCATCATCAAGTGTGAAATCAGTGAACTTCCCTGCTCTGACATTCTTTGCAAGCTCTTCCAGAATAGGATCTCGACTCTGAGCTGCTTTAATCCTATCCCTCAGTACAAATCGCACTTTAAAATGAGCTAGCAGTCCACCTGATCTACTAATCTTCATCATCAGACCTTGATCCACTAACAGATGCAACTCCTGGATCAACGATCTCCTCTCAACATTGATGTGAGCAAGACTGCCTGAGGACTTCCTACTCAAGGCATCTGCTACCACATTAGCTTTACCCGGATGATATAGAATCTCACAGTCGTAATCCTTCAATAATTCTAACCATCTTCTCTGCCTTAGATTCAAATCTCTCTGCTGAAAAGTGTACTTAAGGCTCTTGTGATCAGTAAATATCTCACAAGTCACCCCGTACAGATAATGTCTCCAAATCTTCAGAGCAAAGATCACTGCAGCCATTTCAAGGTCATGTGTGGGAGAGTTCTGCTCATACTTCTTCAACTGCCTTGAAGCATAGGCTATCACCCTTCCATTCTGCATTAACACACAACCAAGGCCAATTCTAGAGGCATCACAATAAACTGTGAACTTATCCATACTATTAGGCAAAGCTAACACTGGTGCTGTGGTCAACTTCTCCTTCAACAACTGGAAACTATTCTCATAAGCTTTTGACCACTCGAATCTAACATTCTTCTAAGTCAAGCGAGTCATAGGGGCTGTAATTCTGGAAAAATCCTGCATAAACCACCTATAATACCCGGCTAAACCCAGAAAACTCCGAATCTCTATAACAGAAGTAGGTCTAGACCATTCAGACACCAAGAAAAGAAACACTCTCCATCCAGAAATCACACTTTGAGAATTTAGCATAAAGCTGATGATCTCTCAGTGTCTGCAATACAATCCTCAAATGATATACATGCTCCTCCATACTCCTTGAATAAACCAGTATATCATCAATGAAGACTACCACAAATTGATCCACATACGGTCTGAATACCCTATTCATCAGGTCCATAAAAGCTGCTGGTGCATTAGTCAAACCAAAAGACATCACCAGAAACTCATAATGGCCATATCGAGTGCGGAATGCCATCTTAGGAACATCGGCTTCATTAATCCGCAGCTGATGATAACCCGACCTCAAGTCAATCTTAGAAAATAATTGTGCACCCTATAGCTGGTCAAACAAGTCATCTATCCTCGGGAGAGGATACTTGTTCTTCACTGTGACCTTATTCAGTTCTCTGTAATCAATGCACAGTCTCAGGGTACCATCATTCTTCTTCACAAACAGGACTGGTGCACCCTAAGGAGAAACACTAGGTCTGATGAAACCTTTATCCAATAACTCCTGCAACTGCTCCTTCAACTCTTTCAACTCTGCAGGAGTCATTCTATAAGGTGGCATAGATATAGGAGTAGTACCTGGAACCACATCTATACAGAACTCAATCTCTCTATGAGGTGGTAAACCTGGCAACTCCTCGGGAAAAACATCAGGAAACTCACAAGCAACATGAACATCTATGAGTGACAACTTCTCCACTGAAGTATCCCTGACTAATGCCAAATATCCCTGACATCCTTTCCTCAACAACTTCCTAGCCGTAATAGCAGAAATAAGATTATGAGGTGCTGAACTCCTATCACCCATAAACTTAAAATCTCCTTCATTAGGAATTCTAAAAGTCACCTCTTTATTCCTGTAATCTACCACAGCATAGTGTTGAGATAACCAATCCATTCCCAGAATAACATCAGACTCCATCACATCCAACAGAATCAAATCAGCGGGTAATTCTCTATTTCCCACGAGAACTGGATAACCAGAAAGAATAATATCGGTGTCCAAGGAATCGCTCAGAGGAGTGGCAACGGACAAAGGAAAAGCCATCCTCGAAGCTTGCTAACAAGACTTGGAAGTAAAAATAGGAGAAACAAACGAATACGTGGCACCCGGATCAAACAAAACCCATGCATCCAGGTAACAAACAGAAACAATACCTGCCACGACTGCATTAGATGCCTGAGCATCCTGCTGAGTAAGATGGAAAACTCTGGCTTGACCTCGACCTCCCTGCTGACTGGTAGAAGCCTGGCCAACACCTCTGGCACCTCCTTTAGTACCTCTACCACGACTCTGCTGTGGAACAAGCTGAGTGGAACTTTGATACTGAACTGGTGGTAACTGAAATGGCACGGGTGCAGCACTAGCAATCGACTGCTATGGGAATCGTGGAATTTGCGGCTGCTGATACCCCGAGTAAGGACACGATCTAGCAAAATGTCCTGTCTACCCGCATCTGAAGCATGTCAGTGGTGTCAGATAATATGGTCCCTGATGGACTCTACCACAAGTTTGACAAACGCTGGCAGCTGATCCAGAACTACGACCACTGCTGCTGCTCGAAGCACCTGACCCAAATCTGAACGATCTACGCTGACCTCCACAGCCATGTCTACTGCTCCGATGCACTCGCTGCTACTGTCTCTGACTCTGCTGAGTCGGACCTCGTTGCTGACTACTCGAACCAACATGAAAACTAGAGTATGGTGTAGTCTGCAATCCAGTCGACTGAACTCCTAGCTGGTAATAATCAGGCATCGCTCCTTGTCTAACTAGCCTCAGCTCAATCTCCTTGGCTAACTCAATCACAGACTCCAGAGTAAGGCTTGTTGTAGGCATACCAGCAAAAACTGAACCCAAATCGATAACATACGTAGTGACCGTAAAATACTGATCTCGCATCAGATCCTTTGCATATCTACCCAGTCGAAGAAACTCTCGGGTGTACTCCTCTACAGATCAATCTCCATGAGAAATACTGGTCAACCGGAGATGATAGCTCATACGGAGAGGCTCTGGACAGAATCTCCTCATAAATCACTCTCGAAACTGAGCCCAGGTCATCGTCATCATATAGGGCTGGATCATCTGAATGAACCAATCTAGGGTTGGTCCCTCAACAGACCACTCAATGATCATGATCCGCTGGTACTCGGTATGAGCAGTCTGAGTCCTAGTCTCAATCACGTGCAGAAAGTCTAACGGATCAAAAGTACCATCAAACACAATCCTGCCAACTCGAGCATAGAACAAAGCTGCCTCAGGGTCAGACATACCCTGCTAATAGGCAGGTTGAACAAGCTGAACAATAGGAGGAACAGGAACATCAAACTCAGGCTCTACAGGCTCCTCGTCTTGTAACTCTCTCTGCCTACGGTGACCTGCAGCTCCTCGAGGTCTACCTCTGCCACGACCTCTACGTCTAACTAGCTGCTCAGGAAGTAAAACCTCATCCTGAAAAGATTCATCATCCTCGGCCTCAACGATCGGTTGAGCGACACGCGCTCGCCTCCTCATTCTGAAAAGACAAATGGAAAGATTCAAACAAAACAGACAACAGAGGAATAATGTAGAAAACTAAAGCAAGGAATACTTATCAAGACATACTCGAACCTAATTCACTGTAGTAGTTCAGCAAAAAACACAACTTTAAAACTAGGGCCACGACTCACATAACTAAGCCCTGACACAGAACTCCGCTCTGATACCAACTTTGTCACGACCCAAAACAAGGGCCATGACCGGCGCTAGGGAATGGGAATTCTTTCGAATCCGGAACCCGTAGCAAGCCTAAAAATAAAATAAACATGCAATAGTAATAACAATATATAATGCAGCGAAAGTAAAAGTCATAAATATAATAATAACATTTGCATCAACTGGATTTAAATCAAATATTCATCTCATATATATATAAGCTCTTTTAATACAAATCCAGTTCAAGTATAATACAATATCTCGCATAAATAAAATACATAAAATCTCACAAATTAATATACAACTACTGCAGTGTCTAGATTATAAAAATAAGACTCAAGTAAGCAGTTTACACAAAGAAGCCGGGGCGGAAGAAATCCGGCGTATAGGCTTGCTACTGAGGTCTGAAGATGTTGACTCTCCTGAAAAATAGTCAACGGAGGGGAGTCAGACCTCACTGAGTGAATTACTATAATATATATACATACACACTAAATGACAATGCATACAGTCAACAGTATATATATATAATATGTATATATGCAGGCAAATACACACGGATGCAATAAAATCATTTTATATATTTCATTGAAAATCATCTTTTATGAAGGATCAAATAGAACCCTATGATATCGAGACCTCAATCAGTGTTAGACAACACTCTAGCCATACAGGCTCACTTAATCCAAATACATCCACTTAATCCATTTAGACAGTAGACTGGCCCCGAGACACTAAGTCAACCGAGCTCCAGCAGTCTGACTGCCAGTGTGATTGGCCCCGAGACACTTGGTCAACCGAGCTCCAGTAATCACACTCCCAAATCATATCTCACACATCAAATAATCATATCCAATCAATATCCATAAATGGTTAGTAGTATAGCCTAAATGCTATAAGCGCACCGGTACATACTCGGTCCTAGTGCTGCCCACTAGGTAGCACGTTCTATTGATATCCTTCATTAATAAATATAAAACATCCATTCATAATAAATGATGCATAAAATTAAATAAAATAACAATATAAACCATATATATACCGGAAATATACCAAAAGTAAACCAGGTATATTTCGAGTATATATACGTCAAATAAATCCAGTTAAATTACAAAATAAACTAAAGATATATTTGAAAACATTTTAAATACAGTTCATTAATAAAACATGCATATAATTTAATATATACCAAAAATAAACCAAAAATATACTTAAATACAAATTACATTATTTATGCATATTTAATCAAAATAAAACATATATTTCTAAAATTATGCATCCTAAAGCACATATATATAAAATAGTAACTCACACTTAGTGCGCTCCACGAGATGGATCCGATGGGCCTAGTCTACTAGGCCTCGGTCTCGGCGCAACTAAACAAACAATAATAATAGACATTAGAATAACCCTAACAAAAAATCTTAGAATTCGATCTAGAATATTAAACACATAATCAAAATTAGGGTTCGACCGGATATCATGTTTTACGAGAATTCTATCGAAAATTTGACAGAACCTCCCCTGTAAAACGGACATCTCTCTACTCAAAGAGTAGAGCCGACCCTACAAAGAAACACACTTCGAAAAATGAGCTCAAAACAAATCCACAACCCCTCGGTCGGACTCCAAACTACAGTCTACCGACCGGGGTCCACAAACACAGAACAATTATAAAAATACCAAAAATACCCTTATAACATAGAAATACATTTTATACATAGAAATTACATAATTAACCTTTAAACATAGTAAAAACCGATAAAAACTCATTTTATTAGTAAAATCGTATATTATATATATAATTGAAAATAATTCACGAAAAATAGTTTTAATTAGTTAAAAATACCAAATAATTTGTAGAAATCATTTTTATACCTTAAATAACTATTAAAACTAATTAAATTACATTTTTAGCCAATTTTGTGTAAAATTACCAACATACCCCTATATATATAAATATACTATAATTACTTCAAAAATTCACTAAAAATAGTATAATTATCCAAAAATTAATTTTATCAAAATATTTATCAATAATATCAATAATTAAACTCAATTAACCAATTAAATTAAATTAAAAACACAATTAACCTAATTTTCCCAAAATTACATAAACTCAAATAATTCAAAATAAATACTTAGAAATTCATAAAAACTCCAAATAAATTCCTAGAATTCATTTAAACACCTATAATTACCATAAAACACAATTTCATAATTTATTTAATTAATTTCCGAAAATTAGAAAATAATATTAAAATATTCAAAAATACCCAAAAATAAAAATAATCTCCAAAAATTCTAAAAAAATTTACACATGTATATTAGGCTACTAGGATCAACATTTTTGAAGGGATTTTTCATGAATCAATCAATTCAAAGCTCAAAAAAATCAAAAACCCTAATATGGCCGAATTCGAAAATTCAAAACCTAAGCAAATCAAGACCATTTAAGCTCAAAACAAAGCTAGAATCACACTCATCAAAGCTCAAGGAGAAGAAAGAGACTGGCGGTGTCAAAAATGGTGGTCGAAAACGTCATGATCGACGGTGGTTCGACTTTCGGCTTCTCCGGCCAAAAACTGACCTCCAGACGCCGGAAACGGCTGCTACAGGCAGCGAGGAAGGTTGGGGAAGGTGGTGGCACACCGGACGGCACACCAAAGGCAAGGGAACAACGTGACAGACGGCGGACGGCGATGGGGAAGGTGATCGAGGAAGAAGATGCACACGGGGGCAAAATGGTAATTTTTCCAAAAGTTTGATTTTTAATGTATTATATGTATATATATACTTTATACTATATATTAAAATAATATTAAATTACACACATTAAATATACACCACACACATATAATTTAATATTTTAGTAATTTGTACTTAATAAAAATAATTAAATAACAATAAAACTAATAAATAATTAATAAAATATTAGGGTAATATTAAACCCTAATTAAATAAATAATTACACATAAGCTTTATTTAGTATTTTAAAAATACGTATGAGTTCATGCAAGTCCGAAAATGTATTTAAAATAATTAATAATAAATTATTTACGTGAAAATTTCCCCGAAAATGAAAGTCTCGGGAAAATTTTACGTAAAGTACTATAAATAATACAAAATAATTAAAATAGGTTTTAAATACATATCAACTCGTAAAAATATCATAGTATATATATACAAAAATTATTAACACTGCATATCCCGATACAGTGTAAAAATATTTAAAAATACGGGATATTACAAAAAACATCAACTGAGGGGAGTCAGACCTCATTGAGTGAATTGTTATAATATATATACATTCATTTCCTAATGTCAAATGCTATCAAACATTCATACAATAAATATATATACAAGCAGTTCACACATATGCTAAAAATCACTTATATAATAATACTGAAAAACATAAGTTTATGAAGGATCAAATAGAACCCTATTTAACACAACCTCGATCAACAATAACATCACTCTAGTCATACAGACTCACTTAATTCCAAATAAATTCACTTATTCCATATGGACAGTAGACTGGCCCCGAGACACTAAGTCAACCGAGCTCCAGCAGTCTGACTGTCAATGTGATTGGCCCTGAGACACTAGGTCAACCGAGCTCTAGCAATCACACTATCAATCATATCACATCTCAAATCAGTCAGTCTCAATTAATTCATAATACCACAAATGATTCTCACTCAACCCTAAATATATCGCACCGATACATGCACGGTCTTAGTGTTACCCACTAAATAGCACGTTCTATTGATATCCTTCATTTAAAATAAAACATACATACGGGAAAATAAATAATACATAATGTCATTTATAATAACAAAATAAACCATATATATATAATATGTCAAATAAATTCAAATCAATCATGAAATACACCAAAAATAAACCAATAATATACTAAAAACATGTTAGGTATATATATCGAAGATAAAACATGCATTTATTCAGAAATATATCATAAATATACTAAACATATACTTAAAGTATACTAACATTTAATAAAACATTTTACGAATAATTACAAACCAAAACATGTATTTTCTAAAACATACAACCTAAGTGTGATGTATATATAAAATAACAACTCACAAGTTTATACTTCACGAGACTGGTTTGACGAGCCCAGTCCACTAGACCTCTGTTTCGGCTCAACTAAATAAATAAAATAATAATGAATATCATGATAAATCTAACTTAAACCTTTGAATAGACTCGATCTAAGATTATAAAACACAGACAGATACAGAATTTCAGAATCGACCCGATGTCACATTTTACGAGAATTCTACCGAAAATTCGGTAAAACCTTTTCTGTAAAACAGACATCTCTCTACTAAAAAGTAGAGCTGGTCCTGCAAGAAAATGCACTTCTAAAATCGGAATTCATACAACTCTCGATTAGGACCCCGAACTGCACAATTCCCCAACCGAGGTTTACAATTCACCAAAAATCCAGATAATATAATAAGTATATTAAAAATCAATAAATTCCATAAATATCCTCAAAATATCAAAATATTACATATTTAGCATTAAAACACTTTATATAATTAATTTCATAATAATTACGTAAAAATCCTTAAATAATAATATAATATTATTAAAAATCAAATTTTTCAGTAATTACAAATAAAATAATAATAATTCATTTTATAAATCCAAATAAGTTAATTAACCCAAATATATAACAAAAAGTCATAAAAACTCATTTTATTACCAAAATAATATATAATATATTATTTGAAAATTTTTTTCAAAAATTAGTATTAATTAGTTAAAAATAGTAAATAATTTGTAAAAATCATTTTAATACCTTAAATAATTATAAAACCAACTAAAATATAATATTTAACTATAATTATTACAAAATTACATAATTACCCTAATAATTCAAAATATACATATTATAACTAATATTCCTTGAAAATTCTATAAAAATCATATAAAATCATTAAAATTATTTTCTCAACATATATAATAGTAATATTAACTAAAAAACATTATTAAACAATAATTTCAACAAAAATACTAATTTAACCCAATAATCCAATATTGACATAAACTAAAAATATTTATAAAAATTACATAAAAATCACAAAAATTATTATCTCAACACTAACATTAATAACAATTTATAATAACACTAAATATACCAAATTTATAATTTAATAAATTAATTTATGAAAATTCAATAAATAATAATAAAATATTCAAAAATTCACAAAAATTAAAATAAATTTCAAAAATTCAAACAAAAATTTTTCCATGAAGATCAAGCTACTAGGAATAACTTTTCTTAAGGAAGTTTGCTTAAATCAACCAAAAATCAACTCAAAAAAAAATATAAAAGCTTAAAACCGAAAAATCGAGAAAACTCACAAACAATCGGGTTAAAGCTCAACGGAGCTTGGAATAAGAACCACCAAATCTTAGGGAGTTGATAGAGTCTGACGATGCTCGAAATGGTGGCTGGAAAAGCGATCGACGATGAGGAGCTTTAACTTACTGTCGTTACAACTTCAGGCGATCCGACGACCAGAGAAGGGGAAGAAGAAGGCAGCGATAAAGGCTGAAGGTGGTGGTTCGGCATTAGAGCGGTGAGAGGCACACTGACAGGCAAGGAACGGGACATACGGGAAGAAGAAGGAGAAGTTAGAGAGAGTTGTGTTTATTTGTATGTTTGTATATATATATGTATATATTATTAATAAACTTTATAATATAACTATATAATATAATACTATATAATATAATTTTTTTGTCAAAGAATCTCCACCTCACAAATATATATTAATATATATATACACACACATATATATCTAAACACACACACATGCTAACAATAATATACACAAAATATTAACACTTAAATGATAATAATACAAATAATGTAATTTATTAAAAATAATAATATTAAAATAATAATACACTAAACTAAATATTATTAAAATAATACTATTCGAAATAATAAACATAACCAATGCAAATTAAATGCCCAAAATAATAAGTTTCAAAATAAAAATATTTACGTAGGAAAATATAATTAAACATAAAATAATAGTAATTAATCACAAAATAGTAAGATAATTAAATTTAACTTTTAAATTTTATTAACAATGTATATCTCATTATATAATAAAATAATTTAAAAACTAGGGTTATTACAGTCTCCCCTCTTTATAGGAATTCGTCCCCGAATTCAAAGAAAGAATAATTACAAGAATCAAGGAGGAAAGAGATACGGGTAAGAAACTTACATCTCTGCTTTAGTCTCCCAGGCATGCTCTTCTACATTGTTGCTTTGCCACAACACTTTGACCATCGAAATCTGCTTCGAACACAACTGTTAAACTTGATAGTCCACGATCGCAATAGGTTCTTCCATGAACGTCAAGTCTTCACTCACTTCCATGCTATCGGGCTGTAACACATGTGAAGGGTCTGAAATATACTTCCTCAGCTTCAAGATATGGAACACTAGATGCACTTGAGACCAACTAGGAGGCAAAGCCAACCGATATGCAACAGTCCTAACTCTCTCCAGAATCTCGAACGATCTAATATATCTCGGTGCTAGCTTACCCTTCCTACCAAATCTTATCACACCCTTCATCAGAGACACCTTCAGAAAAGCATAGTCTCCTACCTGGAACTCCACATCTCTGTGTCTAGGATCCGCATAGCTCTTCTGTCTGTTAACTGTGGTCTTTAATCTCCACTTGATAATAACAACCTTCTCTGCAGCATCCTGAACCATCTCAGGTCCAATCAATGCTCTCTCCCTAATCTCATCCTAACTCAGAGGGGATCTACACTTCCTTCCATATAAAGCCTTATATGGTGCCGTTCCAATAATTCTATGGTAGTTGTTATTATAAGCGAACTCCACAAGTGACAAATGATCATCCCAGCTACCTCCCAGATCCAAAACACACATCCTCAACATATCTTCTAGTGTCTGGATCATCCTCTCAGACTGACCATCTGTCTAAGGATGAAAAGTAGTACTGAAATCCATCCTTATGCCCATCGCTTCCTATAACTTCTGTAAAAAATGAGAAGTAACCACTGAACCTCTGTCTAACACAATGGACACAGGTACTCTATGAAGGCACACAATATGCTTCACATATAGCTTCACCAATCTGGCTATAGAATAAGTGGCTTTCACAGGTAAGAAATATGCAGACTTGGTTAACCTATCCACAATCATTCAAATGGAATTGTATGCATCCTTGGAACGAGGTAAACCAACCATAAAATCTATAGCAATCCTTTATCACTTCCACTCAGGAATAGTAAGAGGCTGAAGCTTCCCAGAAGGCTTCTGATGTTCAGCTTTCACCTACTGACACATCAAACACTTAGTAACATAATCAGTTACATCCTTTTTCAATCCATCCCACAAATATAAATCTTTGATACTGTGGTACATCTTAGTGATACTTGGATGTACATTGTAGGCTGTAAAATGTGCTTCCTTAAGGATCTCTTCTCTCAAATTATCCACATCAAGAACACACAATCTACCAATGATCCACAAAACACCATTATCATCAAGTATGAAATCATTGAACTTCCTTGTTAGAACATTCTCTGTAAGCTCTTCCATAATAGGATCTCGGCTCTAAGCTGCCTTAATCCTATCTCTCAATACATATCGTACCTTAAACTGAGCTAACAGTCCACCAGATCTACTTATCTTCATCATCAAACCTTGATCCACTAACTGATGCAACTCTTGGATCAACGGTCTCCTCTCCACACTAATGTGAGCAAGACTACCTGAGGACTTCCTACTCAAGGTATCTGCTACCACATTAGCCTTGCCTGAATGATAAAGGATCTCATAGTTATAATCTTTCAATAGTTCCAACCATCTCCTCTGTCTTAGATTAGATCTCTCTACTGGAAAATGTACTTAAAGATCTTGTGATCAGTAAAAATCTTATAAAATGGTAAACCTAGTAACTCCTCAGGAAAAACATCAGGAAACTCACAGGCAACAGGAACATCTGTGAGTGATAACTGCTCCACTAAAGTATCCCTGACTAATTCCAAATAACCCTAGTAACCCTTCCTCAACATCTTCCTAGCCATAATAGTGGAGATGAGATTCTAAGGTGCACAACTCTTATCACCAATAAACTTAAACTCTTCTTCATCAGGAATTTTGAATATCACCTCTTTACTCTGACAATCCACAATGGCATAGTGCTGAGACAACCAATCCATACTAAAGATAACATCAAACTCCATCACATGCAACAACACAAAATCTGTGGGCAATTCTCTACCTCCGATGAAACCTAGACAACTAGAAAGAACAACATCAGTGTCCAAAGAATCACTTAGAGGAGTGTCGACAGATAAAGGAAAAGCCATCCCCAAAGCTTGCCAACAACACTTAAAAGTAAACACAGGAGATACAAATGAATGTGTGGCACCCAGATTAAACAAAACCCAAACATTCAGGTATCAAATAGAAATAATACCTGCCACAACTGCATTAGATGCCTGAGCATCCTGCTGAGTGAGAGGAAAACTCTAACCTAACCTCGACCTCCCTGCTGATTGGTAGAAGCCTAGACAAAACCTCTGGCACCTCCTTTAGTACCTCTACCATGTCCTTACTGAGCAACAAATTGAGTCAAACTCGGGTGCTGAGCTGGAGGTAACTGAAAAGAAAAGGTATTGGTGCTACACTGGTCATTGATTGCTATAGAAATTGCAGAATCTATTGTGGTTGGTATTAGAATAGGGACATGATCTGGCATAGTGTCCTGTTTGTCCGCATCGAAAATAAGTCAATGATTTCATGAAACACAGTCCCTGATGGACTCTACCACATGTCTAACAAACACTAGCAGTTGACCCAGAACTACGACCATTGCTGCTTCTAGAGGCACTTGACCCAAATATGATCAGTTTGCATTGACCTCCAAGGCCATGTCTACTACTCCTGTGCACTCTCTGTTGTTGTCTCTAGCTCTGCTGCACTAGGCCTCTCTGCTAACTACTCGAACCAATCTGAAAACTCGAGTATGAAGTAGTCTAAAATCCTCCTGATTGAGTGCTTAATTGGTAATAATCAGGCACAGATCCTTGCCCGACTAGACTCAGCTCAATCTCCTTGGCCAATTCTATCATCGACTCTAAAGTAAAGCCTGCTGTAGGCATCCCAGTAAAAGCAGAACCCAAACCAGTGACATAGGTGGTGACTGTAAAATACTGATTCCTCATAAGGTCCTCTGTATATCTGCTGAGTCAAAGAAACTCTCTAGTATAATCCTCAACAGATTTGTCACCTATAGATATACTCGTCAATCGGAGTCTGTAACTTATATAGAGTGGCTCTGGGCAGAATTTCCTTATAAGTCACTCTCTGAACTATGCTCAAGTCATGGTCATCATGTATGGTTGAATCATCTATATGAACCAATCTAAGGCTGGTCCCTTTACTGACAGCTCGATAATCATGATCTACTGATACTCAATGTGAGCGGTCTGAGTCCTCATCTCAATAGCATGAAGAAAATCCAACGGGTCTGATGTCCCATCAAAGGCTATCCAACTAACTCTAGCATAGAATAATGTTGCCTCAGGGTCAGACATACCCTGTTGATAGATAAGCTGAATCGATGATGTAACTAGAGGTATAGGAGCATTCTCGTACTCTAGCTCTATAAGTTCCTCATCCTATAGGTTTTTTGGTCTACGACGACCTGTCGCTCCTCGAGGTCTACCTTTACTACGACCTCTGCACCTCGCTGGCGGCTCAGGAGGTAAAACCTTATCCTGAAAGGACTAATCTTCCTCGGCCTCAACGATCAGTGGAGTGACACACACTCGTCTCCTCATTCTAAAAAGAAAAACAGAAAGATTTAGACAAAATAGACAACTAAGGGTAATGCGAAAAACTAAATAAAAAAAAACTTATCAAAGACATACTCGAACCTAATTAACTATAGTAGTTTCAAAGATAACATAACTTAGAAAAACTAGGGCCACAACTCTAACAACTTAGGCCCAGATACAAACCACGCTCTAATACTAAATTTGTGACGATCCAAACCAGGGGCCATGATTGGCGCTAGGGAACAGGAATTCTTTTGAATCTGGAACCCATAGCAAGCCTTAAAAGAATAAAAGCATGCAATGAAATAAATAAATAAATATAAATATGACATAATTAAAATCTTTAATCATTATATGTAAAGTAAATATATCCTTTTGTCATATCATTAAACAAAATATTTATACAATATTCAGAGATAGGCCTCTAATACAAGATACATGCAACTAATGTATAAATACAACCACTACCAATACAAAATAATGACTACTGCAGTTTTCTAGATTATAATAGAGTTCAGATAAGTAATTTACATAAACAAGTTGGGGTTGAAGAAATCCGGCGGATGGGTCTACTGCTGAGGTCTAAAGAAGAAGACTCTCTTGTAAAAACATCAACTGAGGGGAGTCAGACCTCACTGAGTGAATTGTTATAATATATATATATATACATGAATTTCCTAATGTCAAATGTAATCAAACATTCGTATAATAAATATATATACAAGCAATTCACACATATGCTGAAAATCACTTATATAATAATACTGAAAAACATAAGTTTATGAAGGATAAAAAAAAACCATATTTAACGCAACCTTAATCAACAATAATATCACTCTAGCCATATAGGCTCACTTTTTCCATATGGACAGTAGATTAGCCCCGAGACACTAAGTCAACCGAGCGCCAGTAGTCTAACTGTCAATGTGATTGGCCTCGAGACACTAGGTCAACTGAGCTCCAACAATCACACTATCAATCATATCACATCTCAAATCAATCAATCAATCAGTCTTAATTAATTCATAATACCACAAACGATTCTCACTCAACCCTAAATATATCGCACTGATATGTACACGGTCCTAGTGCTGCCCACTAGGTAGCACGTTCTATCGATATCCTTCATTTAAAATAAAACATACATACGGGAAAATAAATAATATATAATGTCATTTATAATAACAAAATAAACCATATATATACTATAAATATACCTAAAATAAACTAAGTATATTTCAAGTATATATATATATATATATATACCAAATATACCAAAAATAAACCAATAATATACTAAAAACATGCTAGGTATATATATCGAAGATAAAACATTCATTTATTCAGAAATATATCATAAATTTACTAAAAATATACCTAAAGTATACTAAACATTTAATAGAACATTTTACGAATAATTACAAATCAAAACTTCTATTTTCTAAAACATGCAACCTAAGTGCAATGTATATATAAAATAACAACTCACAAGTTTGCACTTCATGAGACTGGTTCGACGGGCCCGGTCTACTAAGCGTCGGTCTCAACGCAACTAAACAAATAAAATAATAATGAATATCAGGATAAATCTAATTTAAACCTCTAAAAAAACTCGATCTAAGATTATAGAACATAAACAAACACAGAATTTTAGAATCGACCCGATGTCACGTTTTACGAGAATTTTATCAAAAATTCGACAGAATCTCTTCTATAAATCAGACATCTCTCTACTAAAAAGTAGAGCCGGTCCTGCAAAAAAAAACACTTCTAAAACCGGAATTCACACAATCCTCGATTGGGACCCCGAACTGCACAATTCCCTAACCGAGGTCTACAATTCACCAAAAATTCAAATAATATAATAAGTATATTAAAAATCAATAAATTCCACAAATATCCTCAAAATATTACATATTTAACACTGAAACACTAAATATAATTAATTTCACAATAATTACGTAAAAATCCTGAAATAATAATATAATATTATTAAAAATCAAAATTTCCAATAATTACACATTAAATAATAATAATTAATTTTATAAATCCAAATAACTTAATTAACCCAAATATATAACAAAAAGTCATAAAAACCCATTTTACTACCAAAATAATATATAATATATTATCTAAAAACAATTTTCAAAAATTAGTATTAATTAGTTAAAAATAGTAAATAATTTGTAAAAATCATTTTAATACCTTAAATAATTATAAAACCAACTAAAATATAATATTTAACTATAATTATTATAAAATCACACAATTACCCTAATAATTCAAAATATACATATTATAACAAATATTCCTCTAAAATTCTATAAAAATCATATAAAATCATTAAAATTATTTTCTCAACATATATAATAGTAATATTAACTAAAACATATTATTAAACAATAATTTCAATAAAAATACTAATTTAACCCAATAATCCAATATTGACATGAACTAAAAATATTTATAAAAATTACATAAAAATCACAAAAATTATTATCTCAACACTAAAATTAATAACAATTTATAATAACACCAAATATACCAAATTTATAATTTAATAAATTAATTTACGAAAATTCAATAAATAATAATAAAATATTCAAAATTTCAAAATTTCACAAAAATTAAAATAAATTTCAAAAATTCAAACAAAATTTTTTCCATGAAGATCAAGCTACTAGGAACAACTTTTTTTAAGGGAGTTTGCATAAATCAACCAAAAATCAACTAAAAAAATATATAAAAGCTTAAAACTGAAAAATTGAGAAAACTCACAAACGATCGGGTTTAAGCTCAAACGAAGCTTGGAATAAGGACCACCGGAGCTCAAGGAGTTGATAGAGTCCAACGGTGCTCGAAATGGTGGTCAGAAAAGTGACGAACGACGAGGAGCTTTAACTTGCTGCCGCTGCAACTTCAAGCGATCTGGCGACCGGAGGAGGGGAAGAAGAAGGCGGCGATGAAGGCTGAAGGTGGTGGTTCAATGTTAGAGCGGCGAGAGGCACACCGACGGGCAAGGACCGGGACATGCAGGAAGAAGAAGGAGAAGTTACAGAGAGTTGTGTTTGTTTGTATGTTTGTATGTATATATGTATATATTATTAATAAACTTTATAATATAACTATATAATATAATACTATATAATATAATTTTTTTGTCAAAGAATCTCCACCACACAAATATATATTAATATATATATACACACACATATATATATAAACACACACACATGCTAAAAATAATATACACAAAATATTAACACTTAAATGATAATAATACAAATAATGTAATTTATTAAAAATAATAATATTAAAATAATAATGCACTAAACTAAATATTATTAAAATAATACTATTTGAAATAATAAACATAACCAATGCAAATTAAATGCCCAAAATAATAAGTTTCAAAAATAAAAATATTTACGTAGGAAAATATAATTAAACATAAAATAATAGTAATTAATCACAAAATAGTAAGACAATTAAATTTAATTTTTAAATTTTATTAACATTGCATATCTCATTATATAATAAAATAATTTAAAAACTAGGGTTATTATGTTTAGAGACAAACAAATATATAACTAATAACATACTATAGTTTAAAGCAAAACAAAACAAAATATAGATAATCATCACTGCCCATAAAATTAACAAACAAAACAAGATTAGTTTAAGTTATAAAAATTTAAAGTCTTGCATAACTTACTTTGAGCTCCACCTATAACCCAAAAAAAGGTTTGTCCTTGGCCATTAAAAGGAAAACTGCAACAATGAAATGAAAAAAAAAAAACAGAAGACAATATTGTGAGGTAAAAAATAAAGGCATCACACATTAAAATGAAAACTACAATAATAAAAAATGAAAATTCTAAAAGTTTAGTCTGTTATATAGCTAATCATCAAATTAAACAAAAGTAAAAAAAATTACAAAAACCCTAGACACTCCAATGTTATAATTCAATATCAATTCTATTGAAATAGCTCCAAACAGCAAAATAAAAACTCAATATAAATAGGACCATTAGAACTGAATCAAAAACATAAACACAAGCTGATCCATATCCAATCTATTTATATATATAAAGCTGAAACATCAATTTCATTATTGTGCTATAGTGATTTTAAGGCCCTTTGATTTTGTAGGAAATTTCACTTTTGTCATTATCTTAAGAAAATAGTAGCTCTTATATGAAACAGTACCGTTTTTTCATTTTATCATTCATGCCTCCTCACTGATGTCAAATGCTGTGGTGTCGAATAGCCTTTTTTGCCATTTTAATTCAACTATTTTATTCCCAAACCCTAATTTATCTTAACCATTATCTTATTCCACTATTTTGAACAGCCGCCTCCTCACACTCACCACCTCCCTCCCCTCTTTGTTTGTTCTAAACCACATTGTGTTTTCTCAGCTCTTATAGGTTTTCTTCTTAAATATTTTATATGTTCTTAATTAGACAAACCTGCAAAATTTAGTAAAGAACTAAAGGAAAGGTGATTATTTCTCTGTAGCTGTAGGGTTAGTTCATCCAACTTTAAGTTTTTAACTCTATTTTTCATTTGTAGATTAGAGAAAAGGGAAGCAGAGTTTCAAGGAGAATTGATGTGAGATCAAATTGTAACAAGTGCATAACACTTGAGATACAGGCATGTGATGTTTTCATCTTCTTTTAATTAGTTACTATGTTAGGCATTCTTAAGGGTATGGGAATCCAAAATATCAACATCATAGCTGCCAACTTATTTGACTGCATTGCAATCTTCTCAATCTTACTAGGAAATTTTTGCAAGTGCATGGTTCACAACAAGTAATATAGTTTGAGTATCGAGTATCGTTCCCATGAAGAGATTGATACCAAGCACTAGCTGTAATTTTATCTCCATAAACTAATATAATAGATTTAATTGAAATAGAAAACTATATTAACTTACAAAGATAAATTCTAAATCTAAAATAAAAATTCAATAATCGAAAGATAGAGCCTAGATTCACTTCACTAGACACTTACTTGAATTACAAGATTTAATCTTAATTCAACTTGGTAATACAGTCAAGGGTAAATTACTAAAATTACTTAGAGTTTCTTTCAAGATCATTCAACCATGTGAAAACTAATTACTATCTATTTTCATGGTCAAGTAAATTAATTAAAACTCATTAAGTTCCTTAGCAATTTAATACTCCCCAAGGATTTGTCTACTTTCGTGATCAAGGTTCCTAAGTTTCACAAGTCTATAAGCTAATAGATCATGCAACTTTCATTTTCTACTAATCTGCCTAAAAGCATGCATTTAATCAGGCCTAAAATCAAATAACATATAAAAGCAACCTGTAAAATTGACTGAATATTAACTTATTAAATTAAAACATAAAAATCCAAACAAGCAGTAGTCTAGCTACACGAATCTAAACCCTGAGTAAATTAGTTACGCATGATGGAAATAATCATAATCAACGATATTCTAAACATGAGAATAATTATGCTTGAATGTGATTGACTTGAAACTCTACTTTTTCTCTGCTCAAAATAACTCTGAATGCTTATTTGAATGAATTCTCCCCCTTTGAATTAATGAATTGGTCCTCTTTTTATAGCCATCTCTTCACCCCAGAATTTCTAATTTTAGAATATTCTAATTTTGAAATCTTCTAAATCCCTAATCTTGAATGAAAGAGGAAGATTTTTCATGAGTGCACACCCTAATGCATGGCCATGCACATGGGCGTGCACTAGGGCATGTACGTTAATTTTGTGTGCACACCCTAGCGTATGGTCATGCACATGGGTGTGTACTATTCCAAACTTGTGCACAACTTGATACATGGTCATGTGGTGGGGTGTGCATAGCTTTTTCATCAGGCTTAGTTTTAATCATGTCAGTGCACACCTTCTTGCACAGTCATGTGGTGAAGCATGTAGGATTCTTGATGAGCACACAGTCATGTGTTAGCCTATGTATGCAATTTGTGCAGACACAGTCATGCACTAGCTTCAGTTCATAAAACTGCAACAAATAATTTGATTAAATACTATAATGCACTTAATTATTAAAAAAATATGCAAATGTATTCTTTAAAATGCAAATTAAATAATGTTATGCTAAATGCAAGTAAAATTAATAACAATTAAATAAACTTATAAAAATATATTGTAAAACCAATAAAAATGCTCCTAAAATTATATGTATAAATGACACAAAATAAATTCTCCTGCATCCTTTCTTAATAGAAAAATAAAAGGGAATAATTGATGTTTATAAACATTGGTAAGACTTATTTATTCTATTAATGCATAGGTATTTGTGTCAATAATAAAAAGATTATGCAATATCAAATTGGCAGGGTGAATAGTTCATTGCCTTAGACTTAATGAGGGAAAAAGTTATAGAAATTCAAGTTTTTGTCTAGGTATTACATTTAGTTAAGGTTGAAAAGGTGTTCAAGAAAAAAGAGCAGACAAAATAGTATTTAGGATGTTCATGCTTCTTTCTTTTCCATTTTTATATTTAAGTGATATTTTCTATAAAATTACTCTTTGCTTTCATGCAGTTGCAAGAAACATAGCAGAAAATTGAGGAATTAAACAAGTTTATTAATTTAGTTGAGTAAATGCAATTTCTTAATTTGAATTAGTTTAATTTTACTGTTTCTTTTCTAATGGTGAATGTAATGACCCGATATTTTAAATAATATAAAATTATTTTGAAATATGCAGTGTTAATAATATTTTAAATTTTTATATAATATAATTATTTATGAATAATATTTACTTATTTTGTTTTAAATATTTTCCTATGTAAAGAACATTATTTGGATATTATTATTATTATTATTGTTGTTGTTTTTGTTGTTGTTGTTGTTATTACTATTAATATTTTTATAATATGCATGTGTTAGTACTGTTATTATGTGTTATTGTTAGTACTGTTATTATGGTTGTTGTTATTATTATTAGTGTTAGTATTGTTATTATTTATATACATGTGTGTCTATTGTGTATGTGTTGTGTATATATATGTATATATAAAGAAAGTCATGATTTAATTTTCGGTTAACTCCCTTCCCTTTCCACTTTTTCTTTTTCTTCTTTTTCTTCTTCTTCTTCTTCTTCTCCCTACCGACATTGCCAATGCGGCAGCAACCACCTGAAGCTCCTAGCATCGCTGTCAGCCACCACTAGCATCTCTGAAGCTCGCCATCACCTCCCATCCTTTCTCATTTCCTTTCACCGCCACCTAGCCCTTTATTTTTGTCGGAATCTGAGAGTGAGCTATAGTAACTTTGACAAGAATCTGGTGGTTTTAGCTCACGTTTCCAGGCTCGTTCGACTCCTCTTGACATAAGCTGCTCGATTCTTAAGTCGTTTCAACTCTAGGACATTTGGTTAGTGTGTTTTGTTTAAGTTTTAGTTTACGCCTATTAGAGTTTTTGATTTTTTTTCGCTTGAGTTTGAATGATTCTTGTTAATTTCTTTTGGAAATGTTGATGTATGAATCTTTAGCTTCTCAAATATATTTTTAGTTTATTTTTCTAAATTTATTTGAATTATGCATAATTATTGTATTTTTTGGTAATTAAAATGGATTTTTATTAATTATGTTTTTTATATGTTTTGTATAGAGATTATGTTAAATTACATGTTTTGAATAATTTTAGAATAATAAATAGTATTAAAATAATTTTTACGAATTATTTACTATTTTTAACTAATTAATAATAATTTTTGAAATTATATTCAAATAATTAGTTTTATTTATTATTTTTGTGATTAAATGAATTTTTAACTATTTTTAATATATATCTGGACTATTTAAATAATTATTTGTGAATTTTACAATTTAATTTTGAATAATTGATAAAAATTGGATTTTTATTAACATTATATAAATAAATATTTGAGATTTTATTAACTAATTTGGAAAAATAATTATGTTTAATGTTTTTGTTATTTAAATAAATTATATTATGGTTTATTTATTGTTATTTATGGATTTTAATGATTTTTATTATTTTATTGTTTAAAATTAATTTTATTGTGAATTGTGAACATCGTTTGGGAATTGTGTAGTTCGAGGTCCCAACCCAAGGTGTTGAGCATTGTGTTTTAGAAGTGTGTTTGTTTGTAGGATCGACACTACTTTCAACAGAGAGATGTCCATTTTACAGAGGAGACTATGTCGAATTTTAGGTAGAATTCTCGTAATACGTAACGTCGGGTCGATCTTGAGTTTTTGATTTTATGGTCAAGTTGTGTCTAGATCAGGTCTTCCTTTAGAATTCTTAGAAGTGTAAATTATGTATTTGATTCTAATATTTGTTATTATTTATTTTCTATAGTAGCGCTGAGACTGAGGCCTATCGGACCAGGCTCGTCGAGTCTGTCTCGAGAAGCGTAAACCTTTGAGTTATTATTTTATATATGCATTGCATATAGAATGCATGAATATGAGCTTTCATATTTCCATAATGTATTTAAACATAAATTATTTCATTAAATGATTTAGTATTTTTGGTATACTTTTAGTATATTTTTGGTATATTTTGATATATATGCAATGGATATGCTTGATATATTTTTAATATATACTTGGTATATTTTTAGTATATGTTTAGTATATATGTGGCATATATATCTGGAATATTTTTAGTATACATTTGATATATTTGTGGTATATGTAGTATATTTTCAGTATATGCTTGGTATATATTTGGGATATAAATGGTATATTCTTCTATAATAGATGCCATTATATTTTAATTGTGCATTTTATTAATTTTCAATATTTATTGAATTTATATGAAGGATATCAATAGAACGTGCTACCTAGTGGGCTATACTAGAACTTTGTATGTACCAGTGCGATAGATTTTACAGTCAAGTTTATGAAATCATTTGAGGTGACATTTGATTATTTGATTATTGAGAATTTCAGTGAGTGAGTAGTGTGATTGTAGGAGCTTAGTTGACCTAGTGTCTTAGGGCCAATCACACTGACAGTGAGATTGCGAGAGCTCAATTGACTTAGTATTTTGGGGCCAGTTTACTGTCCAAAATGGAATAAGAGAATTACTTTGGAATTAAGTAAGCATGTATGGCTAGTGAGTTTTATGATTGAAGTTGCAAATATTTAGGGTTCTATTTGATTCTTCACTTAAATAAACATTTTCTGCATTATATATATATATATATATATGGATTTTTGCTTCTGTGTGAAATGCCTGTATATATATTATATACTGATTCTTGACTGCATATGACTTTAGGTTGCATGTATATATATTATAATAATTCACTCATTGAGGTTTGACTCCCCTCAATATTTTTTTACAAGATCTTTTTCTTCTTCAGACCTCCCAAATAGTACTTTACATCGGTCTTCTTCAGCTCTGGTTAGATTATGTAAATTTTATATCTGACTCTTATTGTACTTTATAAACTACCGCAGTATTGTTATTATGTTAGAAATGTATTGTTGTTGATTTGAGATTTGTATCAGAATACTGTATGAATATATTTCTAATGTATGAAATAAAGATTTATTTTTATATTGATAGTTTAAATTATGGCGTATTTTTATATTATTATTACATGTATTTTTATTTTTAAGGCTTGCTACAAGTTCCAGATTCAAAAGAATTCTCGTTCCCTAGCACCGGTCATGACTCTCGGTCTGGGTCATGACCAAGTTAGTATCAGAGCCTAGGTTATTAGTGTTATGGACTTAGGTTTTTAGAGTTGTGTTTTCTTTGAAACTACTGCAGTAAATTAGGTTCGACTTTATCTTCATTAAGTTTTCTTTGATATAGTATTTCGCATAATCGATAGGTTGTCTGCTTATTGTCTGTATGTTGTCTATTTTAGTTGAATCTTGTTGGTTTTTATATTTTCAGAATGTGGAGGCGAGCACGCGTCACTCCACTAGTTGTTGAGGCTGAGGCTAATGTGTCCTTTCAAGATGAGGTTTTACCTTCTGAGCCACCAACCAAGTGTAGAGGTAGAGGCAGAGGTAGACTTCAATGAGCAATAGGTCACCATAGGCAGAGAGAGCTATAGGATGAGGAACCTATAGAGACAGAGTTCGAGGAAGCTACTATACCTCCAGTTGCATGTAGATTCAGCCTATCTATCAGCAGGGTATGTCTGACCTTGAGGCAGCATTATTTTTTGCCAGAGTCAGCAGGATATCATTCAATGGGACATTAGATCCTCTAGATTTTTTGCACACTATTAAGACAAGGACTCAAACTGCTCACACAGAGTATCAGTGGATTATGATCATCGAGTTGTCTATTGAGGGACTAGCCCTATATTGGTTTGTTCAGGTCATTCAGTTGCACATGACGATGATGACTTGGGCTCAGTTTTGAAAGAGATTCATAAGACATTTTTGTCCAGTGCCTATCCGAATGAGCTACAAACTTTGACTGATGAGCATTACCAGAGGTGACAAATCAGTAGAGGACTACACTAGAGAGTTTCTCTAACTTGGTCGATATACAGAGGACCTGATGAGAGATCAGTATTTCACTATTATAACATATGTTAGTGGACTAGGTTCTGCATTCGCTTGGATGTTAAAGTTTTGATTAATCTGGGTGCCACACATTCTTTTGTGTCACCTGTTTTTGCTTCAAAGTTGTGTTGGCAAGCTTCGAGGATGGCTTTTCCTTTATTTGTCACCACTCCTCTAAATAATTCGTTAGACACTAATATTGTTCTTTTCAGTTGTTCGGTGTTTGTAGAAGGCAGTGAATCGCCAGTGGAATTAGTATTGTTAGATGTGATCCTTGGTATGTATTGGTTATCTCAGCACCATGTCGTTATGGATTGTCAAAGTAAAAAGGTAATTTTTAGAATTCTTGATGAAGAAGAGTTTAAGTTTGTGGGTAATAAGATGAGAGTTATGCGCCTCAAAATCTCATCTCCGCTAATACGACTGGGAAGATGTTGAGGAAAGGCTATCAGGGATACTTCAGTGGAGAAGTTATCTATCACTGATGTTCCAGTTGCCTATGAGTTTCCTGATATTTTTTCTAAGGAGTTTCTAGGTTTACCACCTCACAGAGAGATTGAATTCTATATAGATGTGGTCCTAGGCACGACTCCTATTTTGATGCCACCCTATAGAATGACTCCTTTAGAGTTAAAGGAATTGAAGGAGCAGTTACATGATTTGTTAGATAAGGGTTTCATTAAACCTAGTGTTTCTCCTTAGGGTGCACCAGTCCTGTTTGTGAAGAAGAAGGATGGTACATTGAGACTATGCATTAATTACATAGAGTTGAATAATGTGACAATGAAGAATAAGTATCCTCTTCTGAGGATAGATGATTTGTTTGATCAACTTCAGGGTGCACAGTTCTTTTCTAAGATTGACTTGAGGTCGGGTTATCATTAGTTGCAAATCAATGAGGCCGATATTCCTAAAACGGCATTCCGTACTCGATATGGCGACTATGAGTTTCTAGTGATGTCATTCAGGTTGACTAATGCACCAACTACTTTTATGGATCCGATGAACAGGGTATTTAGACCATTTTTAGTAATCTTCATTGATGATATATTGGTGTATTTGAAGAGTATGGAAGAGCACGCATATCACTTGAGGAGAGTACTGCAAACATTGAGAGAACATCAACTTTATGCTAAATTCTCGAAGTGTGATTTCTAGTTAGAGAGTGTTGCATTCCTTAGGCACGTAGTGTTTAAAGATGGTATTTAGGTTGATCCACAGAAGATTGAGGCAATGTTAGAGTGGCCCAGATTGACTACAGTCGTGCAGATTTGTAGTTTTCTAAGTTTGGCTGGGTATTATAGGAGATTTATGTAGGATTTCTCTAGAATTGCAGCTCTTATGACTCGCCTAACTCAAAAGAATGTGAAGTTTGTGTGGTCAAATACTTATGAGAATAATTTTCAGTTATTGAAGGAGAAGTTAACCATAGCTCCAGTTCTAGCTTTACTTAATGGAGAAGATAAATTCACTGTGTATTGTGATGCCTTTAGAGTCGGCCTAGGTTATGTGTTGATGTAGAATGGTAGGGTGATAAATTATGCTTTGAGGCAATTGAATAAGCATGAATAGAACTATCCTACTCACGACCTAGAGATGGCTGTAGTAATCTTTGTTCTTAAAATTAAAGACATTATTTGTACAGGTTGACTTATGAGATTTTTATATATCAAAAGAGCCTGAAGTATATTTTCTAGTAGAGAGATATGAACTTGAGGCAGAGGAGATGGTTAGAACTCCTAAAGGATTATGACTGTGATATTCTTTATCATTCAGGTAAGGCTAATATGGTAGTAGATGCCTTGAGTAAGAAGTTCTTGGGTAGTCTTGCTCACATTAGTGTGGAGAGGAGACCTTTAATCCAAGAGTTGCACCAGTTGGTGGATCAAGGTTTAATGATGAAGATTAGTATATCAGGTGGACAACTAGCTCAGTTTAAAGTCAAATTAGTGTTGAGAGATAGGATTAAGGCAGCTCAAGGTTGAGATCCTATTCTAGCATAGCTTGAGGAGAGTGTTTGTGCAGGAAAGTTCACTGATTTCACATTTGATGATGAAGGTGTTTTGTGGATCAATGGTAGATTATGCGTTCCTTATGTGGATAATTTGAGAAAGGAGATTCTTGAAGAAGAACATTCTATAGCTTATAGTGTACATCCAGGTGTTACTAAAATGTACCATAGCATCTGAGATTTGTACTGGTGGGATGGATTGAAGAACGATGTAGTTGATTATATCTCTAAGTGCTTGACTTGTTAGCAAATGAAAGCTGAACATTAGAAGCCTTCCGAGAAGCTTTAGCCTTTTCCAATTCCTGAGTGGGAATAAGAGAGAGTTGCTATGAATTTTATGGTTGGGTTACCTTGTTCGAAGGATGGATATGATTCCATCTAGGTGATTATGGACAGGTTAACCAAATTAGCTCACTTCTTGCCAGTTTAAGCCATTTATTCTATAACTAAGTTGGCTAAGTTGTATGTAAAGCATATTATGTGCCTTCGTGGAGTACCTATGTCCATAATATCTGATAGAGGTTCAGTGTTTACCTCTCAATTTTGGCAAAAGTTACAGGAAGCAATAGGCACTAGGCTTGATTCCAATACTGCTTTTCACCCCCAGACAGATGGTCAATCTGAGAGGACGATCCAAACACTTGAAGATATATTGAGGATGTGTATATTGAATCATAGAGGTAGCTGGGATTATCATTTGTTGTTAGTAGAGTTTGCTTATAATAACAACTACCATAACAGTATTGAGATGACACCATATAAAGCTTTGTACGGAAGGAAGTGTAGATCTCCTTTGTGTTAGGATGAGATTGGAGAGAGAGCATTGGCTGGACCTGAGATGGTTCAAGATGTAGTGGAGAAGGTTACTGTGATAAGAAGGAGACTATAGACCGTAACTAGCAGACATAAGAGCTATACAGATCCGAGGCGCATAGATGTAAAGTTTCAAGTTGGAAACTATGTGTTTCTGAAGGTGTCTCCAATGAAGGGTATGATGAGGTTTAGCAAGAAGGGGAAATTATCACCGTGATATATTGGACCATTCAAGATTTTGGAGAGAGTGGGCATAGTTGCATATCAGTTAGTTTTGCCTCCAAATTTGTCTCAAGTGCATCTAGTGTTCTATATCTTGATGCTAAGGAAATATATTTCAGACCCTTCACACTTGTTGCAGCCTAAGAGTGTTTAAGTGAATGAAGACCTGATGTATGAGGAGGAACCAGTCGTGATAATGGATTATCAAGTTCGTCAGTTGTGTTCGAAACAGATTCCGATGGTCAAGATGTTGTGGCGGAACAACAACGTGGAGGAGCACACTTGGGAGATAGAAGCCGAGATGTAGGTGGCTTACCCTTACCTCTTTCCTCGATCAATTCTTGTTGTTTGTTCTTTTATTTGAAATTCGAGGATGAATTTTTGTAAGGGAGGAAGATTGTAATGACCCGATATTTTAAATAATATAAAATTATTTTTAAATATGCAGTGTTAATAATATTTTAAATTTTTATATAATTTAATTATTTGTGAATAATATTTACTTATTTTATTTTAAATATTTTCTTATGTAAAGAACATTATTTGGATATTAGTAGTAGTATTATTACTATCATTACTATTATTATTTTATTATTGTTATTACTATTAATATTTTTATAATACGCATGTGTTGTTGTTGTTGTTGTTGTTATTATTATTATTATTATTATTTGTTTTTGTTATTGTCATTATTATTATTATTATTATTATTATTATTATTATTATTATTACTACTACTACTACTACTACTACTACTACTACCACTACTACTACTACTACTATGGTTATTGTTATTATTATTAGTGTTATGATTGTTATTATTTATATGCAAGTGTGTGTACTGTGTATGTGTTGTGTGTGTGTGTGTATATATATATATATAAAGAAAGTTAGGATTTAATTTTCTTCTTCTTCCAACAACCACCCGAAGCTCCCAGCACAGCCATCAGCCACAACCAGCACCTTTGAAGCTCGTCGTCACCTCCCTTCCCTTCTCCCTTCCTTCTATCGCCGCCTAGCCCTCTATATCTACCAAAATCCGAGAGTGAGCTACAGTAACTCTAGCGAGAATCCGATGGTTTTAGCTCGCATTTCTGGGCTCATTCGACTCCTCTCGACACGGGCTACTCGATTCTCAAGTCGTTTCAACTCTAGGACGTCTGGTTAGTGTGTTTTGTTTAAGTTTTAGTTTATGCCTATTAGAGTTTTTGGTTTTTTGTTAGCTTGAGTTTGAATGATTCTTGTTAATTTCTTTTGGAAATGTTGATATATGAATCTTTAGCTTCTCAAATATATTTTTAGTTTATTTTTCTGAATTTATTTGTATTATGTATAATTATTGTATTTTTTGGTAATTAAAATGGATTTTTATTAATTATGTGTTTTATATGTTTTGTATAGAAATTATATTAAATTAGTATAGTTAATTTAAATTATTAGCTTTGGAAATGAGAAAATAATTTTTAGTAATTTTGGTTAATTTTTAAATAATATTTAGTATTATGTGAATTTTTTATTAATGGGTAAATTCTGCATTTTTATTGAAATTATTGTTAAATTATATGTTTCGAATAATTTTAGAATAATAAATAGTATTAAAATAATTTTTATGAATTATTTACTTTTTTTAACTAATTAATAATAATTTTTGAAATTATATTCAAATAATAGTTTTATTTATTATTTTTGTGATTAAATGAATTTTTAACTATTTTTAATATATATTTGGACTATTTAAATAATTATTTGAGAATTTTACTATTTAATTTTGATTAATTAAGAAAAATTGGATTTTTATTAATATTATATAAATATTTGAAAATTTATTAACTAATATGAAAAAATAATTATTTTTAATGTTTTTGTTATTTAAATAAATTATATTGTGGTTTATTTATTGTTATTTATGAATTTTAATGATTTTTATTAATTTATTATTTAATATTGATTTTATTGTGAATTATGAACCTCAGTTGGGAATTGTGTAGTTCGGTGTTTCAACCCGAGGCATTGAGCATTGTGATTTTAAATGTGTGTTTGTTTGCAGGATTGGCTCTACTTTCAGTAAAGAGACGTCCATTTTATAGAGGAGACTCTGCCTAATTTTAGGTAAAATTCTCGTAAAATGTGACATCAGATCTATCTTGAATTTTTTGTTTTGTGGTCAAGTTGTGTCTAGATCGAGTTTTCCTTTAGAATTCTTAAAAGTGTAAATTAGGTATTTGATTTTAATATTTGTTATTATTTATTTTCTATAATTGTTCTGAGACCAAGACCGAGACCTATTGGACCATACCCGTCGAGTTTGTCTCAAGGAGTGCAAACTTGTGAGTTATTATTTTATATATGCATTGTATATAGGATGCATGAATATGAGCTTTCATATTTCCATAATGTATTTAAACATAAATTATTTCATTAAATGATTTAGTATTTTTTTTGGTATACTTTTAGTATATTTTTGGTATATTTCAATATATATGCAATGTAAATGCTTGATATATTTTTAATATATACTTGGTATGTTTTTAGTATATGTTTAGTATATACGTGACATATATATCTGGAATATTTTTAGTATACATTTGGTATATTTCTGGTATACGATTGGTATATTTTCAGTATATACTTGATATATATTTGGGATATAAATTGTATACTCTTCTATAACGGATGCCATTATATTTTAATTATGCATTTTATTATTTTTCAATATTTATTCAATTTATATGAAGGATATCAATAGAACGTGTTACCTAGTGGGCTGCACCAGGACTATGTACGTACCGGTGTGATAGATTTTACAGTCGGGTTTATGAAATCATTTGAGGTGACATTTGATTATTAAGAATTTCAGTGAGTGAGTAGTGTGATTGTGGGAGCTTGGTTGACCTAGTGTCTCAGGACCAATCACACTGATAGTAAGACTGCGGGAGCTAGGTTAACTTAGTGTCTTGGGACTAGTCTATTGTTCAAAATAGAATAAGATAATTACTTTGAAATTAAGTAAGTCTATATGACTAGTGAGTTTTATGATTGAGGTTGCGGATATTTAAAGTTCTATTTGATCCTTCATTTGAATAAACTTTTTCTGTATTATATATATATATATATATATATATATATATATATATTGGTGCTTAACTGCATATGACTTTAGGTTGCATGTATATATATTATAATAATTCACTCAGTTAGTTCTGACTCTCCTCAATATTTGTTTACAGGATCTTTTTCTTCTTCAGACCTCCCCAGTAGTACTTTACGTTGATCCTCTTCAGCCTCGGCTAGATTATGTAAATTTTATATCTGACTCTTGTTGTACTCTAAAAATTACAATAGTAGTGTTATTGTGTTAGAAGTATATTATTGTTGATTTGAGATTGGTATTAGAATACTATATGAATATTTTTATTATGTATGAAATAAAGATTTATTTTTATATTGATAGTTTAAATTCTAGCATAATTTCATATTATTATTGCATGTGTTTCTATTTTTAAGACTTGCTACGCATTTCGGCTTCGAAAGAATTCTCATTCCCTAGCACTAGTCATGACTCCTGGTTTGAGTCGTGATAATGAACTAATAGCATCAGGTTTTATAAAACCTTAAAATTAATGTTAATGAAGTTCTTGTTGCTTTTTCTATTCCTGTGCATCTTCTGCATTTTTCTCTTATTTATTCAATTACAATTTTCTTGTTTGATAAAATTTTATTGTTGTGTATATATAATTTCTTTTTATTTTTTGATTGCACCCTATACCTCGAACTGTTGAAGAAGTTTTCAGTGACTTCAAAGGTAGATGCTCTTGCCTGATCAAGGTTCTCATCTCCGGCCTCTTTTAATTTTTTCAATTCTTCATAATGAGTTTGCTTTATTTGAGTTTTTATTTAATGAGTTTCCTTTATTTTTTTCTTTGTATAATTGCATTTTTCAATAGGTTGCCTTATTTTCTTTTTCTTTTAATGGGTTTTTTCCTTTCTTTGTTCATTTGTTGCAGATAGTGAGTAGCTTTATCAACAGTGACCCAAGTAGATTCCTACTATTATTTCTTTAAAAACAAAAAGAGAATTTATGTTTTATTTTTGGACTTCCCATTTGGGAGTATAAGTGGGTATCTTCGTTAATTATTTAAGTTTTGCGCATACTCCATGAGAATTGCTTCCACATTGACTTTTAAAAAAATATTTAAATTCATGGGTACGTTCTTTTCAATGTTCTTGATTCTTCACATTTGCTAATTTTGTCATGTGCTTCAGCCCAATCCCTTTATCACAATATGATGATTTTATGAACAATGAAATTTTTAATTTGCAACCAGTGATTTGGGATTTTAACAATGTAGAGTTATGACTTATTTCTTTTTTATCATGAAGTAATTAATGTAGCTCTTTACGTATCCCATAAACTACAAGGCATATGGCTTCTTGAAAAACATAATTCCTCTATTGTTTGTTTTTTAGTTGTTGTTAAGTTCTTCATAAATGTAGAAAGGTTGTTCCTTTTTTATTCTTCTTGATATATATATATATATATATATATATATATATATATATATATATATATATATAAACTAAATTCATAACTGTAGTTACTTTTGCATTTCAGAGAATGGCTTGCATGGCTACACTAATTGTGTATTATTTGCATGATGAGGAAATGCATAGCATAAAAGATTTGATTAGTTTTGCAATTTTTTTTAAAAAATAAAATCATTTGTTAATTTTTCCAAATAATTATAATTTTTTTATTAATTTTTTTTCCTTGCAAGAATGATGAATTTGATGACAAAGAAAATTGACATTATTTTTATTTTCAATGTATTCATTTTTTATTGTTATGAACGATGTATCAAAAAAAAATTAAAAATATTTATCTTAAGATCTGAATTTTACATGATTAAATTTTATGTGCACTTCACTAACCTGCAGCGAAGCACCAGTAACCTTCCTAGTTTTAAATAAAAAAGAAATTTGAATCCACAAAAGTTTGATTATAGAGACGTTTTTGTTGCAATACAAAATAAATTGTCTCTAATTCGACCTTTTTAATAATGTTTTTTAAGAAAGTCATGAAAACTTAATCTTAGAGTTTTTTTTTTTTTTTTGAAAGTCATGAACATGTATTATTGAGCGATGTTAATAAAATATTGCTAGCACTTTTAGAGATAGTTTTGGTATGGTAGGAATTTTCTTCAAAGGGGAGGGAACTTGTAGGCACTTTTGGAGACGATTTTGGTAAAATGTAAAACATCCCAAAATGTAATCTTTCAAAGACGATTTTTGTTGCATTGTAAAAATAAAATGTCCATAATTCCACAATGCAATGATTGTTGTAGAGTTAATGATAGTAGAATTCATGTAAAATACAATTATTATGGGCTTGAAAGATTGGGAGGGTTTAATCAAATGAGGCTTCATTTAGCGGGTGATCATTATAATGTTGCTTCTTGTATAAAATGTCTTGAAAAATGTGAGGGATCTTTTTTAAAAAATTTTAAGAGAAATGGAAACATGAAAAAAAATGCAAATGAATGATTTGAAGTAGGTGAAGAACAAGGAAATCAAATTTTAGTAGAAGGAAGAAAAGTTAATTTTAATTCATTTGTCAATAAAGAAAAGGGAATTAAACAATATACTTTGAATGCAATGATAAAAGATAGAGAATCGGTACTTTAAAGTATATGTAATTTTTTTGTATGGACATGCATTATCTTTTCTATTAGTGAAGAGTCCATTATTTGCTTCTATGGGGTAAAAAATTTGGTGAATATGCTAGGGGTTTATAATGAGAGAAAGGTATTCTTCTTGGTAGAGAAAAACTACTATTTCAATTGCACATACGTTTAGTAAGGGTAGTACAAGGGAGTGGTGACCTACTTCCTAGTTATCATGAGGCTAGAGTCACATGTTTTAAGAAAAGCATGTATATTGTGAGCTTGATTCTAAAAAAATATAAAAGGAATGGGAAAAAGGGGATGCACTTTGATGTTGCATGGGTAGTCAGATGAAGAGAAAATAGGGCTATCACTAATGTTTTAATAAATAGCCCTAGTGAGATGATTTTTCTTAAATCAATAGACACATCAAATATGATAGAAAGATGCAAAAAAATATATATATTTGAGTTGCTCGATTCATCAATGGACGAAATTGGTAAGGACAATGTAGTTCAAGTGGTGACAAGCAATGCTTTAGCATATGTAGCAACTGGTGAATTATAAATGAAAAAGAGAAAAAAATTATTTTGGCCTCCTTATGCTGCTTATTCCATTAATAACATATTGTAGGATATAGGTAAATTGTTTATTTTTAAAGACACAATAAAAAAAAGCTAAAGAAATTTGTATTTATATTTATAAACATGTTTGGGTCCTTAATGTAATGACCCTGTATTTTAGATTAAATAATATTATTTCGGAATATGCAATATTAATAATTTTAAATTTTATTGTATATTATTATTGTTAAATTGCTAATAATATTTGTGTATATTATTCTGATGAATTATTTAAGTAAAAATAATTTATTTTACGTGAGATTAATTGACAATATTAAAGTTAATGTTATTATTATTATTGTTATTAATATTATTATTATTGCTAACATAGTTACTATTATTATTATTATTATTATTATTATTATTATTATTAATTTGAGTGAAGGGTATTTTGGTAATTTTACAATTTAATTAAAAAAAAGGTTAAAATTCAAAAATGGGTCAACATTTCTTTTCTTCTTCTTCTTCTTTCGGTAATCGCCAACCGGACCACTACCGAACCGCCCCACCCTCTGCCACCGGCCACCATCAAGCCTGGATGTTCCCAGCTACCGTCTACTGCCTTCAGAACTGCCTGTTGCCGCCTGAAACCGCCGAAGTTGATAGTGATCGAATCTTTGAGCTTTCAACGCCGGTGAGGATTCCGGCCACCTCAGCTCATCGAACCGGTCTTGATTGATAGCTTTTCATCCGGTGAGTCCATTTCTGAGCTCCGTTTGAGCTCAAAACCTCTAGATTTTTTGATATCTTTAATTTTTAGTTTATGTGTTTTAGGGTTTTTGAAATTTTTAAACTTGATTTAGGTTGATTCATGAAAACTTGCTTAAGAAATGTTGTTTGTTGTAGCTCAAGCTTATATTTTTTGTGAATTTTTATGAATTAATTTGAATTTTGGTAATTTTTGATTATTTTAATATTAAATATTGAATTATTGATAATTATATTAATTAATTATTTTTATTGAAATTTAGTTGAATTTGTGTTTGTAATGTGAGTTAATAATTTTAGAATTATTAAAATAATTTTTGGTGAATTTATATAATTTTTGAGAATATTAATTATATTATTATATTTTGAATTATTGAGTTAATTGTGTAATTTTGTGAAAATTATAGGTAAGTATTATGTTTTAAATGGTTTTAGAATTATTTAAGGTATTAAATGATTTTTATAAATTATTTACAATTTTTAACTAATTAATACTAATTTTTGAAAATTATATTCAAATAATATATTATTTACTAATTTGGTGATTAAATGAGTTTTTAATTACTTTTAATATATATTAAAGCTATTTAAGCTATATGAATATATAAAAAGTGAATTTTTACTATTTTATATTGAATTATTGAAAAATTGATTTTTTATTAATATTATATTATTATTTGAGATTTTTTAGTTAATTATTGTGAAAATAATGGTATTTGGTGTTTTAATGTTTAAATATATTATATTTTGGTATTTTGAGGATATTTATGGAATTTATTGATTTTTAGTATATTTATTATTTTATTCGTATTTTTGGTGAATTGTGAACCTCGGTTGGAAAATTGTGCAGTTCGGGATCCCAACCCGAGTAGTTGAGTTATCTGTGTTAGAAGTGTGTTTTTCTTGTAAGATCATCTCTACTTTTTAGTAGAGAGATGTCCGTTTTAGAGAGGAGGTTCTACCGAATTTTTGGTAGAATTCTCGTAAAACATGACATCGGGTCTATCCTAAATTTTCATGTTTTGTCTGAGTTTCGTATTCCTATATCGAGTCTCTTTTAGAAGTATAAATTAGATTTATTTTGATTGTTATTATTATTTTATTTTTTAGTTGCGCTGAGGCCAAAACCTATTGGACCGGGTTGCTGAGCCAATCTCGTGGAGCACAATATTATGTGTTATTATCTTATATATACATTGCATATAGGATGCATGATTTTGAATATTTATGTTTTTAATATGTATTTATCCATGAATTATTTTATTAAATGTTTTAGTACATGTTAGGTATATTTTTAGTATATCTCAACATATAGGCATGTTATATTTTCATATACACTTAATATATTTTTGGTATATTCGTGGTTTATATTCGGAATATTTATGGTTGATTTTGAATTTATTTAGCATATATATACTTGAAATATACTTAGTATATTTTTGATATATTTCTGGTATATATATGGTTTATTTCATTGTTATGAATGTTATTATGTTTAAATATGCATTACTTATTTCCCATATGTATATTGAACTTTATTTGAAGGATATTAATAGAACGTGCTGCCTAGTGGGCAGCACTAGGACCATGTACGTATCGGTGTGATAGACTTAGAGTTGAGTTGTGAATCACTTAAGGTGACTTTGATTTGATTGATTGATTTTGAGATTGATGTGATTGAGTAGTGTGGTTGCTGTAGCTCGGTTGACCTAGTGTCTCGAGGCCAATCACATTAATAGTTAGACTGCTGAAGCTCGATTGATTTAGTATCTCGGGGCCAGTCTACTGTCCAATATGAAATAAGATAATTAATTTGGAATTAAGTGAGCCTGTATGGCTAGAGAGGTATTATTGATTGAGGTTGCGATTAAATAGAGTTCTATTTGATCCTTCACTAAAATAAATGTTTTTCTAGCATTTATTATATATAAAGTGATTTCAACATCTGTGTGAAATGACTGTATATATTTATTATATATATTGATGATTGATTGCATATGACATTAGGAGGTGCATGTATATATAATATAATAATTCACTCAGTGAGATTTAACTCTCCTCAGTTGCTTATTTTACAGGAGATTATTCTTCTTCCTCAGACCTCAATAGTAGATCCATTCGCCTGACTTCTTCAGCCCTAGCTAGTCTATGTAAATTACTTACCTAATTTTTATTGCACTATAGAAAACTGCAGTAGTATCAGTAGTAGTTGTTGTTTGTATCTGTAGAATGATTTTAATATCATAGATCTTTCTCTGAATATTGTATGAAATATTTTTATTTTATGATATGACATAAGTATTTATTTTATATGATTTAAGTTTTTAATTATGGTGTATTTTATTTATTTATTGCATGTTTTTATTTTCTAAGGCTTGCTACAGGTTCCGGATTCGAAAGAATTCTCGTTCCCTAGCGCCGGTCATGACTCTCGGTTTGGGTCATGACACTTAGCATGTTTATAAAGTATTCCAATAAAAGGAAGTTAAAGAGAGCTGGAGTTACAAGATTTGCTACATCATTTCTCACTTTAAAGAGTTTTAATGAAAATAGACTTCCTCTAGGGGTTATGTTTGCATTTGAAGAATGGGCTAAAAGCAATTATGCTTCTAAAGTAGGAGAAAAAAAGGTTGGACCACATTGCTATCTGATGATAAATTTTTCAAATCAATCAAGTATTGTTTGAAATGTGTAAGCCCATTTGTCAAAGTTTTAAGATTTGTTCATGGTTATGCAAAACCAACAATGGGATACATATATGAAGCCATAGAATGAGCAAAGGAGCAAATTGCACAAAAATTTAATCATCAAAAGTTAAGATTTGAGTGTATTTGAAATATTATTGATTTAAGATGGGAGTTGCAACTTCATAGACCACTTCATGCCATAGTATATTTTCTTAATCCAAGTAATTTTTAAATTTTTTTCATTTAATAATTTTATTAATTTTGTTGCTTTTTTTCTATATTTTTATGTTTCATTATGTTGAATCTTTTAAGGCTAATGTGGAAATCAAAGTTGGCTTGTACAAGACAATAGAAAAGTTGTTTTCAGATATTGAAACAAGAATCAAAATTGACCAATAATTTGAAAAATTTTAAAGAGAAGAAGGATTATTTGGCCTAAGTATGGCTATTGCAACTAGAGATAAGAAGCAACCCGATATTAGTTTAATTAAGTGTTTGTGTTTGATTTGCAATTTGCCTCCTTTGATTTACAATTTTCTTTCTTTAAGTCTAACTAATTTTTTTAAAAATTTATTAGCTTTATGGCGGCAGAGTTATGGTGAACAATGCAAAGAACTTCAAGGTCTTGCTTTTCTCACATGTAGTGCCATGGGATGTGAAAGAAATTGGAGAACATTTGAGCATGTCCATTCTCAAAAGATAAATCTTTTGAAAAAATAAAGATTAAATGATCTTGTGTTTGTCAAGTATAATATTCAACTTAAATTAAGACAAGCAAAAAGGGAGGAAATAGGAAAGACATATGATCCTATTTGTTTGAGTAACATGGAGTTAATGGATTAATGAAATTGAAAATCCTTATTTACCTTAAGATATTTCATGGATAGACATGAATGAATATTTTAAAGATGATGGAGGACTTGAGCCAAATAATGAAAAAAAAAAAGAGATAAAGATCATATGTTTAATAATTTTTTATTTTATGTGATTTTAATTTTTGAAATTTTAAATTTTTTCTTCATGATATTATATGTATATGTAGTTCCAAAGAACTTAAACCGTGATAGAATAGCAAAGAAACGATTCAAGATGAAGTGGTTGATAATTTAGATAAGAAGCGATTGATGATTTAGATAAGAAGCGATTGATGATTTACATATGGATAATGGTGAGAAAGAACATGAAGATAAAGGAGAGCAAGAAGACTTGAATATAAAACAAGACAAAGTTGAAAATGATGATGTACTTGATTCTCTTGAATTTTCGGATGATGATTTTATGAGTTAATTTTATTAGTGACTCATTCAAGTGTTACGTAATATTTTTCTTTTTTTAAGATGGTACTTTAGTTTGAAAATGATACAAGTAAATAATTAAAAAGAAATTCTAATTTAGATTTATACACTTAATTTTGTTTTTATTTAATCCACATAACATACAAGGAGAATTTCATAATATTTAATGGAAATATATTTATTATATGAATATATATTATTTTCAATTAATATTATAGCCATGAATTCTAAAATTCGATTTGATCCTCAATTTTCTATTCACAAATGAAGTTTTCAATTCTTAATTTGACCAAAAAAAAAAAAAAAAAACTGGGCTTATTGGTATATACAGATCAAATTTTTTTTATTTATTGCAAATTTAGTTTATTGTTTATTTTAACATAAATATTCCAATTTGATATTTATTCACAAATATAATATACTATTGACTTTGGTTAAAATTGAGTGTGAATGTATTGATGTGATATCAATTAAATGTTTATGCTAAAATTAAAAATTTAGAACAAATTTGATACAAATAATAAAATATTTAGTCTTTATATACAAATAAAAATTAATATGACAATAAATCTCAAATCAATAGTGCCATTTAGAATGCTACATTAATATCTCCATATTCATTTTCGACTAAAAGTGTCACGACTCAAATCAGGAGTCATGACTGACGCTAGGGAACGAAAATTCTTTCGAATCCAGAACCCGTAGCAAGATTTAAAAAAAATAAAAACACATGCAATAATATTATAAAAATACATCAGAATTAAAATTTTAATCAATATAAAAATAAATCTTTATATCTCATATCATAATAAAAATATCCATACAGTATTCTGATACAAATCTTAAATCAACAACAATACACTTCTAACACAATAACACTAATACTGCAGTTTCTAGAGTACAACAAAAGTTCATATATAATGTTTATATAGTCTAATCGGGGCTGAAGAAGACCGGCGCAAAGTACTATTGGGGAGGTATGAATAAGAAGATCCTGTAAAAAAATATTGAGGGAAGTCAAACCTCACTGAGTGAATTATTATAATATATATACATGCAACCTAAAGTCATATACAGTCAAACATCAATATAATAATATACATATACATGCATTTCACACATATGTGAAAATCCACTTTTATATATAATAAATACAAAAAAATCTTTGTTTAAGTGAATGATCAAATAGAACCTTAAAAATATTTGCAACCTTAATCATAAAACTCACTAGCCATACAGACTTACTTAATTCCAAAGTAATTCTTTTATTCCATTTTGGACAGTAAACTGACCCTGATACACTAAGTCAACTGAGCTATCACAGTCTCACTATCAGTGTGATTAACCTCGAGACACTAGGTCAACCAAGCTCCCGCAATCACACTACTCAATCACTGCAATTCTCAATAATTGAATAATCAAAATTTCACTTCAAACGATCTCATAATGTCAAATCCTAAATCTAACGCACTAGTACGTACACAATCCTAGTGCAGCCCACTAGAAAGCACGTTCTATTGATATTTTTCAAATAAAATTGTATATTTATGGAAAATAATAGAATGCATAATTAAATCACCAATGACATTCATTTCATAAAGAAATATATCAATTATATCCCCAAATATATACCAGGCATATACTAAAAATATTCAAATATATATGCCACTTATAAACCAAAATATACCACAAGTATACCAAAAATATACCAAATATATATACTGAGCATATATCAAAATATACTAAATATATACTAAAAATATACCAACATATATATGACATATATATACCAAATATATACTAAAAACAAATCAAGCATATATGCCACATATATATCAAATATACCAAATATATACTAAAAGTATACCAAAAATATATTTATTCATTTAATGAAATAATTCATGTTTAAATATATAATGAAAACATGAATGCTCATACTTATGAATTCTACATGTAATGTATATAGAAAATAATAACTTACAAGTTTGCGTTCCTCGAGATAAACTCAACGGGCCTAGTTCGGTAGGCCTTGATCTCGGCACAACTATAGAAAATAAAATAATAATAACAAAATAAAAATAAAATACCTAATTTACACTTCTAAGAATTCTAAAGGAAGACTTGATCTAGACACAACTCAACTACAAAACTAAAAACTCAGGATAGACCCGACGTCACATTTTACAAGAATTCTATCAAAAATTCGGCAGAGTCTCCTTTGTAAAACAGACATTTCTCTACTGAAATTAGAGCTGATCCTATAAGCAAATACACTTCTATATCACAAATGCTCAACACCTCGGGTTAAGACCCCGAACTACACAATTTCCAACCGAGCATCATAATTCACAATAAAATCAATATATAATAATAATATAACAAAAAATATTAAAAATCCATCAATATCAATAATAAACCACAATATAATATATTTAAATATCAAAAACATTAAAGTCAATTACAAAATAACTACATAAAATCTTAGATAAATTATATAATATTAATAAAATCCATTTTTCAAATACTTAACGTCAAATGGTAAAATTCACAATTAATTATTTAAATAGTTTAAATATATAATAAAAATAGTTAAAAACTCATTTAATCATAAAAATAATAAATAAAACTATTATTTGAATATAATTCTGGAATTTATTATTAATTAGTTAAAAATAGTAAATAATTCGTAAAAATTATTTTAATATTATTTATTATTCCAGAATCACTTAAAACATACTAATTAACCATAATTTCAATTAAAACACAAAATTCACTAATTTATATTAATTTTTCCAAAAATTAATATAAATTAGTGAATTTTGTGTTTTAATTGAAATTATGGTTAATTACATAAATTTCAAAACTTCGTAGTAATTAATCAAAACACAATTTCCATAAACTTCCTTTACAAACTATATTTCAAATAATTCAAACAATTTATTAAAAATAAAAGGATTTTCCGGTGAGGGTCACTGGAACAGTGACTTGTCGAAAAATTCAAACCCAAAAATCAAATAATTCAAGAAAATCAACAAAAATAATATTTGCAAAGATTAAGCTACCCTAAACAACATTTCTAAAGACACTAAACCTAAAACACAAGAAATCAAGCTTTTAAAAAATAAAAACTAAAATTAACCTAAATAAAAACTTAAAGAAAACTTACAAATGGATGAATTTAAACTCAAACCGAGCTTGGAAATGGCTTTCTTGAAATTTAAGGATTCCAAAGAATCTAGAAACACGAGATAAGGTAGCCGGAGAAGCTATTGGCGACCATGGAAGCTTCGGTTGTTGTAGCTGTTGTCCAGGCAATTCCGCCTTCATTCTGGCACTCTATTGGTGGTGGGAGGAAGGAGAGGAAGAGGGAAGATGATGGCGGTGAGTGGTGGTTGTTGGTGGTGGCTCTGGCGGCGTGAGTGGTTCAACGCAAGGAGAGGAAGAAAACGTAGGGGAAAGAGAAAGAGAAAGAAAGGAAAAAAGAATTGTCCCGAAAAAAATATGATCCCAACTTTATATATATATATATATCACACACTAACTCAAGCATAATATAATAATAACACTAATAATAATAACCATAACAATAGTTATGATAATAATAAAAATAATAATAACAATAACAAATAATAATAATAATAATAATAATAATAATAATAATAATAATAATAATAACTTCCAAATAATACCTTTTAAGTAAAAAAATATTTAACGTAAAATAAATAAATACTATTCACAAATAATGATAATATATAAAAATTTAAAATATTATTAACACTGTATATTTGAAAATAATTTTATATAATTTAAAATATCGGGTTATTACAAAAAATTAATAATGCGCTATATTTGCTAATAAATTGGAAAATTTACACCAAAACTTTTTAAAAAAATTAATAAGTTTGCAAAAAGTTAAATTTTTTTTACACCAAATAAGCCAAAAATCTGACATATATATAAAATTTTAAGGTTAATTAAATAAAATTATTTTAATTTAACCAAATAAAATAATTAATGCAAATATAATTTAATGGCCATTTTATTACAATTATTTATTACATCCAATAATATCTAACTTAGGAGTCTTACATAAACTGAAAAAATAGAAAACGTAAATTTTGCCGTGTTGGACACTATTATCGCCATCACTTGAGCTATACATCCTTTGCTCCTAAAAAAAGGTAAAATTGTCAACAGTATATAATTGAAGCAGAGACACTTCAGTCGAACCATTTGTGAACAATCAAATCAACGAAGCTTTTTGGTTTTTTTCCCTTCAAATATGGGTATATGAAGACAAATGGAATGCTAATTACCTGCAAGATCAAAGGGGAACTCCCAACTCCATTAATGCACTTGAGCTTTAACAAGTTTGTTCTTCATAGTTCGAAGCCTAGAAACAGCATCCATAATGTTCATGCGCTCTCGTGGTTGCTCAACAGAACATGATACTCCAATTTCTAATATTGAAATCAGGCACTCAATAACTATATTATCTTGTGTGGTGTTGCCAGTAGATCGAAGAACTGGATCTACAACGTTTATGACCTCTTCAGGCAATAAGGCCATCTTGACAAAATTATGAAGGTTCTTTTCTTCGATAAAAATGCCATCTGTCGGCCTCTTTCCTGTGAACATCTCCAACAACAGTATGCCATAGCTATATATATCACCATATGTTGTCACTCTACTTCCCGCGCCGTATTCTACACATGGGCAGTTTCAAAAAAAAAAAAGGGATACATTAGTGAAAATGAGTACAAATAATATTTTTTATTTATATATGTATCTGTCAGGCTAAGGTTACAACAATTATTTTAATGATTGTGAGATTTTAAGTTTAAAATTTCTAAGTCAAGCTTAATTTACCAAAAAAAAGAAAAAACCAATCCAATGCATGCCAGTTTCTTCTTTTGATAAAAGGAAATATGTATTAGTGATGCAATTGAATGACAAAAAGAAGTTTACCTGGAGGAGCATAGCCAATTGTTCCTCTTAGAGTGGCAGAGCTTGATTCATTTGTTGGACAATCTAAGGCCTCTTCAGAAAAGAACTTTGCTATCCCAAAGTCACTTACATGCCCTGTCATGTCATCATCAAGAAGAATGTTACTTGGCTTCAGATCACAATGAACTATTGGCCTTTCACATCGATGATGGAGATACTCAATTGCATTGCCAATATCAGTAGCAATATCTATTCTTTGAAGAAGATTTAAAGTTCTTGGTTCTTCATTTGGTGTGAGTGTAGCATGCAACCACTCCTCCAAGCTTCCACCGCTCATGAACTCGTAAACCAAAGCCTTGAAATCATTACCCTGTCCATCAATGCTTGAGCATGCCGTCACTATTTTGACAAGATTTTTATGTCGAATGTTCCTCAATGCCTCGCATTCGACAATGAAACTCTTAGAAGATCCTCGACGATGCAAGTTAAATACCTTCACAGCAATTGTAATAACCCTCCCTCCTTGATCAAGAATCCCTTTGTAAACAGAACCAAAGCTGCCTCTACCAATCAAATTTGCTGAAGAGAATTCATTGGTTGCTTTTACGAGGCTATGATAAGACACCTGAATTAGCTGATTGTCATAAAAGTTTGATGCATTTTCTTTTCTTCTTTTCCGCCTTGTTAGATTAACAAGTAAACAAGAAAACGCAATTGTTAAACCAACAGCAATAGAACTTAAAGAAATTATCAGTGTCTTCTTAGTTCCTTTCTTTGGCTTATCGAAATTGCACTTAGGCAGCTGAAATTCAGGAATACCGTCACAAAGCTTGCTATTTCCTACCAGCGACGTTTTATTTGCATTCTTGAAAACTCCTCTTGTTGGTACTTCACCTTGAAAACTATTGTAGGACAGATTTAACTTTTCTAACTTGAAGTTTTGTAAAAAACCTGGAATATTTCCTGAAAAATTATTACGAGAAAGATCTAATTCTCGAAGACCCATTAGTGAAGTAAAAGATGAAGGAATTGAACCATTAAAAAGGTTTCCATCCAAGATTAGAAATTCTAAACTTATGCACCGACCAACACTTCCAGGAATCTGACCTGACAACATGTTATTAGAAACATCCAAAATGTCCAAATTTTTCAAATTTTCAACTTCATTTGGAATTTCACCACTCAAATGGTGATTATTAGACAAGTCAAGAATAGTTGTTAAGGAGGAGAGACTCATAACTTGTGGGGGTATCGTGCCACTAAGATTGTTGTAGGAAAGTTCCAATCCCATAAGTTTTAGGCATTTCCCTATGCTAGAAGGGATACTTCCATGGAGATTATTTTCCCTCAAACTAAGATTTATTAAATTTGTCAAATTTCCTAGAGATGATGGAATGAATCCTGAGAAATAATTGGTAAAAAGATACAATACCCTCAGGTTTTGAAGCTTTCCTATGCTAGAAGGAATATTGCCTGACAGCTTGTTACCCGTAACCTGAAATATTTGTAAGTTGATGAGGCTGTCAATTCCATTTGGGATGCTTCCATGGATTTGATTGTTATCAAAAAATAAACCTCGGAGATTTCTTGACAAGTTACAAATATTTTCAGGTAACTTCCCTCCAAAATTGTTGTTTTCTATGCCCAAAAGTTGTAAGGTTGTGACATTGGTTAAAGAAGAGAGAAAATCCAAGTCACCATCTTGTCCACCACCTAGACTGTTATTGGAAACAGCAAACCCTTTAAGCTTTTGTAGGTTTTCCAAGGTAGGAACTTTCCCTGTGAGCCGATTAAAGCCCAATTGGAGTAAGCGTATATTTGAAAGATTGGATATTGAAACAGGAATGGATCCAGTGAATTGATTGGTGCTGATTGAAAGGGAATGAATTTTTTGAAAGCGGCTACCGAGCTCTGAAGGAAGGCTACCTTGTAACTGGTTATAACCTATATCCAGAACTTCAATGGAAGAGAGATTGAAAAGGGATGGGGGGATGATACCTGAAAATAAATTACCAGATATATCCATTAGGACAAGACTTTTCAACTGTCCTAGAGTTGGAGGAAGACTCCCAAACAATTTATTGCTATTCAGAACTAGCCTTTGGAGGCGGCGCAATCTGCCGATTTGTGGAGGAATTGATTGGCTGAAGCTGTTATTTTGGAGGTACAATTCCCTCAAGAAGCTCAGATTGCCAACATGCGGTGATATGGAACCAGAGAGCTCAAAGGCCCGCAAGTCGAGCGTGGTAACTCTCTGGTGTCTACGGCCGCATGTAACACCATGCCACAGGCAGAAATGCAGACTATCATTCCACGAGTGGAAAACTCCAAATGGATCACCATTGATTTTGGCCTGAATTGCACGCAAGGCTAGTCTGTCAGTTTCATTGCCATTAGTCGCAGATGTGGCCAAGAAGCTGCCAGAAAGGATAGAAACAACATTGAAGAACAAGAAAAAGGACATTACTGGACTTGGTGGAGATATTTTTACAGGTGGGGGATTTGGTGGGTGGTGTAGAAGTTGAATGTCTAGTACTACTTGAGATGATTCATGGAGAAACGATCCAGTTTATACAAGGACGCGGATACATTAAACAGAGACATCTGTCACGGGAAAATGTGCTTAAAGAGTTTTGACACCATATTGGGTGGTTTAGAAGGCATGCATTCTCCCAAACTTCACTATAGTATGAAGGAATATTATAGAATATTCTAGAATAGGCTAGAATAAGTTAGAGTTGTGTGAAGTACTCTAACATGTTATAGAAGTGTGAAGAGAGTCAAAGAGGGTTGCATGGGAAGATTATGAAAGTATCTAGACATGGGGTGTCTAGAACTCTCCATGGGAGGAGAGGAAGGGAAGCTTCCATAAGTGTGACATGGGAAAGTTCTAGAATATTCCCATGAGGAGGTGGAATAGTAAGGAGGTGAGAATAGTAACCTATCCTCACCTATAAATATCTTCACCCTCATTTGTAAATATATAGAGAGAAGAGTCTTAGGAACCATCTAGCCAAGTGAGAGCCAAGCTTTGTAAAGCTATAGGAAGTATACTTTCTTGTAAGTCATTCTTGTTTATTTGTATAGTGTAAAGTAGGGTTTCTTTACACATAACACTTGTGCTACCATTTCTCTTCTTAAGCATACATTTTGCTAGTGAGCGTACTAGCTTTCCAAAGCCAAGGCACCATCCTAAAAGTGTGGGTAAGGAGGCTTACTAGCATACTTGCATGGGTTGGACGAGGTATTACTAGGCCGCACGTGGGCAAAGTCTGCGAGGTTAACAAAACTCACGTGACACATCGCTCTGCCCAGAATGACCAAATTTTTTTGAGACAATATTAATTAAAATTTATTTTTTTTGAAATTTTTATTTTTTAATAATTAATTATAATAATAGACTCATGTCATGATTTAAACACATATAACTTAAAACTAATTTATTTATTTATATAATAGAAAAAGAAGCATTATCCTCATTCGTCACCACTTACAACGTGTTGTTCACGTTTCTACTCATTTTCCTTCATACAAATGTGTGTGGAATAAAGTATTAGTTTTTAAACAAGTCAAAATTATTTAAGTTTATTTTTTATTAATTTACTATTATTTTTTACCACATCCTAAATGGTTTCAACTATTTCAAAGTTGGTTTTTTTTTTTAGAATATTTCAAAGTTGATAATTATATATATTAAGAGTTGCATAATTACAAGTTGCATGCTAGGTTTAGTGTAAGAGCAAAACACTTTTTAAAAAATAACTAAAAGAGGAAAAATGTTTTTAATAATATTGTTGATTTTTTTCTTTTACAAAAATAATGTTTTCAAATTTAAAAAAAAAAAATACGTGTTACTTCTTTTCCTTTCTTTTCTTTTCTTTTTTTTTATCTGTAATTTTTTTTTATTTTTTTCTTCTCCTCTCTCTTTATTTTTTTTTTCTTTTAATCATATTGTTTTACTACTACTACTTCTTCTCCTCCTCCTCCATTGTCCCTTTTTTTTTCTTTATATGCAAATCTTTCATTTTCTTGTTTTTTTTAACAATGTTGTCTTGATAACTCTAATTTTTCTTCAAACTCATCAATAAAGTAAAATGAAGCATGCACACATCTATATATTATTATATTTTCTTGATCATCATCTAGGAGTTACAAGAATTTTTTTTTTTTTAAATTACTTGCCTTCATTCACTTTTTTCTCTTTGCATAAAAAGCTTTCATAGAGAGTAAGTTGGATACATTTAAACATTATTATCCTTCAACCAATTTTTTTCAACCAAAACAACGATAAACAACTAGAAAAAGAACCTCATAAAAATGATACTGAAACAACAAAAAATAACTAGAAAAACAACCTTATAAAATTGAAAATTTAACAAGCCAAAACAAATAAAAACAGCTAGAAAAATAACCTCAAAAAACCTGAACATGAACTAACTGTAAACGGATATGGACTCCTAACAATATGAAAAGGCAAATGATTATATCACAGCCACAAATACTTATTCATTTGTTATTTACTTGTTATACTTTGATATACTCTATTTTGTTTTGTTATAACAATGTCTTTGTATTCTATTTGTCAACCTTCTCTTTATTGTATTTATACATGCACTATGTATCTTCAATATATATGAAAATATATATTGCAAGCTCAGTTCTTTATATGGTATCAGAGTTGTAAATTTTGTTCCCCCTATGTCTACCTCTGAATCTGAATTTGCCATTGTTCTCGCATCTGTCACTTCTACTCTAATAGCTACCCCAAGCCAAACTCACCATACCTTTGCTATCAAGCTTAATTTTTGCAATTATCTTGCATGGAAAATGTAATTCATTCTCTTATTAGACTGTCATAATTTGATGTCCTTTGTTGATGGCTCTAACCAAGCACCACCTCAACAAATACCCAATCCTACAAATTCAACTACAACAATTCCCAACCCTCAATATGTTGAATAGTTTGCCAAGGATCAAATGCTCATGACCTGACTGCAGTCATCTCTCACTAAAGAAGTGTTCTCTTATGTCATTAGATTACACTAATCTCTGCAGGTCTGGAATGCTCTAGCTTAGGCCTTTGGTTCCATTCTACAAAACTGCTAATTACAGCTTAACATTGACTTGCAAGAACTCAAAAGAAATGACATGTTAGTTTCTTAATATTTATAAAAGGCAAAAGCCCTCACTGATGAACTCGATGATGTGGGACATCCCCTTTCCGTAACTAAATTCAATGCGATTATATATCATAACATCATATTAGACTTTCATCCCATCATCACTGCACTCAATCTTCAACCAAATCCTATTCATTTCATGAACTACATGGCCAACACATTGCTCTTGAAATACTGTTACAAAGCATGCCACTGGCTTAACTTCTCTTCAAAGGCTCATTTTAGCCTCCTTCTCGGCCCCCTTAGTTATCTCCTTCACCGTGGACAAGCTCTTTTTCCTTTGTGTCTACACTATGACCATTTACAACTCAACGAAGACCATGATGCTAGATTTGTTGTTATTGAAATCAGACTGCCGGGAATGCCGACGCCGTTATTAATGGACTAATTATTTTTCATAAGCCAACTATGTTTCTTATGCTCCATCAAATTAGGATTTTGCCCATCAAGCATACCATAACACTACTTCTTGTGTTTTCAAGTTCATCATGTTGGTACCCTGACACATGTGCAACATATCACATGATGTCAAACATCTCTTCACTACTTATCATGGACAAGACCAAGTCTATATGGCGAATGGTTAAGGTTTGACAATATCTAACGCTAGTTTCTCTACCCTTCCCTCTCCCACTAAAATCTTTAACTTATCTAATGTTTTGCATGTGTCATCTCTCACAAAATCATTACTTTTCATTAATCATTTTGCTAATGAAAATAAATGCTTCTTTGAATTTCACTCATCTTAATTTTTTGTGAAAGACCATGTCACCCGGAGAACTCTTCTTCAAGGTCCAAGTATAGGTGGACTTTATACAATTACATCTCCTCCTCAAGCCTTCGCTGTTGAAAAAGTCACTCTCCAAGATTGGCATGCCCACTTAGGACATCCAACTATTCATAAAGCCACTAAATTAATAAAAGATTATCACTTGCCTTGTGCTAATTCACTCAATGTTTCCTATTTCAATTATTCTTTATGTCGGTTAGGAAAATTAACTAAGTTCTCTTTACCAAAAGTATATTATAGAAGCATTGTACCATTTCAAGTTTTACACTCTAATGTTTGTTTCTGCTACCAGTTATTACTACTATATTATTTTTGTTGATGAATTTACTCGTTATTGTTAGTTATTTTACATGAAACAACACAATGATTTATACAACATATTTTTATAATTTAATTCTTATGACGAACGACAATTTAACTCCAAAATCAAAGCTCTTCATAGTGATTAGGGTGGTAAATACCACAAGCTACATTCATTTTTAATTTCTCAAGGCATTTTATATCGTGTAGCATGCCCACACACACATGAACAAAATGAAAATTCTTAATGTAAAATTCAGTATATAAGTGACACATCTCTTTCTTTACTGACTCATTCTTATGTACCTTTCAAATATTGGTCATTTGTAGTGGACCATGCTATTACACTCATTAATTCCATATCAAGTGATGTGTCACAAGGTACTACACCCTTTCAAAGGCTCCATGGTCATGCTCTTAATTATCATAATTTTAAAGTTTTTTATTCTACCATTTACCCACTTTTAAGGCCACATAATCATTTCAAATACTCCTTCATATCATAAGAGTGTGTAAATCTAGGCTTAACTAAAAATTATTTTGCTTTTACATTCTTAAATTTATCTACTGGACATCTTTATCATGCGCGCTTTGTATTCAATTAGTCCAAGTTTCCCTGCTCCAACATGCCATCTTATGCATCAGAGTCCCACTCACAACAAAATTCTCCATGGATGACAATTGTATAAAAAAGTCTTCTCTACTTCGGCAACCTACCAAGTTTGAGTTATCCTTCTTTGTCTAATACTATCTCTTTCTTACCATCTACTTCTCCTCATACCTCACCCATACCAACCATCTCATCTTTTTTTTCTCATACCCATGCAAAATAACCAAACAAAACAAACACAAAAGAATGCAAAAAAAATGGGAAAATAAATTAAGAATTACAATATCTTAAATAGTTTATTCTAATAAATGCATTCAAATGGAAATAATAATAATAATAATAATAATAATAATAATGGAAAATGAAATTAAACATTACATAACTTTGGATTTCCCTACTCTAATAAATACATAAAAATAAAAATAATGAAAAAAGAAGTGAAATCTTATTCTAATAGTCCCTACCCTACAAAACGAGGGTTAGTATACATGCGTATAATTTGTAATTTTTGACAAATTAAAATATTAATTAATTAACCAGTAAAAAAGTGTTTGCATGTCAGGCGAGGTTTGGGTCTCTAATCCACATAACACATTTTGTTGTCCACGTCTAAACAGTATGTATCAAACTTAAATGGTTAAAACGTAAAAAACACACTATTTAATCAAAATGGGAGCCCAGCTTCTAAATAAATGGCAATTGATTAAGATCAATTTGGTACTTTTCCAACTGAGAAATCAATTCATCATTTTTACTAATTTCTTAATCAATATGCTAAATTAAAGGTAGATTGAAGATAGAATGATGCTAGATTGAAGAAAAATTGACACATTTTCTATATATTACCATTATAGTGGAAGGTTGTCAAATCTTGGTGGTAAAGTCATTTATGTTGTAATATTCCAAGTTTTTACATAATTTTAAACTGCATCAGAATATACAGTGTTAATAATTTTCATAAATATTTATGATTATTTAATAAGTGTGCTATTTATTAAAGTCATTTTTAATTATTTTATATTATTTTAAGAGATTTACATAAAATTTTTCCGATATTTACATTTTCGGAAAAATAAAATTTAAATAATTATTTATTTAATTATGCTAGCTCATTTTATTAAATTGCATGTCGTCATGCATGATTATATTTTTCATATTAACATATATACATATACATGCATATATATAAATATAATTAACATTTTAGGGTTTATTATTATTATCTAATTATATATATATTGTATAGTTTTTATTATTAATAACATGTGATGTATATATATGTATATGTATATGTATATGTATATGTATATGTATATGTATATGTATATGTATATGTATATGTGTATGTTTATTAATTTGTGGTCTGGGATTTTTCTAAATATAATATTAGTATATATTAATAATTTCGTGTTAAAGTTATTATATATATATATATATATATATATATATATATATATATATATATATATATATATATATATATATATATATATATATATATATAAAGTTGTTGAATTTATGAATTTTGCCATCACCCCTGACCTCTCCTCCCTGACGCCTCACCCCTTCCCCTCACTATGCGATTTCGTTCACCTCCATTCAGAGTGCTTGCCAGACGTCCACCCCCTTCCTCCAGCAGCTCAGCCACCCCTTCCACCCTCTTCGGTGCCGGTGAACGCTGCAATAACCCGAGAAGCCGAAAATTGACCCTAGCTCCGATCGACGTGATTCCGACCATCGTTTCGAGCTCCACCGGTCTTTATCTTCTCCTTGAGTTCTGGTGAGTCCATTTTCAAGCTTTTTTTTAACTTGAAATGGTCTAGATTTCCTTAGGTTTCAATTTTACATTTTTGGCCAATTAGGGTTTTTGATTTTTTTGAGCTTCGATTTGGTTGATTCATGCAATCTTCCTTTACAAAAATTGATCCTAGTAGCTTAATCTAGCTCTGTGAATTTTTGTAGAATTTTTGGGAATTATTTTGATTTTTGTGAATTTTTTATTATTTTATTAATATTTTCTAATTTTTGAAAATTAATTAATTAAATTATGAAATTGTGTTTTATGGTGTTTATAGGTGTTGAAATGAATTTTAGAAATTTATTTTTAATTTTTGTGAATTTTATATAATTATTTGGAATTTATTTAGTTTATGTAATTTTGGGAAAATTAGATTAATTATGTGTTTTAGTGAAATTAATTGGTTAATTGAGTATATTTATTGATATTATTGAATTATATGTTGAGAAATTAATTTTTGAGTAATTATATTATTTTTGTTGAAATTTTTATTAATTTTAGGGAATTTACATAACTAGGGGTGTTTTGGTAATTTGACACTAAGTTGGCTAAAAATATAATTAAATTGATTTTACTAGTTATTTGAGATATAAAAATGATTTCTACAAATTATTTAGTATTTTTAACTAATTAAAACTATTTTTTCGTAAATTGTTTTCAAATTATATATAATATACGATTTTTCTAAATAAATGAGTTTTTATCGATTTTTGATGTGTTTTAGGGTTAATTATGTAATTTGGATTTATAAAATGTATTTTTTAGTATTAAAAGGCATTTTTGGTATTTCTGTAATTATCTCGTGAAATGTGAACATTGGTCGATGAAAGTGTAGTTTGGAGTCTGACTGAGGGATTATGTGATTGTGAACTGTGTTTATTCTCGAAGTGTGTTTCTTTGCAGGACCGGCGCTACTCTTTGAGTAGAGAGATGTCAGTTTTACATGGGAGGTTCTGCAGGATTTTCGGTTGAATTCTCGTAAATCGTGATGTTCGGTCGAATTCTTATTCCAATTCTGTGTCTACTATTCTAGATTAAGTCTTTAGAATTTCGATAGACTTATTCTAATTCATGTTGTCATTTGTTTGTTTAGTTACGCCGAGACCGAGGCCTAGTGGACCAGGCCCGTCGGACCCGTCTAAAGGAGCGTAATAACAGTGAGTTATTATTTTATATATACGTGTTTTATGATGCATGTTTTAGAAATGTATGTTTTATTTTATAAAATATGTATATATGGTTTAATAATTACTTAGGTTTATTTTGGTATATTTTAAACTATATGCATGTTTTATTAATGAATTATACTTAAAATGTTTTTAGGTATATTTATGGTTCATTTCTAGTTTATTTTGTAAATAAATTGAATTTATTTGACGTATATATACTCGAAATATACCTTATTTATTTTTTGGTATATTTCTTGTATATATATGATTTATGTTGCTATTTTATTTAATATCATGCATCATGGATTTTATGAATGTATGTTTTATATATTAATAGAGGATACCAATAGAATGTGCTACCTAGTGGGCAGCACTAGGACCAAGTACGTACCGGTACGACGATAGCATTTAGGCTATATTACTAACCTATTTATGGATATTGATCGTATTGATTTGATTTGATGTGTGATGTGATTTGAGAGTATGATTGCTGGAGCTCGGTTGACCAGGGGTCTCAAGGCCAATTACACTAACAGTCAGACTGCTGGAGCTCGGTTGATCAAGTGTCTCGGGGCCAGTCTACTATCCAAATGGAACAAATGAATTTATTTGGAATAAGTGAGTCTGTATGGCTAGAGTGTTGTCTAACACTATTTTGAGGTTGCAATTTTCTAGGGTTCTATTTGATCCTTCATAAACAGTGATTTTCAGTAAATATATTAAATGATTTTGTTGCATCTGTGTGTATTTGATTGTATATATATTTATTATATATACTATTGACTGTGTACATTGTCATTTAGTTATGCATGTATATATATTATAACAATTCACTCAGTGAGGTCTGACTCCCCTCCGTTAACTATTTTTCAGGAGAGTCATCATCTTCAGACCTCAGTAATAGACCCATACGCCGGATTTCTTCCGCCCCGACTTCACTATGTAAACTACTTACTTGATTTTATTTTATAATCTAGATACTGCAGTAGTTGTAGACATTTATGAGACTTATGTATTATATTTGTGTGAGTTATGTATTTTAAATATTTGAACTGAGATATATATTAAAAGATTATTTATATATGAGGATGAGTTTGTTTATTTAAATAAGCAGGTGGATTATACTTATTTTATTTATGAGATTTATTTCCGCTGTGAGTTATTTTATTTATATTATTATTATTGCATGTTTTTATTTTATTTTAAGGCTTGCTATGGGTTTCGGATTCAAAATAATTCCCATTCCCTAGCACCGGTCATGGCCCCTATTTTAGGTCGTGACAAAGTTGGTATCAGAGCGGAGTTATGTGTCAAGGCCTTAGTTATGTGAGTTATGGCCCTAGTTTCGATGTTATGTTTCTTTGAAACTACTGCAGTGAATTAGGTTCGAGTATGTCTTAATGAGTATTCCTTGCTTTAGTTTTCTGCGTTATTCCTCCATTGTCTGTTTTGTCTAAATCGTTATGTTTGTCTTTTCAAAATGAGGAGGCGAGCGCATGTCGCTCCACCGGTCATTGAGATCGAGGATGATGAGTCCTTTCAGGATGAGGTTTTCCCTCCTAAGCCGCCAGTTAGACGCAGAGGTCATGACAGAGGTAGACCTCGAGGAGCGGTAGGTCGCCATAGGCAGAGAGAGATACAAGATGAGGAGTCTGTAGTGCCTGAGTTTGAGGATGTTCCTGTACCTCCGGTAGTTTCGCCTATTCAACCTGCTTATCAGCAGGGTATGTCTGACCCTAAGGCAGCTCTGTTTTATGCCAGAGTTGGCAGGATTGCTTTCGATGGGACTTCCGATCCTCTAGATTTTCTACATGCAATCGAGACTAGGACTCGGACTGCTCACACCGAGTACCAATGGATCATGATCGTTGAGCTTTCTATTGAGGGACAGATAATCTAGCCTTACATATTGACGATGACCTGGGCTCAGTTCAGAGAGCGATTTATAAGGAGATTTTGCCCAGAGCCGCTTCGTTTGAGTTATTATCTCAGATTGACCAGTATTTCTCGTGGTGATCAATCTGTAGAGGAGTATACCCGAGAGTTCCTTCGGCTGGGTAGATATGCAGAGGATCTGATACGGGACCAGTATTTCACAATCACTACCTACATCATTGGATTGGGTTCTGCATTTGCTGGTATGCCTACAGCGGGCCTTACTCTGGAGTCTGTGATTAAGTTGGCCAAGGAGATTGAGCTGAGGCTAGTTAGGCAGGGAGCTATGCCTGATTATTACCAGCTGGGTGTACAATCAGGTGGATTTCAGACTACTCCATATTCGAGTTTCTAGATTGGGTCGAGTAGTCAGTAGAGAGGTCCAGTTCAGTAGAGTCAGAGGTAGCAGCGGATACATCGGAGCAGTAGACATGGCTGTGGAGGTCAGCATAGACCGTTCAGACTCGGGTCAGGTGCTTTGAGCAGCAGCAGTGGACGTAGTTCCGAATCAGCTGCCAGTGTTTGCCAGACTTGCGGTAGAGTCCATTAGGGACCATATTACCTGACACCGCTGACATGCTTCTGATGCGGGTAGACAGGACATTATGCCAAATCGTGTCCTTATTCCGAGTATCAGCAGCCACAGATTTCATAATTTCCACAGCAGTCGATTGCTAGTGTTGTACTCATTCCTTTTCAGTTGCCTCCAGCCCAACATTAGAGTTTCACACAGCCTGTTCCCTAGTAGGGTCATGGTAGAGGTGCCAAAGGTGTTGGCCAGGCTTCTACCAGCCAGCAGGGAGGTCGAGGATAGGCTAGAGTCTTTCATCTCACTCAGCAGGATGCTCAGGCATCTAATGCAGTTGTGGCAGGTATTATTTCTATTTGTTACCTGGATGCATGGGTTTTGTTTGATCCGGGTACCATGCATTCATTCGTTTCTCCCATTTTTGCTTCCATGTCTTATTGGCAAGCTTCGAGGATGGCTTTTCCTTTGTCTGTCACCACTCCTCTGAGTGATTCTTTGGAAATCGATATTGTTCTTTTTGGTTGTCCAGTTCTCGTGGGAGATAGAGAATTGTCCATTAATTTGATTTTGTTGGATGTGATGGAGTTTGATGTTATTCCGGATATGGATTGGTTATCTTAGCACTATGCTATGGTGGATTATCAGAGTAAAGAGGTGACTTTCAGAATTCTTGGTGAAGAAGAATTTAAGTTTGTGGGTGATAGGAGTTCAACACCTCAGAATCTCATTTTTGCTATTTCGGCTAGAAAGTTACTGAGGAAAAGTTGTCAGGGATATTTGGCATTAGTCAGGGATACTTCAGTGGAGAAGTTATCACTCACAAATGTTCCTATTGCTTGTGAGTTTCCTGATGTTTTTCCTGAGGAGTTGCCAGGTTTATAACCTCACAGAGAGATTGATTTATGTATAAATGTGGTTTTAAGTACTACTCCTATATCTATGCCACCCTACAGAATGGCTCCTGCAGAGTTGAAAGAGTTGAAGAAGTAGTTGCAAGAGTTATTGGATAAGGGTTTCATCAAACCCAGTGTTTCTCCTTAGGGTGTACCAGTCCTATTTGTGAAGAAGAAGGATGGTACCCTGAGACTATGCATTGATTACAGAGAGCTGAATAAGGTGACAGTGAAGAATAAGTATCCTCTCCCGAGGATAGATGACTTGTTTGATCAGCTACAGGGTGCACAGTTCTTTTCTAATATTGATCTGAGGTCAGGTTATCATCAGTTGCAGATCAGTAAAGCCGATGTTCCTAAAACGGCATTCCGCACTAGATATGGCCACTATGAGTTTCTGGTGATGTCTTTTGGCTTGACTAATGCACCAGCAACTTTTATGGACTTGATGAATAGGGTATTCAGACCGTATGTGGATCAGTTTATGGTAGTCTTCATCGATGATATACTGGTATATTCGAGGAGTATGGAGGAGCATGTATATCACTTGAGGACTGTACTACAGACACTGAGAGATCATCAGCTTTATGCTAAATTCTTGAAGTGTGATTTCTAGATGGAGAGTGTTTCTTTTCTTGGGCACATGGTGTCTAAGAAGGTATCCAGGTTGATCCACAGAAGATTGAGGCAGTGTCTGAGTGGCCCAGACCGACTTTTATTATGGAGATTTGCAATTTTTTGGGTTTAGCCGGGTATTATAGGAGGTTTGTGTAGGATTTTTCCAAAATTGTAGCTCTTATGACTCACTTGACTCAGAAGAATGTTAGATTTTAGTGGTAAGAAGCTTATGAGAATAGTTTTCAATTGTTGAAGGAAAAGTTGACTACAGCCCCAGTGCTAGCTTTACCTAATGGTGTGGATAAGTTCACAGTTTATTGTGATGCCTCTAGAGTTGGCCTTGGTTATGTGTTGATGTAGAATGGTAGGGTGATAGCCTATGCTTCGAGGCAATTGAAGAAGCATGAGTAGAACTATCATACACATGACCTTGAGATGGCTGTAGTGATCTTTGCTCTCAAGATCTGGAGACACTATTTGTACGGGGTGACTTATGAGATTTTTACTGATCATAAGAGCCTTAAGTACATTTTCTAGCAGAGAGATATGAATCTGAGGTAGAGGAGATGGTTGGAATTGTTGAAAGATTATAATTGTGAGATTTTATATCATCCGGGCAAGGCTAATGTAGTAGCAGATGCCTTGAGTAGGAAGTCCTCAAACAGTCTTGCTCATATCAGTGTTGAGAGAAGACCATTGATCTAGGAGTTACATCTGTTAGTGGATCAAGGTTTGATGATGAAGATTAGTAGGTCAGGTGGACTACTAGTTCAGTTTAAGGTGCGATCTGTACTGAGGGATAGGATTAAGACAGCTCAGAGCTGAGATCCTATTCTGGAAAAGCTTACAGAGAATGTCCGAGCAGGGAAGTTCACTGATTTCACATTCAATGATGATGGTGTGTTGTGGATCACTAGTAGATTGTGTGTTCCTGATGTGGATGATTTGAGAGAAGAGATCCTAGAGGAAGCACATTCTACAGCTTATAGCGTACATCCAGGTGTCACTAAGATGTACCACAGTATTAGAGACTTATACTGGTGGGACGGACTGAAGAAGGATGTCGCTGATTATGTTGCTAAGTGCTTGACATGTCAGCAAGTGAAAGCTGAGCATCAGAAGCCTTCTGGGAAGCTTCAGCCTCTTCCTATTCCCGAGTGGAAGTGGGAAAGGATAGTTATGGATTTTGTGGTACGTTTACCTCGTTCTAAAGATGGATACGATTCCATCTGGGTGATTGTAGACTAACTGACGAAGTCTGCACATTTCTTGCCTCTAAAAGCCACCTATTCTGTAGCTAGATTGGCGAAGCTGTTTGTGAAGCATATTGTGTGCCTTCATGGAGTACCTGTGTCCATTGTGTTAGATAGAGGTTCAATCTTTACCTCACGTTTTTGGCAGAAGTTACAGGAAGCGATGGGCACTAAGTTGGATTTTAGTACTGTTTTTCATCCTCAGACAGATGGTCAGTCTAAGAGGACAATCTAGACACTGGAAGATATATTGAGGATGTGTGTTTTAGATTTGGGAGGTAGTTGGGATGATCATTTGCCACTCGTAGAGTTTGCATATAATAACAACTACCATAGCAGTATTAACATGGCACCATATGAGGCATTATATGGAAGGAAGTGTAGATCCCCTCTGAGTTGGGATGAGATTGGTGAGAGAGCTTTGACTGGACCTGAGATGGTTCATGATGCTGCAGAGAAAGTCACCGTGATTAAGCGCAAATTAGAGACTGCAGTTAGCAAACAGAAGAGCTATGCGGATCCTAGGTGCAGAGATGTAAAGTTTCAGGTTGGAGAATTTATTTTTTTGAAGGTGTCTCCGATGAAGGGTGTTATGAGATTTGGCAGAAAGGGTAAGTTAGCATTGAGATATATCAAATCATTCAAGATTCTGGAGAGAGTTGGCACTGTTGCATATCGGCTGGCTTTGCCCCCGAATATGTCTCAAGTACACCCGGTGTTTCATATCTCAATGCTGAGGAAGTATGTCTTAGACCCATCACATGTGTAGTAGCCCGAAAACATTAAAGTGAACGAAGATCTGACGTTTATGGAAGAACCTGTGGCGATTGTTGATTATCAAGTTCGACAGTTGCGATCGAAACAAATTCTGATGGTCAAGGTTCTGTGGCGTAGCAACAGGGTAGAGGAGCATACGTGGGAGACTAAAGCTGAGATGCGAGCTTCTTACCCGTATCTCTTCCCTTCTTGATTATATTTATTCTTTTTCTGGAATTCGAAAATGAATTCTTGTAAGGGAGGAAGACTGTAATATCCCGAGTTTTTACATAATTTTAAATTGCATCGAGATATGCAGTGTTAATAATTTTCATAAATATTTATGATTATTTAATGAGTGTGCTATTTATTAAAGTCATTTTTAATTATTTTATATTATTTTAAGAGATTTACGTAAAATTTTTCCGAGATTTACATTTTTGGGAAAATAAAATTTAAATAATTATTTATTTAATTATGCTAGCTCATTTTATTAAATTGCATGTCGTCATGCATGATTATGTTTTGCATATTAACATATATACATATACATGCATATATATATAATTAACATTTTAGGGTTATTATTATTATCTAATTATGTATATATTGTATAGTTTTTATTATTAATAACATGTGATGTATATATATGTATATGTGTATGTTTATTAATTTGTGGTGTGGGATTTTTCTAAATATAATATTAGTATATATATATATATAAAGTTATTGAATTTACGAATTTTACCATCACCCCCGACCTCTCCTCCCTGACGCCTCACCCCTTCCCCTCACTGCGCGACGTCCACCCCCTTCCTCCAGCAGCTTAGCCACCCCTTCCACCCTCTTCGGCGCCGGTGAACACTGCAACAACCCGAGAAGCTAAAAATTGACCTTAGCTCTGATCGATGTGATTACGGCCACCATTTCGAGCCCCACCGGTCTCTATCTTCTCCTTGAGCTCTGGTGAGTCCATTTCCAAGCTTTGTTTCACTTGAAATGGTCTAGATTTCCCTAGGTTTTGATTTTACATTTTCGATCAATTAGGGTTTTTGATTTTTTTGATCTTCGATTTGGTTGATTCATGCAATCTTCCTTCACAAACATTGATCTAGTAGCTTAATCTAGCTTTGTGAATTTTTTTTGGAATTTTTGGGAATTATTTTGATTTTTGTGAATTTTTTATTATTTTATTAATATTTTCTAATTTTTGAAAATTAATTAATTAAATTATGAAATTGTGTTTATAGGTGTTGAAATGAATTTTAGAAATTTATTTGTAATTTTTGTGAATTTTATATAATTATTTGGAATTTATTTAGTTTATGTAATTTTAGAAAAATTAGGTTAATTATGTGTTTTAGTGAAATTAATTGGTTAATTGAGTATATTTATTGATATTATTGAATTATATGTTGAGAAATTAATTTTTGAGTAATTATATTATTTTTGGTGAATTTTTTATTAATTTTAGGGAATTTACATAACTAGGGGTATTTTGGTAATTTGACACTAAATTGGCTAAAAATATAATTAAATTGGTTTTACTAGTTATTTGAGGTATAAAAATGATTTCTACAAATTATTTAGTATTTTTAACTAATTAAAACTATTTTTTTTCATAAATTATTTTCAAATTATATATAATATACGATTTTTCTAAATAAATGAGTTTTTATCGATTTTTGATGTATTTTAGGGTTAATTATGTAATTTGGATTTATAAAATGTATTTTTTAGTATTAAAGGGCATTTTCGGTATTTCTGTAATTATCTCGTGAAATGTGAACCTCGATCGGTGAAAGTGTAGTTTGGAGTCTGACCGAGGGATTGTGTGATTGTGAACTATGTTTATTCTCGAAGTGTGTTTCTTTGCAGGACTGGCTCTACTCTTTGAGTAGAGAGATGTCCGTTTTACATGGAAGGTTCTATCGGATTTTTGATTGAATTCTCGTAAAACGTGATGTCCGGTCGAATTCTTATTCTAATTATGTGTCTACTATTCTAGATCGAGTCTTTAGAATTCCGATAGACTTATTCTGATTCATGTTGTCATTTATTTATTTAGTTGCGCCGAGACCGAGGCCTAGTGGACCAGGCTCGTCGGACCCGTCTCGAGGAGCGCAATAACAATGAGTTGTTATTTTATATATACGTGTTTTAAGATGCATGTTTTAGAAATGTATGTTTTATTTTATAAAATATGCATATATGGTTTAATAATTACTTAGGTTTATTTTGGTATATTTTTGGTATATTTTAAACTATATGCATGTTTTATTAATGAATTATACTTAAAATGTTTTTAGGTATATTTATGGTTCATTTCTAGTTTATTTTGTAAATAAATTGAATTTATTTGACGTATATATACTCGAAATATACCTGGTTTATTTTTTGGTATATTTCTAGTATATATATGGTTTATGTTGCTATTTTATTTAATATCATGCATCATGGATTTTATGAATGTATGTTTTATATATTAATGGAGGATACCAATAGAACGTGCTACCTAGTAGGCAGCACTAGAACCGAGTACGTACCGGTACGACGATAGCATTTAGGCTATATTACTAACCTATTTGTGGATATTGATCGTATTGATTTGATTTGATGTGTGATATGATTTGAAAGTATGATTGCTGGAGCTCGGTTGACTATTTTTTAGGAGAGTCATCGTCTTCAGACCTCAGTAGCAGACCCATACGTCGGATTTCTTCCGCCCCGACTTCACTATGTAAACTGCTTACTTGATTTTATTTTATAATCTAGACACTGTAGTAGTTGTAGACATTTGTGAGACTTATGTATTATATTTGTGTGAGTTATGTATTTTAAATATATGAACTGAGATATGTATTAAAAGATTATTTATATATGAGGATGAGTTTGTTTATTTAAACAAGCATGTGGATTATACTTATTTTATTTATGAAATTTATTTCCGCTATGAGTTATTTTATTTATATTATTATTATTGCATGTTTTTATTTTATTTTAAGGCTTGCTATGGGTTTCAGATTCGAAAGAATTCCCATTCCTTAGCGAAGGTCATGGCCCCTGTTTTGGGTTGTGACATATGTGGGGGGCCATATCAAGTCAAGACACTGTGTTGATGCTAACAGAGAAGATTATTTGGACTTAGTAAATGATGTAGAAAAGATGGGGTATGTTACTGAGAGAATGTTATATAAAATCCCAAGACTATCTCTTATAAATGGTTTATGAGAAAGGCACGAGGACAAGCATGTGCTTGAAATGTTGCAATATGTGGTTGAAGAAAATGGCATGACAGAGGTATTTTTGGAGGGTTCAAAATGCATATAATCTGAAGTGGGTAAACAAAATGTGATAAATAGGTTGAGGTAATGGATACTATGGATAGGCCTCATGAAATGGAGGTTGGTGATGACCATCAAAAGGTATGATTTTTATTATAGTTCATTTTTGTTTGTTTTGATAATGTTAATTATCTGATTTAACAATGTTAATTATTTCTATTTTGATAATCCAACATAAGATATATAGTATATCTATTACAACCAAATGTTAATTACATACCTATTTTTATTGATAAGGATTAATTAATGCAATTTTGAAGCTAACCTCATTTGCTAAGCATAAAAATTGTGCAAGACATGCATATTGCAATTAGAAAAAGGAGTACATGGGCCAAACATTGAAGAATATCTTTTGGAGGGCAAAGAGAAGCACCTTTGAAAGCTACTTTTAAATTTGAACTTGAGTCAATGAAGGATGATAATCAAGTTACACATGATAATTTTGTGTAAAGAGATCCAACAAAATTTTGTAATGAGTGAGTTACCTAAATCAAACATGATCAATAATAATGTAGTGAAACCTTTAATGGTTATATAGTAAAAGCAATGGATATTCCTATTATTGATATGCTAGGGGATATAAGAGAATCTTTGATGGAGAGAATGCATAAAAGTTGACTGAAATAAGTAAGTGGTTTGATAGTATTTGCCCTAGAATTAGAATGAAATTAGAGGAAGTTAAGTTCAAAAATAGGTTATGTAGAGTCAAACCTATTGTTGGAGATAAGTTTCAAGTTGCAATTGTAATTGACAAGTTTATAGTTGATTTCACTAACATGTAGTTATAGGACATGGCAGTTGACTAAAATCCGTTGTCTGTATGCATGTGCAAGTATTCATTTCATGAATAGGGACAATGCACACTATATAAATGATTACTATAGTGTGGAAAAATATATGAGCATATATGGAATTCGTCTTGAACCAACAAATGGGCCAAACATATAGCCCAAGGCAACTGAAACTCCAATCAAGCCCCCACACTTCACCAAGATGCCCAGTAGGCCTAAAATGAGTACGAAGCAAGCTATTAATGAAGAACCACAACATATAAACAAGCTTTCAAGGCATGGAATTCAAATCACATGCTAAGTGTGTCTGCAAGTTAGGCATAATAAGCATTCTTGCAAGAATATTAAGAACCCTGCTTTTAAGAGACTAGAAAAAGTCATTGTAAGTAGCACTTTTGCATAATCTTAGTGTTAGTCAAATTTTTGTTAGACAAATGACTTATGGTTCATTCTACAGTTCCAGAAGAAAAGAGGAAGGCCACGAAAAGTTAGAGAAAATAAGTAGACAAAATCAGTAACAAACAAGTCAACAATAGACATTTCAATAATAGCCAAGTTAACATCAAACATTTTAGTAACAGCCAAGTTAGTAGTAACCATCTTAACAATAGCTAACTCATAAGTGTCTTGGTAAAATTATTAAGAATCAAGCTCACATATATCAAATCAGATAGCAACCTATTAGAATCCCACAGTATGGAACTCAGTAGCAACATGGGACTACATCAACTCAGCAGCAAACTAGGATTTCCTTAACTAAGCATACTATAATTAACCAAAAGGAGCAAAAACTGGTAAGGCAATGATATGGTATTCGAGTGTTTGAAGGAACTAAAAACATATACATAAGGGTATGACAATTGAAATTGAATTAGTTGTATATTTTTTGGATGGCAAATATTTATTTAATAAATTCATTCATTTGCAAATGCCTTCTCAAAACGAAGTTAGAACTAGATTAGGATCACATGCCATAGTAGAAGTTGCCAAAAAAAAAGTTAAACCTTTAAGTGTTGGCTGAGGAAAATGAAGAAATTTATCATCTAATGTGCAAATTTCATCATCTACTGTATTAGAGGTAAATGTCCCAACAGTATTCAAAGGATGAGGAAGACCAAAGCAAAAAAGCACCCTTATAGGAGAAGTTCTCAGTACTTAATAGAGTACTATACATCAATAATGGTTAGGAAGTGAAGAGAAGTTCTCATTTTATATACTTTTTTGAACTAGATATTTGCTTATGGTTGTGAACCATAAGTTTCTTAAATGTGTTATAATTTTCTTTTGTTTATTAGTTATAACCAAACTAATGTGGTTATGGTTACATATATATAAACAAGTGTTGTAACAATATACATGCTCTTTTTAAACAATCAGAGTTAGATTTTTTATTGGATTAAGTTTTGTAACCTCAACCTGTAGATATGCTTTTATTTTTTATGTTATTGTTTATATGGTCATTCTCAAGTCATACATTAAACATCAACATAAAAACAGTTTAGTAAGTCACTTAAAATAGAGCCAAGTTTAGTCAGGCTATTTTAGTTCATACATGCTAAAAATAAGGTTACAAAATTAAGCCTCTATACGCATAAAAAAACAACATCAACTCATAACCTTCACAAAACAAAGGACTTAAAAACCCAACTAAGTCAAGTTTGTGATCCTAACTACTTCAGCACCTAGTAGCATTTTGTTCTTCATCCCATTCAATGGACATTTCACATAGCAGAAAATTACAGGCATAAGAATCGCAATGAGGAGCACCACCCAAACTTTCATTTTCTTCAAATTTTCTTTAAGCTTCTTATTCTCATCAGTCATTACTACATCTTTTCTCATATACAATTGAATCTTCCTCTTAGCTTGTCATGTAAAACTTCATACTCCTCTATTGTTCTTACAAACTTAGCATTATTTTCTTTCACTTTCATTTCTGCCAACTTCACTTTCTCAAATAGTTTTAACTCTACATTGGACAATAATTTCATTGTCTCCTCATATTTATCTCGTTCAACCTTCAATCGCAAAAAAAAAAAAAAAACTCTTTTTTAATGTTCTGGAATTCCTAATCAAGCCACTCGAAATATCCACAATCATCATACTATCAAAAAACTAATAAACTCATATTAGATGTTATCAAATATGAACAAATTGCTATAAAAAAGTTTGAACATATTATTTCCCAAAAAATTGCTCTCTGAAAGTTAGAACACATTATTTCCCCAAAAGTTATGCCACATACATGAAATGTGAATATTATTTCTCTCAGAAACCCTAATTACTATATAACCAAAAAAAAACACATTAAACCCTAAATTGAAACCCTAACATAACTCCATATAAAGCTATCTAATTATTACCTTTCGAAAGGCACAGTGGTAGAGTCTTTTTCTAGGATTATGGTCCGTCATTGATTTATGCACACTTGTAGCGAGCTCATACCCACATTCTTTTCTTAGAATTGAGCTTGAATAGGGTATGGTTGACTAAGATGATCTTATTGACGAAGGATAATATCCATTTGAGACTAATCTTGAGTTGTATGACATTTTGATTGCAAGCCCTAAAAGAAAACAAAGAAGAAGATTAAGAGGAATAAAATGAAGAAGAATTAGAATATGTCTAATGAGATGATGAGAAACACATCGTTTTATTAAAACGCATCGTTTCTGACATGGAAAAAATTGACTAAAACCTAGCTTGAGACGCAAGCACTCTTTCCATAGTTAATTGATCGATGTTTTGACTAGCTAAAAAATGTAAATTCATATTTTAATATGCTAAGTTTCAAATGTCATGATTAAACTGCAAAAATTACTAAAGATCAAGATTTTATTTGTAAAATAATATATATATATATATATATACACACACTAAAGGCATGGAAATTAACAAGATGAAATAAACAAAAATAATAAAAAGGCATCGAAACAAATAAACAAATGAAGATACTAGTAAAAACGCATGATTTGAGGTAATTGCTTAGGATGAATACCTCAAGTGATTCTCAAGAAAATAAGCCAACTTGAGTATCTAATCACAAAAAAAATCACAAAGTCATTGATATATACCCAAAGTAATGACATGAATAATATATAAATGGACAAAATATGCAATATATATATATATATGGTGATATTTGACCATAAAGTCTCAAAATTTTATAATAAAAATGTTACCCATTAAAATTCCATTTTTATTATATTTTAAAAATGAAATTTCTATCTTTATATTAAAATCTCATTTTATAGAAACAATGTATAGAAATGGTAAAAATACAACATTTAGTAAAAAAAAATGATGATGTTTTAAATAAAAATATAAAATTTAATATAATAAATAATACTTTAATTTTTTTTCAAATCAATTCAATGGAAATAGAATTAAAACAAGAGAAAAGAAAAAATATTATTTATTTCTTACTTGTTTGAATTTAGTGCATGCTACGTCTTTAGTTGCCACATTTAATTTATTGCCAGTATTATTACTAATCTTTTTGAAAGAGATTATGATGATCTTTTTATATTTCACTTATATGCAGGGAAATAAATTAGGACGTTTAAGGCATTTCGTATTAAAGAGACAATATACAACTAATTGGGTATATATTCGGTCAGTTTAATCGGTTTTAGGTTATTTTCTAACCAAATGAAATTATTTGAAATGGAACAAATCAAAATTAAACCGAATTGAATCAAATGTGAAATTGAACTAAAAATTAAAATTTTTAAAATAAAAACCAAAGCAACTGAATTTTTACAAATATAAATTATTTTAATATTTTTCTTTAAATTAATATAATATTTAAAATTTAAAAAATAAGAAAATATATTAATTTCATTTTATTCATTTAATTTGATTAACTTAATTTTTTAAGTATAAAATTGAATTGAACCAAAATTTTAATTCAGTTCAAAAACTCAAAAATATTAACCGAACCGAATTAAAAAATTGAAAAAATCTAAGTTAAATCCTTCTGAGCAAATTAAATTTAAAACTAAAATGATTATGTTCGGTTCAGTTTGATATACTTGATTAATATTTAAAGAAGATTCATATGTAAGAACCATCAAACCATAAGAATATTTTCGGTTTGGAGTTTTTCTTGAACAAGACTTCAACTTCGGTTTCTTCTTCTACCTGTTATTGTTTGATAGTTAATGCGTGCCAATTTTCCAACTTGCTCTTAGGTGTTGAATTTATGGTTTGATATTTAAATTCTCTAAATTTTTATTACTCGATAATTTGAAATTTTGAAGTATTTTTATTAAAATTTAGTTTAAGTATAATTAATTTTATAAATTTAAAAATTAAAATTTTAACTAAATGTTATTAAAGTTTCCTTTTTAAATATAATTATCTCAAATATCCGATATCATAAGAGTTTTAACTAATTTGAGTTGATTGGGATTAAGTTATAAAGAAAATAAAATTTTCTTGGTTGTAATTTTTCTACGTACAGATTTATAATTTGAAATTTTCACAGAAAAATTCATGATTTTTGTATTAAATTTAAATTTACAAGTAAATGTTATTAATTTCCCGTCTTGCAGAAAAAATTAGTGCCATGAGTCAATGGCAGGTCGTCTTTGATCTGTATGTAAAGTGGGCATAGTGTAAACTCAAGGAGAAAGCTTCCAGATTGTTGATTATATTATATTAAATAAGTTATATAATTTAATATTCAATTAGTGCTAGAAATGGAAAAATAAATAATTTGATAAAAAACAAAACTTCAGAACACATAAGGTTATAGAGCATCAGAGCTCCAAGACAAGTGAATGCATGGAAGTGGGATTTCATCTCTTCTTGTTTCTGACATATATATATATAGGACACCATGTTTCAAGATAAGGGTTTGCCGAATGTCCACTTCTTTTTCAGAGGAACATCAACTTTTATTACATGGTTTACTTGTGTTTTGTCTGCCATTTTTTGTTTATCAGAAATCAATAATTCAACAGCATCAATAGATATATATAATCTTTACAAAAGCAACTTAATGTGGACTACTGCGTATTGTGCATATATCCCACTAACTATATACACATATATCTGTGCAAACCTCCATTTACCTATCTTCATCCTGCTTTAGATATTTATGTTTGACAGCAGCAATAATACGTTTCTCTCATTTGTCCAACCAGTTCACCAAATGATTTTATGACAAAACTTTCATTTTAGTTCATAGTGAGATGGAAATATCTAAATATTGATTTACTTTAATTAAAATATTGATGATCCACATAAACCAACACTGCACATTTTGGAAAATAACCGAAGGCATAACGTGAGCGTTGGACAAGAGAAGAAGGAAACCCATAAACACCAATACATTTTCTGTCATTGTGGAATTCCAAAGAAAGCATCAATTATAGTTCATAGACTTTGACCTTGACTTGTTCGTGAGACAAAAAGACGAGCTTTGACCTTACCTATCAATTATAGTTCGTCATGGGCCCAAAAGGATTAGCTTTGAGAAAATTTTCGAGGAAATTTTGCTTCCATAACGCTAATCATTTCATTCGTCACCTTATTTAATTTTTTTTACTGTTGTCTTTTGTACTAGTTGATCTATTTTTAAAATTTTGATATATATTTTGGCGTTTTCATTTGTTTTTCTTTTTTCATCTTTTTTTTTTCTATTTATTATTTTTGAAAATATATTTAATTTAAGTTAGTTGTATGTATTTATTTGACTTGTATATTTTAAATAATTTAATTTTATATTCTAAATAATAATTTTTTTAATAAAAATAGTAAACAATTATGAAATATATCAAATAAATTATAATTTTATTATTAATACTAATAAAAGTAAACGTTATATTTATCATCTTAATTTTATTATTAATGATAAAAAACTGAAAAAAAAAAACAACAAATAACAACAAAATCAACAACCTGTTGTTTTTGTTGTTATTTGTTGTTTTCAATTGTATGTTTCAATTGTTTTTGTTGTTTCTTTTTGTTTATATTTATTGATTTTTGTTAAAAATAAAATTTAGCAACAAAAAATAATAAAAATTATGAGATATATAAAAAATTTATTATTTTTATCATTAATACTAATTCATATTCTTTTTTTTTTATAAGACAATGTCAATAATTATATTCTTATGTATGATGTTCTTTAAATATTTTAAAATTTTATTTAGATTCTTATTGTTTATTGTATTAAAATTTTTTAATTTGTTAATATATTAAATAAATAATATTATGGATATATGGGTTCAACTCTTGATATAAGACATATAAATGATTGATTCTTCTGTTATGTTGGATATTATAGGACATATGCTATTCTTTGTGTTATTAAATGGTTACTTTAATTTAACCTACAAAAGAATTAAAGGATATTAATTTATAACATAAAAAAATTTAAACATATTCATAACCTACAAAAAAAAATAAAACACATCCATAACTTATAAAAAATAATAAAGCACATTCACAAAAAGTATAAATCTAACAAAACAATCATAATAGAAATTTGATTTTCATGGCTTAGGACTTTAAATTTGGTCAATTATCCAATTATATAACTTACCGTTTAATATAAAAAATCAAAAGATATTTTGTAACTTTTATTAATTATGTTACGTAATTTGTGAAATTTATTATATAATTAATGATAAAAATAAAAAGATAATGTAATAAATAAAAATTTTATAACTTATTATTCAATTATATTAAATAAGTTATATAAATGCTAGAAATGGAAAAATAAATAATTTAATAAAGAAGAAAAAATGTTATTACAAGGAAGGAGAAAAAATCAAGACAAAATAAGGAAAAATAAGAGAAATAGGGAAAAAAAAAAGTTTTATATATATATATATATATAGTTGATGTGATGATCGACAAAGACCAAGACATTTGCAGATTCTTTAGCTAAGTGATCATGAAGTGGTCATCTGTATATTCAAAAAGTAAATAAATCATAAATAGTTGAACACTGCACATTTTTGCATAGTAACCAAAGGCGTAACGTGAGCGTTGGAGAAGAGAAAGAAAGAGACCAAGAAAGCATTTTCTTTGATTGTGGAATTCCAAAGAAAGCATCAATTATAGTCCTCATGGGCCCAAAAAGACTAACTTTGAGAAAACTTTGGTCATTATTAATAAAAATAATTTTTTTTTATTTTTATTGATTCAAGTTTAAATTATTTTCAACTAAATTTAAATTATAAATCTATATGAAGAATTTATATATATTCAAAAATAGTAAAATGAAGAGCCAACGTTTTTTATAATAATTTAAAAAAATTTAAATCAAGTATAGTCCTATTTGAATTACATTAGCACACATAATAATAAAAATTTATGGCAATAGAATTGTTGAAATTGCAAAATAAATTTTAAGAACAATTAACAAAATAAGAAAAATTATTATCTTATATATATATATATATATATATATATATATATATAGAAGCATGACCTTTCTTGAGTAAAAGGAGTTAAAAAATTTCAAAAAATAAAATAAAATTCATGAAATACAAAAATTGGCCATGAAAAGTAATCCGCAAAGTTTGGTTTGAAAGGTCAATCTATTGCTACAGGTATCGTAAAATTTTGGATTCGAGATCCCACGTTCCATGTTGGTATTCACCTTCATGTTTGCTGTATCAAAAAAAAAAATCTTAGAAAATAGTACAATGAAGAATTAAAATTTTATATAATAATTAAAAATATCAAAATTAAATATAGTCCTACTCTCATCATTATAGCAGACATCATAAAAATAATAATTTTTGCAACAAATTTATAGAAATTTCAGAATAAATTATAAGGATAATTAATAAAATAAAAAAAATTATCTTGTCAAAAAAACAGTCATATAAAGTAGAAGGATTTAAAAATTTTCAAGAAAAAATAGAAAATACTATTCTAGACAATTTTATTTTTTTAGTGAGTTGAAATGGTTAATTTTCACCACATGGAGGAGAATAAGCGAAGACGGAAGCTCCAACCCCACTCTCTCATTTGAATGTTCATATTTTTTATCATTTGAGCATATTAGGGACAAATTATTTTCTTAATATTATATATGACAATGAAAAATTTTAACATCAAATATAAATCAATATGTTATGATATTTCATGTAATTCTATACTTCCCAATAGATTTAGCTTCTAATTAAGTAAGGACCATTAAACTGAATCCATTTTTTTTTATTTGTATACAAAAAATGAAGTAAAATAAAAAAAAAAGTATTTTGTTCAAATTAATTTCAAATTGAGAAAAAAAATTAAATATTATTAATCATTTCAATCATCTTATAGTCTAAAAAAAATGAAAAATCAGAAAATAATAAAAATAAAATTGATTTAGTCAAATACATTAATTGATCCCTTCTTTTTGAGAAATACATTGTGACATTCATGAAATTTGTTTTCATTACATTAGTTCATTCCCCCACTATTTTTGCTGTCAAATATGGATTAAAGTATAATTCTTTGACACAAAATATATATTTTTTTTTGTTTAAAAGTTTTGTCTTTCTATCATTTATACTATTTATATTTATTTATCATTTATATCACTTTTAAAAAATATTTTTTCTCAAAAAATAAATTATCCTATTTTAAAAACTTTATATTTGAGAATAAAAATTTCCATAAAACGATATTTTTACATTTTAAATTAAAAATTATGATAAAAAAGATATTATGATAAGTTTATGATAAAAATTTATAATAAATTTTTTTATTTTATATATATATATATATATATATATATATATATATGCTTACTTATTTGTTCAGATCTTTCATAAATGTCAATATTTATATTTAGACTTACTCCTTACCAAAATTTTGAATTTTATATTATTTTGAAAATTTACTCAAATTTTATATTATGAAAATTTATTTGAAACAATTTAATTCAAATTTTAATTTTGGAGAACATAAATGCAAAAGTTAACATTTATAAAAGATCCGATCAAATGAATAATCAAACAATATAATAGTATTTTATAATCTTTGTTTGTATTTCAAAGTATGTTTGTTTATTTATTTTTAGAATTTAAAATATTAAAGATGAAAAATATAAATTCACATTTTAATTTAAATGTGAAAATATTATTCTATATAAAAATTTATATTTATATTCTTAATTTAAACTATGAAAATTTTTTAAAAAAATTGAATTTATTTTTAATTTTGAAAAAATTATATATATATATATATATATATATATATATTGTGCGTGTATGTGTGTGAAAATTTTATTTTTTTCATTTTAAAGTTAAATATTTTTAATTACTTTCAAATAAATAATTATGAAATAATTAAACATTTTAAATTATTTAGAGTAATAATTTTCTAAATTAAAAAAACTACATATGGAAAACCTATATAATACTAATTTAATACAAATTAAATTAAATTATTAAATTTAATAAAAAGTTAAATATTAATGGTAAACTATATTTTTTTTTATAAATTAATTGTAAGCGGCGAGGTTTAGTACGTGCCCGAGTGTTTGACGATCATGGCACTGTGTGGACTCGAGACCCACTAGAAAATACGAAATAGGTCATAAAGTCTACTCGGAGATGGAGTCGCCACCCGGATGAGAGCCGAGATATACTGTATAGCAACTAGATCCCACAGAGGTTCATAGAAGCCATCATCAGAGATCAGGTTCGGAAACTGGGTACAGGCGTTTGAATGTCCACCCAACCTTATGGTTGGCCTTTATTTATGTTTTTTAATTTATTACCCTTAATTATTCAATAATTTCTCTATTACCACGCAGATTGCAATTTCCTTCAAACAATTGTTGCATTTTATAATAAGGCACGAATTTGCATATTAATTAAATTCATGCAACTGGTCCTAACATTCACCACGAATAAAAAAAAATTATAATTTACAACCATACATCCAAATCAAGTGGGGAAGGGATCAATGATTACAATGCTTGTGCAAAAATAAAAGTATAATAAACAAAAAATAAACCAAAAATGCTTATGCAAAAATAAAAGTATAATAAGTAAAATCTCTCAAGAACTAATTAATGGGATAAATTCTTGATGATTAAAAATCACCGATGAATCCTTACAACAGACAAAATGTTAGTTCCTCAAAATATATAATGATCCTACATAAAAATCCATAAAAATCAACTTAAGAAACTATTAAATAAACAAAGATACAAAGCCCCAAAAGGTAAATGTTAAACTTTAATTGGACAATGTTGTGGGGATCATACAAAACAGACTTGAGTAGCTAAGGCCTATTCGCGCATGGAAGCCCTATATAATTTACAAAAGATGAGACAAGGTCATATGAGACCCTGTTAGAGTGGCGATCGCCTCTTCTCATGACAATGAGGCGATATAGGCTGGGCCGAACAATGAAATCATGTAAGCCTGTCAAAGTGGCGATCGCCTCATAGCAATGGGGCGATGCCTTTTTGAGAGGGGATCGCTTGATTAACAAGCTTAAACGATTCTCAAATCAGTAAACTTCCACTTCAAGTAAGAATCTACTATTGCAAATAAACCAAATACACAACTACACCTAAAGCTCAGTAAATCACACTAAAAGCAAGGCATATTACAAACAATGAATACAAGATACTAAATAAAAAGCTAGTAAAGTAATAAATTAAAGGTTACATAGGCACGTAAGAAGGAACCATACAAATCTATGAATCAAGCTTGGATAGAATTGATATAATTACTAAAAAATGAGCTTTCAAAATGTTGGCCCTTAGAAATGTTTAGGGATGTTGGTCTTCCCTTGAATGCAAGCTCCTTCCCTTCTCTTTCTCAAGCAAATCAACCTCTAAGCTTTTTCTTTTTTCTCTCCCAAGAACGTCTCTAGTTCCTCTTCCCCCTTAGGGCCCTTTTTTTCCTAAAACTCCTTTTCTTTTTTCAAGTGTTTTCCCAAAAAAAAAAAAAAAGCCAAGAAAGGATCCTCCAAAAAATGCCAAGAAAGGATCCCCCTCCCTCTTTTTTTTTTCCCCTTTTATTCATCCTTCGAGCCCATACCCTACTACTCTCCTCCATCATTGCCTTTTCTAACCTTTTTCTCCTCCCAAAGATTTTTTTTTTCAAATCAGAGGTTGAGTTGCAAAAGGAGGTGGGCCTACCTAGTTGGATGCCACTGTCACCTCTACATTTAATTCAAAGATAAGTAACTGTTGTAGAAGTGACGCCTCTACGATGAGGTGATCACCTCTCTAACCAGCCCTACACTAGGCATAATGGGTCAAGGCGGTTTGGACTAGTTTGTAAGGGTTTTGGGCTTGTTTATGAGTTTCCAGCCCTCAGGCTCATTTTCGAGAAGATTTAAGGTTTCTTTCTTACATTCAAGTTTTATATTTCTCGTCATCGGCCTCTATTGCGGACTGACTAAACCAAGCATTCTTAGTTTGTCCCTTATCATGGGCCGATTGAACTAGATGTCTACATTAATATTAATATTAAAATTTATATTAAATACAAATTAAATTATTAAATATAAAATCATTTATGAATTTAACAATTTCTCAATACTAAATTTAATTCTTTTATTATTGTGTTTATATTTTTGTTGAATTTTAAATAAATAATAATAATAATAATAATTTGGCTAAATTAAAATATTTTATTGATATTTAAAAGTTAGGGATCAAATTGTCAAAAATTTCAAATGTTTGAATTTTTCATACCATGGATCATTATAAATTTAGAAAAAAAAAAGAAGGTAAATTTAACATTTTATAAAATATCACGTCAATATTTATATTTAATTTTGACTGAAAAACTGTTTATGGTAAAATTACCAAATATTTGCTAAATCAGAACATTTTTACCAGAAGTAAAAGGTTGTAATAGAACTACAAAAAAGATTATAAACGCAACAGTAGTCCATGCACCAATAATCCATAGAGCTACGATTCTTTTTTCAACTAAAAACTATCATTAAGCAAAAACCTTACAACAATTGTTCTCTCTGCACAAGATTAAAGAAAGCAGGATGAACATTAAAAAAGGATCCAGAAAAAGCAAGAACAGAATCATTTTTTGTCAACCAGTCAGCAATTTGGTTGGCAGTTCTTCTAATATGTTGAAATTGAACATACAAGAGAGCGTGTGCGTACCATTCAACTGCTTCAAATAATCATCGTTCAAATTTAACAAAGAAGGCTTATAATGCCAATTAAGAGGCAAGACATCATACAAAAGAGCGTGTGCGTATCACTAGGGAAAGAAAACGTAGAAGAATTTCATGAGCCACAAGCAGGAAGACCTGCACGTGCAGTTTTTATGGGTCGCAAGACCAGCCGATATCCCTAGTATTATATATTGTGATAAAACAATATGACAGGAGCAACAGAACTTTGCAACAATGATCTCTCAAGATACATTTAATGGAAGAAAAGCAAAATAATGTGCACCAACAATTTGAGACAATGATGAAGTCTAAACAAAGCAGATGACTGAAGGGAGAAGAAAATTAACACTCTCCACCATTACTAAAATAATAATAATAATAATAATTCAATTACAGAAAATTCATAATTGAAGAATCTCATCAGTCATATCTTGGTGGAATGAGCTGTTTTCTTAACCAGTAACAAGTGTTTTCTGTAATCCAAATTTTTTTAGAAAAGAAAAGGGTAAAACAATAACAAAATACATACATTCGGCAGTTGCTGAGAGCACATATTTTACAAGCACTTCTCAACTCGGTTATATTTGAAAAAACCACCAGAACTTGGGTCGACTTACCCTGGGCTACCATGAAAAAGCTTGACGATTATTTACGCCCAATTAATATGCAAGGCATATTTCCAGTTACAAATACTCAAAAGGCACATGAGAGAAAATTAAAAATAAAAATGTTCACAAATATTCAGACAGATCTTCCTGGCTCTCCAAATCCCAAATAACAACTCTTCCATCTAGTCCTGTAAGGAAAAATTGTGCAATTAATGAATGCTCAAATGCATCTGTAAGTAGGATATTTCACAATGTATAGCACATTATTTCTTTTGACTGACCTGAAGTGCTAAAGCGCAGTGTTCTATGATTCCCTTCCCCCCTAAGAGGCACGATGCAGCTACAGTTCCAACAAAAACCAGTAGCATACATTAGTCTTCATAAAACATAAGATAACTGTATAATTTAGACTTCAAGGACACACAAATTGCACTGCTATCCAGTCCATCTGGCAAATGGACAAGCATATGAGCTATTGGGGCAGTGAGACAAGAAATTATTTAAGTAGATTTGAGACGCCCAAATAAAAAATTGATTACATGGACAAATATTTATTGAAATATTTCATAAAAGTTCATCGATGTCTTTCATATATTAGTAAAAGTTGGAAATGCAAAACAGCAGTTAAAAGTAACTATACTTTATGCAATTCTCATGAATGCCTCCACGTGATCTTGAAGGATCAATGGCATCATTGCTCCCACCAATCCTTGATTGCCCATAAAATTTTCCAAATGCCTCCGAAAACTGGGAAGTAAAATAAAGCTACTGTTAGACCTGCAAAAGCCTTAAAAAGCCCAAGAAAAGAAGGGAAAAAAAAAGGAGCAAATATAAAACCCAGTGTTTCTATATCTATCAAGAGCAACGATAGCACTAAGATAGCATGCACATCTTCCCTCTCAATAAATACCAAGTAATTCAACATTTGTTATGAAATCAGAAAGCAGCAGTTATTGTTAAAATGAGATAATAACAACAAAAGTTCTTGAATCAAGTTCATAGAAAATGTTCCAGATCTGGCAAGACCACATTTGAAAATGTTCACCATACAGCCTTAAATTCACGTTTATAGTTAAAACTGATGTTTTAGGGTCTAAATTCACTACCAAAGAGACAATTGCATAATTTTTACCTTCAAAATTTTCAAAAAGTGCCAAAATATTATCTTGTTTGCACCTTTTACCTATGATGCACCGAAACAGGAAACGGATACAAGGAAACAACATTTCATAGAAATATAGAAAACGGAAACATAGGGGAAATGTATAAATATTAAAAATATAGAGGTATATAAATAAATAAATATATATATACACATACACACACACAAAAATAAATATTATTATATAAGTTCAATATTCAATATTATTAAATATAACAATTAAAGTTTACAAAAATAAAAAACTTAGAATGATAAATTAATGATAACAAGAAGCAAATTAATATTTGGTCAAAAAATTCATAAAATAGTATTATTTAAAAAGAAAAACAAATATAATAATTAATAATAATATAATTTTATTGCATTATTATAATATGTTTTATCAATTATATAGTTATCTTATTATTAAAATAATAAATTAATAATAATAAGTAAAATAATAATTCATTCAAGACGAATAAATCTAAATAAATTAATAAATAAACATTAAAAATACTATTAAAAAAAAAGGCAAAGCCCAAACCCAAGTATAAAGAATTAGATGGATAAAACTTGACAGGGTACTTGTAACAACGGAATTTCCCAGGATAAAAGAGGACTTACAACAGAGGTGGGATTTTTTTTTTTATCTTCTTGTCAGTAAAGACAAAAGCTTCCTCTAGTATCGGAAGATCAATGAGTTCTAATTCTTTTAAGATTTGGATTCTAATCTGTTCTTAAGTTATTCTGAATTACTTTTTCCAATTTTTTTTTTTTTTTGGGATTTGGAGTTGAATTTAATTTCTCCTAATCCCACCTGGTTCTGTTGGTTTTTTCTTCACTGGGTTCTATTGGTTTTTTCTGCATGAGTTTTGCTGTTTTTTTTTTTTACCTAGGAAACATGTCTTGAAGGAGGAAACACATTTCCAATTTTTCACAATTACAGAAATGGCCACGAATCGTTCTAGCGACATTTTTTTGGCATTTCATTTCCGATATGTTTCCAAAATACAGGAACGTCATTCCATTGACATTTCCGTGCATCGGAGCCTTTTACCATATGGCGATTTACTTCACAACTCACTGTCAAACTAAAATAATCAACAACAGCAAGCAAATTAAAATAAATATTAACCATGCATACCTGCGAACCATATTTTGAACCAGAAAGTGATGATTTTCTTTCACCAAGGAACCTGATAAAGCTCCTAAAAGAATTAAAAAAAAAAAAGAGGAAGAAACAAAGATCACTTCACCAGATTCACCATGCATAATAGTAACGGTAGCTAGCTTATTGATAATAATTAGGCACGTTAGACGCATGATAATAATTATTGCTCTTATCAAAATCCAAATTGTAAGCTATGCTCTTATCAAAATCCAATTGTATGTAGGTGTGAAAGTAGCTATGCAAGCTAACAAATGATTATCAACTCCTGACAACCATCAATGTCCAACAAACCCTCCACCATCAAACATGCAAAAAAAAAAATATTAGAACTACTGAAAAAGAAAATCACAAATCACCCTACATCAAATGAACTGGCAGATAATCTGCAATCATGAGAGATCAAAGCTTTCAAAGAAAAGGTAGATTGGGAATACATAGATAAACATTTAAACATGACAATGAACTTACTGCTTCAACATGTCTTTAAAAAAATCAGCATGAATATTATCTTGGTGAAAACACCAATAATTCTTAACTACGGCAACCAAGCAAGTCCATTATGCACAAAATTAAGAATACAAAAAAGAGAAGGTACGCATCTAAGTCCCACTTCAAGCCCTCCCCACTGCCCATAAAAAAAAAATGCAAACTAATAGTTTATCTTTTTTAAATTTTACATACCAAATTCCCCTGTCATCTGCTGCAAAAACCATTGGGTTGCAATCAAATCCCCCACCTATGACCATTTTCTCAGAAACAAATATCACCTGAAAACAAACAACACAAAAGTCCACAGTTTAATGATTAATATGAAGTTTGCTATAAACGGTTGAGAAAATAACAAAAATCTCAAAGGTTCAACAAGAGTGGATGCTGACCCACATCACGGAGAGGTAAATCGCGAAACGCAACATTTTGGGCCAATGGAGAAGGACCAACATCATCAACGAAGTAAATCATGGAATTATGACCTGAAGAATAGTACAAAAGGCAGATAAAGGAGTAGCCAACTCCAATCAGTTTAAATATATTGGACTGCCAAAGTTTTATGTGCTGTAGTAAAGAAAGGAAAGAATAAAGAAAAACTGGGTACAAAAGTGGTTCTTGTCAGTTTCACATAATAATTGCTATGTGGCTAAATGGGTGATGCAAAAATATATAGGGGTTTCCTACTTGTAGAAGACACCTCTAATTTTCCAAAAGAATTTTCCAAGAAATTAGAAAACATAGTTTTTATATTCAAATGTGGAAGTTCTCAAAAATAGAAAACTAAAAACTCATTTTTTTCTCTTCTAAACTTACAACTGCACTTGGATATAGCTAAAAACACATTTTCCAATGAAAACATGAACCTGGACAGTCAACTAATTTTGGCATGAAGCCTTTCATTCTAAATACCATATTTGTCTTTTTTCCTTCACAATTTTATTGCCAAACCTCTTTTTTTTCAAGAAATAATATTTTTTATTCATTTTGCTGTTTGGTGTTGCGTAGGCCTAATGTCCAGCTTTGATTTCACTTTCACTTTTCATTTTTTTCACTTTCTTAAAAGATGAAATAATTCCCAATTTTTTCCCTGTTTCCATGTGTTTAGCAAATTTACAAACATAATTTTCCAGTTTTCCAAGAAAATGAAAATTGAAGTTCTGTGAAACTGAAACTATAAAACAGAAAGTCATTTCTACAAGTAATTAGGTCCATAAGAATTTCTGTATAAGAAAGATAATAAATAAAATGAAAAATCACCAAGAGCTTTATTAATGTAAGTGAAATACAACAAATAGATATTTCTGACCTACATAAGCTAAGGTATTGCCACTTGGAGACCACTTCACACCAAATGCCCAGGAAAATGAGAGATCAAGCTGAATAATTTGCTGTTTGGACAGAATATGTGGAAAAAAAAAAACATCACCACTTAGTCAACAAAATAAAGATGGGCTGAAACAAAAATTTTTAAGAAAAAAAAGCACCTCATTCTGAATATAGATATAACAATCTCATCACATATCTGACTTTCAGGGAAAGGAATACTTTTAAGTGTACATAACAGCACTTCTGAATGAAATAACACAGTTTTATAGTTTTGTAGTCTTTGTACAACATTATGTATTGTGCCTTGCAAAGGAAAATTTGTTGAGAACAAAAGATATATAGATTGCTCAAGTTGTTGCTTCAAATGTGTGCAATACCAAAGTTAATGTCAAAGGGCCCTAGCATCATTCTTCTATTGTAGCTGCATGAACTTCCTAGCGCGAGAATACACTTGGTAAGTGTAAATGATGGGAACAGTAACCAATCTAACTCATCCATACAGTTATAAGCTGGTCCCAATTTCAAACACTACTTTGCCAAATCCTTCTTTCCAACACTTATTAACACATCCATACAGCTCTATGCAGTTCAACTGGAAACTTTCACATGAACTTCCCAATTGTTTTCTATAGAAAGTCTTCCCAATCAATTTGTTCTCAAATCTCCAAGACTTAGTTTTACTTCTAATATCCAACTTCTATCTGTGCCACCTTGGACCACCTGTAAAGCTGGCACATTATGCTGTTCAATCAGGATATCCTCAAGTCCATTACCAAGTCAAGAGAACACATTAAAACTAGGCTATACCAAGTTAGCAATCAAGCCCAAGAAAAATTAGATGTGAATATCCACAGGTAATTTCTGCCATTCTCTTCTATGAACTTCTTCCAATTGGTTTGTCCCAGGACGACTTGCTTACTAACAGTTCTGTTCCACAGCTCAAAAGATTCGGAGTTTCAATTTGCATAAAGTCTTCTAACAACAAGCCAATATTATGAAGCGACTTCTATAAAATGCTCCACCAAGGACATCCAGACACCTTGTTGAACATATGATACTTCTGGTTTTTGTTTATTCCTAGTATTTTTTGTTTTCATGCAACTGTTAGAACTCAGGACATCCATACACCTCGTTGAACATATGATACTTCTGGTTTTTGTTTATTCCTAGTATTTTTTGTTATCATGCAACTGTTAGAACTCTATATCCAAGCTCTATTATTACTTAATTGCAGTTCCACACAGGATGGAAAACTTTTCGTACTAGATGGTTCAGTAGTGTAGATAGTGCAGGAATTTTATGTGAATGGTGATGTGGTCACTGATCAGTAGGAAAGGTTTGAGAGAGAGCTAGGGTAAAGTGATCACTGATAAGTAAGGTTTAGGAGAGAGCTAGGATTAAGTGATCACTGATCAACGGTAAAAGTTTGGGGAAGTGTTAGGTTAAAGACATATTCTTTGTGTTCAATGTTCGCAAACTGCACATTTTCCTACACTATGTGCACAACTAAACATCTAAAAATAGCAGAAATTCAATGATAATGCTATCCTTGCATCATTTTTCACTAAAATTGCTGCTTTAGAAACTCAAACAGAAACCTGAGGTTGCAAGCTGAAGAAATTTCCAATTCAAAGAAATTGTAGCCAAGCCCTGTTGTTACCCATAACTCCTATTAACTAAAAATCAGAAGAGTTCAAACTTCAATTATTACATGGAGACAGAACCTTGAAGGCTGAACAGGTACCAACCAATGTTAATGCCTGCTTTTGTTATCTGATCTCTAGTTTTCAGGTGCCACAGAACCAAATAAAACAAAAGAAAGGACTCAGAAAGCAATTAGGAAGACCTGGTAGAAACCTCAAACTACCCTAACTAAAGTCTCCGTCACCTTTGCCCGCAGGTTTTCCAATCAAAAACCAACCTCAAATGTTGTCATCAACTACCGTCCATTCTAGTGCATCTATCACCCAACCAAAAATCAACCCAAATTTTGTCATCAACTACTGCCAATTCTAGTGCATCTATCACCTCATTTCCGTTACTACATCAACTCTAATTCTATGCGAAATTAATCCTCGATCCCTCAATCATAAAATCTTAAACCTAAACCCCATGAAGCACCTGTATTGACCATAAAACAGCCCTAATCTTTAAACCAAGGGCTCATCTACATTATTTCAAATACATAATAAATATTTACAAATAGCATAATAAAAAAGAAAAGAGCCCAAATTCATATAGCTGCAAGAGAAATTCTTCCAAAAAACTGAGTTAATAAAAAATAGTTCCTCAAATAAGGAAAACATGAAAATTTAAAATCAAACCTCCCCAAATTTGGAATCCGAAGAAGAGCCTGTTTTTGTGTCCCTGGTCATGGGCATAAGGACACATAAATTATCAAGCACCTGGAGCAGTGTTACCAAAAAAAAAAAAAAAGCAGAAGATTTTTTAAATACTAACACTCCAAAACCATGTTATATGTACCTAGTATCAACACCTTTTATAAATGTGGAAAAAATTCGACATTTTCCATCAGTTGATGTTGTTGCAAGTAGAATCTGCAACACCATGTACAAGTAGTATAAACTATGTAAGAGGATTAAAAGGTGGAGAAAGGAAAAATATCATATATGTTTATTAATAGATATGATGATGCATTTTATTGCAAAAGAATGTAAATAGTATAACATTCACCGAGGTTAAAGCTCCTCACAATTTACTATGTGGCCAAAATATTTTTGCATTTTGGTGGCCATTTTAATATCATACCCATTATATCAATAAGTGAAAGCTAGGTCCCAGCACTTCAAATTGACTATAATTGATAGCAAAAAACGTTCATATTTAAAACCATTTATGGTGTCAAGTGATTTATTAATCTATGTCATCAACTTCGATTGAAGTTAATAAACATTTACGCATACGTATGGATCATTTTAAATAACTTCTAGTAACATAAACTATAAAATTTTTCGGGCATAGAAAATGCAAGCTATAACATCAGAAAATTATTTTAAGTTAAAATTTACAGTGTTACCAACAGTACACTTTGTACATGTACAGTGGAATTGTTAAATAAAGTTTTTATGATTTTCCATCATGAAATGGATTCAGAAACAATATTGAGAAACAACATATATTACATCAAGATACAAAAAGAAGAAAGTTTTTTAATCTAGAGAAATAGTACTACTACTACTACAACTGCAACAACAACAACAACATCAACAACACTACTGCTGCTGCTGCTGCTGCTACTACTACTACTACAGAATAAGCAATTTAATACTAGAGACTAGAGTTAATAAACTCCACTCCTGTTTGCTCTCAAAAAAGTGTCTAGAATCTTGCATAATGTTGAGCAGGAATCTCAAAATTCATTGGCGCTTCTTCCAAATAACATTTTGCCACATTGAATTCTTAATTTATGGATAAACTTTTAACTTTACAGTTACAAGGTAAATCACATGTAATTAAGATGAATTAGCCTCATCTTCAGGGTAGACTGCATAGAAATCTAATGAATGGACCAACTGCCTTGCAGCTTTTAAACGATAAGATAAGCAGGAAAAATACTAACATTATTTGGGTGCCAAGCAACACTTGTCACAGAAGAATCATGTCTTTTCCTTATAAGTTTACTGACCCACCTGTAGAAGTGTACAATAAACAAACATAAATCAACCAAAATGATTTTTTTTTTTTCTCGACAAGGCATCCTGAGGGGATAAATGGATAAAACAAAATTTAGAACAAGGTATAATAGATGATGTTGCTTTCAAATAATTTGAGCAAGTGCAAACAAAATGAGAAGAACCTCTTCACAATAATTAGGGCAGAAACATAGTTTCAACCATCTAAATGTAAGGATTTGATGTCTACAATACATGATGTGCTAAGATATGGTCACATAGTAAAACTGGCACAAAGAGAGAATAAAAATTGGATTTTATTCTCTCCTCTCTTTCTGATTTCATAATAATATGTAAAAACAAAAAAGATATTTTCATTATTCTGAAGTGGATATTATATAAAATGCGCACAAAGATAAATACTATCAACAACATAAAACAAATGAAAAAAAAAAAAGGCTTGGAGAAAGCCAATCATCCACTATACATACATATATATATATGGTTTCTTTTAGACATGAAAGAAAAAGGATAAAAACAAAGAGGAAGATAGAGTAAAGCATGAGCCACCACCAATCATAAATAGTAATAAATAATGATGAACCAATGGATGAATGAATGTAACTGGAAGACAACACGAGGAATGAGAATGTGGGGTACTCCATTGAAATTCAAAAGATGCAATATCTTCCATGCTGAAGTCCATGACCAGCCACCATTCTTTTTTTGTAGGAAAGTGGAAGTGGTTGAAGTTCGTTTCAAAACCAAATTTAAATATATACACCAATCACCATATCTGAAAAAAGATGCATGCGTACCATATGGGCCCTTATGGTTGTCCAAGAGATCCCGGAGGAGCAAATAAAAAAAAAATGTCCAAATAACCTATGACAATCATGATGCCTTAAACACCAAGAGATTTTTGGACTTCGAAGTTACATAGTAAAAGAGATGCCTCTCTTAACATAGGAGAACTACACAGTGAGAGTCAATAACATACTTCTAAGAATTACGACAGCTTTGTCTACATCTTACTTTAAAAACAGAATAAGTTGCTGAGACTTTTGCCCTACTAGCCATGGCTAACATCGAAGCTAAACCTAGGTTTCTACCAAATCCAAAAGGAAAAATTACAAATTTGGTATCTAAACTTTTGTGGTTTTTCTATTTGAGTGTCTGAACTTTTTTTTTTTTTATTTGAGTGTCTGAACTTTGAAAAAACATATCAATCAGACGTATCTGGCCTATTTTAAACTAACTGTGTGCTTAATCAGCTCAAACGAGGTCCACTTTTTTCCAAATCATGTCATTTTTTTCAGCTCATCCCCCACAATTGTCCACTTAAAAAAGAGTAAAGATCGCTGGAAAAAGTGGACCCTGTTTGAGCTGACTAAGCACACAGTCAGCTTAAAATAGGTTGAATACACCTAATTGATATGTTTTTTCAAAGTTCAGACACTCAAATAGAAAAAAAAAAAGTTCAGACACTCAAATAGAAAAACCACAAAAGTTCAGACACCAAATTTGTAATTTTTCCAATCCAAAATGGAATACCTATAATCTATAATATATTAGCCTAGACATTGCATTGAGCTAGCAACCCAAGATCCAACGTAGACAAGACAAAAATGCACTCATAACATAAATATATCAACAAAGACAAAATTAATTAGAGAAGCTGCAAATTGCAATTGATTACCAATTGTTATCTTGCTCGTAGTAGCATATGCAAACTGTTTTAGCACCACTTCCAACAGCAAACTTATTCTCTGATGACAGAAAAATGAAAATAATAGATTATGCTTGAGAATAGATTATTTTTGCAGTAACAACGAGAAAAGAGATCCATTAATCCCAAAATAAACAACAAAAGTGTAACTGCATGAACCATTATGTGGAAGCTAGAGGTATAATTCAACATCACCAACAGGCATTACCAATATGACTCTCAGGGCCTAGATTAGAAAGTACAAGAATAGAGTATAACTTATGTATGCATCAAATATGAAGCAAACACCATAAGTATTAGGTCCTGATTAAAGAAATCAAGAGAGATACCCATAATGTGCATAGCTTTCCCCTTGAATGAATAAAACCAACAAGTAGGATTGGGTAAAGATTACAATTAATAATACCTATACTTTCTGTTCATATTGATACATATAAATAACTTCATTTTACAAGTATTGAGCTTCCCTAAAAGTCTCCTCCAAATGTTTTCTTGACATGTGTAATAATTGTATAGAATTTATTCATAAGTTTTTATCAGAATCACACAAGAGAGTTATTGGATAAATAAATGGGACCAAGAGACTGCAATCTAATTCAAGTACAAAAGCTTAGGAGTTAGGACTCACTTATAAGCAAAAATCAATGATACACAAAAGACATATCAATTATCTAATTAATTGAACTTATTAAACATAATTACATATTCTATCAACCTTTTATCTGGATGCATTTGAACCCTATAGCTTCATTGAGTAACATTGAGTATTCACAATCACATAAAGAGATAATATTAATTGATCCATTTAAGAAAGGTATTAACTACATAGGAAAAGCTTATCACAATCGCATACTAGGCCATCTGCACACTAAATAGAAACCTTGACAAAGAAAATTGTTGTGTTCCTATACCTCTTGGACTCCACTGCACACAAAGTGCTGCACGATTTAGCCTAAGGATAACAAGGGTTGGTACCCATTCAGCGCCTTCTTGATTCCAAACATACCTTGAAAAGAAATAATGCATTCAGTCAAACAAAAAGACAGCAAAGAGAATATTTGTGAATATATATTAAGAAATGCACATGTAATCGCATCTAGGAAAGAGAGACAGAATAAATAAATAAAAGGAGATCAAATACATAAGAACTCACGAATTTCGATCATGAGATGCAGTAACAATTCTGTTTGATCTTACACTCCAATCTATCCCAGAGACAATCTGATCATGCTGAAACACAAATAATAATAAGATAATATTATGAACCTAAAGTTTGATAACACTCACATTCACAATTATAACAAGTTAAAGAAATTAATAACAAAATTAATCAAACTCACACACCAGAAGTGTGCCATAGTAACGGCACTTGAAGACAGAATAAAATTTGCATTGCTCTCACAAAAAAGTTAGCACAAAGTTGATAACAAAATATTCATCCAACTGAATTAAAATAGATAAAGAATACATAAAAGAAAACTAAAACTGAGTGATTGGAAAGGTAAAAGAAAAGGACCACAGAGCGAGACAACATTCTGATGTGTTGCAGTGAAAAAAATCACTTCGCTGCACCAATGTATTATAGTTCTAACCATCAAACTAAGAAATCATGTGAAAAATTACTTTCTCTAACACATTTCAAGCTATCATCAGCTCAGCGAATTCAATTTAACTATTACAAAATTCATTAACCCCACTTCTTTCAAAATGTCCTGTTCATTTTTTAGTTCAAGTTCAAATTATTAAATTCTAGCAGTTACGAAGTTTCCAAAAACACGAAAATTGACTAAAAAGAATCCACCTATTATGAATTCTTGCATTTCCAGATTTCTTCCAAATGCACTATAAAATAAAATTATGATAATTCAAATTACAAACCCAACACACATGTGTATATATACATACAAACAATTAACAAAAAGAGTACCTTTTGGAGGACATGTACCCTCTCCCACTTATCTTCAGGTAATGATTTGTAGATGTGAACTTCATTGTTATTAGGGCAAAGTGCAATCACTGTATAATAAAATTCAAAATTTAATTCATTTATTAGGAAACCAATTAAACAGAACTTAAAGAAATTGCTTAAAGAAAAGAACGTGAATTAGATACTAGAGTGATCAGGACTCCACGCGTGGCAAGTTATGCACTGGGCGAACTGGTGAAATGAGACGGCAGCCATTTTTTAACCTTCTTCTTCTTCGATTATTGCAGAGAAATTCGAAAAAATAAAAATAAAAAGCTCTGGTTTAACAAGCGACTGAAAGATCTGAACCTGACCAGATTTGCAGATGGAGCAGATCCAAAGGGCAAAAAAATAAAAAGAAGAAATGAAAGAGAGAGAAGGCGAGTTAGTTGTCGTGTTGTCGTTTCGTTTGGTTTAAGCAATGAACACTAGCTCTGCTTTTTAAGTTCCAAAGTTTGGTGCTTCTTACGCTTGAATTCTAAAAGTTAATTTCTTAATAATTAGGTCCTACAATTTCTTTAAAAAAAAAATTACAGGCTTATAATTTAAAGGCGGGTTAGTAAATATTAATAAAATAGAGCAATTTAAATATATTAATTGAATAATTTTAATAAAATAAAAACCATAGATTAATTTAGTAGTTTTTGAAAGACTAGAAATCCACCTCTATGCATCACTACCAACGGTGTCAAAATATGTTGGTAGGTCGTGTTCGTGTTGGATTGACATACTTTGATGACATGATTAGGATCAATACGAACGCGATCTATTTATTAATTGTATTTAATATCTCAACCCTAACATGACACGTTTATTAAATGGGTTATACAAACACGACACATTTAATCCATTTAAATAAATGGATTAGATGGGTCGTGTTGAATTTTATGACCCATTTAACCTGTTTAATATCCATAATAAAAAACCTACAATAATATCCATAATGTAATTATGTTAATAATTAACACAATTTTCATAAAATATAGGAAAGTGCATATGTTCTTTTAAATAATACACATGAAACTTTTAAATGAAAGTCTACTCTAAATTTAAAAATTATTTGAGGAATGACAAGGAATATCTTTGTTCAATTCCAAATGCTTTATATTGAACTCCATAATATTTTTTATAAGTTCTTCCAACTCTAAACTTTTTGCATCTACAACCAAAAAAATTAAAAAAGAAGTTAGCCAATTAATTAGTTAAGACATGCAAATAACTATAAACAAATAATCATATAAATGATTTTAAGGCAAAAAATTAGACTATAACATGATCTCCAAACAATTAATTTCTACTACAAACTAAAATTTCCACCACATCAGGCTTTACTAGACTTCTATATTGATCAAGCACCCTTCCACTATTGCTAAAAGCACTTTTAGAAGCTACTGTCGTAATAGGAATTGATAGAACATCATGAGCTATGGTTGCAACTTGAGGATACCTATATTGGTTTCCTTTCCAATAAGACAACACATCTAAATCTAACTTTCCATCCATTCTTGGCTCATCAAAATAAAGTTCAAGTTGAGTTTTTGATGGAGTAATATCATCGCAATTAAAAGAATCAAACTCCTATAAGAATAAAAAAAATAACAATAATAAACAATTTTATTCCAAATTTGAATATTTAAATAGAAGACCAAAAATAAAAAGTGGACATATATCATAAGTAACTTCAAAATATCTTTAGCATCATCATTGGTTCCTTGAATGCATTTAGATCCAAGAGCTCCTTCACTTGAGCTAACACTAACACTCGTAATTTGCATATCTCCAACATTCACAAACTCAAAATATAAGGATTCCAAGTCATTTTTAACTTTCCACACATCAACTAATCCATTATCACCATAGAGCTTCTTATAACACCATTCCATAAAATTCAACTTATACTTAGGATCTAAAATCATAACAATAGCTAAAATTCTATTATATTCAAGCCAATACCTCTTAAATTTCTCAAACATCTTCTCACTTATTAACTTCATAAGCATATCTTCACTATATATACTTTCCTTTAAAGTCAAATAAACAATGAATACCAAAGGAAAAAAAAAGTTTAATGTTGGATATTTTATGCCAAATAAAAGACAAGTAATATCATTAAAAACTTGCAAAAACTTATAGATCTTTCCAACTTTAGTCCACTCATAAAAAATGGACAATTCTTGAAATTATAATTACTCAGTTAAAGATAAGTAAAAGCATTTTGATAATATAAAGCACTATCAAGCATTAAATATATTGAATTCCATCTAGTTGGAACATCTTGTCGAATACCTCTTTTAAAATTTAGAGCACAAAGACTAACACACTCTAAAAATTTAACTTTTCTAGCTTGAGATTCCTTTACATACTTAATACTCTCTCTAATTTTCATAACTGAATAATCAATCTCTTTCAAGCCATCTTGAACTATCAAGTTCAAGATATGAGTCGAGTGTCATACCTTAAATTTGATTGTCCCCAAAAAGGTCCAATGATGAAATGAATCTTCGACATGACCAGAGTTTGCTTGTTCATAACACCTCTGAATTGTGCAACCCCGAAAACCCTAATTGATTCCATCGGTATGCAAAATCAATAACCGAGCATTAAGTTGTGCTCCGACCTGACGAAATATGAACTATTAGAATAATAAAAGGCTTATTTCGAGTAATGTTCTCTTAGAACGTGCAACTTGTTGATTCATTAGACCAAGACCCAAGTTCCCGAAAAAATGAAAATTAATTTTGACAAAACAAATTTTAGATTTACGTCCAGAAGTGGTCCCAGAATAGTCCAAAACCATTCGAGGAATAGCGCTCGTTGCTTAGAAGTACGTGTGTAGCCACGAACACCTCTAGGTGTCATGCATTAAAATTGAGGCTGAATTAGAGAAAATGAACTTTGGAAATGCCTCCAGAAGGCCCAAAAACCTTAGGAACCAACCTCGAAATAACCTAAAAGAGCCTTAAATTGGGCGCATCATGCGCACTTCGCGTGGCCACACGCTCCATCCTAGGGACGTGCATGTGACCATACACACACACCCCTTCCTCAAATTTTGCACTATAAATAAGGGTCTCCACACTTTATTTGGGGGGGAGCAAGAGAAAAAAACACGCACACTCAAAAATTTGTCCATTTGAAGACACTGGAACCCCACTTCCATATAGTTTTAGCTCTCCCACCATATTTTTCATAGGATATTAGATCTTATTTCTACTAAACCTAACCTTATCTTTGTCAAAGCATGCTTTAAAGGTACATAAACTAGCATCACGTCATTTTGAAACTCTCGATGAGGAAAGTTTGATAATCTCTCGAAGTTAAAGCTTCAAAACTCACACAAGCTTAGTTGAATCTGAGGACCATATAATCATTTTAGCACATTTATTTTATCACACTGCATTTTACTTTATTATCGCTAGCATTTGAGAAATTTATTATGCCTACATGATGAGACTGGTAATTTGCATACTATATGAATAATTTATGCTTTATGTTGCTCATATTATATCATCATTCTTTATCCTCTAGTTTTAAAACATGAAATCATATCGTGCATATCAATAACATGAAAGAGTCATTTTTCGGACTATAATTATCATGTTCCTGGTCCAATGATGTCATCATGCATCCCTTATATCATTATTATATATTGTTATAGCATAATAATCACTGTAAACATGCATGATTATGTACATTTTGCTTACTCTTTTAAATGATTGAATGTCCATTACTTATCCCATTATTCATGTGATAAAGCAAGCTACGTGCATAGTTATGCTAACTTTACAGGTTTATTATATCTAAGTTAGATTTACTTTTCCGTAATATTTTTTTTCCTTTTATATGTATTTTATTAAGAAAGCAAAGTAATAATGATATTTAAGCTTTATTGCCTCCCATTATCTGATGTATTATGTGAATGCTATATAAACTGTCATTACCGAAACTAGAGTGTTGCAGTAGCTATACATTGGATATCGTACAATGAGAAATAGTCAAAAAAATATATACGATCCCCTAAACTTAGAAATCTCTACTGGGGGCAATACTCGTTGAGTGACCCGACGCTGCCCTTTTCTTTTCCTAATTTGCTAAAAATCGGGTGGTGACTCTATAAAATAAAATAAAAAAGTCATCTCGTTCCTCCCTAAACCAATCATTTATCCCTATTCGGTAAAGTTGCCATGTCCCTCGGAATACAAAATCTAAGTCATCCCTTCACTCATCCTGAAGTGAGGGAGGAAGAAGGTCACTCACAGTGGCAACTCTATTGGGGACTTCTAAGTAAAAGAGATCAACTAAAAAATGACTATTTCTCATTGTGCAATACTTAATCATATAGAGCCCCTCACCACTGCATTTGTAATATACATCACATGTGCACCAATGGTCCCTAAACCTTTAATAATATTGAATGACATTGCCACCATGATTCCACTTGAGTCATGGGGTGATGAAGATAGATATTATCACCTTTAGTCTTTACTCGTGCATTTGCTAGGTTCATCTGACCAGAGTTTGTAACTTAAAGTCCTAAAGAGGGGTGATCGAGTTATTAAAAGAATGCTAGACTCGCTAATCAAAGTCCATAACCTTAGTTATATAGGGGCATTCTCATTAAAGGAACCCTTAGCCTGTAACCCTGACTTAGCCCATATAAATAAACCAATAGTAACTTCCACTAGGCTTCCACCAAGCTATGCATGCTATCTTTGTCCTAACTCTATTTGTTTGACCTGACATTTACAAATGACATGACTCTGCTAGTGTCTATCATTAAACGACGTCATAATGTCAGTTTTCATAAACTGTCCATGCTTAGGTCCATGTGATGCTCGTCTACTTTGTGCTAGCCTAAAACATGAGGAATGATAAGAATAATGTACCTCAGCTTGAATAGTATATGCAAACTAACAAATAATGACATCCCTTGATAACAAAACCTATAAGACGTCGTCCATTTATTCTTATCAGATCAAATGAATGGGTTAGGAATTCAACTACATTGCGGACCTTTATGTCAATAAAATCAAACTGTAACCTATCAAATGATACTTTCATGACTCCCGGTAAACATATCGAATATTGATATTAGGGCAAGAACTCAGACTCCTTTTGATGAACCTTGGCCCTATGCATACAGGCGCATACAGGCTCTAGACATCATTTGAAGCCCAACAATTGATCTCCACATTGACATCATATGATTACCTCAACTACATTTTGGTATCATTCCTTAGCTTACCTTTTAGTTCTAATCAACATAAATAGAAAACATCCTAGTTCCTAGAGAGCAACCATAGTCCTCCGATGACCATAGGTTTAAAACCCACCTAAATAAAAGACTGAATGACCTCATGGAGAAATAAGGTTGGAAGTGAGAGCTTGCTTATGATTGGTTTATTCACTGTGCAAGAAAAACTAACCAGCTTTCTAAATTAATCAATCATACATAACATACAAGTAGATAATATATACTAACCATTGTTTCTTACAGTAATGATTATATTTTATTATAGAATATTTCATCCACTCCATGTATACATGCTCACCCTTTTCTTTTGCAGGCACATGTCATGCATCATTCATTTAACTAACCTTAATAAATGTGTAGGAATACAACATTTAAACATGAGTGACCAAGAAGATACTTCCTGTCAATAATTTGAAGATAAACTAAAAGAAGGGATCCAAAAGTTATTCATTGATGGTACCATAAATGAAATCCTCCAAGCCTAAATCAAGGCTAGAAATGCCTGAGATGGGAATAATACACCATTAAATGAAGCTTCCACATCTGTTCACCCAAAGGTAGATAAATTAAAAGGAATTCCCCACACTTCAGTTCAAACTGATGATGACAATGACTACTACCACGATCTTAAAATGCACCAAAAGCTGCAAAAGTTGCTAACATGACTAGGCCTGAATAAGCAGGGGAGGTTAAATTATTAGCTAATAGAATGGCTCAGTTATAATTTTTCTTTAAAGACAAGGGGAATCATGGCTCTAAAAACTTCATTGACCTGGTATTGTTTAAAGATGGACCACTTCTAAATGATTTAAATTTGCTAAACTTTGCTAAGTTTGATGGAACTGGGGATCCAAGGGTCCATCTAAGGCAATATGCTACCTTCATGGTTATTATGAAGCTTATAGAATCATAAATTGTTTAATTCTTCTTCAAATCACTAGAGGAAGGGCCAAGAGCATGGTTCTTTGACCTTGAAGATAAAATTAAAAATGATTAGCTATCGCTAACTTAGAAGTTCATCAAGCAATATAAATACAACACACAGCTAGACATCACTGGCATCTTGAGACCATGAGACAGAAACAAAGCTTTCCTTGATTATGTCATAAAATGGTAGGGTAAAGTAGTCAAAATGAGGAACCGTCCTCCTAAAGATGAATAAATAGAACTGATAATCAAAAGAGCATTACTGCACTTTAGAAAGTAGATGATCTTTACTCATTATCCCGACTTCAGAGCTCTCCATCAGGCTAGGATCAAAATTGAAGATGAGGAACCTTAATAAGCTAAAAACACCTTCCACTGCAATACTTAATCAAACATCTAAAATGCCTTCACCCAGGTTGCCAAAATAAACCTGATCCAACCCAACACTTATAACCCACCATCTACTTATGCATTCAAACCACTGAGAAAGTTCTCAAGCTTTAACCTCCCACTATCCAAAGTATTCCAAAGACTTCAACAAAAGAACCTCTTATAACCTCAAGAGCTCAAGCCTCTTCTAAACCCATTACCTCCTTAGATTGACTAAAACCTATTTTGCCACTTTCACTAGATACCCGATCACACCATTGATGCGTGTAAAACCCTTAAGAATGCAATCCAAAACCTTATTGGCTCTAGAAAAATTGATGACCAAGAAAAATAACCTAGTATCAAGACTAATCCTCTCCCAAAATTATTGAAACATGCCTCCTCCAACCTACCAGAAGCTCTTATTGAATAATCAATCCAAACTATCCAAGAAACCTAAGATAAGCTTTATAAAAAAGAAGAGAAAGAACTCTTGACGATCTTAGGAGACAAATGTTCAAGCCTTATTCTTAAACCTCATGACTCTAGTGAAGATGAACAATGCCCTTCCACCTTCGAATAAATTCCCATGATGATGCTAAAAAGAGCTAGGGATACAACTCTCCATATGAACAGTGAAGTGATTGATTGCCCTTACTCACAAGAAGCAGACACAAGCAAAAATCTCAATAATGACTATGAAGTATAGGATTTACTAGGCTGACCATCTAGAAAGTTTGACTATAAAGCTAAGTACACAACACCCTTTATTACTTATATTCACTTGGGATATGGGAAAGGAGTTTAATAATGAAGATGGGGTAGTCTATATTATTCAACTTCAGAATCTGTAGGTCATGGGGATTGATTTATAGTATGACTCTGATGATCCTCAAATCATTGTTTGGGACTAGAACAACAGTACAAAAGTAAATGAGCAAGTAGTTAAGAAGCCCTCAATAGTAGTCAATAATGTAACTCTCAGCGAGCGGGTATATCAACCTCTTGAGAAAGATAAAGATCCTCCTAAAGGAAAAGAAGTGACAAGTGGGAAGCTGCAATAAAAAAGGAAGACACTGTCCTCAAATAACTTAAGAAGACTTAAGCATAAGCTAATATCTAGGACCTACTTATAACCTTTAAGAATCATAGGGATGCCCTAGTCAGAGCACTAGATGAAGCAATGATTGCCACTAATGCCTTGCCTTATGAGATGATAGCCTCTCTAATGAAAGTGCCCTCCAATGCAGTCACCTTCTCAGATGAAGATTTATCCCTTGAAGGAAGGGTGCACAACTGCCCTTTGTTCATACAAGCAACTGTCAGGTCTAAGAAAACTTTATGCGTTATGGTGGATGACGAATCTACTATTAATGTTTACCCCTTAAGGTTACTATATAAATTCAGGATGAATATTGAAAGCCTAGAAGAATCCAATGTGGTCATACGAGCCTATAATGATTCAAAAAAGTCAATCATTGGGACTTTCAAAGTAGTAGTTAAGGTGGGTGATATCAAATTAGTAACAAAATTTATCATCTTGGACATTCCTCCAACTTTTGCCCTGTTGCTAAGAAGACTTTACTTCCACCCATTAAGGGGCATACCCTCTATTATGCATCAGAAGATTAAGTTCCCACTGAATGGAAAAGTTGTTACTATCCCTGCTAAAACAAACAACATTATTGCTTGCTTGAATGTGGTCCTACTAGGATTTTAGGTTTCTGTAATTAATGACAGTCATGTTGATCCCAAAGTCGTTGCTTTAATGAAGAAGATGTAATACCTTCTCGGAACAAGATTAGGAGGAAGGTACATTAGGGTCACATAATTCCCTAACTTTTGAGGACAGACCAATAGACATGGTTTAGGGTATGATTTTGAAAAAAGACATAAGGACTAAGAAGTTGATCGCTTTTGTGGCTAAAAGCTCAACCCGAGTCTAACAAGAACAAGTTGAGAAGTGGGTAAGTAATAGAATCGAGAAATCAGGATTTGAGATCTTCAATGACACCCTTAAAGGAAAAAACTTACTATATATGGTCATTGAAATTGACATCAATGAGCTAATGAAAAATTTAGATCTAGAATATGAGAATAAGACCCTCAATTATGCCCAAGCTGCTACCATTCTTGAATCAAGCATAGATGATATCCTGTTTGAAGACACTACTGATGATGATCTTTGTACTTTTTCTTTATCTGAAACTGATGATCTAATGAACTCTAAAGTTAATGCAATCAAATTATATTTTGCTTACTTGTTTGATGTCTTTCTTAAGATAAACTGAGAAGTGGGTAAGCAATAGAATCGAGAAACTAGGATTCAAGATCTTCAATGACACCCTCAAAGCAAAAAACTTACTAGATATGGTCATTGAAACTAACATCAATAGGTTGATGAAAAATTTAGAACTAGAAACTGAGAATAAGACCCTCAATTATGCCCAAACTACTACCATTCTCGAATCAAGCATCATTGATATCCTATTTAAAAACACTACAGATGATGATTTTTGTACTTTTTTTTATCTGAAACTGATGATGTAATAAACTCTAAAGTTAATGCAATCAAATCATATTTTGCTTACTTGTTTGATGTCTTTCTTGATGGTAGTGTGCATTTCATTGATCAAAATATTAGCATATTTGACATTCATTCCATATGCACTGAATCATTTAACATTGGCACATAATCTGAACAAAGTATTTTACATATTTTAAAAGATATTACCCCTAAAGATAGGAGAGAAATTAATAAAATATTCAAAGGATTTGCCTGGATGTATAATGATATGCCTGGTATTGATAAAGACATTGCTCAACACTTCATTCTTACTAAAGGTGGGTGCAAACCAGTGAAGCAGAAACTAAGAAGACTCAAACTAGAATAGGCCCAACTAGTAAAAGAAAGCATCAAGAAGTAGACCAAAGCAAAATTCCTAGAGGTAGTAGACTATCTGGAATGGTTAGTGAATGTGGTGCTAGTACTAAAGAAAAATAGGAGGGTTAGAATCTACGTCGACTATAGATATTTGAATAAGGCCTGCCTAAAAGATGATTTCCCACTACCTCATATTAATATAATGGTTGATAGTGCCACCACATGTGCAATGTAATTCTTCATAGATGGATTCTCCAAGTACAATCATATTATAATAGCTATTATCGACAAAGCAAAAATAACTTTCATAACATAATGGAGCATTTATTGCTATAGAGTAATGCCCTTTGGATTAAAGAATGCAGGAGCAACTTACCAAAGAATGGCAACTACAATGTTCCATGACATGATACACAAATAACTAGAAGTGTACATCGATGACATGATGGTCAAGTTAAAAACTAGGGAAGAACACTCGTTCGATCTCAAAAAATTCCTCCAAATAGTCAAAAAGTACAGTCTCAGGCTTAATATGAAGAAGTGCGTGTTCGAGGTCATTTTAGGAAAGATGTTGGGGTATGTTGTTAGTCAAAATGGGATTGAAATGGATTCATACAAAGTAAAAGCAGTTAGAGAAATGCCAGTGCCAAAACTAGAAAAAGAAATCAAAGGCTTTTTAGGGAAACTATAATTCATCAACAGATTCATCACCAAGTTAACAGTAGTGTGTGAACGAATCTTCAAGCTACTTAAAAAAGATTGGCCAGTTTAGTGGAATGAACAATGTCAGTCAACATTCGACAAGATAAAAAACTACCTAGCTAACCCACCAGTTCTGAAACTGCCTAAACCATGGATACCTTTACCTTATATTTAGCCATCGAAGGAAATGCAATCGGTATAATATTAGTCTAAGAAGGAGAAATAAAAGTGGAACATGCAGTTTACTACTTAAGTAAGAAGATGTTATCATATGAGGAAAAGTATAACCAAGTTATGCAGATATGCTTGGCAATGGTATGGACAATAAAGAAACTCACACATTACTTTTAGACCTACATAATTCAAGCTGTGTCTAAAATGGATCCGATGAAATACCTCTATGAAGTCCCCTCTATGGTAGGAAAACTTGCCAAGTGGTTCGTGTTATTGATAGAATTCGATGTGCAATATCTGACTAAGAAAGTAGTAAAGGGAAGAGCAGTGGTTGAATTTCTAGCTCTCAACCCTATTCTAGACTTAAAAGAAATCCAACTAGACTTCCTGAATGACCTCATTTCAATCATCGAGATTCAAGGATGGCAGATGTATTTTGATAGAGTAGTTAATCAATTTGGCACAGGAGTCGAGGTCATATTATAATCTCTAGAAGGTGAAGTAGTACTAATTGCCAAAAAACTCGAGTTTAGAGTCAAAAATAATGAAGTAGAATATGAGGCATGTGCACTCAGGATAGAAGCATTAATAGCCCTAGATGTTATAAAAGTCAAAATCTTTAACGATTCTATGCTAGTAATCAATCACGCCATAAAAGAATGGGAATTAAAGGAGCAGCACTTAAAACCTTACTTGGATCACTTGAAGTTGCTTACCATGTCCTTCCAAAAATGTAGATTCATTCATCTCCCCAAGAACCACAATTGGATGATAGATGCACTTACTTCCTTAGCATCGGTATGGGAAGGAACATTTAAAATGCTCATAAAGCCTTTAATCCTACTAAGATAAGGATAACCTTCTCATAAGAACTACATAATAGCAAAGACAAAAATAATTGAAAAACCTTTATTTTACGACATCCAGAGATATCTAAGAAACGAACTTATTATGATTAGGAAAGTGAAAAAGATAAGGCAGTCATCCGACGATTAGCATCGAAATTCACATCGCAATAGGGTGTGTTATACAAAAGAACTTTAGATGGGTTACAACTCTAATGCCTAAATAAAGCAAAGGCTATAAGAGCAATGGAAGAGGTACACAAAAGTGTTTGTGGTCTATACATGAATGAAGCAATCCTAAATAAGAAGTTAATTAGACAAAGGTTCTTTTGGATGACGATGATGAAATACTGTATCAAATTTACAAGGGAATGTTATAAGTGTTAAATTCATAAGGATGTCAGTCACCTTCCTGTAACATAATTACACTACATCTCCTTTCCATGGCCCTTCTCAATATAAGGATTAGACATATTTGGAGAAATCCACCTGACATCCTTGAATGGACATAAGTTCATCTTAGCGGTAGTGGATTATTTCACAATATGGGTTAAAGCAGAATCATTCATAGGGATAGGAGCCAAGCAAGTGGCTAAGTTCATTAAAAGAAATATGTTATGTCAATATAGGATCCCTCATCACATAATCTCTAATAATGGTATTTAATTCCAAGGGAAAGTTAGAGAACTACTAAGGAGTTATAAGGTGGAACATCATAAATCTTCTTCTTATAGACCATAAGCAAATGGGGTTGTCGAAGCTGTAAATAAGAACATTAAGAAGATTTTGTCAAAAATGGCTCAAACTCATCGAGATTGGGCAGACATATTGCCATATGCTTTATGGGGGTAAAGAACGACAATCAAAACTTTAACTGGAGCAACTATTAGTGACATGCACTAAGTTAATCATATATGACTATGTATTGACTTTTATCATTTTATTAATAAAGAGGCATTTTCATTATCATTTTATGTTTTGATAATTGCTTGAATAGTTAATTCTTCCTAAGGTTATCAAGTATGTGACTTGATAGTAAAACCCTTAGATTAAATATTCAAATTATCCTTAGTTATAATAATGTATTAAGACTAGTATGGTGTTGACTAATGATTATGTTTTACTAATCATGAATGAGATATTAAGTCAACTCATAGGTACTTATTTGAAAAATAATGTACTGGATTAACACATTATGAGAATACTACATAGATAACTATCATAAGTAATTCTTATCTTAGTGATATTGATTTAGTCCTTTAACCTTAAAATCACCATGGATTTCTACAAAACTATTTTATATTTTGACACAATCATACATTATCTTTAACCGAATGATAAAATAGGTTGTTGTTTGGTATGAAATGAGTTATGTGAGCAATGTTAGTGATTAAGAAGGAATTTGTCCCTCAGTTAATCTAAGAAAGATATCTATGGGCCCCTTGACAAGAAGATTGAGGAAAATGCATGGCCATACTAAAGTAAATTGATAAAGAGTTATCATTCTTAGTCTACTTGGAATCAAGAAATAATATGATTGATTTCTATAAGGATGACATAATCTATGCCTTATATTCAATCCAGATATCATGTGACAAAAGGACTAGAATATTCACTGTATATTAGGTTATGTCGGATTATTAACTTCACATGACTTGGGTAGTCATAGTGTCTTTTTAGAGGCCACTTATGACTTGTAGGCCTAAATAGAGATTTAAGGCCCACTGTCAACGTTATGTGAACCTATAGGGTCATACACTTTGAACAAGCCCAAAAGGAATATGGGTTTAGCAAGCCTAAACAAGCTCTATGGAAATAAATAAAATATTTATTTATTTATTTAAGGTAAAGGTTATCTTAAATAAATATAAAATTATTTATAATTTAATTTTAAATAAAATCAAAATAAGAATAAGTGAGAAATTACCAAAAGGTCATTTAGTAAGTGAAACCCTAATTTAGAGGTCTATAAATATGTTATATTCTCTAGGGTTTCACTTACTCATTATTCTGCCACCAAATTCATTTTTCTCTTTTTTAGTAAAATAAACACAGAGGTCTTTTAATTATTGATTTGTAAGAAATCAAGAGAAGGTGCTAGCACACAAACATTCATTTTCAATTAGGGGTTGTTCATGTGGACACTTGTGGAGGATGAATTCTTTTGGAGATGTCTTAATCTGAATTACCAAACTAAAAGCTCAAGGTGGGGTGTCACTAGAGTGAACCTCCTCTCTCCCTGCCATAAATCTTACCCCTTCTGCATTTGTGGTAAGATTTTGAAAACCCTAGATTTAATCAATTAATCGAATTACTTGGATTTGGGTTTGGGTTTGTGATTAAAATTTAATTTTTTCGTTGTGTATGGAATCACGAAACCCAACAATGGTATCAGAGCCACTTGTAATTCGATTAATTTGATTCAACATATATATGATATGCATTTGTATGATTGATTTATTTTGAAAAAGGAGTTTTTGAAAGTTTTATCAAAATAGGGTTTTGTTTCATGACGTCCTCTTAAATCTGTATGAAAACAGTAGTAAATATTAATTTAATTAATGTTTATGTTTGTTTAATATGATTAAACAGTAATCAAAATTTTAATTTTCTGGTTTATGTATTATGTTTTTATAAAAAACTGAATATGTATTCTACTTCATTAATATGATTTAATAAAATAGTAATTCTATTTTCAAAAATATGATCACTTGTATATTTTATATGTTTAAAGTTAAAACATAAATATTATGATTATATAGATTTTTATCAAAGGGTGATATGTTTAAGGGTAAAATAAATCATGCAAAATAAATCTATTTTGAATAGTTTAATCAAGTTATAATATGATTACAGTAAATTAGGGTTATTAATGTTGGCTGGTTAATAAAATGTACATATATTTTGATATGATTTAAATAGATTAATTAGACTGTAATTTGATTACAGAAATCATTAGCATTTTAGGGTTTTGGCAATAACTTATTCAAAAAGATTAGGTAAATTGTTTACTTTAAGGGGTGTTGCCTCTAAACCCTTGCCAAGGGCGCTACCCCTTAACCTCGAATGGATTTGGTGTGCAATTTTTTTAACATAATAATTTAATTAATTTGTAAATTGAATTATTTTGCAATATGTGTTTATTATTAAATGCATGGTGCATAGCATGCCCTTTGAACCAATGTGATTGGATTTTATTATTTTTATTTTATTAGGTTGTAATTTTTTAAATATGGCCTGTGAGTCATTTTATTTATTGTAATTATTTTATTTTATTAGATAGTAATATAATAGTTTTAATTACAACATGTAATGTAAATCAAGACCTAATATGCAAATTCAAGTTAGAGGCCCATGATAGAGATCTAAGGTAATAGCCCAAGGAGGAGGTCTATGGTAGAAGATGGAGATCCAAATGAAAGGCTCAATTTGTATTTATAATATCACCTAAGTTTGACCTTTGATTTTCATATTGGCTTATGAAGATCAACATAGTTATAAGTCATGCTATGTCACGTTTATCTTATTATATTAGTATGTCATGCATGTGATGCCATGTATATGATGCAATATAACAATAACTAAATAAGATAAAAATTAATTAAACCCTCATTTAATAGTAAGTCATTAAAATGCCTCCCATTAGTCAACACTTATCAAGATTTAGATTGCTATATATAGGTTATGCCAAAGCATTATGTATAAAGCCATCTAAATAAGATAAGATGGATAATGGTGATATCCATATGTTTGAGTTGGTTAGACTTAACTAGGTTATCAAAATGGTTTTTGACCTAGGACATCTGATAGGATATGCCAGTACATGTGATATCCTATAATTATCCAAGAATTACATGAGATGTAATTGATAAAGTATTACCTACCTAAATAGCCACACTTTAATTGATAAGCCAAAGCTTACTTGAAGTACGGTGAAATAAGGATCTTGGCCCACTAAGAAATTTGAATTGTTGAAATCATTTTGAGGGTTTTATAATTTATGAAAATTTAGTGGGAGTTTTCTTATGCCTCATTCATAATAAAATTGAATGTATTATTATTTTTATAGATAATGACATTAAACACTGCACCTACCATGTCACTATGATTTATCCTTCAGAAGGATAAGCTAAATAGGACTAACTTTCTTAATTGGTATGGAAGCCTAAGAATTGTTCTTAGGCAAGAAAGAAAGGAATATATCCTTGATCAATCCCATCCCAGAGGAACTAGCTACTAATGCTCTTAGAGCACAAAATGATGCTTACAATAAGCATCTCAATGATTCAGTTGGTGTCATTTGTCTCATGATTGGATGCATGGAGTCTAACCTTCAAAAGCAACTGATGGAAATGGAGGCTTATACTATAATAGGCCATCTCAAGGAAATGTTCCAAGAGAAAGCTAGAATATAAAGGTTTAATACCATTAGGGCATTGCTCTCTTACAAGTTGATTACTAGCAGCTCTACTAATCCTTATATTCTTATAACAAAAGGTCATTTTGAACACTTGGACAAACTTGGTCTCAAGATTGAACAAGAATTGGTTATTGATATCATTCTGCAATCTTTACCTGAAGTTTATGATGGTTTCATCATGAATTTCAATATGCATAGTATGGACAAAATTCTTTCAGAGTTGCATAGGATGCTTAAAACTATTGAAAAGAACATTAAGAATTCCACCAAGGATGTTCTAATGGTCAATAAGGGAAAGGGTATGAAAAGGGTTGGAAAGGGCAAGGGCGAGGCTCCCAAAGGCTTTTAGAAGCCAAAGCCAAAGCCTAAGTCTAAAGTTGAACCCTAAGCAAAGCCACCAAAGGAGGGAATATGGTTTTTACGTAATGAGCCAGGTCATTAGAAAAGAAATTGTAAACTACATATGAATGATCTGAACAAGAATAAGGGTAGTGCAACTACCTGTTCAGGTATTCATGTTATAAAAATTAATTTATCTCCTTATGATTCTTGGGTATTAGATACTAGATTAGGATCTTACATTTGTACTAATGTGCAGAGTCTAAAAAGGAGTAGATCATTGGCTAGAGGCGAAGTGGACTTATAAGTTGGCAATGGAGCAAGAGTTGCTGCTTTAGCCGTAGGGACTTATGAGTTAACTTTACCTAGTGGACTTGTTTTAAATTTGAAAAATTATTATTATGTGCCTACTATGTGTAGGAGTATTATTTTTGCTTCTTGTTTGTATAAGAAAGGCTTTGAATTTAATATTAGGAATAATAAATGCAATATTTATCATGATAACATTTTCTATGGATTTGCTCCACGTACTAGTGGTCTTTATGTTCTAAATGTTGAAGACACTAATGGAAAGTCAATTTTTAACATTGATACAAAGAAGTTCAAATCTAATGATTTAAACACTACTTATCTCTGGCATTGTCGTTTAGGCCACATAAATGGGAAACACATTTCAAAGCTTCACCAAAATAGGCTTTTGAATTCATTTGATTATGAATCATTTGAAACATGTGAATCTTATTTACTAGGAAAAATGACTAAAATGCCTTTTACTAGAAAAGGTGAGAGGGCTAATGAGTTATTGAGCCTTATACATTCATATGTATGTGGACCATTAAGCTTAATTACTAGAGGAGGCTTCCAGTACTTCATCATTTTCACAGATGATTTCAGTAGATATGGCTATGTCTATCTAATGAAACATAAATCTAAATCTTTTGAAAAGTTCAAAGTTTTCAAGAATAAAGTACAAAACCAACTTGGTAAAAATATTAAAACACTAAGATCAGATTAAGGTGGTGAATATTTAAGGCAATAATTTATAGATCATCTTAGAGGTTGTAGGATCATTTAACAACTGACTCCTCCAAGTGCACCACAATAGAATAGTGTGTTCGAACGGAGAAATCGAACTTCATTGGATATGGTTCAATCAATTCTATCAAAGGCAGTTGAAAAGACACCATATGAGATGTGGACTGGAAACTCATAGTTTGTCTTTTCTTAAGATTTAGGGATGTGAAGTTTATGTGAAGCGTCAAATCTCAGATAAACTAGCACCCAAATCTGATAAATGCTTTTTTGTGGGATATCCTAAAGAAACTAAAGGATATTACTTCTACAATGCTTCTAAGAACAAAATGTTTATTGCTTAGAATGGTGTATTTTTGGAAAGAGAATTTATTTCCAAAGGAACTAGTGGGAGCACAGTGCAACTTGAAGAAATTCAAGACCTATAAAATAGCATTGTACCAAGTATGGAATTACAGCTAGATCAATAAGTAATTATTCAACCTGTATAAGTACTAGAAAGCCTAAGGAGGTCTGGTAGGACACATCAAATCCCTATGAGATATGGATTTCTTATAACTGATGATAATGATGTGTTGATTGTGGATCAAAGTGAGCCCACATCCTATCAAGAGGCCATAAATAGTCCTAACTCTGAGAAATGGCTAAAAGCCATGAAATCAGAAATGCAATCCATGTATGATAATCAAGTATGGACCTTGATTGACCCAACTGATGGCTTCAAAACTATTGGATGCAAATGGATTTTTAAAAACAAAACAGACATGGATGGTAATGTGCATACCTTTAAGGTAAGACTAGTTATAAAGGTTTTTAAAGAAACACATGGTATAGACTATGATGAAACATTTTCACCAGTTGTTATGCTAAAATTTATTCGAATTCTCCTTACTGTAGCTACATACTATGATTATGAGATATGGCAAATGGATATCAAAACATCGTTTCTTAATGGAAACTTACTAAAGGAAGTGTACTTGACAGTCAGAGAGTTTTGTCAATCCTAAAAATTTTGGAAAGGTATGCAAGCTTCAAAGGTCCTTTTATGGACTGATGCAAGCATCTCGGAGTTGAAATCTTCATTTTGATGAAGCAGTCAAAGAGTTTGGCTTCATTAAGAATGAATATGAACCTTGTGTCTACAAGAAGGTTAGTGGGATTGCAATTGTATTTTTAGAGTTGTATGTTAATGACATACTACTTATTGGAAATGATATTCCTATTTTATAAAATGTTAAATCATGGCTAGGGAATTGTTTCTTAATAAAAGACTTGGGTGAAGCCACTTATATATTAGGCATCAAAATCTATACAGATAAATCTAACAGGCTTATTGGCCTAAGTTAGAGCACTTACATTGATAAGGTATTGAACATGTTTAGCATGCAAGACTCTAAGAGAGGATACATGCCAATGTCATATGGCATTAGTACTAGCAAGACTCAGTGTCCTATGACATAAACCAGCAAGACTCAGTGTCCTATGATATAAGATGAGCGAGACCACATGAGTAAGATTCCATATGCTTATGCTATTGGATTTATAATATATGAAATGTTGTGTACTCAACTTGATGTTTCATATGCCTTAAGCACAACGAGCAGATACTAGTTAGACCCAAGTGAAAGTCATTGGACAATAGTTAAAAATATCCTTAAGTACTTGAAAAGAACTAAGAATGCATTTTTACTATATAGTGGTGAGGAAGATGAGCTAGTTATGAATGGTTACACGATGCCAGCTTCCAAACTAACAAGGATGATTATCAATCACACTCAGGTTATGTGTTTTATTTGAATAAAGGTGCAATGAGCTAGAGGAGTTCTAAGCAAGACGCCGTTGTTGATTCTATAATATAAGCTAAGTATATAGCTACCTCAGAAGTAGCTAAGGAGGCTGTTTGGATCAAGAAGTTCATAACTGGACTAGGTGTTATTCCTAGTATATAAGATCTAATGAACTTGTATTATGAGAATAATGGAGCTATAACTCAAGCTAAGGAGCCCATATCACATCAGAGATCCAAACATATATATCATCTCATTTAAGAAATCATTAAGAGAGGAGACGTGAAAATATGCAGAGTACTTACAAATGATAATGTTGCTAATCCACTTATAAAGCCTCTTCCACAGCCTAAGCATGAGAGTCATACTAGGTCTATAGGTATTAGTTTTAATATAGATTGGGCCTAATGCAAGTGAGAGTTTGTTAGTGATATACATTAGGTTAATCATGTATGACCATGTTTTTACTTTATCATTTTATTAATAAAGAGGCATTTTCATTATCATTTTATGTTTTGATAATAATATGAATCTACAAGTATACAGGTCAAGTTATAGAATAGGATTGTAAGTTTAAATATCAATCCCACAAGGAAGAGGTTAGTATTAGTTCGCTTGATTTACGTGCTTGTCTAAACAGATTAATTTGTATGTTGTAAAGCAATTAAAATTAAAACTAAATTAATTTTTATGAAAAATAAGCAGTGTGTAGTATGTACTAGAGTTTCTCTTTTCACTTAGATCTGTATTAACTTAAAATCTAATTTATACAATCTCTCTCATATTCATGTTTAAGATGCTACCACTCTGATTCTTATAAATCTCTCTCGAACATTTATAAGGTGAGCTTTTTATTTCAAATATTAATTCGAATAAAGGGACTCTCACCTCACAAAACTCTAATAAATAGATCCATAACAAACTTAAGCTCTAAAGGTAAAGATGCAATATTAACTCTTAACCGGTATCTCTACTCAAATTAAGATTTAATAGTTTTTATTTTAGATCCCTAAGTGTAAATCTCCTCTCAGTATTAATACTCTTAGCATAGGATAACTCAATATAAACATTACAACCGTAGGTATAAATCTCCTCTTGGTCTCAATATACCAACTTAAATAATTGAATCATTCATGAAGCATAAGAATAAAAACCATAAACATGACATGAATTGAGATTATAATTAAAAAGAAATGTGAGTTTAATACATCTCTAAATTACTCAAATAACTCTAGTACAAAATGAGATTAAGCTATCATGTTCATACAGAGAATAAGAAAATAATTAACAGACATAGCAAACAAAATCAATATACAAGATGAGAAAAGATAACTCCTTAATCCTTGTCAATGTAGCTCTAGATTGTTAATCTCTATACTGTCTACTTGTACTTTAATGTAGATGAATGAGCTTCACTCTCTGTCCTCTCTAATTATTCTTTATTTTTCTCCGTCTCTCCATAATTCTCTTTCTGTAATTTTGTTATTGGCTGTTTGGCGAGTTTATAATGCTCTTATATCCTCAAAATTAGGGTTGTATGTGGTACATGCGTGCTTCTTTTTATCCAGGTAGAATTTCCTTAAATGTGCAAGCATGGCCGTGCAAATCCAAAATTAGGCTTGCTAGGTCATGCACATGCAAAGGAAGTCTTTAGCATGATTGTGCACTTTTCTTTAAGTGCAATACACGACCGTGTTATGCCTTTCACGATCATGCCCTTTCTTGGTAATTTTTTGCAGGGCCATGCTTGGCATTGCATGGCCGTGCATTCCTTCCCACAAATGCTTGGCATTGCATGGTTGTGCATGGTCAATCCATACCCGTGTTCCTTTCTTTGACTTTTCTTGATCTTTGACTTTTTTGCACAGTTGTGATGCATATTACATGCCTATGTATTTTAATTCCTATAGAAAAAAATAAAAACTCAGCGAGAAGAATACAAAAATTGGATAAAAAAAAACTCCTAATTTATTTAATTAATGCATGATTTTGTCTTTATTTTATTTAAATGTCCTAATATTTTCTAAATGCTAATTCTATTAATTATTATGTAGAAATGGAAAATTATGCACCTAATATGAGATATTATTAAATTAAAATGAGTCTAATTTTTAATAAGAAAATGCAATTATCAAATACCCCCACACTTGAACTTTTGCTTGTCCTCAAGTAAGAACCTTATTATAACAATAATATAAGCATATCAAAATAAAATTAAGGATAGTTTAATCAATGCAGTAACTGGTTAATACAAGTGTTATTTAGCAAAATTGTGTTAATAAATAAAGAAAAAGACTGTGAATATTACCAAGTGAAGCATACCTCTCAAATGATTTATTCATAAGAATTGATGAACTAGAAGTTATAAACCAAGAAAAGTCAAACATATTTAAATTATTAGTCAACCCTTAAGCTAAATATGATAACCAACTAAATTTTATTTTTATTTTTTTATGCTGGATTAGAATCCTTCCCAACTTTGGTATTCCCTATTGTTCCTGTATTACTGAGTATGAATACCACCATTAGGAACCTTTGGATTACTCATATTCAATTTGAGCATTGGAGTAGAATGGAGCTTGTTATAGGCTTTTAAAAGCTTTTTGCTCCTCTAATATTTTTTTTAATATAGCTAAACATATAATAGAAAAAAGGCTTTCCTAATAATAAAAATCTATCCAAATCTCTTAATTACGAAAATTTTATCCAAAAATCCTTTTTAAATAAAACAAAAGAGAGGTAAATATTTAGGTTGATTAAAAGTCAAAAAGTTTAATTCTCAAGAATTAACAAAGTTTTAAACTGTATACTATAAGAATTAACCATATATTGCATCAACTAAACTAGCAAATTTTAATTTTAATATACAAAACTTATAATTATAACAAGTTAGCAAAAATAAAAGTGTGGGATATTATTATTATTATTATTATTATTATTATTATTATTATTATTATTATTATTATTATTATTATTATTATTATTATTATTATTATATATTTTAACATGAACTGCAATAAATAAATGACAAATCACTCAAAATTAACAAGATAAAATACTAAAAGGTAAAGTAAGGAAATACTCCCCCACACTTGAATTGTACATTGTCCTCAATGTGTTGCACTGTAAGTGGAAGGAAATGTCTAAAATCTAGGAAAAGAAAACAAAAAGAAAAATAAAATAATAGACAATAAAATATAAAATGAAAAAGTCACACAAAAAGACATATTTATTAATAAACGAAAATTCAACAGTACATTATTTGATATTGAACTGACATAAAAACACATTAGAAGCACATTGACATAAATATGAAAAAAACAACATAGACTTAAATTAAAACACACCAATCAAAAACACGTAAAAACATTCTTCTTCATAAAATCACATTAAAATGACATCAAATCATTCTTCATTCTCTGGCTCATCAGATTAAGCTACCTCTGATGCATCAGGGTAGGGAGGGGAAATGAATCCTTGATGGGCAAAATAGGAAGTGAGGTAGAAGAAGTTAGGAGGAAGATTGATGAAGAGAAAAGTAAAGAGATGGTTCTCAATATAAAGGGAAGAAAATAAAAAAAAATTTCACAGAAGTGAATATAAGGTTGACGATGAAGATGAAGTGTGGTGTATGTGATTTATAAAGGGAAAAGGAAATGCATGTGACATATGACTTTTGGGAAAGTGCATGGATTTAGGTTTTAGTGAGAATGGGGAAGTGAAAGGTTTAGGTGTTTAGTGAAGGGGTAAGTGTAGGGTTGTGTCTTTTTGTGGATCGATAAATGAGGGTTAGGCTTTTTTTTTTTTTAGTGAAAAAGGTAGATGAATGGTTTAGGTTTGATGAGAAAAAGACAAGTGAAGAGCAGAAAGGTTAAATGATAATACTTATACCATAAATATATTAATAATATAATGTAATCTAATATATAATATAAATATAAAAAATAAATATATAGATATATATAAATAAAAAAAATAAAAATAAATTAAATATAGTTAAATATATAAATATATGTATATATAAAGGATAAGGATTTGAAAAGGTGTTTTGATGTTTTGGGGAAAGTAAAGGTCAAAAAGGGTGTCAGGTGAAATGAATTTACACGCCCATGCTATGTGTGAATGCATGAATCATGCACACACCCATGCACTTTAAAAACTTGAAAATTATAAGGCCGTGTTAGATGAAGCACGATTGTGCACTAATGTAAGCATGAAATGACATGGCCGTGCTAGGTAAAGCATGGCCGTGCACCAAGTAGGAATAAAAATGGCATGGCCGTGTTAGGTGAGACACATCTGTGCAAAATGTAAGCTAAAAAATGACATGGCCGTGCACAATGTAGGCAAAATATTGACACAGCCGTATGCAGGCAAAAATGACACGGCCGTGCTAAGTGAGACACGACCGTGTTTTAGTGCCTGATTAAACAGGTGTGTAACTTAATGGCATGTTATAGATGGTGGGGTTTAGCGTGCGTCCAAGATTTTAACAACCGCGACACTGTTTAAGCTCAGGGCTCTAGAGAACACATTAACCACTGTCACAAAGACATGGTGTGGAGATGAGGAATCGTCACCTAGGGTAATAACTGAGACAAATCGAAAAGGTGGTAGTCGATTCCCTAAAAGAAAGCTAGCATCACAATCAGGAGATTCTGGATACAAAATATCAACTTCTTTTAGTCTCGTGTTCATTTAGAATTACTTTATGAATTACTATATTATCCTCTATTTATATACAATTTCATATAAACCCGTATTCTAGCAATTAACTCCAAGGCAAACCAGTCATGAAAATACAAGTAAATAATGCATTTAATAGAACATATAATCCCTAAATTAGTATAATATACATGGTATTTAATTAAATGAACTAAATCTACTTATTTTTAATTTACAAGTGAGCTCAAGACTAATTCCTTATAATTTTAATTAAATGAACCTAAGTATGTTTATTTTAATTCTAAAGATGGGCCTAAATCTACAATTTATGGAGGTATTTAAATTAGTGGGCCTAATTCTACATGTTTTAATTCTAAAGTGACATTAAATCTACAAATTATGAAAAAGAATTTAATTAAATGGGCTAAGTCTAATTAATTAAATTAAATTAGGCGGACCTATGTCTAATTTACTAGATGGGCCTAAGTTATCTCTAACTTAAAATCTATTTAATTATGGTCCTAAAATGTATTTTAATTAGTTAAACCTAAAAACCCTAAATTTATCCAAGTGGATTAAAATCTAATATGGGCTTAAGACCCAAAACGCATAAGAATAAACAAATAAGCACAAAACACATGAAAACAAATAAACAAGCCTAAAAAAAAAATAAAACATATTAAAACAATTAAATTAAAGATCAAATAACTAATTAAATTATTTCCTTCTAAACCCTAATTTTCATTAGCATGCAACCTAAATTAATCTACTTCTTCCATTGATTTTAATTAATTACCCAATTGAAACCCTAACTTTACTAACCAAATAATCAAAATAAACAAGCAATCACACACATAATTCCACTATTCCTACTATTGAGGCTATTACAATAATCTATAGAAAATAATTAATACAACCCCAAAAATAAATAAATAAAATAAAGCAATAAAATAGAAATAATAATAAAAAAAACCACCCTAGAAACTATACCTTCACAAGGTCTTATCCATGACATTCCATGAACCTCTTATGGATTTGATTCTCCAAATTTGATCATCATGTGTTTTCCTCCATAATCACCATAAAAAGAATAAAAATTATGATTAGTGAATAAATAATAAAAATAATAAAACAAAATAAAAATCAATAGAACCAAAAAAAGAATAAATAAATAAAATAAAATAAAATAAAGAGAAGATGATGTTTATGGATGATTTTAATGAAGTGCTCCTCAAATTTGTAGAATCACTATTCTTGATAGGACTTCGAATATTATTCTTAAAAAATTCTTCAAAGATCTTTTAATCAAGCATTTAAGTAAAAGAAATTTTGTAAAGAATAAGATTTTTTTCTCTCTTTTCTTTTTTCTTTTTTTTTTCTTGTTTTGCCTTCTTCTTTTTCTCTCTTTCTCTTCGTTTTTTTTCTTTCCTCTCTTCCCTTCGTTTCCCCCCCTTTTCAGAGCAAAAGCCCTCCTTATACAAGGATACATTTTGAAACCCTAGTTATAAATTAATTCTTAAAAGACTTCTATTTCCTTAAAAAATATTATCAAAATAATTTTAAGAGAATTTTAAACCAATTAGGACTCAATTTATCTAGAAAATTCGAGATTTATCTAGAAAATTCAAGAATTTGCGGAAGAAGTCTAATTTTGACCAAAATTGTGTAATTCCGATCGGAATTAGGGTAATTCTGATCACCCTTTTTTTAAACTTTTAATTAAAAAAGGTCCTTTAAAGAATTTAAGTTTTGCAATTAGATCCCTAAAAAGCATTGCAATTTAGTTCATAAAAACATTAAATCCTTTCTTTAAAAAAATTCAATTAGACCCTTAAAGTTTTAAAGTTTTAAATATTAAAGACCTATTCATGACATTTTCATCATTGGAGTCTTTTGTCGCATCCATAACTCATCATCTCGAAATTAGGTGTCTATATATGACCATGCTACTTTTAGGAAGCTTGGCCCTACTTATGCATGCATACATCGTGTAATACTAACATATGTCCACACTTTCAAATTATCATTCATAGTCACTCCAAACATTTTTAAAGTCAACCAAGCATTCAAGCACATAAACAATTTCAGAAGTTTATAAATAAAAACAAAAGTAAAGAAAACTTCCCCAATTTATTTTCAAATGCTACAGTACTCTGTATTTTGAACATCATTGATGCATGTATACCCAGGATATTCAGAAAACTACATGAAGAATAAATCTCCTTAGGGGGAATTAAACTAACTAAAAAAATTAAATTAAGTAAATAAAAAACACTAAGGTTATCTCCCAAGAAGTGCTTTATTTATGTTCATTCCTAAGCTTGACTATGGCCATGTGGTTCTTTATTTCTTTGGTGAAGGCAGAGTCTCCTTCATCTTCATTACAGGTAATGGTAGTTGTGATGCACCTGTCTCAGTTATAGGTGCTTCTTGTAACTCCTGAGTGCTTATGAGTTGTGATGTCTCCTCCCCAAAATTCAACTTAAGTTATTGTCCATTCACCTTGAAAGGTTCACCTTTATTGCTTTGACTTACCACTGCTTCATGGGGAAATACTTCTACTACTATAAAAGGACTAGACCATATAGACTTTAGCTTCCTAAGGAAGAGTCAGAGTCTTGAATTGAACAAAAGAACCTTGTCCCCTTTTTTAAAGTGCTTTAGCTTAATCATTACATCATGCCATCTTTTAGTATTGTCCTTGTAAAGTTTGGCATTCTTATAAGCCATATTCCTAATTTCCTCCAGTTCATCTAGTTGGAGAAGCGCCTCTCCCCTGCTTTCTTATAGTTCATATTTAGGGCTTTGATAGCCCAATATGCTTTGTGCTCGAGCTCCACTAGAAGATGACAGGCCTTACCAAATACCAAATGATATGGTGACATTTTGAGTGGAGTCTTAAAAGCAATTCAATAGGCCCACAATGCATCATCAAGCTTAAGTGTCCAATCTTTCCTAGAGCTATTCACTGTCTTTTCTAGAATCTTCTTCATTTATCTATTACTCACTTCAACTTGCCCATTGGTTTGTAGGTGGTATGGTGTAGAGACCTTGTGCTTTACACTATATCTTGCTAGGAGGACTTTAAACTGTTTGTTGTAGAAACGACTTCCTCTATCACTTATAATGGCCCAAGGAGACCTAAACCTTATGAAGATCTTTTTCAAGAACTTTTATACCACTCTGGCATCACTAGTAATACAAGCCTAAGCCTCAACCTATTTTGACACATAGCCAACATAAACAAGATTTTATCGATTCCTAAGAGAGAAAGGAAATGGTCCCATAAAGTCTATACCCTATACATCAAAGAGTTCAAACTTTAGAATTCTAGCTTGTAGCATCTCCTCTTTCCTTGAAAGTCACCCACTGCGCTGTCACTTATCATAATTCATGATAAAGTTTCTAACATCCTTAAATACAGAAGGCCAATACAATCCACTTTCAAGTATTTTAGCCACCATCTTGTTTGGTCCATAGTGTCCACCATGGGGAGAACTATAATAGTGGTGCATTATATCATATATCTCTGAGTTAGGAATGCACCTTCTCACTAAGCCATCGTTGCATAATTTCCACAGATAAGGATCATTCCACATATAGCTCTTTGCATAATGCATGAGCTTCTTTCTTTGTTGATATGAGAAGTTCTTAGGAAGTTGCCCATATGAAAGAATATTAGCCAATTTTGCATACTAAGAGATAAATGCAAGTGTAAATAGTGTCTCATCTGAAAAAGTCTCCTTAATGGTTGCTTAATCATTGTTCCCCTTTTCTAAGTGAGAGAGGTGATTAGCTACCAAATTCTCTAAACCCTTTTTGAAGAACCCATCGAATCAAACTTGGCTTAGAATCTTTCTTGGATAATAGATATTTGATAGCCGTATGATTTGTGTACACTATCACTTTCACTCATATGGCTTGGTTGGTGGCGTCGCACATTAGTTCGAATGGAAGGCTCTAATCTGGTGGTACCATAATGGGTGCTGATATAAGTTCCTTCTTTAACCTATCAAACATAGATTTATAATAATTAGTGAACTTAAAAGGGGCATCTTTTTTCTAGTAACTAAGAAAGAGGTTTAGAAATTTTAGAAAAATCCTTAATGAAGCGTCTATGAAAGCCGATATGTCCAAGGAAGCTTCTAACACCTTTTACATGGGTTGGATAACTGAGATTTTCAATTGTCTCTATCTTGGCTCAATTAACTTTTATTCCCCTTACTGAAATCTTGTGTCCCAACACTATGCCTTCATCCACCATAAAGTGGCATTTTTCCTAGTTTAGCAACAAATTAGTTTCCTCACATCTTGCCAATACCTTCTCTAAATTATTGAGGCAACAATCAAATGAATCTCCAAATATTGGGAAGTCATCCATGAAGACATCTATGATATCCTCAACTAAATAAGAGAAGATAGCTATCATGCAATGTTGAAATGTGGCAGGGGCATGCATAACCTAAAAGGCATTCTCCTATAGGCATACGTATTGTAAGGATAGATGAATGTTATTTTCTCTTGGTCCTCTAGAGCTATAGCAATTTGGTTGTAACTTGAGTAGCCATCAAAGAAGTAGTAGAAAGTATGTCATGCAATTCTCTCAAGCATCTGGTTAATGAATGGCAAGGGAAGGTGGTCTTTTCTTATGGCATTGTTGAGCTTCCTATAAAAAATACAGACCCTCTAACTAGTCACAACTCTTGTTAGAATTAACTCTCCTTCATCATTCTCTACTATGGTCATCCCTCTTTTCTTTAGCACACATTGAATAGGGCTCACCCAACTGGAGTCTAAGATTGGGTATATAATACCTACATCAAGAAGCTTCATAATCTCTTTTTTATCACTTCCTACATGTTTGGATTTAATCTTCTATGTTGTTCAATGCTAGGTTTGCACCATCGTCCATCAGTATTTTATGTATACAGTAGGATGGGCTTATCCCTCTGATGTTAGAGATCTGCCACCCAATAGCTTTTACCCTTCTCCTCAGCATCTCCACAATTAAGGTTTCTTGTTCAAAAGTGAGTTTGGAAGAGATAATGATTGGTACAGTTTGGTTGTCTCCTAGGAAGGTATATTTGAGGTGAGGTGGTAAAGGTTTCAATTCAAGTGAAGGTGGTGAAATAATAGAAGGCTGTGTGGGTTGGATATTTAAAGTCTATGGTGTATACTTCTAAGGATGGTCTGTTTGAGAAGGTTTAGGTTCAAGAGTTTCCTTTGAACTCTCCTCCACTTGTAAAGGATCTTTAGCTGCTCATAGTTGAGTATGGAAAGCTTCATCCACACATTTATCTACTACATCCAAGCGCATGCAGAAATCTCCATCAACAGGCCGTCTACTTGCCTTATAAATGTTGAAGACACATTTTTCTTCTCCTACTCTTAATGTGGGAGTTTCTTCATGCACATTAATTAAGGCTTTGGAAGTGTATAAGAACGACATGCCTAAGATTAAAGGCACCTCCTCATCTTCTTCAAAATCCATAACAACAAAATCAATAGGGAATATAAACTTGCCTACTTTTACTAACGCATCCTCAATAATCCCTAGTGGTTTTTTAGTAGTACGGTCTGCCAGTTAAAGAATAATATTTATGGTCTTTCCTTCCAAATTCAATTTCCTAAAAATGGATAGGGGCATAAGGTTTATAGAGGCACTCAAATCACACAATACTTTCTAGAAATGCATGCTTCCTATTTCATAGGGGATGGTTTGGCTTCCAAGGTGCCTAAGCTTGCTTGGAAGCTTGTTTGAGATTAGGGCACTACATTCCTTTATCAAAGTCACCGTCTTCAGTTCTTCAAGCTTCTTTTTATTAGAGATTAAGTCTTTGAGAAATTTTTCATACTTCAGCATCTGAGTGATGGCCTCCACAAAGGGTATGTTAACTTGGATCTTTTTAAGCATGTCCAGGAATTTTGAAAACTGAGGATCAAGCTTCGTTCTCTTCAACCTTTATGGAAAGGGAATGGGTGGCTAGTACTCTCTTTCTTTACTCTCTTTAGTTCCCTTTGATTCTCCACTATTTTTCACTTTATGGAGCTTTCTTTGATAGTGGCTTTACCCTATTTGCTTAAGCTAAACTCTGTAGGTAGTTCCTCTTCTTTACCACTTCTTAGGGATATAGCTTTCACTTGCTCTATTGGATTTGTCTCAGTATTGCTTGGTAAGTTTCCTTGGTTGCATGATGTCAATGCATTAGCTATCTGGCCCATTTGCACTTCCAGATTATGAATGGAAGAAGAATGGTTCTTGAACATCAATTGAGTATCTTTCTGAATCTAGTCCACCTTCGCCTCTAGCTTGCAGTTTGAATCTTCTTAAAGAGTCATCCTTTTGTCCATCATCTCCATGAACTTGTCTAGCTTACCTTCAAGAATGAGTTTTGGTTATGTTGAGCTAGTTGATGCAGGTTCTGAAAAGTTAAGTTTCCAAAACTAGGTGGTAGTTGTCTATTCTGCCCTTGCTCCTTTTAATTTTTCCATGAGAAATTAGGGTGGTTCCTCCAAGATGAGTTATAAGTATTTATGTATAGGTTGCTTTAGTTTTGTGCATAATTAGCACGCTCCATGTTTTATGTCAGAATACAGTCACTAGTGTCGTGCTCCCCTTGACACAACTCGCAGTTTAAAGTGTAAGTTGTTGACAGAGCATTAACATTCATCTTTTTCAGTTCATGGGCTAAAGTGTCTAGCTTGGCAGTGACCATACTTAACCCATCAAGTCCCATAACACCCTATTTCTTTATTATCATGGCTCGTTCATTATTCCATAGGTGTTGAGCTATAACAATCTCCTCAAACAAATTAAGAATCTCCTTTAGAGTTTTATTCATGATAGAGCCTCCACAGGCTGCATCTATATTGCATGTTACTCGAATTAATGCCCTTGTATAAAGATTGCACCAAATCCCAAGGAAGAATTAAATGTGAAGGACATTATCTCTGTAAGTCCTTGAATCACTCCCATGCTTTAAAAAGTGATTCATCATCTCTTTAGTAAAAGGAATTAATCTCACTTCTAATTCTTAAAGCTTTAGCATGGGGAAAATACTTATTAAAAAAGATTATGTACATCTCATTCCAAGTTCTGATGGAGTTTGGAGGTAACCTAGCAAACCACCTAGCTGCCTTGTCTGTGAGAGAGAAAGGAAATAAAATAAAGCAAATGGCTTCTGAAGATACTCCATTCATTCGCAGAGTTCCACAATACTCCATAAATCGATGCATATGTGCAATGGGGTCCTCTGAGGGTAGTCCATGAAATTATGAACTTTGGATCATCTGAATCATGTCAAGTTTAACCTCAAAGTTGTTTGTTGCTATCACTGAAGGCACAATTAGATTTTGATCTTACTGCATATTAGAGTTTAGACACTCTCTCATGGTTTTGTTGACCATAGGGTTCTAGCGCTAATTAAGGAGATGATTTGCATTATTTTGATTGTTGATGTTGTTGGTTCCTTCTCCTCTACCACTGGTATCATTAGGCCCATTTCCTTGATTCATGGCTCCTTGCTACTCTCTTCACCTTTTATAGAATGTTCTGTCAATTTTAGGATTGAATGCTTCAAGCTCTTCGTCAAGGCTTCGAGTTTTACGCATACACCTAGTTCCTGTGAAAGAAAACAAAAATAAAACTAAAAATAAAATAAAAAAATGTTTAAATCAAACAGCATCAAGCTACTTTTAATATTAAACTCTTCCTTGGCAATGACACCAAAAACTTGATGTGAATCCGTAAGTATATGGGTCAATTTATAGAATAGGACTGTAAGACTAGATATTGATCCCACAAGGAAGAGGTTAAGTACTAGTTTGCTTGATTTATGTGTTTGTCTAAACAGATTAATTTTTATGTTGTAAAGTAATTAAAATTAAAACTAAATTAATTTTTATGAAAAATAAGCAGTGTATAGTATGCACTAGAGTTTCTCTTTTCACCTAGATCTGTATTAACTCAAAATCTAATTTATATAATCTCTCTCACAATCATGTTTAAGATGCTACCGCTGTGATTCTCATAAATCTCTCTAGCATTTATAAGGTGAGCTTATTATTTCAAATATTAATTCGAATAAAAGGACTCTCACCTCATAAAACTCTATTCAATAGATCCATAACAAACTTAAGCTCTAAAGGTAAAGATGTAATATTAACTCTTAATCGGTATCTCTACTCAAATTAAGATTTGATAGTTTTTATTCTAGATCCCTAAGTGTAAATCTCCTCTCGGTCTCAATACTCTTATTATAGGATAACTCAATATAAACATTATAATTGTAGGTATAAATCTCCTCTCGGTCTTAATATACCAACTTAAATAATTGAATCATTCATGAAGCATAAGAATAAAAACCATAAACATGACATGAACTGAGATTATAATTAAAAAGAAATGTGAGTTCAATACATCTCCAGGTTACTCAGATAACTTTAGTACAAAATGAGATTAAGCTATCATGTTCATACAGAGAATAAGAAAACAATTAATAGATGTAGCAAACATAATCAAGATATAAGATGAGAAAAGAGAAAACTCCCTAGTCCTTGTCAATATAGCTCCAGATTGCTGATCTCTTTACTGTCTACTTGTACTCTGATACAAGTGAATGAGCTTTACTCTCTATCCTCTCTGAAATTCTCTCTTTGATTATTCTCTATTTTTCTTTATCTCTATGTAGTTGTCTTTTTATAATTCTATTGTTGGCTGCTCGATGAGTTTATGATGCTCTTATATCCTCAGAATTAGGGTTGCACGTGGTACATATGTGCATTTTTTTAATCCAGGTAGAATTTCCTTAAATGTGCAAGCATGGCTGTGCAAATCCAAAATTGGGCTTGCACGACCATGCACATGCAAAGGAAGTCTTAAGCACGACCATGCTTATGCCTTGCATGGTCGTGCACTTTTCTCTTAATGCAATACATAGCCGTATTGTGCCTTGCACGGTCGTGCCCTTTCTTGGTAATTTTTGGCATAGTTGTGCTTGGTATTGCATGGTCGTGTATTCCTTCCCATAAATGTTGGCATGGCCATGCTTGGCATGGCATGGTCGTGCATGATTAATGCACACCTATGTTCCTTTCTTTGACTTTTCTTGATCTTTGACTTGACGTATATAAGTCATAAAATCTAGAGGAGTGATGGTCATCTTTTTAATGGGCAAGTGAAAAGTATACATGGTATCCATCCATTACTTAATTAATGCATACATAGTGATCTGACTTGACGTATATAAGTCATAAAATAGTGTGGCAATAATCCTATCAAAGCCTTTCCCGATAACCATTTGCTTCACATACAGTGGGAGACCTTGATAGTATGTGTTGACCTTGTTAAAACTACCAGGTAATACAATGACAAACCAACAAGGCTATAAATAATAAGTACGCTATCAAGTATTTGCACAGTTACTAAATACTGACACATCTTTCTCTTTGTCATTTAATATGATAAAAAATAATAATAATAACAAAAGCTAAGGAGAACATTACGACAAGTGCAAATAGATAATTACAACATGCACTATAGAGCTACGAATAAAGGCCACAATAACCTCAATTGAAAAACATAATAAGTACAATAAGAGCTAACAAATAACATAGTAGCGCAGACAGTTAAATAACTTCAAAAAAATAGAGGACAAAGGAGAACCTACCTGGAAATGATGATGAACCTAAGTGTGAGTCTCCGGAATATGAACTACGGGGTTCTGATCTCCTTGAAAAAGCCTAGATGGCTGAGGACTTTGAGTGCCGGACAGACCATCAGTACTAGTCCCCATAGTGGAAGTCCCTGCTCTAGTAGCCTCTGTAAAGCCACCTTCGACATCCAAATCAATAAAGATATTCTCCAAACCCTCAAAATTATTGGGGAACTCCATCTTATGCAAAGGAAAGAAAAATTTAGAAGCAAAAGGGGAGTAGAAAACACCCAAAACTCTGAAGGGATCAAGAAAAGGAGAAAAACACTTATAAAATATTGGGAGAAGCATCTCCAAGCCCTAAAAATGCGTGTCTATATAGACCAGGACAGGGGAAGGCGCATGACCACACGTGCAGCCACATGCACTTCTCCCCTCCACATTCTCATGTGTAGTAACATGCTCACTCTGAGACTTTGTACACTCATTCCTCTAGTCCTAAACCTTTGTTTAAGCATAAGACACACACTGAACTCATACAAAAGCACACTGATATGGGTTCTACCTAGCTAAAGACATTGCACATGACCTTACCATTTTTAAAGAACTTAGCACCTCTCAAAAGAAGAAAAATAGGGAAGAATACTATAAGGATATCTGTAAGCACCCAATTTCAGGATAGTTGAGTTTGGAAGCGATGAAAACCCCTATGATGAAAATTTAATAAAAAATTGACCTCTAGTGTTGAGTTTCATGATTTCAAGGACTAAATTACAATATTTTTTGGATTTAATTATAAAAAATTGGCTTTTGTAGGGGTGTATTTGAAAATGCCAATCGGTATTACGCAATGCCAGTCGGCATTCTAGAATGCTGATGTGCTAAAATTTCAGCAAAAAATATATTTTTCTCAAAATTTTTAATTGTGATTGGTTAAAATTTAATTTATTTTAATAAATAAATTAATTTTGATATTTATCTATAGGGGTTCTGCATCCAGTACGCATCTCTCATGCGTATAATTTTTTGAAATCAAAATCCTTTATCCTAGTTTTGTTTTTCAAATTGAGGGAAGGATCAGAGTTGCCTCTCCTGTGATCACACGAGAGGTTAGGAACTAGAGATAAAATAAAGAGAGAGAAGAGGAGGGGAGAAAAAAAAGATCAAGAAGAAAAATTGGAAAAAAAAAACCTAATCTCTACTGCGTAAAAAAGTTTATTAGGAAAACATAAAGAATAAAAAGACTTAACATTCTACTGTTGTTTCGATTTCAACACCTTTTCAAAGAAAAAAAAAGCAAAAGACATTCTCTTCAAAGTCCAAAAATAAAGAAAACGCAGAGTCAATTTCTTAAAATGGTGAAATCCCATTCTGAGGGTCATTTAAACAGCATCTGCATAGCATTAATCATCTCCTATTCCTTTCTTTCTTTATTTTTTATTTTTTATTTAATTCTTTCTTTTTATATCTTCATTTAATCGATTACTAATATGTTCCTTTATTATTTTTGTGTTTTTTTTTATTTTGGCTTGAGATAGGTATAACTGGAATGCTTATGTGAGGCAAAAGAACAGTAGATCCATGGAATGCCATGGATGTAGACTGTAGTCCTTAATTAGAATTGTAAGTTTTTTTCTCTTTTGTGTTTTTATGTGTTTTGTTAATTTCTTGGTTTTGGTATGTATTGGTTATATATTGTTGTACGTAGGAATTGTAATCGCCCAAGTAGTGGGAATAATGAAAAATTTAGCTATTTATGTTCTTAAAAAAATGAATTAGTAAATTAGGCTCAATTTGGTAAAATCCTCAGTAAAATGAATGGTGGTAGTAGGCTAATTCTTGGGTTTGCATGAAATTGAATTAGGATTTTTAGAATTAATGTATAATTGCTTATTTTGATATATTTTGGCATGTTTTGATAATTTAGGCTTGTTTTTTTAATTTTTAACCCTTTTGGGCTCCAAGCCCACAGTAGGCCTAACCTATTATAGGCTGTTAATTGGATTTTAGGTTTTAAATAATTTAAAATCAGTTTAGGCCCTTTTAAGTTAAATAGATTTAGGCCCACTTTCAATTAATAAAATCAACTTGGACTTTAGGTCAGCTCATTAATTCCATTTCTTTTAAAATAAATATACTTAGGCGTATTTTTTCATTTAAATTAAAATCAAGTTAGAATTAATCCTAATAATTAATTCCTTTCTTTAAAATCTGTAGACTATAGGCCCATTTCTTTAGTTAAATTAAAATAAATAGACTTAGGCTCATTTATTAACATGTAGGTCCACCTTTAGTCCATTTCACTTGTAAATAAAAATGTAGAATTAGCTAACTTTAAAATAAAATTAACATAGTTTAGACCTAGGGACGATGCACTTTATATGCATTTTTTACATGCAATTTTATGACTAGTTTGCTTTAGGGCTAGATGGATGTTTAATTAAGGTTTAATAAAACTGTGTATAAATAGAGAATAAGATAGTAATTCATAAAGTAATTCCAAATGAACACAAGATTAAAAGAAGTTAGTATTTCGTTTCCAGAATCTCCTGGTTGTGGTGCTAGCTTTCTTTTAGAGAATCCAGTACCACTAAAACGATTGTCCTAGTTATTATCCTAGGTGGTAACTCCTTATTTATATGCTATGTCTTTGTGACATAGTAGTGTGTTCCTTAGGGCTATGAGCCCAAACAATGTCGCAGTTGCTAAAATCTTGGACATGCGTGAAACGCTGCGGTCTACAGTAGTGACTCCATTGGAGATAAGAAATATTGATTCTACTTGTGTTCTTTAGAATTGTTTTATTAATTATTATTTTATTTCTGCATTCATTTACATGTCCCTATTAACTGATGGCGTTGGTTTATAATTCCATGATTCCTCTAGCTTTATGGAGTTGTAGATTGGCTAACCATCACTCTTAGCCTTAACTTGGTTCAAGAGAGATTGTCGAGCTCATTTGACCAGAGCTTGTAACCCAAGTCCTTAAGGGGGGTAGTCTTCTCTCGAGTTGGTAAACGATGTCGAGCGCCTTTAACCTTGGCCTGTAACTCAATCTTAAAGAAGGGCATTTTGCTAAGCAAACCTTGACTTTTCATTGGACCCTAACCACATATAATAGCTTAGTTACTTCCCCTAGAATTACCCAAATTGCTTGTATGATTGATTTCCATGAAGTATCTATCTATAAAAGCCTAGGCCCATACTTTTGAAGCCCACTTAGGCTAATAAATATTAGGCTAGACCTTTATACCTAACAATACTGTTTCCATGCTTTTATTGCTTGGCATGCATGTCAGTTCTTGATATCCCCTATTGATATTAAGGCTAAGACAAAAATCCTAGGAAAAAGAGACTCGCCATTAAACACATGTATATGAGGAATAAGGTTGGAAGGATAAATGTTGTACACTTAATTGATACTTGCTACTTGCTGCATAGCACGTGCATCATGCATGCATGTATACATGCATTTCTTCCATCACACTAACACCTTTTTTGTAGCCATCATAGATTCATCTGGGTCTTCTCGTATTTAAGGACAAAAAGGTAGTAGACTAAGAATAATAGATTTAAGTCCTAAAACTATAGCAAAATAGATCCTTCATAGACTGGGGAAGAGTCTTATTAATCCGCTCTACTTAGAAGCTGAACCAACTTTAATTGAGCATATAGAAATGGAACAATAACAAGGAGGAAACTGGACCTTAGAAGATATCAAGGGAGCTTTGATGGATGACATAAGGGCTATGATGCAAGATGAAATGAAACAGGATTTATCTAGATTTATGCAACCTACTACTGCTATCATACTACCACTCGTAATTGAGAAACCACCTGTTGTTGTAGCTATCCCACTTGCTGCAGATGCTCTACCTGTTGCTAATAATGCTGGGGGGCAACCTGTTATTAGAAACCCACCTATTGTTGATGTGAAGCTTGAGGATATTAAGAACTATATAGTAGAGAAGGCAAAGAGAGAATCACTTGAATTGGTACAAGACCATGCATCCAAGCAGATGCAAGCTCTGACCCAAAAAATGTCCAAGATAGAATAGCTTATTAGAGGATAAGGCATGGGATATTCATTTGACTTTGATGATATACTGCAAATGGAGGGTGATAAGCTACCTGAGAAGCTCAAAATCCCTCAGCTGTAGAAGTTTGATGGAACTAAAGATCCTAGGATTCACCTCAGTTAGTACACAACAATTATGAGCACTACTAAGGCCCCATTGCAGTGATCACTAGGTTATTTGTACTGTCCTTAGAAGGAATGACTGTAAACTAGTATCATAGGTTAGAAAAGTTTATCAAGACTGATTGGAAAGAACTATGTACTGCTTTTTTAAAATGGTATGATTATAACACTAGATTAGAAATGTCCATTAGGGATTTGGAACTAACTAAGCAAAAATCAAATGAATCCTTTTATAATTTCTTGACTAGATTTATGAATAAGGCAGGATTAATGAAAAACAAATTGTCTGAGTCAGGTTAGGATGATAGTTCAAAATGTGTCACCTAAACTAGTTGAAAGACTACAAATGATAAATTCTAAAACATTTGTAGTTCTTTATGACAATGGTTTGTAAGTTGAGGAGATGGAGAATGAAAAGAAGAAAAACTCTAAAACCACTGGAGTAAGGAACTACCCAATTGGAGGCACACAATAAGGAAGCACTAGCAGGGCTGTGGAAGTGTATGTTGTACAAACATTAAGGAGATTCTCCAATTTCAACCAACCCTTGTCCAAAGTCCTAGATCGCTGATGTAAAAGGGATTGCTTAGACCTCTCACCTTTTCCAAACCACTAAACCAAATGTCCTTGGCTATAACTCAAACAATTATTGTAAATTCTACCAAGTTATTGGCCATTCCACAGACACCTGAACCCGCCTTAAACATGAAATCCAAAACCTTATAGACTTTGGAAAAATCACAGACCCTGAAAGCCCAAGCACTAAAAATAATCCTTTCCTAAACTACCAGAATGTACCACCCTAACTACCATGATGATCAACTCAGGAGTTAGTAAGGAAGAAGTGCTAAGCTCCTTTAAAAATATTAATCTACAAAATGATGAGAGATCTCCTGATGCCCCTAATGATGAAGGAAAAAAATCCTATAATCTTTGACTCCTAAGCAACCCTAGAGAGGAGCTAAAAATCTGTTGGGATAGCCTTCGGGAAAATTTAACTACAAGGTGTTTTACTCTAAACCACCTTTATTTGAGATACCCCTTGAGTTAATTACACCTAAAGGATAGGGTCATGAGTTTGATAATGAGAAGCTAAAAGACAAGAAAGAAACACATAAAGTGGAAGCATATAAGGATATAAAGAAAGCAAAACCACTAAAGGAGAGTTTTGTCAAAGAAGGATATGGGAAATCCTACCTCAGTGCAGAGGAACCTATCAATATGCCTAGTGTGGATGTTCTTGGAATAGATCATTGAGAACCAGATGCAAGATAACAAGGATGAGGAAATGCAAGAATAACTATTATGTCAGCCACCTGAAGGATAACCACTTGAGACTTTGTATCCCTAACATCTATAATAGGAAATAAATTTTCTTATTGTCTTCTTTGAATAAAATTTTAGTTTCATTAGAACTTGTTTTGTTTTAGTGATCGATGATATGAATTGTAATCATGCTTACTTATGTAATGTGCATCCTGATGGTTCTGTGCAATGTGATATTGATTGCATCTGCATGTTTGATATAAAAATTCAATTTAATTTAATTAGATTCATTCAATATGGGCACAAATGCAAATTTAAAGAACATTCCTATATCATATGATATAACTTCTAAATAGACAAAAATTTGAGAGAAAAAGAAAGAAAATAGAAATGATCTTAAAAGGACAATCAGAAAAAAATTTGAGAGATGAAAATGAGAGAAAAATATTCAATTAGAAAATCTAAAAGGACTAACTGATGATAGGAGTTGTATCATATGATGTAATGGATGCCCTAATGAATAAGTAAAATTGAATCTGAAAGTTTGTTCAAATATCGCATGTTCGTCTTTATCATACTGCATAAGTATCTGAATGGAAAGATAAAACATAATAAAAGTTAAAGTCAGAGCTATGAGATCACTATTTTTGTTATGTTTTCTCTTTTTATCACCCTTTTGTGATTTTGTTTACCTAGTACCTTGGGAATTCAGATGGCTTAATGACTTATATTGCAATTATCATTAATCATTGCATCAACATCAAACCTCATTTTGTACTTAAGAGTTCTTCGAAGAGTATGTACAATTGATTTTAGCTTTAAGAACTCTCTTTAGTCAGTTCACCTTCCATAAATGAGATTGCAACTAATTGGGTTGGTAAGTCAAAGGATCAACAACAATAGTGAACAAACTAAGTTTCTAGCACATATGAAGAAAAAGACTGTCAGAATAGTGTTGATGAATTTAGAGTGAAACTGGGGGCAAAATGTAGCTCTAGGGGCAACTTGGGGGAAAAATTGTTGAACAGTAAATATGTATTCAAAAACTGATGAGTTAGCAAAAGAGTTCTAGAGGCAGAAAGAAGTAAACCATAAGCACATGAATGCATCAGTCATTAGACAACAAAAGCGGTAGCGAAAAGAAAAAAGTTTAATAGAGCATTAGTCAATTAAAGAGCTTTAGTGTCAAGCCATAGATAAATACAGCACAGCCTGATCATTTGTCCAATAAATCATATCAAAAGTTCTAATATTAGAAGTACTAACCTCGAAGCATTGAATGCTCGAACTTATAAGCTATTGATGAAGCACCTCATTCTCATACTCTAAGATCAACAACATAGTTATGTTCCAAATAAAAGACTTATTAGGATCATGCATATTATACATAACATGCACACACTTGCATACATCTGTTATGAAATATTTGCTTTGCATAATAAAGTCATTAAGCCTAAACAAGATTGTATAAATACTCTGCTACTAACATTCAAAATCAATGTTGAAAGGTAGTCAGAATGTTCATATGTAAAGCATATGAAGGAAAAAGGGTAATAGTATTAAGATGAATTTAATGTTCAACAGGACTTTGGACTACAAAAGCCTAATAAATAGTGGGCCTATCTAGTAAAGGAATATCACTGACAGTGATACTTACAAAAACATCATACTAGCGACCTCAAGAGGTTGAATAGGGCGCTCAAGCTCCTCAGATTCAACATCCATCTCTATAGTCTCATTTGGAGCACCATCTAGAATATCTCTCCACAACAGTTAGACTAGTGTAGGATATGGAATATGGCAATGATAAGATCTCGTATATCAGTGATATACCCGCTTGGACCTCAAAAGGGAAGAATGCACTCAAAACTTTAGATGAATGCATTCTGAAACCTCTTTGATCAATGAAATGAGACCTCTAACTTTTAAATCTTTTATTTTGCAGGAAATGTTGGGAAGAGGAATGAAGCCTTCTACCATAGCATTAATGGAATAGTAGAAAGACAAATTCAACCTAAAGCCATAACCTCAATGGCAGAGTATCATGACCCTATGATCAGAGACATCATCACCACAATTAAAAGGGAATAATGCAAAAGAACAACATTGCATTCTGATAAAATCTCTTTACTTGCAAATAAACCATACTAAATTATGGTATTTTGTGTAGGGAAAAATAAAAGAGAACAAAGATGGGGAAATTACCAAATACATCAATAAGAATGGGCAAGATAGTAAACACCAATCGCTCATCAGAATATCATATCGCATGATAAAAACCCCAACAAATACCAAAGGGAAGTTGTATAACACTACCCTATCTCCTAAGATTCTACAATAAAGTGTAATATCAATAACAAAATCCATAAATTGAGAGTAAATTCATCCTCTTTATGAGATCATGTGTGAAAATTTATCTTAGGAACTTTAATTTTAATGAATTTCTTTTATTAGCCTCACAGAATTCAGATGATTAGTTAACAACTTTGTGTTGAGAGTTTATAAACTCTAATTAATTTAATGCTTGCTTTGCACCCAAACAAGGAGAAGAATATGTAAAAATAAAATATGTGGACTTGTAGTTTAAATTGCTTGAATTTCAGAGTATCATTTCAGTCTTTTGAATGATAAATGTGCACATAATCTACTTCAATGCTTAGAAATGAGTACGAGTACGAGTACGAAATCCCTTAATGGTATCCATGCTAAGTAATACAAGAAAGACAAGGGAATACTAAGAGGAGAATTAAAATAAGAGCAAATATAATGCACTCTAATGCTAAAAAATGAGTAAGAGTATCAATGTGAACCTCTAGCAGTATCCACATTAAGTAATATAAAAAAGGTAGTGGAATACTAAAAGAGGACCATGTTAAAAGCTGCTCTATTTATTCCAATGCTCTAAAAAGAGTATGTCACCGAAGTACCTATCCAATAGTATCCACATTAAGTAATATCAGAAAGGCAGGGGCATACTTGGATAAAGAAGAAAATCACAAAAATAATTCAAAAGCTGTTTTGATACTCATAATTTGATATGTTTATGCTTAAATTCCATAATTTTTGTTTAGCAGATTCTCCCTAAACTTAAGTGTGGAAGCAAGCTCTTTACTTGGTAAAAATATGCTCTTAACATAAGATGGTTAATAATACATTTGACCTTTATGAATGGTAAATAAACGATAGTCATGGAAGTAAAAATTAATGAGATTCATTGGGTGCACATTATCTCGTGATAAAGTGATGAATTTTCTCATATTAAAAAAATATAATGTACTTTATTGTATAATTATCATGCTGAAACTAACTTCAACAAATTTTCAAGAATAACAAGTCTAGAAAAAATAAACCCAACACATGGAATCAGCACTACCACCAACAAGTTAATCAAGGTCATCAAGTGATGAAGATGGTTGATCAGAGGCACAGTCAATTAACACAATAGCTCAAAATCATAGTCAACACGATATTTCAATATGATGTTTGCATTTTGCATACACTGCACTTCATCTCAGTTATATGCTATATAGTAGCTATAACACAATTTTTAGATTCACCTTATTATATGTTACATAGTAGCTATAACATAGTTTTTAGATGCACTTTGTTATATGTTACACAGTAGTTATAACAATCACAACTTGCTAGACACTGCATAGTAGTTATAGCACATTATCAATGTCACATTTTGCTAGACATTAAACAGGAGTTATAGCACATTTCAAATCTTTTAATAGACACTCCATAGGACCTATAGCACCATTATTACAATTTGCTAAACACTCCACAAGAACTATAACATATTTATCTTCAACTAGACACTACACAATAGTTATAGCATATTTTTGCTAAACGTTCACAAGAAATATAGCGAAACTTTCAGTTACTAAATGTTCCATAAGAACTATAGTACAATTAGCTAGACACTACACAATAGTTATAACATATTTTCACTATTTTGCATAGGGAATATAATGAAAATCACAATCACTAGACATCCCATAGGGAATATAGTGTCACTTGCTAGACATCCCATAGGAAATATAGTAGAAATTTATCACTCTCTAAATGTCCCATAAGGAATATAACAACATGCACTAAATGCAGTGTCAACCATTATTCAGTGAACATGGTGATAACATCACCGCTATATGTTCCACATGAACTATAACTTGTTTTCAACATGCATTGAACGCAGTGTCAACTGTTATTCATTAAACACAGTGATAACATCACCGCTATATATTCCATTAGAACTATAGCATATTTTTAACATACACTAAACGCAGTGCTAACTGCTATTCACTGAACATAGTGATAGCATCACCGGTATATATTCCACTAGAATTATAGCATGTTTCAATATGCATTGAACGCAGTGTTAACCACTATTCACTGAACATAATGATAGCATCACCATTATATGTTCCATAGGAACTATAGCCTATTTTCAACATGCATTGAACACAATGTCAACTGCTATTCACTAAACATAGTGATAGCATCACCATTATATGTTCCACAGGAACTATAGCCTATTTTCAACATGTACTGAACACAGTGTCAACTGCTATTCACTGAACACAGTGATAGCATCATCGCTATATGTTCCATTGGAACTATAGCATATTTTCAATATGCACTAAATGTAGTGCCAATTACTATTCACTTAACACGGTGATAACATTATTGCTATATGTTCCATAAGAACTATAGCCTATTTTTAACATGCACTGAATGTAGTGTCAATTGCTATTCATAGAACACAGTGATAGCATCATTGCTATATGTTCCATCAGAACTATAGTTTGTTTTCAAAATGCACTGAACACAGTGTCAACTGATATTCACTGAACACAGTGATAGCATTATAACTAGAAATTGTACGTGAATTCTAGTGTTCCTTAAATCACATTCAACACGGCATAATGTCATGCATAGTCATGGTACACAGGTAAATTTTTGACTCTTTGCTTTGAAATTGTGTATTTATTTACTTTGCCAAAATTTGTCAAGCAAACAGTGACAAAGGGGGCAACTGTAAGCACCCAATTTTGGGATAGTTGAGTTTGGATGCGATGAAAGCCCCTATGATGAAAATTTAATAAAAAATTGACCTATAGTGTTGAGTTTTGCGATTAAATTGCAATATTTTTTTCATTTAATTGCAAAAATTGGCTTTTGCAGGGGTGTATTTGAAAATGCCAATCGGCATTACATAATGTTGATCAGCATTGCGCAATGCCGATTGACATTCTAGAATGCTAAGACACTAAAATTTCAGCAAAAAAAAATTATTTTTCTCAAAATTTTTAATTGTGATTGGTTAAAATTTAATTTATTTTAATGAATAAATTAATTTTGGTATTTATCTGTAGGGGTTCCACATCCAGTATGCGTCTCTTACGTGTATAATTTTTTGAAATTAAAATCCTTTTTCTTGGTTTTATTTTTCAAATTGAGGGAAGGATCAGAGTTGCCTCTCTTGTGATCACGCGAGAGGTTAGGAACTGGAGATAAAAGGGAGAGAAAAAAAGAGAGAAAAGGAGTGGAGAAAAAAAAGATTAGGAAGAAAAATTGGAAAGAAAAAAAAACTTAATCTCTACTACATAAAAAAGTTTATTAGGAAAACACAGAGAAAAAAAGACTTAACCTTCTACTGTTCTTTTGATTTCAAAACCTTTTCAAAGTAAAAAAAAAGGACGTTCTTTTCAAAGTCTAAAAATCAAGAAAACTCAGAGTCGGTTTCTCAAAACGACGAAATCTCATTCTAAGGAGCATTCAAACAACATCTGCACAATATTAATCATCTCCTATTCCTTTCTTTTTTTATTTAATTCTTTCTTTTTATATCTTCATTTAATCGATTACTAATCCGTTCTTTTATTGTTTTTGTGTGTTTTTTTAATTTTGGCTTGAGATGGGTATAATTGGAATGGTTACGTGAGGTAAAAGAACAGAAGATCCATGGAATGCCATGGATGTAGACTGTAGTCTTTAATTAGAATTTTAAGTTTTTTTTCTCTTCTGTGTGTTTATGTATTTTGTTAATTTCTTGGTTTTAGTATGTATTGGTTCTATATTTCTGTACATAGGAATTGTAATCGCCTCAGTAGTGGGAATAATGAAAAATTTAGCTTTTTGTGATCTTAAAAAAAGGAATTATTAAATTAGGTTCAATTTGTTAAAATCCTCAGTAAAATGAATGCTGGTAGTAGGCTAATTCTAGGGTTTGCATGAAATTGAATTAGGATTTTTAGAATTCATGTATAATTGTTTATTTTGATATATTTTGGCATGTTTTGATAATTTAGGTTTGTTTTTTTTTTAGTTTTTAACCCTTTTGGGCTCCAAGCCCGTTGTAGGCCTAACCCTTTTTAATAAATAGGCTGTTAATTGGATTTTAGGTTTTAAATAATTTAAAATCAATTTAGGTCCATTTAAGTTAAATAGATTTGGGCCCACTTTCAATTAATAAAATCAACTTAAACTTTAGCTCAGCCCATTAATTCCATTTCTTTTAAAACCAATAGACTTAGGCCCATTTTTTCATTTAAATTAAAATCAAGTTAGAAGTAAACCCACTAATTAATTCCTTTCTTTAAAATCTATAAATTGTAGGCCTATTTCTTTAGTTAAATTAAAATGAATAGACTTAGGCTCATTTATTAACATGTAGGTCCACCTTTAGTCAATTTCACTTGTAAATAAAAGTGTAGAATTAGCTAACTTTAAAATAAAATTAACATAGTTTAGACTTAGGGATGACACGCTTTATATCCATTTTTTACATGCAATTTTATGACTAGTTTGTTTTAAGGCTAGATGGATGTTTAATTAGGGTTAATAAAACTATATGTAAATAGAGAATAAGATACTAATTCATAAAGAAATTCTAAATGAACACAAGACTGAAAGAAGTTAGTATTCCATTCCCAGAATCTCCTTGTTGTGGTGCTAGCTTTCTTTTAGAGAATTAAGTACCACTAAAACGATTTGTCTCAATTATTACCCTGGGTGGTGACTCCTCATCTTCACGCTATGTCTTTATGACATAGTAGTGTGTTCCCTAGGGCCATGAGCCCAAACAGTGTTTCAGTTGCTAAAATCTTAGATGCGTGTGAAACCTCATCGTCTATAGTATCCTGCTCAAAATCATTAAAATAACATATGCAACATGACTAGTGATGACATCTTCACCTCATTATTATTGCATCATCACCGCATTATAATTACCACCTCATCAACATTGCTTAGGAGCATTTGCATTGTTTAGGAGCATTTGCATTGTTTAGGAGCATTCGCATTGCTTAGTAGCATTTTCACATTACTTAGGAGCATTCACATTGCTCAGTAGCATTTTCACATTACATAAAAGCACTTTCATTTGTGTGACACCTAAAAAGGTTATAGTTGCATATTCATTTGTGTGACACCTAAGAAGGTTATAATCGCATCTTCATTTGTATGACACTGAAGAATTTTATAGTCGCATCCACATTTTGCACAGTAGCATCTTTATTTATGTGACACCTAAGAAGGTTATAGTCGCATCTCTTTTTGCTTAGAAGCACTTTCATTTGCATGACACCTAAGAAGGTTATAGTTGCATCTCTTTTCACTTAGAAGCACTTTCATTTGGATGACACCTAAGAAGGTTATAATTGCATATTAATTCGCATGACACTTAAGAAGGTTATAATTGTATGTTTATTTGTATGACACTTAAAAAGGTTATAGTCGCTTCTCTTTTCTCTTAAAAGCACTTTCATTTGCATGACACCTAAGAAGGTTATAGGCACATATTCATTCATGTGACACCTAAGAAGGTTACAATTGCATTCTCTATTTACGTGACACTTAAGAAGGTTATAGTCACATCCACATTTTGCTTAGTAGCATCTTTATTTGCATAACGCCTAAGAAGGTTATAGTTGCATCTTCACATTGCTTAGTACCATTTTACATCTTCATTTATGTGACACTAAAGAAGTTCATAGTCACATCTCCTTTCACTTAGTAGCATCTTCATTTGCATAACACCTAAGGAGGTTATAGTTGCATACTCATTGCAGACACCATTCGTATGGAAATCACATCTCGACATGAATCCCAATGCACCTTGCATTGATTTTGAAATCACATCCTTGCATAAAACTAAATTTTGCATGGCGACCAAACAATAACAAGTCTAATCACAACATAATAACAATAGCTAAATCTCGACAAGATGTCTAAAGACGACCCATAGGTAAGTACCTTTCTCCCTACTAAATGATTTTTGCATTTTTGCATTTGCTTCATGTGTATTGTCACTAGCGCTAAGTGGCTATGCAACACATGCAAAGAAGGGGGGCAACTATTATACCTCAAATTTGACTGTCCCCAAAAAGGTCCAATGATGAAATGAATCTTCAAAATGAATAGTATGCTCGTTCTTAACACCTCTCAAGTGTGCAACCTCGAAAACCCTAACTGATTCCACCAGTGAGCAAAATTAATCATTGAGCCATTAAGTTGTGCTCCGACCTGATGAAATATGAACTATTAGAATAATAAGAGGCTTATTTCAAGCAATATTCTCTCAAAATGCATAGCTTATTAAGCTGGTGTTTATTTAATCAAATCGGGACCTAACTTAGTGAAAAAATAGAAATTGATTTTGATAAAAAAATTTTAAAAATACATCCGAAAGGCTTCAAAACCTCCAAAAGGGGTCCCAAAATAGTCCAAAACAACCTGAGGAATAGCGTGCATCACCTAGAAGTATACGTGTAGCCACGAACACCCTTAGGTGTGACGCACTAAAATTGAGGCCAAATTAGGCAAAATAGACTTTGAAAATGCATTTGAAAGGCCCTAAAACCTTAGAAATCAACCTCGAAATAGCCTGAAAGAGCCTCAAATTGTGTGCGTGTCATCTGCCACGAGTGTGTATGGCCACACACATACTTCACGTGGCCATACACTCCATCCTTGGGATGCACGCTTGACCATGTACACACCCCCTTTCTTAAAAATTTCACTATAAATAAAGGTCTCCATACCTCATTTTAGGGGGGGGGAGCAAGAGAAAAACACACACACTAAAAAATTTATCCATTCGAAGACATTGGAAACCCACTTCTAGATAGTTTAGCTCTTCTACTGCATTTTTCTTAAGTTATTAGATCTCCTTTCCACCAAACCTAGCCTTATCTTTGTCAAAGCATGCTTTAAAGGTATATAAACTAGCATTATTCTACATGTCATTTTGAACCTCTTAACAAGGAAAGCTTAATAATCCCTCGAAGCTAAAACTTCAAAACTCACACAAGATTAGTCGAATCTAAGGACCACACAATCATTTTAGCTCGTTTATTTTATCACACTATATTTTACTTTATTATTGCCAGTATTTAAGAAATTTATTATGCTTCATGATGAGACTGGCAATTTGCATGCTATATGAATAATTTATGCTTTATGTTGCTCATCTTATATCATCATTCTGCATCCTCTAGTTTCAAAACATGAAATCACACTGTGTATATCAATAATATGAAAAGTTCATATTTTATACTAGAGTCATCATGTTCTCGATCTAATGATGTCATCATGCATCCCTTAAATGGTCATTATATATTGTTATATTATAATAATCACTGTAAACATGCATGATTATGTATATTTTGCTTACTCTTTCAAATGATTGAGTGCCTATTGCTTCTCCCAATATTCATGTGATTGAGCAAGCTATATGCATAGTTGTGCTAACCTTGTAGTTTATTATATCCAAGCTAGATTTACTTTTCCACATTCTTTTTTTCCTTTTATATGTATTTTATTAGGAAAGTGATGTAATAATGATATTTCAGCTTTATTGCCTCCCATTATCTGATGTGTTGTGTGAATGCTATATAAACTATCATTATCGAAATTAAGGTTGTTGCGGTAGCTATACATTGAATATTGTATAATGAGAAATAGTTAAAACGTAGATGTGATCCCCCAAACCCAAAAATCTCTATTGGGGACAATACTCATTGAGTGACCCGATGTTACCCCCTTTCTTTTCCCAATTTTCTAAAAATTAGGTGGCGACTCCATAAAATAAAGAAAAGCATCTCGTTCCTCTCAAGAATAATCATTTGTCCCTATTAGGTAAAGTTACCATGTCCCTCAGAAATATAAAATCCAGGTCATCCTTTCACTCATATCGAAGTGAGGAAGGAAGAATGTCGCTCATACTGAGCATCTTATATGAAAAAAATTTGCTTTATTCAAAAGCCCTCATTTAGTAATCAAAATATTTTTTAATATATTAGCACACACATTATTAGATATGGCATTATCTAAAGTCTCTAAAAAGACCTTAATATTAATTTGCCAACTATATAAGAAATTATGAATTTTTTCATATAATGCTACCCCATTATAAGGAGGAGGCATGTGTAAGAAGTTCAAGATTCTTTTTTGTATATGCCAATCCTTATCAATGAAATGCCCAGTTAAGCAAATATGCCCATCAATAGTTATAAAAGACCAACAATAAGATGTTAGAGATATCCTCCCTGATGCAGTCTCTAACATATGCTTACTTTAGTTTTTTCCCTATTAAATATCATTATATAATGAACACGATAAGTATTCCTTGATATAAGATGCAAATCAGGTTTCAAATAAAGCAATAAATTGTTCATTCTCACCCACTCAACAAATTGAAATGGCAAATCATATATAATAACCACAGAGGCAACTAATTCTCTAAACTCATCAATATTAAATCAACTATTTAAAATAGACTCATTTATATTAGATATTAAACTTTGACCGATATCTCTAGTACTATTTCTAAGACATATAGGTATATGACGTTTCATATTACTTGTCCCATATTTGCCATCAGCTGCATATTCTTTCCCACAAGCCTTGCATTTTGCTATTCTTTTCTTGTTTTTCCCTTCAACTGCATCAAAATAACTCTAAACTCTTGAAGTTAGCTTTTTTTGCCTCTTAGCTTTATTTCCTTGCACTATAATGATAATATTTTTTATTTCCACAATCTCATAATCTTCTTCTACATCAATGGCCATGTTACTAACCTCAACCGAATCAGTTTGAGTGTTAAACAATTAAGAAAAAAAAAGCTTTAGATAATTAGTTGCAAGATATATATATATATATATATATATAGTTTTCAAAGTAAATAAAGTAACACTTAAATGTGTTTTATCAATTTTTGTCAATAATTTACCATTTTATTAAATACAAAAACCATTTTCTAACTACAGCTTTCACTTCCCTAAATTTAAATTTTATTAAAATACCAATATGATTTTGACATAAGAATGTGTTTTTAATCTACACTTCTACTAGATCAGTTATAATAAATGGTTGAATTGAAATTAATGCCTATTCGTATAAAAAAATAATGTCTATGATTTTTTAGAAATTTATTTTAATATTAAAATTTAACAAAATATTATAATTATATTAATTATTTATAATTTTTGTATAACTTTTATTTGAATTCAAATTCAAAATCAAATGGTAGTACATATGTTTTATTTTAGGTCTCTCTCTTCCAAAGGTCCAATCAGGTTGCATCACTCTCTAAAGGACAAAGTAAATAATGGAACTTTAATATAAGGATAATGTAAGCACCTAATTTTGGGATGCATTGATGCATAGATACGACGAGAGCTCCTAAGATGAGAATTTGATCGAAAATGATCTCTAGATATTGATTTTGGATTTTTAGAACTAAAATTTTGAGTTTTAAGGACTAAATTGCAACATTTCTTTTTAGGGTTTAATTGCAAAATTGAATTTTCTTCTGGGGCCTTTTTGTAATTTAAAATTAAAAAAAAAGTTGATCGAAAATGCAGAAAACTGATCGGAATTCTATAATTCCGATAGGAAATCTGTAATTCTGATCGGAATTATAGATTTTCGATCGGAAATACAAAAATCTGATTAGGTTTCCATAATTCTGATCGGCGATTTATTTTATTTTATTTTTGAAAAATTCATGTATATAATTTTCAATTGATTTAGAAAATACTAAAAATAAAAATAAATAAATCAGATAAATGCATTTTACGTGTTTTTTGCATTTATATGAAATAAACATTTTTTTAATGTTTTATTTTTCATAGATAAATAAGTGATAAATCATATAAATGTTTTACATTACGTGTTTTATCTAATTTAACTCAAATAAGATAATGGGGTCTTGGAATAAAAAGGACGGGGACGTTGCTTTAAGAGAAACGTTTTTGGAAAGAGAAAAAAAAGATAGTTTTAAAAGAAAGAAAAAGAAAAAAAAACACTGCTACAAAGATTAAAAAAAAGATTTGATACTTTTTTTTTAAACAACACAGTATGTCTGTAAGATCAAAAATCAATCAAGATCAATTTTCAATGGTGATTCCTACTCTGAGGAGCAATCAAACAGCATGGCATCATCCCATTGCTTTCCTCTTTCTTATATATTCTTATTTTCTTTGATTTTGTTTTTGTTTTTAAATTATTTGAATCATCTACTAATTTTTATTCTATTTTGCATTTTTTATGATTTTGATTATGATGGGCATAATCAAAATTGTGGGGTGAATACGTGAGAAAGATCCATCAAATGTCATGGATTTAATTATGTAGTCATTTTTAATTAGATTTTTGGTTTTTAATATTCTGTGTTTTTGTGTTCTTTTTTATTATTTGTTTGGTTTATTTGGGCATGTAATTAATTAGTTTTAATTTACATACGTATAAATTGTAATAGCCCAAATAGTGGGAATAATAATATTTTTATTTTTTTGCACTTTGAAAATGATTAGTAAATTAGGGTTTATTTAGTAAACCTTAATAAAATCAATGGTGGTGGTAGATTAATATTAGGTTGCACAAAATCAAATTAGGGTTTTTTAGAAAATATAATTTTAATTGCTTGTTTGATCTTTTATTTGATTGTTTTATGTGTTTTTTTTTTTTATGTTTTTAGGCTTATTTATTTTTATGTGTTTAGGGCCTCAAGCCCACTTTTAGGATTAACCCATTTAAAATAGGCTTTTAATTGGATTTTACGTTTTAATTAACTTTAAAATCAATTTAGGCCCATTAGGTTAATTTAGACTTAGGCCCACCTTTTAGTTATTAAAATTAATTTAGACATAGCCCAGTCCATTAAAGTATCTTTTCTTTTTCTTAAAATAAATAGACTTAGGCCCATTTTTCATTTCAATTAAAATTAATTAGAACTAGACCCATTAATTCAAACCCAATCCAATTCATTTCCATAAAAATTAATAGACCTAGGCCCATTTCTTTAGAATTAAAAAATAGACTTAGTTCACTACTTTAATTAAAATGTAGGCCCACCTTTAGTCTCATTTCACTTATAAATAAAATGTAGACTTAGCTAACCTAATTAAAATTAACATAGTTTAGACTAATTAAGGGACGTCTTGTTATATGAATGCAATTTTTATATGCCATTTAATGTCTAGTTGCCTTAGGTTAGATAAATGATAATTATGGTTTAAAATGAAATTGCATGTAATTAAAAAATAAAGTAATAATTAATAAACTAATTCTAAATGAACACAAGATTAAGAGAAGTTGGTATTATATATCTAGAATTTCCTAGTTGTGATGCTAGTTTTCTTTTAGAGAATCAAGTACCACCACTTTCGATTTGTCCCAGTTATTACCCTGGGTGGTGACTCCTCATCTCCACTCTATGTCTTTGTGATATGGTAGTGTATTTTTTAGAGCCCTGAGCTCAAACATTGTCATGGTTGCTAAAATCTTGGATGTGCACTAAACCCCGCCGTCTATAGTTGTGACTCTACTGCGGATGAAAGATATTGATTCTACTTTTATTTTTTAGAATCATTTTATTAATTATTATTTCATTCTTGCATTCATTTGCATATCCCTATTAACCAATGGCGTTAGTTTATTGTTTTATGATTGCACTAGCTTTATGAGATTATAGATTGAATAATTACCACTTTTAGCCTTAACTCGGTTCAAGAGAGATTACTAGGCTTATCTAACTAGAGTTTTTAACCTAAGTCCTAAAAGGGGGGGTAGTCTTCTCTCGAGTTGGTAAAGGATGTCGGGCCCTTCTGACCTTGGCTAGTAACTGAAGTCTTAAAGGAGGACATCTTGCTAAGAGGACCTTGACTTTTCACTGAACTTAACCACATATAATGGCCTAGTTATTTCCTTTAGGATTTACCCAAATTGCTTGCAATTGTTGCCACGAGGTATTTCTATATATAAAAGCCCAAGCCAATGCTTTTGGAGCCCATTTGGGCTAATAAAGATTAGGTTTGACCTTTACACTTAAAAAATACTGTTTCTATGTTTTTATTGCTTTGATAGATTTGGCATGAACATCGGTTCTTGATATCCCCTGTTGATATTAAGGCCAAGACCAAAAATCCTAAGAAAAAAGACTCGCCAATGAATATGTGTATGGGAGGAATAAGGTTGGAAGGATATTGTACACTTGATTATTACTTATTACTTGCTACTTGTTATATAGAACGTACATCATGCATACATGCATTTCATGCATCATACTAACACTTTCTTTTTCAGCCATCATAGATTCATATGGGTCTTCAAGTATTTAAGAATGAAAAGGTGGCAGACTAATTAGAACTGACTTGAGTCCTAGATCAGTAGCCAAAAAAATCCTTTAAAGTTTAGAGAAGAGTCCTATTAATCCACTTTACTTGGAAGCTGAATCAATAAGGAGGAAATTGGACCTTAGAAGACATTAAAGGAGTTTTGATGGATGGCATGAGAGCCATGATGCAAGATGAACTGAGATAAGCCTTAGTTGGATTAATGCCACCTTTTGCTCCTGCACATGTACCTATTGCTCCTACTTCTATTGATAATGTTGGAGGCCAACCTGTTGCTAGAAATCGACCTGCTGCTGAAGTGAAGCTTGAAAATATTGAAAACTACATGGTAGAGAAAGTAAAGAGGGAATTACTTGAACTAATCCAAGATAATGAGTCCAAGCAAATGCAAGCACTGAATTAGAAAATTTCCAAGATGGAGGAACTGATAAGAGGACAAGGCATAGGATACTCATTTGATTTTGATGATATGTTGCAAATGGAAGAGGATGATTTGCTTTAAAATGCCCTAATTGTAAAAGTTTGATGGAACTGGAAATCCAAGGATCCATCTTAGTCAATATACAACTATGAGTACCACTAAAGCCTTATTATCTATAGTCACAAAGTTATTTGTACTTTCCTTGGAGTTTATTGCTATGAACTAGTACCATGGGTTAGAAAATTCTATCCGAGCTGATTGGAGAGAATTATGTACAACTTTTTTATAATAATATGATTATAATACCAAGTTGGAGGTATCTATTAGAGATTTGGAACTAATTAAGCAAAAACTTAATGAATCATTTTCTAATTTCCTTACTAGATTCATTAATAAGGCAGGGTTAATGAAAAAAAAGCTGGCTAAGAAAGATCAGGTAAGGATGATAGTTTGCAATGTGTCACCTAATCTGGTTGAGAGGTTGCAAATGATGAATCCTAAATCTTTTGTGGACCTTTATAATGATGGTTTACAAGCTGAGGAGATGGAGAATGAAAATAAGAAATGTTATAGAACCATTGAAGCAAGGAACTACCCAACTAGGGACATACATAAGGAAGCATTAGTCAGGTTGTAGAAGTGTATATCGTTCAATAACTAAGGAGATTATCCAATTTTAACCAACCCTTGTCCAAAGTCCTAGACCACCTAATATAAAAAGGCTTGTTTAAACCCCTCACCTTTTCCAAATCAGCAAACCCAAATGTCTCAGGATTTGACTTGAACAGTTATTGCAAATTCCACCAAGTTACTGGCCATTCCACAAACATTTGTACCCACCTTAATCATGAAATCCAAAACCTTATAGACTCTAGTAAAATCACAGACCCTTAAAACCCAAGCACCAGAAATAATCTTTTCCCAAATTATCAAAATGTTCTACCCCTAACCACTATAATGATCGACTCAAGAGTAAGCGAGGAAGAAGTGCTAAACTCCTTTGAGAACATAAACCTACAAATCGATGAAAAATCTCCTGATGCCTTTAGAGGAGTAGAGGGTTTGTTGGGGAAACCTTCAAGAAAGTTTGATTATAAGTGTTTTACTCTAAACCACTTTCTTATGATATTCCCATTGAATCAATTACACCTGGAGGTTGGGGTGATGAATTTGGAGTTGATAACGAACCATTAAGTAAGATGAGTAAGAAATTTGAGACTCCTAAGCAACCATGAAAAGGAGTTGAAGATTTATTCTGACAGCCCTCAGACAAGTTTAACTACAAGGTGTTTTACACTAAACCACTTTCTTTTGACATATCCTTCGAGTTAGTTATGCCTACAGGGTGGGGTGATGAGTTTGATTATAAGAAGATGCTAAATAAAAAAGAAAAATACACAGTTGAGGTATAAAAAGATCAAGTCAAAGAGACATTTGGCGAGAAGATGCAAGAATAGCCATAATGTCAGCTACCTGAAGGAGAATCACTATAAGACTGAGCATCCTTAGCACCTAGAATAGAAAATAAATTTTCTTATTGTCTTCTTTGAATAAAGTTTTGTTTATTTAGAACTTGTTTTGTTTTAGTGATCGATGATATGAATTATGATCCGGCTTACTTATGTAATGTACATCCTAATTGTCATATGCATTATGATATTAATCACATATGCATGTTTGACATAAATTCGATCCAATTAGATTCATCCAACGTGGGCATATATGAAAATTCAAAGAACATTCATATATCATATGATATAACTTTTGAAGAGAGAAAATTTGAAAAAAGAAAAAGAAAAAGAGAGTGAAAAGAAAAAAAAGGAAATAAAAATGAGAAAACACATAAACAACCAATCAGGTAAAAATTAAGGAAACAAAAGAAAAAGAAAGTAAAATAATAGTAAGGTAAAAATTAAAAAGAAAAAAAATTTAAGACTGGATGATAATAGGAGTTCTATCATGTGATGTAATGAATGTTCTCATTTTTGCCCTACTGAATGAGCAAAATTGAATATGAAATTTTTGTTCAAATATTGCATATTCATCTTTATCATACTGTATAAGTATTTGAATCAAAGTTATGAGATCATTGTTCTAGTTATGTTTTCCCTTTTATCACCCTTTTATGATTTTGTTTGTAAGTCTATTGTCCTTTGTACCTATGGAATTCAGGTGGCTTAATGATTTGCATTGCAATCCATACCTTGTAATTATCATCAATCATTATATCAGCATCAAACCTTATATTCTGCTCAAAAGTTCTTCCAATAAGAGAAAGTATAGTTGATTTTATATCAAGAACTCCTTTTGGTTAGTTCACCCACTCCTCTACATCTTCTGTACATGAGACTATAACTAATTGGGTTGGTAAGTCAAAAAATTAACAATAGCCGTGACTAAACTGAGTTTCTTACACACATGAATAAAAACTACCAGAAACATATTAATAAATCTAGTTAGAATGACAAGTGTGAATTTGACTTTACTCTTTAAGAATGGTAATAATCTTAGTGTCACCATCTCCATAGAAGAAAACTACCAAAAACTAGTGGACAAAATGTAGCTCTAGGGGTAAGTTAGGGGTAAAATAGTAAATTGGTATTCAAGGGCTGAAGAGCTAGTAAAAGAATACTGGGGGCAAAAAGAAGTGAATTACAACCAACAACCAATAGCTCATAAATACAACATAGCCTAGCCATTTGTCCAATGAACTATATTATAAGCTTTAATATAAGAAGTACCAACAATGAAGCATTTAAAGCTCAAACCTACAAGCTGTTGATGAAGCACCTCATTCTCACACTCCGAGTTGACATATCTATGTTTCAAATAAAAGACCTATTAGGATCATGCAAGTAATATATAACGTGCATACACTTGTATACATTTATTGTGAAATACTTGCTTTGCATAATAAAAGTCTTTAGGCCAAGTTAAGGTTATATAAATGCTCTAATGCTAACATTTGAAATTAGTGTTGTAAAAGTGCAGGAAAGTAGTAAGAGTATTCATATGTGAAGCATCTGAAGGAGTAAAAATAGGAAGGACAATACTATCAAAAAGTCTTATTATAGGTAACCATAAGAATGTTGGATAGAAGGCTTAACCTCCTCATATTCAACATCCATCTCCATAGCCTCTTTTGAAGCATCACCTAGAGTCTCAACAAAAGGAAAACTTATTCTCATGAACTGTGAATGCAAAAGACAATCAAAACATGAAGAGTAACAAAAGACAAGCATACCTCAGTTGGGTCAATGGGAATCTACTCCAATAAATGCTTTTGAATGTATCTCTGATAGCCATAAGAATGCTTAAACAAAGATAAAGCATCAAATCCTTGAAACACCTCTCACAATTCTTGATTAGAAGGTCCAATAAACCAGTGATATGTTCATCAACCCTAAGAAGGGAAGAATGCACTCAAAACTTAAGATGAAGGCATTCTTAAACCTCTTTAATTATGAAATAAGACATATAACTCCTAAACCTTTTTTGCAGGAGATGTCAATAAGAGGAATGAAGCCCTCTACCATAACATTAATGCAATGACAAAAATACAAAAACTGCCCAAAGCCACAACATTGATGGTGGAGTATTATAACCCTATGATCAAAGACATCATTATCACAATCAAAAGGGAAGAATGCAAAAGAATAACATTGCATTTTGATAGAATCTCTTCACTTGAAAATAGACCATACTAACTTATAATATTTCGTGTAGGGAAAAACAAAAGAGAATGAAGAAGGGGAAAGGAACTAATACATCAATAAGAATGGATAAGATAACAAATGCCAAACACTCATCAAAATAATCAAGGGAAGTTATAAACTATTTCCTTAGATTCTGTAATAAAGTAAAATCTCAATCATAAAATTCACAAATTGAAAGAAAATTCATCCACTTCTCGAGATCATGTGCGAAAAGCCTATCTCATGACCTATGATCTTAGTTGATTTCTTTTATTAGCCTTGTAGAATTCAAATGTTCAATTGACAACGTTGTGTTGAGAGTTTATAAACTCTAATCAATCTAATGCTTGCTTTGCAACCAAACAAGGGGAAGAATATGCAAAAAAAAAAAATCTATGGACTTGCAATATAAATTGTTTGAATTTCAGATTATCATTTTAGTCTTTTGAATGATAAATGTGCATATAATCTACTCCAATGCTCAGAAATGAGTATGAGTACAAAATCCTTTGGTGGTATCCATGCTGAGTAATACGAGAAAGGCAAGGGAATACTAAGAGGAGAATCAAAATAAAAGTAAGCATAATTTACTCCAATGCTTATAAATGAGTAAATGTATCAACATGAAACCTCTAGGAGTATTTACGCTGAGTAATACAAAAAAGGCGAGGGAATACTAAAAGAGCACCATGCCAAAAGCTACTCTATTTACTCTAATGCTCTGTAAGAGTATGAGTATCCAAAGTACCTTTCCAACGGTATCTATGTTGAGTAATATCAAAAATGCAAGAAAATACTCGAATAAAGAAGAAAAGCACAAAAATAACTTAAAGACTGTTTTGATACTCAGATTTCGATCTTTTTATGCTCAATTTCCATGAGTTTTATTTGACAAATTCTCCCTGAATTTGGGTATAGAAGTTAGCTCTTCACTTGGTTAATAATATGCTCTCAATATAAGATGATTAATGATACTTCTGACTTTTGTAAATGGCAAATAAATGATAGTCATGAAAATCAAAATTAGTGAGATTCGTTGAGTGTAAGGGTGACCACGGTTTTGAATCGGACGGTTCTGGTTCAATGATTTTTGGAACCGAACTTGAAAAGTATAAAGGACGGTTCAAGTTCCAGTTTAAAACCGAATTTTGTTCTAAATTTTTTTTATTTTTTAATTTTATAATTATATTTAAGTAATTTAAAATATTGTAATAATTTTTAAAATAATTTAAATTAAGTAAAAAAACACTAATGAAATTAAAAATTGAAGTGAATAAATTTTAAATAATAAATTAATTAAAATTAACAATAAAAATAATAGAAAAAAATTAAAGGGCTTGAACGCCATATTGTCATATTAATACTTTATATATATATATATATATATATATATATATATATATATATATATTCTATTTTCTACAAATAATTAACAATATATATTTTATCAAAATTAATTTATCTATATTTATTCTCTAATCTTTTCATTAAATAATTGGTTATATATAAAAATAAAATTAAATGATTGTGTCTTAAAAAAATAAAATCTCATAAACTATATATATATATATATATATATTTTTTTTTCTCTAAATCCGGTTCAGAACTATTGAAGTTCATAATCGTTGAGTCGATAGTTCCGGTTCAGAATCGTCAGTTCATGGTTTAAAAAATTTTGAACCGATCTTGAACCAAGAATAGTACGATTTCAATTCCAGTTCGGTACGGTTCTGGGTCAGTTAAAAAATAGGCCAGTTCAAAACCCCTAGTTAAGTGCACGCTATCTTTTGATAAAATAATGAATTTTCTCATAATTTTTTTTAAAAAGTACCTTTTATAATAATCATCATGCTGAACTAACTTTAATAAGTCTTTAGGAACAACAAGTCTAGAAGAAGATAAACCCAATATATGAAATCAGCATTAGTATTATCAAGTCAGTAAGCAATAAAGGCAATTGATCAAAGTAAATCAGCAAAATTTAAAGACGATCAGCAAAAATTCCAATCAGTCAGCACAATTGATCAACACAAAATCTTAAAATCATAGTCAACATGAAATTCCAATGTTATGTCTGCATTTTACATACGCTACACTTCATCTTAGTTATATGCTACACAGTAATTATAACATGATTTTCAGATTCACCTTATTATATACTACATAGTAGATATAACATAGTTTTTAGATTCACTTTGTCATATGCTACACAGTAGTTATAATAAAAATTCCAAACAATCACAACTTGTTAAACACTACACAATAGTTATAGCACATTATCAAATCACTTTTGCTAGACATTCCACAAGAATTATAGCATATTTCAAATCTTTTGCTAGATGCTCCATAGGAACTATAGCATATTTGTCTTTAGCTATACACTACACAATATTTATAGCATATTTTCGCTGAACATTCCATAGGAAATATAGTGAAACTTTCAGTCACATTTACTAGACGTTCCACAAGAACTATAGTATAATTAGCTAGACACTACACAGTAGTTATAGCATATTATCACTAGACATCCCATAGGGAATATAGTGAAAATCATAATCACTAGACATCCCATAGGGAATATAGTGAAAATCATATTGTTAAACATCTTACAAGGAATATAGCAAAATACATTAAACACAGTGTCAACCGCAATTCACTGAACATAGTGATAGCATCACCACTATATGTTCCATTGGAACTATAGCATGTTTTCAAAATTCACTGAACATAGTGTCAACCACTATTCAGTGAACACAGTGATAGCATCACCGCTATATGTTCCACCTGAACTATAAAATGTTTTTATAATTCACTGAACACAGTGTCAGCCACTATTCACTTAACACAATGACAGCATCATCGATATATGTTCCACTAGAACTATAACATGTTTTCAAAATTCATTGAACATAGTGTCAATCGCTATTCATTAAACACAGTGATAGCGTCATAAGATAGAAATTCCATAGGAATTCTAGTGTTTCTTAAATTGCATTTAACACTACATAGTGTTATGCATAGTCATGGCACATAGGTAAGTGTTCTAATTTTTTGTTTAGAAATTGTGAGCTTATTAGCTTTTTCGCAATTTGTCAAGTAAATAGCGATACAGGAGGGTAACTATAAGCACCCAATTTTGGGATACATTGATGCATAGATACAATGAAAGCTCATATGATGAAAATTTAATCGAAAATGACATTTAGATATTGATTTTGGATTTTAGGACTAAAATTGTGAGTTTTAAAGACAAAATTGCCACGTTTCTTTTTGGGGTTTAATTGCAAAATTTAATTTTCTTCAAGGACCTTTTTGTAATTAAAAGTTTTAAAAAAAGTTGATCGAATTTACAGAAAACCGATTTGAATTCTATAATTCCGATAAAAAATCTGTAGTTCCAATCAGAATTACAGATTTTCTATCAGATTTTTAAAATTCCGATCAACGTTGTTTTTTATTTTATTTTTGAAAAAATCATTTATTTAATTTGCAATTGGTTTAGAAAATAATAAAATAATAAAAATAAAAATAAATAAATATGATAAATGCATTTTATGTGTTTTTTACGTGTATATCAGATAAATGTTTTTTTTAATGTTTTGTTTTTAATAGATTAATAAATGATAAATTAGATAAACGTTTTACGTTACGTGTTTTATCTAGTTTTAACTCAGATAAGATAATATGGTCTTGGAATAAAAAGGATGGAGACGTTGCTTTAAGAGAAAGGTTTTTGGTGAGAGAGAGAAAAAAAAAAGATGGCTTTAAAAGAAAGAAAAAGAAAAAAATGTTGCTGCAGAGATTAAAAAAAAGCTTTGATACGTTCTTTTAAAAAACACAGTACATTTGTGAGATCCAAAATCAATCAAGATCAATTTTCAATGGTGATTCCAACTTTAAGGAGCAATCAAACTGCATGACATCATCCCATTACTTTCCTCTTTCTTCTATGTTCTTCTTTTCTTTGATTTTGTTTTTTTTAATTATTTGAATCATTTACTAATTTTTATTATATTTTGCATTTTGTTTGTGATTTTAATTGTGATGGGCATAACCAAAATTATGGGATGAATACGTGAGGAAGATCTATGGGATGCTATGGATTTAATTATGTAGTCATTTTTAATTATATTTTAGGTTTTAAATATTCTTTGTTTTTATGTTCTTTTTTATTATTTATTTGGTTTATTTGAGTATGTAATTAATTAGTTTTAATTTACGTACGTAGGAATTGTAATAGCCCCAATAGTGAGAATAATAATATTTTTATTTTTTTGTACTTTAAAAATGATTAGTAAATTAGCGTTTATTTGGTAAACTTTAATAAAATCAATGGTGACTGTAGATTAATATTAGGTTGCATGAAATCAAATTAGGGTTTTTTAGAAAATATAATTTTAATTGCTTGTTTGATCTTTTATTTGATTATTTTATGTGTTTTTTTAATGTTTTTGGGCTTTTTTATTTTTATGTGTTTTGGGCGTAAAGCCCACGTTTAGGATTAACCCATTTAAAATAGTCTTTTAATTGGATTTTACGTTTTAATTAACTTTAAAATCAATTTAGGCTCATTAGGTTAATTTAGAATTAGGCTCACCTTTTAATTATTAAAATTAATTTAGACATGGCCCAGTCCATTAAAGTATCTTTTCTTTCTCTTAAAATAAATAGACTTAGGCCCATTTTTCATTTGAATTAAAATTAATTAGAACTAGACCCATTAATTCAAACCCAATCCAATTCATTTCCATAAAAATTAATAGACCTAGGCCCATTTCTTTAGAATTAAAAAATAGACTTAGTTCACTACTTTAATTAAAGTGTAGGCCCGCCTTTAATCTCATTTCACTTATAAATAAAATGTAGACTTAGCTAACCTAATTAAAATTAACATAGTTTAGACTAATTAAAGGACGTCTTGTTATATGAATGCAAATTTTATGTGTCATTTTATGACTAGTTGCCTATTTTACATAGTAATTTACACTATCAATAGCATAGACCCCCATATGGTGGCATAATAATTTGCTTTAATTTCACAATGGCAACATGGTTGACAACATAGCCTATGCATGGTTATGTTTCAAAGGAACCCAATTTCTATATTTTTCACTATGAGGCATATGGGTGGAGACACAACCATGACATGGTCACGTCCTTTAACGAGAAAAAAATATTATAAGCTTTTATAGTGAATGACCCAGTTTGTAGCATGGCCATGACATGGTTGTGCCTTAAACTCCCCTTTTTCCATAGCAAATAGCACAACTAATAACATGACCTTAACATGTCCTTGTTAATCACCTCTCTTCCCAATAATGCCCAACACAACCTATGATAAGACCATGACATGGCCATGTCTTGCAGCCTATTTAAAAACCCTCTTACCAAACCTTAGTTGCCCATATTCTTTTTCTCCCATTTTCTTTTAAACCTTCTTCCTCTTCTTCTTTCTCTATATTCCTCATATTTCCCTTTCAAGTAATTTTCACCTCGACCTAATTCTTGTCATTTTCTATATTTAATCATAATGAAGATAGAGAACACATAATCTAGTTCAAATAAATCTAAATGGCGGTGCACGGGTAACACGGGCTAAAGCACATCCACATGCATGCCTATGCTGCCCTCCTCCTCAGGGAGTGTACATCCCATGCTTCGATTTGAGGCTATCCTACAAAAAAAAGGTGCACAATTTTATCCTCTCCTCTATTCACTCAAACTCCTTTATAATTTTAAGTGATTTACAGTTTATAGGGCTAGCTAATGATTTCCAAAACATGCTTGAGGTTTCCAAATGGACTGACTTTTTAATGATAAGGGAACCCATTTATTATGAGCTTTTGTAGAATATTTATCTACTTTTTCCTAAGAAAAGGGATTAGCTTCATATTCTAAACTTACTTCTATTAAGTTTCGATTGGGTGGACAATATTTTTCTCTTTCTTACAATAAATTTGTTATTGCTTGTGACTTTTATACTAATAATTTTATTTCTTTTAAAACTTATGAAAATACTGTTGGGTTTCATGATACAAACGCAATGAAAATATAAAAATTTTATCATGTACCCAAACTTAGATCCATGTAATTTGACTACTTAATTAAATATAGGGTTTCAAGAATCTTACCAAAATGCAGAAGAGGCAAGAAAATCTGGAAGGATGAGAGGAGGTTCACTCCGGTGACACCTTACCTTGAGCTTTTGCTTTGATTCAGATTTGGATTTTAGACGTCTTCAAAAGAATCCATCCTCTAAAGGTATCCACATGAAAAGGCCTTGATCAGAACGATTTATGTTTGTACTAGCATGACTTGGTTGTCTCACAACTTAAGAACAAAACTCTCTTTGATTTCATTTTTCTCAAAATACAGAGAAAACAAATTTTAGGTGGCTCACTTAATTTATCTGTCTTAAACCCTAGAGAATATAACATATATATAGAGTTCTCAATTAGGGTTTCACTTACCAAACCCTTTTTGGTAAATAGCCATTAAATTCAAATTTTATTTATTTAAAATAAAATCAGTAATATATTTATCATTTATTTAGATAATAATTATCATAAATAAATAGTTAAATATATATATTTCCAAAGAGTTTAATTAGGCTTAATAAGCCTATAATCATTTTGGGCCTCTTCTAAGTGTATGACCCTGTAGGCTCACATAACATTAGCAGTGGACTTAAATCTCTATTTAGGCCTACAAGTCATAAGTGGCCTCTAGTAAGACATTATGACTACCCAAGTCATGTGAAGTCAATAATCCGACATAACCTAATTACAATGAACATTATAGTCCCTTTATCACATTATATCTATATTGAACATAAGGTATATAATGTCATCCTTATATAGTTCAATAATATTATGACTTGATTCCAAGTAGACTGAAAATGATAACTCTTTATCAATTCATTTCAGCATGGCCATGCATTTTCCTTCAGTCTAACTCATCAATAGGCCCATAGATATCTTACTTATATTAATGAGGGATAAATTCCTTCTTAATCACTCATATTCCTCACATAACTCATTTCATATCCAACAACATTCTATTTAATCATTTGGTTAAAGATAATGTTAGAATATGTTAAAACATAAAATAACTATGTAGAAAACCATGGTGATTTCAAAGTCAAAGGACTTAAACAATATCACTATAATGAGAAATTCTTATGACAATAATCTATATAGTATTCTCATAATGGGTCAGTCCAATACATGATCTCTCATCATGTACCTATGAGTTGACTTAATATCTCGTATCCATGATTAGTAAAACATAATCATCAGTCAACATCATACTAGCCTTATTAATGTTTATACAATAAATAAATGGCTAGGGATAATTAGAATAGAACTCTTATTTTAATATAAGGGTTTTACTATCAAGTCACATACTTGATGACCTTAGTAAGAATTAACCATTCAAATAATGATCATAAAAGGAATGATAATGGAAATTCCTTTTTATTAATAAAATAAAAATGTCAATACATAATTACAAATGATTGACCTAGTGCATATCACTAACAAATATCTTGATTGATTTTGGTAATGTGAGTCTAGTGCATTATTAGTGCAAAATTGTTCATCCTAATGCTAATACGAACTGTGATCCTAGAATTTCTAAAAGTACTACAATTGATAGCTCTATTTTGAGATATTTGCACATATTAGTAGCTTTCATAATTTATGGTAGGAGAGAGAGTACGAGGGTCGTATCTCTTCGTGATTTTTTTTATCTAATATGTTTTGTGAAAGGAAAAATTCCTCATTGGGTTTGGATTTGTTATGTACATGGATAGTGTTGCTAAGAAAAAAATGCACTTTATGGAGGCACCTATGTCATAAAATTAGCAATGAATTTAGGAGTTTTTAATAGTTTAAAAGGATTGACTGAGGCTTGCACCATGACCCTTTTTAATTTGAGTGTTATGCATAATATTTATTTAGTTAAGAGGTGAGAGGGTTAGTATGTTTTGGTAGGAACACCCTTAGAACCTAATACAAGTGATAAGGACATTGAAGTAGATGACACACCTCATGATGGAATTCCACCTACTTCTGCCCCTACAAAAAACCCTATTGTTGCTATATCAAGACCTTCTTCTTCCTCTATTCCTTTGCCACCCGACTTAGAGCTCACATTGTATAAGATTCAGTATACACAACACTTCTACATTGTTACCCTTGAATGGCTTTACTTCGAGTTTTAGGCTTTCTGTTAAGCAAAAAATTTCACTTTGCCTCCTCGACCTGATTTAAGTGACATCAATAGTATGGATAGTGTTGAGGATGCTGGCGATGCTACCACTCCGCATGATGGCTAATCCTTTTACGTTTTATATTTTTGTTTGCTTTTATTTCTTTTTCTTTATTTCTTATTCTATGATATAGCCATAACATTAGTATTGGCCATTTTGTTCTGTTCTTATTATTAGACCGCTATTTTGATTTTGTTTTGTTTTGTTTTATTCTTATGTTTTAGTGGATATTACCTCTATTTGGACAGTTTATTATTGAGCTTTATTACTAAGGAAGTTGTTCTCTTTCTTATTATCTACTTTGTGCTTTATTTGTGTCATTGAGGATAATGACTTAGCTAGTATAGGGGAGGAGTTATTATTCTATTATTTCTTTAATTTTTTTATTTTAATTTCTTATGTGTTTTTGTATAAGTTATTCTTGTATAAATATTAGCATAATGCAAATTGAAAAAAATAATACAAAATATAAAAAATAATAACATTCTCATTTTAGATTAATAAGCATAAGTTAATTAATTTTCAACTAGTTCCCTCTACATAAATTAGTATTATTTGTCCTAGATTGTGATGCTTATTATAAATGAGTTACTTAATTTATAATTGAGGTTGATGAATAAAGAGTGTGTAATGTTGATTAATTATCAAACTATTGAGTGTTTATCATTTAAGATAACTAAACATAATCTTTATATGTAGATAATTTAGTTCTTATAATCCAAGCAAGGCTTTGAAAGGAAAGGCATCGACATGATAATGAAAAAGAATATGGATTGGGGATGTAATTTAGTTTTCCTTTATGTTTTGGGCAATATGAAGCATAAAAAGCACTTGCCACAATTTTGAAAATAATAATAAAAAAATAAGGGTGAGATAGAGCATAAATCATCAATCTAAAGAAAAATCATTGAGATAGAGTGTAAAGCACACTTAAAAGAAAATTTAGTTTGTTTCTTTTTAGTTTGTTACAAAACCATAACGCTTCTATTTTATAATTATGCCTATTGAATTTCATTACATGAGTTAGTGCTCAGTTATGATTAGTACATTATCTACAAATAAAGTGTTTTTGTCTGATTATCTTAGTTAAAAAACATTTTTAGTCTCAGTGTTGTCAAAATTGCATATTTTGGAAATTTAGAAACCTTAGTTGCAGTTGAGTAATCTTAATATTATGTTTGATTTGCTTGAGGATAAGCAAAGGTTTAGTGTGGGGAAATTTGATGTTTGTAAATTTTACATTTATCTTAAGCTGAATTTTAATTAATTTTATATAGGTCTTAGGTTTTAGTAATATTTTTTTAGAGACTTTTTGTTAAATTAGGAATGAATTTATTTTATAATTTCAATTTAGTCTTTAATGTTTTTAGTTTAATTTTCTTTTTATTTTATTTTATTTTTTCTTTTTATTATTTATTTAGTTGTCCTCTTCTTGTAGGTGTTCTATTAGGAAAGGCTTCAATATAACCATGACATGACCATGCTTTAAGTCATATCATGCACTAAATAAGCAAGAGAGGTGACATGCCTCAACCCACAGCCATGTTGTTGGTCATGCCACATTCTGCATAACTCAAGGAATTCGAAGATGGTTTAACACGACTTGGACACAAGCATATTTCTAGTCGTGTCTCCTCTTATGCGAAAGCTAAAAATCTTTAGAGCATTTGACATAATCTTAACATGGCCATGTCGTTGGCCATATTGCTCATGTATATATATATGATTTTTGAGTTTAGGCATGACTAAGGCATGTCAAGGAAGCTAGAGGTTAGCATGGTTAAGACATGGTCATGCTATAAGCTATGTTAATTGAGTGAACATTTCCTTTCTTACTTTGGATTAAAAAAATTGCATGGAAGGAGGACTCTATTTTTGGAAGCACTTATATAAAAGAGAAGTAGTAAGACTTTTTAAGGTTGTTGAATGCAAGAAGAAAAAAAAAAGACAAAGCAAATATCTGAACTATTTTTAAGAATTGAAGAATCATGTTTACTCTTTTAGGCTTTGAATTTATGTACTTGGACTAACACTTGTTTGGATCCTTATTCTAATTCAATAAATTAGTTTTTAGTTAATTTTATGAGTTGATTTATTTTATTCTTATGTTTAATTTTAGGCCTGATTAAATGTATGTTTATGGGTGAATTATAGATAATTAAAGTTGAATAACTTACTAGTTCATAAATTCATAAAACTTAGGAATTTTGATCATAAAAGTAGACAAATTCTTTAGGGATAAATGAATTGCTAAAGAACTTAATGAGCTATAATCAATTGATTGACCATGAGAAGAGGCAATAATTGGTCTTACTATGCCTAAATGATCTCAAGAGGGGCTTTACATAAATTAGAGTAATTGACCCTTAACTGTAACTAATTCATTGATGTGTGAATTAATCCTGTAAATCAAGTGTTAATAGTGAAGCAAATTCAGGCTCTAGTTTTTAAATATTGAATTTAGTTTGATAATTGCGATTAAGACTATTAATCAATTTTATTACTAAATTGGTTTTGATACTATTAACTTATGGAAATAAAATCATAGCTAGTACTTGATATCAATTTTCTCATGGGAAAGATACTCATATTCATCCTTTACTACTTGTTATGATCTATATACTTGCGGGATTATACTAATAGTTATTGTAAATATGAGATATAGTTAATGTGAACGCTACCACTGAATTCAGTTATGAAATATAGTAATATTGATGTGATATAATATCTGGTTATATGGTGTATTGTATTGTGAGTTTATTTTACACATGGACACCTGTCACAGTGCTCTAATGTACAAAATAATGTATTTCTACACAATACAATATGACTATGGAAATGAAACTTTAGAAAATTGTGAAACCAAACTTTAGAACAACTAAAACTTGAATAAATAATTATTATCTAAAATTTAATGAATTTTATTTCTTGATTTTGTATGACGGTGTATTCCATATAGTTTTTCTTATAATTCTTACTTTAGTTTTTATTATTTAATATTATTGATTGAATTTAAACTTTGCATATATTCTTATATCTTAGTCACTCACTAGGTAATTTTTTATCACTCACACTCACTTCCTTTTACAATTCCACTATAAATATTATAATCGCATAACTATTGTAGATATAATATAGTTGTATAATGGACTACTATGACTTATAAGGTGATTATGATAAAAGCCTTAGTCAAGTGTGTGATTTTTCATAATTCATTTGCAGACTTCACATTTAGGGAAGTAGTAGAGCCTATAGGTGCCTCAATGCATATCTTAACAGTTAAAGAGGAGTATATGGATAACATGTGTACCATCATCCGAGCCTTCTACAAGACTGATATTGATGTACGAGTCACTTTAACCTATATTTAATGTCGTAGTGGAGGATTATATTTTTGCCTTTTTGGTTGATTCCATGTCCTACCTCTTGGACTATGATAGTTATTTTGCATAAAAGATTAGAAGATGGTGGTGAGCCCTGGCTAAGGATGTGCATATAGTTGGAGCACATCTTCACTCAATATAAGGACTCAAAGAAAGGGCTATCAAAACCTACCTATGTTTAGTGTTTTTGTTGTATTATTGATGACTCAAACTCTCATATCTTGATCATTGAGTTATTTACCAAATTATGGTAAAAAAAAATTATTTCCTAAATTATGGTAGTTTTAAAAGTAATTTCCTTTTTTATGGTGATTTGTGAAACTATTTTTCAATTTATGGTACTTTTAGCTGAGGTAGAGGGAAGATAAAATTTTATCAAAATTTTGTAAGTCATACAGCCTATGTCAGTATCGATATGGTCACTCTTTGTTTTTTCTTTTCTTTTAGGGCTATACTGCCACTGGCATTAGCGATATGGCCCCTTTCCATTTTTTTTATTTTGGCCAAATTTTTTCAAAATTTTTAATTTTTGTTTTTTATTTTAATTTTAATAATAATAATAATAATAATAATAATAATAATAATAATAATAAGGTTAAAATTTTAACATTATTATTATTATTATTATTATTATTATTATTATGATATTGTTTTTAATATTATTATAATTAATTAATAATGACAATCCACTATTTTTTTCCTTTTGGGCCCATACTGCTGTTGGCAGTGGTAGTATGGCCTAATTTATTATTATTATAATGATTATGATTAATTAATTATAATAATATTAAAAAAAATATATCATAATTATAATAATATTTTTTTAATTTTAACATTATTATTATTATTTCATATTTCATGTGTGTGCATGAATTTACATGGATTGTTATTGGCCTTTATGTTATTATTATTATTAACCAACAAAAAATAAAAAATTAAAATTAAAATAAAAAAACAAAATTATAAAAATTATGAAAAAAAATGAAAATGGTTCATACCACCAATGCCAGTGGTAGTATGGCCCCTAAAAAAAAGAGTGATCATATCGCCACTGACATAGGTGGTATGACCCACAAAATTTTGACAAAATTTTCTTTTCTCTCCACCTCAGCTAAAAGTAGTATAAATTGAGAAATAGTTTGACAATCACCACAAAAAAAAAAAAAGAAATTACTTTTAAAACTACCATAATTTGGGAAATAAATTTTTTTTTTTACCATAATTTGGTAAATAAGCCCTTGATGATATAGTACTTCTAAATGATCCTTTATGTTACTAATTACAATTATTATGGTTCAATTATGGACAATGTTTGACACTTGTCATCCATGTAATCTTTGGTTTTTGTATCATGTTATTGTTTAATTGTTAGCATTACTAGATGAACTTCTTATTATATTAGCCGTTAGGTAATTAATGTTTCTTTTTGTTCGTTACCACTATCATACATGATATTTTGGTAGGGGTACATAGGAGATGGGTGTTACAAATATTTATTATTTATTTTTTGTATGAATTTTCCAACATGGGCATAATTTATTACAAAAAGGATTATGAACAAAAGTACCTTCCTATTTGTCAATACTCAAATCGAGAGTCATAACCAACGCTAGGGAATGAAAATTCTTTCGAATTTGAACCCATAGCAAGCCTTAAAGAATAAAAACATGCAATAAATAAAATAAAATATACACCAATATTTAAATCTCAAACCAATATAATAAAAATAAACTCTGTCATATCATAAAATAAAATATATTATACAATATTCAGAGAAAGGCCTCTGAATTCACAGCCAACATACAACAAATACCAAATACAAGTCACTACTGTAGTTTTCTAGAGTACAAATAAAGTCAAGTAGATAATTTACACAAAATAGCCGGGGCTGAAGAAATCCGGTGAATGGGTATACTGTTGAGGTATAAAGAAGAAGAATCTCCTAAAAAATTAATTGAGGGGAGTCAGACCTCACTTAGTGAATTGTTATATTATATATACATGCATCTTCTAATGTCAAATGTAATCAATCATCCATATATAATAAATATATATACAAGAATTTCACACAAATGCTGAGATCACTTTATATATTAAATACTGAAAAATCATTTGTTTATGAAGGATCGAACAAAACCCTATTTAAATGCAACCTCGATCAACAATAACCATACAGGCTCGTTTAATTCTAAGTAAATTCACTTATTCCATATGGACAGTAGACTGGCCCCGAGACACTAAGTCAACCGAGATCTAGCAATCTGACTGTCAGTGTGATTGGCCCCGAGACACTAAGTCAACCGAACTCCAGCAACCACACTATTTAATCACATCAATATCTCAATCAAATCATATTTCACCGCAAGTGATTCTCACTCAACCCTAAATCTATCGTACCTATACGTATACGGTTCTAGTACTGTCCACTAGGTAGCACTTCTATCGATATCCTTCATTTAAAATAAAAACATTCATATAGGAAAATAAATAATGTATAATAATATTCATAATAATAAAACAAACCATATATATACCAGAAATATACCTAAAATAAACTAAGTATATTTCAAGTATATATATGTTAAATAAATTCAAATTAACCATGAAATATACCAAAAATAAACCAATAATATACTTAAAAACAATTTAAGTATAAATCAATAGTATAACATGCATTTATTTCAAAATATACCAAAAATATATTTAAACATTTAATTAAAAAATTATGAATTAATACAAATCAAAACATGAATATATACTAAAACATGCATCCTAAATGCGACGTATATATAAAATAACAACTCACAAGTTTGCGCTCCTTGAGACTAGTTCGACGGGCCCGGTCCATTAGGTCTCGGTCTTGGCACAACTAAACAATAAAATAATAACAGAATCAGAATAAATCTAACTTATACTTCTAGAAAGACTCTATCTAAGAATACGAAATTCAGACAAAATCTGAAAACTCAGGATCGACGCGATATCACGTTTTACGAAAATTTGACAGAGCTTTTTCTGTAAAACGGACATCTCTCTACTAAAAAGTAAAGACGATCCTGTAAGAAAAACACACTTCAAAACACAGAATACACAACACCTTCGGTTAGGACCCCGAACTATGCAATTCTCTCAATCGAAGTCCACAATTCCACTAAAAATCAAATAATATAATAAATATATTAAAAATTAATAAATTCCACAAATATCCTCAAAATAGCAAAATATAGCATATTTAAACATTAAAACACTAAATATAATTATTTTCACAATAATAAGGTGAAAATCCCAAAATAATAATATAATATTATTAAAAATCAAATTTCTCGATAATTCAATATAAAATAAAAAAATTCATTTTATATATTCAAATAACTTAAATAGCCTACATATATATTAAAAGTTATTAAAAACTCGTTAAATTACCAATTTAGTAAAACAATATATTATTGAAAATAATTTTTGAAAATTAGTATTAATTAGTTAAAAATAGTAAATAATTTATAAAAATAATTTTATTACCTTAAATAATTCCAAAACCAATTAAAACATAATATTTAACTATAATTTTAGCAAAATTACACAATTACCCTAATAATTCAAAATACACATAATATTTAATAATTTTCTACAAAATTCTATAAAAATCATATAAAATCATTAAAATTATTTTATCAACATATAATATAGTAATATTAACTAAAACACATAATTAGCCAATAATTTCAACAAAAATACATATTTAACCTAATTTCCCAATATTTACATAATATAAAAATATTATTAAAAATTACACAATATTCCCAAAAATTATTTTCTCAACACTAAAATTAATATCAACCTATAATAACACCAAATCAACCAATTTTATGATTAAATATATTAATTTACGAAAATTCAATAAATATTAATAAAATAATAAAAAATTCACCAAAATTCAAATAAATTCCAAAAATTATAAAAAAAAAAAATATTCATGAAGCTCAAGCAACAAGGATCAACATCTGTAGAGAGAGTTTGCAAAAATCAACCCAAAAAAAATAAAAACCCTAATAGCTTAAAATCAAAAAATTAAGAAAACTCACAAACGATCGGGTTAGAGCTTAAACAGAGCTTGGAATCGTCTTCCTCACGACTTAGGGAGTTAAACAGCACCAGAATGGCTAGCTAAAGTGGCCGGAGGAGGAAGAACGGCTGGAAAAAGAAGCTGCTGCTGTTGTTGTTTCTACTATTGCAGGTGTTGGAGAAGAAGGAAGAAGGCAGTGGAGCTGATGGCTGAAGGAGGTGGCGATCCAGAGAGCAAGGGGAGGAGGCACACCAATGATAAGGGAGTCAGGTTGCACGCGGGGGAGATGAGTTTTCTATGTTTTGCGTTTTTTGTAATCTTTATATATTAAATCAATTCTCCACCACACATTATAAAAATCCACACACACACACACACACACACATACTCACATATATAAACACACACATATACAATAATAAATACATATAAAATTAATGAAATAATTTAATAATAAAATAAATAATGTATATTAAATAAAACAATAGTAGAAATAATAATGCACTAAATTTAATATTATTAAAATAATACTATCCAAAATAATAAGTATAAATAATGCAAATTAAATGTTTAAAATAATAAGTTTCTAAAATAAAGTATTTATGTAGAAAGATATAATTTAACGTAAGATAATAATTATTAATCACAAAATAGTAAAATAAATAAATGTAACTTTTAAATTTATTAACACTACATAGCTCAATTTATATTAAAATAATTTAAAAATATAGGTTATTACATTATTCAAGGTACATGCTAATTCATTATAAGAACTTAACACACTCAAAAGCATAATATAGTCCATCTCACTCATAAGATGGATTTCGTTATTGTAAGAGGGTTCCAGAGTATTATAATAAGAGTACTGTAATACATCTCACACTTTTTAGGAAGACAATCAACATCAAACTTGCAAGCACTGCATTAAAATTATTCTTACATAGGAAATGGGTTGATGAATAATGACCTGACTTTATCTTTTACCAATGAGTGAGTATAACCGTCATTAAACCTATAAACAACCTCTGTCGTGCGTGCAAGGTTGATTAAAACTTCAAGGATAGGCCTTGAAACAGCAGTTGGCTTCATGCATTCCTCATTTATATCTTTCCATGCGTTGTCACAACTTTTTTGAATCTCTTTGATTGCCTTTCTCTTGAGACATCGTGTTCTTTCATATAGCACTCTATGCTTGTGGCACAATCCCCCTTCTTTTCCTCTTCCTTCAGATGTACATATAAATTCTTTAGTGATTAGAAGAAACATTACAAATTAATTGAATATATTATCGTTAGGAGTTAAATATATATATTGAAAATTAAAAATAATACTTTTGAAATATTAAAAAAGAAAACTTGTCCAATCTATTATATTTGCTATTGAAAATGTGAATAAATTTCATATTTAAAATGCGGAAAGAGTTTAAGTGTCATACAAATGTGTGTGTGCGTATATATGTATATTATTGTGTTCATAGAAATGGATGTGAGCTTATATATTTTGAAGATTAATTAAATTTTTATATGATATTAGAGTTAAAAAAAAAGAAGGTACATTTGGTACAAATAAATTCAACATAATTTTATGGCATTTATTTTTGGAATTGCTTATTATTAAATCAAAATTATAAAATTTTCAGATAAATTTATTTACAAATGTGTTTAATTTTTTTGAAATTATTTATCATTAAAATAAATTTTTACAATAATTTATTTTATAAATTATTCATTTAAATTATGCAAACTTCCTTAAGAAGAATAAAAAACAAGAGGTAAAAGAAATTTAGATAGTTAATGTGTTTATGGGTGTGAATATGGTTTTATATTTTCAAATTTAAAGATATCTTCATATGGTATCGGAGAAACAAAACTAAACTAAAAAAATAGAATCGGAATTTGAAGACTTGATTAGTGACAAAAACTGGACTAAACTTTTGTAATAATCCGAGTTTTTAAATGATTTTATTTTAAATCGAGATATGTAATGTTAATAATTTCAGACAATATTTAAATATTTATCAATTTTAAGTTAATTATATTTAATTTATATAATTAGGATTTTGATATATATATATATATATATATATATATATATATATATATATATATATAATAAAAATAAAAAACTTTCCTACCTTCTTCCCCTCCCTGAAACCGAACCACCCTCATCATCACAGTCCGTTTCCCTCCATTCAGAGCACCTCTAGCTCATCCACCATCGACTGCACCTCCAGCTAGCAGCTCTGACGCCCCTGTTGTCTTCTCCGGCGCCAGCAGCAGCTCAAGGAGCCCGATTTGGCCGAAAGTCTCCCTCTTCTCCGTTCATCATCTTTCCGATCACCAAAGTTGGTGATTTTGGTGCCGTTGGACTCCTTAGACTCCCTAGAGAATGATTCCAAGCTTTCTTTTGCATAAAAACTCGATTTGGTAAGGTTTTAAGCTAGTTTTCAATTTCGGCCATTTTTAGTTCTTGATTTTTTTGAACTTCATTCTTTGAGATTCAAGATTAATTCCTTCATAAATAATGTTCCCCTTAGCTTAATCTACCTCTGGGAATTTTTGTGTAATTTTTGGAATTTATTTTAATTTTTGTGAATTTTTTAGTATTTTATTATTATTTTCTAATTTTCATAAATTAATTAAATAAATTATGAAATTGTGATTTTTAGTGTTTTTGGTGGTTGAAATTAATTTTAGAATTTAATTTATAACTTTTGTGATTTTTGTGTAATTATTCTAATTTTATTTAGTTGATGTCAATTTTGGAAATATAGGTTATATATGTATTTTGTTAAAATTAATTGGTTAATTGAGTATAATTGTTGATTTTATTGAATTATATGTTGAGAAAATAATTTTAGAGTAATTATATAATTTTTATTGAATTTTTGAGTATTTATAGTATATTATGTGAATTTTTATATACTACAGGTATTTTGGTAATTTGGTAGTCATTTTAGTTAAATATTAGGTTTAATTGGTTTTAATAATTATTGAGATATAAAAATGATTTTTACAAATTATTTAATATTTTTAACTAATTAAAACTATTTTTTAAAAATTATTTTCAAATTATATATAATATACTATTTTTGTTAATAAATGGGTTTTTAGTAACTTTTAGTATATTTTTGGACTAATTGAGTAATTTGGATTTATAAAATGAATTTTCATTAATATTTGTAAATTTATCGAAAAATATCAATTTTTAATAATATTATATTAATATTAGGGTTTTTAAGTAAATATCAGTGAAATAATTATTTTTAATGTTTAAATATTTAAATTTGCTATGTTTTGATATTTAAAGGGCATTTTCGATATTTATTGAATTTTAATATATTTTATGTATTTTCTTGTGAATTGTGGACCTCGGTCGATGGAATTTACAGTTTGAGATCCTGATTGAGGGTTGTGTGAATGTTTTGTGAATTGTATTCAAAATGTATTTTCTTATAGGATCAGCTCTACTTTTTTAAGTAGAGAGATGTCCATTTTACAGAAGAGGTTTTGCCAAATTTTTGATAGAATTCTCGTAAAATATGACATTCGATCAAATTTCTATTCTCTGTATGTATTAGTAATCCTAGATCAAGTCTCTAGAAGTTAACTTAAAATTATTCTGATTTTGTGTTATTATTTTATTGTTAGTTGCACCGAGACTGAGGCTTAGTGGACCAGGCCCATCAAACCCGTCTTGAGGAGTGCACAACTGTGAGTTATTATAATGTATATGCATTGCTTAGGTTGCATGTTTTAGAATTCTATGTTTTAAATATAAATTTTTGCATAATTGCCTATTTGAATGTTTAAGTATAGTTTGGATATACTTTTAGTATATTTTTGTTATATTATGAAATAAATGCATGTTTTCCTTTTCAATTAAATCTAGCTTGACTTTAAATATATTATCAGTTTAAATTAACTTATTCCATGATTTATTTGAGTGATTATACGTATATATACCTGAAATATACTTAGTTTATTTTAGGTATATTTCTGGTACATATATGGTGTATTTGTTTATTTTAAATATCATTATGCATCATTTATTTTCCTGAATGTATGTTTTAATATAAATAAAGGATATCGATAAAATGTGCTTCCTAGTAGGCAACACTAGGACCGAGTATGTACCAGTGCGATAAATGATAGGGTTAAATTACTAACTTATTTGAGGAAATATGACATGATTGATATGATTGAGATTGATGTGATTGAGAGTGTGATTGCTGGATCTCGGTTGACTAAATGTCTCAGGGCCAATCACACTGACAATCAGATTGTTGGAGCTCGGTTTACTTAGTGTCTCGGGGCCAGTTTATTGTCCAGTTGGACTAAGTGAATTATTTGGAACTAAGTGGGCCTGTATGGCTTAAGTGAGTTCTATTGATATTTGAGGTTGCAAAAATATAGGGTTTTATTTGATCCTTCATAACTGATGACTTTCAATATTAAAATGATTTTCGTTGCATCTGTGTGTATTTGTTTGTATATGTATTTATTATATATACTATTGAGTGTCTGCATTTGACATTTAGCTATGCATGTATATATATTATAATAATTCACTCAGTGAGTCCTCTTCTTTAGACCTCAGTAGTAGACCTGTACGCTGGATTTCTTCCGCTCTGGCTCTATTATGTAAATCGCTTACTTGAGTTTTATTTTGTACTTTAGACATTACAGTAGTAGTTGAATTTAAATATGTTTAGAGTTGTATTTATATTTATGCATGTAAGAGGATTTTACTTTAGAGTGTTTCTCTGAAGGTTGTATTAAAAGATTTCTATTTATAATATTAAAGGATATTGAGAAGTTATTTTATTTTGTGAGATTTAATTTTCATTGAATAATATTTTATTTATTTTATTTTATTGCATGCTTTTTTTAAGGCTTGCTATGAGTTTCGGATTCGAAAGAATTCTCGTTCCTTAGCACTAGTCATAGCCCCCTGTTTTGGGTCATGACAGCTTTTAAAAAGTGGCTGGATTTTTTGTGTACTAACATAAAAAAAATAATATTGAAAAAAATAATAGTGGTTACCTCATGGGTAACCATGTCATTGGCCAGATGTCCAATCAACATGGTTACTTTAACAAATTTTAGAGTACTTTTTAGCCACTCAAATTCTTTGACTCCCGCAACATCTTCCATTCTAATGAAACATGCATTTATACCGACACCATATGTGTTTGTGGCATAACCATTGAGCATATACTCGCATAATGTTGGCACGTACCCATCATTAAACCATTGTGCCTCAACACGGTATGCTCTCAATAATTCTTTAAACTAATTAACATCCAAGAATATTATTAATTAATAGTTAAATATGATTATAACCTAATTATTAATGCTAATTAATAATCATAATGTCTTTTAGATAATCTTACTACTTCTTGCCCTTAATATGGGCAATAAGAACGTCCGTCCTTGCTTGCATTTTCTGTTTCATGGAAAAGGTTTATAAAAGCTTTGTACAAATCCTTCATATAATCTGGTAATTAGTATATGGCACAAACATTACACCTGAATTTACACAACAATAATAAAAGAAATTTATTGCATCAAAAATTGGTGTCAACCTTACAACTTGAGTTTTCAAGGCTCACTCATAAACCAATTTACAAGTATTTTCAAGGATCACACTAAAACTAAATTCCCAAGTGTTTCAATGGTTAAACACTTAAAATAATTCCCTTAAAATAAAATCTCACTTCTCGTTTTCTAAACTTAGAAAATATAAGAACAAAAATTTCTATTTTAACACTCACTAAACTCTTACAAGAGTTATATAAACATAAAATGATTTGAAGAGAGGTTTAAGAGTTTAATTGAATGCTTAAGAGAGTATATTGAATAAACAAATTTCTTTAACCTTCAATTGAACTCTAACGAGTGTTTATATAGATAAACACTTAAAAATATGGTTATTGGATGTATCAAACATGTCTCTAACATCTATAATTAATTTTTGAATTAATCTTTGACTTTTGTAGCTGAAATGATGCTCACGATCGTGAGGAAGAAGTTCTAGCTCGTTAGCATCAATTTGAGGATCGTTGCATTAAAAAATGTCTATTAAATGCTATTAAAAGTGTCCTTACAAGCTGATCTCTACTCTTTATGATTGTGAGGCCAGCTCATGAGGAGCATTGACCATTTTACTAAAAATAAGCTCCTGAGGCACTATACAAGGTCAGCTCGTGAGATGCTCATGAGCAGGACTGAAGACGATTAAATTAGCCTAAAATTTATTTATAAACATTGTAGAGAATTGTCTTATCTTTCTATATCATTTTCAATCTCCTCAATTAAACCTCTTTAGCTCAAGATATTATTGAAATACTAAGAGTTGTGCAATCTAAAATGAAATCTGCATATGCTAACTTCGACTTAAGATTGTCATACCTAAATGAGCTTGGATTTTAACAAGTAAGCTCAATTCAAAAAGCTTAAGATGTCTACTTTAAAAATGAAGAAGATCATTTTCTCATTATAGAGCACTAAAGATGTCAAAAAGCTTTCTTGAATCTCAAAGATCGAATTAGCCTGTTATGGAGTAGCCAACACACCAAGTTCAAAGAATTCAACATGATGAAGATGAGCATGGTCAAGAAGGTAAGGATTAAGTTCAAGAGGTTTTAAGTCCAATCAGCATGCCTCAAAGACCTATAACAAGGTCTCAATCTAAGAAGCTTTAAGAAGCCTTAATCCATCATCTACAAGGCTTAGTGAACTTAGCTAGTGAAAGTTTACAAGGACACCAAAGCTTTGTGCCAAGTGTAGCTCAAGTTCAATATAACTTAATTCAAGTCCAAGTTATTAATGGGTTTAATTAAGTATATAATGGGCCTCATTTGTTATGGGCTGGCCGAATATACATGAGAGAGTTATTTAAACATTGTTATTTAGGTTTAATTATGTTAAATAAGGGCTGGACGAATTTGTTATTTTAAAAGCCCATTAGTTTTAGTTAGTTTAATTATTCTTAAAATAGGAAGTATGTCAAAATTCCTATTTGAGGTCTGATTAGATTAATTTCCTATTTTTGTGATTAGGGTTATTAGTTTTCCTTACTCATTAAGGAAAACCTTGTAAAGGCTATATATATATATGCCTTGGATGAATTTTATTATTCAGAATTGAAGTTTTAAAACCTAAAGGTTGTTTTGCTTTTATCTTTATGTTCTTGTGTAGAATACATGCTTTAAGGAACATTCAAGTAGATTGATCATCTTCTTATGGAGTGTTTTAAAATTGGAATTTAGAAACGAGTTTTCTTTATTCTAATTCTTTGATCATCTAAGTAATATGATTTCTAACCATTCTTAGGGGTTATTGCTGAATTGACTATTGGGGTTTTCAATTTAATGCTTTGGGGGTTCGAATACATAAAGGGGTTCTTAAGCTTGTTCTTGGAGGTTCCATATCATTTGGTATCAGAGCTTTGGCTCTAGATCAAGTTTTATCTTTTATAATTTTTATTCTTAATCATGATTTCTTATGCTTTTCTTATTCTTTTAAAATCGTTCTTAGTTTTTTTTTGTTCTTCATTCTTATGTTTTGTTCTTTGTTTTTATTTGTTAGTCTTGATCTTATTTTCTTCCCTTTAAGTCAGTCAATTTTTTTGCATTTTGAAATTTAGATTTGTGTTCATAGTTGAAAGTTTTTTAAAAAAAAATTCGTGCAAAAAAAAAAAGAAGCAAAAAAAAAATTTGTGAAAAAAAAAGAAAGTTATTAGAAAAGGAAGAATTGAGATTCTTGAGTAATTTATATCCTCATCAGGTCTGATTTAGGTTTCCTAATCCTATTTGGTTTATAATTGACATATCTAACTAGATATTATCATATCTTGTATTACTTGTTTATTAAGGATTTTGCATATCTTTACAATACTTGCTCATTAAGAAATATTACTTATTGAGGCAAATTTGACTTTTCTCCTTAAAATAACTTCTAAATTTGTTTTCTTTTATATTCTAGAAGATCTTTGTATTTCTTTCACATGTCTTTTGCATCTTTTTAAGTTTTCCTATTTTATTGCTTCTGAATTGTTGTTTTTTTATTAACCGAATTGCCTAAAACTTGTTTTGAAAATTTCACTTTTGAAAGTTCTACTTGAATATTGCTTCAATCTAATTGATTTATTCTAAAAGTGTGATTCACCTAAGAACATAAAAGAATTAGCTTGAGTGGTGAGAGGAAGCCGAGTGAAACATCAAATTGAGTTAAACACGAGTGACCACCCCCATCATTTGAGTGCAAACACGTGAGGGAGTGCTTATGAGGATTTTAAATTATTATTTTTTTGTTTTTAACATTCTTTTACAGCAATGTCAAACCAAGGTCAAAATAAAGGTGAGGGTAAAGTTGATGAAACTTTGCTACATGCAACAAAGGAAATTTGCACGTATGAATACAAATTTTGAGACTATAATGGAGAGATTAAACTGCATGGATACAAGGCTAGGAGCAGTTGAAAGGGCAATAACACCAAACCATAATGAGGAAGTAGAAGGCAATGTTGACAATAAGGATGAAGATGAGGCCTATGCAGAAGTAGTACCAAGAGGTGGAGGTAGATAAGGCCGAGGTAGAGGAAGAGGAAGGTTACAACCGGTTCCATACAATGGAAGAAACCAAGGCAATGAAGATGATGTAGATTGAAATTTGGGAAGCATCAAACATAAGATACCTAACTTTCAAGGTAAATTAGATCCGGAGTCCTATTTATAATGGGAGAAGCAATTGGAGCTTATATTTGATTGCCATCAATTTAGCGAGGAAAAGAAGGTAAAATTAACAATTACTCAATTTTCTGATTATGCTATTGCTTGGTGGGACCATTTGGTGATTAATAGCGAAGGAATTTGGAATACCCAATTGATAATTGGCCTGAGCTCAAGGTTGTAATGAGGAAGTGATTTGTGCCAAAACACTATCATAGGGAACTTGTACAAAAACTTCAAGTTCTTAAACAAGGTAGTAAGAGTGTGGATGATTACCATAAAGAGATGGAGATGCTCATGACTAGGGCTGATATAGATGAAGATGTGGAGATCACTATGGCACGCTTCTTGGCTGGTCTAAACAAAGACATATCTGATCGAGTAGATTTACATAAATATGAAGATTTAGAAGAGATGGTGCACATGGCTGTCAAGATAGAAAAGAAACTCCAAGGAAGAGGGGTGACAAGGTACAATTCCAAATTCTATTCTAGTTCTAATTTTAATTGGAAAAAGGATGGAAAGAGTGATTATAAGGGTGGGAATAAGGTTGCTCATGAGGTTGCTAAAGGGAAGGCAGATTCGGTCTTTAAGGACAAAATCAAAATCGATGAGCCTAAAGGGAGAAATAGAGACATTAAGTGTTGGAAGTGTCAAGGAGTAAGTCATATGAGTAAAGATTGCCCTAATAAGAGAACTATGACCATAAGGAATGGGGAAATTATGACTGACGAAGAAGAGGACAATAATGAAAGTGATGAGGATGAGATGCCTGAATTGGAAAGTTATAGTGATGGGAGTATAGAGGAGCCAATCAAAGCTGACATGCTAGTTACAAGGCGTGCTCTTAGTACTCAAATAAAGGAAGATTGCATTGAAGAGCAACGAGACAACTTATTCCATACAAGGTGTCATGTGAAAGGCAAGGCATGTCTTATGATTATTGATGGAGGGAGTTGTACCAATGCAGTGAGCTCATTCTTAATTAGTAGATTGGGGCTGTCTACTATACCACACCCATGGCCATGCAAACTTCAATGGCTTAATGACTGTGGGGAGGTCAAGGTAAATAGACAATCTATTATTTCCTTTTCAATTGGTAAATATCATGATGAGCAATTGTGTGATGTAGTTCCTATGCATGCTGGAGATATTTTGCTTGGTAGACCATGGAAATTTGATAGAAAGACCAAGCATGATGGGTACCTCAATCGGTATTACTTTACCAAGGATGGGTGGAAGATCATATTAACACCGCTTTCTTCAAAGGAGGTGTATGAAGACCAATGTAAAATGGAAAGAATGAGAGTGGAGGCTGAAAAGAAAGAAAAATAGAGTAAGAAAAATTCTTTAGAGAGGGAAAAGAAAGGGGGAAAAACAAAAGAAGAGATTCAGCCTAGAGAGAAAAAAGAAAAGAATTTGAGTTTAATAGCTAGGACAAGTGAGGTTAGACAAGCTTTGTATGCTAATCGGCCTATATTTGTACTTTTGTACAAAGGGGCTTATTTGGCAACTAATGAACTTAACCCATCTTTGCCTAGTATGTTTATTGATTTTTTGTAAGAATTTGAAGATGTGTTTCCCAAAGAGATGCCTAGTGGATTACCCCCAATTAGAGGCATAGAGCATCAAATTGACTTCATTCCTGGGGCAGCCATACCCAATCGACCAACATATAGACCAAATCCAAGAGAAACAAAGGAGATCCAAACACAAGTAGAGGAGTTGCTAGCTAAAGGGTATGTGAGGGAAAGTCTTAGTCCTTGCTCGGTTCCTGTCATTCTTATGCCAAAGAAGGATAGAACATGGAGGATGTGTGTGGATTATAGAGCCATCAATAAAATCACTGTAAAGTATCATCATCCTATTCCTAGATTAGATGATATACTTGATGAGTTATATGGTTCTTGTTTGTTCACTAAAATAGACTTGAAATCTGGTTATTATCAAATCCGAATGAATGTTGGTGATGAATGGAAAACAGCTTTTAAGACTAAGTATGGGTTGTATGAATGGCTTGTTATGCCCTTTAGTCTTACTAATGCACCTAGCACATTCATGCGATTGATGAACCATGTGTTGCAAAATTACTTAGGTAAATTTTTTGTTGTTTACTTTGATGATATTTTGATTTACTCTGAGTGTTTAGATGATCATGTTATGCAAGTGCGAATTGTACTAGAAACACTTAAACAAGAAAAGTTGTATGCAAACCTTAAAACGTGTAGTTTTTGCATGAATAAGGTTAATTTTCTTGGTTTTGTTGTATCTAGTCAAGGCATAGAGGTTGATGAGGAGAAGGTTAGGGCTATTAAAGAGTGGCCAAAACCTAAAAATGCTAGTGAGGAAAGGAGTTTTCATGGGCTTGCTAGTTTTTATAGGAGATTCATTAAAGATTTCAGCACTATAGCCTCACCTTTGAATGAATTAGTTAAGAAAAATGTTGGATTTGTTTGGGGTGATGCACAAGAACATGCATTTAATGAACTTAAGGCAAAATTTTGTAATGCACCTTTACTTGCTTTACCTAACTTTGATAAAACTTTTGAGATTGAATGTGATGCTAGTGGCATAGGGATTAGAGCTGTTTGATGCAGGATCAAAGACCACTAATGTATTTTAGTGAAAAGTTAAGTGGGGCAACCTTGAAATATCCAACTTATGATAAGGAATTATATGCATTGGTTCGAGCTTTGCAAACATGGCAACATTATTTGTGGCCTAGGGAGTTTGTGATACACACTGACCATGAAAGTTTAAAGCATTTGAAGGGTCAAGATAAGCTAAACCGTAGGCATGCCAAATGGGTGGATTTCATAGAAACATTTCCATATGTGATTAAGTACAAGCAAGGTAAAGAGAATGTGGTTGCTGATGCATTATCTAGAAGGTACACCTTACTTAACTCTCTTATTACTAAATTATTAGGTTTTGAGTTTATAAAGGAGTTGTATCCACATGATGATGATTTTGGTGATATATATGCATCTTGTGACAATGGGGTTGTTTCAGATGATTTTTACTTGTTTGATGGTTTCTTGTTTAAAAGAAATAGATTGTGCATTCCTAAGTGTTCTATAAGGGATATGGAGGAGGCTTAATGAGGCATTTTAGGGTAAATAAGACCTATGATATGCTATTAGAACATTTCTTTTGGCCCGGTATGAAACATGATGTGTATAAAGTTTGTGAGCATTGCATTACATGTAGAGACCGCATGGGTTATACACACCATTACCTGTTCCTAATGAACCTTGGACTGATTTATCTATGGATTTTGTGCTTGGATTGCCTAGAACTAGGAAAGGTCATGATAGTATCTTTGTTGTGGTTGATAGATTTAGTAAAATGGCTCATTTTATACCATGTCATAAAACTAATGATGCTAAGTTGATTGTTGATTTATTTTTCAAAGAAGTTATGCGTTTACATGGCATACCTAGGAGCATTGTTAGTGATAGGGATGTTAAGTTTTTGAGTCATTTTTGGCGTGTGTTATGGGGAAAGTTAGGAACTAAGCTATTATTTTCAACTACTTATCACCCTCAAACCGATGGGCAAACTGAAGTAGTTAATAGGACTTTGATTACTTTGCTTAGGGCAATCATAGAAAAGAACATTAGGATGTGGGAGGATTGTTTACCATTTGTGGATTTTGCTTAGAATAGGGTTATTCATAGCACTACTAATTGCTCTCTATTTGAGATTGTTTATGGATTTAATCCACTTACTCCTATTGATTTATTGCCACTGCCACCTAACAATTTTATGAGTGTTGATGCTAATTCTAAGGCTGATTTGGTGAAGAAGTTACATAGGCAAGTTAAGGAGAGGATTGAGAAGCAAAATGCTAAAGTAGCTTCACGTGTGAATAAGGGAAGGAAGCCAATGATTTTTCAGCCTGGAGATTGGATTTGGGTGCATTTTCGCAAAGAAAGGTTTCCACTTCAAAGGAAGTCTAAGCTAAACCCAAGAGGAGATGGTCCTTTTCAAATACTTGAAAGGATTAATAATAATGCATACAAAATGGACCTACCTAGTGAGTATAATGTTAGTGCTTCATTCAATGTGGCTGATTTGAGTCCTTTTGATATAAGTGATGCTTTAGATTCGAGGATGAATCCTTTTGAGGAGAGGGTAAAATGTTATGGAGCAGCCAACACACCAAGTTCAAAGAATTCAACCTGATGAAGATGAGCATGGTCAAGAAGGCAAGGATCAAGTTCAAGAGGTTTTGAGTACAATCAGCATGCCTCAAAGACCTATAACAAGGTCTCAATCTAAAAAGCTTCAAGAAGCCTTAATCCATCATCTACAAGGCTTAGTGAACTTAGCTAGTGAAATTTTACAAGGACACTAAAGCTTTGTGCCAAGTGCAGCTTAAGTTTAATACAACTTAATTCAAGTCCAAGTTATTAATGGGTTTAATTAAGTATATAATGGGCCTTATTTGTTATGGGCTGGCCGAATATGCATGGGAGAGTTATTCAAGCATTGTTATTTAGGTTTAATTATGTTAAATAAGGGTTGGACGAATTTGTTATTTTAAAAGCCCATTAGTTTTAGTTAGTTTAATTATTCTTAAAATAGGAAGTATGTCAAAATTCCTATTTGAGGTATGATTAGATTAATTTCCTATTTTTGTGATTAGGGTTATTAGTTTTCCTTACTCACTAAGTAGAAACTTGTAAAGGCTATATATATATGCCTTGGACAAATTTTATTATTCAGAATTGAAGTTTTAAAACCTAAAGGCTATTTTGCTTTTATCTTTGTGTTCTTGTGAAGAATACATGCTTTAAGGAACATTCAAGTAGATTGATCATCTTCTTATGGAATGTTTCGAAATTGAAATTTAGAAACGAGTTTTCTTTATTCTAATTCTTTGATCATCTAAGTAATCTGATTTCTAACCATTCTTAGGGGTTGTTGCTGAATTGACTATTGGGGTTTTCAAGTTAATGCTTCGAGGGTTCGAATACATAAAGGGGTTCTCAAGCTTATTCTTGGAGGTTCCGTATTATAGCCTAAAAGCATACTTATCAATCCAGGTTGTGAGGCAACTCATGAGTAGACCATTGTACATCCAACAATGTATATTTTTATATATAATTATTTCTCAAAGATTGTGAACTTGCGTAGATTGAGATACTTCATTAAAATGCATATTTATACTCTTTCAAGGAGTATTTTATTATCTTCAATCATTAAACAATTATTATCGATAGTTAATCAACTTCCTATACACTTAAAGGAAATCATTAGGATCTAAATTGTTTGTCAAAGTCCAAACATGCAAATGGTTGGCACAAGGTCTGCCCAGAAGCAAGGCATAGGTGATAGGAATGTCTAGCATAATAAATTCCACCATTGACTTTATAGGTCTAGTTTTCATAAGAGCTTGAAATGTACCCTCTATACTCCTTGTGCTATCATCATAAGCTCTGATTATTAAGTCTGACTTTGTTAAGTCATTAACTTTTAGACCCAAATTAAGTAGGATTCTCAATAGACAAACATTAATCGCATAACCATCATCTACCATCACATAATTAGTTCTTTTGCCTCTAACTTCAACTGGAATAAATAGAGCCTTGTTATGATTTCTTCCCTCTAAAGGTAAGTCCTCATTTATCAATGTTATTACACTATGCTTATTCTCGATAACCTTTTCTATCATAACTTCAAGTGTAGCAATAGTTTCAATGTTCATTTTAGACAAGACTTTAACAAGAGCCTTTCTATGATTGCTAGAATGTATCAGGACTTCCTAAATGCTCACATTTGCTTTTACTTTCTTAAGCTGTTAAAAAATTAAGTCATCCTTTTGTTCATCCACTATGTTCTCTTCTTATAATTCCTCTTTCTCTACTACTTTTTTTATTCTCTTTTTAGTTAGCTTACAACCTTTACCACTTCTTATAACATGATTGACTTCTAGATTATTAATCCACACATTATAGCCTTTATTTTCCTCATCCTCAAAGTTGTACTTAATGTTAATAGTCCTAACGATTTGGTCCTTCTTTCCATCTTTCCAAACCTCCACCATACATGTTTCTTTCTTGAGTAACTTTTTATCATCAAACTTATCACCCATCTAGTAAGCATAATCACTTCAAAGGGGTATGTCACTAGAAGATGGTTAGTATAAAACACTTTATAATCAAATTTACCCGAAGGCTAGCCCAATAAATCTTTAACTCCTCTTTACGACAGCTTAAAAGTCTCAGATTCTTTCTTCTCACATACTAGCTTGTCATCCTTGAATTCCTCACCCTATCCAGTATGCATAATTAACTTAATAGGAATATTATTAGAAGGTGGTTTAGAATAAAACACCTTATAGTCAAATTTTCCTGAGGGTTGTCCCAACAAATCCTTTACTTCTCTAGGGGCATAAGAAGATTTCTTATTGGTTTTAAAGTTTAGGTCCTCAAAGGAGCTTAACACTTCTTCTTCACTAACTCCTGAATTAATTATCATGGTTGCTAAGGGAGATACATTTCAGTAATTTAGGAAAGGATTATTTTTGGTGCTAAGATTTGGGTTTGATTTCTCAAGGTCTGTGATTTTCTCAGAATCTATAAGGTTTTGGATTTCTTGTTTCAAGTGGATGCAGGTGTTTGTGGAATGGCTAGTAACTTAGTGGAATTTACAGTAACTATTCAGGTTATAGCCTAGGACATTTAAGTTTGGTAGTTTAGAAAAGGTAAGGGGTTAGAGCAAGTCTTTTTGGATCAAATGGTCTAAGATTTTGGATAATGGTTGGTTAAAATTGGAAAATCTCCTCGATTGTTGGACAACATGAACTTCCATTGCCCGACTAGTGCTCCCTTGCTATGTACCCCTAGTTTGATACTTTCTATCTCTAGTGCTTATAGTTATTTTCTTCTTTTTATTCTTAATTTCCTCAACTTGCAACCCATCTTCATACAAGTCTACAAATGACTTAAAGGTTCATCATCTGTAACCTCTTAACCAAATTAGGAGACATATTATGGAAAATCATCCTAACTTAATCTTTTTTAACCAATTTTAATTTTCATTAATCCTACCTTATTTGTTAATTTAGTGAAAAAATCAGAAAAGGCCTCATTTGGCTTTTGTTTAGTCAATTCCAAATCCCTGATAGATACTTCTAGCTTAATGTTATGATCATATTGCTTCAAGAAAGTAGTACATAATTCTCTCCAATCAGCCCTAATGAATTTTTTAATCCATGATACCAGTTTACAGTAATACCCTTCAAGGACAATACAAATGACCATGTAACTACAAACAATGGATCTTTAGTGGTGCTTATAGTTATAGTATATTGACTCATATGGATCCTTAGGTCTCCAGAACCATTGAACTTCTATAGTTATAACATTTTGAACTTATCTGGTAGCTTGCCACCTTCCATGCATAATATGTCATAAAAGTTAAATGAATAGCCCATGCCTTGCCCTCTTATTAGCTCTTCCATATTGGACATCTTCTAATTTACTACTAGCATTTTTCTTGGCCTTTTTTACCATGTAATTCTCAACATCCTTAAATTTCATTCCTACAGTAGGTACATTTTGAGCAGCATTCAATGGTTGCCCCTAGCATTATCATTATTAATAGGTGGATCATTACAACATGTGGCATAAAATGCGATACTATAACAGTAGGAGCAAGTGCAACTACAAGAGGTGGCATTAACCTATTTAAGGCTTGTCTCAGTTCATCTTGTATCATTGCTCTCATGTTATCTGTTAGTGCTCCCTTAATGTCCTTTAGGGTCCACTTTCCTCCTTATTACTATTTCATCTCTTCTATTTACCTAGTTGGTGTCGATGTTGGAGCTGCTTCAAGGTAAAGCCTGTTGATAGGACTCCTTTCTAAAATTCTAAGGATCTCTTTTACTACTGACTGCGGACTTGAAGTGGTTTTCTCTAGCCTGCCACTTCTTTATTTCTTAAAGTAGGATGGCCTAGATGAATCTATGATGGCTGCAAAATAAGGTGTTAGTGTAATGCATAAAATGCATGTATGCATATGCATGTGCTATGCAACAAGTAACATGTAACAAGTAACAAATCAAGTGTACAACATACATCCTTCCAACCTTATTCCTCCCACACATAAATTCAATGGTGAGTCTCTTTACCAAGGATTTTTAGGCTTAGCCTCAATATCAATAAGGGATATCAAGAACCGACATGCATGCCAAATCTCCCAAAGCAGTAAAAGCATAGAAACATCATTTAACAAGATGCCCTCCTCGGCATCTTTTGCAAACTTGAGAGAAGACTACTCCCTCTAAAACTTGGGTCATAGACTCTGGTCAAATGAGGATGATAATCTCTTTTGAACTGACTTAAAGCTAATAGTAATGGTTAGCCAATTTATAATATGTGATAACCCTAGTTTTAAATTATTTTATTAAATATTGAGATATGCAGTGTTAATAAAGTTTAAAAATTATATTTAATTATTTCACTAATTTACGATTTATTATCATTATTTTAAGTTTAATTGAATTTTCTACGTAAATATATTAATTTGGATTTATTATTTTGGACGTTTAAAATTCTATTATGTATGTTTATTAATTTTGAATTCTATCATTTTAATAATGTTAATTTAGTGCATGGTTATTTTAATATTATTATTTTTAAACACTAATATTATTTTCTTAGTTGACATGATTTTGAGCATTTTTAATATTGTGAGTACCTCATTATTATTTTATTCTATTAATTTACTTTGTTAATATTTATTAATTTTGATAGTGATATTTTATTAATATTATTTTGAGTGTTATTTTATATTATATTCTATTGTGTGTATTATTATTAATATTGTGTGAGATTATGTATGTGTGTGTGTGTGTGTGTGTGTATATATATATATATAAATGAAATAGTGTTTAGTTTTGTATGGTGGAAATTTCTTTAGACATAAAATAATAATATTTATAACCTAAGATTGATAAAAGTACATATATATATATATATATATATACTCAATTATTTAGAAGAGAAAGAAAGAAAATTTGCAGAGCTTCCTTCTCCCCCTCCGCACGTCACTGCCCGACCTCCCCTGTCGATGTGCTTCTCACCGGACTGCTTCTCCCCACCACCACCATCTCCACCTTCCTTTGGACGCCGACAACTGCTGGAGAGGACTGTTGAAGCCGTGGGTCAGCAGCATCAGCTGCAGCAGCTCCTCCTCGTACGAAGGTCGCCTGCAACAGTAGTCCTCTATCGCGACGCCAACTCCGCCACCACCTCCATCTGCTGTCACCGGACATGGCAGTAGCTCCAGCATCCTTCAATTGTTGATTTTCTTGCTTGGTAAGTATGGGTTGGTGTTAGGAAAGGGTAGTTGTTAGGTGGTTATTTTTGGTAGTTTTTAGGTTGATTTTGAGTTTAGTTAATTTACATATTATATATTTAATTATTCAGTATTTAGTTTAATTATTTGGTTAACTTTGAGTTGATCCAAGTTGTTTTGGTTAATTTTTTTTGATTATTTTATATTTAATTATTAATTATTAAAACTTTTGTTAATTAAGTATTTTAATTATAAATTTGATTAAATTATTGATGCTATATATTGTTGGTAATTATATTGTTGAGAAATTAATTTTTGAGAATTATTATATAATTTTCAGAAATATTTATAGTTTATGTAAATTTTGAAGTATTGAATTAAATGAGTATTTTGGATGAATTTAAAGGTTAATTGTGTGTTTGAGTTGATATTAAAATGTTATTTATTTATAAATTAATTTTTATGAATTTATATAATTTTATGGAATTTTATATAGGTTATGTGTATTTTGGGATTAATAGATTAAACATGTATTTTTATAGAAATTATTGGTTAATTAGGTTTATTTGTTGATTTTAGTGAATAATATGTTGAAGAAATAAATTTTGAGTAATTACATAATTTTTATTGAATTTTTGAATATTATTATTACTTTATGAGTATTTTTGTATATTAGGGGCATTTTGGTAATTTGGTAGTGATTTTGGCTAAATATTAAATTTAATTGGTTTTAATGATTATTTGAAGTATAAAAATGATTTTTACAAATTAATTACTATTTTTAACTAATTAATACTATTTTTAAAAAAATTATTTTCAAATTATATATGGTATATTATTTTTGTAAATAAATGGGTTTTTAGTAACTTTTAGTATGTCTATGGATTAATTAAGTAATTTGGATTTAGAAAATGAATTTTTATAATATTGGTGTATTTTTCGAGAAATATCGATTTTTACTTATATTATATTATCATTAGGATTTTTAAGTAATTATGGGTAAAATAATTATTTTTAATGTTTTTAATGCTTAAATTGCCAAATTTTGATATTTAAAGGGTATTTTTGGTATTTGTTGAATTTATATATATTTTATTGTATCTTGTGGTGAATTATGGACCTCGGTCGGGAAAAATTGTAGTTTGGGATCTCGACCGAGGAATTGGGAGAATGTTATATTCGAAGTGTGTTTTCTTTACAGGACCGGCTCTACTCTTTGAGTAGAGAGATGTCCGTTTTACAGGGGAGGTTCTGTCGGATTTTCGGTAGAATTCTCGTAAAACGTGATATTCGGTCAAATTCCTATTCTAATTCTATGTCTAAAATTCTAGATCGAGCCTTTAGAATTTCTGTTAAATTTATTCTAATTTCATATTGTCATTTGTTTGTTTAGTTGCACCGAGATCGAGACCTAACGGATCAGGCCTGCCGAGTTTGTCTCGTGGAGCGCTAATAAGTGAGTTATTATACTGTATATATATGCACTGCATATAGGGTGCATTATTTAGAATTTTTCATTTTCATTATATGTTTTAAAAATGATTTAAATTATAATATTTGTGGTATATTTAGGGTTTATTTTTGATATATGCATACTAGATAATTAGGTTTATTTTTAGTATATTTGTGAATATATGTTAAACACAAACACGTATTTAAATGAATATTTATACATAAATGTTTTATTAAATGATTTGTGTACTTAGGGTATATCTTTTGTATATTTAAGTATATTTTTAAGAAAATGCATGTTATATTATTGTTATACTTTTAAGTTGTTTTTAACAATATTAATGATTTATCTTTAGTTTATTTCATATTTTATTTGACATATATATATATATATATATATATATATATATATATATATATATATATATATATATATATATATATATATATATATATATATATATATATATATATATATACCTGAAATATACTGGGTATATTTTAGGTATATATATATATGGTTGGTTTTACTATTATGAATATTGCTCTACATTAATTATTTTTCGAATGAATGATTTATTCGAAGTGAAGGATATCAATAGAACGTGCTTCCTAGTGGGCAGCACTAGGACTGTGTACGTACCGGTACGATAGATAAGGGTTGAGTGAGAGTTAAAATTGGGTGATTATAATTGATTTAATTGATTTGACTAAGATTAATGGTATGTTAGATAGTGTGATTGTGGGGCCAATCACACTGATAGTCAGACTGCTGGAGCTCGGTTGACTTAGTGTCTCGGGGCCAGTCTACTGTCCATAGTGGAATGAATCTATTGGGTCGATTGAGATGTGAGGTGATAGATAGTGTGATTGCTGGAGCTCGGTTGACCAAGTGTCTCGGGGCCAATCACACTGACAGTCAGACTGCTGAAGCTCGATTGACTTAGTGTCTCGAGGCCAGTCTACTGTCCAAATTGGAATAAGTGTTCTATTTGGAATCAAGTGAGCCTGCATGGCTAGAGTGATGATGGGGTTGTTGAGGTTGTTATTATTAGGGTTCTATGGATCCTTCGTGAATTTAATTAAACGTTTTCTACATGTAGTATATTTATAAAAGCAGACTTTGGCATTCGTGTGAAATGTGTGTATATACATATATATATAAGAATTCCTGATTGTATGGTTTAGTTTGCATGTATATATAGTATAATAATTCACTCAGTGAGGTCTGACCCCCCTCAATTTTTTTTTCAGGAGATTCCATATCGTCAGACCTTAATTGTAGAGTTCCTTGCCGGTGTTCTTCAGTCCCGGCTATTTTATGCAAATGTATATTCTGAACTTTGAATTGTATTCTAGAAACTGCAGTAGTAGTGTTATTATATTGGAAGTGTATTATTTTGTTTGGATATTAAATAGTTTGAGAATTTGTATTTGAACATTATACGAATATGTATACATTTATGAAAGGATTTGGAGAATTTATTTTATATATTGATTTGAAAAATTTTAATTATATCGTACTTTTTATTTATTTATTGTATGATTTTATTTTCTTAGGCTTGCTATGGGTTTCGGATTCGAAAGAATTCCCATTCCCTAGCGCCGGTCATGACTCCTAGTTTGGGTCGTGACATAATCCTAAAAAGATAGCAGAATTAAAGGACTATAAAACCGTTACCATCGGCTAATAGGGACATACAAAAATGAATGCAAGAATAAATAATAATTAATAAAATAATTCTAAAGAACACAAGTAGAAATAGTATCTCTAATTTTCAGTAGAGTCACCACTATAGACAACGAGGTTTATTGCACGCCCAAGCATATTGTAACTGTGACATTGTTTGAGCTCAGGGCTCCAGGGAACACACTACTATATTATAAAGACATAGTGTGGAGATGAGGAATCACCACCCAAGGTAATAATTATGACAAATCAAAGGTGGTGGTAACTCGATTCTCTAAGAGAAAGTGAGCACCACAACAAGGGATTCTAGATATAGAATACCAACTTCTTTTAGTCTCGTGTTCTTTAAAATTAGTTCATAAATTACTATCTTTTTCTCTAATTATATGTCATTTCATTTAAACCCTAAATTTAACATTTAACTCAAAAAGGCAACTGGTCATGAAATAACACATTAAAAAACTGCATTTATATGAGGTGAAACACCCCCTAAATTAGTTTAATCTAAATATATTTTAATTTAAAGTTAGCTAAATCTACACATTATTTACAAGTGAAATGGAATCTAAAAGTGGGCCTATGTTTTTTTTATTTAGTGAGCCTATGTCTTCTATTTTTTAATTTCTAAAGAAATGGACCTGAATCTTTCAAAATTTAAAAGGAAACGGAAATGAATTAGTGGACCTAGTTCTAATTAATTTTAGATTAAATAGAGTAATCATAAATCTATTTATTTTAAAAGAATGCTTTAAATGGGTTGGGCTATGTCTAAATCAATTTTAATTAAACTAAGATGGTCCTAAATCTAAATTAATCTAAATTAGCCTAAATTCATTTTAAAGTTAATTAAACCTAAAAAATAATTTTTATAGGCCTATTATTAGTGAATTAAACATAAAAGTGGGCTTTGAGCCCAAAATGAATTAAAAAAACAAATAATAAAACAAAACAAATAAACATACAAACAATGATTTCTAACCTTAATTCAATTTTTATGCAACCTAAATTAATATACTGTCCTATTAATTTTAATTAACATTTACCAAGTTGAACTTAATTTACTAATCCATTTTAAGTACAGAAAAATAAAGTATTTTACTATATTCCCACTATTAGGGCTATTACAGTTCCTACGTACAAAAAAATAAATATAAAATGCAAATACCATAATTAAAAAAATAGAAACACATAAATAAATAAAACAAAGACAACCTAAAAAATACATAAAAATCATCTATATGGCTTTAATCCATGACATTTCATGACCTTTATGGGTTGATTTTTTAATTCAATCATAGGCTTAGTACTTCATAGTACGTGCAATTCCCACCATTTTCTTTAAATCCAATCAATAAAAAACACAAAAAACAAACAAGGAATCAAAATTAATTCAAATAATTAAACCAATCAAAATAATAAAATAAAACAAAAATAGAAGAAAAGAAATGGGATAAAGATGATATGATGTTATTTGATTCTCCTCAAAGGTTGTTTGATTCACCATTTTTGGTTTGAAATGGAATCTGTAGGTTGATTTCTTAATCTCAAGACTAAAACTGCTTTGTTTTTTTAAAAGGAACTAAAAGAATGTACAAAAGATTTTTTTTTTTGCTTTTTGTTGTTTGCTCTCTATCTTTTTTTAAGAAGAAGGAAGAAGCTTTTTTTTTTTAATTTTTTCTCGATGATTTTTTTACTCGAAAAGCCTCTCTCTCACTATTAAAAAAACACTTGATTTTATAAAAGAAGGTTACGTAGCTCTTGTGATTTGATAATCATTAGAGATAAAACACTTTTATTTTATTTTTATCTCAAAAGACCACCTGATAACACATGATTATTAGGAAAAAAAATTAATTATCTTATTTTGTTATTTTACTTAAATTATTTAAATTTATTTTTAAACCAATAAAAAATAAGAAAAATCATTTTAAAAAATTACAAAAATTAGTTCGAACGTTGATCGGAGGTGTGCAATTCCGACTGAAATTATGCATTTTCAATCAGAAATATGGAATTCCAAATTTTCTATCGAAATATGTAATTTCAGCCATAATTTTAAAATTCAACCCCTCTTTTCAAATTTTATTTAATTGACTCACAAAAAAGAAAAAAATTTTATAATTGGGTCCTCAAAAACCTTGTAATCAAGTTTTGAGATTCAAAAATCAAAATGCAGAGACCTATTTTGATTAAATTTTCATCATCGGATCCTCGTCACATCCGTACTCAAATCATTTGGAAATTGGATGCTGACAAGATCTTCTTCAAAATCCTTAATGGGTGGTATGTAAGCTGTCTAAAATTAGCTGCTAGAATGAAAAATGGTTGGATTATATTATCATTGATCATATTAGGGTTCCTAGTCACATCCATAATATGCTTCATGATTTTATTTTTTTATCTTTATAAGAATGGTGTTTGGTATCTTTTGGCTAGCTTTAAAGTTGCTTTTCCATATATATGTAATGATAAACAAGCATTCAGATGAAAGAAATTGAGGTATAAAAGTTAAAAGCTCAAATTTATGAATTGGAAAAAGATCTGAGTAAAAAGAAAAATCCCCAAGCATAACCTTTTTCATAAAGAATGGTTTCTTTAGATCCAACAGGATTCTTATTCAATCCATTTCCTATGCCAAGTCTTTCAAACCCACAACAACCATTATTTCCTATTGTTTCTTCTTCCTTTAATATTCCTCCAAGATTTCAAGGATTTAATCTACCTAGTCCATCCTCAGAAGCCACTAAAAAAAGGGAAAAATAGCTCATTTTCCTCCTCTAGAAATGCCCAAAAGATTATCCTAAAAAAATGCAACTCTCTTCCACTTCAACTAAATCAATTAAAGCAGATAAACCTTCAATGATAATGATAAATCCAACTTCCTCATTCTTAAACAAATGCATAATTAATGCAATGCCTAGTTTCACTATTGATTCAACAGTACAAGATTTCTTATTAGTTAGTCTATCTAATGGAACTAACTTAGACGAGATAAACTCTTTTGATGAAGAAGCAGAGATTCCATTTCAGATGATAGCTGATACCCACACATCCAAAACTAGAAGTCCACCTCCACCACATATGGAAGAACCAATTGTTCTAATTGAAAATATGAGTGCTAGTGATTCAGAAACTCGACACACCAGCGGTCGTCCAAAATCATCGACTACTTGAAGTTATTTTACTCTAGATGATATTCCTCTTTCATAATACAATAATAGATTCTTAGAATTTAAAGCTTGGATTAGCAGTAAGATGCTTCCCCTAGGAGCTGAATTGAGGCATGTGTTAGAAACATTCCTTACTAGGATGGTGGGCAAGCTTTTAAATGTTAGTGATATGCCCTAGGCTAATTATGAAATGCCCATACTTTGACTTTGTCGTATTCCTATTTTATTAATAAAGAGACATTTTTATTATTACTAGTTAATTCTAATATTATTCTTGATTAGTTAATTATACCTAAGGTCATTAATTATATGACTTGATAGTAAAACTTTTAAGTGATACTTGAATTATAATCTAAGTATCCTTAGTCGTTCATAGTTATGGGAACATTAATGAATAAAGACTAGTATGAGGTTGACTAATAATTATGTTTTACTGATCATGTATATGAGATATTAAGTCAAACTCATATGTACATATTTAGTGAAATAATGTACTAAATTAACCCACTATGAGAATACTACATGGATAATTGTCATAGGTAATTATTATCATAGTAATATTATTTGAGTCATATGACTAGAAATTACTATGGTTTCCAATATGATGAGTTATGTATTTTAATACATCCCTACATCATCTTTAACTGGATGGTAAAATAGTGATTGGATATAGAATGAATTATGTGAGGAATATAAGTGCTTAAGATGGAATTTGTCCCTCATTATGAGAAGATATCTATGGGCCCCTCAATAAGTTAGACTGAAGAGAAATGCATGGCTATGCTAGAATGTATTGATAAAGAGTTATTAGTATCAATCTACTTAGGATCGAGAAACAATATGATTGAAAAATATAAGGATGACATATTTCATGCCTTATGTTCAACTAAGATATCGTATAACAAAAGGACTATAATACACATTGTGGATTAGGTTATATCAAATATCAACCTTCACATAACTTGGTTAGTCATAATGTCTTACTAAAGACTAATTATGACTTGTGGGCTAAAATGGAAATTTTAGGCCCACTACTAATGTTGTGTGAACCTATAAGGTAGCACACTTAGAACAAACCCAAAGAAAAATTGGGTTCATTAACCCAGTAATAATCTCTTTAAAAAGAATAAATAAATGAATAATAAATATATACTTATACATATTTATATTTATTTATTTATTTCCTTAATTATTTAAGGTAAGAGTTATCTTAATTAAATAGGAAATAATTCTAATTATAGAGTTAGAATAAAAATAAAAGAGGAAGTTTAATCTTACCAAAACTATTTTGGTAAGTGGAGGCTTATAAAACCCTAGGAAGGATGTTTATAAATACATCTCATTCTCTATAGTTTAGGTTAAGCTATTATTCTCTTCCTTCGTCCTCCTCTTTGTAAAAGAAATAAATATATAGAGAGATAAAAACTAAGAAGAGCCTTAGAGAGAAAAGGTGCTAGCACACCTATACTATTTTGGATTCCTTATTCATGTGGATACCAGTAGAGGGTGGGGCTTAATTGGCGGCGCTTTTATTTGACAATACTTACGTATAAAGCTCGATGTAGGGTGTAACTAGAGTGAACCCCCTCTCTTCCTTCTAACCACCTTGCCATAAAATCATCTTGGTGAGTGTTTAGAATCCCTTATAATCAATTTATTTGAATCACATAGATCCTGTGAGGGTTTAATGATTAAAATTTAAATTTTTACTACGCGTATGAATCACGAAAACCCAGTAGTGGTATTAGAGCTACTTATAATTCAATTAAATTGATTTTATTATATATGTGATATATACATGAGATATGTGGAATTGGTTTATTTATTTATTTATATATGTGACATATATATATATATATATATATATATATATATATATATATATATATATATGCATTTGATTTTGAAAATTATTTTCAAAATTCAATTGAATCTTTTTATATGACAATACAATTAATTTATATAAAAAAAAAGCTATATACATTAATATAATTAATGTCCATGATTATTTAATATGATTAAACTAAGTTTTTATTGAAAACATACTGTTTTTACAAAGGAAAATTCAGGTTACAAGGGGACACGATCGTGTTGCTTAGACGACATAGTCATGTCTAGTTATACATTTGCGTTAATATAGGTAGATACAGCCGTGTCAATTTTTGACACAACCATGTCAGTTTTGACACAGCTATGTCTAGTTTTGACAGAACCATTTCTGTTAAGGCATATTGCATTCCTGTTCAAGTGTTAAGCAAAATAATTATGTTTTGAATATAATAATTAAAATGTAATATGATTACAAGCCCCTTTACCCCGAATGGATTTGCCACATAAATCATTCTCTTCATAATAACTAATTTTAGTAAAGATTAAACTATTATGCTTTATGTGTTTAATGTAAAATGCATGGTGCATAGCATGACCCTTAAGACTAATATGATTGGATTTATTTATTCATTTTTATGGGTTGTAATTTATTAAATACGGCCTATGAGTCATTTTAATTTATTGTAATTTTATTTTATTAAGTAAAATATAATAGTATAGATTACAACATATAATGTAATGTAAATCAAGACCTAACATGGGGATCCAAGACGAGGCCAACAATGTAGATCTAAGGTGGAAACTCAAGGTAGAGATCTAAGGTGAAAGGCTCAAGATGAACAAAAGTCTTGTTACTTAGGATTGACAATTAATCTTCATATTGGCTTATAAAGATCAATCTAGATTTGGGGCCATGCTATGTCATGTTTACTTTATTGTTATTATTGTTATTATTGTTATGTTATGTATGTGGTGTTATGCATGAGATGCTATGCATGTATAGAACATAATAATAACCAAATAAGTTTAATAAAAACCCTCATTTAATATTAAGTCACTATAATGCCTCTCATATACTCAAACACTTGTCAAGCCTTAGATTACTACATATGGGTATGCTAAAGTAGGGTGTATTAAGTCATTTGCGGAAGGCAAGTTGGATAAGAGTGATATCAAAATGTTTGTTATGGTTTGACTTAACTAGGTCATCAAAAGGGTTTTAGACCTAGGGCATTATGTGTGATTTTTAGCCAGGACATGTGATGTCAAATCCTATACCTTTCCAAGAGTTACATGTGATGTAATTGGTAAGAGTTACCTACCTAAATAACCATCCTTTAGGCGATGAGCCAAAGTTGACTTAGAGTATGGTGAAATATGGATCTTAGCCCACTAAAATTTATAAATTAACTTTGAGGGTTATTGATTTGAATGAATTTTTATAGGATTTACAATTATGCCTCATTAAAATAATTTAATAAAATACTGAATACATTGTATATATATTTGTTCTAGATAATGGCATTAAACACTACATCTAATCTGTCACTATGATCAATCTTTAAGAAGGATAAGCTTAATGGGATAAACTTCCTTGACTGGTACATAAACTTAAGATTTGTTCTTAAGCAATAGAGAAAGGAATATATCCTTGATTAACCTATCCTAGATGAACCAGTTGCTAATGCTTTTAAAGTTCAAAAGGATGTTCATAGTAAGCATCTTAATAACTCTATTGATGTCACTTGCCTTATGATTGGATGCATGGAATCAAATCTTCAAAAGTAATTGATGGAGATGGATGCTTATAACATAATTGTCCATCTCAAGGAAATGTTCCAAGAGAAAGCTAGAATTGAAAGGTTTAGCACCATAAAGGCATTGCTTTTCCTATAAGTTGACTGCTAACAACTCAGTGGCTCCTCATGTTCTTAAGATGAAAGGTCATCTTGAACACCTAGAAAGGCTTGGTCTTAAGATCGAGCAAGAATTAACCATTGATGTTATTCTCCAGTCTTTACCAGAAACTTATGATGGGTTCATTATGAACTAGAACATGCATGGTATAAACACAATAGTTTCTAAATTGCATGGGATGCTTAAGACTACTAAAAAGACTACTAAGGATATTCTAATGGTTAATAAAATGAAAGGTATGAAAAGGATGGGAAAAGGTAAAGGCAAGATTAAAGGTTCTAAAGGCTTTCAGAAGCCCAAGCCCAAGCCTAAACCTACACCCCAAGCAAAACCACTAAAGGAGGGAACATGCTTTTTCTGTAATGAGCCGGGCCATTGGAAAAGAAATTGCAAGCTTTATATAAATGGTTTAAAGAAGAAGGGTAGTACAAATATCACTTTGGGTATTCATGTTATAGAAGTCAATTCATCAACTTTTTATTCTTAGGTATTAGATACCGGTTCTAGATCCCAGATTTGTACTAATGTGCAAGTGTAAGCAACCAATTTTGGGATAATGAACTATAAATGCGACAAAGGACTCCAATGATGAGAATGTTATAAGTAGGTATTCAATACTTGATGTTTAAAACCTTAAGAGTTTGAAAGCATTTTATAAAAAAGTTTAAGAGTTTTTTAAGGACTTAATTGTAATACTTTTTAAGACCTAATGGAAAGATTTAAATTCTTTCAAGGGCTTTTTGTATTTAAAAGTTAAAAAAAGGATCAGAATTATGTAATTCTAGTCAGAATTATACCTTTTACGTCCTTTTTTTTTACAGAAAATAAAAAAATATTTTTCCTGAATTTTGATTGGATAAAAGTTTTCTTAAATTTATTTTTAGGATTTATCTAGATTTTCAGGAAATAGAATCATTTTAAAATTGAAACTCTTAAGTACGTAGGACCTAGAGTTTTTTAACTTTTTCCTATAAAAAGATAGTTTAAGCTCTTGGAAGAAGGACCTCTCTCTTTTTGGCAGAAGCTCTCTAAACTTTTCTTTTTTAGGTAGTACACAAAAAGTTCTTTGGATTGATTTGTTTCTGAAGCAAGAGCAATAGACTTTTGGAGAGGAGAATAACAAACGTTTAAAGACCTATTAAAAACAACGGTGATTTTACTAGTTTGAGGGGCAATTCATCTGCATCCATAAATATTATCTTCTTCCTACCTTCTTGTACTTTTTTTATTATTATTTTGAATTTATCAAGTTTCAATTTTATTCAATTTTTATTATTATTTTATTCACTAATCATTGTTTACTCTTTTGTGATGATGATTATCGAGGGAATTACATGATGATCTTACTAGGTGAACAAAATTCATGAAGGTTCATGGAATACCATAAATTGAGCCTTGTGGCTAAATATAGTTTCTAGTTTTTTCATTTAGTTTTTTAATATTGTTTTTATTATTTATTTTTGGATTGTATTAATTATCATTTTCTTATTATTTTTCAATAGATTATTGTAATAGCCACAATAGTGGGAATAGTGAAATTATGTGTGTGGTTATATGTTTATTTTGATTAATTGATTAGTAAAATTAGGGTTTCAATTGAGTAATTAATTAAAATCAATGGAGGAAATAGATTAATTTAAGTTACATATTAATTAAAATTAGAGTTTTTAGAATAAATAAATTTAATTAGTTGTTAGATGTTTTTTTGTTTGTTTTGATATGTTTTTATTGTTTTTGGGCTCGTTAAGTCTATATTAGGCTCCAACAACCAATCTAAATAAAATTTAGGATTTTTTAGATTTAATAATTAAATTCATCTTTTCTTTAATAAATTTACTAATTTAATTAAGATTAGATTTAGTTATAATTATAGATAATATAAAAAATATACCAAGTCAACGGGCCCTCTTTCTTTCATGACCGGGCCCATTTTTTAATTTCAAATTTGTTGCTACTGCTTTCAATTATATCCCGAAAGTGGGATATTTTTTAAAAAACTTGTCTTAATTTCGGCGTTTTGTTGTGTTTTTTTTTTGCTTCTTTTCTTTTTTTTTTTTAAATTCTTTTTTACTTATTTATTAGTTTTAAAAACATATTTAATTTAAATTGAATGTATATGTTTTTTTAATTTGTATATTTTAAATAATTTAATTTTATATTTTAAATAATAATTTTTTTTAATTTTAAAACTTATTATTTTTCAGAATATAAAAATTAATCTAATTAAACAAAAAAAATACCTATAGTCTTCAATAATTATTTTTTTTATAATTATTTAAAATTTAGAAATTAAACTGATTAAAGTAAAAATTACCCATATATCCAATAATTATTTTTTCAATAAAAATAAGAAAAAATTATGAAATATATCAAATAAATTATTATTTTTATTATTGATACTAATAAAAGTAAGCATTATATTTACGGTCTTAATTTTATTATTAATAATGAAAAAACTGAAAAAACACAAAAATCAACAACTATAATTTTTTGTTGCTTTTGTTATTTCAGTTGTTGTTTTTAATTGTTTCTTTTGTTTATATTTTTTAAAAATAAAAAAATAAAAATTATGAGATATATAAAAAATTATTTTTTTTATCATTAATACTAATAAAAGAAAAAAAATTATTTATGGCCTTAATTCTTTCATTAATAATAACAAAATAATTTAAAAAATAATAAAAAATCAACAAAAATAAACAAAAGTAAACAATTAACAAAAATCAACAACAATTTTTTGTTGCTTTTGTTGATTTTGTTACTTCAGTTGATGCTTTTAATTGTTTTTGCTGATTTTTTTTATTATATTTGTTGATTTTTGTTAAAAATAAAAGAATAACAATAAAAAAATAAAAATTATGAGATATATAAAAAAATTATTATTTTTATCATTAATACTAATAAAAGTAAAAAATTTATTTATGGCCGTAATTTTGTAATTAATAATGAAAAAATAATTTAAAAATAAAAAATCAACAAAAATAAACAACAATTAATAAGTGTAAAATTTTGTTATTTTATTGTTTCAGTTATTTTTTTAGTTTTTTTTGTTTTGGTTTGTTGATTTTTTAATTTTTTCAGCTTTTTTTTATGCTACAAATATATTATAAAGATTGTAAACTTGTTACATATTAATGATCAATAAGTATCAATATTTAAAAAAAAAAAAAAGAAGTTGTTAGACATTTTAATAAACAAATTAAAGTAAAAAAAATAAAATCCTTATTCTTTAGAAATATAAAAGTAGAGAATTTTATTTATTTATTGTTGTTACAATAGTTGAAGATATTTATTGCTTGGTTTAACAATAATTGAAGATATTTTATTCCTAATTATTCTTTTGAAAAAAAAGTCTTACGAGAAAAAAAAATACATAGCAAAAAAAATTGAGAATAAAATGAAGACAATATCTTAAAAATTAAAAAAAAAGTTGAGAAAAAAAGACATTAGAAAAAAAATGTTGAGAAAAAAAAAAGGATAAATATAGTACTACAAAAATAGAAAAAAAAAAGTTGACTAAAAAAACAATGAGAAAAAAATAGATAAAGGCAGCAAAAAAATATTGAGAAAAAAATAAATGAAAATAATATAAAATAAAAAATTGTTGAAAAAAATAAATTTAATGTTGGAAAAAAAGTATAAAGTAAAAAAGTAATTGAAAAAAATCAGTAAAAAGGAAAAAATGTTGGAAAAAAAAAACAACCCTAAAAATAAAGGTGACAAGGGGAATGAACTATATTTGAAAAAATTAATTTTGTAAAAACATTTTTGAAAGTTTTTACTGTCGACTATTTTTTTGTTTTTTGGTACATTTATATAAAAACCCCTTATAATTAAACTTGATTTTAGGCTCATAATTAATTAGATTTAAAGTTAGAGATAATTTTGGCCCATTTAGTTAATTAAACATAGGTTCACTTTAGCTTAATAAAATTAATTAGACTTAGCCTATTCAATTTAAGCTTTTTTCATAACTTGTAGATTTAAAATCACCTTAAAATTAAAACATGTAGAATTAGACCTACTAATTTAAATACTTCATAATTTGTATATGTAGACCCATTTTTAGAACTAAAATAAATAGACTTAGGTTAATTTAATTAAAATTAAATAAGAATTAGACCCATTAATCCTTAGGTTCACTTGTAAAATAAAATATGTAGATTTAGCCTATTCAATTAAAATCAATGTAGATTAGACTTAGTGATTATGAATTTAAATGAATGCATTTATATAAAATTAAACATTGTTTACATATATTTTTCATGATTAATTTGCTTGAAGTTAATTGTTTAAATAAGGGTTTATATGAAATTGCATGTAAATAGAGGATAAGATAGTATTTCATAAAGTAATTCTGAATGAACACAACACTGAAAAAAGTTGTTATTTTGTATCCAAAATCTCCTTGTTATGGTGCTAGTTTTCTTTTAGAGAATCGAGTACTACCATTTTCGATTTGTCTTAGTTATTACCCTAGGTGGCGACTCCTCATCTTCACGCCATGTCTTTGTGACAGTGGTTATTGTGTTCTCTAGATCCCTAAGCTCAAACAGTGTTGCAGTTGCTAAAATCTCAGATGTGCACTAAACCCCAACGTCTACAATAGAGTATAAAAAAGAGTAGAATTTTGGCTAAAGGCAAAGTGGACCTACGAGTTAGAAATGAAGCAAAAGTTGATGATTTAGCAGTAGGAACTTATGATATAACTTTGCATAGTGGACTTGTTTTAAGTTTGAAAAACTATTAATGTGTACCTACTATGAGTAGGAATATCATTTATATTTCTTGTTTGGACAAGAATGGTTTTGAGTTTATTATTAGGAATAATAAATGCTCTATTTTTATGATAATGTTTTTTATGGATATACTCCATGAAATCATGGTCTTTATATTTTAAACATATAAGAAAACTTGAAGAAATTCAAGAACCACAAAATAACATTGTACCACATATGGAACCTCAACTAGATCAATAAGTAAATATTGAATTTACACAAGTGCCATAAGGTCTTAAAAGGTCTGGTAGGACACATCATAATCTCGAGAGATATGGATTTCTTATAATATAAAATAATGATGTGATGATTGTGGATCAAAGTGAGCCCATAACCTACTAAGAGGTCATGGACAGTCCAGACTCTGAGAAATGATTAGAAGCCATAAAATCAGAAATACAATCCATGTATGATAATCAAGTATGGACTTTGATTGATCCACTTAAAGGTTTAAAAACTATTGGGTGCAAATGGGTTTTCAAAATGAAAACTGACATAAATGGCAATGTGCATACATGTAAAGTAAGGCTAATAGCAAAGGGTTTCAAAAAAAACACATGGTATATACTATAATGAAACCTTTTCACCAATTGCTATACTTAAATCCATTTAAATTCTCCTTGCCATAGCTGCATAGTATGATTATAAGATATAGCAAATGGATGTCAAAATAGCTTTCCTTAATGGAAACCTAATTGAGGATGTGTATATGACATAGGTAGAGGGTTTTGTCAATCTTGAGAATTCTGGAAAGGTTTACAAGCTTCAAAGATCCATTTATGGATTAAAGCAAGCTTCTTGAAGTTGAAATATTCATTTTGATGAAGTAGTCAAAAAGTTTAGATTTGTAAAAAATGAAGATGAACCTTGTGTTTATAAGAAGGTTAGTATAAGTGCAATAGTTTTTCTAGTACTATATGTTGATGACATATTACTCATTAGAAATGATATTCCTACTCTATGAAATGTTGAATCATGGTTAGGGAATTATTTCTCAATGAAAGACTTAAGTGAAGTCGCCTATATTTTAGGCATCAAGATCTATAGAGATAGATCTAAGAGGCTTATTGGCCTAAGTTAGAGCACTTACATTGATAAGTTACTGAATAGGTTCAGTATGCAAAACTCTAAAAGAGGATTCTTACTAATATCCTATAACATTAGCCTTAGCAAGACTTAGTGTCCAATGACACAAGGTGAGGGAGACTGCATGAGTAAAATTTCGTATGCTTATTGGATCCACCATGTATGCCATGTTATGCATGATGCTGTCTCATTTTCCTTGAGCATAACTAGCAGATACTAGTTAGACCTAGGTGAAAGTCATTGGATAGTAGTTAAGAATATCCTTAAGTACTTGAGAAGGACTAAGGATGCATTTTTACTATATGGTGGCCAAGAAGATAAGCTAGTTGTTAAAAGGTTACACAAATGCCAACTTCCAATCTGACAAGGATGATTTTTGATAGCATTCAAGTTATGTGTTTTATTTAAATGAAGGTGCAATAAGTTGTAGAAGTTCAAAGTAAAACATCATTGTCGATTCTATAATAGAATTTGAGTATATAGCTTCCTTATATGCAGTTAAGGAAGTTGTTTGGATCAAGAAGTTCATAACTGGATTAGGAGTTATTCCTAGTATATCAGATCTAGTGGACTTATATTGTGATAACAATAGAGCCATAACACAGGCTAAGGAACCAAAATCACATCAACAATCTAAACATATACTCAAGTGTTATCATCTCATTAGAGAAATCATTGAGAGAGGAGACATGAAGATATGAAGAGTACTAATAGATGACAATGTTATTGATCCACTAATTAAGCCTTTTCCACAGGCTAAACATAAGAGTCATATTAGGTTAATAGGTATAAGATACAATGCTAATTGGGCCTAGTGCAAGTGGAGATTGTTAGTGATATGCCCTAGGCTAATTATGTAATGGTCATACTTTGACTATGTCATATTCCTATTTTATTAATAAAGAGACATTTTTATTATTACTGGCTAATTCTAATATTATCCTTGATTAATTAATTCTACTTAAGGTTATTAAGTATTTGACTTGGTATTAAAACTCTTAAGTGATACTTTAATTCTAATCTAAATAATTCTAGTCGATCATAGTTGTAGGAACAATAATGAATAAAGACTACTATAAGGTTGACTGATGATTATGTTTTACTGATTTTGTATATAAAATATTAAGTTAAACTCATAGGTACATATTTAGTGAAATGATGTACTAGATCAACCCACTATAAGAATACTATATGAATAATTGTCATAGGTAATTCTCATCACAGTAGTATTATTTGAGTCCTCTGACCTAAAATCACCATGGTTTCCTACATGATGAGTTTTGTATTTTGACACATCCCTACATCATCTTTAACTCGATTGTAAAACAGGTTGTGATTGGATATAGAATGAATTATGTGAGGAATGCAAGTGATTAAGATGGAATTTGTCCCTCATTAATTATAAGAAGATATCTGTAGGCTCCTCAATGAGTTAGACTAAAGAGAAATGCATGACCATGCTAGAATGTATTGATAAAGAGTTATCATTATCAGTCTACTTAGGATAAAAAATAATATGATTGAATAATATAAGGATGACATATTTCATGCCTTATGTTCAGCCAAGATATCGCGTATAATACACATTGTGGATTAGGTTATGTTGAATTATTGACTAGGTAGTCATAATGTCTTACTAGAGACCAATTATGACTTGTGGGCTAAAATGAAAATTTTAGACCCACTACCAACGTTGTGTGAACCTACAGGGTCACACACTTAGAACAAGTCTAAAGCAGAATCAGGTTAATTAACCCAATAATAATCTCTCTAAAAAGAATAAATAAATGTATATATATATATATATATATATTTCCTTAATTATTTAAGGTAAGAGTATCTTAATTAAATAGGAAATAATTCTAATTATAGAATTAGAATAAAAATAAAAGAGGAAGTTCAATCTTACCAAAACTATTTTAGTAAGTAGAGGTTTATGAAAGCTTAGGAAGGATGTTTATAAATACATCTCATTCTTTAGGGTTTAAGTTAAGCTATTATTCTCCTACTTCTTTCTCCACTTCTTTATAAAAGAAATAAACATATAGAGAGATAAAAACTAAGAAGAGTTTTAAAGAGAAAAGGTGCTATCACACCTATACTATTTTTAGTTCTTTATTCGTGTGGATACCAGTAGAGGGAGTGGCTTAATTGGCGGTGCTTTTATCTAACAATACCTATACAAAAAGCTTAAGGTAAGGTGTTATCAGAGTGAACCCCCTCTCTTCACTCTAACCATCTTGCCATATGATTATCTTGGTGAGTGTTTAGAATCCCTCATAATCGATTTATTTGAATTACATGGATCTTGTGAGGGTTTAATGATTATAATTTTTAAATTTCCACTATGTGTATGAATCATGGAAACCCAACATCAAATTGATACATTACACTCAATGTCTACTTAAAGGCTCAACTAATTGGAGTACAGTTAATTGAGGAATTCTTAGGACTTTTACATTATGAGTTCCTAGAAAAATAGGATGATGATTTAGAGATTGCCAAAAAGGAGTTTTATCAAATAAAGTGTTGCTCTTTAAAAAAGAAGGATCTGGATAAACATTTTTAAAACATGTCCATGAAGTTTTACGAATTAGGTGGATAGTGAATTTAGATTTGAAGCAAGCTTTTATGGCTTCAATTCTAGAATTTTGTCTTTCGTGATGTTTATTATTCTCCAACAGATGAATCAGAAGGTTGGAGATGTTCCCTTAGGACATTTGTACCAGGTTATGATTCAAGCACATTCTTAACTCTGTGAGCAGAGAAAGATAATCAAGCTATACATGGGAAGTAAGAAAAATCCTTTAGAAAAATTATCTTGTGAAAGGCCTAATTTGCAAATCAATTGTAAAAGATGAAATAAGTTATGATTGTTTAAGCAAAAAGAAGAAACACCACTTCTTTAAGCTAAAGGGAAAGAGGAAGAAAAGAGGACTAAAGAAGTGGAAGTATTACAAGAGGAGGAAATATAGGGGAAGGAAAAGCATATATAGGTATTACATTTGCGAGAAGAAAGAATATTTTGCCAAAAATTGTCCTTCAAAATCAAAGAAAGCAGAAAAAAATTCAACATATTCAATAAATCACATCAATTGACTTAGAAAATGTTGATGTTGAGTCTTTTTTTTTCTTAAGAAGACGAGCCTTCACTAGAAAGTATTTTTGTAGTTTATTATGAAACAGATTCAAAAAGATCTAATTCTAATGAATAAGTACTGCCATATTCTCAAAAATTCTCCGTTAATAAATGTTGTAGCTTTGACTTATGGTGATTATCATGTCCCATTAGTCCCTATCTAAATCTATCTAACTAACTATTCCAAACCTATAAGACTTATAGCCTTTATAGACATTAGAGCTAGAATAACCATTCTCAACCTAAAAGCTCTTCCAAAAGAATATTGGAAGGAACATTTAGAATATTTTTATGCAGTAAATGAAGAGCTTTTTAAACCACATATAAAACCAAATAACCTATAAAAAATTAATTCTTTCCAGGATGCCATGTATGAACCAATGTTCTTGGATCACCTTTACCTGGAAAAGACATTGTTCTTGAATTTGATATTTATTCTTGGATTTGATGTCTATTGGAAAGCAAAAGATTTATAAATCTTTCCAAATGGATTTTAATTTAAGAAACATTTCCAACCTTTCACTACAGAACCCTTAGTTCTCACAATATACCAAACACTATCCTCAATAGACTTTAAACCTATTCATGAGTATTTGTTACAATAGTGCAGTGCAAATTTATGTACTCAATTCTTAAAGAAGTGCTCTTCTCCATTATGGAAGAATCCAAAATTTTTTATTTTGTTGCCATTCAAATAGAATGAGGATGCTAATCCTACTAAGGCAACTCATCTAGGAATGACTCATGTAGACCTTAAATTAGCCATTGAAGAAGTGACATAGTTAAAAGATCAAGGTCTAATTGAGCCAACAAAATCATAATGGTCTTGTCAAACTTTCTATATGAATAAGCATTTTGAACAAGTTCGAGGAAATAAGAGTTTAGTGATAGATTATCAACCTTTAAACTTCTTTTTATGGGATGATAAATTTCCTTTACCTATAATCTCCTCATCATTTACCCTTTTAATGGGAGCAAAAATCTTTTTAGAGTTTGATTTAAAAGCAGGATTTTATTAACTTGGAATAAGAGAAGAAGATAGATACAAAATAGCTTTTTGCATTCCTAATCATAATTATCAATGGACTGTGATGCCATTCGGATTAAAAGTAGCCCCCTCACTTTTCCAAAAGGCCATGATTAAGATATATGAGCCTATTCTTTATAGTGCTATTGTGTATATTGATGATATCTTACTATTTTCTCTAAATAAAGAAAGCCATAAAACTTTGCTCCAGCAATTTATTGATCTTGCCAAGAGATACGTAGTCATATTATCTGCCACAAAGATGCATATTGGTAAAAAAGAAATAGAGTTTCTATGAATGTGGTTTAAGAATGGAAACTATCAACTTGATCCCTATATTGGCATAGAATTATATCAATTTTCTAAAAAAAATTTGTTTGTTAAAAAAATCGGATAATTTCTTGGAACTCTCATTTATCTTCAGGACTTTATCCCTCATTTAACTAAGAAAACAACACCATTAAGGGCACTTTTAAAGAAAAATCTTCCATCATGATGGAAGAATAGATGAAGGCAGTTATTCAACTCAAGAAAGACACTCAAAGCCTTCCAACATTGCATATTTAAGATAAAGGAAAATGAATTCTCAAGACAGATATAAGTGATCAATTTTGGGGGCAGTTCTTTTTAAAAAAGATGATCATAAGAGAAGGAGAATTTGTGCTCATGCAAGTGGAGAATTTTCTGATGGTGAATGTCATTACCATTCCACATTTAAAGAAATTATAGTGGTAAAGTATGGAATAAAGAAATTTGAATTCCATCTAGTGGGACATTATTTCACAATGGTCATGGATTGTTCATCTTTTCCTAAAATGCTTGAATTCAAGGGAAAGACACATCAAAGGAGAAGATAATTTGATTCCTAACCTTTTGAACAAAACATTTATTTCCTGTGCTTTAAAAAACCCCTTTAAAATAAAGATTCTTCTTATGATCTTTATGTTTCAACCACCCACTAATTTCCTTGTAAAAAGGATTCCACCTGAACTTTCTCCATAAATCTCTTTGATTACCCTCACCAAAATAGCCTTAGAATAAATTTTCAAATACCAGTCCTGTTTAATTAGGAAATATAGAACAAATACTATTATGCTTCTTTAAATAAAGCCTTGAAAAAGAGTTCTATTGGCCAAAAGAATTATTAATCTTATTTTAGTACATGTGTCATTTGTAATGGATAGCCTTTGACCTATAACCTTTAAAACTTGCCCAGTATCTTCGTTTGATTGAGGAAAGATAAAAATCAAACCCTTACTTGATCAATTTTTTATAATGGTTTCAAGAACTCTCAAAGAGGAAATCATGGTTAATAGTTGAAGCCTACACTCAATAAGATTCCTTTGTGGAAGGATGTCACTCCATAATAATCTTTCATAGGCCATTCATAAAAGTTGGAAATAAATTCAAAGCAGTCCTTTGTTTTAATATTTATGGAACATATCACTCTTCTATAATTCACCATATCATCTATGGAGAGAATTCCAAAGATTTATGTTTCAGAAAAATGGAATCATTCTAAAAGAAATCTAGCCTAAAATAAGTGAAGGTACACTATAAGAAATGGGAAACTTATCCTTCTGAATATGGAAAAGGGCTCATTGTAGACAATGACTTCTGGATAAAAACCCAAAGTCTAGGAACAAGTTAGAGAACAACAAAAGGCCCAATCCAAGAAAAAGCCTTAGCACAACAGGATTTTCAAGAACCATGGATTGTTATGGACCCAAGGAGATCATATGCAAGATATTCTTAAGATCCTGACTTAGACAATAACTATAGTGGAGATGAAAGAAACTTGTCACCAAGCCATGAGCCTATCAAAATGTAGTTTGGTCATAGTCCTTTTTTAGTGACCTGTTATGTAAAGTAATGAGTTATTGTACTATTTCACGTGGTCTACTTTTAATCTTATTTGTTAGGACCATCTCTCACATGGTTATGTTTGCCATGTAATAATCAGTAGCCAGGTGTCACGTTTATATTTAGTTGTAATCTTTGTAATCTATCCCTGATTAGGTTATATATTATAATAGTGCTCCTCATTACTATAAAAGGAGGTTACTACTTCATTGCAAAGGCAGAGAACACATGGTTACTACATACACTGCCTTTGAAAATAAAAGCCATGAGTTTCTAAAAATCTTTGTTTCTTTCTTTGAAGTTTTATTTTTAAGAATAATGATAATGATTTTATCTCTATTAAATTATTTAAAAAGTATGCCTTGTACTCGCCTCATGAGAGGATCTTGTACAACAGAAATTTAATAACAAGAAAATGATCCTATTTACCGATTTCATTAAAATTATAAGTTTATAGTTTGATAAAACATAAAAAGAGACAGACTTAATTGGCTAGAAATTAGTTACTGTGTATTATAAGTATGATCTATGCTAGTACATGATATGTTATATCATTCATAAACTAATGGGTGGCCACAGTTCAGAACCAGCCGGTTTCAGTTTCGGTTCTGAATTAAATTCGATTCGGAATCGGAACCGAACTGAAATTTTTTTTATTTTTTAATTTTATAATTATATTTAAGTAATTTAAAATATTTTAATAATTTTTAAAATAATTTAAATTAAGTAAAAAACACAAATATAATTAAAAAATGAAGTGAACAAATTATAAATAATAAATGAATTACAATTAACAATAAAAATAATAGAAAAAATTAAAGGGCATGAACGCCATATTGTTACATTAACACTTGATTTATATATAAATTTCAATTTTCTACAAATAATTTACAATATTTATTTTATCTATATTTTAAAATTAATTTTGATAAAATTATTTAAATCAAAATTATTTTATTGATATTTATTTTCTAATCTTTTCAGTAAATAACTGGTTATATATAAAAATAAAATTAAATGATTGTCTTAAAAAAATAAAATTTAATAAATAATATATATATTTTTTAATTCTGGTTCAGAATCGTTGAACTGATGGTTCCAGTTTAGAACCATCGGTTTATGATTCAAAAAATTTTGAACCAACCTCGAATTAAAAATACTACAGTTTTGATTTCAATTTGGCCCAGTTCCACTTTAATCTGGTTCCAAATCAGTTTAAAAAGGGCTTATTTAGAGCCCGTTTAAATTTCAAACCGGCCCGTGTCCAACCCTCGTAAACTTCTAATTTTAATAGAGCCTTGGGAAATTGCGCTACATAGGCAACAACTCAAGTACACCTCATGTTATAGGTAAAAAAATATTTTACCCAAACTAAATTAACAAAACAAGAAAGAAAAATAACTCACAAAAAGAAAAAAAATCCCTAAGACTCCTAAGTCCCAAGCGCCTCTTCTCCTCCACGCTCTGCTGCCCTCGTCTCACCGCCATCCATCGCCATCATCTCGCCATCGTCCATCGCCGTCATTCCCTTTGTCGTCAGCAGCACCATCTAATTCTGTATAATTAAGCTATACCAATAAAGAGTGCGGAAAGGAAGGCGTTAGGTCCTATTCCGTGGGTGCGCGAAGCCATTCCTAGTCCATGAGAGCACGAAGCCAAGGAACCATCTTATTCTAAGGTTTCACTACTTTTTTTTTAATTTGGTTTTCTTCCTCCTCAGGTGATAATGGTGTTCTCCTCTTTCTTTTTTTTATCTGTTGTGTTTTGTGGTGTATTGTTTAGTTGCTAATGAGGTGAATGACATATACTATTATGCCGTGACCCATCAAAAATTGCAATCAAATCCTAAAAAAATTTCTTTTTTTAATTGAGTCCTATAAACATTTAAAGTGTTTCACGTTGGTCCATCTCTATTATGTCAACCAGAATGGACTGACGTCGTAATTAGACCCCACCCAATGTATAGATGTGGGCAGCCAACTCATCAATGATATTGAACTTACAAGTCTTATAAGTAATCAAAATTTCAATGAAGTCCAAAAAAAATGTCGGCACAGTCGTCGACTACGGGGATGATGGAGTCATAGTCGAGAAGGTCAATTTGGATAGTAGCGCGAAAGGTGTAGCTGCGTTGGAGAAGACAACGTAATAGACTTCAAGCAGCTAAGTCAATGTCACAAGTAAGAACTGCAGATGAAGAGGGCAATCTTGCTGGTGTAGTTTCAATTCTTGAAAATTATAGAAGGGTATTATTGATTCTTAACTTGGCTTCATCTATTTCACTTTTATTGTTCTTTTTATTTTTTTAAATATGAAATCCTTTAGTGATTCTTTCTTTTCACCTTTATTATTCTTATTATTTTTTTAAATATGAAATCCTCTTTACAGTTCTTGGATATTGAGTAATGAAATTTCTGAAATAGAGATTCTGTAATTTTTGGAAGATTTTTCAATGTATGTTGATGATGATCCATGATGTTTAAAACAAAGATATTATGGAATGGTTTTGTTTCATGTTAATTAGTAGAGAAACAATTTAGGACTTGATTGAAATTTTGGATAACTAATAGGACTTATGGGTTTAGTATCATAGATGAGTTGGTTGCACATGTCAGTTCATTGGGTGGAGTCTAGTTATCATGTTAGTCCATTCTGTTTGAGATAACGGAAGTCGACTAACGTGAAACACTTTAAATGCTTTTAGAACTTAATAAAAAAAAATTTTTTTAGGACTTGACTGAAATTTTGGATAACTTACACGACTCATGGGTTCATCATCCTTTATAAAAAATAAAAGATATGTTATTTACTATAATTGGAACAAAGTTTACAATCAAGATACGCAAAACTCATCCAGAGGCCCCTAAAACTTTTGGATTTTTAGCTTTAGGCCCCTCAAGTTTCATTTTGTATATTTAAGCCCTTAAACTTCACGGGTAAACCCTTCTATCAAATTATTAACACAAATTATTTTCTTTTGGTCTCTTAAATTTTATATTTCTAACATTTATACCATTTTTTCACTTTTTAACACTTATATCACTTTTAACAATTTTTTCACTGTAAAAATTAAATTTACTTTAATTTCTAATATTTTAAATTATTATATACATATTTAAATAATTTTAAATTTAAAAAATAAATAAACAAGTTAATGCTAAGATTAAAAAAATTATAGTAATACTAGTGTTTTCACAATATTTTAAAGTATTATGAAAATATTTTTAAAATATAAATTTGTTTTATGTACACAAAAAGTATGACAAAAAAAAATGATGGTTAAGATAATGGTTATAAAAAGTTTGAGTTGTTTGGAAAGTCTATCACCGTTTGATATATAGGCATCCATTGGTATCCACTATTTATAAAATTTATATTATAAAAACTTATTCATAGTTTAATTAAAATTTTAAATAAAAAACTAAAAATGTATTAAAAATATAAAATTTAAATTTTAAAGAATTATAAAATAATTTTTATCATAATATCTTTTAATTATGATGTTCTTTTCCATTGTAATATTTTATTTTGAAAATATAAGTTTTATTGAAAATAAAACTAGTATAATTTAAAATATTGTAAAAAAAATAGTTTTATTATACTTTTTTTTATCTTAACATTAACTTATTTATTTATTTTCAAAATTTAGAATTATTTAAAAATTTACATAAATTTATGTTTTTGATTTAAAATATTAGAAATTAAACTATGAAATTTTATTTTTTACTGGTGAAAAAAATTTAAAAGTGATATGTGTTAAAAGTTAAAAAAAATGGTATAAATATTAGAAATAGAAAAAATTAGAGACCAAAAGAAAATAATTTATGTTAACAAATTAATAGAAGGGTTTAAAAGTTCAAACTCGTGAAGTTCGGCCTAGATAAAAAAAATAACAATTATTTGTCACTTTTTATGATTTTTTTTAATTTTTACTTTTATGAACAAGTTTTTAATATCATACACACATTATTTTATTTTTATTTTTTTTCTTATCATGATTTTTTAAAAATAATATAAAAATCAAATTACATGATTAAAAACATATATTATAAAAATTTAATGAGAATTCATCATATAAAAAATGGTTGTAATCTTAATTTTTAAGACAAGTGTTACAACATATTAATAATAGAAAAGTAAGTGCTATTTTTTTTTTTCCAAATAGAATCTAAATTACATGCAAATTCATTTTGGCTCTATTCATTGAATTTATGAATACTTTTTATATGATGAATTACTATTGAATTTTTATAATGATTTTTTAATAACATAATTTGACTTTTAAATTATTTTTTAAGAAATGATGATAAAAATAAAAAATAAAATTATGTGCCTATGATATTAAAAAAAAATCTCTTCATAAAAAAAAAGATATGCTATTTACTATAATTGGTACAAATTTTACAATCAGGATAAGCTAAGAGTTAAAGAGTACTTATAAAAAAGATAACTTATTATATTCAATTTTATTAATGTAAAAAAAAAAAACTCAATTACAAATAGTTTTAAAATGGTAAACATCAAATAATGAATTTGGAAGGAAAATGAAAAAAATAGTAGTTTAGTAATTGTTATTATAAACGAATAAAATTTTTCAACAAAAGATAGTTATGTAATTTATAATTTAAAAAAAAATAAATAAAAAAGGAGTGTAAAAATCTCCACCATAGGTATACCTTGTATCATAACTATCAAGTATCTAGAACTTTCTTGCCGAGACTCTTTTCTATCTATTGTCATTTATTTTTTAGTTAATTAGGATCCTTGAGTTCCTATAAACTTGGCTGTCCATTAATTAAATTGCTGACTATATATACACACTTGTGTTTTTGTTCCTATTATCTTCGTAAAATAATGCTTTTTATGTACTATGATTCTTCATAATACAATAAACCTTTTACTTCATTTTGTAGATTACTACAGAGAAGATGGTCAGTTGGCTGGTTTTGTCTAGTATGCAACTGACATATGTGAATCATTTTATTTTATTGGGTGGGAAATACATATAGGTTTTGTTTAGAAACCAAATGATTAAAATTGGCTACAATTGTAAATTCCAGTCATATTTATTTTGAGTCTCTTCTCTTCTACTAAGAATACAAATCGGTTTTGGGTGGCAAAGGGTGGGTTTGGTTGTCACTACCAGCTCTAACCTGAAAATTGTTGAAGAAGAATGTGTTGTTGTTGATGCTGTTAGTGATTGTTCATCAAATGATGGAGTTTACAATTTTAAAGACAGTGGCAAAGATGGTTATATTATGGGACTTTTATGGTTCAAGTTAAAATCAATCATTTTAAAAGATGGAGAAATTGGAATTATTGTTATTAGACGAATAAGATTCACTAGTGGTATTACTTGTAGTAGTAGTGGTATTATAGGTAATTAGAGAATGAAGTAAGAACTAAATCCCCAATGAAAAGAAAAAGGAAATGTAAAGGGCTTATAATTGAGGAGGAGCCACAAATGGAAAGGCTAAAGCCATTTTGGTGGAAGCCAACCCATAATGAAGTCTATTATTCTATTTTGAAGAAATTGTTATATCATGGACTGCTGTACATATTGCAATATGGACTAAGATCCATCACACGTGTGAATTAAAAGACATATTTTTTTAGTTGTGGAACTTTCTTAATTCTACTAGTATTGGCAAGCAGCAACCTAGTTCATTATTCAATATTCCACTATGAAGGATTCAATACCCTTAACCATCTTCTTCTTCAGAGCATATGAGGACTTGATAATCTTAAACACCTCTATATGGTCTATCTCCAATTGTATTGCAGCAACCTTTCTAGCATTATCACGTTAAAAGAGCTCCACAACACTCATTTTTCCTAGCATTTGTCCCTTAAATCAACAATAACACTTCAGTAATGAATTTAAAATACGTTAAATGCAAATCATATATGCCAGCAAGAAATAACTTTCGTCATTTCTAAAATTATAGTGCAAGTCAATATGAGTTAATTCACCTCATCAAGTGATTGCTTATGGGCAAAATGGGATCCTTCATGCAAATAATCCACGTTAGGAACAAACTCCTTGACAGCCCCACCATTTATGTAGTCTTCTAAACTTGATTTTAGTGAAATAAAATTTTTATTAATTATAAAATTATTTAATTTTTAATTATAATAAATAAACTTTTACTTGTATTTTTATTTTAGTTAAATAATGTAAATTCATTACTTAAATAATGCAAGTTCATAAGATAAAATATATAGGTTTATTACTTAAATAATGAAGGTTTATTGATCTTAACTTGCAAGTTTTTTTTATTTTCACCTGCAGCTTCATTGACTTTCACTTGTAAGTTCATTGATCTTGACTTGTAGGTTCATTAGTCTTTACCTACAAGTCTATTGGCCTTTGAACTTGTAGGTCCATTGATTTTCACTTATAGGTTCATTGACCTTCACTTACAAATTCATTATTCATGAGGACCAAAACTTAACTCTAGCACCTTATACTATATATATATATATATATATATATATATATATATATATATATATATATATATATATATATATATATATTTTAATGGTGTGCAATAAGAGTTATATAATAGAGAGGATGAAGAAGAGATGGTCTTACATATTAGATCTTGAAGTTAAAATAATGAAGGGGGATGTGTAAGAATGAGGAGAGTAACTATAAGAGATTATATAAGAGTGAAGATGATTGGTTTGAAGTGGAAATCAAGAAATTCCAACTTACGAAGAGGTTAAGATATCTTCGAACCTTCAGTAAACTATTGGCCTGGTCTTGCACGGTAGTTAAAAAATTAAGATAACTGCTACGACAAACAAATATAAATAAATAAATCGTTTAAAAAAGTATGGTTTGGTTCTCACGTGTGATGGACCTTTAGACCATATTATTATATGAATAGGGGTCCATGATATAATTTGCCATTTTGAAGGTCTAATTAGAGAAATCAGGTTCAAACCAAGTTAGTGCAAAGCCCAACACTCAAGCCCATGTTTAAAGCCTAAGCATTTTAGAGTCTATGTAGCCCGATTTCTTAACATGGTATCAGAGTCCACAACTGCCCTAACAGGCTAACAAGATCCTAGAGGTCAGTGTGGATGTTTAAAGGCCTAATCTAGAGGCCCGATGTTTAATGGCCTAAGTGAAAAACCTAAAAGAAGAGGTTAGACTTAGAGATTTGAATAGGCTCATTGCCCATTTAAAGACTAGAGGAGACCACAAAGCCAAAGGAGCCAAGTCTAGACCAGTGAAATTTGAAGGCTTGAGGCAATTTAGTGAGACTAAAGGGAACCATAGAGCCCAAAAGGAGGAGGCCTAATTCAGATCAGTCCATGTTGATGTAAGTGACAACTGGCTGAATGTGATGAATCCAAATTAGAGTTAAGGGGAGTGTTGCAAAATGAAGTAGGAACTAAATTCCACTTTAAAAAGAAAAAGGATATGTAAAAGGCTTATAATTTAGGGGGAGCCACAAACCAAAAGACTAAGGTGTAGACAGCGGGGTTTAGCGCGCATCCAAGATTTTAGCAACTGTGACACTGTTTAGGCTCAGGGCCTTAGAGAACACATTAACCACTATCATAAAGACATGGCGTGGAGATGAGGAGTCACCACCTAGGGTAATAACTGGGACAAATTGAAAAGTTGGTACTCGATTCCCTAAAAGAAAGCTAGCACCATAACCAGGAGATTCTAGATACAAAATACTAACTTCTCTTAGTCTCGTATTCATTTAGAATACTTTTATAAATAATTATTTCATCCTCTAATTACATGTAATTTTATTAAACCCTATTTGACATCCATCTAACCCTAGGCATCTAGTCAATAAAATTACACATAAAAAATGCACTCAAGGTCGCATTGTCCCTAATCTAAACTATGTTAATTTTATTAAAAGGTTAGCTAGATTTACATATTATTTACAAGTGAGAAATGGACTAAAGGTGGGCTTACATTTTTATTAATTAGTGAGCCTAGATTTGTTTATTTTAATTTATCTAAGGAATGGTCTTAAGTCTATTCAATTTTAAAGGAAAATTAAATTAATGAGCCTAAGTCTAACTTGGTTTTATTTTAAGTGAAATGTGGGCCTAGGTCTATTTATTTTAAAAGAAATAAAATTAAGTGGGCTAAGCTAAGTCTAAACAAGTTTTAATTAACTAAGAGGGCCTAAAATCGAATTAACCTAATGGGCCTAAATTGATTTTAATTATTTAAAGTCTTAAACCATTTTTAAGCCTATTTATTTAAATGGGTTAGACCTAAACGTGGGTTTGGGGCCCAAAAACATAAAAAACATCACAAAATCAAATCAAAATATATTCACATATGATTTCTAAAAAAATCTAATTTAATTACATATAAACCCTAATTAACTAAAGCCACCATTAATTTTAATTAATTTTACCCAGTGAACCTAGTTTTACTAATTAATTTTAAAGTGTAGAAAATTAAATCTTTTATTATTCCCACTATTGGGGCTATTACAAACTACGTACAAAATTTAAACAATTATACACTATGAATTAAAATAACTACACATAACACATAAATGCAAAATAAAGATTAAAATCCTAAGAACTATTAAAAAATAATACAGGTTCATCCATGGCATTCCATGGATCTTCTATTCAATTAAACACAGGCGGTATCCTCTTCAATCCATATACGGACATCAAAACAAAACAAAAAACAAAAATAAGCATATTAGTAATGAAATTGAATAATCAAAACAATAATAAAAATAAAAGAAAAATCATAAATAGAAAATAATAGAAAAGAGTAAAAAATAAAATAGAAAATAACACTGAAGATTTATATGCTGTGAAAATGCCCTTTTTTGAGCTCCTTAGATTGGATTATCACCATTGAAATTGAAGTATTGTTGATTTTGGATTGGGATTTGATTGCTTTTGAAAACTTTAGTATCCAAAATTAGGGTTTTTTGCACTCGTAGTCTCTCTGTTTTTTCTTTCATCTTTTTCTTAGTGTGTGTCTCTATGAGTCTCTCACTGTGAGTAAAAATCCTCTCTCCGAAGCAAAAAAAAAAGTCCTCCTTTGCATGCATGCAGACTCTGTTGCTTGCGTACTGACTTCCTCCTTCGGAGGAACAAACTCATCTCATCTGATCTGATGATAGCGTCTGGTTTTGATTTTAAAAAATTACGTGTTTAAAAACTTTATCAGATAATAATAAAGATAAAATTGAATTTTTAATTAATCAAAACATTGAAAAATTGATAAAAAAATATGTGAAAAATAAAAAAATAGGACTTTTACGCGTCAGCATTACATTAATGCCAATCCTAAAAATTTTTAATTACTGAAAGACCCCTAAATAATTGACTTATTTACAATCAAATCCAAAAAATGTTGCAATTTAGTCCCTAAAGCCCAGAAAATCGACAACCAAGTTCAATTTTTGAATAAATTTCATCATAGGGGCTTACGTCGCAATTGTGCACAATTGCATCCCAAAATTGGGTGCTTATAGTTGCCCCCCTTTGTTGCTGTTTACTAGACAAATTGCGGTAAAGCAATAGAAGCACACAAGTTCAAAAGAAAGAAATTAGGACACTTGATTGTATCTTAAGTGATAGATTGATGCTCAAATTGCTGAGCAAGGTGTAATGTTTAATAAGTCGCACTATATTTCCTATGGAACGTCTAGTGGACTGTATGAAAATGCGTTTCACTATATTCCCTGTTGGACATTTAATGATGATAAATTGAAAATTTGCTATAGTTCCTATGGAACGTCTAGCAATGATGAATTTCATTATATTCCTTATAGGACGTCTAACAATGCACACTATATTCCTTATGGGACGTCTAGTGATGATAAATTGAAAACTTGCTATAGTTCATGTGGAACGTCTAGTAATGATGCACAGTATATTCCTTGTAGGACATCTAGTGATGATAAATTAAAAACTTGCTATAGTTCCTGTGGAACATCTAGCAATGATGAATTTTATTATATTCCCTGTGGGATGTCTAACAATGCACACTATATTTCCTGTGGGACGTCTAGTGATGATAAGTTAAAAATTTGTTATAGTTCCTATGGAACGTCTACCAATGATGAATTTTGTTATATTCCCTGTGGGACGTCTAACGATGCACACTATATTCCCTGTGAGACGTCTAGTGATGATAAATTGAAAACTTGCTATAGTTCCTGTGGAACGTTTAGCAATGATGCACACTATAGGACGTCTAGTGATGATAAATTAAAAACTTGCTATAGTTCCTCTAGAACGTCTAGCAATGATGAATTTTGTTATATTCCCTATGGGATGTCTAACGATGCACACTATATTCCTTGTGGGACGTCTAGTGATGAAATTGAAAACTTGCTATAGTTCTTGTGGAACGTCTAGTAATGATGAATTTCATTATATTCCCTATGGGATGTCTAATGATGCACACTATATTCCCTATGGGATGTCTAATGATGCACACTATATTCCTTGTGGGACGTCTAGTGATGATAAATTAAAAGCTTGCTACAGTTCCTGTGGAACGTCTAGCAATGATGAATTTTGTTATATTCCCTGTGGGACATCTAATGATGCACATTATATTCCCTATGGGACGTCTAGTGATGATAAATTAAAAACTTGCTAGAGTTCCTGTGGAACGTCTAGCAATGATGAATTTCCTTATATTCCCTATGGGACGTCTAACGATGGACACTATATTCCCTGTGGGACGTCTAGTGGTGTTGAATTAAAAATTTGCTATAGTTCTTGTGGAACGTCTAGCATTGATGAATTTGAAAGTTTATGTCATAACTGCTATGCAATACATAACATAATCATTTGAAATTCATATCATAGCTACTGTGCAACATATGAATCCTTTGATTGAAATGATGCATGTAAAATGCAAAAAATGAATTATGTAATCTTGTTCTATATTTTGTACTTGACAGAAAATTTAGGATCATAGATTGATTATGCAATTTTAATAATTCAATGAATTATTAATTTAATGAATGTCATGATTTAATTAGGAACATGTTCCTAATCAGGATGCAATTATGAACCAAATTGCAAGAAAGAAAAGATGAATAAAAAGTAAATAAATTGAAAGGATCAAAATGGATATTTTCCATTTTATATACCCTTCCCAGTCCTTTTGTTGATCACTTCTCTTCTCTTCCTATTCTTTTTTTTTTCAATTGATTCACATTTTTCTTTTCTTGATTTGTTCACCATTTGTCGTCTGATTTGCAATCCGTCTGATCTTATGGCTTCCTCGTCACATGGACAACATGAAGGAGTTAAGACTTCGAAATGTTAGAGGATTCTGCCTCCTTGATTTCCTCAGAATGATCTTGGACTTTGAGAAGACTCATCTATCCTTCCTTTGACTCATCTTCATACCCATAGGTGTAGAGATGTGGGTAATGAGGTAACTTTTCTTACTTCTATTTATTTCTACAAAAACATCACCTGTATAATTAGCAATCAGAGTTAGTTTTGGAGTAGAGATTGACATGTATATTAGCCAAAAATTAACATGAAAATGCATGATAAATTGAAATTAAACTCTGAAAATATGAAATGTAGCTCTAGGGTTGTCTGTATGATGGATCAGATGTCTGGAATTTTGGTCGAAATTCCAGATTTCTGAATGGCCTAGCTAATGTTGATCGACATAGCAGATTGCCGATCAGGTTTTTTTTTAACTTGTCAATCAATTAATTAATTAACTAATCAAATCCTTCAATTTAAATTCTTTGATTAATTAATTAATCTTTTAATTAACTAATTATTATTTCAAAATTGAACTAGCATCCTATGAAGTTCACGAGCTGTTTCAATCTAGCTCGAGAATTATTTCATGGACTGTCGGAGCAGGTGACACATTTGATCTGGGCCTCCAGGTTCAGGCATTTTGTTGCTGCACTTCCGACTATTCGAGGTCAGTCAGTCTGTTTCTCTTTGTTCGCTTTGATCGAGCAATGGATGGATACTACCCATACTTTCCATACTTGTGTGGGTGAGCTGACTGTTTCACCTATGAGTTTTTCTACTATCATCGGGATTTCCTTTGGAGAATCCCTAGTTCTATTTGATGTTAGCTATTGTAGTCTTCCAGAGCATCCATGGAGTTAGTACGTGCGAGATTTGATTGGGTTTGCTCCAGCGTGGAAGAATCAAAAGAATGTTCTTCTTTCATCCTTAGTTGAGGGATTTAGACGCCTTCCTATTTCTACTCCTCATCAGATTATCCATAAGGTGAGGTGTTTCCTTTTAATATCATTAGGCATGGCCCTCTTTTATAAGATTGGTCATGAGGTCAGTATTGCTTTGTTGGGTCCTCTTCATGACTTGGATCGAGTTGCCACACTAGATTGGTGATCTACTGCACTCACTTATATTTATTATAGACTTGACACTATCTGTAGAGGTGCTATCATGATGTGTGGCTTTTGGCACGTCTTGCATGTATGTTCTCCTTCCTTTGATCTTTATAGTCTTTCCTTTCTTTGCCTTTTCCTGATATGTTTTCTTTCTTCTAGATCTGGAGCATAGAGATCAGGCTGATTCGAGGCTTTAACGCTATCAGTTCTGATAGGACCTTTCCTCTGATGATGAGATAGGGTTCTTCCCGTCTTGCTAGCTATAGGAATACTTTGCAGATGTATCATGATTAGCTGAACACTATCGAGTGGCACATCAATATGATTTCATGGCAGCTATAGTTTTCCTTGAGCCTATGAGGATCCTGCTCTCTAGTTATGGCTGTTTGATGTGGTATTTAGGGGGGGTGAGTGTATTGCTAGTCTTTTAGCCCTTCTTGACATCGTATTCCATCTGATGTCCCTTCCTCTATGCTCCGCAACTCATATCTTATAGGTTTAGAGCTGAGGGATGCTATACAAGGGTATGTTGCCTCAAATTTTCTTGAGCGTTCTTGACATTATCAGCAGTTTATCCATGAGAGCCTCTTGGAGCATGTTCCCATTGATGATTATGAGGCAATTTCTCATTATTTTAGCTTCTACTTCTAAAACCTATGAATCACTCCTTCTCTTTACAGTTTGAGGAAGTTCATTCTTCTATCGATGCAGATGAGGAGACTGAGACCACTCCAAAGATTGAAGTTACTCATGATATTGAGAGTCTTGAGCCTAGACCTAGTCCTATTCATCATAGTCAGCATGTTGGGACTAGTCATGATAGGGCCTTTGTCGGTGTTATGCTCGGTGATGTCTCTCTTCCAAACAAGTCTATGTTCTACTAGACTCTCACTGTTCAAGCTCCACTTAAGTAGCAAATGCAGTTTGGTGATGCTCAGCTTCCTAGCTTTTGTCCACTAGATGCTTCTCATGTGAGTCTGTTTAACTTATTTCTTGTATGGATCTGTACACTTGACATTGATATTAGTAAAAATTTTACAAAAAAGGTTCCCCGGACACAGGTAGAGTATCTATATGGACTTGCCTCATCTCAAAGTTTATTCACAATGCAGGTTATAGATAGTTGGTGAGTAAGCATCTACATTGAGAAAATGCAAAATGTATGCATATTATGCATATGATATGATGTTTTTAATGTATGTAGAGCTATTCCAGCAGTCTAGAGAGGGAGAACGAGATTCTTTGTCGGTAGCTTACAGACTTGGGTTTTGATTCGTACAACGTTGGGACTTCATTTGCCAAACCTCTAGACACTTATCATCATGATGACCTTACTAGAGGATGGAGCCCATGGCCTGATACTAGAGCTCGAGATGAGTGATTTAGAGTTTCTATATTCCTGACTTTCTGCGTGTCTATATCTGATTGCTCTCTATTGTACTGTTGTTTTTATTCCTGTACTGTCTCGAACACTGTTAGATAGAATTGAAACAGTGTTTGCATCTTAATGGTTTTTTTTTATTTTTTTTGCCTAAGCCGCCCTTTCGGGTTTTCAACTTAGCGGGCTTGCCCTAACTTTTGCCTAAGCCGCCCTTTCGAGTTTTCAACTTAGCGAGCTTGCCCTAACTTTTGCCTAAGCTGCCCTTTTGGGTTTTCAACTTAGCAAGCCTTTTTTTTTTATAAATAACTAATTAGAAAAGATAGTTAATGAACATTATCTTTTTTAATTAATTATCCATTTATCTTAATCCTTTTCCAAGATGGATAATATTGGATAGATAAATAATTAAACAAATAGATTATCTTCCCAATTATCTATTTATCCCAATCCTTCTCAAATTGTATCACCTTATTCATATCTTTTTTTACTAGTAGAATCCTTTTCCCACATGAACTCATCTTCTTTCCCTATACAAGACCATACAAGGGGCATTCTCCTTCACTCTTTATACCCTCATCATGACTGAAGCATCTCTTCAAACAATGAAGAAATTTCATAAAAGTCTCAATGGTGATGACTGGAATAAGCTTTAACCTTTCCATATCAAATCCCTAAAATCTCTTCAGCACCTGACTATCGATAACAATCTCTTACATGCTGCTTCTACCTTCTGGGATGTCAAGGACCATGTATATTAGATTTCAGGTTTAATGGGCAAGAGCTTTGTCTAATGATTGAAGAGTTTTCTGCTATTCTAGGATGCATATTAGACTCAACTGCTATAATAGCCCTTCCTTACTTGGAGATGCAATTTCTTGGCAGATTGGTTACATTCTTTGATTTTCCCCCATCTGATATTTACATGTATATGCATAACTCTGGGACCATCAATCTTTCTTCTCTGATCACCGTCTGTGGGACTTGAGACAAGAATACTGCTTCTTAGACTATAACTGTTGCTTTCTATTTATATGCTCAATTTTTGCTAGTTTCTTACCATGGTGGTGTCGATACATGCATTATCAATATTTTGGAACAGGTAGAGCTTGGGGCTAACCCTATGACCATCATTGGGTTAGACAGTTTCAAGACTCATAACCATTTTTTAGGCAGCTTACTTCTTCTTCAGGTATGCAACCAAAACTTTTATTTATTTTGCCTTAACTTTTGCCTAAGCTACCCTTTTGGGTTTTCAGCTTAGCAGGCTTGCCCTAACTTTTTCCTAAGCCACCCTTTCTGGTTTTCAACTGAGCAGGCTTTTATTTTATTATTCTTATATCTTTTTTTTTAGATTTGGTTACAGGAAAAGTTGAGCTTGCTTACTGTACTCCTCAATCCTTTGACTTATCAACCTCATCAGCTACAATCTCGTCCTCTAAAAATGAAGGACAAATGTTCTATGGACCAATGAGTTGACTGGTTGAAGAAGATTTCAGATGCTGAGATCACATGGGTCTGCCTTTGGTGGAGATTGAAGTTCATTTCCTATTCCAGGGCTGCACTTCTCTACCTTTTTTACCCTTTTACCCCTTTGTCGTCAATATGGTTGCCCTTAGTTCATCGTTACTGTTCTGACTGACTTTGAAGGCTTTCCTTTGAGATAAGATTCTCTAGATAAGATTAGGAGCTTGTGGCCTTGTAGAGCCCTTGAACGAAACATACATCTGGATGCTGATGTTACTATTGATGATGATTACAAAACTTGGGTTGTTATCCAAAAGACAGAACCACCAGGATTTTCTAGGTACAAGAGAACTCAAACTTTGTATGATGAGTTGCAAAGGAAGAAACAAAGACATCACTAGATAGTCTTAGGCTTTCTTATGTTTTGTTATCCCTTTAAGTACTTATGCTTTATAATAAAGAAGGATATGCAAAGTTTAAAAAAACTTCAATTTCAATTTCATTAATTAATTAGGGCCAAAATAAGTACATTTAATACATCACATGACATAACTCCTATTATGAGCTAGTCCTCATGGATTTTCTAACTGAATATTTTTTTCTCACATTTTATTTCCCTAATTTTTGATTAACTAGCCCTTTGTGGGTTTTCTAATCAATGGGACCATTCTCTTTTTATTTATTTCCCTAACTTTTGCCTGTCAGCCCTTTGCGGGTTTTCTGAACAGTAGGAATGTCCTAACTTTTGCCTGACTAGCCTTTTCAGGTTTTCTAGCCAGCGGACTTTATTTTCTTTATTCTACTTTTATTCATATATTTTTAACTTTTAATTATCGAAAGACCCCTAAAAATTGACTTATTTGCAATTAAATCCTAAAAACATTGCAATTTAGTCCTTAAAGCCTAGAAAATCGACAACCAAGTTCAATTTTTGAATAAATTTCATCATAGGGGCTCATGTCACAATTGTGCACAATTGCATCCCAAAATTGGGTGCTTACATAAGGCCATTTTAGTGGAAGGCAAACCCATAGTGAAGCCCATTATTCTATTTTTAAGGCCCAATTGGAGAAATGAAGTTCAAGCCCAACGCTCAAGCCCATGTTTGAAGCCTAAGCAGGTTATGGAGCCTGATTTTTTAATAGGTGATAATAATAATAAAGATGATGTTTCACTTGGTTGTAATAAGAGCTTCTCCATTAACAAGTTGTTATTGTTGTTGTCCCTGTTTGCTAATAACACAATAAGGCTAATCAACATAGGCAAAATTTACATTGAAACTCCTCTAACTCTAACTCTAAGAATATTGTTCAAGTGTGGCTATGGCAGCAATAGAGGAGTTATAGTTCATTTAATAGGTCTAACTCATACATACTTTATGGCTCATGCAAACAACATTCCATTATAGTAATTATAGAAACCATCTGATATTCAGACTAAACATATGTATTATATACAAGCATAGATAGGTAACTTATAGTCTATGAATTAAAAATTTCCTTCCATACAAAAATTCCACCAAATTTGACAATATCAAGAGCAAGGACCCTATTTAGTAGCAAATGAGCAAACAAAAGAAGGAAAAGAAACCTCTAGATTAAGCCATGGGGCTTCATCTCCTAACAGGTGGCATAATGCCTATACCAAGGGCGACACAACCATCAACTTGAGCCTACACCATTAAAATAATCAAGTTAAGTCTCTAAATAGCATAAAACTCCCTAGTATAATCTACCATGTAGAGAAGTAAAGGAAATATTCATAACATTTAAGGCAATTTGGGGTTTTATGTTTCTTAAATTCATACATGATACAAATAGAATAATGGGACTTTCTTCGAAAATAACTAAAGAAAGGAAAATATTTAAAAAATTATGATTGACTATTTTTTTTTCCAAAACTATGGCTTTTTTAAAGATGCAAAATTAATTTTTCAAAACTACAGTATTCTTCCTTTTTTCTTCTTCTTCTTTTTTTCATCTCTTTCCTTTTTTTTGTGATTGTGTAGGTGGCAGGGCTTAGCACACGCCTAAGTGTTTGGTAACTACAACATTGTGTGGACTTAGGGCCCACTAGGAAATACGATATGGGATTGGAGCCTATATTGGAGATGGGAGTTGCCACCTAGATAAAATTCGGGACAAAATTTTACTGCAACTAGATCCCACAGAAGGCCCCCAGCAGCTGTTATCAGAGATCAAGCTCGTAAACTAGGTTTGAGCTTTGAATGCCCACCCAACCTTGCGGTTGGCCTTCATTTGTGTTTTATGTTTTATTACCTTTAGTTATTTAATTATTTTTTAATTACAGGCAAATACAATTTCATCCAAGCAAAATTTCAATTTATTATTAAACCCAAGTTTGCACATTAGTCCATTTTCGTACGTTTTAATGTGATTCATAAAATTCATTGTACAAAATAAACATTCATCCATAATAAAGTAAAATAACATAAAGTAAAATATGCATGCAAAAGAAGTGGAGGGAGGTGAAAAGATTACAACCTTAATCATGCAAATAATAAAAGATAGAAAATAAAATAAATTAAATAAAAATAAACATACAAAGAAATGAGGGAGGAGAATAGATTATAGCCTTTTTGATCATGCAAAATAAACATAAAATAACAAAACAAATAAATTGCTGAATGAATAAAAAATAAATCTAAAATTTCTCAAAAGAGGTCATGATTTAGTGATTAAGAATCACCCTAAGTATTCCTATAAAACATTAAATTATTAACTTCCTAATGAAAAATAATATAGCCTATAAAAGAAGAAAATGATGAAGTTAATCTTATGAAAATAAAATGAACCACTAACATAATAAAATAAATTGAGCACATTAATATCTAATTAATAATAAATCATATAAAATAAAGTAAACAAAAAAAGCAAAAATATAGATATTCTCATGAACACAAATCACACAAAATGTGTAAAAATAGAAAATATGGAAATGCACAATAAAGTATAAAAACATGCAGAAATCTTAAATTAATATGAATATAAGCTAAGCAATATACAAATAAACCTAAAGTATTGTTGCATAAAAGGATATTTAAAATGATAAATTGCAGAGCATATATTCAGACTCTAACTTATTATTCATGGATTAAAATAAAACAATACATAAGACTTTAAATTACATACTTGAAACAAGACCAAATTAAATCAATATCACGATGTCTCTACGAAGAGGTGTCGCCTTATGGCATTGAGGTAATGGAGAATCACCATAACCCAAAGAGGTGATGCCCTAATAATAGGGCATCGCCCGACTATCAGATAACACAATAATTGATATTCACATTTTCCTCATATGATCAGGTGCTAATTTCAGTCAACTATTTAAAAATCTATCTAAATTCAATCTAATCACACATACATAATCATGGAAAAGAAATTAAAATATTTAATTCAATTGAAATGGATGAAATTATTACTTCAAATCAACTAATTAAAATGAATAAAAAACTCTTACTACTTAAATGAATTTACTTTTGAAAGTGTTTGGCCCTTAAAGGTGAATTCAAATGTGGCACTAGTTGAATTCAAAGATAGTCTCCTTCCTTCTTGAAATTGAACCTTAATGCCCCTTTTTCTGTTAGCATTTATGTGTCTGAATGCCATTCTTATTATGTATAATGACATTGTATATTATCCCATATGGAAATATAATATTCATTCAAATAAAGTGTTTGTTTATTTAAGTATTTACCCCTTTAGCATTATGTTACATAAATTTATTATCAAAAGTTGATAATATGAGTTACAAACTTATTTAGTACATATGTTATAAAAGTTCATAGTTGTATAATTAATATTTGGGTACTATTAATTAGACTACCACATTTGTCTATTTTCCTTGATTAGTATGTGATACTAATAGTAGGAGGTAGTGAGTATCATACTACTTGATATGAGATATCAGAATAGACATGTGGATACTAAAAGAGTCCTAGAGGGGGGTGAATAGGACTATCGAACACAATTTAGAAATTAATGAAATTCTTTGCAAGAATTGAAAGAATGTTGAGAAGGAAGAATGAAGAACACAAGGATTTAAGGAGTTCGGATTCAACAATAATTCTACGTCTCCACCTAACTTATCCCCAAGTTAGGATTTTGAATCACCTACAATATTATTCACAAGATTGAGATTACACAAGAGTTTTATGGCTCACTCTTACAACCTTACAACTTGAGTTTTCTAGGATCACTCAAAAATCAAATCCTAAGTGTTTCAATGGACAACACTTAAACCAATTCCTTTAGAAATAAATCTCACTCCTTATAATCTATCTTAAGATTTAGGATGAAGAGAAATTCTATTTCTAACTCACAACTAACTCTCGCAAGAGTTAAAAAAAACATAGAATTTTTTATTAGAGATTTTGAGAGCTTAATTGAATGCTTAGCCATTGCATTTGAAAAAATGCCCCGATCCCAATTGGGACTACCCTGTCTAAAGTAATGTCCCGATTGGGACATGGGGTTGTGATGGGTTCTACCATTTTGATGAATGTTTTATTCTTCCTTGGTCCCAGTCAGGACTACTTTGGTCCCGATCAGGACTATGACACAAATTGTAACTTTTTGTGCAATTTAGTCCATATATTGAGCCTGTTCAAGATAGTTCTTTATGATGTCTTTTTAAGAATAAAGATGATCGAATTAACCTTAACTTTCTTCATAAAAGTTATAGATAATTTTCTTGTATTTCCATATCACTTTGAATCACCTCAAATGAGCCTTTGTAGCTCAAGATATTACTGAAATACTGTGATCTGCACAATTTGAAATGAAGGCTGCATATACTGACTTTGACTCAAGATTTTCATAGCCAAATGAGCTCAGATTTTAACAAGTAAGCTCAATTCAGAAAGCTTAAGATGTCTACTTCAAAAGTGATGAAGATTATTTTCTTATTATAGAGCACTAATGATGTAAAAAAGGCTCCTTGAATCTCAGAGATCAAATTATCCTAAAAGACCAATGTATATACAAAAATGTATATTTTTGATACATAATTCCTACACACTTAGTTGAAATCATTAGAATCAAAATTGTTTGTCAAGGTTATGCAAATGGTCAATAATCTCCCCCTTTTTGGCTTTAACAATTAATTTGAAAAGATAATAAATAAAGTGTGTGAGTGTAAAGAATAAAAGATATAAATAAGTATGTATTGTACATAATAGCTCCCCCTCTCAAATTAAATTGATGCATTATGTGACCAATTTTCCTTCCCCTTAATATATGCATAAAATTTAATAGAATACACAATGTATCTGGCATTGAATTAACATAGCATATTTAAGGGATAAAAAAAATTTTCTTATATATTTCTTTATTACTCCCCTTTTATAGATATGATAAGAAATATAAATTTATTTCTTATTCCCCTTTTGTCAAAAATAAAGATAACATAATCATGTTATCAAGAACATGGCCTAATATAACAAATGTATTAAAAACATGATAACGTGATGATAACATGATCATTAAAATAAATTATTAGGCAATTTAAAAGAAATAATTTCAAACATATATGCATGTAGTGCTACAAGAGTGCATCATAAAATAGTACATATAACACTCACTATCACATGATCATATAGAGCTTAGCTAGTTAATAATCATGTAGTTAGAATGCATCATAAAAAAAATTACAAACACGTAGCTTCTTCTCCCCCTTTGTCAAAGACAAAAAGAAAAGAGAGAGATATAAGGGGAAATGAAAAAAATAGAGAGAGAATAAAATATCAAGAACCAAAACAACAAAAATAAAGATACTCAAAATCTTTATAAAATCTATGCCATACTATGCATGCATAAATAAGATTATGTAAAAAAAAAATTATCCTCCTATTTTAAAAAGTTATATCACTAACATGAACACATCTTTGAAAATAATTCGTCCTTAAAATAAAATTAACTAAGTACACATAGAAACTCAATTATTTTTGCCTCCTTTGATAAAAGAATATATAGACCAAATCTTTAAAAAAATCTGTCTTATCAAAGATCAAAATAATTCCTAAGAAGAATCTATACATAATTAAATTAAACATGAATTTTGCATGGGAACAAAATTACAAAAAATACAAAAATTAAACAAACTCAAATATTTCTCCCCTTTTATCAAAATGCAAAAAAAAAATTGCATTCAAAAGGAAAGAGTTACAATGATATTAAGATATCAATTATAGACGAAACATAAAACTAATAGCTCATGGCTTATATCCAAAAAATATCCATAAAATAAAATGAACCTAAACTAACACAAAATAACCATAAAACAAACTAACAACTCAAAGCTTAGATACAAAAAATATACTGAAAATAAAACAAATAAAAAATGGTGACAAAATTAACAAAAACATATAAAAAGAAACTAGTCTTGATGAGGAGCAGGAGGAATTTTAAAAATATATATAATGCATATTTAAACATATATAAATGCATGACGATTTAAATTTTTTTTTATAAAATTGTTAAGATCAAACCATTTAACAATCAAAGTAATCAATAAGCACAACATGATTTTACCTGAAAATAATCCAATCATCAATTAAGCATAAAATTTAAGACAAACTAGAACCATCAATCATGCTAGTTCATGCTTAATGAAATTCAATCTTTCTTCATTGAGAGGTTTGGTGAAGATATTTGCAAGTTGATTATTTGTATCAACAAATTCAAGTGAGATATCACCAATTTGAACATGATCATGTAAGAAATGATGTCTAATGTCTATATGCTTAGTTCTAGAATGTTGAATGGGATTCTTACTAAGGTTAATAGCACTTGTATTATCACATTTGATTGGAATGTGATCAAGTTTTATACCATAGTCCAACAATTGTTGTTTTTGCCATAAAACTTGTGAAAAATAAAGACTTTCTACAATATATTCAACTTCAGCAATGGACAAGGCAATCAAAACTTGTTTCTTACTAAACCAAGAAACTAAGCAATTACCTAAAATTTGATAAGTTTTGAAAGTGCTTTTTCTATCTAGTAAACTACCGGCAAAGTCTGCATTTGAATAACTAATCAAGTTAAAGGAAGAACTCCTAGGATACTAAAGTCTTAAATGCATTGTACAATGAAGATATTTGAAAATTCTTTTGGCATTTAAATGAGACTCCCTAGGACTAGACTGAAATCCAGCACACAAGCAAGTAGAAAACATAATATTGGGCCCATTGGCAGTTAAATAAAGCAGGGATCCAATCATACCTCTAAATCACTTTTCATTAATCGATTTGCCATTCTCATCTTTGTTGAGTTTAGTTATGGTACTCATTGGAGTTTTGCTTGTTTTAGTTCCATCCATCCCAAACTTCTTGAGAATGTCTCGTGTGTATATGGTTTGAATAATGAAAATCCCATCTTTGCATTGCTTGATTTGAAATCCAAGAAAGAATTTGAGTTCTCCTATTATACTTATTTCAAATTCTCCTTGCATTAATTTTAAGAATTCCTCACACAAGCAATGGTTAGTAACATCAAAAATTATATCATCAATATATATTTGCACAATTAATAAATCATGTTTAGATTTCTTTATGAAAAGAGTTATGTTAACCTTTTCTTTAGAGAAAACTTTCTCTAGTAAAAAGTTACTCAATCTTTCATACCAAGCTCTTAGAGCTTGTTTCAATCCATATAATGCTTTTGAAAGTTTAAACACATGATTTAGAGAATCAAAATTTTCAAACCCAGAGTTTGCTCAACATATACCTCCTCTTCAATAAAACCATTTAGAAATTAACTTTTAACACCCATTTGATAAAGTTTAAAATCCATGAATAATGCAAATGCAAGTAGCATTCTAATAGCTTCTAACCTTACAACGAGGGCAAAGGTTTCATTATAATCAATGCCTTCCTCTTGATTAAAACCTTTAGCTACTAGTCTAGCTTTATTCCTAGTTATGGCCCTTTTTCATTCATCTTATTTCTAAACACCCATTTAGTGTCTATAATAGGATGATGTTTAGGTCTAGGAACTAATGGAATCAGTTATGCAACAACTATGCATGGTGAGCACATGCTTTGTATAGGGTGAAATTTCAAAAATTTTATTTGCATAGCCCTTATCATATGAAGAATTTCATTCCCATAGATCCATTTTACATTTTACAAATAGCTAAACTATAAATTAACATGTAAAACAACATCCTCGAAAATTCTAAGTTTAAGAAAAACTTACAAACTCCTGAGTTTGATGTAGACCACAATAGTTATTTACAAGCTTTGATGTTGTTAGGTTTAACTCTTGAATCAAATGCTCTAGCCTCCCATGTGTGAGGCCTCTAGCTTGAAACACCAAAGCTTTTCCAATCACCTTCTTGCTTAGATAGAGCTTAGTAGTAATGTCCTCTCTATTGACCCTTGGAAACTTGCACTAGCTTAATCCTTTAGCAAGAATACTTTAGGTTTATTTTTGGTATATGTTGTTTCTCTCCATTTTGATATGTGTTTCTACACACACTCTTAATTCTCTAATTTTCTAACCTTAGAAACATATCTTAGGTTATGTATTTATATTTAGAGAAAGAAAAACCTAATGACATCATTGCTTACATCATATGTGTACAACTCATTATGATAAGTATACAACTTATTTAAGAGATAAGTATGTAGAGAATTGAATACATTTCATGTATATGTCTATATACATTCTCTACATCAATCAATGAACCTTAATCTTTAATTTACTAAAGGTCAACATTATACACTTAAGAGATAATGTGCCCAACATGACAGTCAACATTATACATTTAAGAGATAATGTGCCTAACATGACAAATTTGCCATGGTCAACATTATACACTTAAGAGATAATGTGCTTAACATGACAAATTTGACAAAGTCATGTTTACATGGATTTGGGCTTGGTATCCAATCCATTAGACAAATGGGCCAAGATAATGTTCATGGGCTTTATCTATATCTTGGACTAATCTTTGGTCTAGAACTCTTTTAGGCCACTAATCTAAGTCCATTTAGAAACAACATATGTTATTAATTTAATACCTTAATTAATATCTCATATTAATTAAGTATAAATTAATAATTAAACCTTACTTGAATTGGATTTCATGATATGCTAGAATCATTACTTAAAATAAAAATCCAATTCCATTAATCTTAATTATTTGATTAAACACTTTAATCAATAATTAGATTAATATTGATGATGATTTAGTGAAACTCTTTTAGGTGTGACTGACTAGGTTCATGTCTAACTGGCAATGAGAAGATAATATCAACACTTGATATTATTTAAAATTCCTTTCAAGTCTAAATGTGAAAATCCCAATTATACACATTTTGTTCTCATAAGTTGTGAGTGACCCCTAGCATCAATATCATAACTACCCAATTAGAAATGAATGCATGTGTTGATTCACATGAACCTTTTGGTTATAATTACCATCCACTAAAATCCCTTCATTAGAAGATCTTAATATAGCCTAGAGTCAAGGTTTAGTGAAACTCTAGTAGCTTTATCATATGACCTTATCTCAAGTTTCAATTCTTAATAAAACATGACGAATACTATAAACACCTTTCTAGCATTGAAACTCTTTCAGTCTGTGTAATGTTTGTCCTGGCTAGGAGCTTAATCATTAAGAATAAACTTAGATAGCATAGGATCTTAACTCGATTCACTCTAGGCAATGAATCCCATCTTGGTTTAACACTCATCCTTACATTTAATCGACTAGAGCCACCACACGCCATATACCCATGTGTGATTAACACAAGTATGTAAGCGATAACAAAGTCTAAACTTTCAAATATGGATGACCATGTCACCTCAAGTCAAAGGATTATATGCACCATTATGGCATAGATTATGATTGTTAACTATAAGTGAATATCCTCGCGATCACAAATCTAACATCATGTTCGATCCACCCATCACATGAGTATTCACATGTCTATTTTGATATCTAATATCAAGTAGCATGAGACTCACTACCCCCCATTATTAGTATCATATACTAATCAAGGAAAATAGATAGAGGTGATAGTCAAATTAATATTACCCAAATTTTCATTTATTGACTACGAACAATTTTATAGCATATATACTGAATAAATTTGTCACTCATATTATCAACTCTTAATAATAAATTTATTTAACATAATACTAAAGGGTAAATACTCAAATAAACAAACACTTTATTTAATTGAATATTTAATTGCCATTTGGGATTATTAACAATGTCAAAATATGTGATTGGCCTCTAAGGCATACCACTTATGCTAATAGGAACCAAGGTCCAAAATCTTCTTTCTCTCAAATTGATTTAAATCCAAAATTCATTACACAATGCATCATTAACATTTTTGGGCTCAATTTGAGAAATGAAGGCTAAAATGATAATATATTTTAATTTAGATATAGTAGTTACTCCTTTTGTAGTGTCACTTATAATGAGATCTTGAGGATGAGCTTTCTTGAATTGCCAATCCTTTGGAAGTTCATCCTTCAAGGTAGGTTGAGATGTTTCCTCATTTTCCTTCTTACTTTGACCTTCAAGTTCCAAAGGTTTACTAGCATTTTCTTCTTGAGTTTCCACAATCTTATTTTCACCTACAAGATCATCAACACTACAAACATCATTTCTAGGATCAAGTGAGTTTGATTCATTAAATACTCTCTTATTAAAGACTCTATATGCTTTACTAGAAAAAAAGAATCAGAATTGTGTAGTTCTGATCAGAATTACACAATTTTGATCGGAATTATACCTTTTTTGTCCATTTTTTTTTATTTTTTTACAGAAAATAAAAAAATATTTTTCCTGAATTTTGATTGGCTAAAAATTTTTCTAAAATTTATTTTTTAGGATTTATCTATATTTTCAGGAAAGAAAGTTCTTTTAAAATTGGAACTCTTAAGTACATAAGGCTAGGGTTTTTTTAGCTTTTTCCTATAAAAGGATAGTTTAAGCTCCTAAAAAGGGGACTCTCTTTTTTGAAAAAAGCTTTCTCTAGACTTTTCTTTTGGAGGCAGAACTAAAAAATCTTTTTTGAGTTTATTTTTTTTTAAGCAAGAGCAATAGATTTTTGGAGAGGAGAACTATAATCATAATCAAAAGCAACAGTGATCTATAACACTCTGAGGAGTCAAACCATATTGCATCCATTCAATCGTCTTTTCTTCTACCTTATTCTTTTATTTTTATTTGATTATTTAGTTTCATTGATTTCAATTTTATTTTATTTAAGCACTAATCATTGTTTTTTTTTTTTTGTGATTATGATTATTGAGGGAGTTACATGGTGAATTCAATATGGAGAACAAAAATCCATGAGGATCAATAGAACATCCATAGATTTGGATTTCATAACCATATAATTCTTAGGGTTTTTTTGTTATTATTTATTTTGATTGGTTACTTTATTTTGTATTTTTATTTAAGGTTGTATTAATTTTATTTTTTTATTGGTAGATCATTGTAATAGCCCCAATAGTGGGAATAATAATAAAATCCTATGTGTGGTTGTGTGTTTATTTTTATTAATTGGATAATAAAATTAGGGTTTTCAATTTGGTAATTAATTAAAATAAATGGAGGAAGAAGATTAATTTAAGTTGCATGTTAATTAAAAATTAAGGCTTTTTAGAAGGAATAATTAATTGGTTGTTTGATCTTTTATTTGATTGTTTTGACATGTTTTTATTGTTTTTTGGCTTGTTTATTTATATTTATGTGTTTTGGGCCTCAAGCCCAACTCATTTATTTAATTTTAGGTTTAGCTAATTCTTTGTTAGCCCATCTTTCAATTAGCCCATTACATTTAAAAGGTTGCTAATTTAATTAAGTCTAAGTTTTATATAAAATGCATCTTTAAGCCCATAATTAATTAGATTTTAGATTAGAAATAACTTAGGGCCATTTAGTTAATTAGATATAGGCCCACTTCAGTTTAATAAAATTAATTTAGACTTAGCCCATTAAATTAAAGCCTTTTTCATAATTTATGGATTTAAGATCACCTTAGAATTAAAACATGTAGAATTAGGCCCACTAATTTAAATACTTTATAATTTGTAGATTTAGGCCCATTTTTAAAATTAAATTAAATAGACTTTGGTTCACTTAATTAAAATTAAAATTAAATAGGAATTAGGTCCATTAGCCTTTAAGCTCATTTGTAAATTAAAACATGTAGATTTAGCTTATTTAATTAAAATCAATGTAGATTAGACTAACTTAGGAATATGAGTTTAAATGAATGCATTATTTATATGTATTTTTCATGACTAGTTTGCTTGGAGTTAATTGTTTAAATAAGGGTTTATATGAAATTGCATGTAAATAAAGGATAAGATAGTAAAGTAATTCTAAATGAACACAAAACTAAAAGAAGTTACTATTTCGTATACAAAATCTCCTGGCTGTGGTGCTAGCTTTCTTTTAGGGAATTAAGTACCACCATTTTTTAATTTGTCCCAGTTATTACCCTGGGTGGTGACTCCTCATGTCCATACCATGTCTTTATGACAGTGGTTAGTGTATTCTCTAGAGCCTTGAGCTCAAATAGTGTTGCTAAAATCTTGGACGCATGCTAAACCCGCTGTCTACACATAGCTCATAAGATATTTTATTTAAAATTAGTCCTTTGAAAACTCAGTATGAAATATAACAAGATGTGTTAGTTGCTTCTGCCCAAAAGTATAGAGGTAAATTATACTCATAAAGCATTGTTCTAGCCATTTTCATAAAAGTTCTATTTTTCCTTTCAACTACCCCATTTTATTGAGGAGTTCTAGGGATGAAAATGTATGAGAAATACCAATTCAGTACATTAGTTTTTAAAAAATTCATTTTCAAATTCGGTTCCATGATCACTTTTAATGGATGAAATACAAAAACCGTTTTCTTTTTAAACTCTTTTAGTAAAATTTTCAAAAGCTTTAAAAACATCATTCTTATGAGCAAGAAAATAAACCAACATAAATCTAGACTAGTCATCAACCAATACATATTTATAGTGCATGCCACCAAGACTAGCAACTCTAGTTAGTCCAAATAAATCCATATGGATAAGTTCAAGTGGTCTAGAAGTAGACACTACATTTTTGAGCTTAAATGAGGAATTGGATTATTTTTCTTTTTGACAAGCATCACAAGGTTTATCCTTAGTGAATTCAAGCTTAGGTAAACCAATCACAAGTTCATGTTTACAAAGATCATTTAAAAGCTCAAAATTTGTATGTCCTAACCTTTTATGCCATGTCCATGTGTCATAGGAAATACACATTAAGCATTTGATGTCTTTGTTATCAATTTTATTCAAATCAATGACATAGACATTGTCTACTCTTTCACCACTAAAAATAACTTTGTTTTCATCAAGACTACTAACAAAGCAATTTCTAAGATAAAAAATTACTTTATTTCCCATGTCACATAATTGATTTATACTAAGAAAATTATATTTAAGACCATCAAAAAACAACACATTATGTATAGATAAGGATTAAGGATTACCTATTTCTCCAATGCCAATGATTTTTCCTTTTGCATTATCTCTAAATGTAATATGTCCTCCATCTTTAGTATCAAGTTTGTTGAATTGTTCCTTGTCTCCTATCATATGGCTTGAACATCCATTATTGAGATACCACTTGCTTTTTGTTCTTATGGATTTCAAGCGAACCTACATAAAATTATTTAAGTGTTCTTTCAGACCCAAACCTTTTTTGGTCTAGGTTAGTTAATTTTAAGATAATTTAAAGGAAGTAAACTAATGTGTAGTCTTCTATAGAAACATACATTAGTATTATGTCCTTTAACCATGCAATATGAACATACAACATTTTTAAATTTATTTCTCGTAGGATAAAATACTTCCCTAGTGTGCGCAACATGCCTTTGGTTTTGTGGTGGTGTATATCTCCTATTATTTTATGTCATTATATGAGTCATACATTTGCAATGACAATGTGCATTGTGTTATGTAGCATGCCTATTATGATTGTGTTTAGTGTACATGTAAGCATGCTTGGGTTGAGGTGCTCTTGTTTGAACCTTACCTCTTTTTTATTGATGAAGGATGAGTCTTATGAGACTTTCCCTTATTATTCAACACATGAGATCTTTTAACTTTAAAAGCTTGAATCTCATTTGGTTTAGAAGTAGAAGAAGAGGAATCATGTGAGGCTTTCATGAAATTAATATGTGATGATGATGAAGGCATTTCATATTTGTATCCAATTCCATAGGTATCTTCATGAAATTTTTGAGAGTCAAGAAGACTATCTAAAGTTTCTTTTCCTCTCTTGAATTTAGCTATAGAATTATTTAATTCTAAAACCTTTTTAGAAAGTTTATAATTTTCATCATTTGCTTTCTTAAGTTAATCTTCCAAAGAATTTAAAGATTTAGCATTACTAACAAGTTTTTCATTTGATGCTACAAGTTTAAAAAAATCATTTTTTAAGCTTTCAAATTCTTTGGTTAAACTAACTAATTCATGCTTATAATGTTTCTTCTTAGATAATACACTTTTTCATTTAACTAGTAATTTGCTCACAATAGAGCTGTCATCATCATCATCATATAATAATCACAATCATTAAAGGAAGAATAAGAAGTAGATGGTACCTCATTTTTGTTTTTAAGAGCCATGAAGCAAAGATTGACCACTTTTTGTTGTTCCTCTTCCTTTTCAGATTTGGGAGAATCATCCTAAGTAGATTTGAATGCTTTCTTATTATCTTTTACTCCCTTGTTCTTGAATTTGAGTTTGGAGCACTCACTTCTAATGTGTCTTGGTTTCTTGCATTTATAGTAAGTAACCTCTTTTTTTTTCTTCCCATCTCCTTTAAACTTCTTATTGATGTGCCTTATTCTTGAGAAGTTTTTCTTTCTCAAGAACTTTTTAAAGTTCTTAGTGAGCATGGCAATGTCGCCATCTTCATCACTAGAATCTTTGATGCTTTCCTCTTCACTATCTTTTTGAAGAGCTTTTAGAGCTATGCTCTTTTTCTTTTAATCTTTCTCTTCTTACTCTTCACTTCTTTGTTTAATGGTGAGCTAATGTGTCAAGAGCTTACCAATAAGTACATTGATTGATAAAGTGGAGAGGTCTTGAGCTTCATCAATTGAAGTAACGCAAGATTCCTAATTCTTCTTAGGTAGGGTTCTTAGAATCTTGTTATTGACCTCTCCTTTAGTGAAATGTTTGCTAAGTTTCTTGAGGGTTATAAGAAGAGCATTGAGTTGGTTAGTCATCTCCGTGATTGACTCTTAAGGTTTCATCTTAAAAAGTTCATATTCATACATATAAAGTTGAATTTTTTTGCTTCTTACTTGTATTATGCCTTTATAATGGTTTTCCAAGGTCTCATACATTTCCTTGGCCGAAATGCAATGTTGAAGGTTACCTCCTTCTTCTCTTGTCATTGAGGAGACTAGAGTAATTAATGCCTTTTTTATGATTTTCTTCCTTTTAATCATTACTCCATTGGTTTCTTAGAAGAATAGTTACCATACCATCTATAATTGTTATAGGTGGTTCCCAACCTCTTAGGACAATGTCCCAAAGTTTGATGGAATCATAATCAAGGTATAACTACATCTTAAACTTCTAATGAGGATAGTCACTACCATCAAAGAATGATCTAAATGAAGAAATACTTTGATATTCACTCCCTATGATCTTGTATTCTAGCAATGAAGTTCCTACAATTCAAGCTCTGATACCAATTGAAAGAGTCCTAGGAGGAGGGGGGTGAATAGGACTATTGAATAAAATTTAGAAATTCATGAAATTATTTATAAGAATTGAAAGAATATTGAGAAGAATGAAGAACATAAGGATTTAAGGAGATTGAATTTAACAATAATCCTTTGTCTCCACCTAACTTATTCTTAAGTTAAGATTTTGAATCACCCATAATCTTATTCACAAGATTGAGATTATACAACATTTTTATAGCTCACTCTTACAACCTTACAACATTAGTTTTCTGAGATCACTTAAAACCAAATCCTAAGTGTTTTAATGGACAACACTTAAACCAATTCCTTTAAAAATAAATATCACTTCCCTTATAATCTATCCCAAGATTTAAGATGAAGAGAAATTCTATTTTTAATTCACAACTAACTCTCACAAGAGTTATACAAATACAAGATTTGTTTAAAAGAGATTTTGAGAGCATAATTGAATGCTTAAGAGAGAATGAATGATAAACAAGTTTCTTAACCTCAAAATAATCTTCAAAGGTCATATTTATACTTGAGCAGTCCAATTATAGCAGTTGGAAACAATAATTTTGTTCCCAATATTATCCAAGTCCATTTGAATGAAAATTTAGACTTTTGAGCTACATTTTGTCAGGTCCTAGCCAGGAAATCATCTGTCCCAATTGGGACTAGCACCAAATAGTTGTTACGAGCCATTGCATTTGAAAAAATGCCCTGATCTCGATCAGGACTACCATGTCCCAAGCAATTTCTTGATTGGGACATGGGATTAGGATGGGTTTTGTCATTTTGATAAATTTTTTGTTCTTCCTTTTTCCCGACCAGGACTATGACAAAAATTGTAACTTTTTATGTAATTTAGTCCCTATGTTGAGTCCGTTCAAAATAATGCTTTGTGATGTCTTTTCGAGATTAAAGATGATCGAATTAGCTTTAAGTTTCTTAATAAAAGTTGTAGATAATTGTCTTATCTTTCCATATCACTTTAAGTCACCTCAAGTTAACCTTTATAGCTTAAGATGTTTCTAAAATACTGAGATTTATGTAATCTAAAATGAAGGCTGCATATGTTGAATTTGACTCAAGATTTGCATTCCCAAATGAGCTTAGATTTTGACAAATAAGCTCAATTAAGAAAGCTTAAGATGTTTACTTCAAAAGTTATGAAATCAAAATTTTTTGACAAGATCCAAAATTAGGAGTTTAATCATGCAAATAGTCAACAAATACTCATGTGATGGGTGGATCAAAAAGTGATGCTATATGAGTGATTGCATGGATATTCACTTATTGTCAACACTCATACTCTAGGTCATAATGGTGCATATAGTCCTTTGACTTGAGGTGACATGGTCATTCACATTTGAGTGGTTAAAGTTTGTTGCTGCTTAGCTACTTGTGTTATTCAAACATGTGTATATGGTGTGTGGTGGCTCTAATCAATTAAATGTAGGGATGAGTGTTCTACTAAGATGGGATTCATTACTTGGAGTGAACCGGAATAAGATCCTATGCTATATAAGTATTTTCTTGATGAAAGAGTTCCTGGCTAGGACAAACATAACAATTTGAAAGAGTTTTAGTGCTAGAAAGAGTTTCTAGTAGTTGTTGTCTTTTAATCAAGAGATAGAACTTGAGATGAGGTTATATGACATAGCTATTAGAGTTTGACTAATCCTTGACTCTAGGCTATATCGAGATCTTTTAATGAAGGGATTTTAGTGCATGGTAATTATGACCAAAGGGTTTATGTGAATTAATTAATACATTCATATCTAATTGTGTAGTTGTGATATCAATGTTAAGGGTCACTCACAACTTATGAGAACTAAATGTGAATAATTGGGATTTTCACATTTAGACTTGAAATGAATTTCAAATGATATCAAGAGTTTATATTATTTTCTCATTGCCAATTAAACATGTACCTAGTAAGTCACACCTTAAAGGTTTTACCAAATCTCTATTTATTAATCTAATTATTGATTAAAGAGTTTAATAAATTAATTAAGATTAATGAAATTGGATTTTTGCTTAATGCAATGATTCAACATATCATGAAATCTAATTTTAATGAAAGGTTTAATTATTAATTTATGCTTAATTAATATGAGATATTAATTAAGATATTAAATTAATAATGGATATATGTTGTTTCTTTTATACTTGGATTTATGGTTAAAGTGTTATAGACCTAGGCCCAAAAGAGTTTTGGATTAAAGATTAAACCAAGTAATAGACAAAGCCTATTTACCTTATTTAAGTCCATTTGTTTGATGGAATGGGCTTTGGTCAAGAGTTGGCCCAATGACTCAGCCCAACTCCATTAAGTGATATATTTGATTTTATTAAATCAATTATTGAAAAAGATATTAATTGACATGTGTAAGTCTTTAGTGATGTAGAGAATAAACAATAAAGTTGTAATCTCGACATCCTCTAATTTTGGACTCTAGTGAATTATTGATTTATTAATTAACAATGTAAGTGGGTTAAGGGTGATGTCATCTGTCTATACTTTAATCTCTAACCAAGTATATCTAAAAGCAGAAAGCAAGATATTAATGGTTGGTTAGTAAGGAAAAACGTGGAGAATCATAAGGAAAGGAAAAAGAAACACAACATATACAAAAAACCAAGATCGCTTATAAGGATGAAGTAGTGGAAGATTGAGAGGTATATAGAGAGGGGGCTCTTGCTACAACTTGATCAAGACAAGAAGGAGATTTATTGAAACTTAGTGTTTCAAGCTAGAGGTCTCATAATTAGGAGACTTGAAAAGTTGATTCAAGAGTTGAATAAAAGGGGCCAACCATTTTAGTAGATTAATTATGGTCTACACCAACCTTAGGAGTTAGTAAGTTTTTCTTAAAACTTAAAATTCCTATATTATTGATTTCTTGTATTTATGTCACCTTGTATATTAGTTATGTGTTAATTGCAAATTGGATCATAGGGAATGAAATTCTTGATGAGATCAAGGGTTATCTTGAGCAAATTTTTAACACTTTCCCTACTTAGTATTTGATGTCTAAGTAGCATAATTGATTCCTATTAGTGGTATCAAAGCTCCTTTTTGCACTTGACATATGGTGTATTGGTTGTTAATTGCAAGTGTTATGGTTAAGATTGATGTTAGTTGCAAGTGTTGTAGCTAAACATATGTAATAATGACCTTAAGTGTGTGCAAGAATATGATTATGTTGACTTATCATAAGTGTTTCGACTTGTGACAGAGGGTGGCCATGCCACCTCATCACGGGCATGCCAACTCGTGATAGAGGGTGGCCATACCAACTCATCACAGGCATGCCGACTCATGACAAAGGGTGACCATGCCGACTCATCACAGGCGTACCAACTCGTGATAGAGGGTGACCATGCTGAGTCAATCCTAAGTCAATCCTGAGTCAGCACAATGGTGTCGAGTCATGTCCTCATCCCTCTTTAGGATGCTTTAGGGCCTTTAAATGCATATTTTTGTTTGACATACATGCATGGAATGATCATGATCTTTATATTACATCCTAAGTTTATAATAATTAATTTTTTTATTTTAGTTATGTAATTAAGTGTTAATTACATAGAACTAAGATGTAATATTCACCTTGGAATGCCAAGGAATGATTGTACATTATAAGAGTTGTGAAATGGAGTTTGAAGAGTTCAAGTGGGAGATCCATCTAGATGGAGGCAATGTAATTTATTCTAAGTGTTAGAATAGGTTTATAAAAGACAAATGATCATTCTATATTTATGCATTCATTATAATGCATATATGTGATATATATGTGATAATATGCAATATGCATATGTAATATGTGTAATTGGATGCAATAAATTATATGCATATGTGATATATGTATGAATGCCATGCTATGTAGATATATGATATATGCAATATTAAAATGGCTAATGTGCAAATTGAGACCTTTTAATAAAGACCTGAAAATCATCCAAAATAAATTTAGGTATAGGCTCTCCATTGGAGCAATAACTTGCCTAGTTTTAGACTATGTGCATCAGCTATGGATATATATGGATGTATATAAGATCCAAGAGACTCATGTTTATCGTTAAGAATGAGATGTTGTGGGTGTATAGACACACTGCATGCCAAGAATGGCAAGTAGGCATACTTGAGGTATATAGTGTTCAAGTCTATACATTTCATTGATCCAATGGTATGGACCTAACTAATGCAAATGACCAAAAATGGTAATGTGTACCTAAGGCCTATAATATTAGGAGACAGATTAATGATATCTCATATCATAAGAGTTATTCACTTAATGAGAACTAATATTCCAAGAATGGCAATGTGTACCTGAGGGATATTAGTAACTCATTAAGAACTTCATCACCCACTAGAAATCCATCCAACAAGGGATTTCCATTTTCTAGTTTGGAAGTGTAGAATTCATCAAATTAGTGGGAAACCGTTATGATTAAAGATCAAATCTATTGGAATTATTACAATATCATAGGATAATCAATGTTGTTATACTTTTGTAGCAATTTGATAATATGAGATCCTCAAATATGTTAAGCATCATTCTCAATAACAACAGACTCATCGAGCCTAATCTTGTTGATTGGCTGCATAATCTAAAAGTTGTGTTAGCCCCTGAACGCATACTATATGTTTTGGAACAAAGTCTTCCTAGACTACTTCCACCTAATGCTTCCTAAGAGGAGTGTGACACTTTTAACGAATGGAAAGATGATGATATGTAAGCACATTGCATTATATGAGCTTCTAAGAGTAATGAATTCACTTGTAAGAGTTGTTTGGTGAACAAAGTAGGACCGCTAGATATGAGATATCTAAGTGGCTTTTCCATGCTACAATGAAGGAATGTGATGATGTTGGAGCACATGTGAATTCTATAATTCATTCCATTAAAGAACTTAAGAGTCTAGTTTTCACGATAAATGCTTAACCCTTCCGAACTCATTTGGGCAATCTATTGCGAATTTCCATATGAATAAAATTGAGTTTACTCTTGTGGAATTGCTAAACATGCTTGTGATGGTGTAAGCACCCAATTTCAGGATGATGAAGTGTGGATGTGATAGAGGACTCCAATGATGAAAATATCATTAAAAGATCTTCAATAATTTAATTGTGAAACCTCAAAAGCCTAAATGTGTTTCCAAAAAGGAATCTAATTGGTTTTTAAGGACTTAATTGTAATATTTTCTTTAAGGACCTAATTAAGCAGTTTAAATTCTTTCAGGGTCTTTTTATAATTAAAAGTTAAAAAAGGGATTGAAATTATGAAATTCTGATCGAAATTACATAATTTCGATCAAAATTACATAAAATCGATCAGAACTATATAATTCCAGTCGGAATTAAATAGTTCCGTCTGTAATTTTGATTTTTTCGTAAATAAAAAAGGTTGTCTTCTAAATTTTGATTGGTCAAATAATGTGATAAATATTTTTTTTATGAATTATCTGAATTTTGAAAGTCCTTATTAAACCAAAATTACATCACTGTAAAGGAAAAAGATGTAGTAGGATATGTCTTTAGCTAGGGTTTTCTATAAAAACCTATATCAACTCTTTTGAAGGGGGAGCCTTCCTCTATTATCTTTATGTAGTTTTTTTTTTTACTAAAAATTTTTGTCGATAGACAGTAGACTTTTAAAAAAGAATTCAAGCATTGAAGATTTATTCTAAACAAAACAACGGTGATCTATACCATTATGAGGAGCTAATCAATACTGCATCCATTCAGTCATATTTTCTTCTACCCTATTCCTTTTATTTTTATTTGATTATTTAGTTTCATTTGATTTTAATTTAATTTAATTTTTATTTTAAGCACTAATCATTGTTAATTTTTGTGTTTATGATTATAGAGGGAGTAACATGATGAATTAAATACGAAGAGCAAAAATCCATGAAGATCCATAGAATGCCCATGGATTGAATTTCATAACCATATAGTTTCTAGGTTTTTTATTTATTATTATTTTGTTGATTACTTTATTTTTTATTTTTTATTTAAATTTTTATTAATTTTTATTTTTATTTTTATTTTCTTTATTAATTATAATAGATAATTGTAATAGCCCAAATAGTAGGAATAATGGAATTGTGTGTGTGGTTATGTGTTTATTTTAATTAATTGGTTAGTAAATTAGGTTCAATTTGGTAAACCCTAATTAAAATAAATGGAGAAAGTAGATTAATTTAGGTTGCATGTTAATTAAAATTAGGGTTTTTTTAGAAGAAATAATTTAATTGCTTGTTTGATCTTTTTATTTGGTTGTTTTGCTATTTTTTTTTTTGTTTTTGGGTTTATTTATTTTTATATGTTTTAGGCCCCAAGCCTATGCTAGGCTCTAATCTATTTAATTAATTTTAGGTTTAGATAGTTCTTTTTAGCCCATTTCATTTAATAGGTTATTAATTAATTGAGTCTAGGTTTTAATTAAAGTGCATCTTTAGGCCCATAATTAACTAGATTTAGGTTAGAGATAACTTAGGCTATTTAGTTAATTAGATATAAGACCACTTTATTTTAATAAAATTAATTAGACTTAGCCCATGAAATTAAAGTCTTTTTCATAACTTGTAGATTTAAGATCACCTCAAGAATTAAAACATGTAGAATTAGGCACACTAATTTAAATACTTCATAATTTGTAGATTTAGGCCAATTTTAGAATTAAAATAAATAGACTTAGGTTCATTTAATTAAAGTTGAATAAGAATTAGGCCCATTAGTCTTTAGGCTCACTTGTAAATTAAAACATGTAGATTTAGCCCATTTAATTAAAATCAATGTAGATTAAACTAACTCAAGGATTATGAACTTAAATGAATGCATTGCTTACATGTTTTTTCATGACTAGTTTATATGGAGTTAATTTTTTAAATAAGGGTTTATATTAAATTACATGTAAATAGAGGGTATGATAGTAATTCATAAAGTAATTCTAAATGAACACGAGATTGAAAGAAGTTAGTATTTTGTACCCAGAATCTCCTGGTTGTGATGCTAGCTTTCTTTTAAAGAATCGAGTACCACCATTTTCAATTTGTCCTAGTTATTACCCTGGGTGGTGACTCCTTATCTCCACACCATGTCTTTATAACAGTGGTTAGTATGTTCTCTAGAGCCATGAGCTCAAACAATGTCGTGGTTGCTAAAATCTTAGGTTCATGCTAAACCCTGTTGTCTATAGTGGTGACTCCATTGGGAGATAAGAGATACCAATTCTACTTGTGTTCTTTAGAATTATTTTATTAATTATTATTTTATTCTTACATTCATTTGCATGTCCCTATTAACCCATGGTGTTGGTTTATGATTCCATAATTCCATTAGCTTCATGGAGTTATAGATTGACTAACCATCACTCTTAGCCTTAACTCGATCCAAGAGAGATTGTTGAGCTCATCTGACCAGAGCTTGTAACCTAAGTCCTTAAGGGGGGTAGTCTTCTCTCGAGTTAGTAAAGGATGTCAGGCTCGTCTAACCTTAGCATGTAACTTAAGTCTTAAAAGAGAGCATCTTGCTAAGGGAACCTTGACTTTTCACCGGACCCTAACCACATATAGTGGCTTAGTAACTTCCTCTAGGATCTACCCAAATTGCTTGTGAGTGTTGCCATAAGGTATTTTTATCTATAAAGGCTTAAGCCCATACTTTTGAGGCTCATTTGAGTTAATAAAGATCAAGCTAATCTTTTATACCTAGAAATATTATTTCTATCTTTTACTACTTTGAGAGATTTAGCATTTGCATCGGTTCTTGATATCCCCTGTTGATATTAAGGCTAAGACAAAAAATTCCTAGGAAAAGAGACTCGCCATTGAATACGTGTGTGGGAGGAATAAGGTTGGAAGGATGTATGTACACTTGACTTGACTTGCTACTTATTGTATAGCACCTGCATCATGCATACATGTATACATGCATTTCACGCATCATACTAACACTTTGTTTTTTAGCCATTATAGATTCATCTGGGTTTTCTTATATTTGGAGTCAAAAAGGTGGTAGACTAGTGAGAATGGATTCAAGCCTGCAGTCAATTACAAAAGAGATCCTTAGCAAACTAGAAAGGAGTCCTATCAATCCACTCTACCTAGAAGCTGCATAAGCTCTAGCTAAACAAGCTGAAGAAATGGAACAACAAGAGGGACGAAACTAGACTCCTAGAGGACGTTAAAGGAGCGTTGATGGATGACATAAGAGTAATGATGCAAGATGAACTAAGACAAGTTGATGCCACCACTTGCTATTGCACCTCTAGTTGCGGCCAATCCACTTGTTGTGGGTGCACCAGTTACTAACAATGACACTTGCCAACAATGACAACACTGGGGTGCAACCTCTAAATGTTGCTAGGAATGTACCTATTATGGAAATGAAATTAGAGGATGTTGACAACTACATGGTTGAAAAAGAAAAAAAAAAGGAATCACTTGAGCAAGTTTAAGAACTAGAATCCAAGTATATGAAAGCACTGACTCAGAAGATGTCCAAAATGAAAGAATTGATAAGAGGATAGGGCATCAGATATTCATTTGACTTTGATGATATGATGCAATTTAAGGAAGATAAGCTGCTTGATAAGTTCAAGATGCCACAACTGTAGAAGTTTAATGGTACTAAAGACCCAAGGATCCACCTTAGTTAATAAATAACTACTATAAGCACCATTAAAGCTCCTTTATCTGTTGTTACAAATTTATTTGTACTATCCTTGGAGGGTATGGTTATTAATTAGTATCATGGATTGGAGAAGTGTATTTGAGCAAACTGGAGAGAATTGTGTATCACTTTTTTATAATAATATGACTATAATACCAGGCTTAAAGTGTTTATTAGGGATTTGGAATTGACTAAGCAAAAGCCTAATGAATCATTCTCAGATTTTCTAACTAGATTCATGAATAAGGCAGAATTAATGAAAGATAAGCTAGCTGAAAAGGATCAGGTTTTGATGATTGTTCGAAATGTGTCACCTAATTTGGTTAAGAGGTTACAGATGATGAACCCTAAGATATTTATAGACCTTTATGATGATGGGTTGCAAGCTGAGGAGATCGAGAATGAGAAAAAGAAGATTGTTAGAACAATAGAGTAAGAAACTACCCAACTAGGGGCACACAACAAGGAAATGCTAGTCGGGTTGTAAAGGTAAAAAACCTAGGAGATTCTCAAATTTTAACCAACCTTTATCTACAGTCTTAAACCATTTGATCCAAAAAGGCCTCCTTAGACACTTAACCCTTTCTAGACCGCCAAACCCAAATGTCCCTGGCTTTGACCCACAAAGTTATTGCAAGTTTCATCAAATTATTGGCCATTCCACTGACTTTTGTAGGTGTCTTAAACATGAAATCCAAAACCTCATAGACTCTAGAAAAATCACAAACCCTGAGAAATCAAATCCAAACCCAAACACTAGAAATAATCCTTTCCAAAATTATCGGAATGTTCCACCCCCAATCACTATGATGATCAACTCAAGAGTAAATGAGGAAGAAGTGTTAAACTCCTTTGAGGACCTAAACACCAATGAGAAATCTCCTAATGCTCGTAAAGATGTGGAAAGAGTAGAATACTTATTAGGACAACCTTCAGGCCAGTTTAACTATAAGGTGTTTTACTCCAAACCACCTTCTTTTGATATACCCATTGATTCAATTGTGCCTATAGGATGGGGTGATGAATTTTTTTTATAAGAAGCTACTAGATAAAAAAGAAAAATGCATGGTTAAGGAATGGAAACATGAGAAGAAGGATCAAATTATTAGGGTTATTGACATCTGGTACAATTATAATGAAGAAAGCACTAAAGACTATAATGTATGGGTTGATAATCTAGAAGTCAGCCATGTTACTAAAAGTGAAAAGAGTTATAAATTGATAGAGAAAATTATAAAGAGAGAAGAGGTTACTGAAGGAGAAGACTCAAATGAACATGGTGATGACCTGATTCTTAAACAGCTCAAGAAAAAAAAAAGTAAATGTAAGCATTTGGGAGCTTTTAATGCATTTAAGTAGTTATAGGAAGGCTCTGGTCAAAGCTTTAGCTAAAATGAATATTGAACCTACTACAACCCCTAAGGAAATGGTGGCTAAGGTTATTAAGAAAAAGCACAGTGTAATTACTTTCTTTGACAAGGACTTACTTGTGGAAGGAAGGAATCACAATAAAGCCTTGTTCACTCCAGCTGAAGTAAAAGGGAAAAAGACCAATTTGTGATGGTGGATGATGGGTCCTCAATTAATTTTTTCCCGCTATAGATCCTACCTAATATATGAGTAAAGGTAAAGGATTTAGCAAAATCAAACCTTGTAATCAAAGATTATTATGATAACATAAGGAATGTAGAGGGAATATTTATGGCTCTTATGAAAACCAGGCTTATAGAAGCAATGGTGGAATTCACTGTGCTAGACATCCTTATCACATATGCCTTGCTTTTAGGTAGGCCTTAGTATTATATTTTTGGGAGGAGTACCTTCAACTGTGCATCAAAAGGTGAAATTCCTACTTGATGGGGAAGTTATAACTTTAAATGCTAGTATAGGCAAGACTCTATTTGCAGTTATAAATAGTTAGAAGTAGGTAGTTACCCATCCTGGTTTCCAAATAGCCATGATCTTGGATGGAATTAAGATGGATCCAAAGGTTATAAGCATGATTAAGAATATGAATTATCAGCCCGAACAAGGACAGGGAAAGAACAAGCAGGGAAGCCTAGAACTCTTAGATTTTAAAAGCTAAGATGATACAAGAGGATTGGGCTATACAGGGGCTAAATTAGGCAGTAAAAGAGCTAGAAGAAGGTTTTTCAATGAGAATAATCTCTTAAAGAATATGGGACCGCTAAAGGATAACTTTGTTAAAGAAAGCAAAGAGAAGTTCTACCTGGGTGAAAAGGAGCCTATCCAAGTAGCTAGTGTGAATATTCCTGGGTTTGAGATCTTCAAGAAGCAGATAGTTAAGAGTTTGGTGCAAGATAACAAAGACAAGGTGATGAAAAGAGTTGCAGAGAAGATGAAAACTAAGGTCATTGAAAAGCTGCTTTGTCTGCCACCTAATGAAGAACCACTATAAGATTTAGCAAGTATTATTAATAATAGTTTTACCAATGTTTTTTATGAAGAAATTAATATAATAACGTTTGGTTTGTTTGAGGATGAAAAATCTATTTTTCTTATGGTCAATGATATGAACTCTAGTTTGGCTTATTTATGTGATGTTGATTCTGATGGTCTTCTGCATTTTAATAATGATTGTTCATGCATGCTTAACATTAATTCTATTCAATTAGATTCATTAAACATGGGCATAAATGAACAACTAAAAAACATTTTTATATCACATTATTTAACTCCTAAAGAGAGAGGAAATTTTGAGAGAATACTAACAAAAAGAAAGGTAGTATTTGCTTGGTCCTATGAGGATATGCCAAGTTTAGATAGAGAAATTATGGAGCATCACATTCCAATATATCCAAAAGCTAAACCTATTAAGCAAAAACTTCATAGGTTAAGACCAAAGTGGACAAAAAAGGTAAGGGAAGAAATTGCTAAGAAAATCTAGGCTAATTTTCTAGAAGTGGTAGAGTACCCTCAATGGTTAGCAAACATATTACTAGTTCCTAAGAAAGATGGAAAAGTTTGGATGTGTGTAGACTTTAAGGATCTGAATAAAGCATGCCCAAAGGATGACTTTCCTTTAACACATATTATTGTGGTTATTGATAGTGCAACATCTATGCAATGTACTCTTTCATGAATGGGTTATTAAGTTATAATCAAATAATGATGGCATTTATAAACATGATCAAAACTAATTTTATCATAGAATGGGGGATATATTACTATAAAGTGATGCCTTTTAGGTTAAAAAATGCAGGAGCAACCTATCAAAGAGTGGCCACTGCTCTATTTCATTATATGATGCACAAAGATATGAAAGTGTATGTCAATGATATGATGGTCGAGTCAGAAACAAAAGAAGGACATTTTGAGGCTTTAGATTAGTTTCTGGCAAGAATAAAAAGATACAACCTAAGTCTTAATCCAAAGAAATGCATTTTTAGGGTTACTTTTGGAAAGTTATTAGGGCATATAGTCAGTAATAGAGGAATAGAAGTCAATCCATACAAGATCAAGGCCATCTAGGAGATGCCAGCACCAAGAATGGAGAAAGAAGTATAAGGGTTTATTAGGAAACTACAGTACATTAGAAGGTTTATTATAAAACTTACCATAGTTTGTGATCCAATCTTTAAGCTCTTAAGGAAGAATTAGCCAATGGAATGGAATGAAGAATGTCAAAAAGCCTTTGATAAGATTAAAGAATACCTTACTAATTCACCTTTGTTGAGACCACCAAGGCAAGGTAAACCTTTAATCTTATACTTGGCTTTAGATGTAAAGGCAATGGGGGTAATGCTAGCGTAAGAAGGACCAGAAGGGTAAAGTACACAGTGTATTATCTTAGTAAAAAGTTCCTGCCATATGAAGAAAAATATTATCTTATGGAGAAGACATGTTTGATTATGATATGGGCCATAAAGAAGCTAAGGCATTATTTCCAATCTTACAAAGTACAAGTTGTTTCAAAGATAGATCCTTTAAGATACTTGTTTTAGGCACCAACTTTAACTAGAAAGATGTCTCGACGGTTGGTACTTTTGACTGAGTTCAATATAGAGTATGTCACTACCAAGGTCATCAATGGGAGAGAAGTAGTAGAATTCCTAGTGCAGAATGCAGTTGAAGGAAATGAGCAGTGGAATTTAGAGTTTTCAGATGAGAACTTAGTAGTAATAGAACAACGCGAATACAAGCTTTATTTTAATGGAGCTGTGAACAATAGAGGAGCAGGGTTAGGAGTAATTCTTATCACACCAAGAGGAGAAACCATCGCAATGGCTAAGAAATTATACTTCAAAGTTACAAACAATATGGCTGAGTATGAGGCATATATCTATGGTATAGAAGCAGCGCTGGCAGTTGGAGCTAAAGACCTACTAGTTTATAGAGATTCCTTATTAGTCATTAGTTAGGCTAATGAGGAGTGGGAAGTGAAAGAAGAGAAGTTAAAACCTTACATTGGCTATTTGAAGAAGTTAATGAGAAATTTTATTATTTGTCTCGTCATGCATTTACCAAGAGATGAGAATCAAATGGCGGATGCCTTGGCAACACTTTCTTCAATATGGGATAAATCAACGGGGTTGATGATGAAGCCTTTGGTAATAATAAAAACTAAAGCTCTGTGTTATGGTGAAAAACAAGTTATGAGTATTCAGATAGGGCCAAAAGAAAAGCCATGGTTTTATGACATCCAGAGATTCATTAAGGAAGGGAAGTACCCAGATGAAGTGACTTTAAAAGAAAATATATTCTTCATGTTCTTGCATGCCATTATGCAAGTCATGATGGGGTATTATATAGAAGAATACTTAATAGAACGCAGCTGAGATGTCTTAAGAATGATGAAGCAGAATAAGTGATGAGAGAGATTCAAGCAGGGGTTTGTGGATCTCACATGAATGGGATGATTCTGGTAAAGAAAATAACTCAACAAGGGTACTACTGGATGAGCATGGAAAGAGATTATATCCAAATAGTAAGACAATGTCATCAATACCAGATACATGGGAATCTCAATCATCTTCCCCCTACAGTTTTAAATAATTTAACATCTCTGTGGCCCTTTGCAACATGGGGGATAGATATAATAAGGGAGATAAAACTAACTGCCTTAAATATATAGTAGTGGCAATTGACTATTTCTCTAGATGGATAGAAGCAGAATCCTCTAGTACCTTGAAGGCTAGACAGATGGCAAGGTTCATTGAGAAGAATCTCATTTATAGATATGGGATCCCATATCATGTTATGACGAACAATAGTGTTCAGTTTCAGGCAGAGATGGCTGAGTTGTTGTAGAGATATAAGATTGAGAATCATAAATCCTCACCTTATCGACCTTAGGCTAATGGTGTAGTTTAAGCAGCTAATAAGAATATAAAGAGAATCCTCTCTAAAATGGTGAAAATGTATAAAGATTATTTTAAGTATCTCCCTTTTGCCTTGGGGAGATATAGAACTACAACATGCACTGCCACAGGACAGACACCGTTCTCATTAGTATATGGTTGTAAAGAAGTTTTGCTTATAGAGATAGAAATCAAATCCTTGAGGGTTTTTGTGGAAACAAAAATCCCTGAGAGTGAATGGACATAAAAGAGATATGACTACCTCGTATCTCTAGGTGAGAAAAGGATGGATGCTTTATTTCACACTCAAATTTACTAGAGAAGAATAGCGAGAGCTTTTAAAAAAAAGGTTAAACCTGGAAAGATAAAAGCTAGAGATATGGTGCTAAAGTAGTCAAGGGAAATGGTGATTGATCCAAGATGAAAATTCAAACCAAATTGGGAAGGACTGTATTTAGTCAAGATGATTCTACCCAAAAGAGCTGCAAAGATATCAAATCTAGAAGGGAATGAGTTCACTAAGCCAATCAACTTGGATCGCCTCAAGAAATACTACCTTTTAAAAAAAAGAGGGTCCGCTAGCTAGGAAACCTGAAAAGGCTAGTCAGGCAAAAATTAGGACATTCCTGCTATTCAAAAAACTCATAAAGGGTTGGCAGGAAAAAATTAGGGAATAAAATAAAAGAGGTGATCATGTTGATCAGAAAACTTGCAAAGGGCTGGTCAAGTAGAAATTAAGGAAACAAAAGTGAGTGAAAAAATGTTCAGTTAGAAAATCCAAAAGGACTAGCAGATAATAGGAGTTATGTCATGTGATGTAATAAATGTACTCATTTTGGCCTTAATTAATGAATTAAATTAAAATGGAATTTTGTTTAAATATTGCATATTCTATCTTTATTATAAAGCATAAAGACTTAAAGAAAAAAACAAATCATGAGAATCTAAAAAAATCAGACTTATGAGATCACTATTCTAGTTATGTTTTTGTTTCTTTTTCTATGACTCATAAAGTAATACTTAAGTCCTCTTATACTTAGCAAATCCTAGTAGTTATGTAGCTTGTATGAGAACCCAAGCCTTGTAGTTGTCATCAATAGTCATATCAGCATTCAAGTGCATGCTCTGCTCTAATCCTCTATGAGGCCATAGGTTCTTCACTTTGTCTAGAAAATCTTGTCTCAGTGGGAAGCTGTCAAAGCTAGATATAATAGTTATAATAAATTGGGGGCGACCATACTGACGACAAAGGTATAAAGGAGAAAAGAAGGTCAAAAAGTGCAATCTAGGAATAGGAACACAATGGTCATATAGGCTAATGGTTACAAACTTTAACCTCCACTAAGGACACACCCATGTAATCTCAATATCAGCAATGCCTTTCATCCAATCAATCAACTGATCTATAATATGCTTATCCTTCATCTAAAATGGATGATACTATAGATGATGAGGTTGATAAATCAAAGTATTGCAAGGGGCATTAAGCAGACTCAATTTCTTATGTAACCAAATCTAAAAAAAAGTGCTAAGTTAAAAACCCCAAAGGGCAGCTTAGGCAAAAAAAAAAAAGGTTACATACCTGAAGGAGAAGTAAACTGCTTGAGAATCAGTTATGAATCTTGAAATTATCCAACCCAATGATGGTTTTAGTAAGTATGATAGGCATGGGGTTAGCTCCAGCTTCCACTTATTCTAGGATACTTATAATCCTTGTGTCAGCACCCCTATGAGAAGCCACTGGCAGAAATTAGATATACAAGTAGAATCAAAGATAAGTAAGTCATTATCAAATAACTTTGATTTGGCTAATCATTGAAACATTTTACACGGTTTTACATAATGTATGCATCACTATTATACCTCAAGCTTCATTTCCCTCAAGGATATTTTTGGTGTAGAAAACATGTGGGTTTTTAGCTACTCTAGAAGGTAACATGCATGGTTTTATTTGGAATGAATTTTTTATATGTTAAATGTTAAAGTGGTTCTTCTTTGTTAAATACAGAATTGTTTATAGGTTTTGCTATTTGCTCAAGCACATTTTTGTCTTCCTATTAATTTGTTGTTGTTGCGGTTACTCCTAAATTATTTTTACTGCAAGTGTGGTGCCCTAAATCTGCAAAGAGAGACTAAAGTCATTTCTTTGGAGGAAGAAATCAGACAACTTAAGATAGATTCCAATTCTAATAGATATGCATGCTTTGATGAATTGGAATGATTAAATGAACACTGATGTAACATCCTTGACCCTAACTATAAGAATTTCATTCAAAATTGCATGCATTATATATAATTCACTTGAGCATATGCATCTCAAATCATTCCATTTGACTATGCGTATTTCACATTCTTTCATTTGTATATTTGTAAAAATGCATTGCTATGGTTTACTTGAGTATGTGTAATATAGGATGTATTTAGGGGTATTATAAAATTGAAAGTTTAGTATAAAAAAACAAATATGTAAAGAAGTGAATCTAATATACTTGTTTACATGAGTAACCTTTAGGACTAAATTGAGCTTTTACATAGAAGGATGATTGATTTGAAATTTTTCTTAATAAAAATATAATAATAAAAAAAGCATTATGGATATCTATGGGATTTATCTCATGTAGGAAGACTAGAAAGTGCTACTCCTCTCAACCTTAAGCCGTAGTTGTTTTGCCATCAAAAACCTAATTCCTTTCTCTTTCTCTCAAGCTTTCAAACTTGAGATTTTGATGATTTCAGCTACTAATTTAGTAAGTCAATTATTTTTCCTTTAAATTTATTTGAAATTATATGGTGATGATGTGAAAATGATTTCATAGCTTTTGAATTTTGTTTTAGAGTAGAATTTTGTACCCTTGTTTTCATAGTCATACAAGAAGAATTAGGATAAGTACAAAACATGAAACCTGTAAATTTATGTCTTATTTACATGCCTATAAAAAAATTTCATGATATTTGGTGGGTGTGATAAGAAATTCTTCATTGAATGGGACTTGTTCAAATTGTGTTTACTATAAGCAGCTTGCCTTCGCCTAGCAATTATGAGACCCTTAGAGGCTGAATTAGGTAAATTATTAAGCATAATTTTTATTCTTGTATATGTTATCTAAAATCATATAAAATGGTTTGGTGAAATAATGTGTGTATAATTAGAAATCATCCTTGGAATGGCGCTGGTTCTATTTGCTACATTTATAGGCAGTCTGATTTTTCCCAATTAATAGAAGGACCCTATAGGCTAAATTAGATGAAGTATAAAACATGAAATTTGTTCCTTTATACATTAAAAAATTTCTTAAAAAGAGTTTTACAATTGGACTTATATAACTTGAGAAATTCTAAACTAAAAGTGACCTGCTCAAAATGTTTTTGTGCAAAACACAAGTTTGAATTCAAAATTTCACCATTTTTTTCAGAATATATATTGAGCTAGTTTTTTATTATATTGTAGCCCTATGCATCTAGTTTTTTTTTTAAAGAATAAAGTATTTTGGAGTTGTGTAAAGAAATTTATTCACTCTCATTTTTAGTAAGTTCAAGTTATCCAACAAGGAAGAATATGCATAAATGTTAGGCTTGCATGTACAGAACATACCCTGATTCCAAACTAAGCATGAACACTCATAATAGGCATATTTTTTATCAAATTTATGTCATATTTTAGGATGTCAAAGCATTGGTAAAGCTCAAAAAGGTGATATGAGTTATCCATAGAGTGTTTGGCATTTAAAGTTAAGTATAAGCATCTTGGGTGAAATTGTATGTTTAAGATACGTGTCAACATATGATGGATCAGTTATAGCTTGATTGACAATGTGTTTTCTATAAGATTTTAAGGTGATTTGCTTTTTGATTATTCAAATATGTATAGTTTGTTTATTGATTGGTTATGTCTATACACAAGTGTGTTACAAGTTAAATGCAAATATTATGACCTTAATGACTATTGTTATGCAATTTACACATGAACACTTGTATACATATATAAAGGACATTATGACTAGCTTAGGAAATACTTGTAAATCATATGGGAATACAAAAGATAAAAAAATCACATGATTCACATACTTATATTCACTAGGTCCCGACTTACCAAATCGTAATTATTTTTCCTATATAGTGAACCTTGAGGTGTGACAATTTTAAAGCATATAGCATTGTAAATAGAGTTTGGAAAAAAGGTCACCAACTAAATCCTCACTCTCTCTCTCTCTCCTTATATCAGTAGCATACACTTTGATAAGGAGATATATTTTATACTTATACGTATTATATGAATGTAAATGTTATAATCTTTTATGTGTTTAGATAATATGTTGACTTTATTTAATCATGATATGGTTATATTAATATGCTAAACAAAGACACGTGGTATTTAAGTAGTAAAAATATTGGGTGTTACAACTAATGGCTATTGTGATGATCTTAAATGGCGGTGTAATAGAACTACATGAAGAAAATTCTCTAGTAAATGTAATAAAGTTTAGCTCTCAAAGTAAACCTTTTATATTTTTTACAAGTGACTGCATAGATTTGTAAATGTATTCAAAGTTAACATTCAATTAATGCTCAAATAGTTTAGCACACCCTTTAATTTCCTATAGCATCCATGTATTTTAATCTTAGACTTTTACATATATTTCTTTTGTTAGCTATGAATATGAGGAGTTTTATATGCTTCCATTTGAACTATATTATCTCTTCCCATTTTCACTTTTAAATCTTTGTCATTTTTGCTATCCTTTTTTATTGATCTTTGGCTAAAAAATATCTTTTAAAATTCCCAAGTAATGATTGCTCATCTCACTATAAGTAAAGAAATACATACCTACAAATATGAGTGTTTCATTATGTACAAGAACTTTCTTGATTAACAAAAAAGAGGTAGCATAACAAGTAAAGACTAATAGAAAATTTTAGGAATGTATCTCTCATATTAGACAAGAATTACATACTGAAAAATTATGAGATAATTTTTGAGACTAGCTTTAGGAGTAAATGTAGACAAGGTCTTAATGTCAAGCTTTATTAAATTTTAATGTGTTGACAAGCCACTGTACTTAATTTTTCATTGTTGCTTTCATACATTCACTACCGATGTTGCTTCATGAAAATTTACTTAGTCATTAAATTACTCACTATTTGCTTTAGAATTTAAATATTATGTTATACTTTAACTGCATATTTGTATTTTTATAAGTTCATTGCAAAGGAGATTGCTTCTTAATTTTGCCATCAATGTCGACTATCAATATTATAGAATGTTCATTTGAAGTACTGGAATGAATAAAACAAGGACATGAAGATTGGATTAGTTAACTAGTTACCAGATAATTAGTATTATCTTTCTACAATCATGTTTCCATTTTGTTTTTCATTGTTTAAATAACTCTAGAAAAAAATTAATAAATTAAGTTTTAATATATAATTAATATAATTTAATAAGAATAATAATAAAATAGAATGTTAGTGTCAATTATTGCATAGTTTTTCTATTTAATTTCCATAGGATTTATTAGTATTTCTTTATCTTTTATTATTTTATAATTAGTGTTTTATTAGGACTTTAGTTTATTAGCTTAGTTTTATTTCCTTTTTAGTTTCCTAGTTAATTTATGCATTTTTGGTATGTTTTTGTAGGAACTGTTTTTTCCTAAAGAGTCTAGGATTCAATTCGATAATTAAGGAGTTATTTTGTGAAGTTATTTTCCTAATTAGAGAAGGTTTTGAATGAGGAAAAAAAATACTATTTTGGTACATGGATGAATTTAGGGTATTTTTCTCTATCAATAGAGAATTTTAACTCTAGGTCAAAAGACCCCTTGCGAGGAGACACCAAAAGCTATAAACAAGAGCTTAAGAAAGAGAATAATGGTTTAAAGATTGAAGCATACTTAAACGAGTTTTATCTACACTTCTTCTTCATTCTTTTGTTATTTATTTTACTCTTTGTAGTTTTTATTTATGCCCCTAGAATTATGGCCACCGGGGGACTAAGATTTCGCTTTTGAACTAGGTTGTTTTAATTCTTATTGATCAGACTCAAAAGGTAAACTAGGGAGCAATACCTAAATGCACCTAAGGTAAACATACAATGTCAATGATAGGGCCAATTGTCGAGTCATAAATGGTATCTATAGTCCATGTGTGCCCACGAGCATAAGAACTATAGTCAACATAAAGGATCCAAGTTTGTATCCCCCTCATCAATGTTTAGTATGTTTACTAAGGGACATGAGAGTTTCATTCGGTAGTTTGCAATTTGATCCTTTCAACATAAACATCCACAATCTAGTTAAGTTCTTGATTCATCAATTAGACTTAATAAGGATGAATGGACGACTTCCCATAGGTTCTACCATCAAAAGATGTCACTATTTGTTGATTCTTTTGAACTATCCAAAATAAGGCGTATGATTCTTATCATTTCTTATATATCAAGCTTACATAAGGTAGACTATATAGGTCTAAGCATGGGTAGTCTATAAAAACTGACATAATGGCGACAAATGGTGACTGAAACTAAAGATGTTATATCATTTGTAAATGTCAGGTTAAATAGACAACATCAAAACAAGGTCAACATGCAAGAGCTAAGCAGGATCCTAGGGGAAATTTCTACTAGTCTATTTACATGGGTTAAGTTGAGCTTATGGCTAAGGGTTCCTTTAGTGAGAATGCCCTTATATGATTAGGGTTATAGACTCTAGTTAGTGAGTCTAGCATTCTTTCACCTGCTCGAGAAACATTGTACCCCATTTTATACTTAGGAGCCAAGCCACATCACTTTAAGCCTTACAAATTTTCTTGATCGAGTAAAGGCTAAGGTGATAACACCGATCTCATCACCATGTGACTCGAGTGGAATCATGGTGGTAATGTCATTCAGTATTATCAAGGGTTTAAGGACCAAGGGTGCATGTGGTAAGTATAGTGAAATGCAATTATGTTATTATGAAGGTGAATAAACAAGTTATGCATAATAAGATACAGTCTTTCATTCATACCCCTCAAATAAGTCATCCCCAATGGAGTCACCAAAAACCTGTATGTGGTACTCCCGTGATAGAGGGGGAGGAATAGGATCAGTGTATTATTAGGGCATATAGGCTAATGGTGACCATCTACTAGTTGTTATTGATTGTGGGAGGGTCTGCTTGAATAGGCCTTATAGATTGGAGTCACCACCTGACTCTGTTAGGAGAAAATGAAGAACTTACTTTTCTAACCATAGATTCAAAGTTCGAGGGGTAGGATTTACTTATCCTATTTCTTATCATACATTACTTAATTACTTATTCCTTTACCTTAGTTTCAGTTTTATAATGCATTTACCATATTCGATTGTTAGTCGATTTAAATTCCATTGTAAATGCGAGATAATTCAGTTTGGCATGCATACACCAGATAATAAATAAATGAACGTTCACCACCTAAGTGACCAATGATGTAAACAAGTAGGTAAGTAGCATATAACACACAAGTAAGCATAAAAGACATAATTAAAATAAACAAACAAATAAGCAAAATGAAAAAGTGGAAACGGATTAAGGATTACAACCCTTAGAAAAAAAACCTATTCTAATAAATACATCCAAAATAGAAAATAAAAGGGGAATAGGGATTAAGGATTACAATGCCTCAGAAATTCCTATTCTATTAAGTACATTAAAATGGAAAATAAAAAAAATCCTATTTTAATAAGCCTACAAAACAAAGGTTAGTCTTCATGCATATGCAAACACACATCACATCTATAGCAATTTATATATTTCATTTATCCATAATCAAAATAATAAAAAAATGAACAAACAAGGATGCTAATGAAAATGCATGATGCAAGATTTGAAAATTTAGGTATTTTGGCATAAAGTTACCATTTTTCTTAGGAAAAAAGGTCCAAATATGACACTAATGTTTTTTCCTATTCCCACATTAGCACTTTATGTTTTTCTCGAGCCGTTTATGTCTTTAATGTTGACAAATTTGGTGCATCTAAACCCAACTCATTAATTTTGTCTAATTGCCATTAAAAGAGTTGGTGTGGCACATGTGGGACCCGCTTACAGTAAAGAAAGAGCTTATATGGACATGGGACCCACTTGCTATCAACAACAAAAACTGATTTTAACGTGTTTGTCGCACAAATTAACAAAACCCTAAAATTTTACATTGTTATTATCGAAAGAGTAGAAAAGCAGAGAGTAAAATGGAGGGAAAAATGATGAAGAGAGGGAAAATATGAGTGAGTGAAAAATGAAAACCTTCAAGAAATTTTAGTGAAATTAAACATTACACTGCTCAATAAGGGTTGGTAGAATCCATAGCCTTGAGAGTGACAATAAGAAAAATCACATTTGTCTTTCTTTTGCAAAGGTATAACAGTGTTTATGATAAAAAGAAAATGTTAGTTTTCTTTTTTAAATAGCAACTGAAATAATCTTTTTGGTCATTTTGTGCTTTATTCAAACCACTTGAGGGATAATTTTTATATGTGGTTTTATTATTTTTTATAATAGTGACGTCCAAATAGTATTTGAATATTAAGTTAGAAATTATTTAACCACTATATTTTCTATTTTTAGTTTATTTATCACTTTATGTCTTTTATTTGACACATGCATGATCTGTGCATAATTTTTGAATTTTTTTTTTGCTTTGACAGAATGATAAATTTAGTTAATATTAATTTTAATTATGGGGGACAGTGGCATTATAAGGGAGATGAGTTAGAATACAACAATGGGGTGGTGGAGATAGTTTGTAATTTTGATATGGATTTTTTATCATATATTGACATTTTGGCTAGGTATAGAAAGGTGCTAGGATACCCTAATGTGTCAACCATATATGTCCTTGAACCAAGGAAAAAATTGAAGAATGGGTTGTTTATAGTGCAAGATAATGCTAGAATTAGGAAGGTGTTACAGTTGATTAGGATGAATAGTTGGGTTAATGAGATTGATATGTATGCTCATCATATAGTAGACATGTCTTTGATAGGGAACCATTACTAATTGAATTGCCAAATGTGGATGCTAATTGTAAGGAGGGTATAGAGGGTGCAGGAGATGATCATGCATGTAATACTGATAATATACCTACTCAGTGCTGTAATATTAACGAAAGGATAGGAGTTACTAATGTGGTTGGTGAGGGAGATGGGGTTAGTGCTAATATTGAAGGAACGGGGCAGGCAGATGGGGCAGAGGGTACTAAACAAGGAGTTGGTCAGGTTTTAGTAATAATGATGGTGAAGGAAATACTGTTAAAAGTGACTTTAGTAGTGAGGGTAAGAGTGAGGATAAGGATAGAGATAGTGAAGAGAGTTGAAATGAAAATGATAGGGCAAGATCTTTAAATGAAAATATAATAAGAAGGGATAGAGTTAAATATAGTAACCATGGTAATAGACAATTTTTTTTAATCTTGGGAATGACCTTTAGTAATGATATAACTACAAGAGAAGCTCTTGCAAGGTATGGAGTGGCTGAGGGAAAAAATTAAAAATCAAACCAAATGAGCCTATAAGAATTAAAGCCAAATGTGTCACTAAGTCCAACTGTCCCTTTGTTATCCTAATATCAAAAGATGGTTCTAATCCAGGGTTGGCAGTAAAAACACTCAATCCATAACATAACTGCTATAGAACCTTTGATTCTCCTAGTTGTAACTAGTCCTTTCTAGCCAATTTCTTGAAGACCAAGTTGTATAAAAATCCTCAATTGAAATTAAAAGAAATTAAAGAAGCTATAGAGAGTGAATTGAGGGTTCATGTCACCTATTCAAAGTGTAAAAGAGCAAAAAGAATTGTAATGCAAGAAATGAATGGGAGTTATAAAGTAGAGTTTGGTTATCTTAAAGCATACGCAAGAGCACTAAGATCAAGCAATTTGGGAACAACTATCCATATTGATCTATGCCAAGACCATTTGTAAAAGGAGAGAAAAGTGTTTCGGAGGATGTTTATGTGTTTTTATTCTTTAGGAAAGGGGTGGCCTGTAGGTTGTAGACCTATTATAGGTCTAAATAGGTGCTTTCTTAAAAGTGAGTGTAAAAGAGAATTACTTTCAGTTATTGGAAGAGATGCAAATGATAGGATGTATCCAATAGCTTGGGCTGTGGTTGATAGGGAGAACACTAATAATTGGAAATGGTTTGTGCAATGTTTGGTAAATGAGCTAAATTTAGAAAATGGAAAATCATTAACTGTCATTTCAGACATGCAGAAATTAAATAATTAATATTCATTTTTATTTTAGATAGCTGTATACTTATGTTTTTAATACTAATTCTATTTTGTGAAATTTTAGGGTTTGATTAATGTTGTTCAAACAATCTTGCCCCAAGCAGAGCACAGATGGTGTGCTCGACATATACACTCAAATAGGACAAGAAAATGGGGTGGAGGTGAATTCAAAAAACTTTTATGTATCTGTGCATGGAGTACCTTTCCTGAACAATTTATTGAGAACTTACAAAAGATAGGTGATTTAAGCAAATAAACTGCATAAGATTTATTTAAATATCCCCCCCCCCCCACAGTTGGTGCAGGGCATTTTTCAATAGCAGAAGTCAATTATGGATGGTTGATAGTAACATTGTTGAATACTTTAATTCATGGATTTTAGAAGCAAGATTCAAACCCATTATGAAAATTCTAGAAGACATCAAACTTTAAGCAATGAGAAGAATTGCTTAAAAGAAGAACGCTGCAAAAAAGTGGGCTAATGAATGGAGTCTAAGTTGCATGGCATTATTTCATGAAAATAAAGAAGATTCTGTGGGTACATTTATGGTTTTCAATGGAGACTATGAGTTCGAGATTGGTGAGGGTAATTATAAGCATACTATCCTTATGGAGAGGAGATTATGCACTTGTAGGGTATGGGAACTAACTAGTATCCCATGTGCCCATGCAATATGTGCAATGTATTACTTGAAGATGAATCCATAGTCACACATTTCAACTTGGTACCACAAATCCAGATTCAATACTGCTTATCAGCTGCCTCTACATCCAATTCCAGGAAAGCAATTTATGAAGCAATTGAACCTCTTGATGTGAAACCCCTACCTAGTAGACCAAGGAAAAAAAGAATCAAGTCTCCCTATGAGGACAATCCTTTATAATCAAGTTGTCAAAGAGTGGCATTCCATAGAAATATGGCATTTGTAAACAAGAAGGGCACAATAGGTCTAAATGCCCTACTAAAGAATCAAATGAAAGTTTTATTGTCCATTATATATGATTAACTTCTTATCAAATATAATGAGAATTATTTTCATATGCATTTGTAGCCATAACATGGAGGACCTAGTACTAACAACACTCCAAATTCCACTACACCTTCAAAATATAGTGTAAGAGGTGGTAGTAGAGGGCAATGCCAAAACGGACATGGATGTTATGTAAATCTAAATAATGGAGCATCAATATTGAATGTAAGTTGTAATCTTACTTATGTTGTTTAACTCACTAGTATATTTGTTATTGGTTTGATAGTGTAAAAAATGATTGATAGGTGATTAAGGTTGATTTCTTTGTTCTTTAATTGTCAAATGCAGCCTGGGTTGGTGAGTGAACAAGTTCTTCAACCTAGTGATACAAATAGCTATAGCCAATGTGTTGATCCTGAAAGAAGGTTTTCAATTCCTTATGAGAAAGAACTTAGGCATATTAGGAGGATGAGTTAAGGCTCAAGGAATATATCTCAGCCTACTAGGACCATCAAATTTACAAGAGATGGAAGCCAAGTCACATATGTATTTGATTTGTCATTTCAACCTCTAGGACTGCAGTGGAGAGGGGATTCTGTTATCACTTCATCACAATTAAATCAACAAAGGGAGTAACGAATTGGGCAACAAAAGGATAAGGGAAAGCAACCAGTCAGTTGATTATTGAAAATGGTGTGAACAAGTGTTTTTTTGTGCAGATTATGAAGAATACAACAACAACATGATATATGCTTAGTTTTTTTAAGATTATTTGGACCAATAATTGTTTAATTATATTTGCATTTGCATAAAAAGATCTAAATGAACTTCACATTTTTAGTGTTGAACGTAGTTTCGTAGGAACTTATTGTTATATTTTGGGTAGATATTTGAATAGACTACTAGGATATATGATATCACTTATATCAGCTGTTATATATTATTATTGGTAGTTTCATTTTGGCAGGTTTATTTTAGTGTTTTTAGCAATGTTATTTTAGTACAAGTTTTAAATGCTATCAACAGAATTTTTTGCTAAGAACTTTATTCACCATCATTTGAAGCTAACAAAGTAATTCAAACCATTGAATTACCAACATAGTTTGTTAATTATCAAAATGGCCATAAAAGCATTACATAAGGTAAACCTAACATAATAGTAGCATTATACATGTTGTTAATACATAGAACCTTTCTACTGTAATTCTAATGACAAAGTACCACATAAAATAATAAAAGCCAAGGTATTTTAGCAACAATTCATGTTATAATAAACTTCTTTTTTGCACTCTCCACCTTTTCAGCCTTTAGTACCCAAGCTTTCTTCAGTTCCCTTAGCTTTGTCCATAATTTAGCAACATTAGCATTAATGTTTGCCCTTGACCTGTCATTCTCCCTGTCTATTTTTTCTGCCAACAACATCTTTCTTTCCTCCTTTAGCTCATTTAATAAAAATCTAGCCCTTTCAGTCATAGGTCCATTATACCACTTAAAATACCCACAACCATCCCTATGATTTCGATCTATCTGCATAAATCATTAACCCGAAAAATTTTTTATCAAATTTTTTCTTCAAAAATCAATAAGCAAACTTTTTTAAAAAATCAATTACATTATAAATTGCAATAACTAAAGAATCTCCTTCTTGGGTTCTCATCGGTCCATGAAGTCTTCATTGGGGCTTTAAGTCTCAGCCCTCTAATTATGCAATCGCAATACTTCACATATCCCTCACAATCATAATCAAATCATTTCTTGTTGCTTGTTATTGATGTTGTCGATGAAGATTAAGATGCTCTCACCATGGTTTGTGATTGGCGCTCTTTAATTTTGCAATTTTAATAAATTGGGGATTTAGGTTTATTTATAAGAAAAAGAAGAAATAAAAAGAAAAAGACATTGTGCTTTTGAAGAAATCATTGTTTATAACAACAAATGAGTCCCATGTCCACATAAGCTTTTTCTTTAATGCAAGTGGGTTCCACATGTACCACATTAGCTCTTTTAATGATACTATAGACAACGTTAATGGGTTGGGTTTAAATGCACCAACTCTGTTAGCATTAAGGGCATAAATGGCCTGAGAAAAACATAAAGTGTCATTGTGGGAATAGAGCAAAACATTAAGGTCATATTTGGACCTTTTCCCTTTTTATTATGAATATGGGATTTTCATGATAAGAAAATATTAAAAACAAAATGAATTTTCCAAAGAAGATAATAAATGCAATAAAAAATAAAAGCGTAATTAAAAATGACAAGAATTTCATTTTCACCATAAAAATGTCACTTTTATGATAAAATATAGTAAATTTGTCAAAAGAGGAAATAAAAGTGACAAAAATAACAAAAATGTGATGAAAATAATAAAAATAAGAAAGGTAAAATTAAGGTAATAAAAGTGCTAAAAATGTCATTTTACCATAAAAATATAAACTTTATGATAAAAATTGCAGCTTTATAAAGAAAGAAAATAAATACAACAAAAATGGTAAAAATGCAATAAATGCAAATAAAAATAATAAAAATGTAGAAAAAGCAATAAAAATAAATAAATAAACAGAATAAAATAATAAAATGATAAAAGTGTCCTTTTGTGATATGATGAGAGTAAAAATGCTACTTCAAAAGCATTTTACTAGTGATGGTCTTCTTCATGCACAACTACTCAAACTTCATCCACAACATAGCAATAGTCTTCTCTTTCAATACATCTTGCAAAATACTATTAGATAAATTCAAATGCATCTGAGTTAAGGTTTTATGCTTTTTACACTGCTTTTCTTCACTCATCCATGAAGCTAGCATATGATCAACCATTAAAATAGCATCATCCAAATCTATCTACATGAGTACGACACAAATCTTAACTTGCCACAGAGAAAATCTTATGTTATAATCCAATAATGGAATGTTATACTTCATAGAAGTCATTATTCAAATTAGAAACGCTAAAATTAAAAGGGCTCAATAGAATCTAACCTTTAATACCAATTTTTTGTGTAATAAAAGCAACTAGAGTCAACAAAAAAATAATTAAACACAAAATAATAATGGCAAAATAAAGAAATAGAGAAAAAACACATAACAATTTACGTGAAAAATTCCAATATGGGAAAAATCACGGGCAAAGTAGGAGAGGATTTCATTATATTGTAAAAGAGTGTATAAAAGAGTTTTAAGGTGGCTCATCATGTACCAAACCCTAAAAATAGGCATTTTATATAATTAGGGTATAAATGGAGACAAATAATGAGAAAAAATAGCTTTTGAAATTGACGTTGACGCACTATGTGTCATATGGCCGTGTTAAGGCCAGTGTGCTTTTGTAGAACTTAAACACCTTCTAAACACGATCTGCAATATGCCCGTACTTTGAGTCGTGCTCATCATTATATAAAATGGCAGATCCCAATACAACCTACCACATGTTCGCGTCTCAAGCCATGTCCCTCTTTGGATATACTAGCAAATTCTATCACAAACACTAAAATGAATGTGCTCTTTACTGGACAAAAACATACAACTCAAAACAGTTTTTAGCAGAGCCATATAATGACACAAAACCACAAAACCAATAAAACCTCCATCACAAAAGCAATTTGGTATTATTTTTCTTAGCAGCTTATCTCTCTCTCTCTCTCTCTCTCTCTCTCTCTCTCTATCTATCTATCTATATATATATATATATACACCTTGAATTCATTAACAGCCTTAATTCTAGGTTTTTTTTATTTTAATTTAAAAAATGAAAAATTTTGCTAATGATGAAATTAAAATAAAAAATCAATTAATTGTAAAGTATGAAGTTTAACAAGTAAAGAAAAAAATGAAAAAAATATAACAATTGAAAACTATTAAAATGTAATTTTAAAAAAATTTGGGTACTAAATATAACTTTTTTAAAATAGAGGTATTAAATTAGTCATTATTATTTATAAAATGAAAAAAAAAATTGCAGTTTTGTAGTGCATTAGGATAGCAATTTCAATATTGATGATGTGTGCCAGCATATGATAACATTAAATAAAAGTCTTAATTATTATAAATAATGTATGATTATTTTTAATTATCTAAACAACAACGAGCCACATAATTTGTAATATCCCGTGTTTTTAAAATATTTTTACACTGTACCGGGATATGCAGAGTTAATGATTTCTGTATTTTATATGATATTTTTACGAGTTAATATGTATTTTAGACCTATTTTAATTACGGTGTATTATTTTCAGTGTTTTACATAAAATTTTCCCGGGACTTGCATTTCCGGGGAAATTTTCACGTAAACAACGTATTATTAATTATTTTAAATGTATTTACGGACTTGCATGAACTCATGCATATTTTTAAATTATTAAATAAAGCCTGTGTGTATAATTATTTAATTAGGGTTTATTATTATTACCCTAATATTTTATTAAGTATTTATTTGTTTTATTGTTATCTAATTAATTTTATTTAGTATAAAGTATTAAAATATTAATATTTTATGTGTGTGGTGTATATTTGATGTGTGTAATTTAATATTATTTTAATATATAGTATAAAGTATATATATACATATATTTGTCAAAAATCAAAAAGAATTGGAAAATTACACATTTGCCCCCTCCCTCTCCTTCTTCTCTCCCGATCGCTCACCCTCACTGCGCCTCCCATTCCAGCACGCCGGACCGCCCCTCGCCGCCACCAGCTGCCGCCAACCTCCTTCCCCTTCCTTCCTCTTCCTCTCCGATGTGACCAGGCCACCGGAAGCCCGCTGGAACGCCCGGAATCCGCCATGGCAGCAAGTTGAGCTTTTTGCCGTCGACGACGATTCCGGCCACCATTTCATGCACCGCCGGTCTCTTTCTTCTCCTTGAGCTCCGGTGATTCCAATTCTAAGCTCCTTTCGGCCTGAAATCAAGTGGATTTTGAGGTTTGAGCTAAAACTCAATTCGGTCACATTAGGGTTTTCGATTTTTTTGAGCTTCGAATTGATTGATTCATGGAAACTTCCTTCACAAATGTTGATCCTAGTAGCTTAATCTACATGTATGAATTTTTGTAGAATTTTTGGAGATTGTTTGGATTTTTGGATATTTTTGAATATTTTAATATTATTTTCTAATTTTCGGAAATTAATTATTTAAATTATGAAATTGGAGTTTATGGTTGAATTAGGTGTTGAAATGAATTATAGGAATTTATTTAGAATTTTTATGAATTTCTAAGTATTTATTTTTAATTATTTGAGTTTATGTGAATTTGAGAAAATTAGGTTAAATGTGTTTTTATTTGAAATTAATTGGTTAATTGAGTTTAATTATTAATATTATTGATAAATATGTTGAGAAAATTAATTTTGGATAATTGTATATTTTTGGTGAATTTTTGAAGTAATTTAAGTATATTTATATATATAGGGGTATTTTGGTAATTTTACCCTAAATTGCCTAAAAATGTAATTTAATTGGTTTTAATAGTTATTTAAGGTATAAAAATGATTTCTACAAATTATTTGGTATTTTTAACTAATTAAAACTATTTTTCGTGAATTATTTTCAATTATAAATAAAATATACGGTTTTTCAAATAAAATGAATTTTTATCGGTTTTTACTATGTTTTAAGGCTAATTATGTAATTTCTATGTATAAAATATATTTCTGTGATTTAAGGATATTTTTGTTATATCTGGAATTATTCTGTGTTTGTGGACCCCGGTCGGTAGACTGTAGTCTGGAGTCCGACCGAGGGGTTGTGGATTTCTGTTGAGCTTGTATTTCAAAGTGTATTTCTTTGCAGGGTCGGCTCTACTCTTTTGAGTAGAGAGATGTCCATTTTACAGGGGAGGTTCTGTCGGATTTTCGGTAGAATTCTCGTAAAATGTGATGTCCAGTCGAACCCTAATTCTGTTTCCGTATTTTAATACTCTAGATTGAATTCTAGGATTTTTGTTAGGGTTACTCTGATATCGGTTATTTATTTCTTGTTTAGTTGCGCCGAGACCGAGGGCTAGTGGACCAGGCCCGTCGGACCTATCTCGTGGAGCACACTAGGTGAGTTACTATATTATATATATATGCTTAGGATGCATGATTTAGAAATGCATGTTTTATGTTGATTAAATATGCATAAATAATTTGATTATTTCTTAAGTTTATATTAAGTATATTTTTGGCTTATTTTTGGTATATAATAAATTATATACATGTTTTATTAATAAAATATATTTAAAATGTTTTTAAATATATTTCCAACTTAATTTATAATTTGATTGAATTCATTTGACATACATATATTTGAAATATACCTGGTTTACGTTTGGTATATTTCCGGTATATATATGGTTTATATTGTTATTTCATTTACATTCATGCATCATTTATTTTTGTGAATGAATGTTTTACATTATTAATGATGAAGGATATCGATAGAACGTGCTACCTAGTGGGCAGCACTAGGACCGAGTACGTACCGGTACGCCTATAGCTTTAGGCTATATTATTAAATTATTTGTGGATATTTATTTGATTATGATTATTGATATGTGAGATGTGGTTTGTGGGTGTGATTGCTGGAGCTCAGTTGACCAAGTGTCTCGGGGCCAATCACACTGGCAGTCAGACTGCTGGAGCTCGGTTGACTTAGTGTCTCGGGGCCAGTCTACTGTCTAAATGGATTAAGTGGATATATTTGGATAAGTGAGCCTGTATGGCCAGAGTGTTGTTTAACACTACTTTCTGAGGTTGCGATATTCTAGGGTTCTATGTGATCCTTCATAAACTGTGATTTTCAATAAAATATATAAAATGATTTTATTGCATCTGTGTGCAATTGCCTGTATATATACATATTATATATATACTGTTGATTGTATGCATTATCACTTAGTGTGTACGTATATATATTATAGTAATTCACTCAGTGAGGTCTGACTCCCCTCCGTTGACTATTTTTCAGGAGAGTCAACTTCTTCAGACCTCAGTAGCAGGTCGATACGTCGGATTTCTTCCGCCCCGGCTTCTTTATGTAAACTGTCTACTTGAGTCTTATTTATTTTATCTAGACACTGCAGTAGTTGTGAATTAAAGTATTGAATTTCGTGTATTTTATTTTAAAGGAGATGTATTATATTGAAACTGGATTTGTATTAAAGAGATTTTATATATGTGATGAGATGAGTTTTGATTTAAATCCAGTTGATATGGGTAATATCATTATATTTATGATTTTTATTTTCCGCTGCATATTATATGGTTATTGTTATTGCATGATTTATTTTATTTTTAGGCTTGCTACGGGTTCCGGATTCGAAAGAATTCCCGTTCCCTAGCGCCGGTCATGACTCCTGTTTTGGGTCGTGACAAAGTTGGTATCAGAGCGGAGTTCTGTGTCAGGGCTTAGTTGTGTGAGTTGTGGCCCTAGTTTTTAAAGTTGTATTTTCTGTTGGACTACTGCAGTGTATTAGGTTCGAGTATGTCTTGATAAGTATTCCTTGCTGTAGTTTTCAGCGTTATTCCTCCATTGTCTGTTTTGTCTGAATCTTTCCGTTTGTCTTTTCAGAATGAGGAGGCGAGCGCGTGTCGCTCCACCGGTCGTTGAGGCCGAGGATGATGAGTCTTTTCAAGATGAGGTTTTACCTCCTGAGCGGCCAGTTAGGCGTAGAGGTCGTGGCAGAGGTAGACCTCGAGGAGCGGCAGGTCGCCGTAGGCAGAGAGAGTTACAGGACAAGGAGCCTGTTGAGCCTGAGTTTGATGTTCCTGTTCCTCCAGTTGTTCAGCCTGTTCAGCCTGCCTATCAGCAGGGTATGTCTGACCCTGAGGCAGCTTTGTTCTATGCCCGAGTTGGCAGGATTGCTTTCGATGGTACTTCTGATCCTTTAGATTTTCTGCATGCGATTGAGACGAGGACTCGGACTGCTCATACCGAGTACCAGCGGATCATGATTGTTGAGTTGTCTGTTGAGGGACCAGCCTTGGATTGGTTTATTCAGATGATCCAGCCCTTTATGATGACGATGACCTGGGCTCAGTTTTGAGAGCGATTCATGAGGAGATTTTGTCCAGAGCCTCTTCGTTTGAGTTATCATCTTCGTTTGAGTTATCGTCTTCATCTGACTAGTATTTCTCGTGGAGATCGATCAGTAGAGGAGTATACCCGAGAGTTTCTTCGTCTGGGTAGATATGCCGAGGATCTGATGCGAGATCAATATTTCGCAGTTACTACCTACGTTACTGGTTTGGGTTCAGCTTTTGCTGGTATGCCTACAGCAGGTCTTACTCTCGAGTCTGTGATTGAGCTAGCTAAGGAGATTGAGCTGAGGTTAGTTAGGCAGGGAGCGATGCCTGATTATTACCAGCTAGGAGTTCAGTCGAGTGGATTGCAGGCTACTCCATATTCGAGTTTTCATGTTGGATCGAGTAGTCAGCAGCGAGGTCCGACTCAGCAGAGTCAGAGACAGCAGCTGCGAGTGCATCGGAGTAGTAGACATGGCCGTGGAGGTCAGCGTAGATCATTTAGATTCGGATCAGGTGCTTCGAGCAGTAGCAGTGGTCGTAGTTCTGGATCAGCGACTAGTGTTTGCCAGACTTATGGTAGAGTCCATCAGGGACCGTGTTATCTGACACCACTGACATGTTTCAGATGCGGGCAGACAGGACATTTTGCCAAATCATGTCCTTATTCTGGGTATCAGCAGCAGCAGATTTCGCGATTTCCACAGCAGTCGATTGCTAGTGCTACACCCGTGCCATTTCAGTTGCCACCAGCCCAGCATCAGAGTTCTACTCAGTTTGTTCCACAGCAGAGTCGTGGTAGAGGTACTAGAGGAAGTGCCAGAGGTGTTGGCCAAGCTTCTACCAGTCAGCAGGGAGGTCGAGGTTAGGCCAGAGTCTTCCATCTGACTCAGCGGGATGCTCAGGCATCTAATGCAGTCGTGGCAGGTATTGTTTCTGTTTGTTACCTGGATGCATGGGTTTGTTTGATCCGGGTGCCATGCATTCGTTTGTTTCTCCTGTTTTTGCTTCTAAATCTTGTTGGCAAGCTTCGAGGATGGCTTTTCCTTTGTCTGTTGCCACTCCTCTGAGTGATTCTTTGGACACCGATATTGTTCTTTCTGGTTGTCCAGTTCTCGTGGGAGATAGAGAATTACCCGCTGATTTGATTTTGTTGGATATGATGGAGTTTGATGTTATTTTGGGAATGGATTGGTTGTCTCAGCACTTCACCGTGGTAGATTGCAGGAATAAGGAGGTGACTTTTAGAATTCCTGGTGAAGAAGATTTCAAGTTTGTTGGTGATAGGAGTTCAGCACCTCAGAATCTTATTTCTGTTATTAGGGCTAGGAAGTTGTTGAAGAAAGGTTGTCAGGGGTATTTGGCATTGGTTAGGGATACGTCAGTGGAGAAGTTGTCACTCACAGATGTTCCTGTTGCTTGTGAGTTTCCTGATGTTTTTCCCAAGGAGTTGCCAGGTTTACCACCTCATAGAGAGATTGAGTTCTGTATTGATGTGGTTCCAGGTACTACTCCTATATCTATGCCACCCTATCGTATGGCTCCTGCAGAGTTGAGAGAGTTGAAGGAGCAATTGCAAGAGTTGTTGGATAAGGGTTTTATCAGACCTAGTGTTTCCCTTTGGGGTGCACCAGTCTTGTTTGTGAAGAAGAAGGATGGTACCCTGAGACTGTGCATTGACTACAGAGAGCTGAATAAGGTGACGGTGAAGAATAAGTATCCTCTCCCGAGGATAGATGATTTGTTTGATCAGCTCCAGGGTGCACAATTCTTTTCTAAGGTTGACTTGAGGTCAGGTTATCATCAGCTGCGGATTAGTGAAGCTGATATTCCTAAGACAGCTTTCCGCACTCGATATGGCCATTATGAGTTTCTGGTGATGTCTTTTGGTTTGACTAATGCACCAGCAGCTTTTATGGATCTGATGAACAGAGTATTCAGACCATATGTGGATCAGTTTGTAGTAGCCTTCATTGATGATATACTAGTATATTCAAGGAGTATGGAAGAGCATGTATATCATTTGAGGATTGTACTACAGACATTGAGAGATCATCAGCTTTATGCTAAATTCTCGAAGTGTGATTTCTGGATGGAGAGTGTTTCTTTTCTTGGACATGTAGTGTCTAAAGAAGGTATTCAAGTTGATCCACAGAAGGTTGAGGCAGTATCTGAATGGCCTAGACCTACTTCTGTTACGGAGATTCGGAGTTTTCTGGGTTTAGCCGGGTATTATAGGCGGTTTGTGCAGGATTTTTCCAGGATAGCAGCCCCTATGACTCGCTTGACTCAGAAGAATGTTAGATTCGAGTGGTCAGAAGCTTGTGAGAATAGTTTTCAGTTGTTGAAAGAGAAGTTGACCACAGCGCCAGTATTAGCTTTGCCTAATAGTGTGGATAAGTTCACAGTTTACTGTGATGCCTCTAGAATTGGTCTTGGTTGTGTGTTGATGCAGAATGGAAGGGTGATAGCCTATGCTTCGAGGCAGTTGAAGAAGCATGAGCAGAACTATCCTACACATGATCTTGAGATGGCTGCAGTGATCTTTGCTTTGAAGATTTGGAGACATTATATGTACGGGGTGACTTGTGAGATATTTACTGATCACAAGAGCCTTAAGTACATTTTTCAGCAGAGAGATTTGAATTTGAGGTAGAGAAGATGGTTGGAATTGTTGAAGGATTATGATTGCGAGATTCTTTACCATCCGGGTAAAGCTAATGTGGTAGCAGATGCCTTGAGTAAGAAGTCCTCAGGTAGTCTTGCTCACATTGGTGTTGAGAGGAGACCATTGATCCAAGAGTTGCATTTGTTGGTGGATCAAGGTCTGATGATGAAGATTAGTAGATCAGGTGGACTGTTAGCTCAGTTTAAAGTACGATCTATACTAAGGGATAGGATTAAAGCAGCTCAGAGCCGAGATCCTATTCTGGAAGAGCTTGCAGAGAATGTTCGAGCAGGGAAGTTCACTGATTTCACACTCGATGATGATGGTGTGTTGTGGATCAGTGGTAGATTGTGTGTTCCTGATGTGGATGATTTGAGAGAAGAGATCCTAGAGGAAGCACATTCTGCAGCTTACAACGTTCATCCAGGTGTCACTAAGATGTACCACAGTATCAGAGATCTATACTGGTGGGACGGATTGAAGAAAGATGTCGCTGATTATGTTGCTAAGTGTTTGACGTGTCAGCAAGTGAAAGCCGAACATCAGAAGCCTTCTGGGAAGCTTCAGCCTCTTCCTATTCCCGAGTGGAAGTGGGAAAGGATAGCTATGGATTTTGTGGTAGGTTTACCTCGTTCGAAGGATGGATACGATTCCATCTAGGTGATTGTAGACAAATTGACGAAGTCTGCACATTTCTTGCCTGTGAAAGCTACATATTCAGTTGCTAGATTGGCGAAGTTATATGTGAAGCATATTGTGTGCCTTCATGGTGTACCTGTGTCCATTGTGTCAGATAGAGGTTCAATGTTCACTTCTCATTTTTGGCAGAAGTTACAGGAAGCGATGGGCACTAGGTTGGATTTCAGTACTGCTTTTCATCCTCAGACAGATGGTCAGTCTGAGAGGACGATCCAGACACTAGAAGATATGTTGACGATGTGTGTCTTGGATTTGGGAGGTAGCTGGGATGATCATTTGTCGCTTGTTGAGTTTGCATATAATAACAGCTACCATAGCAGTATTGGTATGGCACCATACGAGGCGTTGTACGGAAGGAAGTGTAGATCCCCGTTGAGTTGGGATGAGATTGGAGAGAGAGCTTTGACTGGACCAGAGATGGTTCAAGATGCTGCAGAGAAAGTCGCCGTGATCAAGCGCAGATTAGTGATCGCAGTAAGCAGACAGAAGAGTTATGCGGATCCTAGGCATAGAGATGTGGAGTTTCAGGTTGGAGATTTCGTTTTTCTGAAAGTATCTCCGATGAAGGGTGTGATGAGATTTGGCAGGAAGGGTAAGTTAGCACCGAGATACATTGGACCGTTTGAGATTCTGGAGAGAGTTGGCACTGTTGCATATCGGTTGGATTTGCCTCCGAGTATGTCACAGGTGCATCCAGTATTTCATATCTCGATGTTGAGGAAGTATATTTTAGACCCTTCACACGTGTTGCAACCCGACAGTGTGGAAGTGAGTGAAGATTTGACATTTGTGGAAGAACCTGTGGCAATCGTTGATTATCAAGTTTGACAGTTGCGATCGAAGCAGATTCCAATGGTCAAGGTTCTGTGGCGCAGCGATAGAGTTGAAGAGCATACGTGGGAGACTGAAGCTGAGATGCGAGCTTCTTACCCATATCTCTTTCCTTCTTGATCTTGTTTTCTGGAATTCAGGGACGAATTCTTGTAAGGGGGGGAGACTGTAATATCCCGTGTTTTTAAAATATTTTTACACTGTACCGGGATATGCAGAGTTAATGATTTCTGTATTTTATATGATATTTTTACGAGTTAATATGTATTTTAGACCTATTTTAATTACGGTGTATTATTTTCAGTGTTTTACGTAAAATTTTCCCGGGACTTGCATTTCCGGGGAAATTTTCACGTAAACAACGTATTATTAATTATTTTAAATGTATTTATGGACTTGCATGAACTCATGCATATTTTTAAATTATTAAATAAAGCCTGTGTGTATAATTATTTAATTAGGGTTTATTATTATTACCCTAATATTTTATTAAGTATTTATTTGTTTTATTGTTATCTAATTAATTTTATTTAGTATAAAGTATTAAAATATTAATATTTTATGTGTGTGGTGTATATTTGATGTGTGTAATTTAATATTATTTTAATATATAGTATAAAGTATATATATATACATATATTTGTCAAAAATCAAAAAGAATTGGAAAATTACACATTTGCCCCCTCCCTCTCCTTCTTCTCTCCCGATCGCTCACCCTCACTGCGCCTCCCATTCCAGCACGCCGGACCGCCCCTCGCCGCCACCAGCTGCCGCCAACCTCCTTCCCCTTCCTTCCTCTTCCTCTCCGACGTGACTAGGCCGCCGGAAGCCCGCTGGAACGCCCGGAATCCGCCATGGCAGCAAGTTGAGCTTTTTGCCGTCGACGACGATTCCGGCCACCATTTCGTGCACCGCCGGTCTCTTTCTTCTCCTTGAGCTCCGGTGATTCCAATTCTAAGCTCCTTTCGGCCTGAAATCAAGTGGATTTTGAGGTTTGAGCTAAAACTCAATTCGGTCACATTAGGGTTTTCGATTTTTTTGAGCTTCGAATTGATTGATTCATGGAAACTTCCTTCACAAATGTTGATCCTAGTAGCTTAATCTACATGTATGAATTTTTGTAGAATTTTTGGAGATTGTTTGGATTTTTGGATATTTTTGAATATTTTAATATTATTTTCTAATTTTCGGAAATTAATTATTTAAATTATGAAATTGGAGTTTATGGTTGAATTAGGTGTTGAAATGAATTATAGGAATTTATTTAGAATTTTTATGAATTTCTAAGTATTTATTTTTAATTATTTGAGTTTATGTGAATTTGAGAAAATTAGGTTAAATGTGTTTTTATTTGAAATTAATTGGTTAATTGAGTTTAATTATTAATATTATTGATAAATATGTTGAGAAAATTAATTTTGGATAATTTTATGATTTTTGGTGAATTTTTGAAGTAATTTAAGTATATTTATATATATAGGGGTATTTTGGTAATTTTACCCTAAATTGCCTAAAAATGTAATTTAATTGGTTTTAATAGTTATTTAAGGTATAAAAATGATTTCTACAAATTATTTGGTATTTTTAACTAATTAAAACTATTTTTCGTGAATTATTTTCAATTATAAATAAAATATACGGTTTTTCAAATAAAATGAATTTTTATCGGTTTTTACTATGTTTTAAGGCTAATTATGTAATTTCTACGTATAAAATATATTTCTGTGATTTAAGGATATTTTTGTTATATCTGGAATTATTCTGTGTTTGTGGACCCCGGTCGGTAGACTGTAGTCTGGAGTCCGACCGAGGGGTTGTGGATTTCTGTTGAGCTTGTATTTCAAAGTGTATTTCTTTGCAGGGTCGGCTCTACTCTTTTGAGTAGAGAGATGTCCGTTTTACAGGGGAGGTTCTGCCGGATTTTCGGTAGAATTCTCGTAAAACGTGATGTCCAGTCGAACCCTAATTCTGTTTCCGTATTTTAATACTCTAGATTGAATTCTAGGATTTCTGTTAGGGTTACTCTGATATCGGTTATTTATTTCTTGTTTAGTTGCGCCGAGACCGAGGGCTAGTGGACTAGGCCCGTCGGACCTGTCTCGTGGAGCGCACTAGGTGAGTTACTATATTATATATATATGCTTAGGATGCATGATTTAGAAATGCATGTTTTATGTTGATTAAATATGCATAAATAATTTGATTATTTCTTAAGTTTATATTAAGTATATTTTTGGCTTATTTTTGGTATATAATAAATTATATACATGTTTTATTAATAAAATATATTTAAAATGTTTTTAAATATATTTCCAACTTAATTTATTTGATTGAATTCATTTGACATACATATATTTGAAATATACCTGGTTTACGTTTGGTATATTTTCGGTATATATATGGTTTATATTGTTATTTCATTTACATTCATGCATCATTTATTTTTGTGAATGAATGTTTTACATTATTAATGATGAAGGATATCGATAGAACGTGCTACCTAGTGGGCAGCACTAGGACCGAGTACGTACCGGTACGCCTATAGCTTTAGGCTATATTATTAAATTATTTGTGGATATTGATTTGATTATGATTATTGATATGTGAGATGTGGTTTGTGGGTGTGATTGCTGGAGCTCGGTTGACCAAGTGTCTCGGGGCCAATCACACTGGCAGTCAGACTGCTGGAGCTCGGTTGACTTAGTGTCTCGGGGCCAGTCTACTGTCTAAATGGATTAAGTGGATATATTTGGATAAGTGAGCTTGTATGGCCAGAGTGTTGTTTAACACTACTTTCTGAGGTTGCGATATTCTAGGGTTCTATGTGATCCTTCATAAACTATGATTTTCAATAAAATATATAAAATGATTTTATTGCATCTGTGTGCAATTGCCTGTATATATACATATTATATATATACTGTTGATTGTATACATTATCACTTAGTGTGTATGTATATATATTATAGTAATTCACTCAGTGAGGTCTGACTCCCCTCCGTTGACTATTTTTCAGGAGAGTCAACTTCTTCAGACCTCAGTAGCAGGTCGATACGCCGGATTTCTTCCGCCCCGGCTTCTTTATGTAAACTGTCTACTTGAGTCTTATTTATTTTATCTAGACACTGCAGTAGTTGTGAATTAAAGTATTGAATTTCGTGTATTTTATTTTAAAGGAGATATATTATATTGAAACTGGATTTGTATTAAAGAGATTTTATATATGTGATGAGATGAGTTTTGATTTAAATCCAGTTGATATGGGTAATATCATTATATTTATGATTTTTATTTTCCGCTGCATATTATATGGTTATTGTTATTGCATGATTTATTTTATTTTTAGGCTTGCTACGGGTTCCGGATTCGAAAGAATTCTCGTTCCCTAACGCCGGTCATGACTCCTGTTTTGGGTCGTGACATAATTATCATTCATATTCAAATAGGGTTGAGCATTATATTCGGTTGGTCTGTTTTAGGTTTAATTAGGTTATATGATTAGTTCAATTTAGTTTCTTAAGTTCGATTTTTTTTAGTTTCATATATTTTAATTTGATTTTATATATAAAAATTTTAGTTATCAAAAATACCAAATTTTATTTTTAAAAAATAGTTAAGATAATATATAATAATATTTTAATATAAAAATCTTAAAATTAATTATTTTAAAATTTTGGTTTTGTTTGAATTGATTCAACTTTTAGTACAAAATATTTAGTTTGGTTTGATTTTTTTAAAACATTTATAATCAGTTCAATTTTTATCTTTTTACAAATTTGGTTAATTCAATTTTGGATAATTTTGTTTCAATTCTCAGCAAAGTGATCAAATGTTCATCCAACCGTCACGATTTTAAAATTGAAAGAAGTGAGGGAGATCTTAGATTAATTTTTTAAAGAGAATGTAATGATTTGTGATCAGTGGTATTAGAACTAATGTGGATTTCTCTCCTCCCTTGAGAAAGGAGTTGGTACACTAAGGTTGTTGCACAATTAAAGAAGTGGGGGTGCCATTCCGATTGTCTATAAAATAAAATAATTTACAGTTAATTGGCAAATTTCTATTTTTTAAAAAACTACATAATTAATTTAGAGTTAACATTTTATTAAAACTACTTAATTAATACATTTTATTTTTTATTTAATTTATATTTTTAAATAATTAAATAAAATATATATTAATTTAAAATTAATTTTACTTTATCTTAACTTAAAACAAATAAATAAATATATATTAATTACTCTTAACAAATTTATGTCCATGCATTTTAATTTCTATAAATTGACACTCTACACTTTTATTTTTCTATACATTAAATCCTTCTATAACAGTGAGTGAATGTTACTCACTGTTAAATGAGAATAAAACTTACTTGAGGAGCAAATATAGATTTTAAAAATTTTTACTTTAATCCTTGTACTTTTATTTTTATAAACATTAAGTCCTTGTAGTATTAAATGATAATCGCTCTTATGATAATTAAATCTAAATAATATAATAGTAATTTAGTTCTTAAAGTTTTTATTTGATTTTAGTGAAATAATTCAATTTCAATAGATTTATTTTAATTAGTTATAAGTAAAAATAAATGATGAAAAAAATTGTATATGTATGAATTTTTAACGAATATAAAATCTTTTATACCTTAAAAACTAGTTGGTAATAAATTTATAATAAATAGAAAATGTAGTGGTATAATTTTTAAGAAAATTTATCCAAATTATTATTTTTTAAAAAAAAATAAAGTTTTAGTGTATTTAAAATTTTTAGAGTGAAAATAGGTGCATCCTTTAATAATTTATTACTTAAAATTAAATTAATGATAAAATGTGTAAAATAGTATAATATATATTAGTATTAGATTATAGTTAATAAAAAGACAAACAAGTTAAAAATGTTTATGTTAAGAGAAAATTACATTAACCTCCTTGAGGTTAGACCTAATTTACATTTTAAAACCTTATATTTCAAAATCAAATATTAACCTTCCAACAGTTTCAAAATCAAATATTAACCTCCCTACAGTTTTAAAAACGAACACTTAAGGACTTTTATTAACTTTTGTTACAAAAAATAATCATTATACCCTTGTTTTTTATAAGAGCAAATGATATTAATCTTCCTAAAATTAGGCGTAATTGACATTTGAAAACCTCTTATTTCAAAATCGAATATTAACCTCCATATAGTTTCAAAATCAAACACTTAAGGACTTTTATTGACTTTTTTTATAAAAAAAATGACCATTATACCCTTGTTTTAACATATGTCTTCCCTAATCTCATTACATATAATCCATAGCATTTACCCCAAAGTTTATGTTTGAATAACAATGAGAATTGATTAAATTAGTCTTAAAATATACATTTATAATTTTTTTAAAAAATTAGTTTATAAAAATCATTTATTAATATTTCTTAAAAAAATTTAAAATAAGTTTAAAATAATTTTTATGGATCTAAAAATTTTACAATCAATCCATATACATTTAATAAAAAAAAATAAAAATTTTCTATACAAAAAAATTTTATTTTAAAAATTAAAAGTTAAAAAATTTTTAGATTTACAAAAATTAAAAGGAATTAATAATTAATAATTTTTTAACTTTTTTAATTTTTTTAAAAAATTATAAAAATTGGAGAAAGGTAAATGCTAGGGATTTTATGCAATAAGGTTAGAGAAAACATGTTATGGATTATATGTAATGAGATTAGAGAAGACATATGTTAAAATAAGGGTATAATGGTCATTTTTTTATAAAAAAAAAAGTCAATAAAAGTCCTTAAGTGTTTGATTTTGAAATTATATGGAGGTTAATATTTGATTTTGAAATAAGAGATTTTGAAATGTCAATTAGGCCTAATTTCAGAGAGGTTAATGTCATTTGCTCTTACAAAAGATAAGGGTATAATGGTCTTTTTTGCAAAAAAGTTAACAAAAATTCTTAAGTGTTCGATTTTGAAACTGTATGGAGGTTAATGTCATTTGGTCTTACAGAAGATAAGGGTATAATGGTCATTTTTTACAAAAAAAGTGAACAAAAGTTCTTAAGTGTTCGATTTTGAAACTGTAGGGAGGTTAATATTCGATTTTGAAACTAGAGGTTTTAAAATGTAAATTAGGTCTAACCTCAGGGAGGTTAATATCATTTTTTCTTATGTTAATAATAAAACATTCAATTAAAAGTTTAAATTACTTAAATTATTAATTTATTAACTAAAATATATGTAAATGTTAATAATTAACTAAAATATTTATTGAAAGTAAAAGACATTAAAAAAACATTTAAAAATATTAAGGATTACTTTGTTGAAATTTTAAGATGTACAAATTTATTAAAATTTAAAAATTATAGGGACTAAATAAGATATTTTACTCTATATTTTATAATATCATTTTTACCCGGAAGGATTAAATATGTAGAAAAATAAAAGTACAGAAATTTAATGTGTAAAAAAATAAAAGTGTAACATGTCAATTTTTAAAAATTAAAATGTAGGAAATAAATTAAGAAAATAAATATGAATGAAAGGAGTCAAATATGGGTTAAGCCATTTACCTATAAATACTTTGTAAATGTATATGTTGATATGATAAGCAAAGTTAAAATTCAAATTATGATAAAGTGAAATGAAAATTTTAATGAGATCAAAATGTAAATTTTAAAAAAAAATTGCATAAAAGTTTCAAATGCATTTATCGACTCCATGTTGAAATCAATGTAGCTTGGACCATGATAACAAATTAATTAAGAGTTAATTTAGTTATTTATTAAATAAATTTGAAAATAAAAAGTATATTTGGTACCAAAAATTTAAACATTTGTGATTATATACAAATTATTCTAATTTTTTTAGTACTGATAAAAAAATATTTCAATTTAGTCAACTTTTAATGATTTTGACCAAAAAAAATGCTAACGTGACATTATAAATATTAAATTTATCATTTTTAAACTGTAAAATTTAAATGGGACCATTGATACTTAAAAAATTCAAATATATTTTTTTTTAATTTATCCTTATTTTTAACTTTGGTAAAATTATTTTAATTTAAAATAAAATGAGATGACATTATGACAAAAAAAATAAAGATATATTTAGCAGATTTTAAATTTATGAATGGTTTCCATTCTAATAAATTTAAAATTATAAAATATTTTATATAAAATTACACATTTATAAAAAAAAATCATAAAATTTGAGAATTAAAATAAACAAAAATAATCCTTTTTTTTTTTAAAATATCATCATTTTACTAAGAAAATTTCCACTCACAATACTCACACACATATAAACACACTTCACATAAATGTGCCTATCAACTTATGCCATAAATAGTAAAAAGAATATTTCATATATTTATAAAGGATGTAAGCATCATTTGGTAGTCGATCAATAGTAATTTTAATGAAAAGACTTATGGAATAATTTTTTTTTAATAAAAAATGTCAAAACAACATTTAAATTTTTTATATCAATAAAACTTTACTTGCAATAAAAACTTTACAAATTTAAAACTTGAAAAGGACAATTTTGACATTTTACTACTAAATATTAATTTAGTAATTTAAAAAGGTTAAATTGCGTATTATATTAATTTTTATCTTATTATCAAAATAAACTAAAAATAATAATTCAAATTATTGATTATGTCTTTAATTTAGCAAACCTCTCAAAGGCGTCTATGAAGGCACTGAGTTCATCCCTTGTAGCATATGTATCATATGTGTCGTCTGATAATGATACCATTTTCAAATACTTAGCTACCATTGTTCGCGAAAGAGCATACTGAGGCTTGGCTTGAATCCCACATGCCCAGAAATAAATGTCCACGATTCTATCTCTGGCATAGTTAAGCTTCTTTGCTAAATTGGAGTCTCTCCACCACCTGGAAATAACTACGTCAAATACATCCAATACTACATTTTCTATAAATACCGGGTCTTGACCGATTCAAACTCATTACTTGGCAGTCCACTAACGCAATTCGAAACGGTTTTACCCTCACATTTCAATAAAATTAATATTTACTTATGAAAAAAATAAAGGCAATTTGAAAAGGAAAAAAGATTTTTGTCTGACCGATTGTATTCCAATTTATAATTTTGACTTACAATATATATTTCAAGTGTGGCTCTGTATTTGATTATTAAAAATACAACATATGCATTTATATTAGTATTCCAACTATAAGATATAATATCTTTGGAGTAGGTAATAATTTTCTATTTAAAATATCAGATTTGTTTCATTATGTGACGATTTAAACCTAGGAACACGTGACTGACACTAGAAAATAAGAAAGTTTAAAGCTAACAAAATCCATAATAAGCCTTAAAAGAAAAACGTTGAACATTTTACCTTTAAAACTTTACAATGCAATAATTAAATTATGATACACATTATTAAACTAATTTTTTTCAATTTAAACAAATTATACCATCATCATGCATAATATAAAAATAATTAGTTATACAAAATAATATCTCAATGCATCAATCACAAATACATAATATTCAAATTAAAATATGCAATTATACAATTTCTCTATTATGGTACACGGATACTTTTATAAGCACAAACTATGTAGACCTACATAAAATAGCAGGAGAGGAAGCTATTCGACGTAGGGAAGTAGGTCTAACAGAAGATTCCCAAATTCCAGAAAAAATAATTGAGGGGAGTCAGACCTCGCTGAGTAAGCTAATAAAAGAAATGAATGTGGATTGAAAATCTCCTTTAAAATAGGTTTTTATGAAAATATAATATATATATATATATATATATATATATATATATATATATATATATATATATATATATATATAAAGAAATCCATTTTTTTAAAAGGAGAAATAAATTTTTCAATGCTTTTAAAACATTATAGTATAAAAAAACTAGGTAGAACCCTAGTCTCCAATTCTAACAGCCATTCGACTTACTTATATCCAAAACTGTCGAATCCCGAAAGCAAAGCATAAATATGATGCATAGCTACAGCCACGTCACTTAATCCAATATATATATATATATAAAAGAAATCCTTTTTTTTTAAGGAGAAATAAATTTTTCAATGCTTTTAAAACATTATAGTATAAAAAAACTAGGTAGAACCCTAGTCACCAATTCTAATAGCCATTCGACTCACTTATATCCAAAACTGCCGGATCCCAAGAGCAAAGCATCAGCATGATGCATAGCTACAGTCATGCCACTTAATCCAATATCATTAGTGGTGTCTGAGAGCAAAGCATCATCAAACCATCAACCCCAGTGATTTAATAAATATAATCCAACTTTACTAGTGATGTCTGAGAGCAAAACATCACCAGACCTTCGGCCTCAGTAATACAATCAATGCAACCCATATATATATATATATATATATATATATATATATATATATATATATATATATATATATATATATATATATATATATAAAAGAAATCCATTTTTTTTAAAGGAGAAATAAATTTTTCAATGCTTTTAAAACATTATAGTATAAAAAAACTAGGTAGAACCCTAGTCTTTAATTCTAACAGCTATTCAACTCACTTATATCCAAAAATGTTGGATCTCGAGAGCATAGCATCAGCATGATGCATAGCTACAGTCACGTTACTTAATCCAATATCATTAGTGGTGTCCGAGAGCAAAGCATTACCAAACCATCAACCCCAATGATTTAATAAATATAATCCAACTTTACTGGCAATATCTGAGAGCAAAACATCACCAAACCTTCGGCCTCAGTAATATAATCAATGCAACCCAATATTTTACAGGTGTGCACACGGTCCTAATGAAACTTATCAGGTAGCCCGTTCTACTGTAATTTATTTAAAATAAATGAAGATAAATAAAACAAGAAAAATTACAATAAATAAAAATAAAATAAAATAAACCAACTATAAATTAAGTCATGCAATACCATTTGAAGAATACCGACTTGAATCTCATAAAATTAAATTCATAAAAAATTTATGTATTTAATTTGAAAATCCGACATGCAAATCGAATATTAACTTACAAGATTGATGCACTCCTCTACTACGTCGTGTCTGACCTCGACTTGTAGACTCAACCAGAGGGGCATTTAAAAGATAGAAAATAAAAATGACTATAAAAAAATAAAAATCCTAACTTTTAGAATTTCTAAGGAAGACTCGACTTAAACCTAGAATTCAAAACTTATGATCGACCAGATGTCACGTTTTACAAGAAATATACCAAAAATTCGGTAAAGTTTCCTTTGTAAAACGGACATCTCTCTATTGAAAATAGAGTCAATCCTACAAGCAAACACACTTCTAAACTTCACAATAGCTCAACACCTCGGGTTGAGACCTCGAATTACACAATTTCCAACCGAGGTTAACAATACGCGATAAAAATAAATATTAAATAATAATATATTAAAATCACTAAAAATCCATAAAATCAATAATAAATCACAATATAATTTATTTAAACATCAAAACACCAAATATAATTTTTTTTCACAATAGTTAATAAAAATCTCAAATTATTTATATAATTTTAATAAAAATCCAATTTTTTTAAATATTCAACATAAATAGTCAAATTCATATTTAATTATTCAAATAGTTTAAATATATTATAAAAGTAGTTAAAAACTCATTTAATCACAAAAATAGTAAATAATTTATTATTTGAATATAATTTTCAAAAATTAGTATTAATTAATTAAAAATAGTAAATAATTTGTAAAAATTATTTTAATGCCAATTATTATCCCATAATTATTTAAAACATATTATTTAACTATAATTTCAACAAAAATACACAATTAACCTATAAATCCAATATTCACATAATACTAAAATATTCCCAAAAATTATATAAAATTATTAAAAATTATTTTATCAATACTAAAATTACTAACTTAAATTAGCAGCACTAATTTAATCAAATTTCCATTCAAAATAATTAAATAACATAATTACCAAAAATACATTTTTTAATATTAAAGTATTCAAAAATACCCATTATTCAAATTAATTCAAAAAAATATTAAAAAAATATATATTTAAGTAGATTGAGCTACCATAATCACATTATCAAAGAGAAAAACCATGGATCAAACACAATAATCAAATAAAATTTCAAAACCCTAATGATAAATAAACTAAAACTTGCTAGAACTCAAAACCAAAGAGGATTGAGCTCAAACGGAGCTTGAAAATGAACTCACCGAGGCTAGGAGGTCCAAAAAAGACTAGAACAACGAGCTCTTGTGGCCGGAATCACCACCGGCATCGATGGAAGCTCCCTGGTGCTGTCTTTATCTCCGATGATTCCAACAGCTCCAGGCGCTCTGATAGGTGATGGAGAGGAAGGGGGAGAAGAAGGAAGAGAATGGTGATGACAGGTGATGAGTTGGTGGCAGTCCAACGGGGTTGGGTGGCGCTGGAAGTTGTTGTGTAGCATAGGGAAGAAGAAAGAAAATTTCAAGGAAAAGAAAAAGAATGGTGGGGAAGAGAATAGTTGAACCATGCTTTTTCACTATTTTTTATTTTTATTTTATATATATATATATATACACACACATCAACACACTATATTATAATAACAATAATAATACTATCAATATAAATAATAATATTAATAACAATAAAAATATTAATAATAATACTATTAAAAATATTAGCAATGAAAATAATTTTATTACTTAAAATAATAAAACTCACAAAATAATTATTTTATGTAAATAAAATATTTAGAATAAAATAAATGAATAATATACACAACTCATGATAATATATAAATAAAATTTAAAATTTTATTAATACTGCATATCTCAAAATAATTTTATATTATTTAAAATATGGGGTAATTACACATTAATTAGATTTATATACATATTTCAAGTATTTGACATTTGACTAATAAACATATGATATGTATAAGAATTTGTATTGAAATTATTTTTTAATGTAAAAGAAAGACAACGATACATGTAGCTGCCTACGACTGATACAGCTTGCAACAGAATAAAATTTTTAAAATTTATAGTTGTATGTCCTTTTTTTTTTTTTCCTCCAATTCAAGGGGACAAAAATTAACATGGAGAAAGGTATTTTGACAATTTTTCATGATTTGTTGTGTCACAAGTCGCAATATGTTGCTTTAACAAGAAGATTAAATTTTCGTAAACGTAAGATGTTGAGTATGAGAATTATGTACAAAAGTTTTATTTTTTATAAAGTCCTCTTAGTTCGACTACATAATAAGATATAAGAAGCATTAGTAATCACTATCTAAAAAAGGATAATTATTTATATAGCTAGTAGCTACATGATTAATAATATTTATGGGAAGTGAAATTACTTTTATAGTCTTCCCTCCCATTTCATGCCCCATGTACATGGGTGATCCATGCAATTTTTTCTAAAAAAAAAAAAATTATCTTTTACAAGTGGCTATATAATTTGTGGATGTCACTACCAGTGACACCTATTATTGTCCCCAAAAAATTATTTTTATGAAGTTCTAACTATTATAAAATTTTTTATAAGCAATTTTAATCTTCTATTACTAATATGAAGAAAAATCACTTGGCAACAAGCCAGGAAAAAGCCCTCACTGAAAAACTAACCCACAATTTTTAAACAGCTCATCTTTACCTTACGACCTTGTTTATACAGTAGCTGTAATCGATTAAAATCTAACTTCGCGAAATCAAGTATAGTTGGATTTGGAGACTCATCTTTTCATAGAAATCAATGTATTGCCTAGCCTCCACTCTTGGCAGGCTTTTGTGAAAGGACAGGATTAGAGCATTCCTTATTCGTTGTCCAAGATGAGGGAGCCTCGTTTGCTCAAGCAAGGACTCCAAGTGAAACCTTGTAAAAGCAACAGCTTCATCTAGAATGTATTCTCCATGCATACTAAAAAAGCTTGCTTCATAGAGCCCCAGAACACCTCTAACATCATGGGTGATGTCTTCCTTGAACTTTCCATAGTTGTCGTCGAATTTCTTAAATACATCTGTGTATTTTAATACAAACAATAGAACAAATTAAAACGATATCCTTGCTTCCTACTCTCTTTACTATCATTGCATATTATAGGGTGAAATAATATGTGTGTGTGTGAGAGAGAGAAAGAGAGCACTTACCACAAGTTATTCTATATCCATATTGTCTCAGAACTGCAAATAAAATTGAAATCGTATAGATGTCATAGTCCTTTTCACCAAGGATTTTAGGAAAAGCATCAAATATATTATTTAGCTGCTCGTCTATTTCTGTTTCGAAATGATACGAAACACCAAGACGACACAACAAGTTGATCAACTCAATATTCTTGATTGCATCTTCGGTCGAAGCCATTAACATTTCATATACTTGACCTTTCAGAACCTCCACTTGTCTCGTGCATGCTTCACATTCCTGTGCGTGCAAGCAGAAAAAGAAAACAAATTATTTATACAACGACATGGAGTTATTGATGCCTTATTAACAAATGAAAGTTATCCATACCGAATTGGATAACTGAAAAGAAGCCAAGCTATCATAATCCCACAAAGTATTAGGCAAGGATCTGGCAAGTTTGTCTTGCTTAGTGTGTCTTGCTGCAGAGTTGAACGATTCTTGACTCATATCTCCGGACCGAGTTGGGAGAGACACAGAAAGTTTTGCGAAAAAGTATGAAGACAAGATGCAAAAAGAGGTTGTTCTGGTTTCTAGCCTATGCTAGCGTCTTTAAGACGAGTTTGGGTTTACCATTTATTTTCTTTTAGGGTTTGTTTGGAATAAATTTTGTGAAGCTATATTTCTAAATGACTAACATATCCTCATTATATTTATTTTGAAAAAAAAAAAAAAAAAATCTCTTGGTACCAAGACCAGGTCTCTTGGTACTTGTTTTCACCCGTAGCATGAAGCTTAATATGAAGAGCAGTAATGCCAAGTTCCTTGCATATCTGAGAAACGCCCTGTGCAGCAAGCATGGCAGGTCCAAGAGTGACATTTTCTTCCTTTGGCTCTCTTGTCTTCTTCTTCGACATTGCTTCAAGGGTTGGATTTGATTAGGCTAAATGCTAAGAGACGACTACCACTGTCTGGCAAATAGATTTGTTGAGTTGTGTATTTGTTTACAATTATTCAAATATTTTTAATTAATTTAACCTTAATTTAGCTTTTTATATAATCATAATTTTATTTTTAATGAATTTTGAATTAACAATTAAAAATTTATAAATTGTAACATTAATTTAAAAATATAATTAAAAATAAATATTTAAAAAGAACTTCAATATTAATTTGAGTGTTAAATAATTACACTTTTAATAATGTAATATGAAAATATAATCTATTTATCTTTGACAAAAATTAAAATTAACTTAAAGTCTAAATTTATACTAAACACAGTATAACAAAATATGAAATGAATTTCACAAACTATTTATTTGAACCAAACACACTTCATTAATAAAAATTCATTTGCAAATGAATTCAAATTTGAAATTCATTTCTAAATGAAATGAATTCCTTAGTAAAATCAAATCAAACAAAGATTTAGGAAAAATGTGCAAATTGGACCCCCACATTTTACCCTAGTTTTACATTGGATTCTATGTATATATATATATATATATTTTTGGGCTCAATTTGGAACTTCTTTTCTGGAAATGTAGACCATATTGAACCTTTGCTGAGTACAATCAAAATTTTGTAACTTTTTTTTAGTACACAATTAAGTGCTATAAATTAATAAAAAAAATTAACTTTAATGGATACTAACAAATACAATTGATACTCTTTTTTAGAAATATATATGTAATCTAATTATAAAATTTTAAAATTTTTTAATCCTATAAAATAAATTTTTTAAGTTTCTTAAAATTTTTAAAATTTTGCAATCAAGTGATATAATTTTCAAAAAATTTAACCAAATTTATTCGTTAATATAAATAGCAAATTGATATTTAACCTAAAATTTAATTTTAATTTTGAATTAAAAAATTTTAAATTTTATTCATCAATTTAAATGTTTAAACCTACACAATAATAGATGAACAATTTTTTAAAAAATTGATGAATAAAATTTAAAATCAACCGTTAAAATCAAATTTTAGGTCAATGATCAATTCATTATTTATATTAACAAATAAATTTTGTCATTTTTTTAAAATTTATACCACTTGATTGTAAAATTTTTAAAATTTTAAAAAATTATTAAAATTATTTAATAGGTTTAAAAACTTTTAAAATTTTATAATCAGGTTATATGTATTTCTAAAAAAATATCAACTTTATTTGTTAGTATCCACTACAATTAATTTTTTATTAATTTTTTTGACTTTATTGTATTAAAAAAAGTTACAAAATTTGAATGTACTCAGTAAAGATCCAATATGGTCTATATTTCCAAAATAAAAGTTTCAATTTGAAAAAAAAAAAACATAGAATCTAATTTGAAATTAGGATAAAATATGGGGTTCAATTTACACCTTGTCCCTTTCTTATATTAGAAGAAATAATATTAAACGGCAATACCTTGGGACTAATGTTTTTAATTATTATTATTATTTTTTTGGGTTAATGTCAAATGATCTTTTCATTTTTTAACATAATGACAAATGAACTCTTGAGCTATGATATATGACATTATTTTTTTTTTCAGAACATGACATTTTAATATTATATTATTACCTCCTAAAACTTAAATCAAGTATTCGCTAAGAAAAAAATAATAATAATAAATCCAACAAACAGTTGCTACCTCCCTCCATTTTGGACAGTAACGCTAGGTATAGTTGCCAACTTTGACAGTGATATAATTGGCCAACTAATAAATTATGTCATTTTTTATATATATTTTTATTTAATTATATAGATATATAATTTTAGAATTTTAAATTTGAAAATAACCCTAATTCATCTACTAATAGTTATTTCTTTTACTTTTACCATTAATTAGTGTGTTTTTCATTAATAAAAAAAATTGAGCTTACTATGCACGGATTGAGGAGAATATAAAGGAAAGGGAAGGGAATAAAAGAATAATTAAATCTTATGTTATTTGACTATTAAAAGTTAATAGAGGGGGAAAGAAATTGAAGGGGAATTATCCCCCTTATTCCTCTTATATAAGGTGAAATTGATTACATTCCAAAGTGGGGTGTAAAATATTTTAACTCCAAAACACATTGTAATTTGAAAACTTATTTCCTATCTAAACATTTCTCCTTCTTTTTCCTTTGTTAATTAATTTTAAGTTACCAAACACAACAAAATCTATAGTTTTTATTCCTTGCCCTTCCCTTTCCTTCCATTCCCTTTAGAAAAACTTCCCTTCCTTCATCTTTGCCATGCATATTGTTACACTAAATCTAGACTCATTCTAATTTTCCAATCTAGACTCATTCTAATTTTCCTTCTTCATCTTGTTCCCTCTTTATTCCCTCTTGTTATTTTCATCTTCTTCTTGCTTGTCGTTCCCCATCACGACCGTTCATCCTTATCCTTCCGATCATCATCGTTGGTCATCTTTATCCCTCTGATCATCAATCCTCCATTGTTGTCCTTGTCCATCTGCTTGTGTGTTTTCTTAATTGTTTTGATGAAATACTTTGATTTTTGTTGTGGTTGATGAGTAGGGTTGAATTTGAGTTAGAAGTTGATGAGTATGGTTTGGTATTAATTATTAATTGATGGGTTTTGATTATTAGGTTATGGGTAAATTTAATTTTAATTTATTAGTAATTTGTATGGCTTAATTTTGAGTTTTAGTTAACGGTTATGCTTAATTTTTGGTAATTAATTAATGGGTATTATTTAAACTTGGTTAGTAGTTGATTGATAATTGTTATTATTTATTAATGAGCATTCTTAAATTTTTTTAATTAGTTTGTGGGTATAGTTTAATTTTTATTATTAGTTGATGAATATGTTTTGGTATGCTTTAATTTTGATTATTAGTTTATGGGTGTTGTTGGGATTAAATATGCATGTACTAGTATAGACAGAACATGATTAGTATTGTCACGATCCGAACCCGAGGGCACGTGACCGGCACTAGGGAATGGGAAGGCATAAGGCCCCCGAAACCCGTAGTAAGCCTTAAAGAGAAGATAAACATCTCCTAACAATTTAAAACTTTATTTTAAAATAGAACACATTATCAAATTGATTTTTCTTAAAAATAAACAGATTCAAGTGCTTAATAGAAATGTGTTTCAACGTCACGTGTTATAAATTAAACTTAAATCTTTTACATAAGTGTGGTTCGTACAAATAAATTACACAAATATACTTAAATCATATAATTCTTAGTACATTTACTACTGCAACATCCTAGAATAATGCAACAGTACATCTTACAATGACCTACATAAAATAGTCGGTGAAGAAGAAACCCGGCGTGGAGGTAGTCTGAGGTCGAACTCCCAAGCTCCTGAAAAAAAAAATTGAGGGGAATCATACCTCACTGAGTAAGTCAATAAAAGAGTTGTACGATTTGAAAACCGTTTTGAAAACTATATATATTTATAGTGAAAATAATTTATAATGTGTAGGTATATCTTTTGAAAAATCTCGGTAGAACCCTAAACCCAAAAATCTAAATGGCCAACTGGGCCCACTTATTCCAACTAAACTACCGGTCCCCGAGAGCAAAGGCATTAACCGAGGCACCAAGTCGTAGTCATCCACTTAATCCAAATATATGGCACTGGCGATCCCCGAGAGCAAAGACATCGACTGAGGCACCCATCCCAATCCATTATTAACCTTACAATCACTGGCGGTTCCCGAGAGCAAAGGCTTCTACCAAGGCACCCATCCCAGTTTAGCATTCACCAATCATATATATATTTCGGATCCGTCTCTCAATCTCTACCATGTGCACATAGTCCTGGTGAAGCCCACCAGGTAGCCCGTTTTACCAAAATTTCTCAAAATCGATTTTAAATAAATAAAATGCATTTAAATCTTAAATAATAGCATTAAATTAACTAAATCATATAATCAATATAATAAAAATACGAGCACATGCATTCTTTAAGTAAACACATGCACAGATCATTTTATTGACTTACAAGATGAATGCGAAGGTTGATGACCACGCGTCTGCCTCGGTCTCACGGCTTCTGCTCCGATATGCTCTAAAAGAAAAATAACAAATCGACTTTTAAAACATGACTATGGAATCGAAATCAACAATCAACAAAATAATGAAATTACACGCTGACTCGAGAAAAATCAGACAAGACTCGATAGACAGGATATAACCTAACTAACGATAGAAATCATAACGAATATCACGTTTTATGAGAAAATCTACTGAAATTTTGGCAAAGTCTCCTCTGTAAAACGGACATCTCTCTACCAAAGGTAGAGCCAGACCTGCATAAAAATGCACTTCTAATAACTACAAACATACACACTCGAGTCGGGCTCCCAAAACTACACTTAGCCCCGACCGAGATCACAACTCAACAAAACATCAAGAATTAGTATCATTTATTTTCCAAATACATATTACACATACATATATACTAAAAATAAAAAATATATATATAAAATCTCAATTATTCAAAAATTAAACAACTAAATTAGCATTTCATCTTCAAAATATAATTATAACCCAATTTAAAACCATTGTACCCAAACATGCTAAATGCAACCATATATTAAATTTTTAATACCAAAATAATATATTATAAATATATATCATATTTGGAATTAATATTTAAAATTAACACTACTTAAGTAAAAATATCAATTAATTTATAAAAATTGTCTAAACCTCTTAAATAATGATAAAACTAACTAAAATATATATTTAACTATAATTAGCATAAAATTACATTTTTACCCCTAAATACATAATTTACATAATGTATTATTAGTATTAAAAATATTCCTTAAAATTATTTAATCATCCCTAAAATTATTTTCTCAAAAAATTAATCTTCCTAATATAATTAAAACATAAAATCAACCAATAATTTCTTCTAAAAATATAATTTAACCTAAAAATCACATTTGACATAAACTCAAAAATATTTATAAAAATAGTATAAAAATCACAAAAATTATAATTGGAGTTCTAAAATTAATAACATTCACTAATAACTTCAATTATTAAAATTTTATAAATTTTTAACAATAAATTTTGAAATTAACATAAATACCAATTAAATACCTAAAATTTATATAAACCTCTAATTAACACCAAAATTCCTAAAACCTTAAAATCAACCTAAAACCTTACAAAATATAATTTTAATTATTCTAAATTCACTAATTAACCCAAAGAAAAATCCAATAATTCAACTAAAAATTAAATAAAATTATACAAAAATTCTGTAAATTAAGGAAAATTAAGAAAAATGCTTAAAAATTCGAATTGGAGCATTTAAGTGGCATAATTCAACATATACCTAAGAACAACCTAAAATCAACATCCATTTTCGATCAACAACCAGAAAATGACCTAAAATTAACCTAAAAACAACCCAGAGCAACTCACCTTCAACCTCAAATTTCAACGCCGGAGGTGAGTTCCAGCGGCGGCTCTTGGCTTGGACAGACACCTAAGAGGATGAAGGAAGTTAGGGAAGCTTGGGTGGCGATGGATCAAACTCCAACAGTAACAAGAAAGCTTCGACCGAGAGTGGAAGGGGACAGGGCGCTGGAAATGGAAGAAAGAGAGGAGGAAGAAGAAGCTGGTGACGGCAATGGCAGCTCCAGGAGGTCGAAACTTGCTGGAGGGAGAGGAGAAGTGACAGAGACGGTGATGAACAAGGAGGAGGGGCTGAGGTTTTCGGGTGGTCTTTGTTTCTCTGTTGCTTTCTTTCTTTCTTTCTTTTGTCTTGTTGTTTTTGGTTTTGGTCCTTTACATCTACATATATATATATATATATAAACTATTAATATATAATTATGCATATATGGGTATAGTAAATATTGGTATATGTACACATATACTACTTTTACATATACATACATATACACAAGCTATTTTAATGCACTCACACACACATAAAATAATAATTAAGCCTAAATATATATATATATATATATATATATATATATATATATATATATATATATATATATATATATATATATATATATATATATATATATATATATATATATATGCATGTTCATAGCAACACATAAATAGCCATAAAGTTAATATAGTTTAAAATCGTAATAATAATAATAATGATAATAATAAATAATGAAATTTTAGACAATAAATAAATAATACTGACATATATAATCATTTCATAAGTTAATAACCCTTAAAATAATATTAACAATGGTATAATATAATTCAAAAGTAATTATTAATAACACAGTTTGGAAATTACTTGATTTAAATAAAAATATAGGGTATGACAAGTGTATTATGTCGGGGTGCATAGGTTTAGGCAACCATTTATTGGTTGTTATTGATAAAGGAGGGTCTCGCCTGAATAAGCAATGTAAATTGAAGTCACCACCCAACTTTTATCAGAAAATGGAAAATGAATAATAACTCACTTTGCTAACTGGAGATTTCAGGTTCAGGGGATAGCATCTACTTATTCTATTTCTTATTATACATTGTTTAATTACTCATTCCTTCACCTTAGTTTTGGTTTTAATGATGCATTTCTCACACTTGATTATTAGTCAATTTAAAATTGCTTTGAAAATGGAATTTGAAATACACGATAGTTGGATTTAACATGCATACATTACAAAATAAGGAAATTAATAAATATCAACTAATCACAATTAGCTAAACAGATAATGCAAATAAATAGACAAGTGGTAAGCAACACACAAGCATGCAAAAGATAGTAAATAAAATAAATAAACAAACAAACAAAACGAAAATAGGAAAAAGGATTACAACCTTAGAAACAACTTATTCTAGTAAATACATCCAAATTAGAAAATAAAAGGGGAATTTGGGTTAAAGATTACATTGCTTTGAGAAATTTTTCTATTCTATTAAATACATCAAAAATGGAAAATGAAATAAAAGAAAGTTCCTATCCTAATAAACTTGCAAAACAAGGATTAGTCTTTATACACATTCAAGCACACATCTCATTTCAACAATTATATAGTTCGTTCATTCACATGATATAGTAGAGATAATAATGAAAAGAAGAATAATTAAAATAATAGAATCATCAAAGCAAACCAACAAATAAAGATGCTAATGAGGATGTATGATATAAAGTTTAAATATTTAAATATTTTGGTGCCAAATTGCCATTTTTATTGTGAAAGTAGAATTTTGTAACAAAGAAAATGCAAGGAAATTGAAATAAAGAAATAAAAGTAATAAAATAGTAAAAATGTCAAAAATGAAAATAAGATAATAGAACTACAAATAAAAAGATGAAGATGCAAATAAAATAATAAAAATTAGTAAAAATACAATTTTTACCACAAAAATGGGAATTTTATTGTAATACCCTATGTTTTAACTAAATAAAGTAATTTTATATTTAAATCTTTAATAAATACTTTTAGGTTATATTATATAAATGATAATTATTATTTTTTTTCTATCTAATGGAGGTATATATATATATATATATATATATATATATATATATATATATATATATATATGTATGTTAATATCATATTTAGGGTTAAATATTATTTTAGATGTGTATATTAAAGTAATTTATGTATATATGTATGTATATGTAGTATATGTATATATATATATATATATATATATATATATATATGGTTTTGTGAAGAAAACAAAAGAAAAAAAAAAAGAAAAAAAGAAAGAAAGAAGAGCACTTACCTCCGGAAACCGAAACCTCCCAACCCAACAGCATCTCCCCACTTCTTCTTGTCACCATCTTTGCCTCTCCTCTCCCTGTGCAGCTCCCTCCGTCGCCTAAGACTCCATTTCCGCCGCGAGCTGAAGCTTCCTAGTTGCTGCTGCTGCTGCCTTCTCCTTCCTCACGATAGGACTCCCTTCTCCCCGTCAGACAGCAAGCTCTCTCCCCCTTCCCACACGACAACACATCCTGCCAGCTGAATCTTCGCTCGCAATTATTGTCCACCTCGCCTGTGCTGCTCGATCTCCTCCATTTCTCCCGGCAACAGTAAGCTTTCCTCCTCTTCTCCCTCGTCCTGCTGACAATGAGTAACGCTCACTTGGTCCTTCCTTCCTTCGATTTCTTTGCTTGATTTTAGTGGATCCTAGGTTAGTTATAGTGGTTTAGTATGTTTTGAAGTTGGTTTTAATGCTTTTGAAACTTTTGGTAATTTAGTTAAATTTCCAGAAATTATTTAATATTTAATTGGCTTTATTTTATAATTATTTGGGTATAATTCATAACTAGGGTGGTTGTTAATAATTATTTTTGAGTGAAACAAATTTTATTGAAATTTTTAGGAATTCTTGCAAATTTGGTAGAATTTTTGGAAATGTTAGTAATATTTTGTTAATTTTCGAAAATTATAGTTAAAAATTGTGAAATTTTGATAAATGAGGTTATTAGTGAATGTTATAAATTTTAGAACTCGAATTATAATTTTTGAGATTTTATTACTATTTTTATAAATATTTTTGAGTTTATGTAAAATGTGATTTTTAGGTTAAATAATATTTTTGGGAGAAAAATATATATTTTTTTTAGTTGATTAAATGTTTTAATTATATTAGGAGGAATTATTTTGAGAAAAATAAGTTTTAGATGATTAGATAATTTTAAGGAATTATTTTAGTATAAATAGCATATTGTGTAAATTATGTATTTTACGGGGGTAAAAAAATGTAATTTTACGCTATATATAGTTAAATATATATATTAATTAGTTTTATTAATATTTAAGGGGTCTAGACAATTTGTATAAATTAATTGATTTTTTTATTTAAGTGGGGTTAATTTTGAATATTAAATCCCAAATATTATATATATATATATATATATATATATATATAATACATTTAATGGATTTAAAATTAGGTTATAATTATGTTTGACAAAGGAATACAAAATTTAGTAGTTTAATTTTTTTGAATAATTGAGATTTCATATATTTTTTGTCTATTTTTAGTATATTTGTATGTGAAATTTGTGTTTTGAGAAAAAATGTTAATAATTCTCGATATTATGTTGAGTTGTGATCTCGGTCGAGGCTGAGTGTAGTTTTGGGAGCCCGACTCGAGTGTGGATGTTGTGGATATTAGAAGTGCATTTTCTATGCAGGTCTGGCTCTACCTTCGGTAGAGAGATATCCGTTTTACAGAGGAGACTCTGTCGAAATTTCGATAGATTTTCTCGTAAAACATGATATTCGTAAAATTTCTACCGTTAGTTAGGTTATATCCTGTCTATCGAGTCTTGCCCACTTTCCTCGAGTCAGCCTGAAATTTCATTATTTTTTTAACTGTTGATTTTGATTCCATAGTCATATTCTAAAAGTCGATTCATTATTTTTCTTTTAAAGCATATCGGAGCAGAAGCTGTGAGACCGAGGCAGACATGTGGTCGTCAGCCTTCGCATTCATCCTGTAAGTCAATAGAACGATCTGTGCGTGTGTTTTAATTAACAAATGCGTGCGATCATATTTTTATATTGATTATATGGTTTATTTAATTTAATGTTACTATTTAAGATTTAAATTCATTTTATTTAAAATCGATTTTGAGAAATTTTGGTAGAATGGGCTACTTGGTGGGCTTCACCAAGACTATGTGCACATGGTAGAGATTGAGAGATGGATCTGTGATATATATATGATTGATGAATGTTAAACTGGGACGGGTGCCTCGGTGGAAGCCTTTGCTCTTGGGGACCGCCAGTGATTGTAAAGTTAATAATGGACTGGGATGCGTGCCTCGGTTGATGCCTTTGCTCTCGAGGACCACCAATGGCATATATTTGGATTAAGTGAATGACTATGGCTTGGTGCCTCAGTTGATGCCTTTGCTCTAGGGGACCAGTAGTCTAGTTGGAATAAGTGAGCCCAATTGGCCATTTAGATTTTTAGGTTTAGGGTTCTACCGAGATTTTTCAAAAACTATACTTATACATTATAAATTATTTTCACTATAAACATATATAGTTTTCAAAGGTTTTCAAACCGTATAGCTCTTTTTATTGACTTACTCAGTGAGGTCTGATTCCCCTCAATTTATTTTTTTTCAGGAGCTTGGGAGTTCAACCTCAGACTACCTCCACGCCGGGTTTCTTCTTCACCGGCTATTTTATGTAGGTCACTGTAAGTTGTACTGTGTGTTAATCTAGGTTGCTGCAATAGTATATGTACTAAAGATTTGTATGGTTTAAACATAATTGTGTAATTTATTTGTGTAAACCACGCTTATGTATAAGATTTAAATTTGATTTATAATATGAGACGTTGAAGCACATTTTATTTAAGCAGTTGAATTTGTGTATTTTAAGAAAAATCAGTTTGATAATGTGTTCTGTTTTAAAATAAATTTTTAAATTGTAAGGGGTTGTTTATCTTTTCTTTAAGGCTTATTACGGGTTTCGGGGGCCTTATGCCTTCCCATTCCCTAGTGCCGATCATGTGCCCCTCGGGTTCGGGTCATGACAAAGTTGGTATCAGAGCATTTGAATAATTGTCCATGTTTGTCTTTCTATGTAACTACTGCAGCTTTAGGGTTGATAATTGTCTTTGAGATGTTATTGTTTCTAATTCCGTGTTGCATTAAATATTCTTACCCCCGTTTTGAATTCAATTTTCCTTGTCTTCTTTTCAGAATGAGGCGTGTGCATACCAACCTCGATGTCGATCCGACCCTTAGACTTGATGAGCAGTTTGTGCACGATGAAGCTCCCCTTCCTGCTCCACATCGTAGGGGCAGAGGTAGAGGTAGAGGTTGAGCCAGGGTAGCTGCAGTTGAGATTCCTGATCAGCAGCTAGTCGAGCCTGAAGCCCCAGCTGTTGACCCTACAGCCTTTGCAGCTGGACTGGCAGGGATTAATCAGGGTCTAGCAACATTGAATCAGGCGATGCCCCTTATACAGCAGATGCTTCAGTAGAGGAACCAGGGGATGTCAGACATTGAAGCAGCCCTTCTTTACTCTCGGATCGATAGAGTTTCTTTCAACGGTACGGGTGATGCCTTAGACTTCATTAATGCGATTGAGGCACGCACCAGGATGGGACACACAGATTATCAAAGGATTATGATTATGGAGTTGTTGGTTCAGGCGACCGCTCAGGACTGGTTTATGTAGTCGATTCAGCCATCGATGCACGAGCTGACTTGGCCAGAGTTTAAGGATCGCTTTTTGAGATTTTTCTGTCCTCCAGCCACCAGAGATACCTACAGGTGGCAACTACTCCACATCACTAAAGGCGATAGGTCAGTGGAGGACTATACCAGAGAGTTTAATAGGTTGTCCCAACGTGCAGAAGATATCAGGAGGGACCCTTACAGAGCAGTGGAGCTGTATGTTACTGGATTAGGACCTGCTTTTGTTGGTATGCATACCGAGGACCGCACCCTAGAGAGTTTCATTGAGGAGGCTTATTTGATTGAGAGGCGACATACCCGCCAGGCCACCATGATAGATCCTTATATGGTCGGGGGCAGTGGTTATGGTGTAGCTCCCGGATACCAGCAGCCAGCATTTCACATCGACAGTTCGAGTCAGCAAGCTGCGGGTAGTTCTCAGCAGAGTGGTAAGAGGTCCAGGACTCACCGAGTTGGTCGACATGGTTATGCCACGAATAAGAGAATCGGCAGGAGTTATAGATTCGATACATGAGTTAGTAGCAGTAGTAGTGGGCAGAGTTCCGGGCAGAGTAGTTCTGGGTCTGGAGCCAGTGCTTGCGCGAGTTGTGGACAATTTCATCAGGGCCCATGTCATATGTTGATGAGCGCTTGCTTCAGATGTGGACAGGTTGGACATCTTGCCAGAGCTTGTCCCCACTCCGGATACCAGCCACAGTACGTTCAGGGTTCGTCTTCCTCAGTGGCTCAGCTCTACTATTCGATGCCTCAGCAGTATCAAGCACCTATACAGCCACAGCAGAGACCACCTCAACCTATGAGTCAGCAAGGTCAAGATTCAGTTGGTAGACCTAGTGGACGTGGTTTTGCACAGCCTTCGACTTCTCAACAGGCAGGTCGTGGTCAGTCTCGAGTGTTCACTTTGACACCACAAGACGTTTAGACTTCGAATGCAGTGGTAGCAGGTATTCTCTCAGTCTGTGCATGCGATGCTAAAGTGTTGTTTGATCCCGGTGCTTCACATTCCTTCATTTCTCCTATGTTCACTTCGAGAATCGAGTGGCAGCCTTCTAGGTTGTCCTTTCCTCTATCTGTTTCGACTCCTCTTAGTGACGAGTTGGAGACAAATGTCTTCTTTCCTTCATGTCCGGTGATAGTTGATGGTAAAGAACTATTGGCGGACTTAGTATTGCTTAATGTGCTGGAATTCGATGTCATTTTGGGCATGGATTGGTTGTCGAGGTATTATGCTTCGGTGAATTGTAGAGAGAAAGAAGTAGTGTTCAGAATTCCAGATGAGGAAGAATTTTGTTTCAAGGGTGAAAAGAGCTCCATGCCTCATAATCTCATTTTCGCCATTACAGCCCGGAAGATGCTTAAAAGGGGTTGTCAGGGTTACTTGGCAGTGGTAAGAGATGTTGAGAAGGAGAATGTGGCAATTGAGCAGGTGCCAGTGGTGTGTGAATTTCTGGATGTCTTTCCTGAAGAATTACCAGGATTACCACCAGACAGAGAGATAGGGTTCTGTATTGATGCCATACCTAGTACGGATCCTATTTCTATGCCACCCTACAGAATGGCACCAGCTGAACTACAGGAGCTAAAAGAGCAGTTGCAGGAGTTGCTTGATAAGGGTTTCATCAGACCCAGTACATCACCTTGGGGTGCTCCGGTGTTGTTCGTGAAGAAGAAAGATGGTAGCCTTCGACTTTGTATCAACTACCGACAGTTGAATAAGGTCACCATCAAGAACAAGTACCCACTTCTGAGGATCAACGACCTGTTTGATCAACTTCAGGGTGCTACATGCTTCTCTAAAATAGATCTGAGATCTGGGTATCACCAATTGAGGATCAGAAGAGGTGATGAGCCCAAGACAGCCTTTTGAACAAGATATGGCCATTATGAGTTTTTAGTAATGTCCTTTGGGTTGACTAATGCTCCAGCAGCCTTTATGGACTTGATGAATCGGGTATTCAGGCCATACTTGGATCGGTTTGTGATAGTTTTCATTGATGATATCTTGGTTTATTCCAAGAGTGAGGTTGAGCATGTGATGCATCTAAGAAGGGTACTTCAGACTTTAAGGGAGCACAGGTTGTATGCCAAATTCTCAAAGTGCGAGTTCTGGTTGCATCAAGTGGCATTTCTAGGCCACGTGGTTTCTCGAGATGGCATATAGGTGGACCCTAAGAAGATAGAGGCTATTATAGAGTGGTCAAGGCCGACTACAGTTAAGGAGGTACGGAGTTTCCTGGGTCTAGCAGGCTATTACAGAAGATTTGTGAAGGACTTCTCTAAAATTGTTGCACCTTTGACAAGGTTGACCTAGAAGAATGCTAAGTTTGTATGGACAGACAAATGTGAAGAGCACTTTCAATTGTTAAAGGACTTGTTGACGTCGGCTCCAATTCTAACTTTGCCTTCTGGAAATGAAGGATATACAGTGTATTATGATGCTTCCAGAATAGGATTGGGCTGTGTGTTGATGCAAAATGGCCAAGTGATTGCTTATGCTTCGAGGCAGTTGAAGAAGCACGAGTAAAACTATCCTACTCACGATCTGGAGATGGCAGCCGTGGTGTTTGCTTTAAAAATATGGAGGCATTACGTGTACGGGGTGACGTGTGAGATATACATTGATCATAAGAGCTTGAAATATATTTTCCAGCAGAGGGACTTGAATTTGAGGCAGAGGAGATTGAATTTGAGGCAGAGGAGATGGATGGAACTCCTTAAGGATTATGATTGCTCCATTTTATACCATCCAAGCAAGGTGAATGTTGTTGTGGATGCCTTGAGTAGAAAATCAACAGGCAGCGTTGCCCATATTAGCACAAAGAGAAGGCCCATTATCAAGGAGTTGCATAGGTTGATTGATCGGGGGTTGCAGATGAAAGTTACCAGAAAGTGCCTTTTAGCTTAATTCAATGTACGATCAGTATATTTGGATCGGGTTAAGGTAGCTCAGAGTAGAGACCCTCAGTTGCAGAGGATTATGTATGAAGTGCAACAAGGGCAGTCACGAGACTTTGTGATTGACAGAGAAGGTGTACTACGGTTGGGCACTAGGATTTGTGTGCCAGATGTTGATGACTTAAGAAAGGAGAGTATGGAAGAAGCATATTTTTCTACATATAATGTTCATCCAGGTTCTACCAAGATGTATCATAATTTGAAGGATACATATTGATGGAATGGAATGAAGAAAGACATTACAGAGTTTGTATCCAGGTGCCTGACTTACCAGCAAGTAAAGCTTGAACATCAAGGACCCTCGGGACTATTACAACCCATGCCAATTCCTGAATGGAAATGGGATATGATAGCCATGGATTTCGTGACTGGGCTACCTCGGACTACTAGAGGTTATGACGCTATTTGGGTGATTGTTGACAGGTTAACTAAGTCAACACACTTTCTACCTATAAAGAAGACGTACTCTACTGATAGATTGGCAAAGCTTTACGTCAATAGGATTGTTTGTCTACATAGAGTACCTGTGAGCATAGTGTCGGATAGAGGAGCCACCTTTACCTCAATCTTTTGGCAAGAATTACATAAGGCCTTGGGTACCAGATTGGATTTTAGTACGGCCTTCCACCCTCAGACAGATGGTCAGTCAGAGAGGACCATCCAGACATTAGAAGATATGCTGAGGATGTGTGTAATAGATTTTGGAGGACAATGGGATTCACACTTGCCACTGATTGAGTTTGCTTATAATAACAACTATTATGCTAGCATCGAGATGGCTCCGTATGAGGCACTATATGGTAGGAAGTGTAGATCACCTTTGTGTTGGGAGATTGGTGAAAGGCAGTTAATGGGACCAGAGTTGGTGCAGATCACTTCAGAGAAAGTCCCCATTATACAGCAGCGATTGAAGACAGCCTTCAGCAGACTGAAGAGCTATGTTGACCCTAGGAGGAAGGATGTATCCTTTATGGTTGGTGACATGGTGTTCCTGAAGGTGTCTCCAATGAAAGGAGTTATGAGATTTGGCAAGAAGGGTAAGCTAGCTCCCAGATACATTGGACCGTTTGAAATTTGGTCTAGAGTGGGGGAAGTGGCATATAGGCTGGTGTTACCGCTAGAATTGTCGAGAATCCATCTTGTATTTTATGTGTCCATGCTGAGGAAATACGTCCCTAATCCGTCTCACGTGTTGCAACCTCAAACCATAAAGCTTAGCGATGATTTGACTTACGAGGAGTACCCGGTGGCAATTGTAGATCGCCAAATTCGTCAATTGCTGACTAAGGAGATACTGATGGTGAAGGTGCTATGGAGTAACCATTCCACAGAGGATTGCACCTGGGAAACTGAAGCCGAGATGCGAGTTTTATTCCCGTATCTCTTTCCTTCTTAGCCTTGTAATTCTTCTTTTCTTTCTTTTTTTGAATTCAGGGACGAATTCATATAAGGAGGGGAGACTGTAATACCCTATGTTTTAACTAAATAAAGTAATTTTATATTTAAATCTTTAATAAATACTTTTAGGTTATATTATATAAATGATAATTATTATTTTTTTCTATCTAATTGAGGTATATATATATACATATGTATGTATGTTAATATCATATTTAGGGTTAAATATTATTTTAGATGTGTATATATGTATGTATGTAAATATATATATATATATATATATATATATATATATATACCAATATTTATCTATACACATACATGCATAACTATATATTAATATATATACATATATATTAATAACCTTCAATATAATAGAAGAAAACAAAAGAAAAAAAAAAAGAAAGAAAGAAGAGCACTTACCTCCAGAAACTGAAACCTCCCAACCCAGCAGCATCTCCCCACTTCTTCTTGTCACTATCTCTGCCTCTCCTCTCCCTATGCAGCTCCCTCCGTCGCCTAAGACTCCATTTCCACTGCGAGCTGAAGCTTCCTGGTTGCTGCTGCTGCTGCCTTCTCCTTCCTCACGACAGGACTCCTTTCTCCCCGTCAGATAGCAAGCTCTCTCTCCCTGCGCACGCGACAACACATCTTGCCAGCTGAATCTCCGCTCGCCATTGCTGTCCACCTTGCCTGTGCTGCTCGATCTCCTCCATTTCTCCCGGCAACAGTAAGCTTTCCTCCTCTTCTCCCTCGTCCTGCTGACAATGAGTAACGCTCACTTGGTCCTTCCTTCCTTCGATTTCTTTGCTTGATTTTAGTGGATCCTAGGTTAGTTAGAGTGGTTTAGTATCTTTTGAAGTTGGTTTTAATGTTTTTGAAACTTTTGGTAATTTAGTTAAATTTCCAAAAATTATTTAATATTTAATTGGCTTTATTTGATAATTATTTAGGTATAATTCATAACTAGGGTGGTTGTTAATAATTATTTTTGAGTGAAACAAATTTTATTGAAATTTTTAGGAATTATTGCAAATTTGGTAGAATTTTTGGAAATGTTAGTAATAGTTTGTTAATTTTCGAAAATTATAGTTAAAAATTGTGAAATTTTGATAAATGAGGTTATTAGTGAATGTTATAAATTTTAGAACTCGAATTATAATTTTTGAGATTTTATTACTATTTTTATAAATATTTTTGAGTTTATGTAAAATGTGATTTTTTGGTTAAATAATATTTTTGGGAGAAAATATTTTTTTTTTTGGTTGATTAAATGTTTTAATTATATTAGGAGGAATTATTTTGAGAAAAATAAGTTTTAGATGATTAGATAATTTTAAGGAATTATTTTAGTATAAATAGCACATTGTGTAAATTATGTATTTTAGGGGGGTAAAAAATGTAATTTTATGCTATATATAGTTAAATATATATATTAATTAGTTTTATTAATATTTAAGGGGTCTAGACAATTTGTTTAAATTAATTGATTTTTTTATTTAAGTGGGGTTAATTTTGAATATTAAATCCCAAATATTATATATATATATATATATATATATATATATATATATATATATATATATATATATATATATATATATATATATATATATATATATATATATATATATATATAATACATTTTAATGGATTTAAAATTAGGTTATAATTATGTTTGACAAAGGAATACAAAATTTAGTAGTTTAATTATTTTAAATAATTGAGATTTCATATATCTTTTGTATATTTTTAGTATATGTGTATGTGAAATTTGTGTTTCGAGAAAAATGTTAATAATTCTCGATATTATGTTGAGTTGTGATCTCGGTCGAGGCTGAGTGTAGTTTTGGGAGCCCGACTCGAGTGTGGATGTTGTGGATATTAGAAGTGCATTTTCTATGTAGGTCTGGCTCTACCTTCCGTAGAGAGATATTCATTTTACAGAGGAGACTCTACCGAAATTTTGGTAGATTTTCTCGTAAAATGTGATATTCATAAATTTTCTACCGTTAGTTAGGTTATATCCTGTCTATCGAGTCTTGCCCACTTTCCTCGAGTCAGCCTAAAATTTCATTGTTTTGTTGATTGTTGATTTCGATTCCATAGTCATATTCTAAAAGTCGATTCATTATTTTTCTTTTAGAGCATATCGGAGCAGAAGCTGTGAGACCAAGGCAGACGCGTGGTCGTCAGCCTTCGCATTCATCCTGTAAGTCAATAGAATGATCTGTGCGTATGTTTTAATTAACAAATGTGTGCGCTCATATTTTTATATTGATTATATGGTTTATTTAATTTAATGTTGCTATTTAAGATTTAAATTCATTTTATTTAAAATCGATTTTGAGAAATTTTGGTAGAACGGGCTACCTGGTGGGCTTTAGCAGGACTATGTGCACATGGTAGAGATTGAGAGATGGATCCGTGATATATATATGATTGATGAATGTTAAACTGGGATGGGTGCCTCAGTGGAAGCCTTTGCTCTCGGGGATCGCCAATGATTGTAAGGTTAATAATGGACTGGGATGGGTGCCTCGGTCGATGCCTTTGCTCTTGGGGACCGCCAGTGCCATATATTTGGATTAAGTGAATGACTACAGCTTGGTGCCTCGGTTGATGCCTTTGCTCTCGGGGATCGGTAGTCTAGTTGGAATAAGTGGGCCCAGTTGGCCATTTAGATTTTTAGGTTTAGGGTTCTACCGAGATTTTTCAAAAACTATACTTATACATTATAAATTATTTTCAGTATAAACATATATAGTTTTCAAAGGTTTTCAAACCGTACAGCTCTTTTTATTGACTTACTCAGTATGGTCTGATTCCCCTCTATTTATTTTTTTTCAGGAGTTTGGGAGTTCGACCTCAGGCTACCTCCACTCTGGGTTTCTTCTTTACCGGCTATTTTATGTAGGTCACTGTAAGTTGTACTATGTGTTAATCTAGGTTGCTGCAGTAGTATATGTACTAAAGATTTGTATGGTTTAAACATAATTGTGTAATTTATTTGTGTAAACCACGCTTATGTATAAGATTTAAATTCGATTTATAATATGAGACGTTGAAGCACATTTTATTTAAGCAGTTGAATTTGTGTATTTTGAGAAAAATTAGTTTGATAATGTGTTCTGTTTTAAAATAAAGTTTTAAATTGTAAGGAGTTGTTTATCTTTTCTTTAAGGCTTACTACGGATTTCGGGGGCCTTATGTCTTCCTATTCCCTAGTGCCGGTCACGTGCCCCTCGGGTTCGGGTCGTGACATTTATGATAAAAAGTGCAAAATTAATAATAAAATTAAAAAAATTGACAAAGGTAATAAAAATGATGATAAAAACAATAAAAACAATGCAATTTTTACTATAAAAAAGTGAACTTTATGATTAAAAAAAATAGCAAATTAATAAATAAAATAATTAAAATGCAATTAAAATAGAAAAAATGATAAAAATGCAATTTTTAAAAATGTGAAATTTATGATAAAAATGGCAAATTTATCAAAACGGAAAATAAAAAATGGCAAAAATAATAAAAGTGGAATAAAACAATAAAAATGATAGAATGCAATTTTTACCATAAAAATGTGGACTTTATGAGAAAAATAGTAAATTTATAACAAAAAATGGCACAAATATAAAAATGCAATCAAATAATAAAAATGATAAAATATAATTTTTACCATAAAAATATGAACTTTATGATAAAAATAGCAAATTTATCAAAAAGAAAATAAATATGACAAAATAATAAAAATGCACTAAAAATAATAAAAATGACAAAAATGTAATTTTTACCATAAAAATATGAACTTTATGATAAAAATAGAAAGTTTATCAAAACACAAAATAAAAATAACAAAAATAATAAAAATGCAATTAAAATAATAGAAATAATAAAAATAACAAAATAAATGGTAAAAATGCAAACTTTAGCACCAAAATACCCATTTTACATTAAAAAAAAAAAAAGGAAAATCACGCAAAAATGATAAAAAAAAATTAATGCAAAAATAACACCAATGCTCTCGGATTTACAACCCAAACTACCTACTCCTTCAACATATCATATACTATTTTAATATCACCACAAAATCACAATTTCACCACAAAGATAATAAATAATTAAAATAAAGTGAAATAAAATGAAAGAACGATTTAAAAAAAAAAAAGAAAAAAAAAAGAGTAGGATAAGAAGAGAATGATTATACAAATGGAAATTTTTATATAAAATTGATTAGGAGACCCTCAAATGGACCAGATTTTACCCTAGATACACGCTTTGGCTAAGATGATGCTCAGTTTGGTAAAAGGAGTGCTAAAAATTCTTAAAAGAAGTAGAAAATTTATTTTCTTGTGTTTGGATATGGGTCTCCATGCGTTGCTCTCATTGTTTGTAAGGGAATAGTAAGAGAAAATAGTTTTAAATTAGTGTTAAATTCATCCTAGATTAATCCCATTTTTCTCTCTTTAAATTATGATTAAGAATCTCCAAAAGAAGCTCAAAAAATGGTGAAAATTTGGATATTTAAAGACCCATGAGGCTAACCCACTATTGTGGGTCATAACTCATGCATGTGGATTATGACCCACTTGTGTAGGTCAAGAACCTATAAGCCACACATGTGGGTCATGTAATGACCGATATATTTTTAATTAATATAAATATATTTTGAGAACTCTATTATTTAAAATATTAAAGTTATTAATATACTATTGTCATTATATATATATATATATATTATTATTATTATTGTTATTTCTATTGTTATTAATAATATTATTTTAACTAGGGTTATTTTATTATTGATATATATACACACACACATACATAACACACACATATAACAATAATAAAATAACCCTAGTTAAAATAATATTATTAATAACAATAGAAATAATAATAATAATATATATTATTATTATTATTTCTATTGTTATTAATAATATTATTTTAACTAGGGTTATTTTATTATTGTTATATGTGTGTGTTATGTATGTGTGTGTGTGTGTGTATATATATATATAAGTATAAGTCATCAAACTCATGATACACCTGATCAAAACCCATAACTTTCTTTTTTCTTCTATTTCCTTCCCAAGTCATTCCCTTTTCCCTTTTCTTTCTGCTGTCCCATTTATTCCATCTTCCTCTCGCTGCTTTCTTCTTTTCCAGCAACACACCACTGCTTGTTTCTTTCTTCTTCTTGTTGTCTTAACAACAACAACAACAGCAACATCAACATCAACAACAACAACAGCGACAGCAATAGCAACAACAACAGCAATAGTTGTCCTTGTCTTAGAATTCTACTTTAGGTGACTTCTAAGTTAGTTTTGTTAGGTTAATTCTATGTTGTTTGTTAGTTATTGTGTTTATTTTAATTTTTAGTTAATTAATATAATTTTTTCTTAATTTATTTTTAATATTTGGTTAATTTTTGAGTTGATCTATAGGTACTTAGTTGATTTTAAATTATTTTAGTTAATTTTAATTATGGGTATTTTTTAATATTTTAATAATATAAATTGTTATTTGTGTTAATTATGTTAATTAATTATTTTTGGTTGGAAATTTGAGTAATTAGTGTTAGTATATTAAGTTAGTAATTTTTGTGTTAATAAAATTATTTTTAGTAAATTAATATTATTTTGAGGAATTATTATGTTTATGTGAATATTGGAATTTTGGGGTAATTATGTAATTTGGTTGAAAATATACTTAAATTATATTTTAAATTGTTTTAGAATTTTGTAGAGTATTAGAATAATTTTAATAAATTAATTACTATTTTTAACTAATTAATTCTAATTTTTGAAAATTATATTCAAATATTAAATTATTTATTATTTTGTGATTAAATGGGTTTTTAATTAATTTTATAATATATTTAAACTATCTAAATAATTAAATGTGAATTTGACTATTTTATGATGAATAATTGTAAAATTGGATTTTATTAATATTATATAAATTATTGGGATTTTATTATCTAATTTGAAAAAATAATTAGTTTTAATGTTTTATTATTTAAATAAATTAAATTGTGGCATTTTGAGTATTTTATGGATTTTAATGATTTTAAATTTTTTTTATTAAATTATTTATTTTTAGAGAATTGTGAACCTCTGTAGGAGAATTGAGTAGTTCGGGGTCCTAACTCGAGGTATTGAGCTTGTGTGAATTTAGAAGTGTGTTTGCTTGCAGGATTAACTCTACTTCAGTAGAGGGATGTCTGTTTTACAGAGGAAACTCTACCGAATTTTAGGTAGATTTTCTTATAAAACGTGACATCAGGTCAATCATAATTTTTAAATTCTAAGTCGAGTCTTCCTGAGAAATTCTAGAAGTTAAGGTTTCTATTTTATGATTGTTGTTTCATTTTTTATCTTTTAGCCACCCCTTCAGTCGCATCTACTAGTCAAGGTCGAATACGACATATCAGAAGAGTGCCTTTATCTTGTAAGTTAATGATCGATTTGCGTGTTGGGTCTTTCAAGTTAAATCATATTAGATTTTGATGAGTTATTTAATTGCGAGATTCTAGTCAGTACTTTTAAATAATGATTCATAATTTAAATTATAGCCAGTTTACTTTATTTTCATTTATTTTAATTTTCCTTGTTTTATTTATCTTTATTTATTTTAGATAAACCATGGTAGAACAGGCTACCTGATGGGTTTCATCAGGACCATGTGCGCACTGGTAAAATATTTGATTATATTACTAGGGTCGATGGTCAAATGATGCTTTGTTCTCGGACACCGTCAATAATATAATATTTGATTATTGATTAAGTACTGGGGCCGAAGGTCTAGTGATGCTTTGCTCTCGGACACCACCAGTATAGTTGGATTAATATTTATTAAATCACTGGGGTTGATGATCTAGTGATGCTTTGCTCTCAAACACCACCGGTGGTATTGGATTAAGTAATGTGACTACGGCTGTGCATCCTGGTGATGCTTTGCTCTCAGGATTCAGCAGTCTTGGATATAAGGGAGCCGAATGACTGTTAAAATTGATAACTCGAGTTCTACCTAATTTTTTTTAATATATATACTGAAATTTTTTAAAAAGCATTTAAATATTTATTTCTTTCTTTTTTAAAAAAAATGGGTTTCTTATATATATATCAAAGAATTTGAATAAAATTATAAATATATTATATTTTCATAAAAACTTATTTTTAAAGGAGATTTTCAAACGGCATTCATTTCTTTTATTAGCTTACTCAGTAAGGTCTGACTCCCCTCAATTTATTTTTTTAGGAGTTTAGGAGTCTTCTGTTAGGCCTACTTCTCTATGTCATGTAGCTTCTTTACCAGCTATTTTATATAGGTCTATATAGTTGTATTTGTATTAGTATCCATGTACCGCAGTAGAGAACTATATAACTACATATTTTAAATTCGAATATTATGTATTAAGATTTATGTATTGAGATACTATTTGTAAAACTAATGATGTTTATTTTATGCACTATGATATTATGGTTTAATTAAATTGAGAAAGATCAGTTTGATAATGTACATTATCATTTAATAATTTTATTATAAGTTTTTAAAGTGAAATATTTTGCGTTTTTCTTTTAAGGCTTACTACGGGTTTCGGTAGCTTTATACTTTCCCATTCCCTAGTGCTGATCATATGCCCTTGGGTTCTGATCGTGACAAAGTTAGTATTAGAGCTTTGGCTCATTTTTCATGCTTTTGACTTTCTATGTTTGTCTTTTCTCATATCATTGTGGTACTTAGGTTGTTATCTATTATTAGTAGATTTTCTTATCCTTAGAATTTTGCATTTGTGTTTATGTTCTTGTTTGGTTTTGAATTTGGGTTTTCTTATCTTTTCAAAATGAGGCATGCTCGAAATGCCCCTACTGTTAATGCAGAGCCTGATAATGGTGAGTAGTCATTTCAGGATGAGATTCTCCCTCCTGCCCCTCGACCCAGAGGTAGGGATATAAGTAGAGGTAAGGGCAAAGGCAGAGTAGCTGTAGCTCAGAGGTAGGATTAGCCTTAGGTAGAGCCTAATATTCCAGCAGAGGATCCTATAACTTTTACAACTGGTATGGCGGGTATTAATCAGGGCTTCATACCTCTTAATCAAACAATGCCCATAGTGCAGCAGATGCTTCAGCGATAGAATCAAAGGATGTTTAATATGGATGCAACATTGTTATACTCCAGAGTGGGGCAAGTCTATTTTGATGGTACTGAAGGCACATTGGATTTCATTAATACCATTGAGTCTAGGACCAGATCTGGGTATTCTGATTATCAGAGGATCATAATTGTGGAGTTATCTATCTCAGCAACAACTCAGGACTGGTTCATGTAGTCCATTCAGCCTTTCATTACCACAATGACATGGTTGGGATTTAAGGAGTAGTTTATGAGATTCTTTTATCCTTCATCTATGTGAGAGAACTATAGATGGTAGCTGCTTAATATCGACAGGAGAGATCGATCAATTGAGGACTACACTCGGGAGTTCTACATATTGATGAGACATATTGAGGATGTAAGGTTAGATGTTACTAAAGCAGTTGAGTGGTATGTGATGGGGTTAGGCCTAGCTTATATTGGCATTCGACCAGAGGGTTATAGCTTGGAGAGTGTTGTAGAGGAGGCGAGACAGCTAGAGTGGAAGCATATCTAATATGGTACCATATCTGACCCATATGATAGTGGCATTGTCAGACATGTTCAGAGGGTGTATCAGCCAGTGTTTTAGATAGGCAGCACGAGTGCTCAATCAGCATGTCCTCAGCAGAGCAGACAATTCATACCACATCGGATAGGTAGGCACCGCCTTACTCAGGATTGCAAGAGTAGTAAGGCTGCTAGATTTGGTAGTAGTGCTAGCAGCAGCAATGGACAAAGCTCTAGACATAACAGTTTTAGGTCTAGAGCTAATGCATGTGCCACATATAGGCGAGGGCATCAGGGTCCTTCTCATTTGATGCCAGGAGCATGTTTCAGATATGGTCCGTTTAGACACTTTGCTAAAGCTTATCCAAACTATGGATTCCAGCAGTCGTTAGCTCAAGGATCTTCACCTTCTATTGTCCAGCCCTTGCAGCAGGTGCATCAACAGTATCAAGCACCCATGCACCCTTAGTAGAGACCAATATAGTTTCTAAGTCAATAGGGCCGAGGTAGAGGACAGACTCAACCATTCATCTCACAACATCTAGGATGTGGACAGGCTAAGGTCTTCACTTTGACTCCTCAGGATGTGCAGGCCTCCAATATAGTGGTAGTTGGTATTATTCTCATTTGTTACTATAAGGTTAGAGTCCTATTTAATCCAGGTGCTATGTATTCGTTTATATCTCCTTTGTTTGATTTGAAAGTGGCTTATCTTCCTTTCAAGATGAGTTTTTCTTTGTCTATTTCGACTCCGCTTAGTGATGAGTTGGAGACAGACATCTTCTTTCCATCTTATCCTGTGTTGGTTGAAGGTAGAGAGTTATTGGTAGACTTGGTTCTTTTGGATGTGATTGAGTTTGATGTGATTCTAGGAATGGATTGGTTATCCTAGCATTATGCTTTTGTGGACTATCGAGCAAAAGAAGTAATTTTTAGAATTCCAAGTGAAAAGGAATTCAGATTCAGAGGTAGTGAGAGTTTCATACCTCATAATCTTATTTTTGCTATTATAACTAGGAAGATGCTTAGTAGAGGGTGTCAAGGCTATCTAGCTATAGTTAAAGATGTTCAAGTAGAAATAGGATCAGTGGAAAGGGTACCAATGGTATGTGAGTTCTCAAATGTTTTTTCAGAGGAGTTACTTGGATTTCTGCCGAATAGAAAGATAGAATTTTGTATTGATGTTATGCCTAGTATAGATCCTATCTCTATTCAACCTTATAGGATAGCACCTGCAAAGCTGAAGGAGCTGAGAGAGCAATTGCAAGAATTGTTGGATAAGGGTTTTATTCGGCCTAGTACATCTCCTTGGGGTGCTCTGGTTCTTTTTATGAAGAAGAAGGATGGTAGTCTTCGACTCTATATAGACTACAGACAGTTGAACAAGATTACCATTAAAAATACGTATCCACTCCCCAAGATTGATTATTTATTTGATTAGTTGTAAGGAGCTCGGTATTTCTCCAAAATTGATTTGAGATATGGGTATCATCATCTGAGGATTAAAAGTGAGGATGTACCCAAGTCAACAGTTCAGACTAGATATGGCCACAATGAGTTCCTAGTAATGTCCTTTGGGTTAACTAATGCCCCAATAGCCTTTATGGACTTTATGAACAGGGTGTTTAGGCCATTCTTAGATTGATTTGTGATAGTGTTTATTGATGACATTTTGGTCTATTCCAAGAATAAGGTAGAGCATGTGATGCATTTAAAATTGGTGCTGCAAACTTTGAGAGAGCATAAGCTGTATGCCAAGTTTTTAAAATGTGAATTTTGGTTAAACCAAGTGGCATTCTTAGGCCATGTGGTATCCAAAGATGGCATTCAGGTGGATCCTAGGAAGATAGAGGTGATCATCACTAAGTGGCCAAGTCCTACAACGGTTATTGAAATGAGAAGTTTTCTGGGTTTAGTGGCTATTACAAGAGATTTGTGAAGGATTTCTCTAAGATTGTCGTACCTTTGACCAGATTGACCTAAAAAAATGTTAGATTCATGTGGACTGATAGACGTAAGGAGCATTTCCAGTTGCTTAAGGATTTATTTGACTTCAGCTTCAGTACTAACTTTGCCTTTTGGTGACGATAGATACATGGTTTATTGTGATGCTTCCCGTGTAGGACTAAGCTATGTGCTAATGCAGAATGGAAAATTGGTTGCTTATACTTCAAGGAAATTGAAGAAGCATGAGCAGAATTATCCCACTCACGATTTGAAGATGGCAACAGTTGTATTCGCACTGAAGATTTAGAGGCATTACTTGTACGGTGTCACTTGTGAAATATACACCGACCATAAGAGCTTGAAGTATATCTTCAAGTAGAGGGATTTGAACCTAAGGTAAAGAGATGGATGGAACTTCTGAAGGACTATGATTGTTCGATTTTTTACCACCCAAACAACGTAATAGTTGATGCATTGAGCAAAAAATTAGTAGGCAGTCTTGCCCATAACAGTACTGAGAGGAGGTCGATTATTTAGGAGTTGCATGAGTCGATTGATCAGGGTTTGCAGTGGAAAGTGACTAAGAAATGCCTTGTAGCTCAATTCAAAGTACGATTAATGTACTTGGATAAAGTTAAGGCAGCTCAAAAGAGGGACCCACAGCTATAGAGAATTATGTTTGAGGTGCAACAGGGTCAATCTAGAGAGTTTGTAATTGATAGTGAGGGTGTTCTACGCTGGGTACTCGGTTGTGTATGCCAGACATTGATGATATGAGGAAAGAGATCTTAAAAGAGGCACATTTTTCTACTTACAGTATTCATCCAGATTCCACCAAGATGTATCATAATTTAAAGGATACATACTAGTGGAATGGAATGAAGAAGGATGTTGCAGAATTTGTATCCAGGTGTCTCACATGTCAGCAGATTAAACTAGAGCATCATAGGCCCTTAAGATTGTTACAGCCCATGCCTATCCCAAAGTGGAAGTGGGATATGATTGTAAAGACCATGTATTTTAAATTAAATAATATTATTTCGGGATATACAATATTAATAATTTTAAATTTTAATTGTGTATTATTATTGTTAATTACTAATATTAATTACTTATTTTATTTGAAGAGAATTATTTACGTAAAAATAATTTATTTTATGTGAGATTATTATTATTATTATTATTATTATTATTATTATTATTATTATTATTATTATTATTATTATTATTATTGTTGTTGTTGTTGTTGTTGTTGTTGTTATTGTTGTTGTTTTGTTATTATTGTTTTTGTTTTTGTTAATATTATTGTATTTATTATTATTGTTATTAATATTATTATTATTGTTAACATTATTGTTACTATTATCATTTTCATTATTATTATTATTATTATTATTATTATTAAATTGAGTGAAGGGCATTTTGGTAATTTTATAAATTAATGAAAAAGTACAAAGTAAAAAAAATCATGTTAACTTTATTTTCTTTTTCTCCTTCTTCTTTTTCCTCTCACTCTTGGCCACCACTAATCAGACCATCACCGGATCGCCCCACCCTCTGCCACCAGCCATCGTTGACCCTAGACGTTCCGAGCTGCCACCCGCCGCTAGTAGAACCGCCTATCGTCGCTTGGATCGCCGAAAACGCTGAGAGACCAAAACTTCAAGCTTTCAATGCCGGTGAGGATTCCAGCCACTCCAACTCATCAGATCATTCTTGTTTGATAGCTTTTCATCCAGTGAGTCCATTTCCAAGCTTCGTTTGAGCTCAAAACCTCTAGATTTTTAGATATTTCCAATTTTTAGTTTATGTGTTTTAGGGTTTTTGATTTTTTTGAACTTGATTTAGGTTGATTCATGAAAACTTTCTCCACAAATGTTGTTTTTTGTAGCTCAAGCTTCTCAAATATATTTTTTGTGAATTTTTTTGAATTAATTTGAATTTTGGTTTATTTTTTATTATTTTAATATTAAATATTGAATTATTGATAATTATATTAATTAATTATTTTTATTGAGAATTTATTTAAATTAGTGTTTATTATGTGAGTTAATAATTTTAGAATAATTTTTGGTGAATTTATATAATTTTTAGGAATATTAATTATATTATGTATATTTTGAATTATTGAGTTAATTGTGTAATTTTGTGAAAATTATAGTTAAATAATATATTTTAAATGGTTTTAGAATTATTCAAGGTATTAAAATGATTTTTTATAAATTATTTACTATTTTTAACTAATTAATACTATTTTTTAAAAATTATTTTCAAATAATATATTATTTATTATTTTGGTGATTAAATGGGTTTTTAATTATTTTTATTATATATTTAGGCTATTTAACCTATTTGAATATATTAAAGTGAATTTTTACTATGTTATAGTGAATTATTGAAAAATTGGATTTTTATTAATATTATATTATTATTTGAGATTTTTATTTAATTTTTATGAAAATAATTGTATTTAGTGTTTTAATTTTTAAATATATTATATTTTGGTATTTTGAGGATTTTTCCAGAATTTAATGATTTTTATATATATTTATTATTTTATTTGATTTTTTAAAGAATTTGTGAACCTCAGTTGGGAATTATGCAGTTTGGGGTCCCAACCCGAGGTGTTGTGCAATCTGTGTTAAAAGTGTGTTGTTCTTGCAAGATCAGCTCTACTTTTAAGTAGAGAGATGTCTGTTTTATAGAGGAAGTTCTAGTGAATTTTTGATAGAATTCTCGTAAAATGTGAATTGTTTCTTCTGCATAGACAATATTGGTAATCGGTCTTTTCAAGTTGAGGTTGTGGTTATAGTTTTAGCCCTACTACACCTATCTCGTATAGGGGTAAGTCAGGGCAATTGTAACTCAAAGGCCGAACTAGTTGTTGTTAGAGGTACAAGCAGCCCTCTAAACTCGAACAAGCAACAATTGTGGCTAGGATAGCCAAGGTTAATGAGAGCTTGGTAGCATTTAGCCAAGTCTGACAATTGTTTGAGTATGCTTTGATAAAGGAATTGGAAGATGTCTAATAAAGACAAATCACTTTTGTGCTCTTGGTGGCGAAGTTGTCAATTCCGACTGCATTTCACGATTAGAGTTAAGGAGTGATTTTTAAGATACTTCCATCCATTTATACGGAGGGATAATTACCTATGGCTGTTATTACAAGAAGTAAGTGAAGAGTAGTCAGTTGAGAAGAATACTTGTAAACTCTTCAATATGTTATATCATGCTAAAGATGTGATACAATATAAAAGGAGACTGGTAGAACTATGTGTTATAGGATTAAATTTGATATATATTGGCATCCAAACTGAGAACTGGGATTCAGAGAGTTATTCGTGAATTCAATCTTTTGGGTGTAATGGATTTTGGTGTAATGTGGAGAATGGATTGTTTGTTTCAGCACTATGCAGTGGTTGATTATTAGAGTAAAGAGGTGAATTTTAGGATTCCTGATGAAGAAGAATTTAGATTTGTTGGTGGTAAGAGTTCTGCACCTCAGAATCTTATCTCCACTATTACTGCTAGAAAGATCCTGAGGAAGGGTTGTTAGGAATACTTGGCTCTAATCAAGGATACTTCAGTGGAGAAGTTATCTCTCTCACAGATGTTCTAATTGCCTGTGAGTTTTTTTATGTTTTTCTTAATGAGTTGCCAGGTTTACCACCTCACAAAGATTGAATTCTATATCAATGTGGTTCCTGATATAACTTCTTTTTCGACGTAGCCCTACAGAATGGCTCTTGTAGAGCTGTAGGAGCAATTGCAAGATCTGTTAGACAAGAATTTTGTTAGACCTTATGTTCTCCTTAGGGTGCACTAGTTCTGTTGGTGAACAAGAAAGGCGATGCACCCAGATTGTGCATTGATTGCATAGAACTAAATGAGTATCCTCTCCCAAGGATAAATAATCTATCTGATCAACTTCAAGGTGCACAGTTCTTTTCTAAGATTGATTTAAGGTTAAGGCAGTGTCTGAATAGCCTATACAGACTACAGTTGATGAGATTTATAATTTTCTGGGTTTAGCTGGGTATTATAGGAGATCTGAGCAATTCTCTAGAATTGCAGCTCCAATAACCCGCCTAACTCAGAAGAATGTGAATTTATGTGGCTGTATGTTTATTAGAACAGTTTTCAGTGCTAAAGAAGACCGTTGATCCAAGGGTTACATGAGCTTTAGAGGATAAGATCTAACATCATTACAACATTTCATCATATCATCATAGCATCTCATTACAACATTTCATCATGACATTTCATTCCAGCATTTCATCATAACATTCCTTATAGCATGTCATCATGGCATTTCATCATAGATTGATCTTATGGTAAGAGATATACAAGTTAATTATTTAGGTTAATGTTGGAAAATTTAACAAAAGAGATTCTATATAAGTTGTGGAATGAGCTTACAGTGTATATCTAGATATGTACAAGTGGGATAGATTGAAGAAGGATGTGGCTAATTATATTTCTAAGTGTTTAATTTACCAACAGGTGAAAACTGAGCATCAGAAGCCTTCTGGGAAGCTTCAATCTCTTCTGAACTTTAAGTGGTATGAGAGAGAATTGCTATGAATTTTATGGTTGGTTACCTCATTCGAAGGATGAATACAATTCTATCTGGGTGATTGTAGACAGATTGACCAAGTCAGCTAATTTTTTTAACCAATGAAAGCCACTTATTCAATAGCTAAGTTGGCTAAGCTGTACATGAATCACGTTGTGTGCCTACGTGAAATGTTTGTGTCTATTATATATGGTAGAGGTACATCGTTTACCTCTCGATTTTGACAAAAGTTACTAGAAGCGATAGGCACCTAGTTGGATTTCAGTACTGCTTTTCATCCTCATACAGATAGTCAGTCTGAGAAGATGATCCAGACACTGGAAGATATATGAAAGATGTGTGTTTTGGATCTAGAAGGTAGCTGGGTTAATTATTTGTTACTTGTGGAATTCCCTTATAATAACAGCTACCATGGCAGTATTGGAACAATACCATATGAGGCTTGTATGGAAGAAAGTCTTATTTAGACCTGAGATTGTCCAGAATGCAATGGAGAAAGTTACTGTGAACAGAGCAAATTAGAGACCGTAGTTAGCGGGCAGAAGAGCTATGCGGATCCTAGGCGCAGAGATATGGAGTTTCAGATTGGAGACTGTGTTTTTGAAGGTGTCTCCAAAGAATGATATGAAGAGATTTGGTATTGTTGCATATCAGTTGACTTTGCCTCTGAATCTATTTTAAGTGCATTTTAAACCCTTCGCATGTGCTACAGCCGGATAATGCAATAGTGAACGAAGGTCTGAAGTTCAAGAAGGAATCAGTTGCAATTGTAGATTATCAAGTTCGATAGTTATGTTCGAAGTAGTTTCCGATGGTCAAGGTGTTGTGGTGAAGCAACAACGTGGAAGAGCTTACCTGGGAGACTGAAGTTAAGATATGAGCTTCTTACCCGTATCTCTTTCCTTCTTGATCCTTACAATATTCTTTTCTTGGAATTCGAGGACAAATTCTTATAAGGAGGGGAGACTGTAATAACCCTGATTTTTAAATTATTTTATTAAATAATGAGATATACATTATTAATAAAATTTATAAGTTATATTTAATTATTTTACTATTTTGTGATTTATTATCATTATTGTATGTTTAATTGAATTTTTTACGTAAATATATTAATTTGGAATTTATTATTTTGGACGTTTAAATTCCATTATGTATATTTATTATTTTCGAATACTATTATTTTAATAATGCTAATTTAGTGCATGAATATTTTAATATTATTTCTTTAAGCATTAATATTATTCTATTACTTGATGTGATTTATGTATTATTAATATTTTTGAAAGTATTCCACTACCATTATTAATGTTATTATTTTCATTGTTATTTATGTGAGTTATTATTATTATTTTTATTTTATTAAATTTATTATTATTTATTTAATAATTATGGTTATTATTAATTTTTTTTAAATGATATTTTATGTGGTTCTTTTTTTGTGTGTGTGTGTGTGTGTGTATATATATATATATAATTATTTGTGGTAGGGATTAAACTAAATTAAAGTTTATTATAATATATTATAAAGTGATAATATAATATATATATATATATACACACACACACACACAAAACAAATGTAGAAGCCATCTTTCTCCCTTCCCCTCCCGCGAAATCCCGACCCCTTTCTTGTCACTGAGCTTCTCCTTCTTCCTCACGATCTGCTTAGCCATTACCAGCGCCATCATCTTCTCCTTCTCGTCGTCACTGCCATTGAAGAGTTGTAGAGCCGCCAGTGGACAACATGCAGAAGCAGCAGCGGTAGAGATCGTCGGCGACTTCCTGACGGTGAGAGCTTATAACTTTTGGCTAGTTCGACTCCTTAAGCCTTGGAGAAGACGATGTTAGCCATGATTTGAGTTCAAACTTAGTTTAGGGTGAGTTTTTGCATTTTTTTTAGTTTATGTCAAATTCTTTTTATTTTTTTTAGCTTGAGTTGAATGAATTATTGATAATTTCTTTTAGAGATGATGATCTATGTATCTTAATCTACTCATAGATATTTTTAAATTATTTTTCTAATTTTATTTGATTTTTGGTTAATTATTGAATATTTTAATAATTAAAAATGAATTTTCGTTAAATAATTATTTTAATTATGAATTTGATTAAACTATTGTTAATATACATTGTTATTAATTTTGGTGTTGAGAAATTAATTTTTTGGGATTATTATATAATTTTTAGAAACATTTATAGTTTATGTACATTTTGGAATATTGAGTTAAATGTGTATTTTTGGTTGAAATTAGAGTTTAATTGTGTATTTTAGTTAATATTAGAATGTTATTTGTTGAGAGAATAATTTTTATTAATTTATATAATTTTTATGGAATTTTATGTAAATTATGTGTATTTTGAATTATTAGGTTAAATATGTATTTTTATAGAAATTATTGGTTAAAAATGTGTTTTGGTTGATATTAGTATATTATATGTTGATTATATAATTTTAATGACTTTCTATAATTTTTGAGGAAATTATTTAGTATAATAGATATTTTATATTATAAGGGTAAATGTGTAATTTTGTGTTAATTATAGTTAGATATTAGGTTTTAGTTGATTTTATAATTATTTAAGGTAATAAAATGATTTTTTACAAATTAATTACTATTTTAACTAATTAATATTATTTTTCAAAAATTTTTTTCAAATAAATATATTATATATTATTTTAGAAATAAAATGGGTTTTAAACTAATTCTATTATATAATTAAACTATTTAAGCAATTAAACGTGAATTTTATTATGTTATGTTGAATAATTGTAAAATTTAATTTTTTTTAATATTATATAATGTTAGAGATTTTATTAGTTAATTATGATAATTTTAAGATATTATGTAAAAAATAAGTGTATTTATTATTTTAAGATTAAATGTGTGTTTTATTATTTTTGTGATGATAAATTGTGATTTTAAATATTATTTGCAATTTATGTTAATTTAATTGTAAAATGAAAATTTTATTCCATTTATGAATTTTTATTATCAAATATTATTTAAATTAAACTTTTATGTTTTAATTAGGAAATAAATACTTTTAATTATTTTTATGGGTTTTTGATGATTTTATTATTTTACTGTTTAATATTATTTGTTCATGTATTGTGAACCTCGGTTGGGTATTTGAGAAGTTTGGGAGTCCTAACTCGAGGTCTTGTGATGGGAATTGTAGGTTTCATCAATTAACTCCCCAATAACAAGAATACTATGATAAGTTGAATTAGAAGAAAACTAGAAATTACCAATTTAATCCACAAATTTGGATCATTCAAAGATTGAAGTAAGAAGATAGATGCTACTTAACCCCTTTACCAACAAGGATGAAGATACTAAGATAGACTTTGAATTTCCTCTTATGCCACAAACAAGAAAGTTTGATAAATAACAAGAAAACAAAGATTTAGATTTTGACACAACAAGCTAGAATAAAGCTTGATAAGTCACAAAGTTTTTGCAAGAAATTAAAGACAAAATTCCTCACAATAAAACTCAAACAAAGTTATAATTCATATATCAAATTCAATCATGCTCCAAAAGAAAAGAAAAGGACTTGTTTATATAGAGTACAAGTCCATGCACACACTACTAAAATAGACTCACACACATAGGATTACTTTTACTCTTAAATGGCCTTAATAACCACCACCCATATTAATAGCCATTACTTGGTATTAATTACCCCATTAACTTGTATATGGTGGCTTTTAATAACCACTACCCACATTAATAGCCATTACTTGGTATTAATTACCCCATTAACTTGTATATGGTGGCTACATATAACCCTAATTATTATTAACACAAAAACAAGTTAAATATTATTCCTTGGGCCTCCATGGATGCCTTATCGGGTTAAAATTCTTGGGCTTTCCAAATGTCCCTAATTAAATCCAATATGGCTTCTTGAAACTTCTTGGATTTAGACCTTGTGATTGGGTCTTCTTGTACTATTAATGGATATTGGATCTCTTTAGGCTTTGAACTTAGATTCACATCATCTTGTCTTTGAGATTTTGGAAGTGTGTTTTCTATGTAGGATCGGCCCTACTTTTGTAGGGAGATGTCCGTTTTACATAGGAGACTCTGTCGATATTTTGATAGATTTCTCGTAAAATGTGACAACCAGACTGAGTCTAATTTTGAATTTTTGATTGAATCTTTTTATAGTAATCCTAGAAGTATAGAATTAGAAGTTTATTCTAATTATTGATGTTATTTTATTTTTCTAGCCGCGCTGAGATCGAGGTCTAATGGACTAGGCCCGCCGAGTCTGTCTCGTGGAGCACAAAACTGTGAGTTATTATACTATATATATATGTATTGTATTTAGGATGCATGACTTAGGATTTTTTTTATTTTCATTATATGTTTTTAAAAGTAATTTAATTTATAATATGATTAGGGTTATGTTTAGTATATTTTAGTGTATATACATGTTTTAAATGTATATTCATTCATAATTGTTATTTAAATGATTAGCATACCTAGGGTATATTTTTTGGTTTATTCCTAAATAACTGCATGCCATATTGTTGATTTAAACCTAACATGTTATTAGTGTATTTAGGGTTTATTTTTGATATATGCATGGTAGATAATTAGGTTATTTTTGGTATATTTTGGATATGTGTTAAACCTAAATGCATGTTTTAAATGAATATTTATGCATAAACGTTTTATTAAATGATTTGTGTACTTAGAGTATATCTTTAGTATATTTAGGTATACTTTTAAGTAAATGAATGTTATATTATTAAAACACACTTAAATTGTTTTAAATTATATTAATGGTTTATCTTTAGTATATTTCATGTTTTATTTGATATATATATACCCGAAATATACTTGGTTTATTTTAGGTATATTTCTGGTATATATATATATGGTTTTTTTACTATTATGAATGATATTCTACATTATTTATTTTCCATATGAATGATTTATTATAAATGAAGGATATCAATAGAACGTGCTTCCTAGTGGGCAGCACTAGGACCATGTACGTACCGATGCGATAGATTTAGGTATGAGTTAGGAATTAATTATGGTGATTATGACTTGATTGATTTGATTGAGATGTGATGTGATTAAGAGTGTGATTGCTGGAGCTCGGTTGACCAAGTGTCTCGGGGCCAATCATACTGACAGTCAGACTGCTGGAGCTTGGTTAACTTCATGTATCGAGGCCAGTCTACTGTCCAGAATGGAATAAGTGATCTATTTAGATTTAAGTGAGCCTATATGGCTAGAGTGATGATACGGTTGATTGATGTTGCGATTAATAGGGTTCTATTTGATCCTTCATGTATTAAAATAAATGACTTTTGCATTTATTATATTTATAAAATTAGAGTTTGGCACTTGTGTGAAATGCGTGTGCATATATATATATATATATATATATATGAATGCCTGACTAGGTATGGTTTAGATTACATGTATATATAATATAATAATTCACTCAGTGAGGTCTGACCCCCCCCCCTCAATTATATTTTTTTTTCAGGAGATCCTATATCATCATACCTTAGTGATAGAGTTCTTCACCGGCGTTTTTTCCATCCAAGCTATTTTATGTAAATGTATAACTCGAACTCTTATTTGTATTCTAGAAACTACAATAGTAGTGTTATTGTATCAAAAGAGTTTTATTTTTATTTTGATATTAAATACTCAGAGAGTTGTATTTGAACATTGTATGAATATATTTATTTATGAAAGCATTTGGAGTATTTACTTTGTATATTGATTCGAAAAATTTTAATTATGTAGTGCTTTTTTTTATTTATTGCATAATTTTATTTTCTAAGGTTTGTTACAGGTTCCGGATTCGAAAGAATTCCCGTTCCCTAGCGCCGGTCATGACTCTTAGTTTGGGTCGTGACACTATTATCATTATATTTTTTTATACATAGCATTATTATTATTATTATTATTATTATTATTATTATTATTATTATTATTATTATTATTATTATTATTATTATTTCTATTGTTATTAATATTATTATTTTAACTAGGGTTACTTTTATTATTATTATATGTGTGTGTTATGTATGTGTGTGTGTGTGTGTATGTGTGTATATATATATATATATATAAGTATATATATACATATATATAAGTATAAGTCATCAAACTCATGATACACCTGATCAAAACCCATAACTTCCTTTTTTCTTCTATTTCCTTCCTATGCCATTCCCTTTTCCCTTTTCTTTGTGCTATCCCATTTCTTCCATCTCCCTCTCACTGCTTTCTTCTTTTCCAACAACACACCACCACCTGTTTCTTTCTTCTTCTTGCTTTCTTAACAATAACAACAACAGCGACAACAACATCAACAACAACAACAGCGATAACAACAACAACAACAATGATAGCAACAACAACAATAACAACAACCCTCCCTGTCCTAGAATTCTGATTTAGGTGAGTTCTAGGTTAGTTTAGTTGATTTTGTTAGGTTGATTTTGTGTTGTTTGTTAGTTATTTGTTAGTTATTGTGTTTATTTTAATTTTTAGTTAATTAATATAATTTTTTCTTAATTTATTTTTAATATTTAGTTAATTTTTGAGTTGATCTATATGTACTTAGTTGATTTTAAATTATTTTAGTTAATTTTAATTATGGGTACTTTTGAATATTTTAATAATATAAATTGTAATTTTTGTTAATTATGTTAATTAATTATTTTTTGTTGGAAATTTGAGTAATTAGTGTTAGTATATTAAGTTAGTAATTTTTGTGTTAATAAAATTATTTTTAGTACATTAATATTATTTTTGAGGAATTATTATGTTTATGTGAATATTGGAATTTTGGGGTAATTATGCAATTTGGTTGAAAATATAGTTAAATTATATTTTAAATGGTTTTAGAATTTTATAAAGTATTATAATAATTTTAATAAATTAATTACTATTTTTAACTAATTAATTCTAATTTTTGAAAATTATATTCAAATATGAAATTATTTATTATTTTTTTGATTAAATGGGTTTTTAATTAATTTTATAATATATTTAAACTATCTAAATAATTAAATGTGAATTTGACATTTTATGACGAATAATTGTAAAATTGGATTTTATTAATATTATATAAATTATTAGGATTTTATTATCTAATTTGGAAAAATAATTATTTTTAAAGTTTTATTATTTAAATAAATTAAATTGTGGCATTTTGGGTATTTTATGGATTTTTAATGATTTTAAATATTTTTTTATTAAATTACTTATTTTTGGTGGATTGTGAACCTCGGTTGGAGATTTAAGTAGTTCGGGGTCCCAAACCGAGGTATTGAGCTTGTGTGAATTTAGAAGTGTGTTTGCTTGCAGGATTGACTCTACTTCGGTAGAGGGATGTTCGATTTACAGAGGAGGCTCTGCCGAATTTCGGTAGATTTCTCATAAAACATGACATCGGGTGAGTCGAGTCTTCCTTAAAAATTCTAGAAGTTAGGGTTTCGATTTTCTAATTGTCGTTTCATTTTTTGTCTTGTAACCGCCCCTCATGTCTCGTCTACCAGTCGAGGTCGGACATGACATATCAGAGGAGCGCCTTTATCTTGTAAGTTAATAATTGATTTGCGTTTCAGATCTTTCAATTTAAATCATATTAAATTTTGATGAGTTATATAATTGCGAGATTCTAGTCGGTACTTTTAACTAATGATGCATGATTTAAATTATAGTTGGTTTACTTTATTTCCATTTATTGTAATTTTCCTTGTTTTATTTATCTTTATTTATTTTAGATAAACTACAGTAGAACGAGCTATCTAATGGGTTTCATCAGGATTGTGTGCGCATCGGTAAAATATTTGATTATATTACTGGGGCCGATGGTTTGGTGATGCTTTGGTCTTAGACATCATTAGTAATATAATATTTGATTATTGATTAAATATTGGGGCCGAAGGTCTGGTGATGTTTTGCTCTCCGACACCGCCAATATAGTTGGATTAATATTTATTAAATCACTGGGGCTGATGGTCTAGTGATGCTTTGCTCTCGAATATTGCTAGTGACATTGGATTAAGTGATGTGACTGTGGTTGTGCATCCTGGTGATGCTTTGCTCTCGGGATTCGGCAATCTTGAATATAAGGGAGCCAAATGACTGTTAAAATTAAGAACTCGGGTTCTACCTAATTTTTTTTATATATACTGAAATATTTTAAAAAGCATTTAAATATTTCCTTCTTTCCTTTTTTAAAAAAAATAGGTTTCTTATATATATATATATATCAAAGAATTTGAATAAAATTATAAATATATTATATTTTCATAAAAACTTATTTTTAAAGGAGATTTTCAAACCGCATTTATTTCTTCTATTAGCTTACTCAGTGATGTCTGACTCCCCTCAATTTATTTTTTTTTCAAGAGTTTAGGAGTCTTATGTTAGGCCTACTTATCTACGCCGTGTAGCTTCTTCATCGACTATCTTATGTAGGTTTATATAGTTGTATTTGTATTAGTATTTGTGTACCGCAATAGAGAACTGTATAACTGCATATTTTAAATTCAAATATTATGTATTAAGATTTATGTACTGAGATACTATTTGTAAAACTGATGATGTTTATTTTATGCACTATGATGTTATGGTTTAATTAAATTGAGAAAAATCAGTTTGATAATGTACATTATGATTTAATTATTTTATTGTAAGGTTTTAAAGTGAAATATTTCACATTTTCTTTTAAGTCTTACTACGGGTTTCGGTAGCTTTATGCTTTCCCATTCCTTAGTGTCAGTCATATGCCCCTAGGTTTAGGTCGTCACAGGTCACATGACCCACACACCTAGGTTAGGCCGGCCAAGGGCTATCGACCTCTATTTTTCACCATTTCATGTTTTTGGTCACTCTCAAATCATTTTTAGGGTTTGGGTACGTGTTTTCGGGTGTTTCATCCTGCTGGAGCATGCTCGGGATGACTTTCAAAGAAGTCTCCCCTTGTCTCATTAATAGGAACCGTTATCATTGGATCTTTTGGAGAATTGTCAAAATTTTGGTATCAACAATTGCCCCTACTTCACATGCATTGAGCAAGTTTGCACTTGTTAATGCATAGGAAGTAAAATATGTTGTATAGCCTAGATAAGGCTTCATGCAATAAAGACATTATATTGCCTAGATAAGGTTTTAAGTGGAAGTGTTGTATAGCCTAGACAAGGATTCAAGCAAAAGCCCTTTGTAGCCTAGACAAGGCTTCAAAGCATAAGTGTTGTATAGCCTAGATAAGACTTTAAGCAAAAGTGTTATATAGCCTAAACAAGGCTTCAAGCATAGGTGTTGTATAGCCTAAATAAGGCTTTAAGTAAAAGCATTGTGTAGCCTAGATAAGACTTTAAGCAGAAGTGTTGTATAGCTTAGACAAGGCTTCAAGCAAAAGATGCAATTTGGTTTTTAAAATCGTGGTGCATGTAAAACAATTTTGTGAATGTTGTATAGCCTAAACAAAGCTTCAAGTAGAAACTTCTATATAGCTTAAACAAGGCTTCAAGTAGGAAATGCAATTTGATTTTCTAAATCATGATGCATGTAAAATTAGTTTATGCTTTTTGTTGGTTTATCCCCACCGGGGAGAGATGCATATCAGAGACTTTGAGTGATCCTAGTTGTGGTAGCCTTATCTTGATGTAGTTTTCATCATTTCTTTAAGATTTGAATGGCAATTCTTTACTGAAGATGTTTTGGTTACCAAGTGGAAAGCAAGCATCCTAAATGATTGGTGAGAATCTCTCAAAGTAAGGCCACCAAGGATTGTGATGAGCAAGACAACTTTTGTTACTAGAACATTTCCCTATTAGGCATGAATGATGATCAAACAATTTTTTTTATAGGGATTTTTTTTTCAAGCATTCTCTGCCTTTGCAGTATTTGACGTGCAAAATTCGTAAGTGTACAAAATCGTGCAAGTAGTAAAATAAAATTGTCCTACATAGTTTGAAAATTGATTATTGTAATACTTAAAGCGTTTGTTTGTTTAAACACCAAAATTGGTTTAAATTCCAACTTAAACTAAATGAAAGATTTCTAAATAAAATTAATAATCAAATTAAAAACAAGGTGCTTATTTTCAATTCAACCTTTCTTAAAATCAATTAAACATCTAAGTCAAGTCTAAACTTAGTTCACTTTAAAAGCATCTTTATAATCATGGTTTTTCCTCCTAGATAAAGCCACAATTAGTTAAATACAACAACCACCTAATTTTATAGCTCTCACTAAGTATTCATCATATTCAATTTTTAGCACAACTTTAATCAATTTTAATTATCTATATGTCTCCCAACTAAATAAACAATTAATAGGTTATTATTCTATCTTAATGTAACCTATCTCTCAATCAAGTTTTGTTGTTTATATTCAATTAAAGAGTGATCAATCCTATGGTGACATTAAGCACAAAAATAACCAATGAACTTTTTTTAATGACTTATATCTAATTTCATTTGTTACATGGTTGAATTAAAATAAGAACCCTAACTAACAGTCTAGCCACTTATATTGATTAAAAAAGAAGTATATGAATAAAAAATAAATCCAATCATTATTACTCAATGGAAATGAAAAATACAAAAGTGATAAATAAGAAAAACCCCCCTTCTCTACTTAACTAAGCTGGAATAGAAAGTCTTGTGTTTTTAATATTTTTAAACAAACTAAAATCTCAACAATATCAAAAGAGCTAGAACAAATGCTAGCTTTAATTCTAAAAATATGATAAAAAGTAGAATTGTTCTTATTCTCTTTAGTAGCTCTCTCTCTCTCTCTCTCTCAAACCTAGCCTCTAGCCATCTATTTTATTTTCTTTCTAAAAAATCATGCAATCTCAAAGAATTAGAAACAAGAATTTTGAAATTTTAAAGTTTGTTACAAGTGCACAGTCATGTGCATCTAAGTGCATGACCATGCGCCTAGTCTTCTCTCAAACCCACCAAATTAGACATGGATGTGCACCAGATTGTGCATGGTTGTGTGTCCATCCTTTAACTAGACATGGCCATTTGCAATTAGGTGCATGACCATGTATCTTCTTCTAGCCTTAAATCTGCTTGATTTTGCCTTGATTGCACTACTAAACACCTCTGCTTTCTCTTGTGGCCCTTCGCATCATTCCTCCACTATTCTCTTCATTACCTAAATTATAAAAAAAAACTAAAGGTAAACTAAAACACTTAAAATTAATAAAAAAACTATAAAATTTAACAAAATTACTAAAACTAAACAAAAACTAAATAAAGTACTAATAATGCATCTAAACAACTCCTAATTCTAACACATTGAGTACTCAAAGTAACATATTTCTCACACTCATCAAATTTTGTTAGTCTAAAGTTGATGAAAATATTAAGAATCAAAGAAAACTTCTCTATTAAATGCATGAAAATATGTAATTAACATCAAAGAAAAACAAAAGTAAATAGGAATCATTCTAACACTTAGTAGGCCTAAAGTTCAATACATACAAGGCAACTACATGGTACTTCCATTTTATTGTTTATTCAAAGTTTTCTTAATCTTAGTATCCCCCACCTTTCTAGTATTACTCAGTGTGGATAACTCTAAAAGGTTCATTTGGATACTCTTACTCTATATCATAGCATTGGAGTATATGAAGCATATAAAGATTAAATTTGAAATTTAGCTCCCAACGAGTGCATTTTAGGCTCCATCTCATTTTCTTTCCTTTTTCTTTTTTTATAACCTATAGGCACCAATATACTTATGAACTTAATTAACTAAGAGTTGAAGTAAAATTCCTACCTTCAAGTGTTTTTCTTAAACATCAAGCACCTAAGTTTAATCATTTAATAAAAAAGTAAGCATTAAGTTTATTAAAATTTAAAAATCCCTAACCATAAATTATTCTTCTAATTTAAAAGTTCAAACTAAACATCAAAGGAAGATTATTATACTTTTTCAAGAAAACCACATTTAGTGAATTAAATTCTTCATATGAATAAGTCATAAAAACTCAAGGGTAAAGATAATGCATGAAGAAAATAAAAACCTAACAAATATGCATGATTTCCAAATTAACCTAAGAAAAATAATTAACTACACATCTAAGAAAATAAATAAATAAACTAAAAACCAAAACTAAACTAAGAGAATAGTGTACTTCCTCATTTTAATGCACTTGGAGGCGAAGTAAATGGAATGATAAACTTTATTGTTAGTTCATTTTTTATATTTAATCTCTTTAATTGAGAAAGTTGTTGTTTTATTTCATTCAACTAGGTCTACAACCTCTCTTCCCTAACTTCACAATACCTCTCAAAAGCTTCCAACTTATTTGATAAGTCAGTGATCATATTCCTTATCCTACTATTGGAAACATCTATATGCTCACTCCAAATATCCTTCTCAAAATATAATTCTTCTCAAAATATCCTCACTCCATCCATCAGCATTCCCTCTCTTTCTCGATTAAGCTTTACTTACATTATCATCTTCCTCCTCTACAAATTTTAGCAAGGGGATATCACCATATCTCAATGCAATTTTAATAAATAACACCTTCACAAAGTGACATCCTTCAAATCTTGCCATTCAGTAATGATCTCACCCTTAATGAGGTAATTGACATCAAGTAGTCCATATTCCAACGATTCTAGTTTATGCTTGGCCACTTCAAATGATGCAAAAAAAAAAAGCCAAACCTATAACTATGTGCCTTATGGATACTACTACTTTTCTAGCTTGTATTACATGCAACACAGAATAAAAAATAAAATATGTGCTACACACTATCGTGTTAGTGTGCAAAAACCACAACATAAATAATTCATTAGGAGATACTTTAATGCTATCCCTGCTCCCAAAAATTGAATGTGACATGAACTTGCTAATTAATAAACATAAGTGATTTTGAATTAACCCACTGCTCATCACTTGCCCCTCATAAACTCTATCCCCTCCAGTGATTTCATACCAAAATCTACTTATATTGTAATTCAATGGAGGTTGACAAATAACTCCCTCAGAAAAGCCAAAGATGTCAAACATGAATTCATAATCAAAATAATATTCTTTTCCAAAAAAAATCTACAGGAAAAGACTCTTTTATTTTCATCTAAAATCTTTATTATAGTGTAAAATTCAATAGTTAACTCAAAGAACACATCATATTGTGCTATAGAAAATTTAGACCAAATCATTCTTTCATAAAAGACATATATAGTATCCTTTAACCCTATGTTAATTAACACAACATTCTCAAAGTCCTTAGGCATGCTAAATTTTCTTTGAATCAAAGAACTAAACCTCTTAAATTCCTCTTCATAATAAATAGGCAAGAATGCCTTATAATTAGCCCTTATGTCTTTTAGCTTACCATTGCTATCATTAAGCTTCTTACCCCTTGCATGTAGTAAGTGGTTCTTTGTTCTAGCCATAACAATCAAACATTAAAATTGTAAAAGACAAAGAAATATAAATGAAATTGCAGAGATAATTAAAATTAAAAATAATATGAGAGTGTGAAGATTTAAATAAGGATGAAAGCTAAAGAATAAAGCTAAATATAATTAGGAAAAAGAAATTTATTCTTGAAAATAAAGGGAAGACATGTTCCTAATAGAAAAAGAAAACATCTACAAAATAAATTTATCTAAACTACAATAAAATTAAATAAGAATTTAGGTTAACCTAAAAGACCTAATTGGATAAGGAAACAAAACAAAATAATGGAAAAAAAATAAAAATTTAAACAACTAATAAAGATTTGAATTTCAAAAATTATTTCCTCCCCCACACTTAAAACAAATAATGTCCTCATTGTCATAGGAAAATAGCACAAAATTGAACAACTTTTTTTAAGGTAGTGAATTCCTACAACCCACACGGCTGTGTGCACCCATGTGCATGATCTTACATGTGTAAAGATTTTTGTTTTGCAGAATGCACAGCTGTGCATACTCGATGCATGGTCGTGCCTACGTCAACTATTTGACAAGTCAGTATGTGTAGCTGTGCTTTTTGGCATATGGCCATGCCTATGGATGATTTTGAAGACACATCTTGAGCAATTGTACACAAATTTGTACAAATTCACTTGTATTCACATATTATCATCGCACATCACACATTAAATACTAAATAAAGGAGGAATTAATTAGCAAGTCCAAATCAAATAAACTAAATTAAAAAAATAAATAAACCAAATAAAACGTCTAATAAAACACACTAACACACCATTGTTCAATGAAAACATAACTAATTAAAACAACTATTATTCAAAACTAATAAAAGAAATAACTTTCAAGCAAACTTATTCATTCATCTCCTTCCTCCTTGGATGAGGATTCTTTTTCTTCATTTGGTTCACCATGAATTAGTGGATATTGTGGAGGAGCAAAATTTTGAGAATCGAAATAAGCTAAGAGATTATAATTTATTCGTTGCACCTTACTATTCAAGTCCAACATGGTGTAGTTCATTCTTTTGACTTCCAAACTCAATTTAGCCTTGTTAGAATCCATCACTCCCACTTGAAGCTCTAAATTATACAATCTATATATCACATCATTCAAATCAGCATCTTGTGATTCCTCTTCCTCCTTCTCATTCGATTCAACTTGCAGCTGAGCAACTGGACGAATGAGAATTTATTTTCCCCTTATGTCTCTTCTAATAAACCCTATAGCTTCCATCATGTGCATGTCAATTAAAGTGCAGCCCTTGACTTATCAAATGACATATTTTATGTGTTAAAGCCTAAATAGGTAGCTATTTTGGTGATCAATCCCCCTACTTTGATAACACCGGTTATTTTTGTAACCATATCCCTCAATTTCACCGTAGTAACATGACAAATGTCTAATGGTTGTGTGAATTTGCAAGCACACAGAGTTGTCCAAGAAGTAAAAATATCAATCCCATAAGGATTAGATGGTGACTATTGAATTACTTTTTATATTTATTTGTTTAGAAAATTAAAAGATATATTTGCTAAAAATTAAACTAATCTATATAACACAATTAAACTACTGTAAAATTTATCAATTTATTGAATGTTAGGTTTTTATCCTCGACTCAATTTTATAAAAAAGGTCATGTTAATCTCCTTATCACTTATAGATTTGGTCATATCACTTATAGATTTGGTCATTCCTAAGCATCTTTAGACATATGAAAGTCTCTCTCAAGCACTCGTATAATTTATCAATTCTAACAACTACTTATGTGGTTAGATTCCATTACCTAAGCAATTAATTATTCTAAAAAACAAAGCAAACCTTTTCAAGGAATATTAATAACCAAACTATCTCCCGGCCAATTTGATTAAATTAATAAATTATTATTTTATTCTCAATAAGGTTCTTCTTCCGATCTCACCCTATTATTTAAGTTAATCTAAGGGTGATCAGTCCTAGGAAAACATTAAGTTCAATAATAATCAAGGATTATATGTTTAGTGACAAGGAATTTAACCAATTAAATACATTCTTAAGCTGGGTCTAAAAATCCTAACTACTAATTTAAATACTCATGGCAATTGAAAAGAGAAAAGAAAAAGAAGAATTGAGAATTACAAACATAAACATCATATTAAAATAATTGAAGTACAAAAGAATAATTTAATGGACAAAACCCCTTTTTATTCTTCTTCTTTGAAATATGATTGCAATTATTTTTCAATCCTTTACTCTTGATGATCTTTTTATAGATAATCAAAATCAAATTCCAAATAAAAATTGTTCTTATTGAAAAATGAAAATAAGAAACTTTGAATATTAGACTAGCCAACCTCCTCAAAGAGATAAAACAAAATATATCTATAATTGTCTCCTAAAAACCCTAAAAATTCTATATTTAAAAATATTCGAAGTGCACGGTTGTGCATCACTACATCACTAGAAATCGCCAAACCAAGTATGGTTGTGCACACCTATGGTTGTGCATGTGCTAACTTCTAAAATTCTTTGGACCAAGTATGGCCATGCATACCCATGTACACGGTTGTGCATGCCTCTTCATCTCGATTTTAAGCTTTCCTCTCCAAATTCTTACTTACACTCCACTTGCATTGATCGAAACTTTAGCACATCTAGCCAAACAACATAAAAACACCAATATTTAACTAAAAACAAACAAAAATCAAATAAAATCCTAAAAATCTCTAAAAGCCTAAGTTCTAAGGAATTTAAGTAATAATGCCAATATTCAAAATAAAACTAAAAACTTTGACCTCTAAATCCTAACTAATTAGTGCTCAAAATCTACTATTTTTTGCAATTATCAACTCCCCCACACTTGAGCTTTTGCTTGTCCTCAAGCAAAATATTAAAATACCTCATTCATAAGAAAAACTCAACTCATTGCTTAGCTTTGATTTGACTAGCTATGGCAATCTTCACCTTATATAAAGCTTAAAAGCTTAAAAATTAAAATAATAACTTGAGGTTAAGGACATGCTAGATTACTATGTGGAAAGTAAACTTCTCAATTGAATTCATGAAAATGAAAAATTAAAACTAGAGAAAGACGAAAGAAAATAGAAATTAATTCAACACTGGCTAATATAAAATTCTTATGCATAAGGCACTTTTTAATTTTTATTTTTATTTCATAAAAATCTTCCCAATTGTAGTATCCCTTATCGTTCCCATACTACTCAGTATGGATACCTCATAAAGGGTATTCACACTCTCTTTATGAGCATTATAGTAGAAGGAGCATATAAAAATTCAAAATTTTAAGTCTTTTTTCTCCTTTTAAATCAATGAATTTTACATTTTATCTTGTTTTTATTTATTTATTTTTTTATAACAACCAAAATACACAAGACTTGACTAACTTCAAGAGTTAAATTTTAAATTTCTACTTATAAACACCTTTCTTAAAAATAAAAAAAAAAATGATGTTCGAGGTACTAACCTGTTGCCGGTGAATCATCCAGACGTGTATTGTAAGGTTCTAGACGAGAGGAATCTTATAGCCCTTAACCACCTTATGCCTTGAATGATGTGCAAGCACAGGCTTTTGGCTAGCCATACCGCCCATAGCTTGATCTCCAGAAGCTCCTTTATTGAGATCATCTAAACTAATAGTGAGGCTGGGGGGAACCTGGCTGAGGAGGTCGTCCCTACCACCATCACCACCTCCTTGCATAAGTATATATGAAAGTGAAGAAAACTTATAAGTTTAAAAGAAACCTAAAGAGGAGAGAGAGAAGGAAAGTGAAGAATAAAGAAAAAGCCAAAAAGAAGAGCCTTTATAGCTCTTGAGGGTGTAGGACTAAGGCCTAACCATGCGCATGGGTCCTCATCCACGAATATGGGTCCTTGACCCATATGTGTAGGAAGCCCCACAATGTGGCCTGAAGCTCTTAGAGGCCCCAAAACATATACTTTCAATGCCCTAAGGCCTCGAGAAGACCCCAAAAGCACTATAAAGGCCCTAGGATCAATACACGACATATTTTGAGGTCGAGAACTCACAGCAAAACCCCAAAATGACTCCAAAAAGTGTAAAAAAATTCAAAGAAGTCCTATATACCATCCTGCTTCAAAATTTTCAAATGCATTTATGCATTTATAGAGTCATACTTACATTTTCATTCCTAGGATTATTTCCTCGTGCTCTTGGAGTGCACTAGAGAAGGGGGCATTTGGTAGAGATGGACTGGTCAGCCTTGATAATGACCGTCTCATCTTGATAAATTTTTTTAAATTTCTCGACGTTGATCAGTAACTCTGAGCTAGAATTCTCACTTCTAATCAACCTAATGTTGAACGACCTCATAAAAGAAGGCAAATCTACCAAAAGAATAATTATAAGGAACCAAGACGTTCGGGTAACTCGCGATTATCATACTAAACCCTATAAACAAGTCAAATGCAAAAATCATACTAAGACTACTCCAATTGCTCAAATTGAGAAAGAGTATCCAAAGGATCCTTCAGTGGAATTCATGCTTAGTAATATGATAAAGGTGGGGAATATCTAAAAAGGAAAATCAACATAGAAAAGTAATTGCTCCAATACTCTCTAAAAACAGAGTAAGAGTATTTTAAAAAAACTCTTTGATGACATTCACACTGAGTAACATTAGAAAGGTAGGGAGTGCTTAAAAAGAGAAAATGCTCTGTAAAAGAGGTATAATTAAGCATTTACTTCTAAAAGGAATGTCATGATACCAAAAGCTGCCTTGTGTGTCATGATTCTCGGCGACCTCATTTGATGAATTCTCTTTTAATCATGTGGAATGCTTGCTCTTCACTTGGTAATAAAAAAACATCCTTAGCAAAAGGATACTGGTCAAACTTCAGAGAAATGGTGAAGACCACATCAAGGTAAGATAGTTATAACCAGTTAACTCAAAAGTCCTTGATATATACTCCTCACTAGTACATGTAAGTTATTGGAAGCATGGATAAAACACTCATACATCATAGTTTTAAAATCAAAATTACACCATAACATTTTGGTTTTACACATATTGTAGTTTTGAAAAATTATACACAACACCTACACTTGAGGCTTGATCAAGGCTACAAGATGTATTCTGCTTGTAGCCCAATCACAATTGCATAGCACACACAAAAGATGTTATGTGCATTTCAATTTCTTTAAAACCTAACTTATGGCGTAGCAAAGGGTACACCCTCATGAACGTTTTTTTCCTCATGAAACTTTTTTCTATCTCAAAGACATTAATGCATTCATCATTTATGGCTTAGCAAAGGTCACATGACATATGTTGCTTGTGGCTTGGCAAATGTCACTCAATAGCCGCCACTTGTAGCTTGGTAAAGGTTACATAGCACCCTTCGCTTGTGGCTTGGTAAAGGTCACATAGCACCCTCATAAAAAAGGTTTTTCATTTCATGTTTTTTCAAAATTTTGCTTCCTATATGTTAGTAAGCGCCAACTTAATCAATGCACACGAAGCAAGGGGCAATTATTGATAATCAAATTTTGATAATCCCTCAAACATTCGATGATAAAGGATTCATGTCTGTTAGATTGGGGGAAAACTCTCGAGCATGCTCAAATTGAGTGGAAACTTAAAAGAAAAAAAAATGACCACATAAGCACAAAAAAAAAAACCATTTTTAAGCCTAATTGGGCCCAAACGAGTGGGAAAGGCCCATCTAGGCAGGCCTACCCATGAGTCTGGGTTCACACCACCTACATCCATGTATCATTTAACCCACATCCCACATGGCCCCTTACGTGGGTCATTTGACCTATGCGCATGGGTTCAACCTGCCCTCGTGGATCATTGGACCTAAGAGCGTAGGTCCAATAACCCAAGAGCATAAGTTGAAGGCTTGGAAATATAAAAATTTGAAAAACTACCTTTTGAGAGCCTTGGCTCATTTCCCAAGAAATCCTCTCTTGGAGAGAGAATTCCATACCACTATAGATAATTTTCTCTCTCTCTTTCTCTCTCTCTCTCTCGTAAGGCACTTGGAGACCTATTTTACTTGCACACACTCAAATCAAAATCACTTTTTCTCTTAGGGATTAGACCAATATATCCAAACCAAACCCCAACTAAGTCAAACCACACTACAAGGGTAATCATCCGGTCCCTCTAAGGATTTTCCAATTTTTTTTAATTAAAAATTGCATTTTTCTCTTCTTCTTCATCTCATTTCTTCTATTTCTATCATTCTTTTTTTTGCATTTTATTTATTTTATTATGGATATTTATTATTTTTTGTAAAGTTGTGATTTTTGTAGTGATATTGAAGTTTGGCTATAAGATATGTTGGAGAAGTGGGTAGTTCAGGTGAATCTGAGAGTGTTTGCATTCATTCTTTGCATTTTTTCACCATTTTTTCATCAATTTTCTTTTATATGAAAAATGAGTATTTTGGGTGTAAAGCTAGTATTTGTATTATTGTTTTTGCATCATTTTTTATTTTTATTTCTGTAATTTTTATTTATTATTGTTATTATTTCTGCATTTTGATGATTTTTATTGCCTTTTTTCCTTTTTTTGGTGCTTGAATGCCTTTTGTGGTAAATTTGACATTTTTATCATAAATTTCACTTTTTTATGGTAAAAATGTCACCTTTATCATTTTAATATATTCATTTCTGTATTTTTATTTATTTTATTAATAATTCTGCATTTTTATTGCTTTTTTTTTTTCTTATTTTTGTTGCTTTTATGCCATTTATGGTGAATTTTGCAATTTTATCATAAAGTTCACATTATTATGTAAAAATGTCGCCTTTATCATTTTAATATATTCATTTCTGTATTTTTATTTATTTTATTAATATTCTGCATTTTTATTATTTTTATTGCCTTTTTTTCTTTTTTTGCTTTTATGCCATTTATGGTGAATTTTGCATTTTTATCATAAAGTTCACATTATTCTGTAAAAATGTCACCTTTATCACTTTAATATATTCATTTCTGTATTTTTATTTATTTTTATTAATATTTCTGCATTTTTATTATTTTTTTTGCCTTTTTCTTATTTTTGTTGTTTTTATGCCATTTATAGTAAATTTTGCATTTTTATCATAAAGTTCACATTTTTATGGTAAAATGTCAACTTTATTATTTTAATAAATTCATTTCTGTATTTTTATTTATTTTCATTAATATATCTGCATTTTTATTATTTGTATTGCCTTTTTTCTTATTTTTATTGCTTTCATGCCATTTATGGTAAATTTGACATTTTTATCATAAAAGTTCACATTTTTATGGTAAAAATGTCACCTTTATCATTTTAATATATTCATTTCTGTATTTTTATTTATTTTCGTTAATATTCCTGCATTTTTATTATTTTTATTGCCTTGTTCTTATTTTTTTGTGCTTTTATGCCATTTATGGTAAATTTGGCATTTTTATCATAAAGTTCACAATTTTATGGTAAAAATGTCACCTTTATCATTTTAATATATTCATTTCTGTATTTTTGTTTATTTTTATTAATATTTCTGCATTTTTATTATTTTTATTGCCATTTTCCTATTTTTGTTGATTTTATGCCTTTTATGGTAAATTTGACATTTTTATCATAAAATTGATGTTTTTATGGTAAAAATGACACCTTTATCATATATATTATTTTATTTTTGTATTTCATTAATTTTTATTAATATTTCTGTATTTTTACCATATTTATTACATTTTCACTATTTATGTTATCTTTATACCTCTTATTGATAAATTTGCCAATTTTATCATGAAATTAATGTTTTTATGGTGAATATGACATTTTTATAACCTTTACTATTTTAATTCTGCACTTTTGCTATATTTGCCATTTTTATTATTTGTGTCTTTTGTTGGTGAATTTACCATTTTTATCATCAAGTGGATATTTTTATGGTGAAAATGACACATTTATCACTTTTAATATCTTAATTTCTGCACTTCTATTATTTTTATTGCATTTATTGTATTTATACCATTTTTATCATTTTTGATATTCCCATGCTTCTCCTTGATAAATTTACTATCTTTATCATAAAGTTGATACTTTTATGGTGAAAATAATATTTTTATCACGTCAATTATTTCATTTGCATTTTATATCTTTATTAATCTTGTTCTTTTTTATATAATAAAAATGGTAATTTTATGCCAAGACACCCAAATTTTAAACCCTTGCATCATGCATTTACATCAACATCCTTGTTTGTTTAATTGTTTTATTATTATGTTATTTCAGTTTTGGATGACATATATAAAATTGCCTTAAATGTGATGTATACTTGCATGTGTGTGGAAGCTAACCTCTATTTTGCAGAATTATTAGAATAGGAATTTGCAGTTTTATTTTCCATTTTGATGTAATTAATAGAATAGGAAATTTTCAAGGCAATGTAATTCTTAATTCTGACTCTCCTTTATTTTCTACTTTAGACGTATTTAATAGAATAAGCCTTCTCCAAAGGTTGTAATCCTTAATCTTTTTTCTCGTTTCTTTTTATTTTTGTTTATGTGTGTGTGTTTATTTTATGTTATTATTTTTTGCATGCTTGTGTACTATGTGCTACTTTCTTACTTGTTTGTATGATTATTTATTTGGTTGATGAATGTTGCTTTATCTATTTATTTTGTGATGTATGTGCGCCAACTCCAAATATCTCACGTTCCAATTTCCATTCAAATTGACTAATAATCAAGCATGGTAAAATGCATCATAAAACCAAAACTAGGTTGAAGTAATGAGTAAATAAGCAATGCATGCTAAGAAATAAGATAAGTAACTCCTACCCCCTGAACCTCGAATCTTTGGTTAGGAAAGTGAGTTCTTGATTTACTTTCTCCTGATTGAATCGAGTGGCAACTCTAATATGCAAAGCCTATTTAGGTAGTCCCTCCCACAATCAATAACAATAGGTAGATGGTCGCCATTAGCCTGTGTGCCCCAATAACACACAAATCATGTTCCTCTTCCTTTCTAATGAGGATCGCGAACAATTGCACCTCCCCATTCATAAGTACGAATAGCATCCAAGTGTCATAGGGCTGGGAGCATACATAAATCAACACTACTCTCTGAGTTACAGAAGATGGTAAAGCAAAGAAGGAATATAAGGAAGCAACGCGTGAGCTTATCAAACTTTACAAAGGTAGTAGGAATCCAACCCTCACAAGCAGCATGTAATTTGGATAGATGTATGTTGAGGCCTTCCTTACATCCAAGTGAAGTAAAAGGACATCATAACAACTGAGTAATGTATCTCTTAGCCTCGCTATCAAAACAAGGTGAGTAGAGGCATGCATCAAAAGGTATAGGAATGTCGTTGAAAGGCAGTCCAGTAATAAGGTGGAAATCCATAAGATCAAGCATCATTTCTCCAAATTTGAAATGAAAAGTATGGGTTATGTTCTGCCACCTCTTAAGAAGAGCTCTCAATGCTACAAGGTTCCCAGTTTGTTAACTCTTAAAAGGGAGAATAAAAAGAAAGTTAAGGAACATTGTCATAACGAGTCGAGCTCGCACAGATCGTTGAAGTGATTTAAACCATCAACTTGCTTGTCTGAGGTTCCCATCACCTCTAATAAGCCCCCACATTAGCAATCTAAAACATCAAAAGTACCAAAGAACCATCACACATAGCCCTCATTATTAAAAATGTTCATTTTCTTATTCTTTTATTTTATTACTCGATTATTGTCTCTAATCAATTTTTCTCTCTTATTCATTATTATTACTAACCAATTTCTTTATTTCTTGCATTTTTGCATTTCATGCATTCTCATGTGCTTGATGAATATCATGTGCCTTTTGCATATCACTACCATGTGTGTGAATCATTTTTAGATCTTTTAGGAGCATTTTGCATGAACTCTGACATGCCTCACCACACTTACATGAATTTCGGAATTGCATCATATTGTAAGCATCCTGGTTTACATCATCTATAATCTTTGGATTTATTTAATGCTGGTGTGTGCATGCATTTGCATATATATATATGCAAATGCATGCTCACACCAGCATTAAATAAATACAGGTTGTAGATCTTTTAACAGCATTTTGCATGAACCCTAACATGCATCACCATCGTTCCTGCATTAATTTCAGAATTGCATCATATTGCAAGCATCCCAGTTTACATCATTCATAATCTTTAAATGCAACCTGGATTTATTTAATGCTTGTGTGAGCATGCATTTGCATTTAAAGATTATGGATGATGCAAACCGGGATGCTTGAGACATAATGCAATTCTGAAATACATACATACATACATATATATATATATATATATATATATATATATATATATATATATATATATATATATATATATATATATATATATATATATATATATATATATATATATATATATATATATCATATCTTATTATTCAATCTCCAAGCTAAATATCTCAATTACTAACTCTACTAACTTTACTAACCACTAACATTAAGTTTTATTGCAATTTATTTTTCAAGCATAGTATATATTGTTTAAATATTATATTGATCATAATCTCAATCTCAACACTCAGTTCTCCATTCTCTATATTTTTATGTCCAATTTACATTTTTACTTATCTTTTATTTTGTTATTTACTTTATTTTCTTTATTATTGTCTCTAAATCTCTACACTCAATCTCACATTCTCTACATTTTTTATGTTTAGTTTATTTTTTTCGTTATATATTTAATATTAATTTATATTTCTTTATTTGCAATCTCTACTCTCAATCTCACTTTTTATTTATTTTATGCTCAATTTATCATTTATTTGCCCATTTTTCTTTAATTGCAATCTCTATTTCCAATGTCATTTATTTTTTTATGTCAATTTTTTTTATCATATTTGTCATCTCCATAATCTCTACAATTCAATTATCTCTAGCTTTAATTCCATTTTCTTTACATTTTCATGTTTAATTTAGAATTTTATGCATAATTTATTATTTATTTATTTGCAATACTTCTCTTGTTCTAGTAATTTATTTGTTTCTATTACTATGTTATTTCTCTACTCTCAAACAATTTCTTTTAATTTTTTGTTTATTATTTATTGTCATAGCCTCATTTAAATTTCTATTCCCATCTCTTTTTTCTTTTTATTTATTTCATTTAGTTACCAATTTCTTTTTATTTTCATATATATGCATCTCTACTATATTACTTTCTTTTCTTTATATTAATTGTTATTTGTTTAATGTAAATCCTCTCCACACCTCAATTTCTATTTTAACTTCATTTGTTGTCTTTTTCTTTTATTTACATTGTCTCTACAATGCCATTTTTCATTTATTTGATCTTTTATTTGTGATTTAATTCTTATGTTGACATAATCTTTTCTTTATAAATTTAATGTTTATTTAACTTTATATTCCCATCTCCATTTCTAATTTCTTTCTATTTTAAAATATTTTGGCATTTTTACTACATATCTAATATTTATTTTTCTTTTATTCATTTTCTAATTTATTTGCACTTTTGGTTAAATATTTCAATTTTTAATATATTCACTAATATAATTCTTATTTCCATTCTCTACATCAACCTTTTAATCATAATTTCCTTTTTATTTACTTTATTTCAATAATTCCTCTCATAATAATTTCGATTTATATTTCATTTTGATATTATCTTGATTTTCCTTTTAATTACATTGTCACGACCCGAACCCGAGGGCACGTGACCGGCACTAGGGAATGGGTAGGCATAAGGCCCCCGAAACCCGTAGTAAGCCAAAAGGAAAAGAAAATAAAGTCATTCATATTTTAAACTTTAATTAACAACAGAACATATTATCAACTGCTTAATAAAAATATGTTTCAACATCGCATATTATAAATTGAATTCAAATCTTATACATAAGCGTAGTTTACACAAATAAATTACACAATCATATTTAAACCATACAAATCCTTAGAACATATACTACTGCAGCAACCTAGATTTACATACAATACAGCTTACAATGACCTACATAAAATAGCCGGTGAAGAAGAAACCCGGCGTGGAGGTAGTCTGAGGTCAAACTCCCAAGCTCCTGAAAAAAATAAATTGAGGGGAATCAGACCTCACTGAGTAAGTCAATAAAAGAGTTGTACGGTTAGAAAACCTTTTTGAAACTATATATGTTTATAGTGAAAATAATTTATAATATATAAGTATAGTTTTTTGAAAAATCTCGGTAGAACCCTAAACCCAAAATCTAAATGGCCAACCGGGCCCACTTATTCCAACTAGACTACCGGTCCCCGAGAGCAAAGGCATCCACCGAGGCACCAAGCCATAGTCATTCACTTAATCCAGATAAATGGCACTGGCGGTCCCCGAGAGCTAAGGCATCAACTGAGGCACCCATCCTAGTCCATTATTGACTTTCCAATCACTGGCGGTCCCCGAAAGCTAAGGCTTCTATCGAGGCACCCATCCCAGTTTAACATTCATCAATCATACAATTATCGGATCCATCTCTCAATCTCTACCATGTGCACATAGTCCTGGTGAAGCCCACCAGGTAGCCCGTTCTACCAAAATTTCTCAAATCGATTTTTTTAAATAAATAAAATGTATTTCAATCATAAATAATAGCATTAAATTAAATAAATCATATAAGCAACATAATAGAAATACGAGCGCATGCATTCTTTAAATAAACACACGCACAGATCGTTCTATTGACTTACAGGATAAATGCGAAGGCTGATGACCACGCGTCTGCCTCGGTCTCATAGCTTTTGCTCCGATATGCTCTAAAAGAAAAATAATGAATCGACTTTTAAAACATGACTAAAGAGTCGAAATCAGAAATCAAAAAAAATAATGAAATTCCAGACTGACTCGAGGAAAACCGGATGAGACTCGACAGACAGGATTTAACCTAACTAACGGTAGGAATTTTACGAGTATCACGTTTTACGAGAAAATCTACCGAAATTTTGACAAAGTCTCCTCTGTAAAACGGACATCTCTCTACCAAAGGTAGAGCTAGACCTGCATAGAAAATGCACTTCCAATAATCACAAACACCCACACTCGAGTCGGGCTTCCAAAACTACAATTTGCCTCGACCGAGATCACAACTCAAACAAATATCAAAAATTAATAATATTTATTTCTCAAAATACACACACACACACACACACACACACACACACACACACACATATATATATATATATATATATATATATATATATATATATATATATATATATATATATATATATTTTACATACACACATACTAAAAATAAATAGCATATTTAAAATCTTAATTATTCAAAATTAAACAATTAAATTTGTATTCCATCACCAACAATATAATTATAATTATTATCCAAATTAAAACCTTTGTAATGTATTATATATATATATATATATATATATATATATATATATATATATACATACATATTATTTGAAATTCAATATTTAAAATTTACTCTACTTAAGTAATTATATCAATTAATTTATAAAAATTTGTCTAAACCCTTTAAATATTAATAAGACTAATTAAAATATATATTTTACCATATTTAGTGAAAAATTACATTTTTACCCCTAGAATATATAAATTACATAATGTGCTATATACACTAAAAAAAATTCCTTAAAATTATTTAATCATCCAAAACTTATTTTCTCAATGTTAAATTCTTAACATAATTAAAACATATTAATGGCTTTTAATTTCTTCTAATAAAAATATAATTAGCCTAATAATTAAATTTTGACATAAAGTATAAAATTTCGTAAAAATTGTATAATATTCAAAAAAAAAAATTATTTTCTTTACCCTAAAATTTATATCAACTCAAAATAACACCAAAATACCAAATATTATTATTATTTATTATTTTTATAATTAATTCCCGAAAATTCCTAAAATAATATTAAAATATTCAAAAATTCACTAAAAATCAAAATAAATTCCAAAAATTATGCAAAAATTCCCAGAGGTAGATTGAGCTACTAGGAATCACATTTGTAAAGGGAGTTTACATGAATCAATCTAAATCGAGCTAAAAAAATTTCCAAAACCCTAGAGCTCAAAACCAAAAATCAATCAATTCATGACCAAAGCTTAAACTAAGCTTAGAATGAGTCTCACCGGTGCAAGGGGAGGAGATTGGCACCGGAATGGAGGAAAATGGTGGCCGGACGAAGCTTGGGTGAGTTTGGAGCAAACTCTCGGCTTCTTCCCTTCCAGCGGCTTCCGGCGACTCTACAGGCAACCAGAGACGAGGGAGAAGGAAGAGGAAGCAGCAGATGGCAGCCGGAGGTGGGGGAGGCGCAGTGATGGTGGCAGTCGAGGGCGTCGTGCGGTGGGGAGAGGGAGTGAGCTTCGGCTCTATTCTTCTGTCAAAATATATATATATATATATATATATATATATATATATATATATATATATATAATATACTTATTATACACACATGGGTGTCTAAGTGAGTTTAGTGTATGTATACATACATATATATATATATATATATATATATATATACATATATACTTTAAACATACACTTCATGAAATTATATCATATATATACATATTAATAACCATTAATATAATATATATTCAATATATGACTATATATTAATATTTATTTATACATGTATGTATATAGACAAATATTAGTACATATGTACATATCTATATACATATACTACATATAATATAATGCAAAGTAACCATTTCTAATACTATTTGAGAAAAATATCCCTTTTAATTCAAATAAATATGTATATATATATATATATATATATATATATATATATATATATATATATATATATATATATATATATATATATATATATAGGGTATTACGTACATATTCATAGATCTTTCAATTAAAGGATTTTTCTACTATATTACTTCTTTTCTTTATATTAATTGTTATTTGTTTAATATAATTCCTCTCCACACCGCAATTTCTATTTTAATTTCATTTGTTGGCTTCTTTTCTTTTATTTACATGTCCTTACAATATTATTTTGCATTTATTTAATTTTTTTTATTTTAACACTTATGTTAACATATTCTTTTTAAATGTTAATTTCACTATCTATTTTTATCTCATTTTCTAATTTCTTATTATTTTTACCTTTTTACTACATATCTAATATTTATTATTCCTTTTATGCACTTTCCAATTTATTTGCCCTAATTCTTACTTTTACTTAAATAATTAAATTTTAATATAATTTTTATTTCTATTTTCTACCTTAATTTTAGCCATGATTTCCATTTTATTTACTTTATTTCAAGAATTATTCTCATAATAAATTTTATTCTTATTTTATTTTGATATTCTTTTATTTTTCCTTTTTACTACATATTAAAGGACTTATCTACTAATTTATCTTCTTTTCTTCACTTAATTTTATTTTCTATTTTGATTATATTATTTCATATTCTCTTTTTGCATGCAAAATTGCCATTATTATATTTATTTGTGAATATTTATTTATTGCTTGCTATTTTGTGTTGTGTATTTATTCACAATGTTGAAATTCAATCAAAGTCCCCAAAAATAAATTGTTTTATTTTCTTCTTTTTAAATCAATTTACGATGATTATTGAGATAATAATGAGGCAATAATTAATGATGTGTGTTCAATTCTTGAATCGTACAAAAGAGATAAAAATATTCAATTCATGAATCGTACAAAAGAGATAAAAATAACAGGGTATATATATTATATGATTTGTTGGTATCTAAAATATACAATTTTAGTGGGTAAGTCGGAAAAAAGATGGTTGAATCAAATTTTTCCAAGGTGCAAGATTTATATCTTGAGGCCTAATTTGGTAAATCATACACATTATTAGTTAAATTCCTTAATTAAGCCAATTAATCACCATAAAATTGACCTTTTTAGTACCTTTTAATTAACATTTTCTTTTATTTCTTCAATAAATCTTAATTAATCCTTTTTTGCTTAACATTGGTTTTCCTTTAAAGTGCGTTTGGATGCAAGTATTTGATTTGAATCTTGGATTTCAAATATTTAATTTCAAATGTAAGGATTTTAAATAACATGTAATTATATGTTATTTAAATCCTTATTAAATGAGCTTTTAAATTTATTATTGATTTGTTTCAAATTCTCATATATACAAATCTATGTAGTTCCCAAAGAAGAGATTTTATTGAAATCCAAATCCAAGTTCAAATCCTTTGCATCCAAACATAGCATTATTTCTTTTTATGGATTTTTCAATCATTTTCCATCACATTTATCATCTTTGTTTTAAATATCAAATTTTCTCAAAATAATGGCCCCTAAATTCGGAAAATAAGGACAAGATGAAGAGGAGGAGCCTACTCGAGTGTTTGTCTCTCTTTTCCTATTCTCTTTAATTTTATTGTTATTGTTGTTGTTCATTTCATTTTCCATAATTAGGTTGCCATGCATAGAAATTTTCATGACATGTGTGTGATAAATATGCCATGATTGTGTGCTATTAATTCCATAACATGTAAATATGCCATGTTTATGTCATGTGTGTTCATATGCCATCATGATTGTCATATAACCATGTCATTTTTTTTTATCTCAATTCTTAAATTAAAGAAATGACATAGTTGAAGAGGTGGGAAAATGGATTGAGTTAATTTTCAACTACTTTATTTTAGAAGGATCACTTCATAGATAAATTTTAGGGAAATACCCTATGGTTAGACCTTTTTCCACTTATAGGGCTGTGGTATTTTTTATAACATTTAAGGGTCCATGGTTTAATTTTACTTGCATTTTAGTACCCTACTCAGTAATAATGGTAAAAATATATGATATAATGTTAAAATAATATGTATTATCAATAGTAAAATTATTTGCTAAGTAGTATAGCATCCAACTAACTAAAATAAATTCACAATAAAAAAAAATAAGATGTATTTTTAATTTTATTATGAATAAAAGAAATAAATTTTAAGTTAAAATTGTAATATTTTTAAAAGTATCGAAATAGTTATATTGATTGTAAATCACATGTAAAACATTTGTATTATTTAAAGAAAGTGTTATATTAAAATTTTGTTACAAAATAATAACGATGTTTGTTGATATGATATTAAAGTGTTAGAAAATAAAACCATATACTTCTAAATGTTACGAAAAAAACACAAGCCTTTAAGTGAAAATGTGTCTAACCATAGGGTACTTTTTTGTACTTATCCCTAAATTTTATAGGTGGTCATTAAACTTTGTATTTAATTACAATTTGGTTATAAGACTTTAATTTTATATTTTTTTTTAGTTACCAAAATTCTATTTAGGTTTTACTAGTAGTCTCATAATAGTTTTTGCGTTACAAACAATCTAATATTACTACTATAGTTCAAATTTGAAGATTGCATACAAATAAGTTCATATTCTTTTTATATTCATATAAAATTTAATGCAAAAACTAAAGATTATTTTGAAGGATGAATACATTCTTCCTAAAATAATGTAAAAACATTATTTAATGAGAGAACAGAGCAAATGTTAATATTTATCTTCACTTTTAAATTTTGTATAATAAATTATAAATTAATAAAATATTTTTATAATGTCATTATATTTAGGAAAAGTTGCATAATTTGTGTTTAAACTTTTCAATTTTTACTATTTTTTTAATTTTTATTTTTATTTTTTGCAATTGAGTGTTTGAACTCATTATTTTCATATCATTTTAGTGCTTTCGTTTGGCAAATGGTGGCCTATGTGCTGACTAGACACTCGTGGGATTATTTTGAAGGATGAATATCTTCTTCCTAAAATAATGTAAAAACATTATTTAATAAGAGAACAAAGCAAATGTTAATATTTATCTTCACTTTTAAATTTTGTATAATAAACTATAAATTAATAAAATATTTTTATAATGTCATTATATTTAGGAAAAATTTCATAATTGGTGTTTAAACTTTTCAATTTTTGCTATTTTGGTTGTCATACTTTTTTTTTACAATTGAGTGTTTGAACTCATTATTTTCGTATCATTTCAGTGCTTTCGTTCGACAAATGGTGGCCTGTGTGCTGACTAAGCACTAGTGGGATCCACTTTATGTATAAGTGTCATACCATATGTACAAAATATTTAATATCTTTAAAATACCCTTAATTCATTTTCTTTCCAAAAAAGGAATTAGAAAAAAAAAATTTATAGATAATATTGAAGAACAAACTGATGCCTATTCAAACCTCTTGTTCTCCAAATTTTGTCAGATCACCACAATCATGTATCAAATGAAGCCAAAAACATCTATTTCTCTTTTCCTTTTTCACAATAAAAAACCCTCAAACTTTTTCTTTTTTCAAATTTTTTTCAAAATCTTCTAAATTTTTTCTCAAGAAATAATTTTTTTTTTTTTTGAGATTTACCCTCACAAATTCTCCCTTTCTCAATTTCTTCACTTCTACCCTTCCCAATCTTCTCACACACTTAAAACATCAAATCCTCCACCTCAAATATCACCCTTGTGATGTCCTGAGCCATTCCAAAGTTCGCCTGGTATGGAGAAAATCATGTGAAAATGTGTTGTCCCTTGTGTACCTTACATTCCTCTATTTCATACCCATAAATTTTAATTCTCTTCTCACTGCATTCAACATTAATTGGATGCAGCCATTGGTTACTTCCATTTACAACAATGTCGTTCTTTTGTTATGTTCGTCAACTCTATACATCTTTTTGGCTATTTTTAGGAGCTCTAGCATAGAGCTACAATTTTTTGTGTGGATTTCTAGGTCAAGTTTTGAAACTTACATTGTGGTAATTTTGAGTTGGAATTGGTGGTTTCCTTAGTTGGACAAGAAGTCCATTAACACTTATATTCTGCACTTTATTTTTTTTCATAACAAAAGAGAAAATAAAAAAAGAATTTCTCAAACGCATACATGGCAACAATGGTTGATGGACTGCAACCTCTAGCCCCAAACTCACTTATGTTTCTACTCTAATTTAAATAGTTCTTATTCTCTAAGCTCTTAAGATTATGATGATGATGAGTAATCTATCTAATACCAGCTACAAATATGAATGTAGTTCTTCAGAATCAGGCACCACTCGAATGATAAGAGTGTTTTGAGGGCCAAATAAAACAAGTTTAATAAAAGCAATAAACTTAGATAGAGAATTTGTAAGGACGAAGAAGAAGATGAATGGGATTAAGGTTCATAATTGAATTATTTGAGATGTTCTTTATTTTTTTACGTGAATTAAAAAAAATAGCAAAAAAATAGAAAGAATTGTATTCAATGTTGTGGGTATTATGATATTTTACTTGAATAAGGTCATTTTTGTCTTAACCAATTAATTAATGAAGGATGATCTTGTCATTTTTTTTAGGATGTGGCATGTGAACTGTGTAAATAATGGGCCCCACATGTGCTTAGTCAACACTTAGGCCACCATTTGGCAAACATAAGCACTAAAATGATACGAAAATAATGAGTTCAAACACTCAATTGCAAAAAAAAAAGTATGACAGCCAAAATAGCAAAAATTGAAAAGTTCAAACACCAATTGTGCATTTTTTTCCTTATATTTAAATATTGAAATATTATTTTAATTTTTTATTTATAATATTTTAATTTTTATATATAATAAATTATACATTAATAATAACATATTTATATAAGATTAATATATTTAAATAATTTATTACTTTAACTTAAGGATGATATATGGACTTATTTGTATATTATTTTTAAATTAAATTGGTAATACTGGATTATTTATGATTAAGAAATTTTATATAGACTATACACAAAATTAAAATAGAATTTTTGTAACTAAAAAGATATTGTTTGAGCCTAGAATAAATTTTTTTGGATTTAAGCCCAATTGAGCAACAAGCCCATAATTGAACAACAAACTAAGAATGCTTATATAAAAAAGATCAAGCTTGGAGAAGAAGAAGACTTTAGAGATTAAGGACGAGAATGACTTGGGGAAAAAGATCAAGCTTGGAGAAGAAAGCATCTAAGAGTTATGTGAATTTTTTTCCCAAGACTTTTCAGCTGAAAAATTAATTTGGATAAGTAGCTTGCAAGTAAGAATACTTATAAAAGCAAAGGAAAAAACACAAACCAAAAAAAAACATCAATCATCAACACAATACAGACAATAATCATCATTAGCAAATTTTATTCAAACAATCTTTAGCAAATTTTCAATTCTTGTTTACAATAATTTTCTTATTAATTTTAAAGTAAAAATCATCTTTTAGTTTGTATTAAGTATTAGATTAATACAATTTCCTTTTACTATTTAAAAAACTCCATTTATCATTAAATTTTATTTCATCTTCTTGAAATCCAAACAATTTATGGTAAAGGCATTTGAGAACCAACAATTCATCTAAAAGAAGTTAGGTTTTATTTTGAGGAATTAATCCCCTGGCACATTTGCAAAATTTCACCAATAATCTTTTGTCACGCACTAAAAATTAGAGAAACCAAAATTGGAGAAATAATATTTGGCAAACTTGGTGGGACATGTTTCAACAAGATGAACAAATTTGAAAAAGAAAGTTTCAAAGTTAATTACTAGACCAACAATTTACCTATAAAAATAAGTGGCCTATGGAAATAAATTGATGAAAGCTTGGTGCCTCAAGATCATTTTTGAATTGAGGCACCTCTTGGCTATTTAAGCCAAAATTTAAAGATCATTGATGCCATTGCCAATAAATACATTAGTGCTCAAAATATTTTCATATATGGAATAAAGCAGATGCATGACTCAATATTTCAAATAAAGAGTTCTTTCCAAGACTTTATTCAATAAATCATTAATGTTACACATGTAATGAGCAGTTCATGAAAAGAGTCCTAAAGGGGGGGCTGAATAGGACTATCAATTAAAATAAAAGAATTTTTTGCAAGAATTGAATGGAAGTTAAGAAGGAAAAATATAGAATACAAAAATTTAAGGAGTTCAGATTCAACAACAATCTTACGTCTCTACCTAACTTATCCCTAAGTTAGAATTTTCAATCACCTATAATCTAATTCATAAGATTGAGATTACACAAGAGTTTTATGGCTCACTCTTATAATCTTACAACTTGAGTTTTCAAGGCTCACTCAAAAACCAAAACCCAAGTGTTTTAATGGAAAACACTTAAACCAATTCCTTTAAAAATAAATCTCACTTCCCTTATAATCTATCCTAAGATTTAAGATGAAGAGAAATTCTATTTCTAACACACAACCAACTCTCACAAGAGTTATACAAACAAAGAATTATTTAAGGGAATTTGAGAGCTCAATTAATGCTTAAGAAAGAATGAATGATAAACAAGTTTCTTAACTTTCATTTAGCTCTAGAGTTGTTTATATAAACAAAAACTCAAAAATATAACTGTTGGAGGTGCAAATAATGTGTCCAACGTCTATATTTTAAATCATTGAAAGTGATGTTATCAGATAACTATTCATTTATTAAAACCGTGATTGGCTACTCAAGATGTTTAAATTTTCTTACACTTTCTTTATAAAAGCTATAGATACTTGAATTATCTTTCCATATCATTTTGAATCACCTAAATTAAACTTCTATAGCTCAAGATATGTCTAAAATACTAAGAGTTATGTAATCTGAAATGTAGACTATTGTCAAACAACTATACATAAGTTGAAGCCGTGATTTTCTATTGAAAAATTTTGAATTTTCCCATACTTTATCCATAAAAGCTATAGATATTTGAATTATTTTTCCATATCATTTTGAATCACTTCAATTGGACTTCTGTAGCTCAATATATGTCCAAAATACTAAGATTTGTGCAATCTAAAATGTAGACTACTGTCAGACAGCTATGCACAAGTTGACGTCGTGATTTGCTATTTGAGAAGTTTGAATTTGCCCATACTTTATTCATAAAAGTTTTAGATATTTTACTTATCTTTCCATATCATTTTTAATCACTTCAATTAGACTTTTGTAGCTCAAAATATGTCAAAAATACTAAGAGATGTGCAATCTAAAATGACAACTGCATATATTGATTTCGACTTAATATTTGCATACCCAAATGAACTCGAATTTTGACAAGCAAGCCTAATTCAGAAAGCTCAAGATGTATACTTTAAATATAAAAAAGATAACTTTCTCATTATAAAACTCTAGGGATGTCAAAAGCCTCCTTGAATCTCAGAGGTCTAATCAGGCCAAGATAATCATACTTCATTTTAACTTCCATTGGAGTCCTAACTTATACACAGTTAAATAAATAAATTAAATGCTCAAAATTAATTTTTTTAATATCAAAATTAAAATTATTTATTGCTAAGGTTAATAGTTCATTTACTATAATGAATGAAAACCTTTCCATATCAGAAAGTTAAAATTTTACACCAAAAGTTGAGATTCAATATCAAAAGCAAGAAAAAGGCTTAGGGAGGAATATTTCTCATGAGAAAGAACCAATTCCTTAAGGCTACATGGTAAATCCCTAATCTCATATGCCTTTTCCCTAGGGCTAAAAACCACTTCCCCAGGGACTAAGAAAAAACACAGGAGGTGACATTTTACCTGAGTAACAATTAATTTCTCAAGGCCAAACATTGGTTCCTCAAGGTCAAATGTTGATACATTAAGACCATTTTCCTTCTCCTCAATCCCTAAATATGGGAATGAATTTAAATGTAGAAAAGGAGATAGAGCTGATAGAGGAAAATTCACTTTCCTCAATCACATCAACTAATTTATTGGTATGGATTAAGAACATTATTGGATCTAAAAAATAAAATCAAAGAAAAACAAAAGGTGGTTCAGCCTTCAAATATGAATCCAAACAGGTTTGAAAATTATTAGAGGTCAGTTCCTCATAATAAATTTTTAGCACCAGATAAAAGGCCACCTGCTCCAAAGTTCTTTATCAATAACCACAAATACAAATCAAAAAAAAGATGAAAGGCCTATACAATCTAGATTTGTGGTGTCACCACCTATTGCACCAAATAAACAATGGCATCATGTGAAAAATAAAACGTTTCCCTAGCCAATAACTTATACTAAGAAAGGTAGGTTACAAAGGCAAAGAGCAATTGAAAATTGGCAAGTCTAACCTAATGCTAAGGTTAAATTCAGGCCTAAGCTGTAGAGGATCCACAAAAAGGAGTTCCTAATGCAAGAGGATGTCATTGATATTCAGAACACTCATAGGGAAACTTCTTTAGGAGAAACAAAAGGAGTCATAGTAGAAAAGTCATCAGGAGAGGTAATCAATGTAATAATGATTTTTCCAATTATTGTTGATAAAAAAATCCCTTAATGTCTTCTTTATGGTAGATTCAATTGAAATACTAAACTTTAAAATGGATTATTTTGTATGGAACTATACTAAAATGCGAAGTCAATTGGTTAAATATTACCTCCCTATTAAGCCTAAAAAGGGTGTTAAAGGAGGTGGAGTTGAAAATATTTCCCATTATATGGGAAAATAAAAAGCTAAATAAGTAAAATAAATAATTGGCCTATGGCTAGGAATTTTCCACAAAGTGGCAATATTTTGTTCTTTGGTTTTAAAAAAATTGGCTTAATAGTCATTATCTTAAATAAATAAAGTTTGAATTTTGGTATGTTTCTATTTATCATGTTTTTCTTTAGTGTGTTTCTTTAGTGTGTGAAATAAGTGTTGTGAATGGTGATGCGTTGACAAAATTTTAGCAGTATAATGGTTTAAAATTGCATATTTTTGTTTTATAAGATAGTGCATGGTTGTAGTGTATGTGTGTGGAGTGATAGTGGTGTAAAAAGTTAAAGAATCTGGTTAATAAAAAACAAACAGACAAATACAAAGCAAAATGACTAGAGGATAATAGATTCATCTTCTTGTAAAGAGAGAACTAGAGAAATATTAAGAAAAGATGCGGACATGTTGCTAAAAGTCAAGATAAACTGAAATCCCCAAAGTGCACAATAATGAAGATAAGTTTGCAAGAAATAAATGTAGAAAAATTGTGAAATTCCCATATTCCCAGGTAAGAAGATAGCAAGACAAAATAGGCCAAATAAATAATAAATTTGGTTAGGAAAAATAAAGTAAATAAAAGTTACCCTGGAGATATAATTTGCCATGAGAATATACAATATTTTGGCAATTTACTGCTAAAATAAATAAATTTTTCTTGTGGTGGTATATAGGTAAGCATGGACAAAAATAGTGTAGTTTGAGACATAGGTGTTTGTGGGTTTCATAAGCCATAAGTTATATTAAAATGTTTTACTTAAATGGCTTATACTATAATGGAATGTTGTTCTCTAGGCCATAAATTTTGAAAAATGCACATTCACAAAGGAAAATAAGCAAAAGCATATTTTGCCCAATATAGTTAACTCATTATTGTAAAGTTAAAGATGGACAAGGGTGACCATCTAAAGTAAAAATTCATTTGGCTTGACAAAGCCAAAATAAATAGATAAATAATTAAAATTCCATAAGGGTTGGAAAATTTTTGCTAAAATATGTCAAAATATTTTAGAAAGTGAAAGAACATGCTTTGGTCTATTTACTAAAGCAAATAAGTCTATGTGCTCCAAATAAAAGTGTGGGGTGCCTGACAAGGTTATTTTGGCTTGAGTGGCTAAAATAATTTGAATTTTTGCCTAAAAGTTGGGTTATGAAAAATCATGATAGAACTATATGATTAATCTAATAGTGTAGGCAAAAATAACAATTTTATTTTGGCTAAATCCTATGAATGCAATTTTTTTAAAAAAAAAGTGCAAATGTTAGGCCTGGTGAAAGAACATTTGAAAGTGCCTAAATGAATGACAGAAGCTTTAGGCCTTGGAAAATGAACATTTAGGCCAAACTTTTTTACCAAAATAAAGCATTTAACTAGGTCAAGAGTTATTACAATCTTAATTTGGCCATCATTTGCAATATAAAGAGATTGACTTGACAAGATGATGCTCAAAAGGTATGAGGAAACAACCATGTGCTTGCACTAAACCCTTGAAGCAAATAAATAAAAATAGTCGATGAGTTGTAAATTTTGTTAAAAATATTTTTGACAATAATCCAAAGCAAAATGTACAAACCATAAAATTAATGATCAAATTTGGCACAAAGGGAAAATATAAGCATGGCATAAAGAAATTTGGCACCATGAAATTCAACAAAAAAGATCAAAGGTGGAAATAAATTTTGGTAAAAAAAATTGCCATAATTAATTGTTTAAAACAAAATGTGCATTTTTTGGCTGTAAAAGGCCAAAATTACAGTTAAACTAGAAAAATTTTAGTTTATTAAGCTAAAAATAATTTTTTTCCATATCATTATTTTGGCATTTCTTGCTAAAATAAAAAAATGGGGCTTAATCCTACTCAACATATGCACAAGGATTTTGCAAACTAGGTTGGTGAAAGATGGAAAATTCCTTTATATTTTGGCTAAAATTTAAAATGGCTTTTTAAGAACCAAGTTTCAGATGGATTGACATTATTAAAATAACTTGGTTTAGACATGAAAGCATTGACCAAACAGAGGCTATTTTTATAGAGTGTTAATAAAATTTTAAAACTTGTAAAAGAATATTCAAGGCCCTTACATGAGCTATGAATTTTATTAAACCATGAAAAGCATACATTTTTGCTTTTAAGGCTATTAAATTGAGGTTTCTAGAATAACAATTGGCCAAGTTGGGCTAATTAAGATTTTTGGCTAAAGAAGGTAAAATATAGCCACTTGTTTCAAGTCAACTGAAATTATCAAAACAAAATATCAAGTTGGTTATGAATTAATTTTTGGCAAAACAAAGATATGCCCCATCTTTAATATCACAAATTGCTAAAATTCAAGCAAAAATTCATAGTTTTAAAAGACAATATAGGTTAAAGGTAAATAAATTTTGGCTAAAAGGAAGCAAGTACATAAAGTGCCAAGACTACCAAACAAGGTGCCAAATTAATTTTAGGGAAAAGCCGATTAAAATTTACGAATTCAAGCTTGTTTCAGCTTAAACAATAGAATCAAGCACATTTTCCTAAGCAAAGCTTGCATTAAGCCATGCTAAAGTTGTAAAGTTCCAACACGTAAGATTGGCAAAACACAAGAAAGGAAAGCTGAAACTAAAAGCACAAGACTTTTAGCTAAAGAGCAAATTAATTTATCTAAATGCCAATTTAAATTTTCTTAGAACAAAGTGACCAATGAGAAACCAAAAATTAATTTTTTGGTTTAACAAGAACTTGGCCAACACAGATGCACAAGTAAGTTTGGAATTTTCTCACAAAAAAAAGGCCACATTATTGTTACAAGAAATTCATAAATAAATTTGGAAAATTGCCAAAATATATTAAATTTTTTGGGTAATCAAAATACTTAGATTTATGCTTGTATGCAAGTAAGAGATATAAAAATCATTTTGGCATGAAAATTGCCAAAATAAAGCCGAATTAAAAATTCAATAGAACAAAACATGAATTGGTAAAATTAGCAAATTAATGAGTCAAAATTAACTAGTTCTTTCAGCTAAAATACATAGGCATAATGACCTCAACACATTAACAAATTTTGGAAAATGGCCAAAATCATCTTAATGGAATTTGGCTAAACAAATATTTATTAAATAAAATTAATAAATAGCCTTAAGCGATACTTATTCCCTAAAGAGCAAGGGCACAAACATCACTAACAAAGCATAATAACTCTAAATTTACAAAGCATAAATAAGAGCTAAACAGAGCAACATCTCAAATTTAATAAAAAAATTAGATTAAGAGAAAACTAAAGTTACCTTGATTAAATTTTCTTTTTGAATAAACTTTTAGTGGAGATTATTGTAACTTGGCTTAGGGAAATTCCTTAAGAGAATGTGGAGAATGGGCAAAGTGAGCAAATCCAATGAGAGCAGCCTTACGAATGGTAAGTTGACTGGAATTCAACTTAGAGCAATAGCCCACACCCTTGCAGCTTGTCACTGTTATTGCTTTATAGCATGAAGCAATCATTACCTTGGGTTGCTTGTTAGTGGTTGTTAGTGAGGACGCGTTAGGCAAAAGAGCAGTGTCATTTGTTGAAGCTACATCACGATGGGCTTTGGGGTAGCACTAGCTTGGCAGCCTATGCGAGAAGTAAGCAACATTGTGCTAGTCACTACTAGGTGTTGCTCAGGGAAGGTAGCAGTGGTGGATGATGAGGGGTGGTTGCCAATGGTTAGTGAGCAATGGTGGCTGGCTGGAAAAGAAAATTGGTCTGAGCAAGTTAGAAAGAAGAGAAAAAAAGGAAGCAAAGATTTGAGGAAAATTAAAATTGAGAATTTATGTATTATGGGTGTTGTGAAAATTTTAGAAAACTAAGTTAGGTGTAGTAGATTTTGAGCATTTAAGTGACCAAGTGTTGCAAATTGAAAAATAGAAAAAAAAAGGTGAGAAGATAAAAAAAATTGTCTTACCTCATGGCTTGAAGAAATTGAAAAGTTGACATGGGTATTGTGGTTTTTGGATAATTTATACTTTGGGTAATCAAAAATTGAAGGTGGAATAAGATTTTAAAAGGTTTGGGTGTTCAAAAAGAAAAAGAAGGTGTATACATTTTTCTTACTAAGACTTTTGAAAACTTTAAAGAATGGGAGAAATTAATATGAATCTTAAGATATTTAGATAATTCAAGTGATGGGCAAAGTGAATTTCTTAAGAATTGAAATTTAAAAGAGAAATTTGTGGGCAATTTAAAGATGAACTTGAACTGTAGAGAATGACCACTTTGAAGAAGAAAATGATTTGTGTGCTTAATTTCTTAAGAAATTTAAGAAATTAAGTTGGATTTTATGATATTTGAAGAAGTTAAAAAATGGGTAAAGTGAATTTGTAAAAAAAAAATGAGTTGGAAGAAGAAGTTGTTGGCAATCTGTAAAAAAAAAAGATTAGAGAATTTTTTTCATAATTCAAAATAAAGAAAAAGATGGAAATTTAAAAAAAAGGCCCTGTTTTATGGGCTAATATCCATATACTTAGCTTAAGCTTGACCCAAACTAATTATATATGAGGGTATTATTTGAGCCCAAAATAAAATTTTTAGGATTTAAGCCTAATTGAGCAACAAGGCCATAATTGAACAACAAACCCAACCCATAAAATGTATTAGGAAAGGAAAATGCTGGAAGATTCTAGAATTATCTGTGCATTGATGAAGAAGAAGACTTTGGAGATTCTGGATGAGAATGCCTTAGGGAAAAAGATCAAGCTTCGAGAAGAAAGTGTTTAGGAGTTACATGAATTTATTTCCCCTAGATTCTTAAGCTAGAAAATTAATTTAGAGAAGTAGCCTAAAAGTAAGAATGCTTATAAAAGTAAGGTGAAGAACATATACCAAGAAAAAACACTGATCATCAACACAACACAAATAACAATCATCATCAAATCAATCATCATTAGCAAATTTTATTTAGACAATCTTTAGCAAATTTTCAATTCTTATTTACAACAATTTTCTTGTTAATTTCAAAGCAAAAATCATCTTTTATCTTGTATTAAGTTTTAAATTAATACAATTTCCTTTTACTGTTCAAGAAGCTCCATTTATCATTAAATTTTATTTCATCTTCTTGAAATCCAAACAAATTATGGTAAAGGCATTTGAGAACCAATAATTCGTCTGAAAGAAGTAAAGTTTTATTTTAAAGAATTAATCCTCTAGCATGCTCATAAAAATTCACCAACAATCTTTTGACATGCACCAAAAATTAGAGAAACCAAACTTGGAGAAACAGATATATTTTTTTTAAAACTAGAAGTTTTATTAAACATAAAAGCTCTTTTGAGCAATTACATTCAAAAGAAAAGAAGGAGTAGTAAGCCACTCTATTTGACTAGACAAGGAATAAGAAAACTAAGCACAAAGGTGTGTTGCCTCATTCATTAATCAATGAACAAATCTAACCAACATTTGGCTAAAGTGCTTAAGAAGAACACAACAATCCTCAACAATCAAGCTAAATAAAGATGCATTACCCGATTCTTGAATGCAGGTAATCATTTGTAATGCATCTAACTCTACTATAATTAGGCCATCATAAAAGTTTTTAAACAAACTAAAGGCCTCTCTAATGGCCAAGGCCTCTACATCTTATGGCAGTAAAAACACCATGCACAAATATTGACAAAGCTCTTACAAAAGCCCCTGTCAGATTCCAAATCACATAACCTATACCGATCTTGCCTTGCTCCATGGAAATCGCAACATCAACATTTAGTTTCCACCACAAGTTAGGAGGCTTAAACCATATCACATCTCCCCCATTGCTATCTGACATCCTCTTTGCTGATAAGGTATTAGACAACACCGCTAACTTCCATTGATATAGAAACTATCCCGTTCAATTCTTAAAGTAGCAAGTAAACCATTGTTGACCATTCCATACCTTCTTATTTATGTGATTCCATAATTGCCAATAAATTATTGCAAAAAGTGCCTTACTATCTAGTAAATCATAGAGAAGACATTCAAGTCATTTTGCTACTGAATCATTATTATGAAAAAAGATAGACAAGCAAGATCTAGATCATACCTCTTTTGCAAAAAGGCATTTAAATAGCATATAAGCACTAGATTCATCTACAACATGACAAAGAGGGCATCGCTTATCAAGAGGGAAAAACCTAAAGTGTAATGCTTCATTTGTTGGCAAGCAACCTATACAAATTCACCATAGGTAGTTTTTTTTATCTTGGCTAGAACTTCTAAACTCCATAATGATGACCATAACTTACTTTGGATAGTATCACACACCCTAAATGCATCAGTAATAGCTAAGAATAGAGAATTTTCCATTTGGAGAATGACACCAATACCATGAATCATTAATGCTTCTGGTACTCAAAGGAATTTGAAGAATTTGACTTACATCTTAAGCATTAAAAAGATCATTTAGCATATCATGATCCCAACCATTTTCCCCACTTATGAATAAATCATATACCTTAGTTATTTCAAGCCCCAGATGTAACGACGAGGTAACCATTCCATTTTCAAAATGAGGCAGCCATGGATCTTTCCAAATTAAACTACTTTTCCTATCTCCAATTCTCAAATGAGCACCAGACCTAATAAATTATTGTGTGGTATGCAGCTCCTCCAAACATAACTGGGATTGCTCCCAAGTCTTGCTTCTAGAAAAGTAGAATTTTTATAGTACCTAGCTTTAAATAAACTTACTACTAGAGATGATGGCTTGATGACAAGATTCCAAGCCTATTTGGATAGTATATCAAGATTAATTTCTCTTATCTTTTTAAACCCTATTCCTTTATACTTTTTTAAAGCACAAAGATGATCTTACGTCATCCATCTTATTCCCCGATTTGAACCTAGAGTACGGCCCCACCAGAAGTTGTTCATCATCCTCACCAAATCTGCATATAAGTCTAAAGGGAGGAGGAATATATTCATTACATAAATTAGAACTGCCTAAGCTATGATTTTTAAGAGTATCTTTTTTCCAACCCTTAATAACTTCTTACTATTTCAATTATGAATTTTTTGCCAAACCTGATCATGAACATAACTAAACACTTCTTTTTTACTCTACCCTATAAAAGAGGGCATACCTAAATACTTATCTGATGGCATCTTCTAAAATTTAAAGAAGTGTAAATAGCTCAATCCTTAGATCAACACTAACATTCCTACTGAAGGGTAAAAATGATTTTGCCAAAATCCAAAACCTACTTAATCTGAGTGCTTTCTTCGAATAAGAGTGCTAAACCATTCTGAACATAAAATAAATAAGAACAGGGACAATTGGTCCCTTTATCTTAGGCTCCGAAATGGTAAGACATTCTTAATACTATTACCATTAATCAATATATTATATTTCATGGTAATTACACAAGTCATAAAATGTTGAACCCAGAAAGCATCAAAACCTATAGCTAGCATAATCTTCTTTAAGAAATCCCAGTTGATTTTATCGTATGCCTTGGAGATATCTATGTAACTAGGATAAACAGATATAAATTAAACTTTTGTAATCAAAATATAACTAAGTACAAAATTTAAGAACCATTTATAAGGTTTACCCATTATTCCATTTATTTTAATGGACACTTGCTCCAATACTACCTAATACTTTTAAAACTTAATGAGATTCAATTTTGAAAAAATAATATTTTTTTTAACTTAATAGTATAAACTTAAAATTTTTTGGACTTAAGGTGTCATTATCCTATAACATATGACGTCATAAGCAAGTGAACAAATAAAACCTCTAGAACCCTTTCTCTCTCTCTTTTAGTCTAATTTTGTAATCCAGCAAAAGAGATAAGGAAATGTTATCCACACTTCAACCATCTCTCTTTCTTTCTCGCTTCCCTTTTCACTTCTCTTATATCCCTCCTCGCACTCTGTCTTTCTCTTCATCAGCAACATCCCTAAAATCTTCCCAGCCAATCACTGCATCTTTTGACCAATCACTATCCCAAATCCTCAACACCCATCACTCCCTTCTCTCTTGCCACACTATAACTACCTAACTCGCAAAGTCATTCCTTACCCAAATCAGACTTACTAAACCCTAGCTCAAATCTTTCTTGCTCGTATCAAACAATATATTAAAATAAGCTTAAGAAATTGATGACAAGATTGATAAAGGTGAAGCTTTGGGTCCTCTTGTTAGCATGCTTGATAAGGTTAAAGATAATATTTGTATAGTTGATATGCCATCTACTATTCTTGTATTTTAGAGAATTATTATCCACTGTATGATGCAATGGTTATAAAGAAAATGAAGGAAATGGGAGCAATTATTGTGGGTAAGACTAATTTGGATGAGTTTAGCATAGAAAGTACTACTGAAGGTTCTGGTTTTCTGGTTTATGAGTTAGAAATCACAATAATTCTATTTAATTGAATTATATTTACACTATGTATGGATTGAATTGAGGGGAATATAAAGGAAATGGAAAGGAAGGGAAAGGAAGACGAGGGAGATGGAAATTGAAGGGAATTATACCCTCTCATTACCTTGTAGAAGGTGAAATCGATTGTAAAATAATTCAAATTCTAAAATATATTTATAAAAAATATATATTAGAAGATTAGAAAATTTTATCAAACCAATTCATTAGAAAATTTTATAAAAAAATCAACATTTTCTTTTAATAATAATGATAGCAATCGAGTGTTTAAAATCAATAGTACCAAGCATTTAAGTCCAGTGATTGAAGCTAGCACCCTTAGGTCACTTCGATATTACTAAGGTTCGGAGACTCGAGTCACTTCTATAGTACCGAGCACCAAAGTCTAATAATTGAAACTGGCACCCTTAGGTTGCTTTGATAGTACTGAGGTTTAGAGACTCTAGTCACTTCTATAGTACTGAGCATCTAAGTCTAGTAACTGAAGCTGTCACTCTCAAATCACTTGAGGTTTAGAGACTCGGGTTGCTTCTATAGTACCGAACATTAAACTTCAATAGTAGTCGATCCCCTTAGGTTATTTCTATAATACTGATGGGTTAATCCTTCTAGAAATTTCATAAACACCGAGCATCCATAAGTCCAGCTAGCACCTTCATGATCTCATATTCAGACATGATAATCTCAAAGACTCAGTACTGAGTATCATTACCTTCTGTGACTAAGGTTGGCCACCTTAGCTTACCCTTCAGTATCAAAAGCTCAAAAGCAATCATAAGCAGTCTTTCTTTCAGCAATGGAATTACTATTCTGAGTAACTCGTCATCATTCACAATCAGTCTACCAGATCTAGGTACATCATACATAAATATTCTAATAGACTTTCAGGGGGGACTTTTGATACCCCATATACATATTCCTATTATACTAAGGGTTTATTTTCCTAAACAGGGATTACTTACAGTAGAAGAATGTCCAATCCAAATAGGAAGAGAGTCCTTAATTAAGAAGACTTCCAAATAGGAAGATACTATCTTTATATATTGTCCTCATATCCCTTATTCTTATTTATTCTATTATTTACTCATTCCTTTGTTTATCTCCCTAAAAACTCTCTCTCTACATTCTTTAACTTAGGCATCAAAGGGTTTATAGGGATCCTTCTCACCTTGCTCTTTGTTGATTGCTTATAGGGCTCAGACTTAAAGGTTCCGAAAATAAGTTATCAATTATTATTGAATTGATGTTTTAGATTCAATTTCATTAGATGATAGAGATGAAATCAATGAATGGTTAATTGCTAAAATGAGTGGTGCTACAAATAAGGCAAATGTAGAAGATGAGATGGTATTTATAGATGATGGTGATGGTTTAGCTTGGGGAGTTATGGCAAAAGAAAGTGATGTTAGAGAACTAACTAGGAATACAAGGAATCAAACCAAATCAATGAAGTCAAAAGGCTCAACTTCACAACTTCATCTCAAAGATCTTGATGATGACTTAGATGATTATAAGAAGGATGTTGAAGGATATGCTTTTGGTTATGATGGTTAAAATGTTAAGGACTTAGGAGAGGAGTCTAATAGTGGTATTTAATTTAGGCTATTTGTTATTATTAGTTTTAAATACTAGATTCCTAATTAATTCTATAGATTTTGTGCTTTTGAGTTTGACAATGATATATATTTTTAGGCTATTCACTATAATTATTACTTTTTTATAAGTTTTAATTGTCATTAATTTTTTAATTTTTGCTATTTTTAATTGTCATTGGCTTTATAATTGCTAAATTATGTCTTCTTTTAGTATTATTATATTATTAATATTATAAAAAATTTATTATTTTGCACTTTGCTTCATTCAAGTAAGGGCTTTTTTTGCACTTTTGTGCTTCAGTATGTCTTTCACTTTTAACTACATTACCAATAACTTCAACAATAATAATAATAATAATATATGGAAAGTTAAAGTTACCACAATTTGCAAAACAAAGGTAAGAGTTTTCATCCATTACTAGCACTAATACTTAAGATTACTCCAAAAATATAAGTAATGCATAAAAAAAACACCAATTAACAATCCAAAAAAATTAATTTAGTGTTTCCTCTCACTTGCTCAATAAAAAAATACTCCTTGTCAATGCGTTAATGTATAACCTCAACTCCACAACTGTAATAGGTTAAGTTGCAGATAAATTGAAGCTAATACAAAAATAATCAACAAAATAAGTACAAATTCAAGAAAATAAAAGGAAAATCCTTAGCCATTAAAATAAAGAAATTTAGATGTAAGAAAAAAGAAAAGAAGTTTAGACAATAGAAAATAGAAAAATAAAAATGGATAAGAAGGCAGATAAGGTTGTTGTAGTGAATTAATCGACGTCTTTGACGGATGTGGAAGAAAAGAGAAGGAATTTGGCGTAATAAATACATGGCCCCATATATTTATCACTTTTTGTTAGTTTGACACCTCAACTTATAATTTTGCCATTTTGACACCTGAATTTGACTCAAATATAATTTTGAAATCACTGTCAACACATGTGACATGAAATAGTGAATTGGCATGTGCCACATCATAAGGGTTTAATTGACAAAAAAAAACAAGTAGAGGTGTCAAACTGATAAAAGTGACAAGTACAAGAGGGTGGTAGATTCATTATATTATCATATTAGTGCAAATTAGTGCATTTTAACCAAGTTCAAATGTCAAAATGGAAAAACTCTAAGTTAAAATGTCAAATTGACAAAAAGTGATAAGTACAGCGAGCCATGTATATATTATGTCGAAGGAATTTTGAAATGGAATGGTTAGAGAATAAAGTAAGGAGGATTTATAGAGAAACATGTGACTAATTTTGTTGCTTTTTGTATTAATAGTGAACCATGTCATTTTTTTTTATCTTAATTCTTAAATTAAAGAAATGACATAGTTGAAGAGGTGGAAAAATGGATTGAGTTAATTTTCAACTAATTTATTTTAGAAGGATCATTTCATAGGTAAATTTTATAGGTGGTCATTAAATTTTGTGTTTGATTACAATTTGATTATAAAACTTTAGTTTTGTGTCTTTTTAGTTACACAAATTCTATTTAGGTTTTGCAAGTAGCCTTTATAATATTTTTTGCTTCACAAACAATCTAATATTACTACTATAGTTCAAAATTTGAAGATAGCATACAAATAAGTTCATATTTTTTTTTTATATTCATATAAACTAAAACTTATTTTGAAGGATGAATACCTTCTTCCTAAAATAATGTAAAAACATTATTTGACGAGGGAACAAAGCAAATGTTAATATTTATCTTCACTTTTAATTTTTGTATAATAAAATATAAATTAATAAAGTATTTTTGTAATGTTATTATATTTAAATATTGAAATATTATTTTAATTTTTATGTATAATATTTTAATTTTTTATATATAATAAATTATACGTCAATAATAAAATATTTATACAATATTAATATATTTAAATAATTTATTACTTTAACTTAAGGATGATATATGAACTTATTTGTATATTATTTTTAAATTAAATTGGTAATACTAGATTATTTATGATTAAGAAATTTTATATGGACTGTACATGAAATATAAATAGAACTTTGGTGGCTAAAAACATATAAATTAAACTTTTGTAATTAAATTATAATTAAGTATAAAATTTAGGAACCACTTGCTTCAATACCGCCTAATACTTTTAAAACTTAATGAGATTCAATTTTGAAAAAAATATATTGTTTTGAACTTAATAGTAGTATAAACTTAAAATCTTTTGAACTTAAGGTGTCATTAACCTATAAAACCTCTAAAACCCTCTCCCTCTCTCTCATTCTGCAATCCAATAGAAGAGACGAGGAAATGCTATCCACACTTCAACCACCTCGCTCGTTCTCTCTTTCTCGCTTCCCTTTTCACTTCTCTTCTATCACTCCCCGCTCTCTATCCTTCTCTTCATCAGCAACATCCCTGAACTCTTCCCTGCCAGTCACCGCATCTTCTGACCAATCACCATCCCAAATCCTCAACACCCGCCTCTCCCTTCTCTCTCGCCACACCACAGCCACCCAACTCGCGGAGTCATTCCTTACCAGAATCAGACTCACTGAACCCCAGCTCAATTCGTTCCTGCACGTATCAAACAATGTGCTGAAACAAGCTCAAGAAATTGATGACAGGATTGATAAAGGTGAAGCTTTGGGTCCTCTTGCTGGCGTGCTTGTTGGGGTTAAAGATAATATTTGTACGGTTGATATGCCATCTACTGGTGGGTCCCGTATTTTGGAGAATTATCGTCCACCGTACGATGCAACGGCTGTGAAGAAAATGAAGGAAATGGGAGCTATTGTTGTGGGTAAGACTAATTTGGATGAGTTTGGTATGGGAAGTACTACTGAAGGTTCTGCTTTTCAGGTTTGTGAGCTAGAAATTGCAAGAATTTTATTTAATTGAATTATATTTTCACTATGTATGGATTGAGGGGAATATAAAGGAAATGGAAGGGAAGGAAAGAAGAGAAGGATTAGATTTTGTGTTATTTAACTATTAAGTTAATAGAGGGAGATGAAAATTGAAGAGAATTATTCCCCCTCGTTACCCTTGTTACATCTCAAATTGGAGCGCGTAAAATATTTCAACTCCATTGTAATTTAAAGTTTTATTTCCTTTTTAATATTTCTATAGTTTTTATTTGCTGCCCTTCCGCTCCCTTCCTTTCTCTTCTCTCTGTAGTTGCCATGCATAGTGTTAGTCAGTTCTTATGTTTGGAAAGCTCATATTGCTGCTAGAATTCAATTCTTTGAACTTTCTAAGGTGCTATAAAGATATTTAATTTTTGAGATGTTAGCTTTCTTTGGTTGAATCATTGCATTTGGAGTTGATTTCTAGTTGCTGTTGTAATGTTTCATGCTGGTAACTGGAGTTGGTTTACTCAGGTGATGAGTATGTTCATTCAATAGGTGACTGCAAACCCTTGGGATGTGTCTCGGGTGCCTGGTGGATCATCCGGAGGATCAGCTGCAGCTGTTTCTGCCAGACAATGCGTTGTATCCCTGGGAAGTGATACTGGTGGAAGTGTAAGACAGCCAGCATCATTTTGTGGTGTTGTTGGACTGAAGCCGACATATGGACGTGTCTCAAGATTTGGACTCATGGCTTATGCTTCATCACTTGATGTTATTGGGTGCTTTGGTACATCAGTTGCTGATGCTGGAATTCTTCTTCATGCAATTTCTGGTTATGATAGATATGATGCCACTAGCAGCAAGAGAGTAAGAATTTGTTTGCTCTCATCAATATCTGCTTATTTCTTTTAAATAGCATCAGGTTTGTTTTTTCCTTTAGCTTGACCAATTAAGAATTTATCTCATGAGCATTCAATTGATAGAACTTCAATTAAGATTCTTATTATTGTTATTATTATTATTATTATTATTATTATTACTATATCTGACTATTGGCAATTCATGTGAAGTTTAAGTTACTGTGGCTATTGTCAGTTGTAATGTGTGCATCTCTGGTGTTTTTGTGTATCAATGTGTTGTTTATATGTATCACTGCACTCTTTCTATGCATCGCTTTTGACTCAACTTCTGGTTACAAGGGCTACTATGGAATTAATTACTTAAGTGCTATCTCCATAGTAGTTTTGTTCTGTTACATGCTCTGTATTTTTCAATGAAGTTCGAACCTTTTGGTTTCTTATTCTGTTTAACTTTGTTTCAAAAACTCAATTCAGGAGGTTCCTGATTTCGTATCTCAATTCATCTCCATGAATATTGTGGAATCCAAGCCGTTAAAGGGATTGAGGGTTGGTCTTATACGTGAAACTCTTGATGATGGTGTAGATGATGGAGTAAAATCTGTAATCAGTAGTGCTGCCTCACATCTAGAAGAATTAGGATGCTCTGTGACAGAGGTTTAACTCTTACCCTTTCCTTGGTCAAGATTTTCTTTTATTTAACCACCTACAGATTTGCATATATTGCAGTTTTTCACCTCTAATCACTTAAATATTAATTTGCAGGTATCATTGCCATCTTTCTCCCTTGGTTTACCTGCATATTATATTCTTGCTTCATCAGAATCATCTTCCAACTTATCACGTTATGATGGTGTAAGGTGATTTTTTAACAAACGCATACTACTGATGTTTTATTTGATGCCCCTGCTAGCAGTGTTGGATTATTTTATGCATTGGTACAGATATTAGATAAGAGCTAAAACTCTTGCATTAGCTATGGGCCTCCAGGTCTTGTTACATTACCCATAAACTCTCAGTTTTTTAAAAGCAAATTTATCAATTACTTTCTTCTATACTCTTCTTTATGGTTCCATCTTTTTTCATGGCTTTGCAACAACTATTTTGGTAAATATAAAATACCACTGTGGGCTTAAAGACAAACTATCATCATTAATTCCCCTCAAAAAAGAAACTAGTATCATTTATTCTTTAAATTTCTTTATTGGGTTTCCTCTTTAATGTTTTTCTTTTCCTTGTGCCACTAAGCAACCAGCCTTCAACACCCACAGGGAAAAGGATTTGGTTTCTACCTGGGCTGTCCTCCTAAAAGTTTAGATTATATAATGTTTGTTTATATGCATACTCACACCCCATCCACAAACATATTTCTAACTATAAACTAGCTATAATAATCTGCTTGACATCCAGGTATGGAAATCAAGTTGTCACGGATGAGTTAAGTGGGCTTTATGGGGACTCTCGAGCAAAAGGATTTGGTCCAGAGGTGTGTATCTTCTTAAGTGGCAACTAGAAAGTTATTTTGCTGTAATTTTTTGCTTGTCTAGATTTGAAAGGAGATTTATTTGAAACGCTGCAAAGGTCATATTGCCAACTCCCGTTATCTCTTACATCAAAAGGAAAGTTAAATATAGGAGTCAGGATGCCTCAAGTAAAATGCATTTGCATATTTGCAGGTCAAAATGCGAATTTTGATGGGAACATATGCACTCTCAGCTGGTTATTATGATGCATACTATAAGCGTGCCCAGCAGGTATTATAGATGGTTATGCAAATAAAACTTTTTTGTTTTTTTTTGTGGTTCTGATTACCAGGAACCTTCATGTTTTTAATGGTTTTAACACATGATTCTATAGGCTTGAATTACTTATCTTTCCTATCACAAACACACACAAGGTCTAGAACTGGTCTAGTTGTTCTTTTTATGATTTCAACATCTGATTAAAGCAGAATATCACTGTTAATAAATTATGATAGTTTCCTTTTCATTTTCCTGAAAATTATAATTGTTTCAAGAGCTTTTTAAGGTTTTCAAGAAGGGATTTATAATTGTATTAGTGTCTTAGGTGAGGACTCTAATCCAGAAAAGCTTCAAGGCGGCATTAGATTCAAATGACATCCTAATTTCTCCTGCTGCTCCATCTGCTGCTTATAAGATTGGTATGCTGTCTGATGTCACTTATTTGGGCTGCTTTTTCTGATGCTGTGTTTTTTGCATTGTAAGTCTCAATATGGTAACTATAAATATCCAATTTTCTTTTAAAAAATTTACAGGTGAAAAGAGAAACGATCAATTGGCAATGTATGCAGGTGATATTATGACGGTGAGTATTTATGTACTTTATGTTTTGTATGTCCATTGACATCTTCTCCCTCCCTTCCTCTTTTAATTTTTTTATGGATAAAAGTTAAAAGAGTATCAGAAGAGTCAAAAAAAGATAAGATATATTTTAGATTGAAGAGAGGAAGTTATGTGAGAAATCTTGTTTTAACGTTAAGAGGCTGTTTTTCAGTTTGAAGTACCACAGTTTTCTGTCGTTATGGTTCTCAATTTTTTTATATGGTCAGTTGCTGTTGACATATCATACTGCTCTTTAGAAGAACAATTAAGATGAAAAAGAATCTGGCAAGTGCCTGACTATATATGTGTACTGGAATGCTGAAGATATATATCAGCATTGTATTTGGAATCGGCCAAGGATCATGAAGTAAACATAGGTTCAAAACTCGAATATTAGGCACTTGTAGTCACAAATATGCAGACATGCCGTTAATCTGATGAAAATAAGGTTTTCCTGGTGTTATCCAGGATTTATTCTCTGAAAGTCAACTCTTTAGCAGTTGGATATGTGTAGCTAAAGAAATTTATCATAAACTACTATGCCAAGAATCCATTCTTAAAACTTTAGAAACATTCCAAGAATTGGTGCAATGTATCCTTCATTCAGATTCTGATTTTGTATAATTTCAGGTTTTCTCCTATTTTCTTTACATTCTGATACTTTTCTATCATGATGAAACTATCTGGCTTGTATTTCCTGTCTCATTTAGCAATATTTTTTTGATACAGGTAAATGTTAACTTGGCAGGGTTACCTGCATTGGTTTTGCCATGCGGATTTGTTGAAGGGGGTCGTGCAGGACTTCCCGTTGGCCTTCAAATGATTGGTGCAGCTTTTGATGAGGTATTGACATCTCATTATTGAAAGTAGTTTATGCTGTTTGAGATGTTGCGCCTCCTGTGGTTCCTCTTTAACTCCAATTTGAAAAACTTTATTAAAAGAAATTGAGAGCAAACTAGCATGGTCATTAGCTGTTGTTTGGGAAAAATTTGTCTTGGCATGAAAATATGAATTGGAAAAGGAAAAATTGAAAAGGCTCCCTGAGGTTTTGTACACTTAGTTTTTCTCTTTTCAACACTTTTAGTCCTTATGTAGACCAAACATTGATTTTTTTACCTGAACAAACTGCCCCATTTTTTTTGGAATATCTTCAGCCTTTAAAAAGCCAAGAGTTTTATTTATAAATTTAGGAGACCAAATCGTTTGATTTGAAAAGGAAGCACTGGTACAAGTATTGGCCAAAGTTTGGGGGCCTTTTGGTCACTAAGAAAACAATAAATGTGAATTTGGATTTAAAAGAAAAAGTGTAACAGGTATGCAGTTCCATCATTGATCACGTTCATAAATTGTAAATTCTTGGAACATGTTCTAGCTTGGGTCGAGTTGGATTATGAATTTCAACTTGGATCTTGTATAATTATCTTTTGACTGATGAGTCATTGGTTAATGATTTTAGTCCCGTATTTGCTTGTGGTTTTCTCAAGTTTCAGTTACCTGGCTTGGTTTTCACTAATTGTCAAAAGTAAATACACCATCATGATCTGACTTATCGATTAACAAACAGACTAATTTGAATGGCATTTCTGCAAGGCATGTAGAAAATTTCCAGATATCTATTTTGAGTAAATTTGAGCTTTGCTTTCGTTTGTTCTGCAATTTTGTGAACGGGAATAATGCGCAGGTTTTTAATGCTTGGTTTCTTTGTTATGGTTTCAGGAGAAAATACTCAAAGTGGGTCATATCTTTGAACAGACCCTTCAAGGTTGCAAATTTGTTCCTCCACTGGTGGCGAACGGTGTTTGCTAGCATCAGTTATCTCTACTCTCAGGACACGGTTAAAGCCTTGTGCTGACTCAATGTCACTATAGCTAACAGTTAGCAAACGGGCAGGTATTCTGGTTGAGGTTGATGTGGCTTCGTTGATATGTTTTTGCTATGTAATTACTCTGCTGATAAGGTGTAGTTTTAGTACGTTTATGCATTGCTTATAATGGACTGGACCATTCAGATAAAAATATCGTTTGTTTCTATAATACCCTTTTCCAATTAGCATACATATATTTTTTTAAGATAAATGAAAAATGAAAAAAATCATATTTATTTGTTAACTTTTTAAATTTACAGTTTTTCATGTTCTCATAATTTTTATTTTTTTATAATGAAATTTTTTATTATAATAACTTTTTATTTAATATAATAATTATTATATTTTTGAACAATTGGTAGGTTAAAAGAGGATAATCGAACTCATAACTTCAATCTTATAATATTGATCATGTAAGCCACCAGACTAATTGTGCCGAACATGAAAAACCAATCATATATATGTACATCACCCGATCTCAACATGAGTTGTTTTCCCTTAACTAAATTTGTTAAAAATTACCTTTAGAAACTAAAAAAAAAAAAATAAACCTAAAATTAATTAATATTTTACAATAATAAATAATTTGATTTTACCAAATTAATTAAAGAACAAATTATTATTTAATCTATATATCCTTAAATATCATTGTCACCATTAATTATAGCAAAATAAAAACAAAAATAAATAGAATACTGCACAAAAAATAAATAGAAATAAAATAACATAATAGAATAAAGAAAAGAAGAGTAAACAAAATAAAAAATAAAAGAATTAAACTCAATAATATAATCAAATAGATAAAACACATATCAAATAAAAAGATATAAAACACATTATATAAAATAAAAAAAGAAGATGATAAGAATAAAAATAAAAATATAAGATAAAAATAAAAAAGAATAAAAAAACAAAAAACTATAAATAGAAATTAAATTAAATAAAAATAAATTAAAATGATAAAAAATAACAAAAATAGAAATATAAATAAAATATGGTGAACACATAATAAATGGAATAAACAAATAAGTAACCAAAAAAAAAAATCAATGGCAACGGTGTTAATAGGTTGTAAAAAAAGAAAAAAAAAAGTAAGTTAGGGGAGGCCAACAGATAGGGGTGTGCAACCCTTCCAATCAAATTGAACTGATTCAATTTGGTTTAGTTTGATTTGATTTATTTTTTTAACCCAACTGAACTAAATTTTTGGCTTAGTTCGATTTTTAAAGTAAAAAAATCGGTTAACCGAATTAAGCGAAATATATATATATATATTTTATTTTTAAATATTATAATAATATAATAAAAATTAAAAATAATTTATATTTATAAAAAATTTAGTTTGTTTGGTCAGTTTGGTTTTTCTTTTAAAAAAATCGATTATTTCGATTGGTTCAATTTTAGTTCGGTTTGATTAATTCAGTTTGACCAAAAAATATCCTAAAATTGTCCAAATGCACAACCCCACCAACAGCAACAGTGCTAGCATTGTTCGCCACCAAAATAAAGAAAAAAATAGCACCATTGCCTAAGTTTTTTTTAAAAAATAAAATAAAAATAATAAAAATAGTAAAAAAAAAATAAATTTGCCCTTAGTTTGTGACCTATTAAGAGAAGTTCATGTTGACAAAAATGACCTCAACACAAATTGTGTTTTTAAGAATATGTTAATATTAGCTATTGTCAATTTTAAAATCACATAGTATGTGAAAAAACAAAAAAATTATTTTCTTCCTAAAAATTTTCCTTTTGTTCTTACCTTCCAAAAATCTTTATTTTTCTTTTTCTCAAATACCTTAATTCTCTTTTTTTTTTCTCCCTCTTTTTCCTGCTTTCCTCTCTTTTTTGCCACAAACATTTTTCATTTTATCATCCCCTTTCTCAAAACTAATATATATATATATATATATATATATCCCTTTTCTTTTCTAACTTCCCCACTTCCACCGAAAATCATAATTTTTTTTAAAAAGAAAAAATTCTTTTGTATTAATGCTTTTTTTAAGACCAAAAACCCATTTGAAGAGAAAATTGGATTTAATTTTGTTTTTGGCTATTACTTGTTTTGATGGGCTCATGTTAGACTTTTCATTATCGAACTTTCTAGTTTTCGGGTGGATCAAGACCAAGTGTCAACAATTTTGCTCCTTTGTTTTTTCAAAAATCAAAATGCATGTAATGAAATAAGAATTATGAAAAAGTAAAGATGCAAACAGTCAACATGATATAAATTTTCGGAGCCAAATGTTAAAGAGAAGAAAATAACCAAACGTTCTATCTCTGCACTATCAACCTAGTGATACAACCCAAGAAGTGAAATTTTGATTTTTCAATCAGCAAACTTTGTTGTCTACATTATCAACCTCAGGATACACCCTAGAGGTGAACTTTTGATACTTTGATAGGTAAACTCTGTCTTATGTACCATAAACCTCGGGATACGCCCGAGAGGTTAAATTCTAATACTTTAATCAACAAACTCTATCTTCTACACTATCAACCTTGAGATACACCCAAGGGGTGAAATTCTGATACTTCAATAAACAAACTTCGTCTTATGCACCAAAACCTCAAGATTTTCCCGAGAGGTTAAATTTTGATAATTGAATTAACAAACTCTATCTTCTACACTATTAACCTCGAGATACACTCGAGAGGTAAAATTCTGATACTTCGATCAGTGAACTCTGTCTTCTACACTATTAACCTCATATACACCCAAGATCTGATATTTTGATACTTTGATCAGTAAACTTTATCTTCTGTACCATCGACCTTAGGATACACTCTATAAGTGAAATTCTAATACTTCGATTAGTAAACTTTGTCTTCTACATTGTCATCCTTAGGGTACAATATGAGAGGTGAAATTTTGATTCTTTGATCAGTAAGTTCTGTATTATGCACCTTTGTCTTCAGAGTTAATTATTTGAGAGGACATTCTAATTTATTTTCATCAACATTAATGTCCAAAATCAAGAGGTAAATAGTCTCGTATTGTCCACATTAACGTGCTAATAAGGAGAGTTGAGACCATTGTATCTGTCATCCTCGAGATATAACTTGAGAGGTCTAAAAATCAAAAGATTTCAATAAAAAATGTAAATTCATATTGTTAATTTTAAGATTTTAAAGAAAATGAAAATTTTATAGCCACTTTTGGCATCAAACAAAGTTAACTGAAAATGCGTTGTATTGCCTCTAGGGTGTTAGGCAAGGTCAACGAAAAGTGCACCGTATAGCCTCTAGGGTGTTAGGCAAGGTCAATGAAAAGTGCACCGTATAGTCTTTGGGGTGTTAGGTATACGACAAGGTCATTAAGAATACACTATACAGCCTTTAGGGCATTAGGTGAGGTCAACTAAATATGTGATATATAGCCTTTGGGAGGCAAGGTTAACTAAAAATGTGTCATATAGCCTCTGGGGCTTTAGGCAAGGTCAATCAAAATGCGTCGTATAGCCTCTATAGTGTCAAGCAGGGTTAACTAAAAGTTTTATATAGCCTATAGGGCATCAAACAAAGTCCATCAAAATATGTCGTATAGCCTCTAGGGCATCAAGTAAGGGGTTGTAGTTAGTTTGCATCCTATTCAATAGAGCTAGCTCACTCTTAGGAAGACATTCACAAAAAGTTCAAAGCTAATGTATGCATGATCGTGATCTTTGAAAGCTTTAGAAAATGATTTTAACAACACAACTTCATGTGATGTATGCAATGTCTATAAAAAATATACATTATCTTAATGCGTGTGCACATGAGATTTGAAAATAATCTTGTAAAATAATTTCATGTATATATGAATTGATAGTTGAGAAAACAAATAGTCTTGAGTGACTTTATGTGCATCAATTAGCCAAGTACCTTTTCTATTTGGTGTTAATCTTCGGGAACTGACCCTCCTTCTATTAAAGAATCCAAGTTCAAAAATTGAGTTTTTTAGAGAATGTTGTTAAGACCAGTATTATTACATGGAAACAGAAATTAAGACCTCCTAATGGTTTGATTAGGATGATGATAACAACAACTGCCCCTCTGTTTGGTTGTGCTCTAAGATTATTTTAATTATTGCATGACTGTTGTGGTTATGCTTGATTCTATTTTACTTATGAGATTCTCTATCTATCCCCAAGTTAAGAATTAATACATAAACTCTATTACTCTTGCTCAAATAATCAATGCATTATAAAAAGAGATCATATGATCTAAAAAAAATTGCCTCTTAGATAAAAAATGCAACCAATTTTATTTTATATTCCCTATTTTGCATAGACCGTCCCTTTTTGGGAGTTTTCAAACCTAGTTGGGTCTTTCATTTTTTATTTTTCCTCTTTTACCTAAATTGTCCCTTTCAGGAGTTTTCAACCTAGTTGGGTGGTTGCAAAATCATTTTAGTGATTGACCACTATTTTTATTATTGATTTATCCAATGTTCATATTGTTGCCTGCCTAATGCTATTACTACTAATGCACATGATGTTCATGCCATCCACACTACTAATTGCTACAAAACTAATGATCATTTGATACTTGTAAAATCCATGTTTGACACTTCATGTGTTAACATCATATCAATCATGCCCATTTTATATGATTACTCTTTCATTTCATGCACACTATATTATACTTGTTATTGATCAACCCTTTGCAGGTTTTCTAACCAAATATTTTTGAACTCACACTCGGTAGAAATTTGATTTTGAAGATTGGTGTCACTTATAATTGAGGAATGATTCATAAAGGTGGCTATTAGGAGATAATTTTTCAAAGAGGTTAGATATAATCGACATTTTTCAAGCATAATGGGTATTTGTAAATAGTGGTAAGAATTTTCTCTTTTTCTTCTTTTTCCTTTTTCTCTTTTTCTTTCTTTTTTCCTTTTCCTTTTTGATTTTCTTTCTTTTTTGATGGATATGATAATGGATAATGTTTGAAGAAAAATTGAATATTGATTCATGATTTTAACCCCTTCATTCAATGTGATTTTTCCTTCTTCTTTTTTAATCTCTCACTCATTCATGCACAACACAATGTGCATAATCATAACAAATTGATAATCATATAAATTAGGTAATTGGACATGTATTAAAAAAATATTGCAATAAAATATTGTTTCAAAATATAATAGCTTCAATAAGACAATAATTATTCATCGAGTGTCCAAATTCAAGTCAACTTCAATTTTTACTCTAAAATGGTACAACTCTTTGAAGGCCCTTATGCACATGTTCTTCAATTTTTTTATCAGAGGTGGAATGTAGGCTTCTATAACTATAGGCAGCTGGTCTGATTCTATATGTCTATGCTTCATCTAGGCCAACTTTTCTCTCCACCAAGTTAAAAGCTCACCAAAGGATCATTAGGTCATTTTTTCATATTTTATAGCTCTTGAAAGGAGACTTTAAATTGAGAATTTAGCCCATACTACTTGATGAAGGTTGAACACAACTCCTTCCAATCTTTCTGAACATGTGCATCTAGAGTGTAGTACCACTTGACAATAGCTTCTTCTAAGGACAACAAGAATTATTTGGCAATCTAAGTCTCAAACAACTTAGTAGCTTTCATATAGGTGATGTACTACTTCAAATATAAGTGAAGATCATCAGTGCGAGAGTACTTTTTTATATTTGAAAATTTGTATTTCAAGGGCAATGGTTCTTCTTCATCCAAATTCAAGTCCAAATTAGCAAAGTTATGGCTATGTCCATTTTTTCATTACAGTTTGTAGTTAATCCATTTGTCTTTTCATGTTTTTCATCCATTCTGACCCAGTTGGATCACCTATTATTTTTAGTTTTTCTTTAAGTGGCTCACCAATAATGGTCCTGGTTCTAAATCTTCTTCATTAACAGACATCTTTCCTACTTTAGCAACTATGACTTTAATCATTTATTATGCCTTATCCATAATTTCTTTCAAAAGTTCTTGCTTGAAAGATTTGAAATCAAAATTAAAGGGTACTGACATTTTGCTCCCTTATGATATGGCTTTAATTGTGAAAAAGTCCTAGAGAGGGGGTGAATAGGACTATAGAACAAAAATAGGAAATTAAAGGAATTCTTTACAAGAATTAAGTAAGAGTTGAGAAGGAAGAATAAAGAACACAAATATTTAAGGAGTTCAGATTCAACAATAATCCTACATCTCCACCTAACTTATCCCCAAGTTAGGATTTTTTAATCACCCACAATCTTATTCACAAGATTGAGAATACACAAGAGTTTTATGGCTCACTCTTACAATCTTACAACTTGAGTTTTCAAGGCTCACTCAAAAACCAAATTACAAGTGTTTTCAAGGCTCACACTAAAACCAATTTTCCAAGTGTTTTAATGGCTAAACACTTAAACAAATTCCTTTATAATAGAATCTCACTTCCCATTTTCTAACCCAGAAAATAGAAGAATAAGAATGTCTATTCTAATCACTTACCAACTCTCACAAGAGTTATACACAAAGAATTGTTTAAAGGAAAGTTTAAGAGCTCAATTTAATGTTTAAGAAAATAATGAATGATAAACAAGTTTTCTTTTCCTTTTAATTGAATTCTAAGTTGTGTTTATATAGAAAAACACTTAAAAATATAGTTTTTGGATGTATCAATCATGTCTCCAACATTTATAATTGATTTTGAATCAATTCTTAGACTTTTGGCAGCTCAAAGGATGCTCACGGGCGGCTCACAAGTGAACAATGCTCGTGAGGAGCTAAAATATATCCATTGCATTCAAAAATTCCTGTTAGATACTGTCAGAGATCTGCTCATGAGCAGGTCATGAGCACTCATGGTCGTGAGGGGTACTGCCATTTTTTGGCAAAGACGTGCTCCAAAGGCTCCATTGAAGGATAACTCGTGACCACTTTGAAAGATGCTCATAAACAAGACTAAAGATTATCGATTCAACCAAAACGTTCTTCATAAAGGTTGTAGATAATTGTCTTAGCTTTCCATAAAACTTTTAATCATCTCAATTAGATATCTGTAGCTCAATATATTTCTGAAATACCAAGAGCTGTGCAAACTGAAATGCAAGCTGCATGTGCTGACTTTGACTGAATATTTGCATACCCAAATGAACTTTGATTTTGATAAGAAAGCTCAATTTGGAAAGCTTAAGATGTCTAATTCAAAATTGAAGAAGTTCATTTTCTCATTTAAGAGCTCTAAATATGTCAAAAGTGTCCTTTAATCTCAGAGGTTCAATCAGCCTGAAAAGTCACTATTCATCCAAAAGTGTATATGCTTGGTATATGTTTGGTATATAATTCCCTACACACTTAATTTAAATTATTAGTATAAAAATTTTTTGTCAAAGTCCAAAATTAGGAGTTTGATCATGCAAATGGTCAATAATCTCCCCCTTTTTGGCTTTGACAACCAATTTGAAAAAATGATAAATAATATTTGTGTGTGTGTAAAACATAAATAACATGTATAAGCATGGTAAATTAAAATAGCTCCCCCTTTCAAATTAAATAGATTCAAAATAATAAAATATTTTGCTTCCCCTTAACATGTGCATAAATTCAATATTTATCATGTATCAGAGCACATAAATAAATGAATTATCATAGTATGTATAAGGGTTGATGTACCATGTTTAACAAATATATTCCTTTAACAAATATATTTCTTTATTTCTCCTCCTTTTTGGACATGATAAGAAATATAAATAAGTTTTATTATCCTTCTTGTCAAAAATAAAGACAATATAAAAAAAGTTATTAAGAACATGACCTAACATAACAAATGATAATAACATGATCATAAAAAAATGTTGGACAACATGAAGGAAATAATTTCAAGTATATATGCATATAGTGTTATTGTAATGCATCACAAAATAGTATATATGCTATATTCAAACATCACATGATCATGTAGAGTTTAACTAGTCAATCAATCATACATAATCATATGGTACTTAGCATATCTTAAACACAATTATTTATCCCCTGAGCACATAGCTTCTTCTCCCCCTTTGTCAAAGACAAAAAGAAAAGAGAGAGATATAAGGGGAAATCGACCTAAAGGAGCCAAAAATATTAGAGGGAATAAAAGATCAAGAACCAAAACAATGAAAGCAAAGATACTCAAAATTTTTATAAAATTCAAGTCATTTTCAAAGATAAAAACCATTCCTAAGAAGAATTTATACATGAATATGAATTTTGCATGAATAAGCACAATTAATAGTCATGCATAAAAAAAATTCATGTCATATATAAACAAAGTAAGCAAACAAGGCTTAATTTGAAGGACAAAATTAGCCACACTTACATTGTTACTATGCATGCAAAAAAAAATTATGTGAAATAAATTCAAACAATTTTCTGCCCCTATTTCAATGGATTTAAAAAATTGATATTAAGGACACACTATCACATAGTTATGTCACTTAAATAAACACATTTGAAAAAAAATTTCTCTTAAAAGAAATTAACTAAGTACGCATGCAAACTCAATTATTTGTCATCCTTTGTCAAAATGCAAAGATAGACCAAATCTTAAAAAAATATCCACGCATTATCAAATATCAAAATAATTCCTACGTAGAATTTATACATGAATAAATTAAACATTAATTATGCATGTAAAAACATAATAAAAAAATTCATGTGTAAATAAAAAAAAAAAAACAAACTCAAATATTTTTCCCTTTTGTCAAAATGCAAATAAAATTGCGTTAAAAATATTACAATGATATTAAAATACCAATTGTAAACAAGACATAAAACTAACAGTTCATGTCTTATATCCAAAAAATATCCAGAAGATAAACCAAACTGAAACTAACACAAAATAATTATAAAACAGACTAACAGCTCAATGTTTATATCTAGAAAATAAACCAAATTGAAACTAACACAAAATAATTATAAAACAGACTAACAACTCATGGTTTATATATAGAAAAAAAATCGAACATAAACTAACGAAAAATAGTCATAAAGCAGCTCAAAACTTAGATACATAAAGTATACTAAAAATAAACCAAACAGAAACTGACATAAAATGAATTAAAAAATATTAAAAAAAATTTGTTGAGGAGGAGTAATATTTTTGCTAAATTAAAATAATTAATTAATTGAATTTAGCTCAATAATTAATTATTAATTTGCAAAATAGGAGGGATTTTTTAAAAAAAAAAATTAATGAATCCATACAAATCCAATTCAACTAAGATTAAAATTAATATAAAGATCATGCAAATGAGAAATACAATATATCATGTATATGAAGTAAATTTTGCTAAAGCAAATAATTTTAAAACAAAATGTATACATGATGCTAAAAATAAATTTTCTAAAGAACATGATCACATAAGAATCTAAACATCAATTCATTAAATTAACAAATGATCAAGACAAGCTTGAGCCATCAATCATACCAAGTTCATGCTTAATAAAATTCAATCTTTCCTCACAAAGAGGCTTGGTAAAGATGTTTTCTAATTGATGATTAGTATCAACAAAATCAAGAAAAATAATACCATTTTGCACATGATCACGCAAGAAATGATGTTTAATATCAATATGCTTAGTTCTAGAATGTTGAATGGGATTTTTACTAAGGTTTATAGCACTTGTATTATCACACTTAATTAGAATGTGATTAATATCAATGTCATAGTCTAAAAGTTATTATTTTTGCCATAGAACTTGGGTACAACAATAACTAGCCACCACATATTCTGCTTCAACGGTGGACAAGGCAACAAAAACTTGTTTCTTACTAAACCAAGAAACTAAGAAATTTCCTAAAATTTGACAAGTTCCAGAAATGCTTTTTCTATCTAGTAGGCTACCGAAAAAGTCAGTATCAGAATAACTAATCAAGTCAAAGGAAGAACTCCTAGGATACCAAAGTCCAAAATGCATTGTACCACAAAGATATTTAAAAATTCTTTTGATAGCATTCAAATGAGACTCTCTAGGACTTGATTGAAATCTAGCACACAAGTAGAAAACATGATATCGGGTCTACTAGCGGTTAAATAAAGAAGGGATCCTATCATACCTCTAAATCGCTTTTCATTAACCGGTTTACCATTCTCATCCTTATTAAGTTTGCTTGTGGTGCTCATTAGAGTTTTGCTTGATTTAGCTCCATCCATTCCAAACTTCTTGAGAATGTCCCTTGCACATTTGGTTTGATTGATGAAAATCCCATCTTTACATTGCTTGATTTGAAATCCAAGAAAGAACTTGAGTTCTTCCATCATACTCATCTCAAATTCTCCTTGCATTAGCTTAGAAAATTCCTCACACAAGCAATGGTTAGTAGCATCGAAAATAATATCATCAACATAATTTTGAACAATTAATAAATCATGCTTGGATTTCTTTATGAAAAGAGTTAGTTTCAACCTTTCCTTTAGAGAAACCTTTCTCTAGTAAAAAGTTATTCAATCTTTCATACCAAGTTCTTAAAACTTGTTTCAATCCATACAATGCTTTTGACAATTTAACAACATGATTTGGAGAGTCAAATTTTTCAAAACCCGAAGGTTATTCAACATATACCTCCTCTTCAATAAAACCATTTAAAAATGCACTTTTAACATCCATTTGATAAAGTTTAAAATCCATGTATGATGCAAATGCAAGTAACATCCTAATAGCTTCTAATCCTGTAATGGGGGCAAAGGTTTCATTATGATCAATTCCTTCCTCTTAATTATAACCTTTGGTTACTAGTCTGGCTTTGTTCCTAGTTATGACACCTTATTCATTCATCTTATTTCTAAATACCCATTTGGTGCCAATAATAGGATGATGTTTAAGTCTAGGAACCAAGGTCCAAACCTTATTTCTTTCAAATTGATTTAACTCTTCTTGCATAGCAAGGACCCAAAATTCATCACTCAAAGCATCATCAACATTTTTGGGTTCAATTTGAGAAATGAAAGCTAAATTAACAATAGACTTGAGTTTAGATCTAGTGGTTACCCTTGTTGTAGTGTCACCTATAATGAGGTCTTGAGGGTGAGCTTTCTTGAATTGTCAATCCTTTGAAAGTTCATCCTTCAAGGTAGGTTGAGGTATCTCCTCATTTTCCTTCTTGCTTGGATCTTCAAGTTTCAAACGCTTACTAGCATTTTCTTCTTGTGTTTCCATAATCTCATTGTCACCTACAAGATCATCAACACTATAAACATCCTTTCTAGGATCAAGTGAGTTTGATTCATCAAATACCACATGCATGGACTCTTCAACTACTAGAGTTCTCTTATTAAAGACCTTGTATGCTTTGCTAGAGATGGAATAGCCTAGGAAAATTCCTTCATCGGCTTTTGAATCAAATTTTCCAAGATTATCCTTAGTGTTCAATATAAAGCACTTGCATCCAAATACTCTTAGATATGAGATTTTGGGTTTTCTATTGTTCCATAGCTCATAAGATGTTTTATTTAAAATCGATCTTTTGAAAACTCGATTTGAAATGTAACAAGATGTATTAACAGCTTCTGCCCAAAAGTATAGAGACAAATTATACTCATGAAGCATCATTTTAGCCATTTCCATAAGAGTTCTATTTTTCCTTTCAATTGCCCCATTTTGTTAAGGAGTTCTAGGAGATGAAAATGTATGAGAAATACCATTTTCATTACAATAGTTTTTGAAAAATTCATTTTCAAATTCAATTCCATGATCACTTCTAATGGATGAAATACAAAATCCTTTTTCTTTTTTAACTCTTTTTGAAAAATTTTCAAAAGCTTTGAATGAATTATTCTTATGAGCAAGAAAACACACCCAAGTGTATATAGAGTAATCATTAACTAATACATAAGCATAGTGCATTCCACCGAGACTAGCAACTCTAGTTGGTCCAAACAAATCCATACGTATAAGTTCAAGTGGTCTAGAAGTGGACACTACATTTTTTTAGCTTAAATGAAGACTTACATTGTTTTCCCTTTTGACAAGCATCACAAGGTTTATCCTTAGTGAATTCAAGCTTAGGTAAACCAATCATAAGTTCAAGTTTACAAAGATCATTTAAAAGCTCAAAATTTGCATGTCCTAACCTTCTATACCATGTCTATATGTCATGGGAAATTGACATTAAGCATTTCATATCTTTGTTATCAATTTTATTCAAATCAATAACATAAACGTCATCTACTATTTCACTACTAAAAATTACTTTGTCTTCATCAAGACTACTAACAAAGCAATTTCTAAGATAGAAAGTCACCTTATTTCCTATATCACATAATTGACTTATACTTAACAAATTATGTTTAAGACCATCAATAAACAACACATGATGTATAGATAAGGATTGAGGATTACCTATTTCTCCAATGCCAATAATTTTTCCTTTTGCATTGTCTCCGAATGTAACATGTCCTCCATCCTTAGTATCAAGTTTATTGAATTGCTCCTTATCTCCTGTCATGTGCCTTGAACATCCACTATCGAGATACCACTTGCTTTTTATTCATATGGATTTCAAGCACACCTACATAAAACATTTTAAGTGTTCTTTTGAACCCAAACCTTTCTTGGTCTAGGTTGGTTAGTTTCAAGATAATCCAAAGGAAGCAAATTCATGTGTAGTTTTCTATAGAAGCACATATTATTGGTATGTCCTTTGATCATGCAATATGAGAATACAATATTTTCAAATTTGTTTCTCCTAGGATGATATGCTTTCCTAGTGTATGCAACATACCTTTGGTATTGTGTGTATCTCTTATTGCTTTATGACATTGAATGAGACATACATTGGCAATGGCAATGAACATTTCGATAAGTTTGTGCAATATGTTTATGTGCATTGTGTTGTGTAGCATGCCTATTATAATTATGTCTAGTGTACATATAAGCATGCTTAGGTTGAGGTGCTCTAGTTTGAGCCTTACCTCTTTGTGTTAATAAAGGGTTAATCTTATAAGACTTTGCCTTGCTATTTAAGACATGAGATTTTTTAGCTTTGAAAGCTTAAATCTTATTTGAGGTTGAAGGAGTAGAATCATGTGAAACTTTAACAAAAGTAATATGTGATGAGGATGATGAAGACATTACATTTTTATATCCAATTCTATGGGTATCTCCATCAAATTTTTGAGAGTCAAAAAGATTATCTAAAGTTTCTTTTCCTCTCTTAAATTTAGCAATGGAATTTTTTAGTTCTAAGACTTCCTTAGAAAGCTTATGATTTTCATCATTTGCTTTCTTAAGTTGATCTTCCAAAGAATTAGAAGATTTAGCATTACTAACTAGTTTTTCATTTGATGCAACAAGTTTAGCAAAATCAATTTTTAAACGTTCAAAATCCTTATTTAAGCTAGCTAACTCATGTTTATATTGTTTCTTCTTAGATAATAAACTTTTGCATTTAACAAGTAATTTGCTCACAATAGAGCTTTCATCATCATTATCATAATATTCATCACAATCATCAAAGGAAGAATAAGAAGTGGATGGTACCTTATTTTCATTTTCAATGGCCATGAAGCAAAGATTGGCAACTTCTTATTATTCCTCTTCCTCTTTGGATTCGGAGGAATCATCCCAAGTAGCTTTGAATGCCTTCTTCTTATTTTTTGCTCATTTTCTTTTGAATTTGATTTTAGGACATTCACTTCTAATGTGTCCCGATTTCTTGCATTCATAGTAAGTAACCTCTTTTATTTTCTTCCTCCCATCTCCTTCAAACTTCTTGTTGAAGTCCCTTGCTCTTGAGAAATTTTTCTTTCATAAGAACTTCTTGAAGTTCCTAGTGAGCATGGCAATGTCACCATCTTTATCATTAGAATCTTTGATGCTTTCCTCTTCACTATCTTCTTGAAGAGCTTTTAGAGCAATGCTCTTTTTCTTTTCTTCTTTCTCTTCTTATTCTTCACCTCTTTGCTTGATGGTGAGCTCATGTGTTAAGAGCTTACTAATGAGCACATCGATTGATAGAGTATAGAGGTCTTAGGCTTCCTCAATTGAGGTAACACGAGATTCCCAATCCTTCTTAGGTAGGATTCGTAGAGTCTTATTATTTACCTCTTCCTTAGAGAAATGTTTTCCAAGTTTCTTGAGGGTTGTGAGGAGAGCATTGAGATAGTTTATCATCTCTATAATTGATTCTTGAGGCTTCATTTTTAAAAGTTCATATTCATACATATGAAGTTGAACCTTTTTGCTTCTTACTTGAATGTTGCCTTCATAGTGATTCTCTAAGGTCTCCCACATTTCTTTAGCTGAAATGCAATGTTGAAGCTTGCCTCCTTCTTCTCTTGTCATGGAGGAGACTAGAGTAATCATAGCCTTTTTATTTTTATGATTTTCTTCCTTTTGATCAACATTCCATTGGCTTCTTGTAAGAGTAGTTATCACACCATCAATGATGGTTGTAGGTGGTTCCCAACCTCTTAGGACAATATCCTAAAGTTTGATGGAATCACAATCAAGATATAATTCCATTTTGAATTTCCAATATGGATAGTCACTACCATCAAAGAATAGTCTAAGAGAAGAGATGTTTTAAGTTTCACTCCTCATGATCTTGTATTCTAGCAATGAATTACCTAGAATTCAAGCTTTGATACCAATTGAAAGAGTCCTAGAGGGGGGTGAATAGGACTATCGAACAAGAATAGGAAATTAAAGGAATTCTTTACAAGAATTGAGCAAGAGTTGAGAAGGAAGAATGAAGAACATAAATATTTAAGGAGTTCGGATTCAACAATAATCCTACGTCTCCGCCTAACTTATCCCCAAGTTATGATTTTTTAATCACCCATAATCTTATTCACAAGATTGAAAATACATAAGAGTTTTATGGCTCACTCTTACAACCTTACAACTTGAGATTTTGAGGCTCACTCAAAAACCAAATTACAAGTGTTTTCCAGGCTCACACTAAAACCAATTTCCCAAGTGTTTTAATGGCTAAACACTTAAACCAATTCCTTTATAATAGAATCTCACTTCCCATTTTCTAAACCCAAAAAAATAAAAGAATAAGAATGTCTATTCTAATCACTCACCAACTCTCACAAGAGTTATACACAAAGAATTGTTTAAAGGAAAGTTTAAGAGCTCAATTTAATGTTTAAGAAAATAATGAATGATAAAAAAGTTTTCTTTTCCTTTCAATTGAATTCTAAGTTGTGTTTATATAGAAAAAACTTAAAAATATAGTTTTTGGATGTATCAATCATGTCTCCAACATTTATAATTGATTTCGAATCAATTCTTGGACTTTTGGCAATTCAAAGGATACTCACAAGCAGCTCACAAGTGAACAGTGCTCGTGAGGAGAAAAAATATATCCGTTGCATTCAAAAATTCTCGTTGGATGCTGTTAGAGGTCTGCTTATAAGCAGGTCATGAGCACTCACACTCGTGAGGGGTACTACCATTTTTTGGCAAAGATGTGCTCCAAAGGCTCTATTGAAGGACAGCTCGTGACATCTTCGAAAGATGCTCATAAATGAGACAGAAGATGATTGATTCAGCCAAAACTTTCTTCATAAAAGTTGTATATAATTGTCTTATCTTTCCGTAAAACTTTTAATCATCTCAATTGGACGTTTGTAGCTTAAGATATTTCTGAAATACCAAGAGCTGTGCAAACTAAAATGCAAGCTGCATATGCTGACTTCGACTGAAGATTTGCATACCCAAATGAACTTGGATTTTGATAAGGAAGCTTAATTTGGAAATCTTAAGATGTCTACTTAAAAAGTGAAAAAGCTCATTTTCTCATTTAAGAGCTCTAAATATGTCAAAAGTCTTTTTTAATCTCAAAGGTTCAATCAGCCTGAAAAGTTACTATTCATCCAAAAGTGTATATGCTTGGTATATGTTTGGTATATAATTCCCTACACATTTAATTAAAATTATTAGTATAAAAATTATTTGTCAAAATCCAAAATTAGGAGTTTGATTATGCAAATGGTCAACAAATTGATCAGTTGAATGTTTGATATTGGTTGGCCAAATTACCATTGATCTGCTTCCAAACAAGAAAAGGTTTTATGGCTGTGAACAATGTATTTTGTTTTTAAAAAATTACAATGAATGTCATGTATGCATGAAATGTATCATATTTACAATTTTTCACGACCCGAACCAGAGGGCACGTGACCGGTACTAAGGAATGGGTAGGCATAAGGCCCTTAAAACCCGTAGTAAGCCTAAAAGAAAGAATAAACAACACCTTACAATTTAAAACCTTATTTTAAAATAGAACACATTATCAAACTGATTTTTCTCAAAAATAAACAAATTCAAGTGCTAAATAAAACATGCTTCAACGTCATATATTATAAATCAAACTTAAATCTTTATACATAAGTGTGGTTCGTACAAATAACTACACAATATACTTAAAACATACAACTCTTAGTACATATACTACTACAATAACCTAGATTAACACACAGTAGAGCTTACAATGACCTACATAAAATAGCCGGTGAAGAAGAAATCCGGCGTGGAGGTAGTCTGAGGTCGAACTCCCAAGCTCCTAAAAAAAATAAATTGAGGGGAATCAGACCTCACTGAGTAAGTCAATAAAAGAGTTGTACGGTTTGAAAACCTTTTTGAAAACTATATATATTTATAGTGAAAAATAATTTATAATGTATTGGTATAGCTTTTGAAAAATCTTGGTAGAACCCTAAACCCATAAATCTACATGGCCAACTGGGCCCACTTATTCCAACTAGACTACCGGTCCCCAAGAGCAAAGGCATCAACCGAGGCACCAAGTCGTAGTCATTCACTTAATCCCAATATATGGCACTGGCGGTCCCCGAGAGCAAAGGCATCGACCGAGACACCCATCCTAGTCCATTATTAACCTTACAATCACTGGCGGTCCCCGAGAGCAACGGCTTCCACCAAGGCACCCGTTCCAGTTTAACATTCACCAATCCCATATATATTACGGATCCATCTCCCAATCTCTACCATGTGCACATAGTCCTGGTGAAGCCCACCAGGTAGCCCGTTCTACCAAAATTTCTCAAAATCGATTTTAAATAAAATGCATTTAAATCATAAATAATAGCATTAAATTAAATCAATCATATAATCAATATGATAAAATACGAGCGCATGCATTCTTTAAATAAACACACGCACAAATCATTCTATTGACTTACAAGATGAATGCGAAGGCTGACGACCACGCGTCTGCCTCGGTCTCACAGCTTCTGCTCCGATATGCTCTAGAAGAAAATAACAAATCGATTTTTAAAACATGACTATGGAATTGAAATCATAAATCAACAAAATAATGAATTTCCAAGATGACTCGAGGAAAATCGGACAAGACTCGATAGACAGGATAACCTAACTAATAGTAGAAATTTACAACGAATATCACATTTTACGAGAAAATCTACCAAAATTTTGGCAGAGTCTTCTCTATAAAACAGACATCTCTCTACCAAAGGTATAGCCAGACCTGCATAAAAATGCACTTCTAATAACCACAAACATACTCACTCGAGTCGGGCTCCAAAACTACACTTAGTCCTAACCGAGATCACAACTCAACAAAATATCAAGAATTAATAACATTTATTTCTCAAAATACATATTTCACATACACATATACTAAAAATAAATAAAAATATAAAAATCTCAATTATTCAAAATATAATTAAAGTCTAAATTAAAACCATGATATTCATCTTTATTACCAAAATAATGTATTATTATAAATATATATATATAATATTTGGAATTAATATTTAAAATTAACACTATTTAAGTAAAAATATCAATTAATTTATAAAAATTGTCTAAATCTCTTAAATAATAATAAAACTAACAAAAATATATATTTGACCATAATTAGTGTAAAATTACATTTTTACCCCTATAATACATAAATTACATAATATATTATTAGCACTAAAAAAAATTCCTTAAAATTATTTAATCATCCCAAAAATTTATTTTCTCAAAATTAATCTTCCTAATATATTTAAAACATAAAATCAACCAATAATTTCTTCTAAAAATATAATTTAACCTAAAAAATCACATTTGACATAAACTTAAAAAAAAAGTATTTATAAAAATAGTATAAAAATCTCAAAAATTATAATTTGAGTTCTAAAATTAATAACATTCAATAATAACTTCAATTATTAAAATTTCATAATTTTTCACAATAATTTCTAAAAATTAACATAAATACCAATTAAATACCTAAAATTTATATAAACCTCTAATTAACACCAAAATTCTAAAACCTTAAATAAAATTAATATACCAAGAACCATTAACTATGATTACTCTAATTTTACTAATTAAACCAAATAAAATCCAATAAATCAACTAAAAAAATTAAATAAAATTACGCAAAAATTCTGTAAATTAAGGAAATTAAGAAAAATGCTTAAAAATTCAAATTGAAGCAATTTATTGGCATAATCCAACATATACTCAAGAACAACCTAAAATCAACATCTATATTCGATCAACAACCAGAAAACAACCTGACAGTAAACTAAAAACAACACTGAGCAACTCACCTTCAACCTCCAATTCCGGTGCCGGAGGTGAGTTGCAGCGGCGGCCCTTGGCTTGGATGGACACCTAAGAGGATGAGGGAAGTTGGGGAAGCTTGGGTGGCACCAGATCAGCTTGGGTTCGAGCTGACAAAGGAAGAAACGGGAGGCAGCGACAGCAGCACCTCCTGAAGCTCCTTCCCGCAGCGACAATGGAGTCTCTGGTGGTGGCAGTGAGAACGGCGCAGTGAGGAAGAAAGGAGAGATGGTGAGGGATGGAGAGGGAGAGGGTGCAGGGCTCGGGAAGCTTCTTTGCTTCCTATTTTCATTTTTCTTTTGTTTCGGTTTTGGTCTCTCTTTTTTTTTTCTTTCTTTTGCTTTGTTGTCTTCGATTTTGGGTCCATTTCTTCTATTTGTAATGGTTAATAATATATATATATATATATATATATATATATATATATATATATATATTATTATTATTAACCATTAGTTTATATAGTTATACATATATGTGTATAGGCAATTATTGGTATGTATACATATACTACATACACTTATATATATATACACAAGTTATTTTAATACACACACCTTAAATAATATTTAACCCAAAAAAAAAAAAATATATATATATATATATAAGTATGAACATATACACACATATATATATAAATATGTATATGTGCATGTACATAGAAACTCATATATAGCCATAAAATTTAATATAGTTTAAAATAGCAATAATAATAATAAAAATGATAATAATAGACAATGAAATTCTAGACAATAAATAAATAATACTCACATATATTAATAACCCTAAAAATATTATCAACAATTGTATAATATAATGCAAAAATAATTATTAATAACACTATTTAAAAATCCCTTTATTTAAATAAATAAAAAATATAGGGTATTACACAATTATTATTGCTTATTTATTTATGTACAAATAGAAAAAAAGCACAAATAAGTCATATACCAAGACCTTCCAACCTTTTTCCTTCCGTACACGTGTTCAATGGTAAGTCTATTATCCTAAGATTTTTTGTCTAAATTTTGATTATTTTTGAAGAATAATAAAATCAATGTATGAATATTCTTTGGAGACAATAATAGCAAAAAAGTATCAAATCCTTCATATAAAATCAAAGTCCAACATAATGGGTCATAATTGGTATGTAAGGCCCAACCTAGAATAGTCCATTATTGATGGGTTCAGGCTTTATAAGTAGGACTACTGTATTGCATAAAACATATGCATTTTGGGTAAAAAACTAAAGGAAGTTGCTAAGTCACTACATGGGCTGAGTCTTGGGTAAAAGGCTTATGCACAATGATATATCTCCATTACATCTCCCTAGGGGTGTAATCAAGCCTAGTTAGGTTGAGCTTTGATTAGTTTAGGTTTGGTTTGTTTATAATTGAGCCGAGCTTGTCATCTCACTTGGTGTTCACGAACTGTTTGTGAGTTTAAACGAGTCTAAAGAAATTTTAAAAAAGGCAAAGGAATAAAGAGAGAAGCAAGGAGTACAACCTGCAAAAAAAAAAAAAAAAAAAAAAAAAAAAAAAAAAAAAAAAACTCTAGAAATTAAAACAACAATTTCGAATTCTCCACCACTATTCTGTCTAACATAAGGAACAAATCCAAATTGTTACAAAGATTAATCTACAAAAAAAAAAAAGATAAAGTTAGTCTCAAAATTTAAATACAAATATGTACAAGAATATATTACAAAGATAATAATCTAACTAAGAAAATAAAAAGATAATAATCTAACTAAGAACACCGACATAACAATTTTATAAGAAAATTAAAATAAAAATATAGAAAGAAATAAAAATTATTAAATTAAAATCAAACAAATTATACTACAAATGTTACCAATTAAATTGCTCAACAATTAATAATTTTAAAATTATATATAATAAATTTATTAAACTACCTTTAGAAACTAAAAAAATAAAACTAAATCTAAAATTAATTAATATTTTAAAATATTAATTAATGTAATTTTACCTAATTAATTAAAGGTCAAAGTTTTATTTAATCTACATATCCTTAAATATTATAATCACCATTAATTATAGCATAATAAAAACAAAAAAAAATAGAAAACTTCACAAAAAATAAACATAAATAAAAAAATAACAACTAGAAATAAAATAACATAATGGAATAAAAAAAGAAGAATAAACAAAACAAAAAATAAAAGAATTAAACTCAATAATGTAATAAAATATAACCAAATAAATAAAACACGCACCAAATAAAAGATAGAAATTTTTTTTTTATAAAATATCAAAAAAATAATAAACAATATGATAAGAATAAAATAAAAATATAAGACAAAAATAAAATATGAATAAAAAACAAGAAAACTATAAACAGAAATTAAATAAAAATAATGCAATACAAATATATAAACTAAACAAAAATAAACAATAAATTAAAATAGAATAAAAAGTAACAATAAATAAAAATATAAATAAGCTATGGTGAACACAACACATAGAATAAATAAATAAGAAACGAATAAAAAAAATCAATGGCACCAGTGCTAATAGGTTGTAAAAAAAAGAAAAAAAAAAGTTAGAGAAAACAAATAGCACTGTTGTTGAAATTTTAAAAAATAAAATAAAAATAATAAAAATAGGAAAAAAAGGATAATTACAAAAAAAATACCATGTGGTTTGATTCTTTTTCACTTATGACTTAATAGATTTTTTTATAACACTTTAGTATTCTTTGATATTTACCCTTAGTAAATTGAGGACAAAATTACTAATACCGTTAATTATGTTGACATGGATGCTGACATCAACATCCACATCAGCACGTCAACATCCACATAATCATAATTAACATTATTTATGAATTTGACCTAAATTTGCTAATAACAAATATAACGAGATACTGAAGTGTCATAAAAAAATTATACAACCATAGATGAAAAAGTACTAAAGCACAAGTACTTTTCTATACTTATCCTAAGAAAATAAATTTACCCTCAATTTGTCATCTGTTAAGAGAACGTTGACAGTAATGACCACAATACAAATTGTGTTTTTAATAATGTTAATATTAGTTGTTGTCAATTCTAAAATCACAACAGTATATGAAAGAACAAAAAATTCCTTTCTCCCTACAAATTTTCCTTATGTTCTTACCATCCAAAAATCTTTTTTTTTCCTAGATACCTTAACGCTCCCTTTTTTTTTTCTCTGTTTCCTCCCCTCCCCTCTTTTTTATTAGAGGCTTTTTTCTTTTTATCTTCCCTTTCTGAAAACTAATTTCCTCTCATTTTTAAAAAAATATCTCCCCTTTTTTTCTAACTAGCCTCACATTTTCTAATGGTCATAAATTTTTTTTTTAAAAAAATCCTCTTTTTCACTAGTTTTTATTTTGCTTGGGCTAAAAGCTCATTTAAAGAGAAAATTGGATTTAATTTTTTTTTTTACGATTACTTATTTTAATGGATTCATCTTGAACTTTTCATCATCGGACTTTCTGATTTCAATTAGATCAAGATTGAGTGTTAACAACAGTAAAAAAATATAAATTCCTCATATCACCACCTAATTAAAGGAACTCATTTTGTAATGGCTAGTCACAAATTATGTTGTTGAAAAATTGCTAATATTAGCTAATTGTCAATTCCATAATATATTACATAAAAAATTCCTTTTTCTCCATTTTTTTTGTTGTCCTCAAATTTCCATAAAATCCTTTTTTTTACTCTTTCCTTTGTTTTTTCAAAAATATCTTCTCTACTCCCTTTCTTTTCCCTTTTTTTTTTCTCTTAATCTCTCTCTTTTTCTTCATACAAAACTATCATTCTCTCCCATTTTATTTTATTTTCTCTCTCTTTTTTAGCTACTTTCCAACCTCCCTCCTCTCACTTCTTCTAATCTAACTCCCCTCCTTTTTCTCTAACTTCCTTTACTATCCTCTTTTTTCTAATGTTAAAAAAACATCTGATACATTCTTTTTTATTGTTATTATTATTCGTATGGGCCAAAAGCCCATTTTAAAAGAAAATTGGTTTTGAAATTTTTTAGGCCATTAGTTAATGGTATCACTCTTATTTAGAATTTTTTCATTGGAATTTTTTCTAGTTTTGGATGAGCCAAAACTGAATGCCAACAGTTTGCTTGTCCTCATTTTTCAAAAATCAAAATGCAAGCAATATAATAATATTTACGAAAAAGCACAAATATAAACAATCAAAAGATATAAAGTTTCAATTCTAGATATTCAAGAGAAGACTTTTATTTTTGGAGCTAGATCTCCGTAAGAAAATTCTAATTTTTGAAGTGAAATGTCCAAAAGAATATTCTGATTTAATTTCGTCAACCTTGATGTTCAAGTCAAAAGACTTTCAATCAAAGAAAGTTGTCTCATATTGTCAGTCTTGATGTACAAATCAAGAGTCTAGAGAATTTCTATTATGCTACTTGTCTATCATCCTAAGAGTCAAGTATTTAAAAGGACATTTGGTCATCCTTAACATTCAAATTCGAAAGGTTTTTTTTTTTGCACCATTAGTGTCGGGATACAATCTGAGAGATGAAATTCCTATTTTATTAATTAAAAGATTATATTTTTTGCACCTTCAACCGCAAGGTACAACCTGAGGGGTAAAATTTTGATTCTATTAATTAGAAGGTTTTTTTTTCTATACCATCAACCTTGGGTACAATCTGAGGGGTGATATTTTAATTCTATTGATAAAAAGTTCTATTTTACTACCATTAACCTTAGGGTACAATTTGAGAGGTGAGATTCTAACTCTATAGATCAAAAGGTTCTATTTTTCACACCATCAATCTCAAGGTATAGCCTAAGAGGTGAAATTCTAATTCTATCAACCAAAAAATTTTATTTTCTGCATTATCAGCCTCTGTGTACAACCCAAGATGTGAATTTTTGATTTTATCAATCAATTATAGATCTTCACTACCATCCTTGATGTTTGAAGTGTAGAGGTTTTTAAACAAACAAAATAGTCTTTTGTCATCAACCTGGAGGTATAACTCAAGAGGCTAGAGACTTATGAAACGTTTAGAGCTACCATGCTATCATTTAGGGCATCAAGTAAATAAAAATTATGATAAAGATGTCTATAAATGGCGAGGTTTACTACGCACCCAAGTATTTGTGTCATGACCCAAACTAGGAGTCATGACCGGCGCTAGGGAACGGGAATTCTTTCGAATCCGGAACCCGTAGCAAGCCTAAGAAAATAAAATCATGCAATAATTAAATAGAAATACAATAGAATTAAAATTTTTCAAATCAATATTAAAGTAAATTCTCCAAATCCTTTCATAAATGTATACATATTCGTACCATATTCAAATACAATTTCTCAGAGTATTTAATATCCAAACAAAATAATACACTTCCAATATAATAACACTATTACTATAGTTTCTAGAATACAATTCAAAGTTTAGAATATCCATTTGCATAAAATAGCCGGGACTGAATAAGATCGGTGAGGAACTCTACAACTAAGGTCTGACGATATGGGATCTCCTGAAAAAAAATAATTGAGGGGGGTCAGACCTCACTGAGTGAATTATTATACTATATATACATGCAAACTAAACCATAACAATCAGGCATTCTTATATATATATATATATATATATATATATATGTATATATACACATTTCACACGAATGTCAGACTCTGCTTTTATAAATATACTACATGTAGAAAACGTTTGATTAAATTCATGAAGGATCCATAGAACCCCAATAATAATAACCTCAATAACCCCATCATCACTCTAGCCATGCAAGCTCACTTGATTCCAAATAGAACACTTATTCCAATCTGGACAGCAGACTGGCCCCGAGACACTAAGTCGACCGAGCTCCAGCAGTCTGACTGTCAGTGTGATTGGCCCCGAGACACTTGGTCAACCGAGCTATAGGAATCACACTATCTATCCCCTCACATCTCAATCAACCCAATAGATCATTCAATTCACTTATGGACAGTAGACTGGCCCCGAGACACTAAGTCAACCGAGCTCCAGCAGTCTGACTGTCAGTGTGATTGGCCCTGCAACCACACTATCTAACATACCATTAATCTTAGTCAAATCAATTAAATCAATTATAATCACCCAATTTTAACTCTCACTCAATCCTTATATATCGTATCGGTACGTACACAGTCCTAGTGCTGCCCACTAGGAAGTACATTATATTGATAATATCCTTCACTTAGAATAAATCATTCATTCGAAAAATAATTAATGTAGAACAATATTCATAATAGTAAAACCAACCACATATATATATATACCAAAAATATACCTAAAATATACCCAGTATATTTCAGGTATATATATATATATATATATATATATGTGTGTGTGTGTGTGTGTGTGTGTGTGTGTGTGTGTGTGTGTGTGTGTCAAATAAAATATGAAATAAACTAAAGATAAATCATTAATATGGTTAAAAACAATTTAAATGAGTAACAATAATATAACATGCATTTTCTTAAAATATACTTAAATATACAAAAGATATACCCTAAGTACACAAATCATTTAATAAAACATTTATGTATAAATATTCATTTAAATACATGTTTGTGTTTAACATATATTCACAAATATACTAAATATAAACCTAATTATCTAGCATGCATGTATCAAAAATAAACCCTAAATATACCACTAATGTGCTAGGTTTAATTTAATAATAAAATATTTATTTATTTGGAAATAAAAAAAAATATACCAAAAATAAACTTAAAAATAATTTAAGTGTAGGTTTATAATTTAACATGAAATTATTTAAGAATAAACCTATAATCTACTGAAACTATACCTAAAGTACTAATCATTTAATAAAATAATTATGTCTAAGTGTACATTTTAAAACATGTGTATATTACTCAAATGTATTAAACCTAAACCTAATTATTTAATGTACATATATCAAACTAACATGCATAATTATTTAATATGCATACATATAAAAATGCAACCCTAGATATACCAAAAATATTATAATTTAAATCCCTTTTAAAACATACAATGAAAATGAAAAATTCTAAATAATGCACCATATATGCAGTGCATATATATACAGTATAATAACTCACATGTTAGCGCTCCACGAGACAAACTCGGCAGGCCTGATCTATTAGGCCTCGGTCTCGGTGCAGCTAGACAAACAAATGACAACATGAATCAGAATAAATTTAACGAAAATTCTAAAGACTCGATCTAGAATTTTAGACACAGAATTAGAATAGGAATTTGACCGGACATCACGTTTTATGAGAATTCTATCGAAAATCCGGCAGAACCTCCCCTGTAAAATGGACATCTCTATACTCAAAGAGTAGAGCTGGTCCTGCAAGGAAAACACACTTCGGAATAACACCAAATTCACAACTACAATCCCTCGGTCGGACTCCAAACTACAATTTACCGACCAAGATTCACAATTCACAGAATATACACAAAATACATTTAAATGTGATAAATACCAAAAATACCCTTGAATAATCAAAATATAGTAAATCAGATATTTAAAATACTGAAAATAATTATTTCACTGATAATTATAATAAAAATCCAAATTTTAATAAAATATTATTAAAATGCAACAAATTCTCAATAAATTCATAAAAATCAACTAAAACACATTTTATAAATCCAAATTACATAATTAACCCTAAAACATACTAAAAATCAATAAAAACCCATTTATTTAGAAAAATAGTATATTATATATAATTTGAAAATAATTTACGAAAAATAGTTTTAATTAGTTAAAAATACTAAAAATTTGCAGAAATCATTTTTATAGCTCAAATAATTATTAAAATCAATTTAATTATATTTTTAGCCAATTTAGTGTAAAATTACCAAAATAGCCCTATATATATAAATTTACTAAAATAAATCCAAAAATTCACCAAAAATAATATAATTACTCAAAATTAATTTTCCCAACATATATCTCAATAATATCAATAAATATACTCAATTAACCAATTAATTTCAATTTAACACACAATTAACCCTATTTTTCAAAATTACATAAATTAATAAATTCCAAATAAATATATAAAAATTCACAAAAATTACAAATAAATTTCTATAATTCATTTCAACTCCTATAATCACCATAAAACACAATTTCATAATTTAATTATTTAATTTTCGAAAATTAGAAATTAATAATAAAATAATAAAAAATTCACAAAAATTAAAATAAATTCCAAAAATTCTAAAAAAAATTATAGCATGTAGATTAAGCTTCCAGGAACAAATTTTGTGAAGAAAGTTTTCATGAATCAATCAAATTGAAGCTAAAAAAAATTCAAAACCCAAAATGGTTGATTTAAAGAAATTGAAACCTAAGCAATTCTAGACCAAATCAAGTGAAACAAAGCTTGAATCACACTCACTAGAGCTCAAGGAGAAGATAGAGACTGAAGGCATCAAATTTGGTGGCCAGAAAGTGCTTGATCGGAGCTAAATTGGTTTTTGGCTTCTTGATGAAAATCCGGCCAAACAACGCCAGAAAAGAGTGTTTCAGGTGGTGGAAATGGCTGGAGGTGGAGGAGGAAGGCTGAGGGGCATAGTAACAGCAAGAAAACCAGCTTGAAAGTGGCTGGAAATGGCATTGGGAAGAAGAAGATGCAGGAGGGGCAAAATCGTAAATAAGGAAATTTTTATTTTTTTGTTTGAAAAAATCGTGTATATATGTATATATATATATATATCCACCTTATATATATATTATAATAATATAATCCCACACACAACTAATACTCACCACACAAATATTTTAATATATTTAATAATTTATACACTTAAAATTAATTAATACAAAAATTAAATAATAAAATTAAGGAAATTAATTAAGCTCTAATTAATTTAAATAAATACACATATATACATTTTATTTTAGCACTTTAAAATTATATATGAGTTCATGCAAATTCATAAAACTAGTCAAAATAAATAGTATTAAATTATTTATGTGTCAATTTCTCCGAAAATACAATTTCTGGGAAAATTTTACGTAAGTATTTAAAATAATATAAAATAATTAAAATTAGCTTTAAACAAACAACAAACTCATAAAATATCATAAATATATATACAAAAATTATTAACACTGCATATCTCGATGCAATATAAAAATATTTTAAAACTCGGGATATTACAATTTGGCAACATGACACTATTTGAGCTCAGGGCTCTAAAGAACACACTATTATATCATAAAGACATAGTGTGGAGATGAGGAGCCACCACCCAGGATAATAACTGGGACAAATCATAGGTGGTGGTAAATCGATTCTCTAAAAGAAAGTTAGCACCACACCAAGGGATTTTGGGTATGGCATACCAACTTATTTTAGTCTTGTGTTCTTTTAGAATTATTTTATGAATTACTATCTTATTCTCTAATTACATGCAATTTCATATTAAACCCTAATTTAGCAATCAACTCTAGGCTACTAGTCATATGAAAAAGAACATAAAACCGCATCCATTCAAGACAAAACGTCCCTAAATTAGTCTAATCTACATTGATTTTAATTAAAGTTAGTTAATTCTAAATTTTATTTATAAGTAAAATGGAAAACTAAAGGTGGGCTTATATTTTAATTTAATTAATGAGCCTAAATCTATTTATTTTAATTCTAAAGAAAGTGGACCTAAGTTTAGTAATGTTATGGAAATGAATTGGATTGAATTAGTGGGCTTAGTTCTAATTAATTTTAAACCTTGAAGTAAATCGTAGTCTATTTATTTTAAAATGGGTTGAGATATGTCTAAACTTGTTTTAACTAAAACTAAAGTGGGCCTAAGTCTAAATTAACCTAAATAGGCCTAAATTCATTTTAAAATTAATTAAAGCTAAAAACCAAATTTAAAACGGGCTTATTTTTATGAGTTAAACCTCAACGGGGCTAAAAAGCCCAAAATGAAAAAGAAACAAAATAAAGCCCAAACAACCGCATCAAACAAAACATACATACATACAGTGTTTCTAACCTAATTTTTACATGCAACCTAATTAACCACAACCACCATTGATTTTAATTAAGGTTTTTACCAAGCTGAACCTAATTTACTAATTGATTTTAAAGAACAGAAAAGTAAAGGGTTTCATTATATTCCCACTACTGGGACTATTACAGTTCCTATGTATAAAAATTAAAACTAATTAATTACAACCCAATAAACCAAATAAATAAAAAAAACAAAGAATTAACAAAATAAATAAAAATCTAAAATCTATATAAAACTATGAGAAAATTTAATTCATGGCATTCCATGGACCTTCATAGGTTTGATTTAATTCAATCACTAGTTCAAGGCTCCACAATGCATACAACTCCCACCATAGCCAAAGAAACATAGAAACAATAAGAAAATAATTAGAAAGAATACTAAAGAAATTAAATTAAAACAAAATAAACAAGAATAGAGTAAGAGAATTGGATGTAGTGTGATGCAGTATTGATTTGCTCCTCAAAGATTTTATTCATCGTGTTTGAATAAGTCTATAGATTTGATTTTTTTTTTTATCTCAAGTTTCATTGCTTCGTTTTAAGAACTAATGAATGTCAAAGAAAATAATAGAAAGAAGATTTTTTTTATTTTGTGTTTTGCGTCTTTGCCTCTCAAGAACTCTATGCCATTTTTTTCTTTTTTTTCATCAAAACGCTAAACCTCCTTCAAATGAAACCCCCATAGGTTTTTTTATAAAATAGAGAAGTGTAACCTCCTATTATTTGATAATTATAAGAGATTAAATTAAAAATAAAAACTTTTCTTTATATGATAAATAGTGTTTATCAAAATAAATTTTTATTTAAATTATTTTAAATCATTTTTCAAACAAGAAAAAATTTTAAAACTATTTTTCAAAAATTAAAAAAATTGGAAATTAGGAATGGAGCTGGATCAAAGGTGTGTAATTCTGATTAGCAATCTACCTTTTTTTACTTTTAATTATAAAATGACCCTTAAAAGAATAAAAAATTTACAATTAAGTCCTTAAAAAGTTGCAATTAAGCCATGAGATTTAAAATTCAAAATCTAAAGAGACCTATTTATAATAAATTGTCATCATCGGATCCTTTATCGTATCCATTCTTGACTCATCCTGAAATTAGGTGCTTATAATGTCGTATAGCTTTCGGGCATTAAGCAGAATTGAAATGTATTGTTGGTGCCTCAAGTAAGGTTAACTCAAATGCAAAGTATAGCCTCTAAGGCATCAGGCAAGGTTAATCAAAATGCGCCATATAGCCTTTAAGGTGTTAGGTAATGCCAACTTAAATGAGTTGTGTAGCCTCTAAGGCATCAGATAAGATCAACTTAAATGTATATCATAGCCACTAGTACGTCAGGCAAGGTTAATTTAAATGTACCATATAGCCTTTACAATGTCAAGCAAGATAAATAGAAGGCACCGTATAGCCTTTAGAGTGTTAGACAAGGTTAATGAAGTGCACCATATAACCTCTAAGGCATCAGGCAAGGTCAACATCATATAACCTCTAAGGCATCATACATAGTCAACACTGTATAGCTTGTACGGCATTAGGTAATGATAATTATAATGTGTTGTATAGACTTTAGGGTATTAAGTGATGCCATATAGTCTTTAGGACATTAGGCAAAATGTTATTTCTTAAAAGATTTTTAGAGCGATTAGTCTGCATTCTATACATTGTAAGTGGTAAATTTAATATTCATGTTAAGGAACACATTCATACAAAGTCGATGTTATGTATGCAATATTTAATAACACAACCTTATGTTATGTATGTAATGTTTATAGAAAGCATGCATTATTCTAATGCGTGTGCACATGGGGTTTGAAAATAATTTTGCAAAACAAGTGATTTTGAATGACTTTGTACACATCAATTAGCCAAGTACTTCTTTTATTCAAAACTAATCTTTGAAAATTCATCCTTTTATTAAAAAATATAAATTTAAAAATTGAGTCTATTAAATACCTAACGATTAAAGTGGGATGATGATGACGACAATTGCCCTTTGCTTGGTTGCGCTCTAAGATTTTTTGGTTATTACAGGACTGTTGTTATTATGGATGAGACACCCAATTTTCCCCTATTTAAGGAATTGATAGATTATGTTACTCTTGAGGCTTACATAATTGTCACAATGTGAAAAAGGATCTTATAATCTAAAAAATTTCCCCATATTGAAATTGTAACCAATTTTATTTTATATTTTTTCTTTTACTTAGGTCACTTTTTTAGAGTTTTTGAACCTAGCTAGTGTTTCATTTTTTATTGTATTTATTTTTCCTCTTTTCCCTAAGTCACTCCCTTCTAGGAGTTTTTAACCTACATGGATGGTTGCAAAATCATGCTGATGAGTGGTTTTTTTTTTACAATTAATTGTTTGATATTTGTGTTGTTAATTTCCCTTCATACTTGATGTACTTACTATTAATTGCTTGATATCCATGTTTGCCACTTTGTCGACTGATCACTTGATATTTTTATTGTTGATTTATTGGATGATTATACCTAACATGTATACTGATTATTCTAAGAAAGCTAATGTCTAACACTTTGTATACTAATATCATTTCAATAATGTCTATTTTATATAATTAATCTTTCATAATAAATGGGACGCCACATTATGCTTATTATTGATTAGCTTTTTGTGGGGTTTTCTGACTAACTATTTTTAGCTCGCATTTGGTGGGATCTTTATTTTAGAATTTTGAGGTTGGTATCACTAGTAATTGGAAATAATTCATAAAGGTAGGTGCTAAATGATAAATGTTTGATAGGCTACCCATGGTAAACCTTTTTAAATATGGGTTGTGGTATTGGTGGATGATGCCATAAACAAGGATTTTTCCTCTTTTATTTTTTTCTTTCTCCTCCTTCCTCTTCCTTTTCTTTATTTTCTTTTTTCATAATTAGCATGATCAATTCATTTCATATAGAGAAAAATTTGAGGTAAAAATGCCTGAAGGGAAATTAAAAGTTAATTATGGCATTTATCCCTCTTATTTGATATGATTTTCTTTCTATTTTTCTTTTTCTTTTAAATCTCTCTCACTCAAGTGTAAGATAACATGTGCAATCATAATAAATTCATAATCATGTAAATCAAACAATCATACATTTATTAGCACTAAGAAACAATGTTTTAGCAAAATATTATTATAAGTTATGACAGCCACAAAAGACAATAATTATTTATGAGTGCTCAAGTTCAAGTCAGCTTTAATCCCTACTCTAAATTGGTACAACTCTTTGAATTTCCTTATGCAAATGCTATTTTTATTAGCTAGGGGTAGAATGCAGGCTTTTATTGCTAAGAGTAGTTAATCTCATTGTGAAGGCTTATGCTTCATTTAAGCCAATTTTTCTCTCTATCTAGTCAAAAAGCTCATGAAGGAATCATCAGGTCTTTGCTTTGTATTATATAATTCTTAAATGGATACTTCAAATTAAGAATTCAACTTATACTACTTTATGAAGGCTAAACACAACTCCTTCTAGTTTTGTTGAATATGTGCATTCAGAGTGTAGTACACTACAACAGCTCCTTCCAAGAACATTAGGAATTTCTTGACATTTTGAACCTTAGTCAGCCCAATGGCTTTCATATAGATGATGTACTATTTTAGGTACAGGTGAGGATCATCAGTGCCAAAATACTTCTTCATGTCCAAATCTTTAAACTTTTAGGGGCAATAGTTCTTCTTCTTTCAAATCTAGGTCAGCAAAATCATTTTTAATTCCATTCTTTTTCATCACAGTATATAGTTAATCCATCCACTTTTTCATATCTTTTATCCATTCTAATTCAATTGGATCTTCCACTGCTTTTAGTTTTTCTTTAAGTGATTTACCAATAATGATCCTGGTTTTAAAGTCTTCTTCATTAATAGGTCTCTTTCATGTTATTTTAGATACAATGTCTCTCAGCATTTGTTGCACCTCATATTTGATTTCTATAAAAATTTTGTACTTAAAAAAATTTAAGTTCAAAATTGGAAGGTCTTGACATTCTGCTTCCTTATCATGTAGTCTTAATTGATTAATTTGATGTTTGATATTAGTAGGCCAAATTAGCCTTGATTTACTTCCAAACAATAAGAGACTGATGGCTATAATCATTGCATTTCTTAAAAAAACAATGAGTGTCATGTATGCATGAAATGCAAGTCATTTACAATTATTTATTTATTTACAAATAAAGCAAGCACAAACAAATCGTATAGTGAATATTTCTAACCTTATTCCTCCCACACAAGTATTCATTATCAAGTCTCTTGTTTTAGCATTTTTTGTTTAGGTTTTGATCATTATCGGAGGATAACAAAACTGATGTACAAATAATTCTCTCAAGATGATAATAGAAAATAAGTAGAAAATTTTATAAATAAAACCAAAGTCCAATAAAACATACCATAATAAAAGGATAGGCCCAACATAAATAGTTCATCATTTGTGGGCTTAGGTTTTATAAATAAGACTATTATATGGTATCAAACACATGCACTTTAGGGAAGAAGCTAAGGGAAGTTGCTAAGTTCACTATATGGGTTGAGTCTTGGGTAAGGTTAAAAGTTCCTATAGTTACATACTTTATTTTTGTCTCCTTACTCAAGGGTCTGAATAATGTACTCAATTGCATTCCACTATGAGTGACAATAGTCATATATCCTACCACCAGGTTTGAATAAAACACAGACAACAGAGCAACACTACCATAATGTTACTCATGAATCGGTGCACAACATGTGAAAATGTATTATGAGTGTAAGAGTAGTAACTAATAGTTAAAAATAATAAAACACAAGACATCAGAATAAGTTTTTCTATCAATAGTAGAGTCACCACTATAGGCAAGTAGGTTTAGTAAGCGCTAAAGTGTTTGGCAACCATGATATTGTATGGCCTCAAGCCCACTAGGGAAACTAATAATGGGCTATAAGTCCTAAATTAGAGATAGAGTCGCCACTCTATTAGGTCCAGTTTGTCAATTAGTCCATTTTCATGTAATTAAGTCCAATTTACTACATTCATCACATTACAACCATCCATTAATTCAATAAATAATAAAAATAAAAATGAAATAAAAAAACATGTAAAGAAATGAGGGAGGATAAATTATTACAATTGTTATAACCCAATATTTTATAAATTATTAAATTTTTTCTAAGATTTGCAGTGTTAATAATTATTTTATTAAATTATAATATTTGATTATTTTGTGAAATTAAATTTGAAGATTTAGAGTTAAAAATTATTTTAATATTATTAATATTATTATTTTTATTATTGTAAATTATTGGTATAGTGTATTTTAATATTGTGTATATATATATTTTGTGGGTGAGAATAATTGAGTTTTAGTTAATTATTTATTAAATTAAATTGTGAGATTTATTAGTATTGATTATTATTTAATTATTTCATGATATTATTATTTGTGAATAGTGTTAATTTAGAGTATTTAATATATTTTAATAATTTGTGGTGAATTTAATTAGAAATTAAACATTTAAATTTAAAATATTAATTTTATATACTATTTTGTGTTTTTCCCAAAAAATTTTTTAAAAAATTAAAATTTTGGTAAAAAACACCCCTGCCCCCCCTCCCCCCCCCCCCCCCCCCCCCAATCCCATTTTCTTCTTTCCTTTCTCTTTCTTTTCCTTTTCTTTTCTTCTTCTTTCATTTTTTGGCCGAAACTTTCTTTGCTCACCAGAAATGATTTCGACGACGACAGGAGCAGAAGTTGGTCTCTTTTGGAAGCTCGTCCTCCGAGCTTTTGAAATGTTCGAACTATTTCAAACTTTGCCTCTAATAACTATCCCATTTTTGTATATTTCTATTTTTAATATTTTGAGTTTTTGTTAGTTTAAGCATTAATTTGATTTTATTAGCTATGGTTGCTTTGAGATTAATTGTCGTAGAGATTGTGAGGAAGCTAAATGTAATTTTTATTTATCTTTCTAAAAATTTTGTATTTCCGGGCTTAGGGTTACTACTCACATACTGTTATGAGCTTGAGAAAATTATATTTTTAATAAATTCTATGGACTATTTTAAGTATATTTCATAAGTTTATTAAAATTATGTCTAGGATTTTTATTATGAATTTTTGAATGTTTATGTGAAAAATGAATTTTTGGAAAAATTAGTCATTTTTATATTTTAATTGAAATTATTATTAATTATTATGTTTTGGATAGTTTTTGAATAATAAAAATTATTAAATTAATTTTTATGAATTATTTGCTATTTTTAACTAATTAATAATAATTTCTGAAAATATATTCAAATAATAATTTTATTTATTATTTTTATGATTAAATGGATTTTTAGCTATTTTTATTATATATTTGAACAATTTAAATACTTAATTGTAATTTATGCTATTTAATTTTGAATATTTGGAAAAAATGATTTTTTATTAATATTATTTAATTATATTGAGATTTTATTAATTATTTTGAAAATAAGTCTCTTTAATGTTTTTATTATTTAAATAAATTGAATTGTGATATTTAAATGAATTTTTATGATTTTTGGTGAATTATTGGAATTTATAGTATTTTAATTAATTATGGATTGAATTGGTTCTCAGTTGGGCAATTTGTGCAGTTCAGGAGCCCAACCCGAGAAGTTGAGTATTGTGAATATTTGAAATGTTTTTGCGTGCAGGATTGGCTCTACTTTTAGTAGAGAGACGTCTGTTTTATAGAGGAGACTCTGCCTAATTTTTGGTAGAATTCTCATAAAACGTAATATCAAGTCGGTCCTAAGTTTTGAATTTTAATCGAGTCTTTTCTTAGAAATCTAGAATTTGTAGGAATTTCATTTTTAATTCCCTTTTTATTTATCTCTTTTTTTTAGCCAGGCCTCTAGTCGAGTCAACAAGTCAAGGTCGAGCACGACTGCGTAGAGGAGGACATTCCACCTGTAAATTAATAATTAAAGTGTGTATAAGAAAATTAAAGTGTATATATATATATATATACACACACATACACATTGATTTTGATAAATAGGAAAATTTATTAAAGAATTATATTATTATAAGAATATCTATTTAAATTAAATTATCCTATTATTGCTAAAGTTATATTAGCATGTTTATGTTAAACTTTTACATGATTAGTAAATTTTAGTTTATTTTATTTTATTGTAATATTTCTTATTTATTTATATTTATTTATTTTAAAATAAACTACGGTAGAATGGGCTACATGATGGGTTTCATCATGACCGTGTGCGCACTGGTAGAATTGAGAGTGAGTGTTGGTAATTAAGAGGCTCGATGATGCTTTACTCTCGGGAGTGATTTATGTATATTATTGAGGTGGGTACCTTGGTGATGCTTTGCTCTCGGGAACCGCCAGTAAATATTGGTTTAAGTGAATTGACTGTGGCTGGTAGCTTGGTTGATACTTTGCTCTCAGGAACTGGTAGTCTTTAGATTATAAGAGAGCCAAAAAAAAACTATTAGAATTGTGGACTATGGTTCTACCTAGTTTTCTTATTAAAAAAATGATTTAAGAAAGCTCATTATATTTTATATAGTATTTAATGAGTTTTAAATACCTTATTTCAATAAAAGAGGATTTCAATAAAATTAAATGGTTTAAGTTATAAATTATAAATTGCATATTTTCATAAATATATTTTTAAAGGAGATTTTTATACTATATACATTTATTTTATTAACTTACTCATTAAGGTCTGATCCCCCCCCCCTCCCTCAATATTTTTTTTCAGGATCTTCTACTTTAGACCTCCTTATTAGACTTATTTCCCAAACTCTTTTCTCCCCGACCAACTTATGTAAATATTAAACCATTTCTTTTCTTGTATCTTAGTAAACGCTGCAATAGTAGTACTTCTTATTTTAATATCTATATTGTATTAGATTGTGTTCCTATATTTGAATATTGTATAAACATATTTTATTATATTATGAGATAAGAATTTACTTTATATTAATTAAAGTTTTAATTTTGATGTATTTTTATGTTATGTTTGCATGTGTTTTTATTTTAAGGCTTGCTACGGGTTCCGGATTTGAAAGAATTCTCGTTCCCTAGTGTCAGTCATGACTCCCCAATTTAGGTAGTGATAAAGTTGGTATCAGAGCCTAGGTTTTAGTGTTATGGACCTAGGTTAGTAGAGTTGTGTTTTCTTTGAAACTATTGCATTAAAGTAGGTTTGACTATGTCTTCAATAAGTCTTCCTTTTTTAGTTTTCCACATAACTGTTATGATGTCTATTTATTGTCTGTTTTTGTTTGAATTGTATGTTTTTCTTTTGTTCTTTTCTGAATGTGGTGAGCATGAGTCGTTCCATCCGTCGATGAGACCGATGACATAAAGTCTTTTAAGGATAAGGTTCGACCCCATGTGCAGCCAGTTAGGTGTAGGGGTGGAGGTGAATTTAGAGGGTGAGGTGGTCACCGTATACGGCGAGAACAATAGAATAAGAAGCTTGTGGCTCAGGGTTTTAATGACGTTGCCCATGCACTAGGAGTTTTACAAGGTGCAGTGCCGATACCTCCAGCCGTACCGCAGATGCAACCTCTATTTTAGTAGAGAGCTCAGGATATGTCAATTATGTATATATTCCATGTTTCAAATCTTGTTGATTTTTGCATCTTTTTAAGTGAGGTAAACGCAAACTACTTTTACCACAGAGTCTATATATTGATAAGTAGTCCTTTCAAGTTAAAGTTATGATTCTAGTTTCAGCCCCTACTACACCTATTTAGTATAAGGATAGGTCAAAGGGAACTGCAAATCAAAGGCCAAAGTAGTTATTGTAAGAGGCACATGCAGCTTTTGAACTTGAACTTGCAACATTTATGGTTGGGATAGCCAGGGTTAATGAGGACTTAATAACACTTAACCAAGCATGAAAATTATTTTAAATATGCTTTAATAAAGGAATCAAAAGATGTTTAATGCGGACACAACATTTTTGTACTCTTATTGGTGAAGTTGTCAATTTTGACTGTGGTATAAGATTGGTACATGCAATCAAATTAACTTTATGTGACTATTGTGATATGATTGGAATTTAAAGAGTTTATTTTTAGAATTTTGAATGATGAAAATTTTAATTTTATAGGTGATAAGAGTTCTGCACCTCAAAAATCTTATCTCCACTATCACGACTATGAAGATACTGAGGAAAGGTTGTAAGGGATACTTGGCACTAGTCAGGGATACTTCAATGGAGAAAATGTCCCTCATAGATGTTTCGGTAGTTTGTGAGTTTCCTGATGTCTTTCCTAATGAGTTGCTAGGTTTACCACCTCACAAAAAGGTCGAATCCTATATAGATGTGATCCCAAGCACAGCTCCTATTTCAATGTCGCCCTATAGAGTGGCTCCTGCATAGTTGAAGGAATTAAAAAATCAATTGCAAGATTGTTGGGCAAGGGTTTCATTAGACCTAATGTTTCTCCTTGGGTGCACCAGTCCTATTTATGAAGAAGGATGGTATACTGAGACTGTGCATAGATTATACAGAGCTGAAGAAGGTGACAATGAAGAACAAGTATCCTTTTTCAAGGATAGATGATTTATTTAATCAACTTCAGGGTGCATAGTTCTTCTCCAAGATCGACTTAAGGTTGTCAGTTACGGATTAATGAAATCGATATTCCTAAAATGACATTCCGTACTCGATATGGTCATTATGAGTTTTTAGTCATGTCCTTCGGATTAACTAATGCTCCCGTTGCTTTCATGGATCTGATGAATAGGGTGTTCAGACCATTTGTGGATCAATTTATAGTAGTCTTCATTTATGATATACTGGTGTATTTGAAGAGTATGAAAGAGCACGTATATCACTTGAGGACAGTACTACAGACACTGAGAGAACATCCGCTTTATGCTAAATTCTCAAAGTGTGATTTCTGGATGGAGAGTGTAGCATTTCTTAGACATATGGTGTCTAAAGATGGTATTCAGGTTAATCCATAAAAGATAGAAGTAGTGTCTGAATGGCCCAAACTGACAACAATCACTGAGATTCAAAGTTTCCTAGGTTTGGTTGAGTACTATAGGAGATTTGTATAAGATTTCTCAAGAAGTGCAACACCTATGACCTATCTAACTCAGAAGAATATGAAGTTTGAGTGATCAGATGCTTGTGAGAATAAATTTCAGTTGTTAAAGGAGAAGTTGACCACAGCTCCAGTGCTGACTTTGCCTATTATAGAAGACAAGTTCACTATTTATTACGATGCTTCTAGAGTCGGCCTAGGTTGTGTATTGATGCAGAATGGTAGGGTGATAGCTTATGCATTGAGGCAGTTGAAGAAGCATGAACAAAATTATCCTACTTATGACCTAGAGATGGTTGCAGTGATTTTTGCTTTAAAGATTTGGAGGCATTATTTGTACATAGTGATTTATGAGATTTTCACGGATCAGAAGAGTTTGAAGTATATTTTCTAATGGAGAGATATGAACTTAAGGCAAAGAAGATAGTTAGAACTCCTGAAGGATTATGACTGTGATATCCTATATAATCTGGGCAAGGCTAATGTGGTAGCAGATGCCTTGAGTAGAAAGTCCTTGGGGAGTCTTGCTCACATTAGTGTAGAGAGGAGACATTTGACCCAAGAGTTGCATAAGTTAGTGGATTAAGGTTTGATGATGAAGATAAGCAAATCAAGAGGATTGCTAGCTTAATTCAGAGTCAAATTAGCGTTAAGAGACAGGATTAAGGCAGCTCAGAGTCGAGATCCTATTTTAGCAGAGCTTGAGGAGAATGTTCGTGAAGAGAAGTTCACTAATTTTACACTTGATGATGAAGGTGTTTTATGGATCAGTGGTAGATTATGCGGTCCTGATGTGGATAATTTGAGAGAGGAGATCCTTGAAAAAGTGAATTCTACAGCTTATAGTGTACATCCAAGTATTACTAAGATGTACCATATCATTAAAAATTTATAATGGTGGGATGGATTAAAGAAGGATGTAGCTGATTATGTTTCTAAATGCTTGACGTGTCAGTAGGTGAAAACTGAACATTAGAAGCCTTCTGGGAAGCTTCAGCCTCTTCTTATTCCTGAGTGGAAATGGGACAGAATTGTTATGGATTTTATGATAGGGTTGCCTCGTTCAAAGGATGGATACAATTCCATTTGGGTGATTGTGGACAAGTTAACTAAATCAGCTCACTTCTTACCAATTAAAGCTACTTTTTCTGTAGCCAAGTTAGTCAAGCTATATGTTAAGCATATTGTGTGCCTTCATAGAGTGCCTGTTTCCATTGTATTTTATAAAGGTTTTATTTACCTCTAGATTTTGGTAGAAGTTTCAGGAAGCAATGGGCACCAAGCTTGATTTCAATACTACTTTTCACCCTCAGACAAGTGGTTAGACTGAGAGGATGATCCAGACACTTGAGGATATATTGAGAATATGTGTAAGGGATCTTGGAGGTAATTGGGATGATTATCTACCACTGGTAGAGTTTGCTCACAATAACAACTACCATAGCAGTATTGAAATAGCGCCATATGAAGCTCTGTATAGAAGGAAGTGTAGATCCCCTTTGTGTTAAGATGAGAATAGAGAGAGAGAGAGAGAGAGTTGACTGGACCTAAGATTATCTAGGAGGCAACTGAGAAGGTTGCTTTGATCAGAAGAAGATTAGAGACCGTAGCTAGCAGACATAAGAGTTATGTGGATCCTAAGCGTAAGGATGTGGAGTTTGAAGTTGGAGATTTTATATTTCTGAAGGTGTCTCTGATAAATGATGTGATGAGATTTAGCAAGAAAGGGAAGTTAGCACCGAGATATATTGGACCATACAAGATTCTGAAGAGAGTGGGCATGGTTGCATATTAGTTGGCTTTGCCTTTGAATTTGTCTTAAGTGCATCTAGTATTCCATGTCTTGATGTTGAGGAAGTACATTTCAGATCCTTCACACATGTTGCAGCCCTAAAGTGTGGAAGTAAATGAAGATCTGACGTATGAGGAAGAACTAGTTATGATAGTGAATTCTCAAGTTCGTTAGCTACGTTAGAAACGAATCCCGATGGTCAAAGTGTTGTGGAGGAACAACAACTCAAAAGAGTACTTATGAGAGACAAAAGTTGATATGCGAACAACATACCTCTATTTTTTTCCTTGATGAATTCTTCTTTTCTGTTCTTTTTATTCAAAATTCGAGGATGAATTTTTGTAAGGGGGGAAGATTGTTATAACCCGATATTTTATAAATTATTAAATTATTTATGGGATTTGCAATGTTAATAATTATTTTATTAAATTATAATATATTATTATTTTGTGAAATTAAATTTGAAGATTTAGTGTTAAATATTATTTTAATATTATTAAAATTATTATTTTTATTATTGTAAATTATTGATGTAGTGTATTTTAATAATGTGTATATATATTTTTTGTGGGTGAGATTATTATTTTAGTTAATTATTTATTAAATTAAATTGAGAGATTTATTAGTGTTGATTATTATTTTATTATTTCATGATATTATTATTTATGAATAGTGTTAATTTAGAGTATTTAATATATGTTAATATTTTGTGGTGAATTTAATTAAAAATTAAATTAAAAATATTATTTTTATATGTTATTTTGTCTTTTTTCCCAAAATTTAAAAATATAATTAAAATTTTGATAAAAAACGACAGTAGCCCCTGCACTCCCATTTTCTTCTTTCCTTATTCTTTTTTTTCCTTTTCTTTTCTTCTTCTTTCATTTTTTGGCTGGAACTTTCTTTGCTAATCGGAAATGATCCGGTGACGACAAGAGCTGAAATTGGTCTCTTTTGGAAGCTCGTCCTCCAAGCTTATCAAATCTTCGAACCGTTTTGAGTTTCAACTCCAATAACTATTCTGTTTTTATATATTTCTATTTTTAGTATTTTGAGTTTTTTTTTTAGTTTAAGCCTTAATTTGATTTTATTAGCTATAGTGGCTTTGAGATTAATTGTTGTAGAGGTTGTGAGGAAGCTAAATGTGATTTTTATTTATTTTTTAAAAAATTTTGAATTTTCGGGCTTAGGGTTACTATTCATGTACTGTTCCGAACTCAGGAAAATTCTATCTTTGATAAATCTATGGACTATTTTAAGCATATTTTGCAAAGGAAGTTTATTAAAATTATGTGTAGGATTTTTATTATGAATTTTTGACAGTTTATATAAAAAATGAATTTTTGAAAAAATTAGTATAAATTATAATTTTTATATTTTAATTGAAATTATTATTAATTATTATGTTTTGGATAGTTTTTTAATAATAAAAATTATTAAATTAATTTTTATGAATTATTTGTTATTTTTAACTAATTAATAATAATTTCTAAAAACATATTCAAATAATAATTTTATTTATTATTTTTATGATTAAATGAATTTTTAGCTATTTTTATTATATATTTGAACAATTTAAATAACTAATTGTAATTTATGCTATTTAATTTTGAATATTTGGAAAAAAAATTGATTTTTATTAATATTATTTAATTATATTGAGATTTTATTAATTATTTTGAAAATAAGTATCTTTAATGTTTTTATTATTTAAATAAATTGAATTGTGATATTTAAATGAATTTTTATGATTTTTGGTGATTATTGGAATTTATAGTATTTTAATTAATTGTGGATTGAATTGGTTCTCGGTTGGTCAATTAGTGCGATTCGGGGGCCCACTCGAGAAATTGAGTATTGTGAATATTTGAAATGTGTTTGCATGCAGGATTAACTCAACTTTTATGTCACGACCCAAAACAGGGGCCATGACCGACGCTAGGGAACGGGAATTCTTTCGAATCCGGAACCCGTAGCAAGCCTAAAAATAAAATAAAACATGCAATAATAACAATAACAATAATATATATGCAGCGGAAATAAAAATCATAAATATAATAATAACATTCTCATCACTGGATTTAAATCAATTCTCAACTCATCACATATATATCTTTAAATACAAATCCAGTTTCAATATAATACATCTCTTTAAATAAAATACATGAAATCCCACACTTTAATTCACAACTACGGTAGTGTCTAGATTATAAAAATAAGACTCAAGTAAGCAGTTTACACAAAGAAGCTGGGGTGGAAGAAATCCAGCGTATCGACCTGCTACTGAGGTCTGAAGATGTTGACTCTCCTGAAAAATAGTCAACGGAGGGGAGTCAGACCTCACTGAGTGAATTACTATAATATATATACATGCATACTAAATGACAATGCATACAGTCAATAATACATATCTAATATGTATATATATACAGGCAAATTCACACAGATGCAGTAAAATCATTTTATATATTTTATCTGAAAATCATCTTTTATGAAGGATCAAATAGAACCCTATGATATCGAAACCTCGGAAATAGTATTAGACAACACTCTAGCCATACAGGCTCACTTATTCCAAATATATCCACTTATTCCATTTGGACAGTAGACTGGCCCCGAGACACTAAGTCAACCGAGCTCCAGCAGTCTGACTGCCAGTGTGATTGGCCCCGAGACACTTGGTCAACCGAGCTCCAGCAATCACACCCCAAACCATATCTCACACATATCAATAATCATAATCAATCAATATCCACAAATGGTTAGTAATATAGCCTAAATACTATAGGCGTACCGGTACGTACTCGGTCCTAGTGCTGCCCACTAGGTAGCACGTTCTATCGATATCCTTCATTAATAAATATAAAGCATTCATTCACAATAATAAATGATGCATGAAGTTCAATAAAATATCAACATAAATCATATATATACTAGAAATATACCAAAAATAAACCAGGTATATTTCGAGTATATATACATCAAATGAATTCAATCAAATTATAAATTAAGTTGGAAATATATTTAAAAACATTTTAAATATATTTTATTTACAAAACATGCATATAATTTAATATATACCAAAAATAAACCAAAAATATACTTAAATACAAATCATATTATTTATGCATTTTAATCAAAATAAAACATATATTTCTAAATCATGCATCCTAAGCATATATATATAGTATAGTAACTCACCTAGTGCGCTCCACGAGACGGATCCGACGGGCCTGGACCACTAGCCCTTGGTCTCGACGCAACTAAACAAGCAATAAATAATCGACATCAGAATAAACCTAACAGAAATCCTAGAATTCGATCTAGAGTATTAAACATAGAATTAGAAATTAGGGTTCGACTGGATATCACGTTTTACGAGAATTCTACCAAAAATCCGGTAGAACCTCCTCTGTAAAACAGACATCTCTCTACTCAAAAGAGTAGAGCCGACCCTGCAAAGAAACACACTTCGAAAAATAGGCTCAACACAAATCCACAACCCCTCGGTCGGACTCCAGACTACAATCTACCGACCGGAGTCCACAAACACAGAACAATTCCAAAAATACCAAAAATATCCTTATAACATAGAAATTCATTTTATAGGTAGAAATTACATAATTAACCTTAAAACACTGTAAAAACCAATAAAACCTCATTTTATTAGTAAAACAGTATATTATATATATAATTGAAAATAATTCTCGAAAAATAGTTTTAATTAGTTAAAAATACCAAATAATTTATAGAAATCATTTTTATACCTTAAATAACTATTAAAACCAATTAAATTACATTTTTAGCCAATTTAGGGTAAAATTACCAAAATGCCCTTATATATATAAATATACTAAAATTCATTCAAAAATTCACCAAAAATTATACAATTATCCAAAATTAATTTTCTCAACATATTTATCAATAATATCAATAATTAAACTCAATTAACCAATTAATTTCAAATAAAAACACATTTAACCCTAATTTTCCAAAATTACATAAACTCAAATAATTCAAAATAAATACTTAGAAATTCATAAAAATTCCAAATAAATTCCTATAATTCATTTCAACACCTAATTTAACCATAAAACACAATTTCATAATTTAAATAATTAATTTCCAAAAATTAGAAAATAATATTAAAATATTCAAAAATACCCAAAAATCCAAACAATCTCCAAAAATTCCAAAAAAATTCATACATGTAGATTAAGCTACTAGGATCAACATTTGTGAAGGGAGTTTTCATGAATCAATCAATTCGAAGCTCAAAAAAATCAAAAACCCTAATGTGACCGAATTGAGTTTTAGCTCAAACCTCAAAATCCACTTGATTTCAGGCCGAAAGGAGCTTAGAATTGGAATCACAGGAGCTCAAGGAGTCGATGAAGACCGGTGGTGCATGAAATGGTGGCCGGAATCATCGTCAACGGCAAGAAGCTCAACTTGCTGCCATGGCGGATTCCGGGCATTCCAGCGGACTTCTGACGGCCTGGTCACGTCGGAGAGGAAGAGGAAGGAAGGAGAAGAAGGTTGGCGGCAGCTGGTGGCGGCAGAGGGCGGTCCGGCGTGCTGGAACTGGAGGCACAGTGACGGTAGACGATCGGGAGAGAAGAAGGAGAAAGGAGGGGCTAAACAGTAATTTTCCAATTCCTTTTGATTTTTAACTACATATGTATATATATATACTTTATACTATATATTAAAATAATATTAAATTACACCCATTAAATACACACCACACACATAAAATTTAATATTTTAATAATTTATACTAAATAAAAATAATTAAATAACAATAAAATAATTAATTAATTACTAAAATATTAGGGTAATATATTAAACCCTAATTAAATAAATAGGTACACATATACACGGTGTTTAGTATTTTAAAAATACGTATGAGTTCATGCAAGTCCGAAAATGTATTTAAAATAATTAATAATAAATTATTTACGTGAAAATTTCCCCGAAAATGCAAGTCCCGGGAAAATTTTACGTAAAGTACTGTAAATAAGACACAGTAATTAAAATAGGTTTTAAATGCGTATCAACTCATGAAAATATCGTAATATATATACAAAAATTATTAACACTGCATATCCCGGTACAGTGTAAAAATATTTTAAAAACACGGGATATTACATTTTAGTAGAGAGATATCTATTTTACAGAGGATACTATATCGAATTTTCGATAGAATTCTCGTAAAACATAAAACATAACATCAAGTTTTAAATTTTAATCGAGTCTTTTCTTTGAAATCTAGAATTTGTAGGAATTCTTTTTTTAATTCCCTTTTCATTTATCTCTTTTCTTTAGCTGCGCCTCCAATCAAATCGATAAGTCGAGTTCCAGCGGAACTGCGCAGAAGAGCGCATTCCACTTGTAAGTTAACAATTAAACTATATATATATATATATATATATATATTGATTTTGATAAACAAGAGAATTTATTAAAGAATTATATTATTATAAGAATATATATTTAAATTAAATTATCCTATTATTGCTAAAGTTATATTAGCATGTTTATGTTAAACTTTCACATGATTAGTAAATTTTATTTTATTTTATTTTATTTTATTTTATTGTAATTTTTTTGTTTATTTATATTTATTTATTTTAAAATAAACTATGGTAGAACGAGCTACCTAATGAGTTTTATCAGGACCGTGTATGTACTGGTAGAATTGAGAGTAAGTGTTGGTAATTAAGAGGCTCGGTGATGTTTTGCTCTCGAGCATGATTTATGTATATTATTGAAGCTGGTAGCTCAGTGATGCTTTCCTCTTAGGAACCGTTGGTAAATATCAGTTTAAGTGAATTAACTGTGATAGGTAGCTCGGTTGATGCTTTACTCTCAGGAACCGGCAGTCTTTGAATTATAAAATAGTTAAAAGACTATTAGAATAGTGGACTAGGATTTTACCTAGTTTTCTTATAAAAAAAAATAATTTAAGAAGCTCGTTATATTTTATATAGTATTTAATGAGTTTTAAATACCTTATTTTGATAAAAGAAGATTTCAATAAAATTAAATGGTTTAAGTTATAAATTATAAATTTCATATTTTCATAAATATATTTTTAAAGGAGATTTTTATACTATATACATTTTTTTATTAACTTACTCAGTGAGATCTGACCCCTCCTCAATATTTTTTTCTAGGATCATATATTTTAGGTCTCCTTATTAGACTTATTCACCGGACTCTTTTCTCTCCAGCTGACTTATGTAAATATTAAACCATTGCTTTTCTTATATTTTAGTAAATGCTGCAGTAGTAGTACTTCTTATTTTAGTATATGTATTGTATTAGACTGTGTTCATGTATTTAAATATTGTATGAACATATTTTATTATGTTATGAGATAAGGATTTACTTTATATTAATTAAAGTTTTAATTCTGATGTATTTTTGTGTAATGTTTGCATGTATTTTTATTTTAAGGCCTACTACGAGTTCTGAATTCAAAAAAATTTTCGTTCCCTAATGCCATTTATAACTTCCCGATTTGAATCATGACAACAACCCTTTTGCACACACAAATAAATAAATAAACAATAAAGTAGAAAATAACATAAATAAAATAACTATACATCGGCTAAAATACTATCGCTTATTTGCCATTCTACAAAAACTAAATTTTAGGTTAGTCCATCAAAGAGAAAAAGGAAAGAACATACAAAAAAAAATAGTTAGTTTGTAGATTAACACAAAATCAATGAGAAAATAAATCAAATAAAACCCACAAAAAATATGATTCAATTAAATCTATATTTACATGTAAATTCTATTGAATTAAATAAAACATCAAATTAAAATTAAGTTGAGATTAAAATTAATTAAAAATTTAACCATATTTATTTAATCTAACTAAAAATTAAATAATCACTAACAACATTTTAAATATCCTAATTTTATTCAATAACCAAATACATTACAAAAATAATAATCCAACTAAAAACACTAACACAACAATTTGAAAATATAGAAAGGAGTAAAGTTATTAAAAGGAAATTATTTGTTATTTAAATGTAACACAAAGAAAATATAAGTTATTAAATTAAAATCAAACAAACTATACTATAAATTCTACCAATTAAATTACTCAATAGTTAATACTCCCAAAATATTATGTACAAAATTTATTAAAATTACCTTTCGAAACTACAAAAAAAAAAAAACATTAAAACTAAAACTAAAATCAATTAAAACATTTTACAATATTAAATAACCTAATTTTACTGAATTAATTGAAGAACAAATAATTATGTAATCTACATATTCCTAATTAATCTAATCAGCATTAATCAATAGTAAAATATAAATATAAATAAAGAAAAATATTGCATACAAAAAGAAAGAAATAATAAACAGAAATTAACAAAATAAAAATAAATCTCAATAACACAAATAAATTAATTAATTAAACAAAAATAAGGAATTAATAAAATTAAGAATAAAAATAAAAATAAATTAAAATGAACAAAAAATAAAAATAAAATAAAATTCAGTGAAAAAAAAGTAAGAGTAAAAATAAAAAATAAATAAATAAAATATTAAAAAAAAGAACCAAAAAGGAATTAATAGTGCCGAAGAAGAAAAAACAAAATCAAAAGAGTGGCACAGTTGCCGAATAATAATAAAAAAAAAAGTACTAATAGGTGATTTGTTTGTCAATGCACTTATTGGTGCTTGGCACAATAATTGGATTTCTTTATCAATTATGAGAATTGATCAAATACTATCCTCATTTTTCTAACGTTAAAAGATCTTAAACATTCTTTTTTCTTTTTTATTATTCTTTTGAGCCAAATGCCCGTATTAAAAGAAAATTGGTACTGAAATGTTTTGGGTCATTACTTTATTGGGCTCACTCTTATTTGAACTTTTTATTATTGGGCTTTCTCTAATTTTGGGTTAGCCAAAACTAGATATCAACAGTATGCCCTCTTGTTTTTTAAAAATCAAAATGCATGTAAAAATATTTACGAAAAAGCATATATACAAACAATCAAAAGATACCAATGTTTGGAGCCAAATGACTAAGAGAAGATTTTGAATTTAAGAATTAGGTTTCCATAAGCAAATTCTGATTTTTAAAGTGAGATGTCAAAAAGAAGATTTTGATTTAGTTTTGTCAACCTTGATGTTCAAATCAAGAGGTTTTCAATCAAAAAAAGTTGTCATGTGTCACCAACCTTGATGTACAAATCAAGAGGCTATATAATTTCTATTATGCTACTTGCCCATTACCCTCGGGGTTAAGTATTCAAGAGAATATTTGGTCAACCTTAACATTCAAAATCAAGAGGTTATGTTTCTGCACCATTAGTGTTAGGATACACTCTGAGAGATTAAATTATGATTCTATTGATATGAAGGTTCTAGTTTTTTCACTATCAACCTTAAGGTACAACCTAAGGGGTGAATTTTTTATTCTATCAATTAGAAGGTTTTGTTTTCTAAACTGTCAGCCTCAGGATACAACCTGAGGGGTGGTATTCTAATTCTATTAATAAGAAAATTCTATTTTACCCTCATTAACCTCGGGGTATAATATGAAAGGTGAAATTATGGTTCTATCAATCAAAAGGTTAGATTTTATGCAATGTTAGCCTTGAGGTACAATCCAATAGGTGAAATTCTATATCTACTAATAAGAAAATTCTATTTTTTACACCATTATCCTTAGTATAGAACCTACGAGGTGAAATTCTAATTTTATCAATCATTTCTATATCGTCAATGTCATCCTTAATGTTCTAAATCTAGAGGTTTTTAAGTAAGAAAAAATAGTCTTGTGTTTTCATCCTTGAGGTACAACTCAAGAGGTTAGAGACTTATGAAACATTCAGAGTTTCTATATTACCATTTAGGATATTAGACAAATAAAATTATGATAAAGATGTCATATAGCTTTCGAGTGTCAATTAGGGTTAATTGAAATGCACCATATAGCGTCTGAGTCCTCATGTAAAGTCAACTTAAATGTGTTGTATAACCTTTAGGGTGTTAGGCGAGGTCAATCAAAATGTGTCGTCTAGCTTCTAAGGCATGAGACGAGGTTAACTTAAATGTGTCTTATGGCCTCAAGGACATTAAGCAAGATTAAAATAAAATCAGAAAATAAGGCCCCATTGCTGAATATTAAAAGAAAAAAAAAACAAAGAGTGCTTTGCTTGTCAACACACTTGTTGGTGCTTGACACAATAATTGTTTTTTTTTTTATCAATTAAATAATTGAAATAAAGATTAAGTGAATGATGAATAAAAATTTTAAAAAATAAAATAGTAAAAATAATATAAATCCCTCAAATCACCAGTTGATAAAAGGAGCTCATTATGTAGTGGCTTGTCAGAAATTGTGTTATTAAGAAATTATTAATATTGGCTAATTGTCAATTTTAAAATGTATTATGTAAAAAATTCACTTCCCCAATACTTTTCTTTTTGTTCTCAGACTTTTCTGAAATCCTCTTTTTCTCTCTCTTTTTTTTCCTAAAAAATCTCTTTTCTTCTCCCTTCCTTTTCCTTTTTTTTTCCTTAGACTATGCATGAATTGAGGGGAATATAAAAGGAAAGGAAGATAATAAGAGGGGAATTGGATTTTATGTTATTTGACTATTAAAAGTTGATAGAAGAGGAAGGGAATTAAAGATGAATTGTTCCCCCTCATGTTCCTTGTAGAAGGTGAACTTGATTACACCCCAAATTTAGGTGTAAAATATTTCAACTCTAAAACACATTATAATTTAAAGTTGGCACAATGCATCTTGAAGCCCCTAAAATTTATGGCTTTTTGGCTTTAGGCCCCTCAAGTTTTATTTTGCATATTTAGGCCTTTAAACTTCATAGATTTGAAGTTTTAAACCATTCTGTCAATTTTTTAATACAAATTATTTTCTTTTGGTCCCTGAAGTTTTATATTTCTAACATTCATACCATTTTTTTTACTTTTTAACACTTATATCACTTTTAAAATTTTTCTGCTAGTAAAAAATAAATTTATTTATTTTAATTTCTAATATTTTAAATAATTATATACATATTTAAATAATTTTAAATTTTAAAAATAAACAAACAAGTTAATGCTAAGATAAAAAAATTATAATAATACTGCTAAGATAAAAAAATTATAATAATACTACTGTTTTTCATAATATTTTAAATTATTGTGAATAAATTTTTCTAATATAATTTTTTTTCGTATACCTAAAAAGCATGATGAAAAAAAATTAGAATTAAGATTGTTAGGGAATATTCTTTAACTTATGTTAGTCTATCTTGATGTGCTTCTAGAGTTGTTATGTCATTGTAGCTGTTACATAGTTAAAGATGTACATCATAACTCAATCTCTTCATGTATCATGTATTATATACCTATTTTATCTTATCCTATTCATTAATGAGAAAACACAATATTATTCGCATGGTATCAGAGCCCTAGGTTGCTCTTTTTTTTTTTTCTAATGGCTACCTCTAATAATCAGCTTGCATTACCTACTCCAACTGCTACTATGACCACCACTCAATATAGCTTTGCCATAAAACTTAACCATAAAAAATTTTTAGCATGGAAAATCCAATTCTTCCCTTTACTAAATTATCATTCTAGATTGATTGACGACATTTCCCAACTCCACCAGCCACTATTCCATCCACAACCAATCCCGCCCAACAAATGCCTAACCAAACATTCACTACTTGGTTTCAAAAGGACCAACTCATACTCTCATGTCTACTGTCCTTTCTCATAAAAGAAGTTTATCCATACATCAGTAGCCTCACCTCGTCTTACAATGTTTTGCAAGCACTTACTAATGCTTTTGGCTCCATCTCACAAAATTGCCAACTTCAGCTTCACATTCACCTTCAAGAACTAAAGAAACATGATATGTTGGTCTCAAATTATCTTCACAAAGCAAAGAGTCTTGCCGATGAGATTGTTGCCACTTGTCGAGCTATTTCTATAGTGGAGTTTAATGCATTATTTATCACAATATTAGTGTTGAATTTCACCCTCTAATTTTAGCTTTAAACATGAGACTTAACCTAGTGACTTTCCAAGACCTTCATAGCCATCTGTTGGCTTATGAAATTTTGCTATAGAGTTTTAATGAGATCCCTCAAGCAAATGTCGCCTATCATCCCCCATCCATATCTGGCAGTACCTTTTCTCAATCTTCTAATTACGTCAGACCTTCTTCTCGGCCACCTCAATTTTCTTCATCCTCAAGTTCATATTGTTCACTGACTACCTATCAAACTACGGGTACAATAATCATAAAAAAATCATTATAAACGATGCTACAATCCCAAGCAATCCTTTAATTATACTCCACAAGCTAACATGGCCTGGCATGACCCTCCTCTATCCTTTAATGCTCACCTTTAACTCCTGCCACTACCTTGTATTTTATTGCCCTATGTCAACAAGACCCCTGAGATAGGTGCTAGTCATCACATGACAAATAATCCTGCTGCACTTCATGATGTTACGCCTTATACAAGTACGAACTATGTTTGAGTCGAGAATGGCCAATGTTTGCATATTATGGCTACAGGTAATGCATTATATCCATCACTTGATTCCTTACCTTTACACATTAATAATGTTTTACATGTTCCTTCACTTACCAAATCTTTACTATCCGTTCAAAACTTTACTTGTGATCACTTATGCTTTTTTGAATTTTGGCTAACTTATTTTACTATTAAGGATCAGAAGACCAAGAAAATCCTATTATAAGGTTTGAGTAATAATGGATTGTGTCACCTTTCCTCACCATCTAAAAATGCTTTCTTTAGTACCTTTACTTAATTTGTTGATTAGCATGCTCATTTGGGGCATCCTCATCCTTCAAAAATTACTTCATTATTTGCCAAAAATAATTTATCTTTTTCTAGTCCTTCTATGTCTATTTGTCCTTCTTGTAAGTTAGGAAAATTGGCAAGAATGTCACTAGCTTCCATGGAACATATTATTAGTCAAAATCCCTTTAAAATTGTTTATTCAAATGTTTGGGGCCTTATGCCTATTTTATCTAATTTAGGTTTCTTTTATTTTATTTTATTGATTGATGACTATACTTGTTTTACATGGATTTAGTTTATTAAGCATAAAAGTCAAGTTTTTAACATGTTCAAAGAATTTGAATCCCTTATGGTTCGATAATTTAACACTAAAATTAAGGCATTTCATTCTGATTAGGTGGTGAGTATCAAAAGCTAAATACATATTTTAAATAAACTAGCATTATTCATCATACTACCTGCCCTTACACTCATGAACAAAATGACAATTTAGAACGAAAAATTTGCCATATTGTTGACAATGGTCTCACTCTTTTAGCTCATGCTCATATTCCATTTCGGTTTTGGCCCATGCTTTTCAAATTAGTGTTCAATTGATTAATTACAACCTAGTAAAGTTCTAAACAAATAATGCCCATTTGAATTATTGTATAATAAGCCACCAAAATATCAAAATTTAAAAAACATTGGGTGTGTAGCTTACCCATGTCTCATGCCATATAATAAAAATAAAATTTCTTCTAGGACTAGTCATTATGTTTATTTAGGTCACTCTCCCACTCATCATAGGCATTTGTGTCCAAACATTTTAAAAGATAGGATTTATATTGGTAGAAATATCTCTTTTGATAAAATTCTTTTTCCATTCAAACCTTTGTCCTCTAGTTCTAATTCCACTACAACACCTTCATCTAACTTATGGCTAATGGTTTCCACTCCATCATTTAGCACTTCCAAGACAAGTATGGACTCAACTTCTACTCTTTTAACAAACTCTCTTTTATCTTTACCTCATTTTAACCTAATACCACCTATTTCCCCTCATCCCAATAATTCTCTACCTTTATCTTCCTCGCCAGCAAACCATTCCACTTGTACTAATCCCCTCTTGCATCCTACTTCTCCTAAAATAAAATTAGTTATTGATCTCAATGATTATGCTAACCCTTCCACTACTGATAACCAAAATTGAACTCACTATATACAATTGCGACCTTCTACCCTCACTAAATGTCATGCTTATCTTGTTATTTCAGAGTCTAAATATTAAGTATGGACTAATACAACGTCTGAAGAAATAAATGCTCTCCTTGCTAACTCTATTTGAACTTTGGTTCCAAGACCTTCTAATGTTAATATTGTAGGTTGCAAATGGATATACATAATTAAAAGAAAATCTAATAGAAGCATTTACAACTACAAAGCACAACTAGTGGCATAAGGGTTTACTTAATAGTTCAGTCTAGACTATAAGGATACTTTCAGTCCAGTGATCAAAGCCACAATAATTAAAACCATCCTTGCAATTACCACTATGAACAGTTGGCCCATTCAACAATTGGATGTCTTTAATACCTTTCTTTATGGGCATCTTTCAAAGATAATTTTTATGGCACAACCACTTGGTTTTCTTGATCCTTCTCGCCCTGACTTTGTTTATAAACTACACGTCTTTATACGGCTTAAAGCAAGCTCCATGGCCTGGTTTCAAAGACTCAATTCATATTTGCTCTCTTTGAATTTTGTTGGCATCAAGAGTGATAATTCATTTTTCATTTTTCATAAGAACACTGATATTATATTACTTCTTATTTATATTGATGACTTAATTGTCATAAGCTCTAGTTTTAATCTTATTTGTCATGTCATAACTCAACTCAAGAATGAATTTCCTATTTGTGATCTTGGTGATCCCCATTACTTTCTCGACCTTGAGGTAATCTGCTAGATTAATGGCATTTTAATATCGTAACACAAATATATTAGTGATCTACTAAGTTAAATTGGCATGGAAAATTCAAGACCTTGTCTCACTCCCATTGCAACCAAGCCACCATTTGTTAAAAATCATGGCTCACTAATTTCATAGGCAGAAGAGTATCGCAAGTATGTTGGGCCCTTATAAGACATCACCATTACTCACCTAAATATTGCTTATAGTGTCAACAAGCTTTGTCAATTTATGAATGCACCTAGTTTAGCACATTGGGCAACATTAAAGAGATTATTGCGCTATCTCCAAAGTACAAAGTCCAAAGGTCTGGTTTTCTCTCATGATTCTCAACTACAATTATCTTATTATATTGATAATGATTGGGGCAGTGATGTTGATGATTGTGCTCTACAAGTGGCTTTGGTGTGTTCTTTGGTTCCTTTTTAATTTCATGGATGACAAAGAAGCAACCCATTATTGCACACTTATCAATCGAAAGTAAATATAAAGTTATTGCTCATGCCACTATTGAACTTATTTGGCTTCAATCTCTTCTTGTTCAACATAACATTGTTCACAAAGATAATGGTTATAAAAAGTTTGAGTTTGTTGAAAAATCTATCACCAAATTTTTGGTGATGTACAGGCATACATTGGTATCCACTATTTACAAAATTTATATTATAAAAAATTATTGGTGCAATATACAATTTCACTTATGAACTTTACTCAATTATTCTATGTCACCTCTTGACTTTCATTTTGTTCAATTTTACCTCTTAACTTCTATTTTTCACCTATTCAGCCAACATAACTTCTATTTTTACATATTTAAACTCAGCACAAGTTAAATACACATATTTATCTGGTGTTCAAGAAGGGTTAAATAGGTAAAAAATAAAAGTTAAGAGGTGAAATTAAACAAAATCAAAGTTGAGAGGTGACAACGAATAATTGAGTAAAGTTCAGGGGTGGAATTGTATATTTGGCCAAAATTATTCACAATAATCTAATTAAATTTTTTTACAAAAATGTACTAAAAATATAAAATTTAAATTTGAAAGAATTATAAAATATTTTTTTATCATAATGTCTTTTAATTATGGTGTTCTTTTTTATCATAATATTTTATTTTAGAAATATAAATTTTATTTAAAATATAGTATAATTTAGAATATTGTAAAAAAAAAGTAGTTTTATTATTATTTTTCTTAACATTAACTTGTTTATTTGTTTTTAAAACTTAAAATTATTTAAAAATGTATGTAAATTTATATTTTTAATTTAAAATATTAAAAATTAAAATAAGTAAATTTATTTTTTATCGGTGAAATTTTTTTTAAAGTGATATAAGTATTAAAAGGTAAAAAATGGTATAAATGTTAGAAATATAAAATTTCAAGGACCAAAAGAAAATAATTTATGTTTAAAAATTAACAAAATGATTTAAAACTTTAAATCTGTAAAGTTCGAGGGCCTAGATATACAAAATGAAACTTTAGGAATTTAAAACTAAAAGGTCGATAAGTTTAGGGGTCTCAAGATGGATTTTTGCCTTTAAAGTTTTATTTCCTTTACAAATATTTCTCATTCTTTTTCCTTATTAGTTACTTTTAAGTTATAAAAACACAACTAGATCTAAGGTTATTATTCCCTCCCATTCCCCTCCCTTTTTTTCCTTTAGAAATTCCTCCATTCTCTTTCCTATTTAGTTGTCATGCATAGTGTTAATCTCCTTTTTTTTTACAAAAAATTATTTTTCTATCTCCTTTTATTTCTTTTCTCGCCACTTTCCAACCAGCCCCCACTTCTTCTACTCTTACCCCCCTCCTTTTTCTCTAACTTCCTCCACCATCCACATTTTTAAAACATTAAAAAAATCTTAAGCATTTTTTTTCTTTTTCATTAGGGCAAAGGTGCATTTTTAGCCCTAATATTTATATTGGGCAGTACATTTGTCCCGTTCATTTTTTTAAACCATTTAAACATAAAATTAAGTATTTTTTTATGATTTAGACCCTTCAATTAATATAAGAGTTAATATCATTTTTGTTTTTAATATGAAAATATTAATTAAGAACCAATTGTTCGTTTCCCTTTCACTTTTACCATCTCTTTCTTCCTTATCAATACTCACCACCATTATCAACCAAAAAAAAAACTATTGCATCGCACTAGAAGCTTTGATTAAACCATTTTAACATTTATAACACAAAAAAATCCTTTTAACATTTTTATCTAATGGAAAAAAAAAGGTTTCTTTTCCCTTTTTTCAAAGGAACTAATGACTTGCAAACTGTTTTATGTGCCAATTCTCTATACAACTATTAAAAATTAGGTAAGTTTTAGAAAAAAAAAAAAAAGAGGAATCTTAAGAATAAAAGATAGTTGGATTAAAATAAAATGTTCATTGCTTTGCATCATCCAGATGCTATTGTGCAATGTAGCAATATAAATGCAAAAGATACAGCTCATCCAATATGTGCATCTAGGTTGTATGTGTATATAAGCTAGACTTACCTACATTTCAACATTTTACAAATTTTTTCCTAAATTGAAGGGGCTAAATATTCTTATATGATAGGAAGGAATTAGCATTAATCAAAGATCCATGTAGCTACATTTGATTCATCATTTATACATTACTTATATGGTACATAATAAATTACATATAGGATCAATATAATTGGAAGAAAAAACCTCCTGCATGCCTGTATTGGAGAGAACCTTGAAATGTCCCTTTTAGGACATGCCTTGGTCACATTATCATTTCATTTTTAAGCCCTTTAACTAGCATATAAAAAACAACTTTTAACACTTCTCTTTGTCTCATTTCCTTCTCTTTGCATGCCTAACCATTGCTTTATTTTGTATTCAAACAACATCATACTCCTAAACTATTTCTAAACTTTGATTTTGTTGTTTCGATTTAATAATCAAGGGGTTATATACAATACAACCACAAAATATAAATTATATTTTTAAGGGTGAAAATGCACTTGTGCCCTTTTTATTATTCTTTTGGTTACCAAAGGCCTATTTTAAAAGAAAATTGGTTTTGAATTTTTTTTGGAACATTACTTTAGTGAGCTCACACTTATTTGGACTTTTCATTGTTGGACTTCTTTCTGGCTTTAATATATATATATATATATATATATATATATATATATATATATATATATATATATATCTTTTTCTTAATTGAAAAAATAAAAAAATAAAATTGAATATAAAAGAAGGGTGTTTAAGTTAATTTACTATTTATAATAGGATACATTAGCACTTTAACTTATAGTATCTACTAAAAAACATTTTTAAAATTTTTTTGGTGGTTCAAACTTTTAATTGAAAAAGAAAATAGTTTAAATACTAAAATACTAAAATTTTTAAAAGTTTGAATACCATTTATATGTTTATCCCTCATTTTTTATCTGTACTCAGCCCAACCATTCGCCAACAAAGGTGTAACCAAACTGAGCCAAGTTTTGGCTAGTTCAGTTAGGGCTAAGCAAAAACTTACTATGCTTGACTTTTTGAATTGACCTAAATAAAAAATTGGGCACATTTCGGTTTTCAAAATTGACTAAAGGGTGGATTGGGTGGAAGGTTTGGGTAAAATCAATTTTTGGATATTGGTTTGGGGGGACATAATATCCCATTGAACTGACTCGAGTTTTTAATATTCCCTTAATACTAGGCATCATCGTTTTAAGTAGGGGGACTATAAAAGGAAGAAACCCTACCCCGCCTTTCTCTCATTAAGCAATCGCCCTCTCCTATCTCCTCTCCTCTCTGTCTCTACTTCTAACCCTATCCCTTTATCTTCTCATCTCCTTTAACCTTAACCTAATTGTTTATCTTCTCCCCTCAATCATCACTAACAAACCTCTTTAGAACCATAACCCTAACCATAATCACTCATTTGTCTCTAATTTTGGTCTCTCAAAGTAATCATTTTGATTACTTTGAGTCTCTTTTCATTAACCACAAAATAAATAAACACATCATATTCATCATTTCATATCTTTTTATGTTGGTAATTTCTTGGTTTTGTGTTTATTTCTCGGATGATTAACATGATCTCGTTAATTTTGAGCCATTTAGTAGAAGCTGTATGGTTTACCCTAAATGATTCATATGGGTTTAACTTTTTTATCTTTTTATTTACATGGAAAGTGGAATTTTTGTATAGATATGGTTTATATTTGTATTTTTAATGTACATGCAAAATCAATTTTTTTTATAGTGATTATTTATTCTCATTTTATATTTTTTATTTGTGCATTAATTTTTTTAGTGATTGTTTCATTTTTTTTTTCTTCAATGTTTAGTGATTTCTTTTTTTTTATGTTTCATTTTTTAAAAATCTATAATCTTTATTAATTTTTTCTTATTATTTAGGAAGGAATTTTTAATATAATATTTGATTTTTATCAGTGCTTTTATTTTTATAGATTTAATATTTATTCAATTAGTTTTTTATAGATCTATCTTTTTATTCCTTTTATTAGTCGATCTAAAAATTTTTTATAAAAAACAAGATGCATGCATGTAAACAAACATGATATAAACTTTTTTTTTTTTGTTATATGGATCTATGATTAATCAACTCTGATATGGACTTTGGTTTAAATGATCTATGTCTGTGAGTGTTTGTGTGTATCTAGGTATGTTTTACTTTGCTTGTGGGTATGTTTCAATAGAAAAATCCTTTTATGCAAGATATTGGTTCTTATTTTCTTTGATCTATTATAAGAAAATGGTTTTTTAAGAAGTTATTTGCTTAAATAAAACTTGTGTGTGTTATGTTTTGTGTTATTATATCTATAGTGTTGAGGGATTTTAAATGGTGGAAGCTTAAATCTTTGAGTTATAACTTTGAAAAGGTGGAAGCTGAAAGTGAAAACTTGAAGCTATTAAGTTATAACTTAATAAAAGAAAAGGGTGGGAACAAATTATTCCTGTTTAGTTCTATCTGTTGGACAGTTGATACACAGAGTCTACTACATATTAAAGGTTTATTTTTCGTATCAACTGAGTTTCTTGTATTTTATTTGTTTAATTTAATGACATTCATTTTATTGGAACTTCCTAATACCTTTTATTTGGGCATGTTTTATTTTCTAATTACAATAAATGGAAATATCCATTGGCAGTCATAATGCCACTAGTGTCTCTGAAAGCTCTACTGGTGTTGAGCCTAATTAGGTGGAAGCAACTCCTACTGTAATTGTCCAATAGACTTAGGCCAAAGTTCTTGAAAAAAAAAAGAAAAGAGACTGAACCTAAATTTGTTGTCTGGCAATTTTTTGAGAGACTAAAAGATAAGCATAGTGTAGTTTAACAGGGTAAGTGCCTTTATTGTGTTGCTAAATTTTATGCTCATTCAAAAAAGCATGGCATATCTTTTTTAAAAAATCATGTGTTGCATTACATGAAAATACCATATAATTCGAATACTAGGCAAGCACTTTTAACCTTGAAAGCTACTAGTAATTTGGGGGAAGCTCCTTTAGATAATGAAAACATCACCCAATCTAGTGTCAATGGCACATGGAAATTTGATATGGCTTTAATTAGAACAGTACTTGCAAAGATGGTTATAGTTAATGAACTTCCATTTAAATTTATGGAAGGATCTGGTTTCAAAAATTTTATGCATGCTTCCTGCCCTAGATTTAAGATTCCTTCTAGGTGGACTGTGTCCCAGGACTATTATGATATGCATGTATTTGAGAGGGTGAAGCTGTGTAAGTACCACTCATTCTTAGACATCAAACCAAAGAATAAACTACATGCGTATGACAACTCATTTTGTTGATAAGGAGTGGAATTTACATAAAAAATTTATTTCATTTATGCTTATAACATCTCATTGGGGGGAATATATAATAAAGGCCTTAGAAAATTATTTGCTAGATTAAGGTATTAAATTTGTGTTTTGTATTACTATTGATAATGCATCATCAAATGACATAATTGTAAGGTATTTAAAAAAGAAATTGCACAGTTGGGGTGCATCTTTTATTAGGTTAAGGTTTTTGCATATGAGATACATAACACGTCTTAAATTTGATAGTTAATGATGGATTAAAGGAGTCATCTATTAGTGTTAAGAAAGTAAGAGAGGCAATAAGATACATAAAGAATTCTCCACAAAGGTTGAGAAAATTTAGGGAAATATCTTATCTGATTGGCATTGAATGCAAAAATTCATTGAGTCTTAATGTGCCAATAAGGTGGAATTCCACTTACAGTATGTTGAAGATAGCTTGTTTCTATGAAAAAGCTTTTGAAAAATATAAGGAGACTGAAATCTCCTTTCGATCAGACTTGGGTGATGATATTCTAGACTTTATTGACTATGAGCATGTCTCTCAACTAGTTAAGATGTTGGCAATTTTTTATGATGCAACTGTTAGAATTTCTATATCAAAATATGTCACTGCTAATTCTTTCTTATCTGAATTTTCTAACTTGAGTTGTCTTTTGGATGAGATGCAGTCTTTAATTGACATTTTCGTTATGCTTATGAGCATGAACATGAAATAGAAATTTCAAAAATATTAAGGGGAGCCTGAAAAATAAACTTTATTATTTATATAGCAACAATTTTGGACCCTCGATATAAGATTGAGTTTATTTAGTTCTCAATCACTCAAATGTATAGTGAAGAGTTAGGAAACAATTTTTTTACCAACTATTAGTCTGATTTATCTGCTCTATTTGATGATTATATGAGCATGTATAGTGCTTTTTATGCTTCTGAATCAAGTGCAAGTCAGTTAAGCTAACATAAATCTTAGCCTGACAGTGAAGCTCATAGCAAACCAATGTCATTGGCTAAAGAAAGATTTAAGAAGCATAAACAAGATTCTAGATTGTGTGCTAGCAAAAAAAATAGATCTTGATGTTTATTTGGGTGAGGCAATAGTGGAAGATGAAGGCCTATTTGATATCCTTCGTTAGTGGAAGCTTAATGTAGAGAAGTTTCCAATACTCTCTCATATGGCCAAGGATATATTAGTTGTGCATGTTTCAATTGTTGCATCTGAGTCTACCTTCAGCACTAATGGTCATGTACTTAATGCTTTTAAGAGTTCTTTAACTCCAAAAATAGTTAAAGCTCTTATATGCACACATGACTAGTTGAGATCCCATGATTAACCAATGTCAGTTGAAGAAAATATTGATGAATTAGAGAATTTTGAAAAAGGTTATGTTCTCATTTACATATTTAAGTTATTTTATTAATTTTTAATAATATCCAAAGCTTTCACCATCTAATATGTGTTTTTTCTTTTTTCAAATTTGGAATAAGTTGGTAGTGGCCCTTCTTTACCACAGACTCAATAAACGAGCTATATTGAGTTTATTCATTGATTATTTGTTGCCTACTTAATTCTTTACTTCTTGTTGAATTCTTTGCTAACCATTTTACTTTGCTGCCTGATTGTGCTTTATTAATAAGTTGAGAATCACTCACTTGATGATCCAGTTTTGGTTCAGTTTAACTTAGATGTGACCAACCTGAAGTGCCTTTTAGGTGCTTGTGTTGTTGTTACACTAAGTTTTGAGGCAATCATAAAGCTTCCACCCTAATATATTAAGACTTGACAGAATGCTTGCTTAAGTTTCTTTAGTATCTTTTAGGTGCTAAAAATGTGGCCACATTCTTAATGTGATTTAACTATTGCTATCCAAAGCCTTTTATTTGATTTTAATGTTTATTTTTGGCAGTGATGATGCTTCCACCCTATTACAATATGAATTGTTATTAAAGTACTTATTTATTTTCTTTAAGTGGCTATTAATAAATGGTTTAAACTATCCAGTTGTTGCTGCCAGAAATTTTCTTGTATTCTAATAAGATTTGAAATCATTATCATCCTGAGCCACTTTTATTACATAACTTAGGTTCTTTTTAAAGATATTATGGTTTATACTTTGTTAATTATTTATGCAGGTAAATACATATGTTGCCGCAGTTTGGTTTATTTTTGGTATTTGCTGCAGTATTTTGGTGGAAAGCTCCTGAGCCATCTGCTATTTTTTTGTATATGCACTATGCAAGTAGTAATTACAATTTTTTGTATATGCCAATTCATATTTTATTTTATAATATGTAGTGTTTAGAACAAACTATTATAAGTCCTAATTTTTTTTGACATCTAGACTGATATGTAAATTGAATTGGTAGATAGATAGCAGCAAAAGGCCTTTGTTTTTTGTATTAAAAATAATATTTAATTTCAACTTGATCCATAATTGGTTAGTGAAAATGAATATGTGGATTTTTTTATTATTTTTGTCAATAAGCCCAACGCCCAACCCAATCAAGCCCAATCCGACAAACCAAATTGACCTTAACCAAATTTTTTAACAACCAACCCTTTCGGTTTAAGCATATACATCGATTCAATTTGGCTCAGCAATTTCCTTCTGCCATAATCTATCACTTCACCATTTTCATCAACTAAACTACCTGACCTGACCGATTCTCAGTCCTAAGTTCATGATGTGAACTAAGCAAGCGCCAAACGTGTTAACCAACATGATGATCCACTCAAGTATAATGGTCCAATAATTAGAACATGCATGAAGAAGTTTAAGGGTGGTTTAGGATTGTTCTTGAAGTAAAAGATCAAGTTTGGGATAGAGAATCAAAGCACAAGTGCAAATAGAGCTCAATTGAGTGAATTTGGAGAAAGTTTGACACAAGGGCAAAATCATCCTTTTTGCACCTTATTATCATATTTTGACCCTTAAAATGAAGAATTCATGTCAAACTCTTCAAGTGAAGTGAATTGCATTCAAAATACATAAAGTGCAATTTTAAAGATTTTAAAAGGTACTAGAAAATGCTATGGGAATCAACAAGAATCAATAATCTTTTAAGAATATTCTCTATAAACAAAACCCTATATGTGATGGAGAGTGGCTGCTACTCATTTAAATAATTAGTTAAATTTTTCTTAGTTGTCATGAGTTGTTAATTTGACTTTTCAAAGCTTAGCTGTCATGAGTTGCAATTTGACTTTTCTAAGCTTAGTTGTCATTAGTTATCATATTTTTTAAGGGATCCTACTTAGTTAAGGATTTTCCTTTGTAGGAGTCTTTAGGAATAAGTAAGAAAACCTATTCCTTCAAGGATTAGTATGTTTACATGCCTATATAAAGCCTATGGCATTTGTACATGAATTTTAGAAGAAGTTTTATCAATTAAATTTCAATTCTTGTAAGGTTAAAGTCCTTCTCTTTTATTCTTAAAAAACTTTAGTGAATTTATCAAGTCAAGGCTTGGTACATTTAAACTTAGTTTAATTTAGACTTAAAATTAACTTTGTTAATCTTACATTTATATTAAACAACCTTTAATTCTTTATAATTAAGGTTCTTAAGTATAGGTTATTTAAGGGTCTTGTTGGGAATTAGAGTTTCTTTTTGCTTGATTTATGAATGATCCTTTTCAAGGCTATCAAGATTGAATACGAGTTTGATACAAGTTAACCATGTTCGTATCATTTGGTATAAGAGCTTTGGCTTATTAATCAAGTACGTATCTTAACTCTTCTTTATTTTTTGCATTTAATCCAAAAAAAAAATCATTATTTCTTATTTCATTCGTTCATGTGTCTTATTTGATATCAATTCATTTTCTTTATGATAATTATGATGAAATTTATTTTTCTTTATTATCTTAAGTCAATTTCATTCTTTTCTTCATATTTCAACCTGTTTTTAGTCTTTAAACAAAAATTAAAAAAAAAATTATTTTACTCTTGTTGTTTTCCATCTTAAGAGTCTTGTTTGTCACAATTACATATCAATTTGAGTTTGATCTTAATTTGGCCATTTTATCATCTGTCATATAAAAAAAGGAAAAGAGTTTTGAATTGTGAATTAAAAAGTTGAATTGGTGAAAGTTGTATTCAATTTCGCCTAAAACCATTCCTATTTGCTGTTTTGATTCTAAATTCCATACCTTACCTTATTTCAATTCTGAATATTCTACTATTCTTCTTAAGTTGCATTTAGGGTAGTTTAAACACTTATTCCAAATTTTCTTATTTTTTGCCTTGTTTGGATATTATCTTTCTTTATTGCATTTTCCTTGGCTCTTATAGTCCAATTTAATTTTAATTTTTCTTTGTTTTTTTTGTATTAAGCATAATTTGATAATTAGTAACTTAAGTTCCATAAGAACTATAAGAAAGGGATTTGATAGGTAAAAGGTGAGTAGTGACCTCATAAGAGGGTAAAAGACTAATTGAGTGAAACATGACCGTTGACTGACATTCTTTGAGTGTAAACATGTAAGGGAATGTTACTTATGAGTTTTTTTCTTTTGTTTCTTTATTTATAACATGTCAAGTTCAAAAGAGGCTGAAAATGACCCTGAATGGAAACTCTTTATAAAAGCAATGCAAGAACAAATGAGTTAATTGTTAAACAACCATTAAAAGGTTCAAGAGCAAATACGGAGGTTAGAGTAAAGCCAAGCTACAACCACCACCAATAACACCAACAATACGACTCAAATCATACCTAGACAAGCTCGTAAAGGGAGATGGCATGATGATGATAATGAGTTTATTAATAAGAGCATTCAAGGACATAATAAACAAGATATAACCTTGGGAGTGTAAAGATGAAGATACATAATTTCCATGGTAGAAACGATCCCAAAGCATATCTAGCATGGGAAAAGAAGGTAGATTTTATGTTTAATTGCCACAACTATTATAAGGAAAAGAAAGTCAAGCTTGTAACCACTGGGTTTATGGACTATGCATTATCTTGGTAGAATCAACTGGGGGTCTCAAGGAGGCATTGTAGAGAAGAATCTATCTCTATATGGCAAGAGATAAAGACTATCATGTAAAAAAGGTTTGTGCTAAATCATTATTATAAGGATTAGCATAATCACTTTCAAAGGCATAAACAAGGTTTAAGGAATGTTGAAGTCATTGAATTGGTTAAGAGACAAGTTGAGGAGAAGAATAGAGGGGAAGAATGTTGATTCAAAACTTTTTATCTAATGATAAATTTTGAAGACTTGAGCATCAATGAATAAAATGAAGAGATCCAATCTTCATATAGGAAAAATTTGGAAAGGGGAACCTATGAAGATGAGAAAAAAAAAAGGGAGTTAGGTGTTGAGTTAAGTGTTAAAAATAAGTTAAGTGAGCAAGGTGAGAAATTTGAAGAGCAATCATGCATTGAAGTAGATGATCAGGTTATTAAAGAGGATGATAAAATTCATGTTTTGGTGAATGAAAAAAGTGTGAACAATGGTCTTAAAGAGAATATAGTTGATGAAGAAATTATGGAGCTATTGGAGCAAAACAATGCTAAAAGCCTTGATGAAAAAATTACAAGAAGTTGAAGATAATGGTAAGTATGTGCAACCTAGTGAAAAAAATTGATGAGAAAGTGCAGATCTTTGAAAGAGATTTTAAGGAAAATTTTCATATTATTGAAGCTAATAAGGAGTGCTTACAAAGTTTTAAGAAATCAAGTGAACTTGTAAAAGGATTAACTAGTCAAGGAGTTGGCAAGAGTGCATATTGTGATCCTGAATAGTATATGCACCATGAATAGGAAAATCTGGAAGTTTGTGCAAAAAAAAGGAAACTAGAGATTGAAAGCATTATAAAGGATAAGGTTATGTTATTCATCAAGATTGTACTAACTTAAATCTTTCTTTTTCTAGTGTTTTGAAAGTTATTTTGCAAACCTTGAAGCCATATAAAGATCCATTTGATGATGTTGTTGAAACGCATTACAAGGTCAATAATACTATTGAATATTTCATTCCTAGTATGAAGGATAAGAAAGAGCTGTAATATTTTACTTCTTTTAAAGGAATCCATGGAGTTTTTATTTGTAGTAAAAAGAATTTAAGATATTCATGTTTCAAATTTAGAAGGAAATAAGAAGAATTCAACATTTAAAAGTTTGTGAATGCTAGTGTTGCATTTTGAGTAAGTCCTCAAGTTCAACTTATTCTGAAGCTACTTATGTGCATCATTGCTACAAAAAAGAAGTATTATACCAGGGTGTTTGAATTTGATCCTGGAGGACATCTAAATATATCAACTTTAGAAGATGGGTTAGATTCAAGGATGAATCTTGTAATATCCCGAGTTTTTAAATATTTTTAAACTGCATTGGGATATACAATGTTAATAAATTTTTATTATATATTCGATTATTTAGTTACTTTGTTAATAATTAATGTTATTTTAGGTTTATTTAAAGTTTTCTACGTAAATTTTTTTTGAAAACTTATTATTTTAAGAAATAATATTTAAATAATATTATATTGTTTAATGTTATTTCATTTTACTAAATTATATTGTTTCATGCATTCTCATTGAATTATGTGTTTGCAATATATAATATTAGGGTTTATTGATATATATATATATATATATATATATATATATATATATATATATATATATATATATATATATATATATATATATAGTGTGTAATATATGTGTGTATATATGTATATATGAGTATACTTAAGTGTGTGTAATGTGAACATTGTATAATATAATAATGAACAATATAACATATAGTTTATTAATATATTATATAGTTTTATGAATATATATATATATATATAAACACCAAACCCATCCCATTTTCCCTTCCCCTCTCGATCACCATCAACCCTCACCCTCACTGCCTGTTACTTCCGATCGTCAGCTGTCAAAGTGCCTCCCAGTGTGCCACCGTCTTCTCCAGCAGCTCCACCGACCCTGTCACCTTCCCCGGCGTCGGTATCGACCTCTGTTGCCTGTTTTTGCCTGAAATACGTTTTCTTGTTGTTCTCCTCCATCCGGCCACAAAATCAAATGTTTTTCATGGTGTTGAACTCGTGGAGCTTTAAGGAAGCTGATTCGGGACCCCTTCCAGCCTGAAAATGCATGGTGGTGAGGTTTCGAACTCGTTTTAGTTTCAGCCATTTTAGGGTTTTTGATTTTTTTTTTTCAATAATTCTTGCTTGATTCAAGCAAACTCCCTTCACAAACTTTGATTCTTGTAGCTTAATCCACATGTGGGAATTTTTGTAGAATTTTTGCAATTTATTTTGATTTTTGTGAATTTTTTATTATTTTATTATTATTTTCTAATTTTCAAAAATTAATTAATTAAATTATGAAATTGTGTTTTATGGTAATTATAGGTGTTGAAATGCATTTTAGAAATTTATTGGTAATTTTTGTGAATTTTTATATATTTATTTGGAATTTATTAAGTTTATGTAATTTTGGAAAATTAGGTTAATTATGTGATTAATTGAAATTAATTGGTTAATTGAGTGTATTTATTGATATTATTGAATTATACATTGAGAAAATTAATTTTGAGTAATTATATTATTTGTGGTGAATTTTTTATTAATTTTAGTAAATTTATATATATAGGGGTATTTTGGTAATTTGACACTAAATTGGCTAAAAATGGAATTAAATTGGCTTTAATAGTTATTTAGCGTATAAAAATGATTTCTACAAATTATTTAGTATTTTTTACTAATTAAAACTATTTTTCGTAAATTATTTTCAAATTATATATATAATATACAATTTTGCTAAATAAATAAGTTTTTATCGGTTTTTAATGTGTTTTAGGGTTAATTATGTAATTTGGATTTATAAAATTTATTTTTATTATTAAAGGGCATTTTTGGTATTTTGTAATTGCTCTGTGAATTGCGGACCTCGGACGGTGAATTATAGTTTGGAGTCCGACCGAGAGATTGTGGTTATGAATTGTATTATTTCGAAGTGTATTTCTTTGCAGGACCGGCTCTACTCTTTGAGTAGAAAGATGTCTGTTTTACAAGGGAGGTTTTGCCGGATTTTCGGTAGAATTCTTGTAAAACGTGATGTCCGGCCGAATTCTGATTTTAATTTTGTGTCTAACATTCTAGATCGAGTTTCTAGAAATTTTCGTTAGATATATTCTGATTTTCTGCTATCATTTGTTTGTTTAGTTGCGCTGAGACCGAGGCCTAGTGGACCAGGCCCATCGGACCCATCTCGTGAAGCGCAATAACTGTGAGTTGTTATTTTATATATATATGTTCTAGGATGCATGATTTTAGAAATGTATGGTTTATTTTGATAAAATATGTATAAATGATTTAATTAGTACTTAGGTTTATTTTTGGTATAATTGTGGTATATTTTTTATATATTTTAAATTATATGCATGTTTTATTAATAATTTACACTTTAAATGTTTTTAAGTATATTTCTAGTTTATTTTGTAATTATATTAAATTTATTTGATGTATATATACTCGAAATATACTTGGTTTATTTTTGGTATATTTCTAGTATATATATATGGTTTATGTTGCTATTTTATTGAAATTCATGCATCATTTATTTATGAACGTATGTTTTATATAATAATGAAGGATATCAATAGAACGTGCTACTTAGTGGGCAGCACTAGGACCAAGTACGTACCGGTACGCTGATAGCATTTAGGCTTCATTACTAACCATTTGTGGATACTTGATGAATTGATTTATGTGATGTGAGATATGATTTGGGAGTGTGATTGCTGGAGCTCGGTTGACCAAGTGTCTCTGGCCAATCACACTGATAGTTAGACTGCTGGAGCTCGGTTGACTTAGTGTCTCGAGGCCAGTCTACTGTCCAAATGGAACAAGTAAATTTATTTGGAATAAGTGAGCATGTATGGCTAGAGTGTTGTATAACACTGTTTGAGGTTGCGATTTTCAAAGGTTCTATTTGATCCTTCATAAACAGTGATTTTTAGTAAAATATATAAAATGATTTTGCTGCATCTGTGTGTATTTGCTTGTATACATATTTATTATATATACTATTGACTGTGTGCATTGTCATTTAGCTATGCATGTATATATATTATAACAATTCACTCAGTGAGGTCTGACTCCCCTCCGTTGACTATTTTTCAGAAGAGTCATCGTCTTCAGACCTTAGTAGCAGACCCATATGTCAAATTTCTTCCGCCCCAGCTTTACTATATAAACTGCTTACTTGAGTTTTATTTTATAATCTAAACACTGCAGTAGTTGTAAAATTGTTAAAGGGTTATGTATTATGTTTGTATGAGTTATGTATTTCAAATATTTGAACTGGATTTGTATTAAAAGTTTATTTATATATGAAATGAGATATTCGATTTAATTTCTTTTGGTGGATCATTATTTTAATATTATGATTTTATCTTCCGCTGTAGAATATTGTATTTATGTTATTATTATTATTATTGCATGTTTTATTTTATTTTAAGACTTGCTACGGGTTTCGGATTCGAAAGAATTCCTGTTCCCTAGCACCGGTCATGGCCCCTGTTTTGAGTCGTGACAAATCTTCACGAGGAAAGAGGGAATGATATGAACCAAACAAGCACCAAACATGTTGACCAACATGATGATCCACTCAAGTATAATGGTCCAATGATTATAATATACATGAAGAAGTTTAAGGGTGGTTTAGGATTGTTCTTGAAGCAAAAGATCAAGTTTGGGATAAATAATCAAAGTACAAGTGCAAATAGAGCTTAATTGAGTCAATTTAGAGAAAGTTTGACACAAGGGCAAAATCATCCTTTTTGCACCTTATTTTCATATTTTGACCCTCAATATGAAGAATTCATGTCAAACTCTTCAAGTGGAGAGATTTGCATTTAAAATACATAAAGTGCAATTTTTGAAGATTTTGGAAGGTTCTAGAAGATGCTATGGGAATCAATAAGAATCAAGAATCTTTCAAGAATATTCTTTATAAATAAAACCTTAGATATGATGGAGAGTGGCTGCTACTCATTTAAAGACTTGGTTAAATTTTTCTTAGTTGTCATGAGTTGTTAATTTGACTTTTCAAAGTTTAGTTGTCATAAGTTGTCAATTTGATTTTTCAAAGCTTAGTTGTCAGTAGTTGTTATATTTTTAAAGGGATTCTATTTAGTTAAGGAATTTTCTTTATAGGAATCTTTAGGAATAAGTAAGAAAACCTATTCTTTTAAGGATTAATATGTCAACATACCTATACAAAGCCTATAACATTCTACATGAATTTTAGAAAAAGTTTTATCAATTAAATTTCAATTCTTGTGAGGTTAAAATCCTTCTCTTTTGTTCTTAGAAGAACGTTATTAAATTTATTAAGTGAAGATTTGGTACATTCAGACCTAGTTTAATTTAGACTTAAAATTGACTTTGTTAATCTTAGGTTTATATTAAACAACCTTTAATTCTTTATAATTAAGATTCTTAAGTACAAGTTATTTAAGGGTCTTGTTGGAAATTAAAGTTTCTTTTTTCTTAATTTATGAACGATCCTTGGCACGGTTATCAAGATTGAATACGGGTTTGGTACAAGTTAACCACATTCATATAAGTTCAGCCTTAGTTTGTTTATACTCGAGCTGAATTTGCTATGTCATTTGGTGTTCATAAATTTAAACAAACTTAAATGAGCATAAAGAAATTTTTAAAAATATAAACTATAAATTAAAATTATACATTAAAAATTGAAAATAAATTATATACTAAATAAATTATAATATATTTAATAAAAATTATGATTTTGTTCTAATAATATATTTTTAAAAATATTTTTACAATAAAAATTTATATATTATATATCTAAAATTAAATTATTAAATATTAAAATTGCAAGCTGGCTTACATGTTTTTATTTAAGTTTGTTTGTGAGCTTCACAAATAGAGTTTTACATAGTTTTAACTCAACTTATTTATTAAATAAATTTTTATCGAATCGAATATCGAGCTGTTTGTGAGCAATTTGGCTCATTTACAATTGCAAATTATATCATGGACCTCTATCCATATTGCAATATGGACCAAGGGTCTATCACACATGTGAATTTTTTTTTTAAACTCTCTAGTAACCTTGACATTATAACTTCTTAAAGATTCATTAGTTCGTGCACAAATGTTCATTAGTTGAAACGTAAAAATTTATTTGTTATTAATTAGAGGTTTATCATATTTTTAATATATTATTTGTCAAATCCATTTGTTTATTTTTTTATCTAATGAATCTATATATTTTATCTTATAAACTAACATTTTTTAAGTAATGAATTTACAATATTTAACTAAAATAAAAATATAAGTAAAAGTCTATTTATTCTAATAAAAAAATAATTAATTAAATAATTTTTTAATGAATAAAAATTTTATTTTGACTAAAATCATAAATAAAAAATTAAATTAAAAAATCATAAATAAAAAATTAAATTAAACCACTATAATTAATAAAATAAAAAGAAAAAAATAATTTTTTAATTTCTATTAAAAATAAAAGGAAAATATTAATGAATATGTATGTGAAAATCAATAAATATACAGGTAAAGATCATTGAACATGTAGGTTCAAAAAGGTTAACGAATCCGGAGGTGAACTAGTGAACTTGGAGGTGAAAGTCAATGAACTTATATGTGAAGGTTGATGAATCCAACTTATGGATAGACAGAAATAATATCTACTAATTTTTTTTTAGTTCAAGCCCATGAGATGAGATATGTAAACCCAGTATATATTTTATCTTTGAACTTACACTATTTAGATGATGAACTTACAATATTTAAATAAAATAAAAATACAAGTAAAACTCTATTTATTACAATTAAAAAATAAATAATTAAATAATTTTTTTATGAATAAAAAATTTATTTTAACTAAAATCATGAATAAAAAATTAAATTCAAACACTAAAATTAATAAACTAAAAAGAAAAAATAACTTTTTGATAAATAAAAAAAATACTTTTTTCATTTCTATTAAAAATCAAAAGGAAAATATTAATGAATATGCAGATATATGTTAGTGAAAATACAGATAAAAATTAATGAATATGCAAGTGAAGATTATTGAACCTACAGGTTCAAAAAGGCTAATGAATCTACAGGTGAATGTTAACGAACCTGCAAGTAAAGGTTAGTGAATCTAAATGTAAAGATTAATAAACACAACTTATAAATAAATAAAAAAATGATCAACTAATATTTTTTAGTTTAAGCCCATATACAAAGTTGCTACATTTACGTTTGACGTTAAAAAATGTTTTAACTTGAAAAAAAAGAGACATTTTCACATATGTGTGGTCCATATTGTATTATGGACGGGTGTCCACGATCTAACAATTGATTTACAACCTTATCACTAACCATGGGCAGACCAACAGCTAAGGTTGAGCAGGAACCAATTGGATCCGAATTTTTGATTTGAACCGACCCAAAATTTGGCTTTGGTTTGGCTTCCATGATGAGAGGCAATGCAGGTCAGGTGAAGGGTAAATGGGTGTGCGGTATTCAATTTGTAGGTCGGGGGAAGAAAGTGGTTGCTCGCCCTGCCCAAATTTCCAATTTTAGACTTTAAATCAAAATGACATCGTTTTAGTTATAGGGCTACTATATAAAGATAAAATCCTACATTTATTCATTTTTCACTCCCTCACCCTTACTCTCTCCGTAGACCCTTCCTCTCGTCTCTCTCTCTGTCTCTTCCTATTCTATCCTTTCTTGCTCTTCTCTCTCAATCTCACTCTCACTCTCACAGTCCTCTTCTTCCTCTCAAAATCCTAATTTCTATCTTGAAACCCTAGCATCTATCTATAAACCTTTGATCTTCACCAATCTCTCTTTAGTTCTCTCATTCTTAGTTCAATCTCTTTGCCATTTTTATTATCGCAGTTAATTTTCTTTCAAACAGATCGCCATCTCTATTGACGATCTATTAATTCAAGGTAATACATGGAAGATCTTTCTTTCTTTCTTTTTTTTTTTTGGTTTTATTTGCTTTTTGGTTTAGTTGGTTATTTGTAAAAAAAAATTGATCTGTGTAATATTTATTGTTCAATATATGTTGAATTTTATAGATCTGTTGTTATGACATTTAATCTTATTAAACTGATAAATCTATTGATTTTACAGTTAATCTTTGTAATATTTGTGAATATATATTTTTTGTTTAAAATATGATTTTCTTTTTGGTTTATATATGTATATATCTATATTATACTTATATATCTGTGCTTATTTTATATGGATCCGTTTTCTTTTTCTTTTTTTTTTTTGTTTTATTTGCTTGTTGGTTCAATTGGTTATTTGTAAAAAAAAAAAAAAAAAGTGATCTGTGTAATATTTGTTGTTCAATATATGTTAAATTTTATAGATCTATTGTTATGACATTTAATATTGTTAAATTGATAGATCTATTGTTTTTTACAGTTAATAGTTGTAATATTTATGAATATATATATTTTTTGTTTAAAATATGATTTTCTTTATGATTTATATATATATATATATATATGTTATACTTATAGATATGTGCTTATTTTATATGGATCCGCTTATAGATATGTGCTTATTTTATATGGATCCGTTATGGATCTAATATGCATGTAAAAAAATTATGGACTTTACAATTTTTTTTTGTTCTAACATATATATCTAACATGCATGGATCTAAAATAAAATTAATTTGTTAAATAATAATTTTTTTATTTATTATCTATGACTGAGAGAACAAACAAAGTGTGTTTTAAAGTTATTTTGGATTCAACAAATATTTATTTTGATTATGTTATATATATAATTATTTCAATTTTTAATTTTTTATGGATCTGTACTTTTTTTGTTTATATTATTTTTATAGGTATAAAATTATATTTATTTATGTTTCTTTTGATTATTTATGTTGATGTTTATTTATATTATTTTTATATATTTGTTTATATTATTCATTTATATTATATATTTATAGCATTTATGTTGATATATATATATATATATATATATATATATATATATATACTATTTCATTTATTTATTCTCAATTGCTCATTTATAATAATGATCTGTGAAATTTTCGTACTTTGTTATGTGTTTATGACTATTTGTAAAATGACAGATAATTTGTTTCTTTGTTCTCTGTTTGCATTTGTGATTGCTTTTAAAGTTCCTATTGGTGGAAACTTAAAGTTATAACACAAAAAAAGGGGGTGGAAGCATAAACTTTACGAAATTGAGTTATAACTTTATAACTTTCAAAAAAAAAAGGGTGGAAGCATTCACTGTGATCTGATTGGAGCATTAGCAGCTAAAATAAGGTATAATTAAATTAAATTTGTTTTATTTATTTTTTAATAAATATTTGAGTGCATTTAATATATGATTCTGATTGTGTTTATTTTTTTTAAAATGTGTCATTCATGAAAATGGAGAAAACTAGTGGCAATACTAATGCCATTGGTTTGAAACTTGAGGAGGTGGAAGCCCTAAATGCACTTACTGGCTCTGAGAGTGAGACTAAGGCATAACCTAATATTGCTACTAATGCTAAGAAACAAAAAGAGATTGAACCAAAATATGTAGTCTCGCAGTATTTTAAGAGAACTAAGGATGAGTCTGGTATTGTCATCAAAGGTAAGTGTATTTATTATGGTTCCTCTATACATGCTCACTCTAAAAGACATGGAACTTCTTCTTTAAAAAACCATGTTATGAATTGTATGGAAATTCCTCATAGTAAAGATGCTAGACAGTCATTGCTAACATTGAAACCTGATGGGGTGGATGCACATGATACACAGTCTGTTAGCTTAGCCACTTGGAAATTTGACCTTGAGGCTATTAAGAAATCACTTTCACAAATGGTAATTCCTAATGAATTACCATTTAAGTTTGTTGAGAGGGCTGGGTTTAAGAACTTCATGGCTACTGCATGTCCACAATTTAAAATATCATCTAGATGGACTATAAGTAGGGACTGTTATAATATTTTTGTCTCTGAGAGGGTAAAGCTAAAAAATTTTATGAAGGAACATTGCCAAAGAATCAACCTCACTACTGATTCTTGGACATCCATTCAAAGAATAAATTACATGTGTGTGACTACTCACTTCATTAATGATAACTGGAATTTGCACAAAAAGATAATATCCTTCGTCCCTGTTACATCTTGTAGAGGGGAGTACCTTGTTAAGGCTTTAGAGAATAGTTTTTTAGATTGGGGAATTAAAAATGTCTTCACAGTCACAGTGGATAATGCTTCATCCAATGACACTGTAATTAGGTATTTTAAAAAGAAAATATTAAGTTGGGGGCCTCTTCTATTAGGCTAAAGTTCTTACATATGAGATGTTTAGCTCACATCCTCAACTTGGTTGTAAATGATGGGTTAAAAGAGATTAATGTGTCAGTTAAAAAAGTGAGAGAGGCAATAAGATACATAAAAAACAGTCCTGCTAGGTGGAGGAAATTTAGAGAAATGTCTAATCTAATTGGGGCAGAGCCAAAATGCTTTGTCTCTTGATGTCCCAACAAGGTGGAATTCCACCTACATCATGTTAAAAATTGCATGTTTGTTTGAGAAAACATTTGATAAATATGAGGAGACAAAGTCCTCTTTTAGATCAGATTTGGCTGATGATATACCTATTTTTTGTGACTAGAGACCATGTATTTTAAATAATATAAAATTATTTTAAGATATGCAGTGTTAATAAATTTAAAATTTTATTTATATAATATTATTATTACTTGTGAATATTATTTATTTATTTTATTCTAAAAGTTTTAGTTACATAAATGTTTATTTTGGGAGATCTATTACTTAAATATATTAAAGTTATTATCATTACTATTATGTGAAATAGTATTATTATTATTATTATTATTATTATTATTATTATTATTATTATTATTATTATTATTATTATTATTGTTGTTGTTGTTGTTGTTGTTGTTGTTGTTGTTGTTGTTGTTATTGTTGTTGTTGTTGTTATTTGTTATTATTATGATTATTACTATTGTTACTATAATAATAATTATTATTAATTGTTATTGTACTTGTTCTAATGTATATAGTGTGCATGAGTTGTGTCATATATATATATATATATATGTCTGTGTCTGTGTGTGTGTATGTATATACAAGTGTTGTTAATGTGTGTGTGTGTGTGTGTGTGTGTGTGTGTGTGTATATATATATATATAAAATAAAAAAAATAACAAAAAGCTAAGATTTTCGGGTCAATCGGTTAACCACCTTTTTCTTTCCTTTTCTTTTCTTTTTTTTTCTCTTCTCCCCTGTTTCTTCCTTCTCTTCCCGTGAACCGCTTATACAACCCATCCACGACACCGGACTCCAGCAACCACCACCACCAATCACCGTCGACTCATCTCTTCCTCCTAAACCTTTCCGTCACCTAAATACCGTCTGAGTGCCACCGAAATCGTGCAAAACAACAGCTATAGCAACCAAAGCTCCATGGACACTGATGATAATTTTGGCCACCTCAACTCCTCATTTCGGTGTTGATAGACTCCTCTTGGACCGGTGAGTCCATTTCCAAGCTCCGTTTGACTTCAATCCTCTCGTTTGTGAGTTTTAACTAGATTTTAGTTTATGTCCATTTTAGGTTTTATTTTTTTAAGCTTGTTACTGTTTGATTTATGGATTTTTGCTTTAGAAATGTTGTTCAAGGCAACTTAAACTTCTCAAAAATAATTTTTGTGTATTTTTTTTTGAATTAATTTCAATTATGGGTATTTTTTTATTATTTAAATATTAAAATATTGAATTTTTTATAATTATGTTAATTAATTATTTTTAATGAAAATTTGGTTAAATTAGTGTTATTAATTTGAGTTAATAATTTTAGAATTTATAAAATAATTTTTCGTGAATTTATATAATTTTTGAGAAATTATTAATATTATGTGAATATTGGAATTATGAGTTAATTGTGTAGTTTTATTGAAATTATAGTTAAATAATATGTTTTAAATGATTTTAGAATTTTATAAGGTATTAAAATAATTTTTTTATAAATTATTTACTATTTTTAACTAACTAATACTAATTTTTGAAAACTATATTCAAATAATATATTATTTACTATTTTGGTGATTAAATGGATTTTTAATTACTTTTATTATATATTTAAGCTATTTGAGTATATAAAAGTGAATTTTACTATTATATGTTGAATTATTGAAAAATTAGATTTTTATTAATATTATATTATTATTTGAGATTTTTATTTATTTATTGTGAAAATACTTATATTTAGTGATTTAATGTTTCAATATATTATATTTTGGTATTTTATGGATATTTATGGAATTTAATGATTTTTAATTTATTTATTATTTTATATTGGTTCTTGATAAATTGTGAACCTCGGTTGGGAATTTATGCAGTTCGGGGTCCCAACCCGAGGTGCTGAGTTTTGTGGAATTTAGAAATGTGTTTTCCATGTAGGATCAGCTTTACTGTCAGTAGAGAGAAGTCCATTTTATAGAGGAGGTTCTGCCAAATTTTTGGTAGAATTTTTGTAAAATGTGATGTCGGGTCGATCCTGAATTTTTGTGTTTTGACTGGATTTTAAATTTCCAAATTGAGTCTTTCTTTAGAATTCTTAGATGTATAAGTTAGAACATATTCTAATTTTTTATTATTATTTATTTTCTAGCTGCGTCAAGACCAAGGCCTATAGGTTCAGGCTCGTCGAGTCAGTCTCGAAGAGTGTAAACTTGTGAGTTATTTTTTTATACATGCATTGCATATAGAATGCATGAATCAGAATTTTCATATTTTCATTATATGTTTAAACATGATTATTTTATTAAATGACTTAGTATATTTTTGGTATATTTTGATATATATATATATATGCAATATATATGCATGTTGTAATTTTCAATATATACCTAGTATATTTCTGGTATATTCATGGTTTATTTGAGTATATTGTGGCATATGTATATGATATGTGTTTAATATACATTTAGTATATTTTCAGTATATTTTTTGTAAAAATTTGGTATATTTCTTTAAATGAATGCTATTATGTTATATCATGCATTTTATTATTTTTAGTAATTATAAGAATAATTTGAAGGATAGCAGTAGAATGTGTTACTCTAATATCCCGTGTTTTTAAGTATTTTAATACTGCATTGGGATATGCAGTGTTAATAATTTTTGTATATATTTATAATATTTTATGAGTTGCTATTTAATTAAAATTGATTTTTAATTGTTTTATATTATTTTAAGTGCTTTACGTAAAATTTTCCCGAGACTTGCATTTTCAGGGAAATTTTCACGTAAATAATTTACCATTAATTATTTTAAATAGATTTCCGGACTTGCATGAACTCATACATATTTTTAAAATACTAAATAACGTATATATATGTGTATTTATTTAATTATTTAGGGTTTAATTAATTACCCTAATATTTTATTATTTATTAATTAGTTTTAATATTATTTAATTATTTTTAGGTGTATTAAATTATTAAAATATTAAATTATATGTGTGTGGTGTATATTTAATGTGTGTGATTTTATATTATTTTAATATATAGTTTAAAGTATATATATATACATATATATAGTTAAAAATCAAAATTTTTGCCAAATTACCGAATTGCCCCTCCCTCTTCCTTCTTCTCTCCCGACGCCTACCCTCACTGCACCTCCCGTTCCAGCACGCCGAACCGCCCTTCGTCGCCATCAGTTGCCGCCAACCTCCTCCCCCTTCCTTCCTCTTCCTCTCCGACGTGACCAAGCCGCCGGAAGCCCTCTGGAACGCCCGGAATTCGCGATGGCAGCAAGTTGAGCTCTTCATCGTCAACCACAATTCCGGCCACCATTTTGTGCACCACCGGTCTTCATCGACTCCTTGAGCTCGGGTGGTCCCTATTCTAAGCTCCTTTTGGCCTGAAATCAAGCGGTTGATGAGGTTTGAGCTAAATCTTCAATTCGGCCATTTTAGGGTTTTTGATTTTTTGAACTTAGAATTGATTGATTCATGAAAATTCTCTTAACAAATGTTGATCCTAGTAGCTTAATCTACATGCGTGAATTTTTGTGGAATTTTTGGGAATTATTTTGATTTTTGGGTATTTTTAAATATTTTAATATTATTTTCTAATTTTCGGAAATTAATTAAATAAATTATGAAATTATGTTTTATGATAAATATAGGTGTTGAAATGAATTATAGAAATTTATTTGGAATTTTTATGAATTTCTATGTATTTATTTTGAATTATTTAGGTTTATGTAATTTTGGAAAAATTAGGTTAATTATGTTTTTAATTGAATTTAATTAGTGAATTGAGTTTAATTATTGATATTATTGATAAAAATGTTGAGAAAATTAATTTTGGATAATTATACTATTTTTGGTGAATTTTTGGAGTAAGTTTAGTATATTTATATATATAGGGGTATTTTGGTAATTTTACCATAAATTGACTAAAAATGTAATTTAATTGCTTTTAATAGTTATTTAAGGTATAAAAATGATTTCTAAAAATTATTTAGTATTTTTAATTAATTAAAACTATTTTTCGTGAATTATTTTCAATTATATATATAATATACGATTTTTCTAAATAAAATGAGTTGTTATCGGGTTTTAATGTGTTTTAAGGCTAATTATGTAATTTCTACTTATAAAATGTATTTCTGTGATATAAGGGCATTTTTGGTGTTTTTATATTATTCTGTGATTGTGGACCTCGGTCGGTAGACTGTAGTTTGGAATCCGACCGAGGGGTTGTGGATGAGTTGTTGTGCCTGTTTTTCGAAGTGTGTTTCTTTGCAGGCCCGGCTCTACTCTTTGAGTAGAGAGATATCCGTTTTACAAGGGAGGTTCTACCGAATTTTTGATAGAATTCTCATAAAACGCGATGTCCGGTCAAACCCTAATTTTGAATCTATGTCCAATATTCTAGATCGAGTTTCTAGGGTTTTCTGTTAGGTTTATTCTGATGTCTGTTATTTATTGTTTGTTTAGTTACGCCGAGACCGAGGGCTAGTGGACTAGGCCCGTCGGACCCATCTCGAGGAGCGCACTAAGTGTGAGTTACTATTTTATATATATATGCTTTAGGATGCATGATTTTAGAAATATATGTTTTATTTTGATTAAATATGCATAAATAATGTGAGTAGTATTTAAGTTTAGTTTTAGCTTACTTTTGGTTTATTTTTGGTATATTTTAAATTATATGCATGTTTTATTAATGAATTATATTTAAAATGTTTTTAAGTATATTATTAGTTTATTTTGTAATTTAATTGGATTTATTTAACGTATATATACTCGAAATATACCTGATTTACTTTTGGTATATTTCTAGTATATATACGGTTTATGTTGCTATTTTATTTAAGTTCATGCATCATTTAATTGTGAATGTATGTTTTATATATTAATAAAGGATATCAATAGAACGTGCTACCTAGTGGGCAGCACTAGGACTGAGTACGTACCGGTACGCTTATAGCATTTAGGCTATATTACTAACCAGTTTAAGGATATTGATTGGAATTGATTTATCTGATGTGTGATGTGAATTGGGAGTGTGATTGCTGGAGCTCGGTTGACCAAGTGTCTCGGGGCCAATCACATTGACAGTCAGACTGCTGGAGCTCGGTTGACTTAGTGTTTCGGGGCCAGTCTACTGTCCAAATGGATTAAGTGATCATATATTGGAATAAGTGAGCCTGTATGGGTAGAGTGTTGTCTAACACTGTTTGAGGTTGCGATATTATAAGGTTCTATTTAATCCTTCATAAACGATGATTTTCAATAAAATATATAAAATGATTTTACAGCATCTGTGTGTATTTGTCTGTATATATACATATTAGATATATACTGTTGATTGTATGCATTGTCATTTAGTATGCATGTATATATATTATAGTAATTCACTCAGTGAGGTCTGACTCCCCTCCGTTGACTATTTTTTCAGGAGAGTCATCGTCTTCAGACCTCGATAGCAGGCCTGTACGCCGGATTTCTTCTGCCCTGGCTTCTTTATGTAAACTACTTATCTGAGTCTTAAGTTTTATTTTTATAATCTAGACACTGCAGTAGTTGTAAATTAATTATGGATTTGATGTATTGTATTTATACGAGATATGTATTTTAAGAATTTGAACTAGATGTGTATTCAAAGGATTTATCTATATATGAGATATGGATATTATTTTGATATTTATGATTTTATTCCGCTGCACAGTATTTTATTTAATTCTGATATTATTATTACTATTGTATGTTTTATTTTATTTTTAGGCTTGCTACGAGTTCCGGATTCAAAAGAATTCCCATTCCCTAGTGTCGGTCATGGCCACTATTTTAGGTCGTGACAAAGTTGGTATCAGAGCGGAGTTTTGTGTCAGGGCTTAGTTGTGTGAGTTGTGGCCCTAGTTTTCAAAGTTGTGTTTTCTTTTGGTAACTACTGCAGTGAATTAGGTTCGAGTACATCTTAATAAGTATTCCTTGCTTTAGTTTTCTACGTTATTCCTCTGTTGTCTATTTTGTCTAAATCGTTTGGTTGTGTTTTCAGAATGAGGAGGCGAGCACGTGTCGCTCCACCGGTCGTTGAGGCCGAGGATGATGAGTCTTTTCAGGATGAAGTTTTACCTCTTGAGTAGCCAGTTAGACGTAGAGGTCATGGCAGAGGTAGACCTCGAGGAGCGGCAGGTCACCGTAGGCAGAGAGAGTTACAGGACGAAAAGCCTATAGAGCCTGAGTTTGATGTTCCTGTACCTCTAGTTGTTCAGCCTGCCTATCAGCAAGGTATGTCTGACCCTGAGGTAGCTTTGTTCTATGCCAGAGTTGGCAGAATTACTTTTGATGGGACTTCTGATCTGTTAGATTTTCTGCATGCGATCGAGACTAGGACTTGGACTGCTCACACAAAGTACCAACGGATTATGATCATCGAGTTGTCTGTTGAGGGACCAGCCCTAGATTAGTTTATTCAGATGATTCAGCCTTATACGATGACGATGATCTGGGCTCAGTTTCGAGAGTGATTTATAAGGAGATTTTGTCCAAAGCCTCTTTGTTTGAGCTATCATCTTCATTTGACTAGCATTTCTCGTGGTGATCGATCTGTAGAGAAGTACACCCGAGAGTTTCTTCGGCTGGGTAGATATGCAGAGGATCTGATGCGAGACCAGTATTTCGCTGTCACTACATATGTCACCAGATTGGGTTCAGCATTTGCTGGTATGCCTACAGCAGGCCTTACTCTCGAGTCTGTGATTGAGTTAGCCAAGGAGATTAAGCTGAGGCTAGTTAGGCAGGGAGCGATGCCTGATTTTTACCAGCTGGGAGTTCAGTCGAGTGGATTGCAGGCTACTCCGTATTCTAGTTTTCATGTTGGTTCGAGTAGTCAGCAGCGAGGTTTGACTCAATAGAGTCAGAGATAGCAGCAGCGAGTGCATCGGAGCAGTAGACATGGCCGTGGAGGTCAGCGTAGATTGTTCAGATTTGAGTCAGGTGCTTCGAGCAGCAATAGTGGTCGCAGTTCTGGATCAGCTGCCAGTGTTTGCCAGACCTGCGGTAGAGTCCATCAGGGACCGTGTTACCTAACACCACTGACATGCTTCAGATGCGGGCAGACAGGACATTTTGCTAGATCGTGTCCTTATTTCGGGTATCAACAGTCACAGATTCTATGATTCCCACAGCAGTTGATTGCTAGTGCTGCACCCATGCCATTTCAGTTACCACCAGCTCAGCATCAAAGTTCCACTCAGCTTGTTCCACAGTAGAGTCGTGGTAGAGGTACTAGAGGAGGTGCCAGAGGTATTGGTTAGGCTTCTACCAGTCAGCAAGGAGGTCGAGGTCAGGCCAGAGTCTTCCACCTTACTCAGCAAGATGCTCAGGCATCTAATGCAGTCGTGGCAGGTATTGTTTCTATTTGTTACCTGGATGTATGGGTTTTGTTTGATCCGGGTGCCACGCATTTGTTTGTTTCTCCCGTTTTTGCTTCCAAATCTTGTTGGCAAGCTTCAAGGATGGCTTTTCCTTTGTCCGTTGCCACTCCTCTGAGCGATTCCTTAGACACCGATATTGTTCTTTCTGGTTGTCCAGTTCTCGTGGGAGATAGAGAATTACCCGCTGATTTGATTTTGTTGGATGTGATGGAGTTTGATGTTATTTTGGGAATGGATTGGTTATCTTAGCACTATGCCATGGTAGATTGCAGGAATAAAGAGGTGACTTTCAGAATTCCTGATGAAGAAGAGTTTAAGTTTGTGGGTGATAGGAGTTTAGCACCTCAGAATCTTATTTCTGCTATTACGGTTAGGAAGTTGTTGAGGAAAGGATGTCAGGGATATTTGGCATTAGTCAGGGATACTTCAGTGGAGAAGTTGTCACTCACAGATGTTCCTGTTGCTTATGAGTTTCCTGATGTTTTTCCCAAGGAGTTGTCAGGTTTACCACCTCACAGAGAGATTGAGTTCTGTATAGATGTGGTTCCAGGTACTACTCCTATATCTATGCCACCCTATAGAATGGCTCCTGCAGAGTTGAAAGAGTTGAAGGAGCAGTTGCAAGAGTTGTTGGATAAGGGTTTCATCAGACCTAGTGTTTCTCCTTGGGGTGCACCAGTCCTATTTATGAAGAAGAAGGATGGTACCCTGAGACTGTGCATTGACTACAGAGAACTGAATAAGGTGACAGTAAAGAACAAGTATCCTCTCCCAAGGATAGATGACCTGTTTGATCAGTTACAGGGTGCACAGTTCTTTTCTAAGATTGACTTGAGGTCGGGTTATCATCAGCTGCGGATTAGTGAAGCTGATGTCCCTAAGACGGCATTCCGCACTAGATATGGCCATTATGAGTTTCTGGTGATGTCTTTTGGTTTGACTAATGCACCAGCAGCTTTTATGGACCTGATGAACAGGGTATTCAAACCATATGTGGATCAGTTTGTGGTAGTCTTCATTGATGATATACTGGTTTATTCTAGGAGTATGGAGGAGCATGTACATCACTTGAGGATTGTACTGCAGACAATGAGAGATCATCAGCTTTATGCTAAATTCTCGAAGTGTGATTTCTGGATGGAGAGTGTTTCTTTTCTTGGACACGTGGTGTCTAAAGAAGGTATCCAGGTTGATCCACAGAAAATTGAAGTAGTGTTTAGTGGCCTAGACCGACTTCTGTTACTGAGATTCGGAGTTTTCTGGGTTTAGCCGGGTATTATAGGCTTTTATGCAGGATTTTTCCAGAATAACAGCCCCTATGACTCGCTTGACTCAGAAGAATGTTAGGTTCGAGTGGTCAGAAGCTTATGAGAATAGTTTCCAGTTGTTACAGGAGAAGTTAACCACAGTGCCGGTGCTAGCTTTGCCTAATAGTGTGGACAAGTTCATAGTTTATTGTGATGCCTATAGAATTGGCCTTGGTTGTGTGCTGATGCAGAATGGAAGGGTGATAGCCTATGCTTCAAGGCAGTTGAAGAAGCATAAGCAGAACTATCCCACACATGACCTAGAGATGGCTACAGTGATCTTTGCTTTGAAGATTTGGAGACATTATGTGTATGGGGTGACTTGTGAGATATTTACTGATAACAAGAACCTTAAGTACATTTTCCAGCAGCGAGATCTGAATCTGAGGCAGAGAAGATGGTTAGAATTGTTGAAGGATTATGACTGTGAGATTCTATATCATTCGGGTAAAGCTAATGTGGTAGCAGATGCCTTGAGTAGAAAGTCCTCAGGCAGTCTTGCTCACATTAATGTTGAGAGGAGACCGTTGATCCAGGAGTTACATTTGTTGGTGGATCAAGGTCTGATGATGAAGATCAGTAGATCAGGTGGACTGCTAACTCAGTTTAAGGAGGTGCGATCTGTACTGAGGGATAGGATTAAAGCAGCTCAAAGCCGAGATCCTATTATAGAAGAGCTTGCAGAGAATGTCAAAGCAGGGAAGTTCACTGATTTCACACTCGATGATGATGGTGTGTTGTGGATCAGTGGTAGATTGTGTATTCCTGATGTGGATGATTTAAGAGAAGAAATCCTAGAGGAAGCACATTCTACAGCCTACAGCATTCATCCGGGTATTACTAAGATGTATCACAGTATCAGAAACTTATACTGGTGGGATGGATTGAAGAAGGATGTCACTGATTATGTTGCTAAGTGTTTGACGTGTCAGCAAGTGAAAGCTGAATATCAGAAGCCTTCTGGGAAGCTTCAGCCTCTTCCTATTCCTGAGTGGAAGTGGGAAAGGATAGCTATGGATTTTGTGGTCAGTTTACCTCATTCTAAGGATGGATACGATTCCATCTGGGTGATTATAGACAGGTTGACGAAGTCTGCACATTTCTTACCTGTGAAAGCCACTTATTCTATAACTAGATTGGTGAAGTTGTATGTGAAGCATATCGTGTGCCTTTATGGAGTACCTGTGTCCATTGTATCAGATAGAGGTTCGGTGTTTACTTCTCGTTTTTGGCAGAAGTTACAGGAAGCAATGGGCACTAGGTTGGATTTCAGTACTGCTTTTCATCCTCAGACAGATGGTCAGTCTGAGAGGATGATCCAGACACTGGAAAATATGTTAAGGATGTGTGTCCTGGATTTGGGAGGTAGCTGGGATGATCATTTGCCACTCGTTGAGTTTGCATATAATAACAACTACCATAGTAGTATTGGCATGGCACCATATGAGGCATTATATGGAAGGAAGTGTAGATCCCCTCTGAGTTGGGATGAGATTGGTGAGAGAGCTTTGACTAGACCTAAGATGGTTCAGGATGCTGCAGAGAATGTCGTCGTGATTAAACGAAGATTAGAGACCACAATTAGCAGACAGAAGAGTTATGCAGATCCTAGGCGCAGAGATGTGGAGTTTCAGGTTGGAGATTTTATTTTTCTGAAGGTATCTCCAATGAAGGGTGTTATGAGATTTGGCAGGAAGGGTAAATTAGCACCGAGATATATCGGACCATTTGAGATTCTGGAAAGAGTTGGCACTGTAGCATATCGGTTGGCTTTGCCTCCGAGTATGTCACAGGTGCATCCAGTATTTCATATCTCGATGTTGAGGAAGTATATCTTAGACCCTTCACATATGTTACAGCCCGACAGTGTAGAAGTGAGTGAAGATTTGACGTTTGTGGAAGAATCTGTGGTGATCGTTGACCATCAAGTTTGACAGTTGCGTTCGAAGCAGATTCCGATGGTCAAGGTTCTGTGGCGTAGCAACAGAGTCGAAGAGCATACATGGGAGACTGAAGCTGAGATGCGAGCTTCTTACCCGTATCTCTTCCCTTCCTGATCTTATGATCATTTTCTTTCTGGAATTCGGGGACGAATTCTTGTAAGGGGGGAAGACTGTAATATCCCGTGTTTTTAAGTATTTTAATACTGCATCGGAATATGCAGTGTTAATAATTTTTGTATATATTTATGATATTTTATGAGTTGCTATTTAATTAAAATTGATTTTTAATTATTTTATATTATTTTAAGTGCTTTACGTAAAATTTTCCTGGGACTTACATTTTCGGAGAAATTTTCACGTAAATAATTTACCATTAATTATTTTAAATAGATTTTCGGACTTGCATGAACTCATACATATTTTTAAAATACTAAATAACGTTTATATGTGTATTTATTTAATTATTTAGGGTTTAATTAATTACCCTAATATTTTATTATTTATTAATTAGTTTTAATATTATTTAATTATTTTTAGGTGTATTAAATTATTAAAATATTAAATTATATGTGTGTGGTGTATATTTAATGTGTGTGATTTTATATTATTTTAATATATAGTGTAAAGTATATATATATATATAGTTAAAAATCAAAAATTTTGCCAAATTACCGAATTGCCCCTCCCTCTTCCTTCTTCTCTCCCGACGCCTACCCTCACTGTGCCTCCCGTTCCAGCATGCCGGACCGCCCTTCGCCGCCATCAGCTGCCGCCAACCTCCTCCCCCTTCCTTCCTCTTCCTCTCCGACGTGACCAGGCCGCCGGAAGCCCGCAGGAACGCCCAGAATTCGTGATGGCAGCAAGTTGAGCTCTTCGCCGTCGACCACGATTCCGGCCACCATTTCGTGCATCGCCAGTCTTCATCGACTCCTTGAGCTCTGGTGGTCCCTATTCTAAGCTCCTTTTGGCCTGAAATCAAGTGGTTGATGAGGTTTAAGCTAAATCTTCAATTCAACCATTTTAGGGTTTTTGATTTTTTAAACTTAGAATTGATTGATTCATGAAAAGTCTCTTAACAAATGTTGATCCTAGTAGCTTAATCTACATGCGTGAATTTTTGTGGAATTTTTGGGAATTATTTTGATTTTTGGGTATTTTTAAATATTTTAATATTATTTTCTAATTTTCGGAAATTAATTAAATAAATTATGAAATTATGTTTTATGATAAATATAGGTGTTGAAATGAATTATAGAAATTTATTTGGAATTTTTATGAATTTCTATGTATTTATTTTGAATTATTTAGGTTTATGTAATTTTGGAAAAATTAGGTTAATTATGTTTTTAATTGAATTTAATTAGTGAATTGAGTTTAATTATTGATATTATTGATAAAAATGTTGAGAAAATTAATTTTGGATAATTATACTATTTTTGGTGAATTTTTGGAGTAAGTTTAGTATATTTATATATATAGGGGTATTTTGGTAATTTTACCATAAATTGACTAAAAATGTAATTTAATTGCTTTTAATAGTTATTTAAGGTATAAAAATGATTTCTAAAAATTATTTAGTATTTTTAATTAATTAAAACTATTTTTCGTGAATTATTTTCAATTATATATATAATATACGATTTTTCTAAATAAAATGAGTTGTTATCGGGTTTTAATGTGTTTTAAGGCTAATTATGTAATTTCTACTTATAAAATGTATTTCTGTGATATAAGGGCATTTTTGGTATTTTTATATTATTCTGTGATTGTGGACCTCGGTCGGTAGACTGTAGTTTGGAGTCCGACCGAGGGGTTGTGGATGAGTTGTTGTGCCTGTTTTTCGAAATGTGTTTCTTTGCAGGCCCGGCTCTACTCTTTGAGTAGAGAGATATCCGTTTTACAAGGGAGGTTCTGCCGAATTTTTGATAGAATTCTCGTAAAACGCGATATCCGGTTAAACCCTAATTTTGAATCTATGTCCAATATTCTAGATCGAGTTTCTAGTGTTTTCTATTAGGTTTATTCTGATGTCTGTTATTTATTGTTTGTTTAGTTACGCCGAGACCGAGGGCTAGTGGACCAGGCCCGTCGGACCCATCTCGAGGAGCGCACTAAGTGTGAGTTACTATTTTATATATATATGCTTTAGGATGCATGATTTTAGAAACATATGTTTTATTTTGATTAAATATGCATAAATAATGTGATTAGTATTTAAGTTTAGTTTTAGTTTACTTTTGGTTTATTTTTGGTATATTTTAAATTATATGCATGTTTTATTAATGAATTATGTTTAAAATGTTTTTAAGTATATTTCTAGTTTATTTTGTAATTTAATTGGATTTATTTAATGTATATATACTTGAAATATACCTGATTTACTTTTGGTATATTTCTAGTATATATACGGTTTATGTTGCTATTTTATTTAAGTTCATGCATCATTTAATTGTGAATGTATGTTTTATATATTAATAAAGGATATCAATAGAACGTGCTACCTAGTGGGCAGCACTAGGACTGAGTACGTACCGGTACGCTTATAGCATTTAGGCTATATTACTAACCAGTTTGAGGATATTGATTGGAATTGATTTATCTGATGTGTGATGTGAATTGGGAGTGTGATTGCTGGAGCTCGGTTGACCAAGTGTCTCGGGGCCAATCACATTGATAGTCAGACTGCTGGAGCTCAGTTGACTTAGTGTCTCGGGGCCAGTCTACTGTCCAAATGGATCAAGTGATCATATATTGGAATAAGTGAGCCTGTATGGGTAGAGTGTTGTCTAACACTGTTTGAGGTTGCGATATTATAAGGTTCTATTTAATCCTTCATAAACGATGATTTTCAGTAAAATATATAAAATGATTTTACAGCATCTGTGTGTATTTGTCTGTATATATACATATTAGATATATACTGTTGATTGTATGCATTGTCATTTAGTATGCATGTATATATATTATAGTAATTCACTCAGTGAGGTCTGACTCCCCTCCGTTGACTATTTTTTCAGGAGAGTCATCGTCTTCAGACCTCAGTAGCAGGCCTGTACGCCGGATTTCTTCTGCCCCGGCTTCTTTATGTAAACTGCTTATCTGAGTCTTGAGTTTTATTTTTATAATCTAGACACTACAGTAGTTGTAAATTAATTATGGGTTTGATGTATTGTATTTATACGAGATATGTATTTTAAGAATTTGAACTGGATGTGTATTCAAAGGATTTATCTATATATGAGATATGGATATTATTTTGATATTTATGATTTTATTCCACTGCACAGTATTTTATTTAATTGTGATATTATTATTACTATTGCATGTTTTATTTTATTTTTAGGCTTGCTACAGGTTCCGGATTCGAAAGAATTCCCGTCCCTAGCGCCGGTCATGACCACTATTTTGGGTCGTGACAAAGTGCTACTTATTGGGCTACGCTAAGATTATTGCATTATAATACGATAGAATTAGGTTAAGAATCTGATAATTTTTATTAAGATGTTGGTTATTGGATAGGCAAACTGTGGATCCTTGGTTGACTTAGTGTACTCGCAGCCTGTCATGCCGGTAGTGAGATTGTGGAACCTCGGTTGACCTAGTGTACTCGGGGCCAGTCTACTACCTTAAGTTGGAAAAAATAACACTTGGAGTTTTGATTAAGCCTATTGGCTATTGATTATTATGATCAAGGTTGCAAACTATTAGGGTTCTACTTTGGTCCTTTAACTAAAATGATTTTATGCTTTTATTATATATTAAAAAATGAATTTTGCATCTGTGTGAAATTCCTGTATATATTTATATCTATACTGATGCTTGATCATATATGAGTTAGATTGTCTGTATATATGTTATAATAATTCACTCAGTGAGGTTTGACTTCCCTCAATATTTTTTCAGGAGTTTCCTCATCATCAGACCTCAGTAGTAAACCTCTACACTAGACTTCTTCAGCCCTAGCTAGATTATGTAATTTATTTATCTGAACTTTATATGTACTCTAGGAAACCGTAGTAGTAGTGTATTGTATTAGTACAATGTTATGTTAGTAAAAGACCTATCTCTAAATATTGTATAAATACATTTTTATTTTATGAAATGACATTTAAGTATTTATTTTATATCGATTTAAGTTTTAATTCTAACATATTTTATTTATTTATTGCATGCTTTTTATTTCTAAAGCTTGCTATAGGTTTCGGATTCGAAAGAATTCCCATTCCTTAGTGCCCGTCATAACTCCCCGGTTTGGGTTGTGATAGTTAGGCAAATGGTTAAAATGTTAAAGGTGTTTTATAATATAACTGTGAATATTTTTTGATCTAATTATGTGATAGCAAATAGTTTCTTCTTTGAAATTTTTGATTTGAATTGCATTATTAATGACTGGCAATCTTCTTCTGAGCTGTCTGTTTATACCATGGGCATTAACATGAAAAAAATTTGACAAATATTGGGGATATCCAAAGAAAATGAACTCTCTTATCTTTATTGCTACAATCCTTGATCCTCAATATAAACTGGAGTTTCTTGATTTTTTTTAATTAAATGTATTAACATCTTAGTGATGGGGTTGGAAGCAGTTCATTCATTAACATGAAGTCTGATTTGCATCTCTTATTTGATGATTATGTTTCAACATATGCTTCATCTGCTGCCTCTAAGCCTAGTTCTGGTAGTCAGTCAATCTAAACTACTCAGTCAAGTGTTGAAACTGAGCTGCCAACTTATGGGAATACAATGTCTTTGAAAGCTAGATTCAAGAAGCATAAACAAAAATCTGGAATGGGTGGAAGGAAAAAAATCAGAATTTAAAATATATCTTAGTGAGGCAGTTGTGGAAGATGAGGGGGCTTTTGATATCCTCAGATGGTGGAAGTTAAATTCTGAGAGGTTCCTAATTCTTTCACATATGGCTAGAGATGTTCTAGTTATTACTGTTTCAACTGTGGCTTCTGAATCTTGTTTCAATACTTATGGTCATTTTCTAGATTTTTTTGGAGTTCCTTAACTCCAAAAACAGTTGAAGCATTGATTTGTTCCCAGGATTGGTTTAGAATGCCAAACCAAATAGTTGGGGTGGAAGAAACATTAGAAGAGTTGGAGTCTCTTGAAAAAGGTCTTGTTTTACTTCATTTGTCATTTATGTTCTTTATTTGATTACATTTCTTACTCTTTGTTTGTTTATTATCTTTGCAGATCTTGAACTTGTGGACAGTGGCCCTTCTTTTGCTTAGTTAATTAGCTCACTACATATTTATTGAACTGTGTCTTATACTATCTCAATTTGTGCCATGTTTTTTGCTTGCCTCCTTTATTTGCTGTGACTGTGACAAACCTGATGTGCCTAAATTATTTGTCTAATCAATTGAGGTGCATGTGTTGATGTTGCATCAAGTAAAGATTGTGTTTGAACATATTAAAGAGGCAATGATGATGCTTCCACCCCTATGATTTTTTTTAGATTCAAAGTATGCATGCTTAAGTTTCTTTGGTGACTTTTATTTTAGTTTAGTTACCAGAAATGTGGTTGCATCTTGATGTTGAAAATGCTCTATTCTGAGCCTCTTTAATATGTTTTTAACAGTGATGATACTGCCGCCCCTTAACTGTTTTCTGATATATATTAAAATGGTGTGCTCTGTTTAACTAGGTGGCTGTTTTCTTTGCTGCCAAAAAATGAAGTTCTATTCTAAATGTGATATGAAAACAAAACATCCTAAGCCTACTTGTTATATGCTACTTATTTTATTTTCATTTAATAATCTATATATTTTCTTCAATTGAAATTGTGCATCTTGTTTGCAATGTGAATCTGCAGGTAAAATACAAACATGATTGCTAATTGTAGTTGTTTTTTTTGAAATTCTGCAGTCTATTTTTTGATTTTTTAGACAGATTGCTACATGCTATATAGTCAATTTTTTTGTAACACGATGGTTAGCAATTTTTGAGCCTATATTAGTCTGCTTTATTTTTTTATATGTAGCATAATGCAGTGCAACAATTCTTTTTTGTAATTAAGATTAACTATTTTTTTTGTAAGTAAGTAGCAGTATATATATTTTGAACATTATAAATGTATGAGCCTGACACAAAAATATAGTAATTCAGTATATAATCAATATTTATTTTATTTATATAGTCTAAAAATGAAAGGCCCTACCTATCAAAGTAGCCTAAAAAACCCCCAACACACAATCCGAACCCAACACTATATTCGGTTTCCGAAGAAATCAGTTTCTTCCTCTTCAATGGTTCTGATCGATCCTACAAATTGTCTTCCAAAACCCGATCAATTCATTTGTTTGCTTCGACCGATCCGCCTGATACTCACGCCTGCCCACAGCACTACCGAGGCTTCTTAAAATCCCACCGTTTACGTTAGCAAAAACTCGCTTTTACACGGACTAAAAGTAAACGGAACAGATTAGCAAATTGTGCGCATGCTAAGGCGAGAGAAAGAAAAACAGCAGAAAAAATAACACATAAAAAGAATAAAAGATTTTCCGATCTTGATCAGAATCTCCGTCGACACCGTCCTCTTCTGCATCTCCGATCACTCGGTAATCTCCGACCTGTTATATGTTCTGTAATCTCCAATTATCTGATTTTTTTTTTTGCTTAGTACTGTTAGAATCTGTCTTTTGTGGACTTTGATTAAAAGAATTTGTGAATTTTAATTATGTTAATGTCATGTTTGGTTGCTGAAAGAATAATTTGAATTTTTTTTTCCTTTAGTCTGTAGCTACAATTTTGTATGTTTTATACAATGGTTTAATTGGAGAAGTTAAGTAAATAGTTGATTTTGATTTTGATTTTTTTTTTTTTTGGTTGTATGTTCTATTGATTGAGCTATATTATATTGTGGTTTGTGAGGTGAAGTGAAGTGGAGTAATATGCCTGAGAGAAAGAGGAATTATGATACTTCATTGATTCAAAGGAAAGCTCCTTCATTGGTTGATCTTTGTGTTAGTGTAGCAGTAAGTCATGTGAGGTATTTAGGGGATGTTGGTGAAACTGATTTACATCTTCTTGATCGAATTTTACCCCATTGTACATTAGATCAGTTGATGCACATAGAGAAGAGTACACAAGTAAGATGGCCTATTTTTATGTCATTTTTGTGACTGGCTTTTGCATTTTGTTTTTTGATATTGAAAATTTTCTTTTTTTGGGCATTTGATATAGGGTCGAGATCTAAGTCCTGTAACTAATAAGTTATGGAAGACATTCTATGAGAAACAGTTTGGTGAGAATGCTTTTAATACTGCAGTTGAGAAAATGGGACGGTACAAAGTTTCATTCAAATGGATAGAATTGTATAAGGTATCTATCCTCTTTAATTCTTGAACATCAATCTATGCATATAAGTGTAGTTTTAGATTTTTATTCATGTAGACTACTTTGTTTGCTTGACAAGGTAATTCTTTCCATTGCTACATGTGTTAAAAAACATCATGTCCTTACAAACTATCTTTTCTAAATGAGGTGAGATTCTTGCAGGCAAAATTGAATGACATGGCTAAGGAAGAGGATAAAGCTAGTGCAAGACTTCGGCAATCATACAAAAAGGAAGATGCTAGTATGTTCTTTATCATGTGGTATACATACATACATACATACATATATATATATATATATATATCATATGGGTGATTTGTGTTATGGGGCAAGTCAAGGCCACTGGTGCTAGACAGTATGTGATTTTTTAGAACCACTTGATACTGAAGATCAGAATTGCATGTTGAACTTAATCCTCCGAGGCAGTTCCTTTTTGGACTAACCATCAAATATTGGTCCTTGCTTCTAAGTAATGAACAGTATTAGATCCATGCTGAACTTAATCTGTCTGTTTTCTTGGCTTTTAGGTTTCATGAGATATGTAATGTTACTGATGATGCTTTATCTTATGTTCATTCTTTAACTGAAGGCTAGTGTGACTTATGTGTGCCTTGGCTAATTTGCTCTGCTCTTAATTCATACAAGTTTGTCCCTTCTAAATGTGGAGCTAGCTTGCTAATGCTCAATTGATTCAGTTATACTTTTTCTAAGCTAAAGAACCTGCTTATCATCATTCCCGGGCATTTCTGAACAAAGTTATGATTTCATATTTTGCTTGGTGAAGTTGTGGTGGAGGCAGGAAATTGTACCTGCCAATTGCTTTGTAAAACCAATAACTTCTATTATACACTTACTATCTATTCTGTCAATGATGTTACATCCCATGAGGTGACCACATAGATTGCTAGCTTTGTTTGCTAGCTTTGTTTTATTGCATGTATTGATGACTATTACTTGAAAATTGAATTGGATTTCTTGGACAATCAAATTTTAGGAGGTCAGATCCAATGATTATTATCATCTAATAAAATTTTTTTTTTGGTATATTTTGATGTGGTGACATTTGTGTGCCTTAAAATTAGAGATTTTGCTATCCACTTGTGCTTGATATTTTGATCTTCTGATACTAAAGAATCAGAAAAGATACATGACTTTTTGGTGTTTAGTTCTATGCCTAATTAGCATGGTATACATAGGTAAGACAAACGCAATTTTCTGAATTCTTTTTTTATAATGAATTGGGTGAACTTGGAAATATTGAAAATTATTGACCATTGGAAATTTTTGTAGAAAAACAAAGTAGGCAAATTCGTCTTTGTACCAAAATTCCACCTTCAAGTAAAAGAAGCTTTTTTGGAGGTAAGGTTTTCTATTCTTTTGTGTTTGATTTTATTGTATTATACTATACTCCCACTTGTTATTAAGATGGAGACAATTTGCTACCTTTTTTGGGAGCAGTGAAGCTGTAGAGATTATGTGCAAATATGTATGCTTCTATTGTATTTCACTGATTTTTTTTTTTGGTAGGTAATGGCCCTGGACACAATCTTTCTAATGTGAAAAGCAACATAATGAAGAAATCAAAAATAGAATTTCTTAAGAGGTAACCTTATACAATATGCTGATTTTTTTAATTGTTTTATGATAGAAAATTCATTTGGCTTCAATTTTTACGATGATGATGATGATGATGGATGATGACATAAGATGCCATTAGTTCTTCAATTTGTTGCTGTAGATTAATAAGTGAAATTCCAGATATTGCTAGATTATTCAAATTTTTTGGGAAACTAAGCACATGATAATATAAACAAACATGAGAGAATGGAAAGCATGAAGCTATGAACTTTGATCTTAGTTTAAGGTTCTAGTCATCCAAATAACAATCTTCCAAGATTACTAATATATGGCTGTATCTATAAACTAACAGGTAGTCCTACTTCTCAATGATTAGGAATCTAAAACTAGATGGATTAGAAAGCAAAGAACTGTCTGAATAATTTGAATTAGGCAGAAACCATATCCAAATTGAAATAACTGTCTGAATAATTTTCATTTTGTATATTTAGACCCTCATATTTCACGGGTTGAAAATTTTAAACCATTTTGTTAATTTTTTAATACAAATTATTTCCTTTTAGCCCCTAAAGTCCTATATTTCTAACATTCATACCTTTTTTTCCTTCATGACTTTTAAAATTTTTTCACCTATAAAAAATAAATTTACTTATTTTAATTTTAGTATTTTAAATTAAAAATTGAAATTTACTTATTTTAATTTTAGTATTTTAAATTAAAAATTGAAATTTTAGTTTTTATATAAAATAATTTTCATATTTTGAAATAAAAATATAACTTTATGTATACATATTTAAATAATTTGAAATTTTAAAAATAACGCTTAGCCCATTTTTGACCTCTTGCACTTTTATTTTTTTCTTGATTTACCCCCTTTATTTTAAAATTTATAGATTGACACCTTACACTTTTATTTTTCAATACATTGATTCCTATATTAAAAATGAGTAGAAACGTTGTTACAGATATATAGTAAAATATCTTATTTAGTCCCTGTAATTTTTAAAATTTTTAATAAATTTTATATTTTAAATTTTAACAAATTAATCCTTAATATTTTTTAATGATTTTTTTAATTTTTTAATTTTAATAAATATTTTAGTTAATTATCAACATATATGTATTTAGTTAATAAATTTATAATTTAACTAATTTAAACTTCTAATTGAATTTTTATTATCAACATAAATATTTTTAAAATGTTTTTCTTTTTATTAACTATTATCTAATATTAATCTATATTATACTCCTTTACACATTTTACCATCAATTTACGTTTAAGTATTAAATTATTAAAGGATGTAGCTATTTTCACTCTAAAAATTTTATATACACTCCAACTTTATCTTTTCTAAAATAATAACTTGGACAAATTTGTTAAAAATTATATAAATATTATTGTTTTTTATTTCTTAAAGATTTATTACCTACTAGTTTTTAAGATATAAAAATTTTCTATTTATTAAAAATTCATATATATACAATTTTTTCATCATTTACTTTTGCATAAAATTAGTTAAAATAAAATCTATTGAAATTTTTGCTTGAATTATTTTACAAAAGCCAAATAACAATTTTAAAGGCTAAATTACTATTATATATTTAGATTTAATTTTCATAAGAGCGATTATCATTTAATACTAATTTTATATAAAAATTAAAAAATAAGTATGAATAATTAAATTATATAGTTGATCATATTTTGCAAATTCATATTAATTAGTGACTTACTGTATATAAAAATAAAAGTACAAGATCTTAATATTTACAAAAATAGAAAAACCTTTTAAAAAAAAATTCTTAAAAAGTATATTTATTCGTCAAGTAAGTCACAATTTCATTTAATGGCGAGGACTTAATGTATAGAAAAATAAAAGTGTAGGGTATCAATCTATAGAAGTTAAAGTGCATGAGGTTAATCAATAAAAAAAATAAAAGTGTAGGAAGTCAAATGTGGGTTAAGTCTAAAAATAAATGAACAAGTTAATGTTAAGGTATAAAAAAAAATTATAATAATACTATTATTTTTGACAATATTTTAAAATATATAAGTTTTAGTATCAATAAAATTTATATTTTTTCAGAATAAAATATAATGATGAAAAACACTATAATTGAATGACATTGTGATAAAAATCTATATTATAATTCTTTAAAATTTATATTTTATATTTTTAATGCCTTTGTTGGTTTTATTTTTTGTACAAAATTTTGATTAAATTATTGTGAATAAATTTTTATAATATAAATTAAATATAATTTTTACAAGAACTACAATTTTAAACATGACTATATAATTAAGTGAAATATTCCACAATTTTTACTCACAATCAACACTACCAATTTAATAGGAATTATAATAATTATTATTGTTAGTATAATGACCTTTGAGTAATTAATTGGAGGAAAAAACGCTTTTTACATAGATTTTCTATATGTAAAATTTAGATTTTAAATTTATTTAAAAAATTAAATTTTTATCATTAGAATCATTATAATGAGCATTAGCTAATATTCAAATATCACCAGTAATATAAGATGAAAAACAAAAACAAAAGAAGTCCTTGATTTTACTCTTAATCAAGTGGAAACTCCATGTTTCCATATCTGTGTTACTTTTGGTGAGAGAGCATTTTGGATGTTTATGATTTTATTGGTCTGATTAGGACTTTTTTTTTTCTTATTTTAAAAATTTAAATTTTTTAAATATGTATATGTAAATTTATATTTTTAATTTAAAATATGAAAATTATTTTATATAAAAACTTATATTTATATTTTTGTTTAAAATATTACAAATCAAAATAAGTAAATTTATTTTTTATCGATGAAAAAATTTTAAAAGTGATATATATAAGTGTTAAAAAGGTAAAAAACAACGTGAATGTTAGAAATATAAGATTTCATGGACCAAAAGGAAATAACTTGTTTTAAAAATTTGACAAAATGATTTAAAATTTCCAATCTGTGAAATACAAGTGTCTAAATATACAAAATGAAACTTGAGGGGCCTAAAGTTAAAAATGTGGAAAGTTTAGAGATCTGGATGTGGGTTTGGCCTTTTAATTACATTAATAAACACTGAAATTCCCAAGTAGAAATTTTACAAGCAGAATGTTACTTTCATACTTTGGAATTAAATCATAATTATCCCGATCAAGTATCAAATAGAATGGTTGAAAATGTTACTCATTCAACTTAAAATTTTAATCAAGTAAAATACACACACACACACACATTGGAAGTCTTTTATGTTTTTAATTTTTACATTAAGTTCTAAAAATATTTAAAAAAAATTGGGTCTTACAAGTCTATAAAAATTTAAATATTAGTTTTAAATTGTTAAGAGAGACGGAATATGTTGATGTGTCCATTTGGTCCATAAATGACATGCATTTCTTAATTAGAGCACTTCTCTACCTATGTAGCCATGTTATACTCTTCTATCCAACTTAACTTCCATTACTAAAAAAAAAAAATAAATAACACTTTCTTTTTTCTTCCTCTTCTTCTTCACCATCAACACCTTAAAAAATGGTGTTATCATCAAATTCATTCATGCCTTTTCATCTTTAGTATATCTTTTAGATACTGTCATTTCTCTCTTTTCACCATCCATAATAGAGCTTAAAATTGTCTCAGAAATTCTAATTACGTCATATTAAAATAGATTCATTTTTCCTTCTCCATTAGCTCCACATAAGTCCTAACAATGGCAGCACTAACAGAAATCTACTAAATGCAACTTATTATTTAGAAGAAAATAGTCACGACCATGACTCACTACAAACATGGACAAGATTTAACTAAAGTCAGCAACTCTTTAATCAAACTCGTCAACCTGAAATCATTCAATTCAAGGCATACAAGGAGATTTATTTTGCTGGGATGACGTTGTTGAATCAAACTCATCAAACCTGAAATCATTAAATTCAAGGCATACCAGCAGATTTTTTTTTTTTTTTTTCTTTGCTGGGATGACATTGTTTTGCAAAAGTGGCCAGAGAATCCAAGTGAAATACGAAGGGCACATTGCAAATTGTTAACAAGTCCACAAGCTTCAAGTGTCTTGGTCCATGTACACACAAAAAATTGATGGAAGATGAGAAGGTGAGGAATTGGTGGAGAAGAGTTGCTTAAGAAAAAAAAAATTGACTCTTGAAATAAAGCAGCTGTTAGATGTCACCCATTACAAAAGCAGTGTTGTCATTCCATATTGAGAACTATAAGAACTTATGCAAGTGGTGCCTACTTTAGGAAATTATCGGTGACCAAAAGTTACATTTGCTGTTAAAGTTGGGCTCTTTCCAGATCTGGTCATCTCTTGGTAAATTATTTATTTTTAGTTATGTTTTGATGTGGAAGCTTGTTATGTATGCTACTAGGATTGAGTAGGTTTTTAAAATGACAAAAGCCGTAAGGGGCATATTCAGTTCTATTCTAAAATTCTTGTCTTTCTGACTTGAGGGTTCTCTCAAACAAGCCTTGTTTGGTTATTCACAATGGCATTATAAATGCTAAAAAGCCAATAAACATGAACTTCAAGTCAAACTGATCATGATTCCGAGGTCAATTGGGTACCAATAGGGTTGTAATCAAGGCAAGCTGATCTATGAGTTACTTGGGATTGATTTGGGAAAAACTCGAATAATCGAGTCGAGTTTGAGCTCAAATGCTCAAGCTCCTAAAAATATGGACTCGATAGACTCGCGAGTTTAATCAAGTTTGTATATATTTTACCATTTTACCTTTTTATTTTAATATAATTATAAATATCTTGTCGAGTCGAGTCGAGTCAAGTTTGAGCTTGAGTTCAAACTTAAGTCGAGTTTGAATATTTGAAAATATATATTTTTAAGAATTTAAAAATTTTATATAATTAATCGAGTCAAGCTCGAGCTTCAAAAAAAAAAAAAAAAACTCAATCGAGTTCGAGCTTCGAGTTTGAAAGTTGAGTCTAGCTTGAGCTTGAGAGTGTTTTGACTCAGCTCGATTACACTTCTAGGTACCAACTTGAGGCATATATATATATATATATATATATATATATACACACAGATAGAGAGAGAGAGAGAGAGAGAGAGAGGTCTTTTGTATATTATCTACCAAACACCACAATTCATACTTTTTCAGTTGCAGAAATAATTCTTTTATTCTGTGTCATTGACCTTTTTCTTTTATTTTTTAGCAGTCGGGAGATGAAAAACATTGCAGCAATGAAGAAAATGTCTATGCAAAGAAATAATAGGTAATGTTGTAAATATGCCCCTGTTTTAATGTCTCTGACTTGCTACTTAGATATACACATTTTCTTCTTTCCCCTGCAGTGCCTCTTCAATCGGGAAGCCTGGTGGTCTTCCTAGAAATAATACTGCATCATCTTCCAGGCATACGAACTCCTTTGGAAGGAGATCCTAGGAGCATGTGATGCGTGCTCATACACTGTAGATGGTGAGAGCAATACAGAATTATTCGTTTGCTCTATATTGTATCGTCTGCAATTGAATTTCGAATAAATTAGTCCAGAAAACATGCTCAAGCTCTCTGAATTTCATGTGCATCTACATCCACCTTGTTGTAACCTTCCATTTTGAGAAAGGACTATCCCAATTTGTAACATATTATTTTCAATTAGTTATGCTTTCGTTTGAATGATTACAACTGAATACTGTACTATTAAAATTTTTTAATTTCGTCCTTGTACATTTATTTTGTCACACTGCTCCATATGTTTACCCCTTGCTGGGCAGAACGGAATAATGGCAGTTAAAAAAGGTAAATTACTAAAACACCCCTGAAATTTGCTTAAATATATTAGGTGATTCCTGCTGTTTTGGTAAATACATTATAATATTCTTGAGTTTTGTTTCCGTCATACTAATTCATTCTTCGGTTAGTTTTACTATCAATTCATGGAATTAAATTGTAATTTTTTTAACAAAAAATATATTCTTTTGGTCCTTGAAATTTTATTTTTTAAAATTTCATACCATTTTTGCAATTTAGATGCTATATTAACTTTTTAATTATTTTCACAAGTAAAAAAATAAGTCACTTATTTTAATTTTAATATTTTAAATTTAAAATATGAATGTATATTTTTAAAAATTTAAAAACATTAAGATAAAAAAATTGTAATAGTTTTACTACTTTTCACAATATCTTTAACCATGGAAGTCTTGTATTTTACAAATTTTATTTTTTAGGACAAAATATTATGATGAAAAGGAATAGTATAATTAAAGACTATGATTTTTAATTGTATTTTGTAATTTTATTTTTAATTTAAATTTCTTTTTTTATATATTTTTTAAAATTTTTCATAAATATTAATCTTTTCATTTAGATTTATTTATGATCAAAATTTTTGACTAATGTGAATACATATCTATAATATAGGCTTTCAGTTAATTTTAAAAAAAAAATTCAAAAATTTAATAAAGGGTGAATCTAAGTGAAAAAAATTAACATGTAGTAAAGTTCCTATTAAATAAATTATATAAAATATAAAACTTGTTTCAATTAAAAAAAATTATACAATAATTTTTATCATAATATATTTATCTAAAAAGGTATAGTTTTCATTGAAAATGAAATTTTATAATTTGGAAAATTATTAAAATAAGTAGTGCTATTAGAATTTTCTTTATATGTTGACATTTTGTGTGTATATATTAAGTGTATTTGAATATAAAAATATTATTCTCTATAAAAATTTTATATTTTAAATAAGCGAATTTATTTTTCACTCATAAAAAAAGAAATAAAAGTGATATGGAAGATTAAAAGTAAAAAATGATATGAATTTTAAAAATAAAAAACTTCAAGGACTCAAAGAAAATATTTTATATTAAAAAATTACACTTTAGTCCATGATTTGACAACAAAACCAATGGAGGGATGAATTAGTATAACGTAAACAAAACTAAGAGATGTCATAATATATTATCAAAACAGGAGGGATCAACTAATATATTTGAGTAACCTCAAGGGGATTTTAGTAATTTATTCTTAAAAAATATATTCAATTTAGTTTTTGAAATTTTAAATTTTTTTATTAATTCTTTATGATTTAAATCCTTTAAAATTGCCGGAATAACTCAATTAAACTTATTAAAAAAATTTAAAATAATATATTTTCAATGGTTTTTTTTATCTAGTTGAGATGTGGATGCACAATATTATATACATAAAAGTTTAAAAATGATAATAAAATTTGTAGTGGAATAAGTATATTTTAATTTTTCATTAAATAAAAAAATACAAAAAAATCAATACAAAAAATTATACATAATAAAATATTATTTAATAAAAAGACATGAGATATGTAGTCAATGAAGTACTGGGTACTGGGTAAAGGTTATAAAATTCGTTGAATAAAAATAAATAAAAAGATTTATTATAAGCAATCATATCCTCTCTTAATTATTACTCAATAAATTAACAATTAACAATTCTATTAACTAATATATATATTTTTCAAATGAGTAAAAACGACAATTACATATATTACTATTATTAAATTATTTGTCATCATCAAAATAATTTAGATTCTTACATATTGGAAAAAATATAATAGACCTTAATCATATTTGAATAATATTTGAATTATAATTAACTAATTAAAACCATTTTTAATTTTTCTATAAATAGATAATAAAAAATCAAAAAATGAACATAAATAAGTGTAAAGGCTGGTCTTTCTCCTTTATTGGTTTAGTAGCCCAAGAATAATCTTTTAATGGGCTACTAAGGTAGCACTAACAATTGTTATACTATAGATTTATGTCTATATTGCAATATGGATCATACATGAGTGAATTAAAAAGGCAAAACACACTTTTTCTTTTTTACGTTTTTATTTTTTTTTTATTATTTAACTCGAGCAAGAATGTTATGACCTAATATTTTAAATTATAAAATATATTTCGGAATACGCAATATTAATAATTTTAAATTTAATCGTATATTATTATCGTTAATTACTAATGTTAATTACGTATTTTATTTTTAGTGAATTATTTATGTAAAATATATATTATTTTAGAAGTATATTATTTAAATATTAGGATTAATATTATTGGTGTTATTTTTAATATTATTATTTTAAGTACCTTATTATTATTTTTGTTGTTTGATATTATTGTGAGCATTATTTTTATTATTAAATTATTTCACTATTATTATTAATATTATTATTTTCAATTGTTAATATTATATTATTAAATTGTATTGTTATTGTTATTGTGTGTTATATGTATTTGTATATATATATATATATGGGTATACTTTAGTGTAGGGTATATAATTAAAGTAAAATTTACACACACACACACATATATATAAAGAACAAAAACACAGAAACCACCATCTTCCTCCCCTGTTCATTTTCTTTATCTTCTTCCTCCCATCTTCAACCATCATTGCGCCTCCCTTCCAGCTCATCGGATTGCCACCATGACCACCACCAGCATCGCCTCGTCTTCTCCTTCTTCACTTCATGCCACTAGCTTCTTCCTTTTCTGCCATTGTTTCTAGTGGATCGTGAGCATGCACAGTAGATTGGTGATGTTCTTGATAGCTCCAACTCCTATTCTTGGTCTCTATCGATTCCTCTAGCTCCGGCCAAGTCGAATCCAAGCTCCGTTCAAGCTCATAGTTGTCCATTTGTGAGTGTTTCTTAGTTTTTTGGTTTATGGCTATTAGGGTTTTCAATTTTTTTTAGGTTAAATCTTGTTGATTCTTAGAAACTTCCTTCACTAATGTTGATCCTAGTAGCTTAATCTCTCAAGAAATATTTTTGTTTAAATTTTGAAATTTATGTGATTTTGGGTAATTTTGAGTATTTTATTATTAAATTATTGTATTTTTGTTAATTAGGTTAATTAATTGTTTTGACTATAAATTTGGTATTTTTAGTGTTAGTATATTATATTATTGATTTAAGTGTTGAGAAAATAATTTTTAGGTTATATTATATAATTTTTAGGAATATTTTTGTATTATGGAAATATTGGAATTCTATGTTAGATATGTATTTTAGTTAAAATATTGTTGAATTATATGTTTTAAGTAATGTTAGAATAATTTATGGTGACAAAATTATTTTTTTGATTTTATATAAATTTTTGAGGAATTATTTAGTATTATCTGTTTTTTTTAATTATATAGGTTAATTGTGGGTTTTTGTGGAAATTGTAGTTAAATATTATAATTTATATGATTTTTTAGGGTATTAAAATGATTTTTATAAATTATTTATTATTTATTATTTTTAACTAATTAATATTAATTTTTGAAAATTATATTCAAATAATATATTATTTACTAAATTGGTGATTAAATGGATTTTTAATAACTTTTAATATATATTTATGCTATTTAAACTATTTGAATATATAAAAGTGAATTTTATTATTTTATGTTAAATAATTGAGAAATTGGATTTTTGATAATATTATATTATTATTTGGGATTTTTATTTAATAATTGTGAAATAATTATATTTAGTGTTTTAATGTTTTATATTTTGGTGTTTTATTGATATTTGTGAATTTTAATGATTTTTAAAATATTATTATATGTATTTGATTATTCGTGAATTGTGAATTTCGGTTGGGAAATTGTGTAGTTTGGGGTCCCAACCGAAGGTGTTGAGTGTTTTGTGTTAGAAGTGCATTTTTCCTGCAGGATCAGCTCTACTTTTTAGTAGAGAGATGTTCGTTTTACAAAGGAGGTACTATCGAATTTTCGATTAAATTCTTATAAAACGTGATGTTGAGTCGATTCTGAGTTCCGTGTTTTGTTTGAGTTTCACATTCCTAGACTGAGTCTTCTTTTAGAAATTCTCAGAATATTTAGTTAGATTATATTATGATGTTGCGATTATTTATTTTTCTTGTTACACCGAGATCGAGGCCTATCAAACCAAGCTCGTCCAGTCAGTCTCAAGGAGCGCAAACATGTGAGATGTTATCTTATATATATATTGCATTTAGGATGCATGATTTAGAATATTCATGTTTTAATATGTATTTATTCATGAATTGTTTTATTAAATGTTTAGTATATGTTAGGATATTTTTAGTATATTTTTTATATATTTCAAATAAATGCATGTTATATTTTCTATATATACTTAGAATGTTTTTTCGTATATTACTAGTTTTTATTTGACATATTTTTATGGTTGATTTCGAATTTATTTAACAAATATATACTTGAAATATACTTAGTTTATTTTAGATATATTTCTAATATATATATGGTTTATTTTGTTATTATGAATGTTATTATGCATTATTTATTTTTCCATATGTATGTTTAATTTTAATTTAAGGATATCAATAGAACGTGCTACCTAGTGGGTAGCACTAGGACCGTGTATGTACCGGTGCAATGGATTTAGGGTTGAGTTGTGAATGACTTGAGGTGATATATGACTGATTGATTGATTTGAGTTTGATATGATTGAATAGTTTGGTTACTAGAGCTCAGTTGACCTAGTGTCTTGGGGCCAATCACACTGACAGTGAGACTGTTGGAGCTTAGTTGACTTAGTGTCTCAAGGCCAGTCTACTATCCAAAATGGAATAAGAGAATTAATTTCGAATTAAGTGAGTCTATATATCTAGAGTGATTTTTTTTATTGAGGTTGCACTTAAATAGGGTTCTATTTGATCCTTCAATAAAACAAAATATTTTTCAGCATTTATTATATAAAGTGATTTTAGCATCTGTGTGAACTACTTGTATATATATTTATTATATATACCGATGATTGATTGCATATGACAATTCACTCAGCGAGGTCTGACTCCCCTTAGTTGTTGATTTTTACAAGACATTCTTCTTCCTTAGACCTCAGTAGTAGGCTCATCCGCCGGACTTCTTCTGCCCCGGCTTGTCTATATAAATTACTTACTTGATTTTATTGTACTCTAGAAAATTGCAGTAGTAGTAGTACTTTGTATTTGTAGAATATTGATTATTATTTCAGAGGTCTTTATCTGAATATTGTATGTGAATATTTTATTTTATGATATGACAAAAGTTTTTATTATTGTTTTGATTTAAAATTTTAATTATGGTGCATATTTTATTGATTTATTGCATGCTTTTATTCTTTTAAGGCTTGCTACGGGTTCCGAATTTGAAAGAATTCTCATTTCCCTAGTGCCAGTTATGACTCCCGATGTGGGTCGTGACAAAGAAGAAGAAGGTGATAATAAAAACAAACTTGCAGGTCTAACACGTGCAAATATATAATTTTTTTTGTTTATTATTTAATTACTATAAGTTCTTTAGTTAACTTATATAGGTTAATTAATTAAATATTGTAGGTTCATCACTTTTAATACTTATATTCATTATTCTACATAGTTCATTAATCAAATATCATAGGTTCATTAGTCAAATACCATAGGTTCATTAGTTAACTCATGTAGGTTTATTAGTTAAATACTATAGGTTCATCACTTATGAATTTGACAAATGTTATATTAAATTATGATGAATCTTGACTCTATAACAAATAAATCTTTGAGTTTCAACTAACGAATCGATGTGCACAAAATAATAAACCTATAGTTTATAACCAACCAAACAAAAAAACACATAAAAATTGGAAACAAAAAAATAGAAAAATAAAGAAAAAAAATAATTAAAGATTCAAACAATAAAAAGCATCCAGAGTCTTGTGTTTATCATAGAAAAAATCAAGATTTATCTTAGAAAAAATCACAAAGAAACAAAACTAGTAATATAAATGATAATAAATTTAAAACGAGCAACTTAAAAGAAGAGCAATACATGCAATGATAAAAAAGAACAAAGATCACAAAACTGAGAGGAGATGACACATTAAAAACATCTAAAACTAAAATTGGAACTACAAATTAAAAAACCACGTGCATGGATAAAACTGAAAAACAAATTAAAAAAATACACTTGAAATAAGAACAAAGATAAAAATGCAAGAAAATCACAGTAAGGAAAAAAACAAATTGGAGAGCTTAATCAATTAGTTTCTTAACAACAGGAAACGTAGATGTTGGGGAATTTGTTGGCGAAGATAGAGATGCTGACACTGGTACCGCAAGTGATGAGGAAAAGGATAAAAACACGAAGAAGGAAATGAAATTGCACAATGAGAGATAAAAGCAATGAGGGAGAAAAAAGAGAGTGTGTTTTAAGATTTAAAGTATACACATGTGTGACACATTAGAGACACAATGCATAATGGAAAGGGGTCAATGATATAATTTGCCCACTAAGGCGGGATGCCTTATTACTAAGGCAGCGCTTTAGTAGCATAAAAGGTGCCTTAGTAACATAAAGTTTTTTTTTTTTTGGACCACATTGTAGGATTTTTTCCACCAATATTCCAAACTATTGGCATGATTTCTCAAATATGGAAATCATTGCTGACATGAGAGAACGTGGAGCATAAGAAGGAGGACTAGTTGGGAGAGAAGAATAAAAAGAAAAAATTAGAAGGAGAGAGAAGGAAAAAAACAAAGAGAACTTCTGAATAGCAAAAAAAGAGAGAAGAGAGTTAAAACTCAAAAACAAGAGAGTGGGGAACCAAAAAGAAAGTGTGGTGAACCAATAGAAAGAGGGCAACTACAAAAGAGAGAGGTAAACAAAGAGAAAAGAAAGGTCAACCATATAAAAACAACATAAAAAGAAGGAGAATGTGAAAAAAAACTTAAGGAAAAGAAGAAGATGATAGAGATCAAGACTTGACAGAGGGAGAGGACTTTGGATTTTGTACACTTTTTGAAGCTTATTGCAATCATTCTAAAACTTCTAAGCCAAAAATAGGGAGCCAAGCAGTGTTAAAAACAGTAACACCTCTTTCAAATTATTTTTTGCATTCTTTTGATATTTCATGACAATTTAATATGAAGTTTTTTCAAGGAATGAAAAATAAACTCTAATTTTATATTTAATAAGATGGTGTGATTATTTGTCTGGATATATTTATTTTTGTTACTTATGAAAATTTAATTATTGTTTTTATTTAGTTCTTTTATTTGCTTGGATGTATTTATTTTAATTCTTTTGTTCCAATTCTGCATTATGTTCAAAACCGGAATGCAGTAGGTTGACGCCTTACAAATAAGGCATGGCCTTAGTGCATAAAGGCGTTGTCTAGTTCACCTTAGTGTGTTAAAGCTATGTCTCATCACTAAAATGCCTCCTTTACATGGTCAGGATAAATCTTGATATAATTAGGTTTTCAATTATTTTTAGACTTTTTCTTTTAATTTTTTATTCTTGCGAGTTCGGGGTTTTGCTATTTATAGGTTCTCATTAATTTTCTCACTTTAAACTTTATTTGTGTTGCTAGATTAGATATCTATTTTTAATTTGGATCTGTTTTTTACATGTTCAATTTGGTTTGACATTTTATCCAATTACTTCATGCATTTTGTTTATTTAATAAATTTTGCATCTCTTATTATAAGTTTCTAGTGATAATTTAGTATATTCTCTTAAACCATTCTTATGTATTGAACTAATTGCATCTTTCGGTGCATGTCATCCTTAGTTCTATATTTAATGGTATTTTATGTTTGATATTTTATGAACTAACTACGTGTCTCTTCTTGTAAGTTTTATTTTATTTTGGGGGGACTATATCATTTCATGATGATGAGTAAAGTAGTAGCATTTAGCTACTGTTTATTAATTTTATTTCATTTAATTTTTTTATTTTTATTTTATATTTATTTGCATGTAAAAAAGGAATTGTAACTCATTTCTCCTCCCTCTTTTTTTTGTGCGCACTTCTATTTACTTATTTTATTCATTTATTCCATTGTTTAAATGTATGCATGTAATATCCTGAGTTTTTAAATATTTTTATACTGTATTGAGATATACAGTGCTAATAATTTTGTATATAATTATAATATTTTTATGAGTTTGTTATTTAGTTAAAACTAATTTTAATTTTTTATATTATTTTAAGTACTTTACATAAAAAATTTTCGGAAATTGTATTTTCATGTAAATTAACATGTAAATAATTTAATATTAATTATTTTAAATATATTTACGAATTTGCATGAGTTCATGCATTATTTTAATTGTTGTATTAAAATATATACATATACATGCATATATATATACATATATATATATATAATAATTTTAGGGTTTATTATTATTATTATTTAATTATGTATATATTATAAAGTTTATTATTAATATGTGATATATATGTATATGTATATTTTTATATATTTATTATTTGTGATGTACAATTATTTGAAATATAATAATATATAATATTATAATTAAAGTTAAAGTTATATATATATATATATATATATATATATATATATATATATATATATATATATATATATATATATATATATATATATATATATGTAGTTTGTTAAAATTACAAGAATTGGCCCCGACCCTTTCTCCCTCACGCCCGACGTCCAACCACCATCACCACTGCCTGTCACGCCGTTTCATCACCGTCGGTGTGCCACCTTCGTCCTCAGCCATCCCTGCCGCCAGCAGCTCCCTATTCCATCGGTGTGTATTCTTGAAGTGTATTTCTTTGCAGGACCGACTCTACTCTTTAAGTAGAGAGATATCCGTTTTACAGGAGAGGTTCTGTCAAATTTTTGGTAGAATTCTCGTAAAACGTGATGTCCGGTCGAACTCTCATCCTAATTCTATGTTTAGTATTCTAGATCGAGTCTTTAGAACTTCTGTTAGATTTATTCTGATTCCTATCATTATTTGTTTGTTTAGTTGCGCCAAGACCGAGGCCTAGTGAACCAGGCCCGTCAGACCCATCTCGAGGAGCGCAATAAATAGTGAGTTGTTATTTTATATATATATGCTCTAGGGTGCATGATTTTAGAAATATATGTGTTATTTTGATTAAATATGCATAATGATTTAATTAGCACGTAAGTTTATTTTTAGATTATTTTGGTTTATTTTTGATTTATTTTCGGTATATTTTAAACTATATGCATGTTTTATTAATGAATTATGTTTAAAATGTTTTTGAATATATTTCTAGTTTATTTTGTAATTTAATTGGATTTATTTGACGTATATATACTCGAAATATACCTGGTTTACTTTTGGTATATTTGTAGTATATGTATGGTTTATGTTGCTATTTTATTTAAATTCATGCATTATTTATTTTTATGAATGTATGTTTTATATTTAAAATGAAGGATATCAATAGAATGTGCTACCTAGTGGGCAGCACTAGGACCAAGTACGTACCGGTACGCCAATAGTATTTAGGCTATATTACTAACCTGTTTGAGGATATTGATTGGATTTGATTATTTGATGTGTGAGAAATGATTTGGGAGTGTGATTGCTGAAGCTTGGTTGACTAAGTGTCTCAGGGCCAATCACATTGACAGTCAGACTGCTGGAGCTCAGTTGACTTAGTGTCTCGGGGTCAGTCTACTGTCCAAATGGAATAGGTGAATATATTTGGAATAAGTGAGCCTGTATGGCTAGAGTGTTATCTAACATTGTTTTGAGGTTGCGATTTCTAGGGTTCTATTTGATCCTTCATAAACAATGATTTTCAATAAAATATATATAAAATGATTTTGTTGCATCTATGTATATTTGCTTGTATATTTATATATATATATATATATTGTGTATATTTGACTGTGTGCATTGCCACTTCAATTCACTCAGTGACGTCTGACTCCCCTCTGTTGACTATTTTTCAGGAGAGTCATTGTCATCAGACCTCAGTAGCAAACCCATACACCGGATTTCTTCCGCCCCGGCTTTATTATGTAAACTGCTCACCTGAGTTTTATTTTATTAATCTAGACACTACAGTAGTTGTAAAATTGAAAAAGACGTTGTATTATATTTGTATGAGTTATGTACTTTAAATATTTGGACTGGATTTGTATTAAAAGTTTATTTATATATATGAGATGAGTTGTTGATTTAAATCCCATGGTAGATTATTATTTAATTATTTATGATATTATTTCCACTGCACAATTTATTATTTATGTTATTATTATTATTGCATGGTTTATTTTATTTTAAGGCTTGCTATGGGTTCCGGATTCGAAAGAATTCCTATTCTCTAGCGCCGATCATGACCCCTATTTTAGGTCATGACAGAGTTGGTATTAGAATATGATTTTCTGTGTTAGGGCTTAATTGTGTGAGTCATGGCCCTAGTTTTCAAAGTTGTGTTTTCTGTTGAACTACTGCAGTGAATTAGGTTCGAGTATGTCTTGATGAGTATTCCTTGCTTTAGTTTTCTGCATTATCCCTCTGTTGTCTATTTTTTTGAATTGTTCTGTTTGTCTTTTCAGGATGAGGAGGCGAGCGCATGTTGCTCCACCCGTCGTTGAGGCCAAGGATGACGAGTCTTTTTAGGATGGGGTTTTACCTCATGAGTAGCCAGTTAGACGTAAAGGTCATGGTAGAGGTAGACATCAAGGAGCGGTAGGTCGCCATAGGTAGAGAGAGATACAGGATGAAGAGCCTGTTAAGCCTGAGTTTGAGGATCCTGTACCTCCAGTCGTTCCGCCTATTCAGGCTGCCTATCAGTAGGGTATGTCTGACCCTGAGGCAGCTCTGTTCTATACCAGAGTTGGCAGGATTGCGTTCGATGGGACTTCTGATCCGTTAGACTTTCTACACATGATCGAGACTAAGGCTCAGACTGCTCATATCGAGTACCAGTGGATTATGATCGTTGAGTTGTCTGTCGAAGGACCAGCCCTAGACTGCTTCATTCAGATGATCCAGCCCTATATGATGACGATGACCTGGGCTCAGTTTCGAGAGTGGTTTATGAGGAGGTTTTGCTCAGAGCCTCTCTGTATGAGTGATCATCTTCGGTTGACCAGCATTTCTCATGGTGATCGATCTATAGAGGAGTACCCCAAGAGTTCCTTCGGCTGGGTAGATATGTAGAGGATCTAATGCGAGATCAGTAGTTCGCAGTCACTACCTATGTCACTGGATTGGGATCTGCATTTGCTGGTATGCCTACAACAGGCCTTACTCTAGAGTCTGTGATTGAGTTGGCCAAGGAGATTAAGCTGAGGCTAGTTAGGCAGGGAGCGATGCCTGATTATTACCAGCTGGGAGTTCAATCGAGTGGATTGTAGGCTACTCCGTATTCTAGTTTTCATGTTGGTTTGAGTAGTCAGCAGAGTTAGAGACAGCAGTAGCGAGTGCATCGGAGCAGCAGATATGGCCATGGAGGTTAGCGTAGACCGTTCAGATTCGGGTCAGGTGCTTCGAGCAGCAGCAGTGGTCATAGATCTGGGTCAGCTGCCAGTGTTTGCCAGACCTACGGTAGAGTCCATCAGGGACCGTGTTACCTGACACCACTGACATGCTTCAGATGCGGGCAGACAGGACATTATGCCAAATCGTGTCCTTACTCCGGGTATCAGCAGCCGTAGATTCCGCGATTCCCACAGCAGTCGATTACTAGTGCTACACCCGTACCATTTCAGTTGCCTCCAGCCCAGCATCAGAGTTCCACTCAGCTTGTTCCATAGCAGGGTCATGGTAGAGGTGCTAGAGGAGGTGCCAGAGGTGTTGGCCAGACTTCTACCAGTCAGTAGGGAGGTCGAGGATAGGCCAGAGTTTTCCACCTTACTCAATAGGATGCTCAGGCATCTAATGCAGTCATGGCAGGTATTGTTTCTATTTGTTACCTAGATGCATAGGTTTTATTTGATCCGGGTGCCACACATTTGTTTGTTTCTCCCATATTTGCTTCCAAGTCTTATTGGCAAGCTTCGAGGATGGCTTTTCCTTTGTCTGTTGCCACTCCTCTAAGCGATTCCTTAGACACCGATATTGTTCTTTCTGGTTATCCAGTTCTCGTGGGAGGTAGAGAATTACCCATTGATTTGATTCTGTTGGATGTAATGGAGTTTGATGTTATTCTGGGTATGGATTGGTTATCTCAGCACTATACCGTGGTAGATTGTTAGAATAAAGAGGTGACTTTCAGAATTCCTGATGAAGAAGATTTTAAGTTTATGGGTGATAGGAGTTCAGCACCTTAGAATCTTATTTCTGCTATTACAGCTAGGAAGTTACTAAGGAAAGAATGTCAGGGATATTTAGCATTAGTTAGGGATACTTCAGTAGAGAAGTTATCACTCACAGATGTTCCCGTTGCCTGTGAGTTTCTTGATATTTTTCCTAAGGAGTTGCCAGGTTTACCACCTCACAGAGAGATTGAGTTATGTATAGAAGTGGTTCTAGATATTACTCCTATATCTATGCCACCCTATAAAATGGCTCTTGCAGAGTTGAAAGAGTTGAAGGAGCAGTTATAAGAGTTATTGGATAAGGGTTTTATTAGACCCAATGTTTCTCCTTAGGGTGCACCAGTCCTGTTTATGAAGAAGAAGGATGGTACCCTGAGACTATGCATTGACTATAGAGAGCTGAATAAGGTGACAGTGAAGAGTAAGTATCATCTCCCGAGGATAGATGACTTGTTTGATCAGCTACAGGGTGCACAGTTCTTTTCTAAGATTGATCTAAGGTCGAGTTATCATCAGCTGTGGATTAGTGAAGCCGATGTTCCTAAAATGGCATTTCGCACTCGATATGGCCATTATGAGTTTCTGGTGATGTCTTTTGGTTTGACTAATGCACTAGCAGCTCTTATGGACCTGATAAATAGAGTATTCAGACCGTATGTGGATCAGTTTATGGTAGTCTTCATTGATGATATACTGATATATTCGAGGAGTATGGAGGAACATGTATATCACTTAAGGACTATATTACAAACACTGAGAGATCATCAGCTTTATGCTAAATTCTCAAAGTGTGATTTCTGGATGGAGAGTGTTTCTTTTCTTGGACACGTGGTGTCTAAAGAAAGTATCCAGGTTGATCCACAGAAGATTGAGGTAGTGTCTGAGTGGCCTAGACCGACTTCTATTACTGAGATTCAGAGTTTTCTGGGTTTAGCCGGGTATTATAGGCAGTTTGTGCAGGATTTTTCCAGAATTGCAACCCCTTTAACTCGCTTGACTGAGAAGAATGTTAGATTCGAGTGGTCAGAAGCTTATGAGAACAGTTTTCAATTATTGAAGGAGAAGTTGACCATAACTCTAGTGTTAGCTTTGCCTAATAGTGTGGACAAGTTCATAGTTTATTGTGATGCCTCTAGAGTTGGCCTTGGTTATGTGTTGATGCAGAATGGTAAGGTGATAGCCTATGCTTCGAGGCAATTGAAGAAGCATGAGCATAACTATCCTACACATGACCTTGAAATGGCTGCAGTGATCTTTGCTTTGAAGATTTGGAGACATTATCTGTATGAGATGACTTGTAAGATATTTACTAATCATAAGAGCCTTAAGTACATTTTCCAGCAGAGAGATCTGAATCTGAGGCAGAGGAGATGGTTGGAATTATTAAAGGATTATGACTGTGAGATATTATATCATCCGGGCAAGGCTAATGTGGTAGCAGATGCCTTGAGTAGAAAGTCCTCAAGCAGTCTTGCTCACATCAGTGTTGAGAGGAGACCGTTGATCTAGGAGTTGCATTTATTGGTGGATCAAGGTCTAATGATGAAGATTAGTAGGTCAGGTGGACTGCTAGCTCAATTTAAGGTGCGATATGTACTGAGGGATAGGATTAAAGCAGCTCAGAGCTAAGATCCTATTCTAGAAGAGCTTACAGAGATGTTCGAGCAGGGAAGTTCACTGATTTCACACTCGATGATGATGGTGTGTTGTGGATCAGTGGTAGATTGTGTATTCCTAATGTGGATGATTTGAGAGTAGAAATCCTAGAGGAAGCACATTCTACAGCCTATAGCGTACATCCGGGTGTCACTAAGATGTACCACAGTATCAGAGATTTATACTGGTGGGACGGATTGAAGAAGGATGTCGCTGATTATGTTGCTAAATGCCTGACGTGTCAGTAAGTGAAAGCTGAACATCAAAAGCCTTCTGGGAAGCTTCAGCCTCTTCCTATTCCCGAGTGGAAGTGGGAAAGGATAGCTATGGATTTTGTGGTTGGTTTACCTCGTTCTAAGGATGGATACGATTCCATCTAGATGATTATAGACAGGTTGACGAAGTCTGTACATTTCTTGCCTGTGAAAGCCACCTATTCTGTAGCTAGATTGGTGAAGATATATATGAAGCATATTATGTGCCTTCATGGAGTACCTGTGTCCATTGTGTCAGACAGTGGCTCAGTGTTTACCTCTTATTTTTGGCAGAAGTTACAGGAAGCGATGGGCACTAGGTTAGATTTTAGTACTGCTTTTCATCCTCAGACAGATGGTCAGTCTGAGAGGACTATCTAGACACTAAAAGATATGTTGAGGATGTGTGTCCTGGATTTAGGAGGTAGCTGGGATGATCATTTGCCTCTTGTTGAATTTGCATATAATAACAGCTACCATAGCAGTATTGGCATGGCATCGTATGAGGCGTTGTATGGAAGGAAGTGTAGATCCCTTCTGAGTTGGGATGAGATTGGGGAAAGAGCTTTGATTGGACCTGAGATGGTTCAGGATGCTGCAGAGAAAGTCGCCATGATTAAGCATAGATTAGAAACAGCAGTTAGTAGGCAGAAGAGCTATGCGAATCCTAGGCGCAGAGATGTAGAGTTTCAGATTAGGGACTATGTTTTTCTAAAGGTGTCTCCGATAAAGGGTGTGATGAGATTTGGCAGGAAAGGTAAGTTGGCACCGAGATATATCGGACCATTTGAGATTCTAGAGAGAGTTGGCACTATTGCATATTGGTTGGCTTTGCCTCCGAGTATATCACAGGTGCATCTGGTGTTTCATATCTCGATGCTGAGGAAGTATATCTCAGACCCTTCACACGTGTTGCAACCCGATAACATAGAAGTGAATGAAGATTTGACATTTGTGGAAGAACCTGTGGCGATCGTTGATTATCAAGTTCAACAGTTGCGCTCGAAACAGATTCTGATGGTCAAGGTTTGGTGGCGTAGCAATAAAGTTGAGGAGCATACGTGGGAGACTGAAGCTAATATGCAAGCTTCTTACCTGTATCTCTTCACTTCTTGATTTTATAATCATTCTTTTCTGGAATTCGGGGATGAATTCTTGTAAGGGGGGAAGACTGTAATATCTCGAGTTTTTAAATATTTTTATACTGCATCGGGATATGCCGTGTTAATAATTTTGTATATAATTATGATATTTTTATGAGTTTGTTATTTAGTTAAAACTAATTTTAATTGTTTTATATTATTTTAAGTACTTTATGTAAAATTTTCCTAGGAATCGTATTTTCGGGGAAATTGACACGTAAATAATTTAATATCAATTATTTTAAATAGATTTACGAATTTGCATGAGTTCATGCATTATTTTAATTGTTGTATTAAAATATATACATATACATGCATATATATATACATATACATATATATATATATATATATATATATATATATATATATATATATATATATATATATAATAATTTTAGGGTTTATTATTATTATTTAATTATGTATATATTATAAAGTTTATTATTAATATGTGATATATATGTATATGTATATTCTTATATATTTATTATTTGTGATGTACAATTATTTGAAATATAATAATATATAATATTATAATTAAAGTTAAAGTTATATATATATATATATATATTTTTTTTTTTTTTAAATTACAAGAATTGCACCCGACCCTTTCTCCCTCCCTCACGACGTCCAACCACCATCACCACCGCCTGTCACGCCGTTTCTTCACCATCGGTGTGCCACCTTCGTCCTCAGCCATCCCCGCCACCAGCAGCTCCCTATTCCTTCGTGTTTTGGCCGGAAAAAGCTAGAGATTTCGAAACTTCTTATCACCGTCGATCAAGCACTTTCCAGCCACCATTTTCGACACCGCCGGTCTCTATCTTCTCCTTGAGCTCCGGTGAGTGTGATTCCAAGCTTTGTTTCACTTAAAATGGTCTAGATTTCCTTAGGTTTTAATTTTTCAATTTCTGCCTATTAGGGTTCTTGATTTTTTTGAGCTTCAATTTGATTGATTCATGAAAACTTCCTTCACAAACTTTGATCCTTGTAGCTCAATCTATACTCTGTAATTTATGTGGAATTTTTGGAATTTATTTTGATTTTTGGGTATTTTTTATTATTTTATTAATATTTTCTAATTTTTAAAAATTAATTAATTAAATTATGAAATTGTATTTTATGTTAATTACAGGTTTTGAAATTAATTATAGAAATTTATTTGTAATTTTTGTGAATTTTTATGTATTTATTTTGAATTTATTTAGTTTATGTAATTTTGAAAAATAGAGTTAATTATGTGTTTAATTGAAATTAATTGGCTAATTGTGTATATTTATTGATATTATTGAAATATATGTTGAGAAAATTAATTTTTTGCAATTATATTATTTTTGGTGAATTTTTTAGTAATTTTAGCAAATAAATATATATATAGGGGTATTTTGGTAATTTTACACTAAATTGGCTAAAAATGTAATTAAATTGGTTTTAATAGTTATTTAGGGTATAAAAATGATTTCTACAAATTATTTAGTATTTTTAACTAATTAAAACTATTTTTCATAAATTATTTTTAATTATATATATAATATATGATTTTTCTAATAAAATGAGTTTTTATCGGTTTTTAACATGTTTTAGGGTTAATTAAGTAATTTGAATTTATAAAATATATTTTTATTATATAAGGATATTTTTGATATTTTATAAATATTCCATGAATTGTGAACCTCGGTCAGTGATTTATAGTTTGGAGTCCGACCGAGGGATTATGATTGTGAATTCTGTGTATTCTTGAAGTGTATTTCTTTGCAGGACCAGCTCTACTCTTTGAGTAGAGAGATGTCCGTTTTACATGGGGGGTTCTACCGAATTTTTTATAGAATTCTCGTAAAACGTGATATCCGGTCGAACTCTAATCCTAATTCTATGTTTAGTATTCTAGATCGAGTCTTTAGAACTTCTGTTAGATTTATTCTGATTTTTATCATTATTTGTTTGTTTAGTTGCGCCGAGATCGAGGCCTAGTGGACCAGGCCCGTCGGACCCATCTCGAGGAGCGTAATAAATAGTGAGTTATTATTTTATATATATATATATGCTCTAGGGTGCATGATTTTAGAAATATATGTGTTATTTTGATTAAATATGCATAATGATTTAATTAGCACGTAAGTTTATTTTTAGATTATTTTGGTTTATTTTTGGTTTATTTTCAGTATATTTTAAACTATATGCATGTTTTATTAATGAATTATGTTTAAAATATTTTTGAATATATTTCTAGTTTATTTTGTAATTTAATTGGATTTATTTGACTATATATACTCGAAATATACCTGGTTTACTTTTGGTATATTTTTAGTATATATATGGTTTATGTTGCTATTTATTTAAATTCATGCATTATTTATTTTTATGAATGTATGTTTTATATTTAAAATGAGGATATCAATAGAAGGTGCTACCTAGTGGGCAACACTAGGATTGAGTACGTACCGGTATGCCGATAGTATTTAGGCTATATTACTAACCTGTTTGAGGATATTGATTGGATTTGATTATTTGATGTGTGAGAAATGATTTGGGAGTGTGATTGCTGGAGCTCAGTTGACCAAGTGTCTCAGGGCCAATCACACTGACAGTTAGACTAATGGAGCTCGGTGGACTTAGTTTCTCGAGGCCAGTCTACTGTCCAAATGGAATAAGTGAATATATTTGGAATAAGTGAACTTATATGGCTAGAGTGTTGTCTAACACTGTTTTGAGGTTGCAATTTTCTAGGGTTCTATTTGATCCTTCATAAACAATGGTTTTTAGTAAAATATATATAAAATGATTTTGTTGCATTTGTGTGTATTTGCTTGTATATATATATATATATATATATATATATATATATATATATATATATATATATATATATATATATATATATATATTGTGTATATTTGACTGTGTGCATTGCCACTTAGTTATACATGTATATATATTATAGCAATTCACTCAGTGAGGTTTGACTCCCCTCCATTGACTATTTTTCAGGAGAGTCATCGTCATTAGACCTCAACAGCAGACCCGTACGCCAGATTTCTTTCGCCCCTGCTTTATTATGTAAACTGCTCACCTGAGTTTTATTTTATTAATCTAGACACTGTAGTAGTTGTAAAATTAAAAAAGATGTTGTATTATATTTGCCTGAGTTATGTACTTTAAATATTTGAACTGGATTTGTATTAAAAGTTTATTTATATATATGAGATGAGTTATTGATTTAAATCCCGTGGTGGATTATTATTTAATTATTTATGATATTATTTCCATTGCATAATTTATTATTTATGTTATTATTATTATTGCATGGTTTATTTTATTTTAAGGCTTGTTACGGGTTCCGGATTCGAAAGAATTCCCATTCCCTAGCGCCGGTCATGGCCCCTGTTTTGGGTCATGACAATGCACTCTTGATAAATATTGTAAATCACACCAAAATTTCATGAAAATAGATTAATTAATAACATGGACTCAATTGTAAAATTTAAAAATTTTACAAAGGCAATTGCAACTTTTCATACTAATAAAGAAATAATTAAATAATTAAAAATAATAAAATACGAAACATAATCAGAGGCCAATTGCAATGTTGGATAGGCATTCCAAAAGCCCATACTTAGTTTTTGAACTCAATCTCTAAGGACGGCTATTAGGCTCTCCATGGGATCCAATTATTGTTAAAATGTGTCTTGGGTATCATTCGGGGGGCGAATCCTATCTTCAATTTGGGCTTAAAGCCCATATTATATTTCCTAGTAGACCTTGAGCTTACATAGTGTCGTGGTCACTCAACACTTGGTCGCGCATTGAACCTTATCGCCTAAGTGATGACTTAACTAGGGATATAGAAATTGATTTCAGTATTTTGTGTTATATCATTTTTAATCATTTTGTTATTTCTCTTGCAAATATAATACCTTTTCACATAATGTATACTTAGTCCCAAATAACTTGATTCATAAACATTGCTTTGTTACTCGTGTTTCACTCAAAGCTAGTGGTAGGGTATATGGCTATTGTTACTCATGGCACATACTAATCCTACGTCATATGGACCTTTAAGTGGGGAGACATGATGGAGGTATATCACTGTGGGAGCCTAAACCTTTCACCTAAGACTTAGCCTATGTAGTGACTTAGTAACTTCTCCTAGGTTTTCTCCCTGAATGCGTGTTTTTTATGACATATAGTAGTCCTACTTATAAAGTTTAAGCCCACTAATGATGGAGTATTCTAGGTTGGGCCTTACCTGCCTATTATGGCCTCTTATATTGGACTTTGATTTTATTAGAGGGATTTGCTACTTTTTTGCTATAATTGTCATGAGAAAATATTCATATGTCAGTTTTGTTATCCCCTAATGATAATCAAATTCAAACAAAAAATCTTAGGACAAAAGGCTCACCATTGAACGTATGTATAGAGGAATAAGGTTGGAAGGTATAGTTTGTATTTTTTTTATTTATACATAAATAAATAAGTAATGATTGTAAATACTTTGCATTTCATGCATACATGACATTCGTTGTAATTTTTAAAAATGCATTCTTTATAGCCATAAGCCTTTTCTTGTTTGGAAACAGATCTAGGGTAATTTGGCCCACTAATATCAAGGATCCAATCAAACAATTAGAATACTTTTTAGGGGAGCAGAATGTCACGACCCTTTAATTTTGATGTTGAATCTTTCAAGTAAGAACTTTTGAAAGAAATCAAAGATGAGACATGATAGATGATTAGAGACATGGTTATTAGAGAAGTAGGAACTAGGCCTATTAATGAAGAAGATTTTAAAATTAGGACCATCATTGGCAAGCCACTTAAAGAAAAGCTGAAAGCAACAAAAGATCCAATTGAACCAAAATGGATGAAAGACTTGAAAAGGAAAATGGATCAATTGCAAACTATGATGAAAAAGCACAAGCTTAATCCTGACTTTTCTAATATGGACTTGGATTTGGAGGAAGAAGAATCATTGCCCCCAAAATAAAAATTCCTAAATATGAAAAAGTACTCTAGCACTGATGATCCCCACCTATACATGAAGCAGTACATCACCTATATAAATGCCACTAGGTTGTCTAAGGCTCAAATTGTCAAACAATTTTCACTATCCTTATAAAGAGCTATTGTCAAGTGGTACTATAATCTGAATGCACATGTTCAATAAGACTGAAGGGAATTGTGTGCAATCTTTATTAAGTAGTATGGATTGAATTCTCAATTTAAAGTCTCTTTTAAAGAGCTATAAAATACAAAGCAAAGATTTAATGAGTTCTTTGTGCGTTTCTTGAATAGATGGAGAGGAAAGTTAGCACAAATGAAGTATAGGCCTGTAGAATCATATTAGTTACTCATAGCTATAGAAGCATGCAATCTAACTCTAGCCCACAAATTAAAGAATATGGGCATAAGGGGCTTCAAAGAGTTGTACTGTTTTGGAGTATAAATTAAAGTTGATTCAAATTTGAATACTCATGAAAAACTATTATCTTTTGAGGCTATAATAAATCAAAGCAATATTTTTTCTTAGTGCTAATAAAAGCATGATTATTTGATTTATATGATTATGAATTTATTATGATAATGCACATTGTATTATGCTTGAATGAGAGAGAGATTTAAAAAAAAGAAAGAGAAAAAAATCACATTAAATATAAAAATTAAAGATTGGGAATCGATATTCAATTTTTCTTTTGACATTGTAAACCTTATCTCTTCTTCTTTATGAAACAAATTGATCATATCCATTAAAAAAAAGAAGAGGAAAAAAAGAAGAAGAAAAAAGGGAAGAAAAAAAAAGGAAAAGAAAAAAATTTCTATTACTACCCACAAATATTCATTATGCTTGAAAGAGTTGATCCTATCTGACCCCTTTGGAAGATTATCTCCTAACAACCACCTTCATAAATCATGCCTCAATCACAAGTGACACTAATTTTTGAAAATTCATATCAAGTATGAGTTGAAAAATAGTTGGTTAGAAAACCTATAAAGGGCTGATCAATAACAAACATAATATTGTATGCATAGTTATAATGAAAGAGTAATTATATAAAATGGGCATGATTGATATGATGTTAGCACATAAAGTGTCCGACAAAGATTTTATAAGTATTAAATATGATCATAAGTTTTGCAGCAATTAATAACGTGGATGGTATAAATATTAGGTGCATCGATAGCAAGAGCATTAGATAGTAACAACATGAACATTGGATAAATCAATAACAAAAATAACAATCAATCATCAAAATGATTTTGCAACTACCTAGCTACGTTGAAAACTCTTGAAAAGGGGCAACCTAGGCAAAAAAGGGAAAATAAAGAAAAAAAATCAAAGACTCAGCTAGGTTGAAAACTTCCTAGGGCGATTTAGGCAAAAAAGGGAATATAAAATAAAGTTGATTGCATTTTTTAATTTAGGAGGTAATTATTAATATCATAAGGTTCCTTTTTATGATGCATTATATAAGCATTAAGAGTGACAGAGTCTTTTAGCAAATTCTTGAACTTTGGGGGGGGGGGGGGTAAAACAAAGTGTCTCTTCCATATTCAAAATCAAGTACAATCACAACAATCCTACGACAGCTAAAATAATCTTAGAGCACAACCAAGTAGGGGAGGCATTTGTTGTTGTTATCATCCCAATTTGATTATGAGGGGGTCTTAAATTTTATTCCATATGATAATATTAGTTTTAATAATAGTCTTTAATATACTCAATTTTTGAATTTGGATTCATTGATAAAATGAGGGCTAATTCTTGAAAATTAGCTCTAAACATAAAAGGCACTTGGCCAGTTAATACATGTAAAGTCACTTAAGATTTTTTGTTTTTTGATTATTAGCTCATGAGTACATGAAATTGTTTTGTAAAAATTATTTTTGAATCCATGCATATGCACAGTAGAACAATACATGGCTTTCACAAAATATTGCAGACACCACACGAGCTTATGTTGTCAAATCACTTTCGAAAGCTTTCAAAGATCAATATCATGCATACATCAGCTTTGAACCTTTTTATGAATGTGTGTTTTTTAAGAGTGAGTTAAGTCTAATGAATACAATGCAAACCAGTTATAATCCCTTGCCTAACGCCTTACAATATATTTAGTCGACCTTGTTTAATGCCTATAGGTTATATGGCACCTTAGACTAGACCTTGCCTAATGCCCCCAAAGGCTATATAACACATGTTTAGTTAACCTCGCCTAATGCTTCAAAGGCTATACAGTGCATTTAGTTGACCTTGCTTAATGCCCAGAGGCTATATGACACTTTTTAGTTGGCCTTACTTAATGCCTGAAAGGCTATATGACACATTTTAATTAACCTTGTCTGACGCCCTATAAGCTATGTGACACTTTTTAGTTGACTTTGCCTGACACCTTAAAGGCTATATGGCACACATTTTTAGTTGACCTCGCCTAACACCCTATAAGTTATATGGCGTATTTTCAATTGACCTCGCCTAACACCCTAGAGGCTATACGACATGTTTAGATGACCTCAATTAATGCTCCAGAGGCTATATAGTGCTTTTTAGTTAATCTCACCTGACACCTCTGAAGGCTATATGACACACATCTTTAGTTGACCTTATTTAATGCCCTGTAAGCTATATGGTGTATTTTCATTTAACCTTGCCTAATGCCTCAGAGGCTATACAACATGTTTAGTTTACGTCACTTAATTACCCAAAAGCCATATGGCTTTTTTTAGTTGACCTCACCTGATGCTTCTAAAGGCTATAATACACATGTTTAGTTAACCTCGCCTAATGCCCTAAGAGGCTATACAACACACTTTTTAGTTGACCTCACCTAACACACTATAGGCTATACATTTTTTTTTAGTTAACATTGTTTGATGTCAAAAGTGGCTATAAGACCTTTATCTTGTGTGACATCTTAAGGTTATCAATATGAATCTACATGTTTGAATGAAATACCTTTTTTTATACCTTTTAAGTTATACCTCGAGAACGATTGACATAAAATGCTTAAATCTCACGATCGGTATGTAAGGTTTGACAATATGAGACCATTTATCTCTTAAATCTAGATATGAAGGTTAACGAAGTAAATCAAAATACCCTCTCGGATAGCTGACTACAAGGATGACAAATAAAACATGCTCAAATCTCTTGATTGGTATATTAGGGTTGACGATATGAGACCATTTATATCCTTATTTTGGACATCAAGGTTGAAAAAAGTAAATAAGAATGCCCTCTTAGATAGTTGACTATGAGGATGACAGATATAAACCCTAAAAGAAAATATTTAACCTCTTGGTTTGTACATTTAGGTTGACGATATGAGACTATTTTTCTTGATTCAAACATCAAGGTTAACAAGATTAACTTCAAAATTTTCTCAGATATTTGGCTTTGAAAACTAGTTCAACATTCTTATGATTGTTTGCATCTTTGCTTTTTTTATAAATCTTATTTCATTGCTTATATTTTGATTTTTAAAAAAGTACGGGGGCAAACTATTGATATGTGACTTAGCCCAATCCATAAGCGAAGGCCCAATGATAAAAATCTAAAAAATGAGCATAGATAAGTGTAAAGCTCAGTCCTTCTCACTTATTGGTCCAGTGGCCGAAGAAGAATCTTTTAATGAGCTACTAAGGTGGTATGCCTTATTACTAAGGAGGCACCTTAGCAATATAAAGTTGATTTTTTAATTAATGTATAAGGTGGACCACATCAAGGAATTTTTTTTCCAACATTTCAAGCTATTAACACAATTTCTCAAATATAGAAATCATTGCTGATATGAGGGAGCGTAAAGCAAAATGAGGAAGAATTATTGGGAGAGAAGAACAAAAAAAATAAAAAAAAGATGGAAGGAAAAAATAAAGAGAACTTCTAGATAGCAAAAAAGATAGCAGAGAGTTGAAAATGAAAAAGAAAAGAGTGGGGAACTAAAAAAAGTGTGGTGAACTAATAGAAAGAGAGGAACCATAAAAGAAAGAGGTGAACTAAAAGAAAAGAAAGGTCAACCATATAACAACAACATAAAAAGAAGAAGAATGTGAAAAAAACTTAAGGAAAAGAAGAAGACAGTATAGATTCAGACTTAATAGAGGGAGAGGACTCTAGGTTTGCACACTTTTTAAAGCTCGTTGTAATCATTTTGAAACTTTTAAGGGCCAAAGATAAGGAGCCAAGCAGTGTTAAAAATAGTAACACCTCTTTCAAATTATTTTCTGCATTCTTTTAATATTTCATGGCAATTTAATATGTAGGTTTTTTTTTAAAAATAATGAAAAATAAACTTTGATTTTATATTGATAAGATGAGGTGATTATTTGATTGGATATATTTATTTTAATTGGTTATGAAAATTTAATTATTGTTTTTATTTAATTCTTTTGTTTGTTTGGAGGTATTTATTTTAATTCTTTTTTTTTAATTCTGCATTTTCTTTAAAACTGGAATGCATTAAGGTGATGCCATATTGATAAGAAGGTTACGTACATTCAATTATCCAATTAAGGACAGATGGAGAGAAAAAGTTTATTGAGGAAGTTTGTATGTTTTACTATAAATACAAGGCATCTATAAGCAGGTAGGACACACACCAATCATTTATAGAACATAGGCAAAAATCATCATCAAATCAATCATCATTAGTAAATTTTATTTAAACAATCTTTAGCAAATTTTCAATTCTTGTTTACAACAATTGTCTTGCTAATTACAAAGCAAAAATCATCTTTTAGCTTATATTAAATCACATATTAATACAATTTCCTTTTACTGTTCAAGAAGCTCCATTTATCATTAAATTTTATTTCATCTACTTGAAATCTAAACAAATTGTGGTAAAGACGTTTGGGAATCCACAATTCCTTTGGCATGCTCGCATAAATAATCAACAATCTTTTGGCACACCCCAAAAGTTGGATTATATATATATATATATATATATATAAAGAAAATCTTGAAAAAAGTATGCAATGTTTAAAAGTTTTAATAAATTTAGTTGATTTATTTTAGTAATTTTAAAGAAATTAATTGTTTAAAAATGAAACTTAATAATTTAATAAAAAGTTTAAAACTACATGGACAAAACTGAATATGTTTTTAATTGTCATTATCCTTTTTTATCCAAGGGTACCAAACAGATGTATAAGGATTAAATGTAAGGAAAAAATAATAATAGTGTAGGGTCAAAATATGTTATTCCTTAAATGCATTCATTTCAAGATACAATTATCAATATTGTGATAATAGCTCCAACATTTTCATTAAATTTTGATATAAAAGGTATAAAGATGAAGATAACTGTTTTGAGAATATATGTAACTATTAGCATAAATATGCCCTAGTGCCATTCAAGTTATGTATAATGACATTGTATATTATTTCAATGGTAATAAAAGAATATTATATTATTTAAAGTGTTTATTTAATTGAATATTTATCCATTCGCATCATGTTAAATATGTTTAGTATCAAGAGTTGATAATATGAGTAACAAACTTATTTAGTACATATGCTATAAAATGTTCATAGTCGTATAGTTAATATTTAGGTAATATTAATTAGACTATCATCTTTATCTATTTTCCGTTATTAGTATATGATACTAATAGTAGGAGGTAGTGAGTCTCATGCTGCTTGATATAAAATATCAGAATAGACATGTGGATACTCATGTGATTGGTGGATCGAACTATGACGTTAGATATGTGATTGCATGGATATTCACTTATAGTCAACAATCATAATCTAGGTCATAATGGTGCATATAGTCCTTTAACCTAAGGTGACACGGTCATCCACATTTAAGTGGTTAGAGTTTGTTATCGCTTACATACTTATGTTACTCACACATGGGTATATGGCATGTGGTGGCTCTAGTTAGTTAAATGTAGGGATGAATGTTCTACCAATATGGGATTCATTACTTGGGGTGAACCAAGACAAGATCCTATGTTATCTAAGTCTTTTCTTGATAAAAGAGATCCTGGCCAAGACAAACATAATAGTCTGAAGGAGTTTCTAATATTTGTTATGTTTTAATCAAAAGATAAAAATTGAGATAAGATAATATGATATAGCTATTAGAGTTTAATTTATCCTTGACTCTAGGCTATATTAGGATCTTTTAACAAAGAGATTTTAGTGCATGGTAATTATGACCAAAGGATTCATGTGAATTGATAAAAATATTCATTTCTAATTAGGTAGTTATGACATCGATGCTAGGGGTCACTCACAACTTAAGAGAACTAAATATGAATAATTAAGATTTTCACATTTATACCTGAAAGGAGTTTCAAATAATATCAAGTGTTAATATTATCTTCTCATTGCCAATTAGATATGGACCTAGTAAGTCACACCTCAATGGTTTTACCAAATCTTTATTTATATTAATCTAATTATTGATTAAAGAGTTTAATCAATTAATTAAGATTAATGAAATTGGATTTTTGCTTAAAGCAATGATTCTAGCATATCATGAAATCTAATTTCAAAGGAATGTTTATTGATTAATTTATGCTTAATTAATATTAATTAATGTATTAAATTAATAATGGATATATGTTGTTTCTTATTTAATTAGATTAATGGATCAAGTGTGATGGGCCTAGGCCCAAAAGAGTTTTGGATTAAAGATTGAACTAAGTAATTAACAAAGCCCATTAACCTTGTTTGAGTCCACTTGTTTGATGGAATGGGTTTTGTGTTAAGAGTTGGCCCAATGGTTTAGGCCATATCCATTTGGTGATATATTTGATTTAATAAAATCAAATACACACACACACACACACACACACACACACAAGGTTGTTGTTAACAAGTGTAAGGCTAGGATGTTGTAGAGAATTTGCATGAGATGTAATCTCTACATCCATTTGTTTTGGACTCTAGTGACTTACATATTTGTCACAAAATCATGATAAGTTGCAAGAGGTAATGTAAGGGGTGATGTCATAAATCTCTACACTTATCCTTACCATGATTATCTAAAAAGTGTTTTTGGATAAATATATGAAAAAAATGTACGGAAGAAGGAAGCAACAAAAATAAGAAAGAAAGGAAAAACATATATCCATAAAAAAATCCTTAAAGTTCTTGAAAAAGTTGGTGTAAGCTTATAAGGTCAATTGAGAGGGGATGCTTGTTACCAATTGGTCAAGGAAAAATGGAGATATAGTAGAGCTTGGTGTTTCAAGCTAGAGGTCTCACGTATGGGAGACTTAAAGATTAATTCAAGAATTGAATCAAGGAGGACATACCATTGAAGTAGAATATTTGTGGTTTACACTAAATACTTGGGAGATTGTAAGTATTCTGTAACTTAGATTTCCTAAGTTTTGTATTTATACATATTACTGTATATTAGTTATATGTTAAATTGCAAATTGGATTCTAGGGTTGGAATTCTTGATGAGATCAAGGGTTATGTTGAGGAAATTTTTCAAAATTTGTCTCACTTAACATTTAATGTCTAAGTCATATAACTAATTCCTAACACTAACCACATTGGTTCTTGAGTAAAAGGAATTTCTATGGCTCCAACAAAGAAAGTAAACTTGTCCAGCCTTTTTCTCTCACAATCTCTATTATTGTGTTTGTTTATGCCGGATTAGTTGGGGGGGGGGGGGGGGGGGTTCGGCCAAAACACCTCCCCATCTTTTTTTTTTAAATTCTAGATGTGAAGCTATATTTCAATTTATTTTGAAGTTTTATGTAGTTATGCAGTCTTTTTTGAAGGTTTATACTCCTTTTTATGCTTAAGATCTAAATGGTGGTCAGATTATAGAGGTCAATGGAGTGACTTACTCAACTATCAATAAGACTTTTAGATAACTAACCCTTTCTTATTGAAGGCTATAGCTAAGTTTGCCACACATGTGCAGATGATGTATGGATTTTGCTCCATTCTACACAATAATCAAGTTAATTAAGGAGGATCTATATCCTTAATAAAATTTTTATTTTTGCTTTATCCTTTTTTGGATAAGTTTGTGGTTCTCCCACCATTTGTAGCAGTGTTTATGGGACAATTGTATATCTGGTTTCATATTGTGACCTTCAAGTTCAATTTTAATTCCAATTATAAAGACTTAGAAGGTTACTGTGTTTCTCTGCTATTGTTAAAATGTGTATTAACTAACATTCTTTGTTTAGTAATGTTATATTACTTTAGTTAAAAAAAATAAACGAAGTAAATAGTATCAAGATGAGCATATGAAATAAAATAGTATTTTCTAATTTATGGGGACATGAGAAAAACTCTTATATTATTCAATTTATAATAATTTTAATAATAAAAAGGTCATATTATTTTTTTTGCATTATAATCAATTTGATATGTTTTATCTCTTTTCTTCTTTTTGGTTAAGGGTACAATTGTCTCTGTCATAGCACTTATAGTGCAACATATGAGTGATAATCCATTAACACTCTTCTAAAATTCTTATTATTGTAAAAAATTTCTTATTATTTTAATTTATCAAATTATTGGAAGGCTATAAGCATTAAAACACAAAATTGCCAAAGGTTGGCCAACAATTTTTTATTAGAGTCTTGAAAGTTAATTGATAAACACATGTCAAGTCTAGTTTTCCTTATAAAGACAAAATAGTCCCCAATGTATATGGAGCAAGTGTGTTTAAGATTTAGGAATGATTGGAGATGCTATATAAATCCATATTGTAGATCTAAAAGCTTAGCACTTTAGTGGAATAGTGCTTGGGGTGAACAAACATTGAGTATGCCAAAGAATTACATTGATGTCATTATCACGATTGATTTTACTTAGCGTTCTACTGGAGTCTATGGAGAACTACATAAAGAGCAAGAAGAACTATGATGTGGTAGTAACTAAAAAATGTTACAAATATAAATAGTTTGCCTTAGTGTTTAGCGAGCGATGTCTAGCAAGTGACTTTAATCAATTGCAATTTAAGGATGAAAAATTAAGAGGTTGACAAGGAACAAACAACAATTAATGCCATTTTAAGATTTTATTTATAATGGTGACTTCATGGATGTAAAGTTCAAAAGTGAATGATATGCTTGGCATAATAGGCAAATGGGTGTTAATAATATACATATAGGTTAGATCGAGTGCTGATTAGTACACAATAGAGAATGAATCTTAATTTTTCTATAGTTATGCATGAATCTACGCCAGTTATGACCTTAGACCATTGGTGATGTTGTTGAATGGCTAGCCAAAAAAAAGGAACGAGGTTCAAATGGATGAAGGAAGTTCATTGTAAATGAGATCAATAAACTGATATGAGAGAGAGACCATAACTTAAAGAGTAAGATGAATTTTTCATAAACTATAAGATAGTCATTAGTTATAAAGGAGAAAATTAGGCTTTGAAAATTCATATTTTGAAAAATAATTAGAACAGTTATTGTCACGACCCAAAACAGGGGCCATGACCGGCGCTAGGGAACGAGAATTCTTTCGAATCCGGAACCCGTAGCAAGCCTAAAAATAAAATTAATCATGCAATAATAACAATAATCATATAATATGCAGCGGAAATAAAAATCATAAATATAATAATAACAGTTTCATCAACTGGATTTAAGTTAAATCTCATCTCATAGATACATAAATCTTTTAATACAAATCCAGTTTCAATATAATACATCTCTTTAAATAAAATACAAGAAATTCCACACTTTAATTCATAACTACTGCAGTGTATAGATTATAAAAATAAGACTCAAGTAAATTATTTACACAAAGAAGCCGGGGCAGAAGAAATCCGGCATATCAATCTGCTATTGAGGTCTGAAGATGTTGACTCTCCTGAAAAATAGTCAACGGAGGGGAGTCAGACCTCACTGAGTGAATTACTATAATATATATACATACACACTAAATGATAATGCATACAGTCAACGGTATATATCTAATACATATATACAGGCAATTACACACAGATGCAATAAAATCATTTTTATATATTTTATCTAAAAATCATCTTTTATGAAGGATCACATAGAACCCTAGAATATCGCAACCTCGAAAATAGTGTTAGACAACACTCTAGCCATACAGGCTCACTTAATCCAAATATATCCACTTAATCCATTTAGACAGTAGACTGGCCCCGAGACACTAAGTCAACCGAGCTCCAGCAGTCTGACTGCCAGTGTGATTGGCCCCAAGACACTTGGTCAACCGAGCTCCAGCAATCACACCTCCAAACCATATCTCACACATATCAATAATCACAATCAATCAATATCCACAAATAAGTTAGTATTATAGCCTAAATACTATAGGCGTACCGGTACATACTCGGTCCTAGTGCTGCCCACTAGGTAGCACGTTCTATTGATATCCTTCATTAATAATATAAATCATTCATTCATAAAAATAAATGATGCATGAATTTCAATAAAATAACAACATAAACCATATATATATACCGGAAATATACCAAAAGTAAACCAGGTATATTTCGAGTATATATATGTCAAATGAATCCAATGAAATTATAAAATAAGCTAGAAATATATTTAAAAACATTTTAAATATATTTTAGTTACAAAACATGCATACAATTTAATATATACCAAAAATACACCAAAAATATACTTAAATACAAATCATATTATTTATGCATTTTAATCAAAATAAAACATATATTTCTAAATCATGCATCCTAAAGCATATATATATAGTATAGTAACTCAGTTAGTGCGCTCCACGAGACGGGTCCGACGGACCTGGTCCACTAGCCCTCGGTCTCGGCACAACTAAACAAGAAATAAATAATCGACATCAAAATAACCCTAACAGAAATCCTAGAATTTGATCTAGAGTATTTAAATACAGAAACAGAATTAGGGTTCGACTGGACATCACGTTTTACGAGAATTCTACCGAAAATCCGACAGAACCTCCCCTGTAAAATGGACATCTCTCTACTCAAAAGAGTAGAGCCGACCCTGCAAAGAAACACACTTCAAAAAATAAGCTCAACATAAATCCACAGCCCCTCGGTCGGACTCCAAACTACAGTCTACCGACCGGGGTCCACAAACACAGAACAATTCCAGAAATACCAAAAATATCCTTACAACATAGAAATTCATTTTATAAGTAGAAATTACATAATTAACCTTTAAACACAGTAAAAACCAATAAAAACTCATTTTATTTGAAAAACCGTATATTATATATATAATTGAAAATAATTTACGAAAAATAGTTTTAATTAGTTAAAAATACCAAATAATTTGTAGAAATCATTTTTATACCTTCAATAACTATTAAAACCCATTAAATTACATTTTTAGCCAATTTAGGGTAAAATTACCAAAATACCCCTATATATATAAATATACTTAAATTACTTCAAAAATTCACCAAAAATCATACAATTATCCAAAATTAATTTTCTCAACATATTTATCAATAATATCAATAATTAAACCCAATTATCCAATTAATTTCAAATAAAAACACATTTAACCTAATTTTCCCAAAATTACATAAACTCAAATAATTCAAAATAAATACTTAGAAATTCATAAAAATTACGAATAAATTCCTATAATTCATTTCAACACCTAATTTAACCATAAAACACAATTTCATAATTTAAATAATTAATTTCCGAAAATTAGAAAATAATATTAAAATATTCAAAAATACCCAAAAATCCAAAAAATCTCCAAAAATTCCAAAAAAAATCAAAAATTTAGATTGAGCTACTAGGATCAACATTTGTGAAGGGAGTTTTCATGAATCAATCAATTCAAAGCTCAAAAAAATCAAAAACCCTAATGTGACCGAAATTGAAAATTCGAAACCTAAGCAATTCTAGACCATTTAAGCTCAAACTAAAGCTAGAATCACACTCACCGGAGCTCAAGGAGAAGAAAGAGACTGGCGGTGTCGAAAACGGTGGCCGGAGGAGGGAGAACGGCGTGAAGCTCGACTTTCGGCTTCTCAAGCAATTTCCGGCCAAACTCAACGGGAAAGGGAGCTGCTGGCGGCGGGGAACGGCTGGGGACGAAGGTGGCTCATCGGGAGGCACTCTGAATGGCGGCGAACGGAAGTTATAGACGGTGGAGGTGGGGATCACGTCCGGAGAAGAAGAAGAGAAGGGAGGGGCAGTTTTGTAATTTTCCAAAGTTTTATTTTTTTGATGTATAATGTGTATATATATATAGATTATACTATATATTAAAATAATATTAAATCACACACATTAAATATACACCCCACATATAAAATTTAATATTTTAATAATTTATACTAAATAAAAATAATTAAATAACAATAAAACAAATAAATGATTAATAAAATATTAGGGTAATACTAAACCCTAATTAAATAAATATACACACACATAGACTTTATTTAGTATTTTAAAAATACGTATGAGTTCATGCAAGTCCGAAAATATATTTAAAATAATTAATAATAAATTATTTACGTGAAAATTTCCCCGAAAATGCAAGTCCCGGGAAAATTTTACGTAAAACACTGTAAATAATACACAATAATTAAAATAGGTTTTAAATACATATCAACTCGTAAAAATATCATATATATATTCAAAATTTATTAACACTGCATATCCTGGTACAGTGTAAAAATATTTTAAAATCACGGGATATTATAGTTATTATCTAGAAACTATGCTAAAGAGATAAAGGAAGAGGAAAGGAATGTTAAAGAGGAGAGGAATGTTAGAGAGGAGATAAAGGAAGAGGAAAGGAATATTAGAGAGGAGATAAAGGAAGAGGAGAGGAATGTTAGAGAGGAGATAAAGAGACAATGGTAGTAAAGGGAACTATTTTGGATTTAAAAAATTTAGGATATGATGTCTTTAAAGGGGAACAAAAATTTAAAAGGTTTTTTTTTTTCACTTAAATACTATTTAAAGGAGACAAAGTAATCATATTTATAAACTAAAAAAGGATTAAGGGATTTAGATACCATCTAAGACTCTCATTTAAAAAGAATTAATAATTTTTTAATAAAAATCCATATCAAAAGGAGAGTATTATTATTAATCTATTATACCTCCAACCATCCCAATAATGACCATTCATAAAATGAATAAAAATTTGTCATGGCTAGTTATTAAAGTGGAAATAAGAAGAGCAGTGTTTAAAATGAACAAGTTCAAATCCCTAAGAACAAATGGTTTCCTCAATATGTTTTTTCAGGAAAACTAGACAATCGTGAAAGGTGAGATTGTCAAGTTAGTATAATAATTCCTTTTTACTGCTTAATTCCATATTCTGTAAATAAAACCTTTATAGCTCTTCTTTCTAAATAAAAAAAAAAATCTTTTTAGTAAATGCATATTAATTAGTTTTTATAATTTTGTGTACAAAATTATCTCTAAAGTATCATCAAATAGACTTAAACTATGATTGAGTTATATTATTTCTCCATATCATAATGCTTTTGTTTATAGGAGAAGCATTCATAAGAACCTTATGATAAATCATGAGGTTGTTCATGAATTAAAGTAGAGGATAAATTGGAAATCATAAGCTTTAGCTTTAAAGCTCGACATAGCTAAAGCCTATGATAGAATGGACTGTAAGTTTTTAGAATTAGTGTTGATAAAATTAGGTTTCAATAAGCACTAAGTTGACATAGCTATATGGTTTGTCATGTCATTTAGGTTTTCTATGATTTAAATAGAACTCCTACCAATTACTTCTTAAGAGAGAGGTCTAAAACATGAGGATTTATTATGGTTGCAGATATTTAGTCTAGGCTACTGAGTAAATTCCATCATTATGGGTTGATTAAAGGTTAGAGGACAAAGAAAGATACCTTGTGTTAACTTTTTTTTTTGGCATACGATAAAAAGATTTTTAGGTTAGCAGTTATAAAGAAAAATGAGTAATTTAAAAAGATTTCTTCACTTATACTTTACCTCCTCAAGGCAAAAAAATTAATCTAAATAAATATAAGGTAATGTTTAGCTATAATACTCCAAATGCTACCAGAGGTTTTATTTTGCATATTTTGGGTTTACAAAAATCTCTTAGATTAGGCAACTATTTGGGGGTGCCTACTAAGAATGGTAGATCTAAAAAAAAGACATGTCAATTCATTATGAAAGGGTGAAAAAAATAATGTAGAGTTGGAAACATAAATTTTTATCACAAGTGGGTCACTAAGATCCTTATTAAGTCAGTTGTACAAGCCATCCCTACATATACTATTTGTATTTTTAAACTCTTTATGGGTATAATTCAAGACATAAAGAAGTAATAAGAAGTTTCTAGTGGAATCAAAATATAAATGATATGTGTTTAAAATGGAGCAATTTCTCTAAGAATAAACTTGAGGGAGGCATGAGATTTAGGAATTTGGAGTTGTTTAATATAGTCATGTTAGCAAAAATGGTACATAATGTTGTACATTATCATAACTCTTTCAATGTCAGTATATTAAGATGTATATACTTTCCTCATTCAAATTTCTTTACTAAAAAAACTAGTTATAATGATTTTAGTTTTGGAATATTATTTTGCAAGGAAGATTTTTGCTAGTTTTTAGGTGTAGATGAAATATAAGAAATGGTTATTGAGTTAAAATATAAGATGATACCTTAAGTAAAACATTTTAAGACAACTTAAAGAGGGCCTGACTGGGCTAATCTAAGATATGTTAGAGACCTTACAACCTAAAATGGTTAACGAAATAATAAGCTATTGACTTGTCTTTTTACAATAGGTAAAAAGGAAGAAATTATTAAAATTTCAATAACTAGTTTTATAGGTCAAGAAAGATTTATATGGGTATAGTAAATATTTGATAAAGTTTGAATATAAATTTTAAAGTTGGAAAAAGATAAAAAAAAATATGAATAAAGGGGAAGATGTAAGTATTAGATCTATAAAATCAAGGTTTTAGAGGATGTTATAACAATTGCAAATCCTTACATAGTTTAAAATTTTTTAAAATAGATGTGAAACAAACACTTTTGCTTCATAAGAGAATCTTCATAAGCAAGGGTGTATTGTTAACCCTATTTTTCTTCTCTATCAGCAAATTAGTGAATACATTGAATATCTCTTATTTTTGTGTGATAAAGTAAAAAGAACATGGTTCTCCAATAGATTATGTTATTTTCCTATTAATGATGGGTTCCTCTTCATTTGTTAAGTAGTTGCTATTTATGTATGAAATGAATAACCAATTAAGAATTCCATACTTGATGAGTTATATTACAAGCCTTTATTGGTAGATATTGAAATATTGAAACAACTATGTCTTTCTAGTTATAAATAATTCGTCAAAGGAAATAAATCGATAAAGCTAGAATTTGGTAGAATAACACCTTCTCAATATTTTATGCTTAAAACTAATAGATAATTTTTTAGGAGATATTTCATTTCATGAATCCTCTATGACATAGTTCACTTAGGTTAGGGATGAAGGAATCAATTACATACTCCAAACTATAAGCAAAAGCATAGTGTGAACACAAATCCAACTAGGGTTAATTTTCAAAAAAAATTTCCTTGTATGTAACCCTTGCATAAAGGCAAGAATTCCAAATATGCCAAGATCATAATACATTCAATTTACATAACTAAACATGCATGCTTGAATGGACAACATATATCAAAGATTCATAAAATAACCAAAACACAAAGCATGGTAAGAGACCTACATCTAAGAGTTTAGTAACTCTTTCAAACTCCAAATGTTGGTAGTATTCTCGATAAGCTTTAGGAATTAGTTGAAGCAAATCTACAAGCTCCTTGTTCTCCAAGTGTGAAAAGCCTGTAGCTCACAATTCATGAGATGCACCGGAATGACTTTAAGCCTTTGATGGATCTTTACCTGTAAGCTCCTCCTTTGTGACCCCAAACTTGTTAAAGCTCCTTCCTTAGCTTGAATGATGTAGGTTTTATTGCCTCCAATGGATAGATGGATATAGCCTTTAACTTGCATAACTCTTGCATAAAGGATTATGATAGTGGAATTATTAAAGAAACATAATTATTGTACTTCACTCATACATGCACAACACTTAGAAAGAAAGATGAAGAAGAAGACTCAACACCTAAGCACACACTCTTATTTGCTCTCTTAGTGTTTGAATAACTTTTGTAAGTGGTAAGTTCTTTAATGTTCAATTGTGTAGAGAATGTCTACTAACTTAGTGTATATGTGTGAGACTAATTTGCATGTGTAGAATTCCTCCATTAGCTTAAGATTAAGTGTAGGATAAGCAATCTCATGCGTATACTTACTTTTTCACTTTTAAGTGTAAAATAAGCAACTTCATGCATATAGCGATTCTCCCTTAACTAAAGGTGCATCCTTATTAGACCTTGTCATGGTGCCATTCATGCAATCACATTACATGGAAAGGACATGATTAGGTGGCCACCACGCAAGCATGAGCATCACATGCTCTTAATTATATGGCACCTCCTTTAGTAAGTGGGCTTCAGCTTGTTTGGGTTTATTCAACTCTTGAATGAGCCCATCTCTACAACATCTACTAATTAGTCTTATGGGCTTTATTTAACACTTCAATAAGGTCCATCTCACTAATACACTTAATTATCCAAGCCCATGCATCATCCATAAGCTACATGTATATGGCCCATCTTATGGCCCATATCCAAACTAATATTAGTGGCAAATATCAAATTGGTCCATAAATATTAAATTAAGTCTAAATTAATGTTTAATAGTCTAAACCTTTGAAAGATATAAATTTAACATGAAAAAATGATGCTTTTATGATTTTCGCATTTTGAAGCTAAAAAATACAAAATAATAGTTTAATATGATCAAAACAGAATAAAAATTATTCAAATAGCATACAAATGCAGTCTTATCACACATATCACAACAAGTTCCCAAATTGCTGGTAGCAATAAAAATAAAAGAGAATTGGAGTTGAAGAAGAAGAAGAAGAAATGCAGAAATAAATGTGCTAAAATGATTATTTTGTCCTTAGAAAGTTTGACTAAGCTCATTTTGAGAGCGAAAACACTAATTTTGTATAATATCATGTAAGATGCAGACATTGTATCTTTAAAGTGTGCTTTGACAGTGATGAGGCTCAGTTTGGTATGAAAAGTGGGACTAGTCTATCACTAAGCAAAAGTAAAATACTGGTTAATAGTGTTTTTTAGGTGTCCTAAGTCTTCAATTCAATAGAGTAACAGTGTCAAAAAGCCCTTCCAAAAATGGAGAATAGTGCTATTTATAAACACAGGGGGTGTGGAGACCCATTTTCATGCGCTCAAATGTGTGTTCCATGCACCCACTCAAAGGTGTGTTTTTAGGCATTCTAGAGTGCATGTTGCCCCTTAGGGTGTTCTCAATGTTCTTGAGGCCGCATTTTGAGGTTATATGGTGTTTTTTAAGATTTTTTTACCTTTTGAACGCATTTTTATGCCTATTTTAATTAAAATTGGCTTCCTTTTTCATTGAATTGAGAGTCAATTTTATGAAATGAATACCGATCTAATAAGTTACACACTTTACGCAATAGTTATTCAAAACATGAAATTTATCATTTAGAAAGTTCATATATTATAAATCAAAACATAACTTAATGATTTGTTGACTAACTTGACATTCTATCAGTCCGGCTTAGATTTAGGTGTTTTGATTCTTCTATTCAAGGTTTCCACGCTCCTAAATAGCAACAACTTATGTTCTTACACTTATTTCACAAATTATTTTCATCATCAAGCCTTTTAGGGGATAGTCAAAATTTAATGTATGACACAACTGGATTTGTCTTTTGAATGTATTCTTCTTGTAGATAATTATATAAAATTCAATATTAATAAAATTAGAAGAAAAAGTTCCAACTATCATAAGGTAGATTGCCAAGGGTATATAAAATCCATTCCAAAGGATTAGATATCATTCTAGCGATAAACAAACCTTGTAAACTTTAGCAAAACCCTTCTTACTCTTGTTCTCATCCTACACATTTTAAGAGAGATGCAACTTGGATTATTAATTTTATTGAATAACAAAGGTAAAATATGAAAAGAATACTTCTTTCAATAGCATAATGCTTACTATTTCTTTAACTTCTCTTAGTGTTGTAAACGGTAAATTAGGAAGCTTTTGAATATCATCAAAACATCACTAGAAACACCATAGAAATTTTTTAAATGTTAAAAAGTTCAAAAGTAAGTAAAAGGAGATAATTTTATACAATTGTCTACAGTGATTGAATAAGCAGTGCATAATGAGAAAATGCAATCATAAATACTAAGTAGACCAGAAGCATGAATTAGATGGACCTAAGGCCATAGAAATAAAAATTCTTCATAAAACTTCTAATATTGTTATTTGAAGAAGAAGGGGATGAATTTCCAGAAGTAATCATAGGATTTAAGTTCCTTTTCTTCACCTTAGCAAATAAGGAAAGGAAAAAAATGCAACATTCTCCTATATGTTATGTGGGTCACTTTGTCTATAGGAATTTAGATTGCACATGCTTAAACTTATTTTAAAAACCATGACATTAAGGACAACCAAGATAAAAAGGCAAACTAAGTCATGGCTTTGACTAAAAAGACAGGTATATGATATACACGTATATTGCGAGCATTTATTCATCTGCAATTTAAAGTAAGACAATAAGAAGCCAATCTTCTCATCATTTTGTACACTTTTCATCCATAAAAGCCCTTAAAAATTAATTGTTGTGTCATGACTATATAACATCTAATAAATAAAAATAATGACTATATATGACTATGTGTATTAGGATATCCTCAACCATAAATTTTATTAACCATAATCTTAAATTTTCTTTTTAGTTAGATGTGGAAGTTTTGTTTGCCAATTAGTTTTCTCAACAAAAAATATGGCATCATTATTAGGCACTTATTATAATAAAAAAATTTATTATGAACTTATAACCAATCAATCTAAACATGATTTTCATAACCTAAGAGAATTTTAAATTCTACATCCAAAATAAAAGCCATAAATGGGACACTAACTACAAAAGTAAATGAGACATTACATTCCTCATATAACTCATTCTATATCCAATCACAACCCATTTTACTATCCGATTAAAGATGATGTAAAAATGTGTCAAAATACATAACTTCTTATGTAGGAAACCATGGTGATTTCAAGTCAAAGTACTAAAATAATACTACTGTGATGAGAATCACTTATAACAATTATCGATGTAGTATTATCATAGTGGGTCAATCCAATACATAATTTCTCTAAATATGTACTCATAAATTTGACTTAATATCTTATATACATTATCAATATAATTATCAATCAAGCTTATACTAGTCTTTATTCATTGTTATTCCCACAATAATAAATGACTATGGATAATTTAGAATATAATTCAAGTATCAATTAAGAGTTTTACTATCTTAGAATATAATTCAAGTATCAATAAAGAGTTTTATTATCAAGTTCCAAACTTGATGGCTTTAGGTATAATTAACTATTCAAGGAACTGATTAGAATTAGTCAGCAATAATAAAAATCCATCTTTATTAATAAAATAGAATTATGACAAAATCAAAGTATGACTATTATACAATTGACCTAGGACATATCACTAACACTTATAATTAATTATGGCCATGATATTTTTATATAAAATTAATTTTAAATTTGAGAAAATATTAATTATAATTAAATATTGAAGGAATATTGTATAAATATTTAAATAAAAGGTTTATCAAAATTATGATAAATTATATTATATTTATAATATTAAAATGTTATAGAAATATATAGCACTTCTTTACTTTTTAAAATTTTTATTAATAGTATCAAAATATATAGTTAATAGTTTATTTACCATTATGAATTTAAAAAAATGTTTTGTTCGGGTGCGAACGTGGTTGTTTACCGGTGTTCTTAAAAAGATTCAAAAATTAATTGTGAAAATTATATTCAAAGGACCTCTTTAAAATTTAATAAATCTTTAAGGACCAACTGAACAAAAGTCCAAGAATTCAAGGCGCCTTTGCTGTTTCGAATCGCAATCTTAAATTTGCAGTTTTGAAGAGGATTTTCTGGACTGTGTGTTCATGTAAGTCAGGTAATTTTTATTTATTCGCTTTTGCAGGTTTCAGAGACGCCTATTGTTTTTTTCGATTATAACTAAATTTCAGCTCAGTTTCTTTTTGGTATTCTTGTTTTTGAATAGAGTTCCAATTCTTGGAATGGAGTCCCAGTTATTTGTCTGGTTGACAAGGAATCCAATTGCCTTTTTTTTTTTAATTGTTGTTGATGATGATACTCTTGTATTTGAACACTTGAATCTCTTTGGAGATAACTTCTATTTTTGTATGTAATTTCTTAAATATTTTGCAAATATGGTTCCTTGGAATTGGGAATCAATTTTAATTCTATTCCATTTCCACGGCGAATGTGTGTACCCAATATGTCCAATTTCCTTTTTTTCTTTTTGGGTTTTTCTTTTAAACTTACGAATGTCTATTCTTGCAGGTGCATATTTTGGTAGAGAACATTATGGGTGAGTATAGAAATCTTCCTTTCAAAGTTGGCCAGCTTTCAGAGACAAAATCTTTTGTTCATGGTTATCGAGGGGCCTGGTTCCGCTGCAAGGTAGGTATTTAGCAAAGTTTGAAAACACCACTTCATGTGCTAGTTGTTTCTGATTTAGATTCCAATATTATCATATCCGACCGAGTTACTATTTATGAAATAAAGAGCAAACTTAGTGCAATGGTGAGATTGCTTTGTTATGATTATCATGGAAACAAGCATTTTTGAGCTAGTGGCCCTAATGCACAAAAGAGATATCTCACTTTTGAGGATGAAGCTGCAAACCTTGCATTGGATGTCTAGGCTACATTCTTATGTGTATTTCATATACAGGTTACTGTATCTTCTATAAAGCTTTGATAAGTAGGGTGGGCAAGGTGTAGCTAACCAGATTGTAAATTGTTTGTTTGAAACTATATCTCAAATATTAGTTATTAGTATTTTTGCTACAAGCCAAATGCAGTTTTTTTTAATTGTTTAAAATAAAATTTTGCCAATAAGAAATTCGTCAAATATTTTGAATTAATAGACAAAAGTAATCACCTTTATGTTAGTATATTTTGCAAAGCCTTGTTCTATAAGGTAACCTTTTTCAAGTAGCTCAACTGATGTCATCTTTTTAAGATTTAGCTGTTTCTATAATTATCATTAAGAAACAAACTTATTTCCAAAGATTGCTAGTGATAAAACCTTATTGGGAAAAGGAGTTGTACTCCAGTTTAGTTTACTCTAGTAATGCATCAAGTAGATGGGAGACCATTAGTCTTGCAACTTCAGTGAATTGGTCTGGTAACTTGGGTTATAAGCTTCCACTGTTTACATTGTGTGATGCTCCTATAAGTATTTAGAAGTGTTCAATGTGTTGATACATCTTTTTTTTTTTTTTGTTTATGATGAAAGGTTATTTCTTTTTTCAACTTATTTCCTGTTGTTTTGGACTTCAATTAAAATATGTTTTCCATTAGATTAAGAGCATTGACAGAAAAAAAGGTGGTATGGGGGTCGCTTCGGAGTACTATGACTTTCCAGATGAAAGTAAGTACCTCTTCATGCTGGTCCTTTGATATTTGTTTGTGTTTAAAGAATATGCTTTCATTTTTCCTTTTATGTTATGTATCTTGGCATTATGTATAGAATTTGTAGTTTTGCAAGTCAAACTAATTTATGCATGCTCTCTTTTTCATGATTTCCTAAAGCAGGTTATAATTACTTAGTAGGGGTAGAAATCACTACTTTTACTTTTCCCTTTTAATAGTAAAAGAAATTATTAAATTCTTAAATTTGAATGCTAGACAAGTGTTTGTTGAATGAGGTGTTGTAGTTTCTCTTTTAGTTTATTTTATGGGCACTTATGTTCCTCATTCTTGTCCTTTTTCTTTTAACTAACATGTTTTTGTTTATAGAGGTGCAATGGACAAAACTTTATCAAAAGTTTAGTAAAAATAAGGATACAACTTTGATGGTTCGCCCATGCTATCCTCCTGTTTATCATGAAGGAGAATTGCCTGATATTGACAGTATCTCCGAAGTGGTAGTCTTATTAAATGATGTCTGGAAGGTGAAAGATTTGGTAGATTGGTGGTCTGATGGTTGTTATTGGTCAGGAAGGTTAACTGAAGCATTAGGGGATGGGAAATTTCGGGTAATATGATATGCTTTTATCCTCTGTTATATTCTTAAATATTTGCGGGCCTTTATACATTTATCCCAATTTGCCTAATTTTATGGTAGTAAATTTGCATAAAGATTTTTTCTGACATCTTCTTGTGCAATTTCATTTTTCAGCTAGAGTTTTCTCTTTGATTTTCGTTAATTAAAAATTCTTGAATTTATTTCAACATTTGATTGATCATATAACTTTAGAAGTTAACCCTCGGTACTATTTTTTTTTTTCCTTTCTCTTGTGCTAGTCTAATAAAAATTATACTTGTCAGTTGTTGATTATAGGTACACTTGAATTTCACTAGAAATACAACTTGACTCAACTAAGCTTTAGTGTCAAGCTAGTTGGGGCCAGCTACATTTCTCACTACTCTTCATTCACCTGATTATGGGCTACATTTTTAGAAAGATGTAAAGCCTCTAGATCCTTTTGCACCTAGCATGCACCTTATCAGGCTCTATCATAGTGTGGTAAAACAGTTGGTGTGTTGATTTTCGATGTGGCTTATTGCAGGTTACAGCCACGCGATTGCAGGTCCTGTGGCTGTGAGGCTTGTAGCCTAATTACCTCTTGAATGACCATCTGTCAACCACAACTTAGGAACTAGAAAAAGCCCTATAGCAATTTAATGCCTTTTTAATTATAACACCATGTGATGTAATAGTATTGATAAAGGCAGCAAAATTCTACTAAATTTTGGTTTGAATGTAGTTTAGATTGATATTGGTGCAAAAATAGATAAACCAGGCTTGTAGAAAAAGCCTCTTACACTAATAAAATATCTCTAATAAGGAGGCCCCTATAAAATAGTCTTAAAACATGAGGGTTATATTCTATGATGAAAATCACCTCTTAAATCTAAATTATTCATTTAATACAAAAGTCAGACGACTGTTTGTTAGCCAAAAACCTTAGTATTTTGGAGTTGTTAACTGTTCACTCATAGGTTTAAGGGTCTTCGAGCTCTGGACAGGTAATTTTTTTAGTCAATCTTTCTCCAAGCTTGAGGACATGTAATGCAGAAACACGACCAATCTTTGTTATCATAACAAATCTGGATTAGAATCTCTTAGTCAAACGACTTCACTGACTGCCTGGAGAATTCCTGAGTCCAAACTTCCTAATGAAAACTTTTTCCTCAATACTGAATAAGTTGATTGAGCATAGATTTTGGAGTGCCAGAATCACATATTGAGTTATGGTATGGACCATGTTGCCAGTGCCTGCCATAGAGTACAATTTCTTTATGCCTAATATGGGTATGCTAGAAGAATTGCTGCACTTTCAAAGGATTACTTTGTGCAGCATGAAGCTTCTTTCCTTTGTGTTCACTTTTTTGGTTGAATATCCTTGTAATTTCCTTTTCTTTTTAGTTACTATTACTATTTGTTTGATAGTCTTAGTTTGAAGTTAGGTTTTGGCCTTCACTTCTTTTTCTTCTTCACTTTAGACTTCAGGGTTTCAGCTTTGTGCTTCCATCTTAATTTTTCTTCTGTTATTTTTTAGTTAGATGAAAGCTCTTCCATATAATTGATACACGCTCATTTCTTCACTCTCTTCCAAGTTAATTATAGGAGTCTGTGATAAGAATTTATAATGATAATTGATAATTCTGTATTGCAATGTAGTATTTGAAAGCTCTTCATGTAATGATTTCTTGTTTTTATATTGTCAGATTTTATAGAAATAGAAATTTAAGCAGTTTATGGTGAGAGTGCTGATGAGATTCTTATAGCTGTTGGTCATTAGCCAACTGGGGTTTGACCATCTGGTTATTGCTACCAGGTGACTTTATTTTCGAATTTAATTATCATGTTTCATCAACAAAATGATAAAACCTTGATGGTTCAAAGAAAAAGATTCTGTAATTTCAACCTTGAGAAAATTGGAATGTGGGAGCCATTTGCAACATATACAGAAACGGGAGGATCTTTCTCACTTCTATCTAGGGGAATTTTCACTATGACCTTCAACATTGTGCTTTATGCTGGTAATTAACTTTGATACTGTATTTTTCTTATCTTTTTACCCTTATCATAAATGTTTATCTTTACAGATTGAGTTGTTTCCACCACCTGATGGTGAAGGCTTATCTTATGAAGTTTCTTGCAAAGACTTGCGTCCTTCCTTGGATTGGTCTCCGGAGAATGGTTGGACAATGCCTATACCTAAGGTGACTCCCTTGTACCCTTATAGTATCATTTCCATTTGTATCTTTTATTTTCTTCAAGCAAATCCTATAGGAAGTGTTTTACAAATTAACTAACTTTATGATTGGCATTGCTGCAGGTTGTTATTTTATTAGGATTGGTGGTGTTTATTATTTAAATTTTTGTTTCCTTAGTTATTGATTGAGTTCTGTGAATGACAGCATCCTTGCAGAACTACAATTTTCTTTCCTGAATTATGAATTGTCACTCTTTGAGCTTCTGCAAATTGGTATAGGAAGACTGGTTGTCTTTATTTGGGTTAGAGATCTCTTCTCTGTTATAGGGAACAATGTACTACATTATCATTTGGATCTATTATGAGCTGAAGCAGGATGTTCATTCTTGAACCGTGTTCTGGAAGGGATCCTAACCAGACACCTTTCCACATGCACTTTATAAATTCTGCTTGTTTATCTGCTATTTTAAGACTTGCTCTCATGGACTACTGGAACTTTTTGACTGATTCAGAATCATGGCCCTTGGTTCAAAACTTTGCTGTGTCAGTGAAATTTGCTTTGTCTCTAATATTGTATGTCCGAATGAAGTTTCTGGTGTCACATATTATTTAAAATTCTCATGTCCTATTGCTTCTCAAACACCTTATATTTGTCTGTCAATGCCCATTTATTGTTGACTAATTTGCTTTAAATACTGTCTGGTTGCAGGGGAGTAAAGGCCGTTGCACATGTGCTCGTATAGTTAAACCTGTGAATCAAGGTATAACTGTCCCAACTTATTGTTTAAGAAAAAATATACAGATGCTGAATCCATATTTTGTTTTCTGTTATATCTTCATTGGCTTAAGCTATTCGATCAGTACATAATAAGATTTGCTACAAATGACAAATATATTGTTTCTGGTGGTAGTTGCTGCTTTATTCTGTTTATATGTATTTTTTGAAGAAAAGAAAATTTCAACTCCATAGCATGGCTTCTTAGTTTGGAAGATATGTTGGCTTCTATTAGTTTTGTGCTTGTTGTTGTAATGAGATTGGCTCTTATGTTCTTAAATTCACATTTGCTTACTTCATAGGTCTGTATCACTAGTGATGTAAAATCATTGCATTATCTCTTCTTTTGGTGGCCATTCTACTGACTTTGATTATGGGTTGCTGGATGACAATGTTTTGTCTCATTGTTACATGATATGAACATTTGCAACCAGTTCGAAATGTGGAAGAGCACAGAATTCTATAGTCTTCCTGAGCATGAACATCCTTTATGAATAAGGAAGTTGGTAGTAAGCATTAGATACCTTCCTGGACACGCATCTTTAGTTGTTGAATAATTTTTTGGCTTTTCAAAACTTAATATCTATTTAAAACCATCCCTTTATGCTTTATTGAGGCAATGTCAGTTGTTAGCCTTGGTCATATAAATATCACTACGAAGTCCTGCAGAAGTGCAAACAGAAGCCTTTTCAAGATGTTTGAAGTTGAGTTCAAAATTAAGAGTTCATGAAGGATGGAGTAAAGGATTTAAGATTTTCTTTTCCTATGCTGGGTAGGGAAAGATAGTATCTTCATAATATTATATAAAATCTACATTGATGTCTTATAATTGTTCTGTAAATTGGATATCTTTTTACATTGCAAATCTTGCGAAAGCCATGAAAGGATGAGGGAGTCTAATGGAAGTTGCGGTCATTGTACCATTTGGTTTATCATAAACTAAGAAAACTGCCTTGCCAGGTTTAGCTTTTTTCCTATGATTACCTCTTGTTGGAATTTGCATTCAAATGATATTTTTGAATTATCAAAGGTCGAGCTTTAGGCATTAGTAGAGATTGTTTAGCTTTGTCCTTTTACCTTAACTACTGTTTCATTTCTTTCTTGTTAGAGATGTTAATGAATCCAACATCTGAAATAATATAAAGAGTTCAAGTGGCATAAGAAGTGTAGATTGGGCCTTAACATAAGCCATTGTTTTTGTGTTATATGAACTCAACCCCATTTATGTGTCCACATGTGTATGTGTGGGCTAACACTCTCTAGGTCTATGGAGTATCTACATGGTATCAGAGATGAATGATCCTGGGCTTGTGTTTAAGAGCTGGAGTTTGGCTCTGTCCTTTCTTACCTTAGGTGTGGCCAGGTTATATATGGCAAGTGACAAGTGGTTTAGGCCCAACTGCACTTGAAGGAGGGTGTTGGGAATGTGATGAAGTATATAAAGAATTCAAGTGGCAAGTAACAATTGGTCCAGTTACAGTTGCACTTGAGGGAGGGTGTTGAATATATGAGTGGATCCCACATCTAAAACATATTTAAGAGTTCAAGTGGCATATAAGTGCTGTAGATTAGGCCTTAACATAAGCCAATTAGTTTTGTGTTAATTTCAACTCCATTTATGTGTCCGCCTATGTGTGTGGGGGCCAACACTTCTAGTTCTATGGAGTTTCTACACTTTTCTTTGGTGACTTGATTGTTGAACTTGCTTTGACATAGGAATGGTGCTGGTCACAGGGAGCTCTAAGAACTTGACAGTTAATGCCAGTGCTAGTGATGAAGGTAGAAAATGCAGCGATGCCTCAGTTTCATCTGATATTACAGCTAGTCAATTACCACTTCTAAACAGATCAGAAAGAGTGGGAAAGAGGCCTTCGAACACTACTGAATGCATGGAGGCACAACCAGTCGAGACCACTGCATGTATGGAGTCACAACCATTGGGGATAAATAAGGACTTGCATATTACAGATAGTGGCATTGGTAAAACTAGTTCAGATAGTGCTTCGAGTTTATGCGCTGGAGCTTCATCAGCTGAAGTTGCAGGAAATACAGGCGGGAAAGACAGTTACGATGATAATGATGTGTCAAAGAAGATTAGAACAGATAGAAGAATTACTTTGAACTCCATGTCGTCTGATACAATACAAGCTGCAATAATCGACTTGGAGGAACTGGTAAACCGGGTTAAATGGATGAAAAGCATCTTGGAGTTTGGGATGCCTTTAGCAAGTGCTGCCCAGCCTTCTTGTGAGTTTGTTGAACATCGTGCATCTTCCTTGCCAAAATAAGTTCTCTATAAGGTTAGTTCATGTGCTAATTGGCCTTCTGCTTTGAAGTTGTTTTGCGTGTGGGTTGATGTCTCTCATTGTGCCTTTCTGACTATAGTAACTTCAATTGCAGTTGATGAAATTTGAAAAATTAACCTGTACTTATTTCTTGTTAAACTTTGAGAACCATGCTCTCTAGAAGTGTCCACCTCATTACAAGGGCAGAGCTGTGTAGCCTCAAGGAACTAGGTTGATACATCTCTCATGTTTCTTGTGAATATGGTAACTGAAATGGCAGTTGATGAAATTTGGAAATTGACATGTACATATATTATTAAACATTGAGAACTGTGCTTTCTAGAAATGACGACCTCATTACTAGAGCAGAGCTGTGTAGCAAGGAACTAGAGATAATGCAAGATTAGCAATATTTCTTATCTGGTACAGAAACTAGCTTTTGACAGAAATGATTTTTAAACTTCATGGCGCAGTAAGAACTGTTCTGAAACTGTGGTATTTAGTGCTGCAAGGTGCAAACGTCTAGGACTAGCTGTGGTTTAAAATGCTCAATCCTTTCTATGTTCATGATCAGTGTGATTTGAGTTCAACTAATCTTGTGCTGGATCTTTTCTTGATAGTTTGTTACAGGCGCAAATATGACATTAGCTTGAGTTATATTAACAAGTCCACAGGTCTTGAGAGTGTTGGTCCACACACACATATGGACTTATAAATGGGATTGAGCCTGATTTTGTGTTAAAGTCTCATCTACACCACTTATAAGTCACTTTATTGCTCTGCATTTTTCCAATGGGGGATATATTCTCCAACAAGTTAGATGCACAATATATATATATATATATATATATAAATACCTTACAGCTAGAATTTGAACACACACACTCATATTTACCTTTTTTATTTCTCTTGGTGCTTCATTATGATTAAGTTTTACCAATTAGTATAGAAGATACATTTTTCTTTTTCCTCTAATAAATACATACTGGTTATGTACTTCAGTGCTAGAAAATACTAATATTTTTTTTAGTATGTGAAAGATGTGCATTTTGGGAGTAACATGGTAGCATTCTTTAAGTTATGTCTTAAGTTTATTTCCCTTTTTTAACAGATAATTTGGTATTAGGCCGAAGGTACAAATTGCACTCCCATGTTTTGCCCTAATTGTATTTTGGATCTTTTTGTTTTTTTGAGCCAAATTGGAACTTCTCTGAAAAATTAAATCAAATTGGACTTCGGTGAGTACAATCAAGTCTTATAACCTTTTTTAGTACAATTAAGACCTATAAATTTTTTAAAAATATTAATTTTAACATATACTAACAAATAAAATGAATAATTTTTAAAAAATATATATATATAAACTAATTATAAAGTTTTAAAACTTTTTAAATCTACACGATAAATTTTTAAAATTTTTCTTGAATTTTAAAAATTTTACCATCGAGTGATATACATTTCAAAAAATGATGAATTTTATTTGTTAATATAAATAGTAAATTGATAATTGACTCAAAATTTGATTTTAATGGTTGAATAAAAGAATTTTTAAATTTTATTCATCGGTTTAAATTTTTAAACCTACATAATAATTAATGAATAAATTTTTTTTATTCAACTATTAAAATTAAATTTTGAGTCAAATTATCAATTTGCTTTTTGCATTAACACATAAAGTTAGCAGTTTTTTTTGAAATGTATATCACTTGTAAAATTTTTAAAATGCAAGAAAATTTTTTAAAAAATTGTTTTGTAGGTTTAAAAACTTTATAATTAGGTTATATATATATATATTTTTTTAAATATCAATTTTATTTGTTACTTAACCATCAAAATTAATTTTTAAAAAAACATTTATAGGACTTAATTGTACTAAAAAAAAGTTATAAGGCTTAATTGTGCTCATTAAAGTCCAATCTGATCTAATTTTACAAAGGAGAAGTTCCAATTAGGCTCAGAAAAATGAAAAGGTCCAACATGAACAAAATGTGGGAGTGCAATTTGTACCTTCAGCCTTTGGTATTATCTTGCAAATGGCCTGGATCAAAGTGACAAAGAATTAAAATGTTCTCAAAGGTTTTCCAATTATGAACCCTAATTTTCCTAAACGTTCTAGCCTTGACCTGCCATAAAAATGCTGGCATTCAAGTTTTAGATGTTCTCATTTTCTGATTGGATGCTAATATATGTTAGTCAACAGGCCCACATTTGAACCTGTTCAGGATCATTTTTTTTCAGATTCAAACTTCTAAATTCAATCCATTGATGAAAATCATAATATCCCATCTGTGGAATTGACTGAATTTTTAGGCCTGCCTGACATGTTTGTGAACTTCACCAAGTGAGAGTTTCTAGTTCAACCATTAATTAACTTCACTTAATATAATCTCTGTTTGCTGTGTAGTATCATTTTTTTTTTCCCGAATCCTAATATGCTTTAAGTTATGTTTACCAATTAATGGCAGAGTTCCATGTGAATATTGATAGTCATTTTGTGTGTAGATGTCATTTAGTATTTCTGGTGATATGATCTAAAAGTTTCTTCTAAATTGTAACCTTACAATGGCAACTGCAGTGGCCTTTGCTAGGGTGTTGGTGTAAATGACTTGCATTGTTACAAATTCAATTAGAAATGTTGAAATTGGTTATCGTATTGTCAGTTCAAGAACAGCAAAATTTATTTTTCTGTATTTTCATTATATTTTATGATTTTATATTCTGTGGTGCCTAGGATCAACTGGATAGATGGCATACTCAGGAACCTGTTGTTTCTGCTATGACATACTTCTTGAGAACAGGTGCATTAGTCACTTCACTTGGATTGTCAGCCCTTACGAGGTTTGCTGCTTTCTACTTGCAGGGAAGAATTTCAGTTCTGGTTTGGAGTAGAAGCTCAAGTTTATCAATTTCACGGGAAATTGATGCCACAAACATGCAAAAAGCTCAATTACATAGATAACTGATTCTCAGAACATATTGCTTAACTTGATACAGAATCCAATTGATTCTTTCCTGTGGGAGATTGTGCCCCAAAACTTTTCAGTCATTTCAAATGGTTGAAATTTTGTGAGAGAAATTGAGCAACACAATATTGTAAACAGAAGCATGTTAAGAGTCAATCTATACACAATGTCCATTGGATTCATGTAAATGTATTCTTGGATATTTAGTAGTGCACAAATTTCATTTACTGAATTTGAGGTAAAATGGAATCAGTCTAATCTTTTGAATATTTCAATCTGTTAAATGCCTATCAAATGACTTCAATTTTATTTCAATTGGGTCCTAATTCATTTACATCATGCCAAAAGAGGAAATAGTTATTGCAATACCCCTAATAAAGAAAACACTTCTGTTACAATTATATATATATATATATATATATATTACACCACGCCAGCTGCTAGCTTTGAGAAGCTTGCTTTATCAAGATAGTTTCAATAATAATTACTGATTTGCAATATTTTCATGGAATATGATATTTTGAAATAAAAATGTGATATTTTAAAAAAATAATGATATTTTAAAATTAAATTGTAATATTTTAAATAGAGATATTTTGAAATTAAATTGCAATATTTTGAAAATGGTGATGATATTTAGAAATGGCATCAACAAAATGAATTTTTACCATGATATTTAAAAATATTTTTAAAATAAAGGTGTGATATTTTATATTTTCAACGGTTAGCGTGACGTGATTTGATTGGTGAGGAAAATGGTTTTTCACAATATTTTTAATAATTATTATTTAATTGTAATATTCTAGAAAATATGATATTTTAAAAAAGGTAACTGTATTTTAAAATTAAATTGTGATATTTTAAAATCAAATTGTGATATTTTAAAATCAAATTGTGATGTTTTAGAATCAAATAGACATATTTTAAAATTAAATTACAGTAACTTGAAAATGGTAATGATATTTAGAAATAGCGTTGATAAAACAAATTTTTATCATGGTATTTTATATATTTAAAAATAAAATGTGATATTTTAAAAAAAAAAATAGTGATATTTTATATTTTTAACAAAAAATGTGTATTCGCGATCTTTAAAAATTAAAATGTGATATTTTGAAAAAGATTACTAAGAGATCGTGAGTGGAGATCCCGAGTAGAGATCGTGGGTGGCTCAAGACTACTTAGCTTGGAAGGGCCTATCTTGGGACTGCCTTGGGTTGCCCTCTTCAGGGTTGTGAGTTGCTGCTCAGGATCATGAGCAGTTGTTGATCTTGAGGAATTATCACCTTTTTTTTTTTTTACTTTGAATGATATTATTTTCTTTTGAGATTATTATCATACTTTGAGAAGCATTTGTAGAGGATCTTTTGAACTTCAATTAAGCTCTATCTTGATCTTTTATTTTGATTTTTTATCCTTTTCATTTGACTGTGACTTTATTCTTAACTTATAAACATTTGCACTTAAACAAGATCATTAGTGTCTTAAAATTGTTTGTTACAGTCAAAATGAGAGTGAATTAATAGTTGATCATATAAATTTTCAACAGTTACAACATTTTAAAAATAATTTACAATAATTTAAAATTAAATTATGATATTTTAACTGAATTAAGTTTAAATTTTTAAAAAACTCAATCAAATTTGATATTGTGTCAACTCAACTCGACTATATTATAATTCAACTTTTACCCAAAATATTAATATCATCTTCAAAATATCACAATTTAATTTTAAAATACCATGGAGTTGGGCTTAAAACTTAATAATATCAAAAATGTGTTGGGCTTAAAACTTTAAAGGAAATTTTACATGTTTTGAATTCACTACTGTACATGGAGTTCTTGGTTGCCACTAGCACGTTTCATGTTCAGCTAAGCAATGAGGCAAAAAAAGAGGTGATGGTGGGACCAATGCTAGCTAATTAGTACTCTTTTTTTTGTGTTGTAATATTTCAGGATTTAATAAATTTGGTTTGGATTTGTTTTGTTTATAGTTGCTTAATAATATTCCCCTTCTCTTTTTCACTTTTTGATTATATGTGAAAAAATTTTGCATTTACTTATTAAAACTCTTTATGGTAATATAAAAAATTTGTCATTATATTTAGAAGAAAAAAAAGTAAATAATAACAAAAAGAGTGAGTAAGAAGGCAAGGAGAGGTACTGTAAAAAGAAGTGTAGGTTAAAAAAGAAATAAAATAAAGTCTCACATGTTAATATGAAACTAATATCAAAAATTATCAATGGATTGAAAGAGCCCTAGAGAAGAGGGGGAGGAAGGGTTAATAAGGCTAATGAAAGATTAAACAATTAAAAGTAAATTTAAAGGAAGATTGAGAAAATGAGATTACCATGAGAATTTAAGGAGTTTGGATTCTTAATTCATCCTACGTCTTCACTGAACTTATCCCTAAGTTAGAATTTTCAACACCCACTATAATCTATTCCACTAGATTGAGTTTATACAAGAGTTTTTCTATGCTCAACTCAAACCTTTACAACTTGAGTTTTCAAGACTCACTCAAAACATTTTTTCCTAAGTGTTTTCAAGGCTCACACTTAAACCTTTACACAAAGAGTTTTCTAGGCTCACTCTTAAAACCAAAAACCCAAGTGTTTTAATGGTAAACACTTAAATCAAATTTTCTACTTAGATCCTCACTTCCCTTTCTTAATCCCAAGAAATAAGAAGAAGAAAAATCCTAAGCTAAAGCACTCACCCACAATCACTAAATGAGTAATTATAAACTCAATAAGAGTTTATTTACAAGAGATGAATATATAAAAAGGAAAGTGAAAGAATTAAAATTTGGCTCTATGAATTTGATAAATAAATTTGCTCCACCAACTTACTAACTTTTTAAATGAAGTTCCAAGGCTTCAAATTATAGTTAGAGAGTGAAAAATAGCTATTATGAGTCATTAAATTTGTCCCTAAACTCTTTTTTTCTTCATTTAATGCATTTTCAGCTTTTGCAAAATTTTAAATGCTCAGGATCATGAGTGTAGGCTCAAAATCCTGACCGTTGAAAAATATGACCATTACTTTCAAAACTGATCGTTGGTAACCCTCACAATTTGCTTGGGATCGTGAGCGTAAATCATGAGCGGAACAACCCTCTCTCTCTCAATTTGGGCATGAGGCACATCAGGACCATAAGCGTAGGCTTAAGATCGTGAGGGTACACTCATGGTTTACTTGGGATCGTGAGCAAACCGTGAGCATAGGCTACTCTTACGAAAACTTGTTTGTTTTGCTTCTAAACGACCTCATTTGCCCCCAGTTGACTTCCAATATCTTAGGGGACTTGTGTAGGGGTGTTTGAAGACTTTAAATGTGTTTAAAATGCCCTCAAACTTAATATAAAGCACAATCAATCAACATTACTTTCATTGAGTATAATTATGTACCTAAACTTATAAACACACTTAATACAAAGTATTAGTAATTCAAAATTTATTGTTAAAGTCAAAACAATAATTAAATTGAGATTGATCATAACTTTAATCATACAAAAGGTAAACCAATATCATACCTACAAACCACTCTTCTTCACTTTTTCCTTCTCACTACCCGTGCTCTCTCTCCTACGGTGTCAGCTAAAGTGCACGCTACTCCACTCGTAGTAACAAAAAAAAAAACTTTGTAAGTATCAATATTGAGAAAGTAAAATTTTGTAAGTATCAATATCAGTGTCAACATAAAAAAACTCTTTTTTTTTTTTACAGAAATTATAAATAATGAAATAAAAGAATGTAATTTTTTTTTACAAAGATAAGGCTCAAATGAAGCATTCTCTCATGTAAAAAAATTATAAATAAATATTTTTTTGAATTGATAAAAGTTGAGTGATATTCTAGTCAAAGATAAGATAATGTATGATTATATTTATATGAATTTTAATAATAAAAGGTTTTTTTTTTTATCATTCTTTCTCTCTCTTTATGGAAGAGATGTTTTTAACATAAAATGGAGTATGAAATTATGAACCCCATTGTTGTTAAGAGGGTAAGAGTAAGAGCCAGTCACTCTTAAAATTCTTCCATTTCTCTGTCAGAGGAAAGTCTTATTTTTTGTAATATATAAATTGAATTTAAAGAGTTCAATTGTAGAGTTTTCCGATATGATTTCAATAATGTTTGATTTTTTTCCTGCAGAAAATATTATAAGGCAGTTGTATTCTGTTAAGAGATTTAGTATAGAGATAAAATTTCAAGGTATGTATTTTTTGAAACAATATACATGTAATGTTATTATTTTATAGTTAGTATAACGTTATAATATATTATTTTATATGTTGTTTATGTTATTTAAAACAAATTAAAGTTTTATTAAATGCTTGTAGAAAATATTAATTAATACACAACGAAAGTAATTTAGTCAAACAAAAATTAAAAATAATAATTAAGATGTACATATTTTTATTTACACTATAGATTAAAATGTAAAAAAATAAAAAAAAATATTGTTTTTAGTATATTATTAATTTTATTTTGTTTTATATACAATTTATATTGTTAAGAGGAATTTAAAATTTTATTAAATGTAATGTGTGTTTTTATTTATTAAAAAACAATTAATGTGCATATAAATAAATTTACTTCAATGGAAAATTTAAAATGCTACTTACTATGTAAGTAACTTTTTTATGATGACATGTAAATAATTTTTGTATACATCATCTTATATTTTAATGACTTCATAAATATTTTGAAATAAATGAAATGTTTTTATTCTAAATTGAGGACAAAAATAATTTTTTAAGTCATTAGAATAAATTTTCTACTGAAAATTAACAAAACAATTTTAAATGTATAATAGTAATCCTATATTTTCATTGAAAAATTATTATATAAAAATAATTATTAGCAAGTTCATATGTCGTATTATATTGATACTGATAAATTAAGAAGTGTGAAGTATCAGTCATTGCTGCATATATTTGTATGTGTCATTCTACATCAACATTGGTAAAAAAAGTAATGAGATGAGATGTTTAATCATGAAATAATCAAAAGTCGTCATCAGAGAATCGGTTCTGAAACTAAGAATGAACTTTTGGAATGCCTACCTAACCTTCCAGTTAGCCTCTGTTTGTGTTTTGTATTTTATTATCTTTAATTATTCAATTATTTCTTTATTAACATACAAATTACAATTGTTTTCAAACAATTTATCAAATTTTGTATTAAAGTCTGAATTTGCACATTAATTCCACTTCATGAATTTGGTCCCAGCATTTATCACAAATAATAAATAACAAAAAGTACATTTAAACCAAGTGGGGGACGGGATTAAGGATTTCAACATTTTGTGCAAGTAAAAGTAAAATAAGCAGAAAATAAACCGAAAGTAAACCAAAAGAAAACTGAAAAATAAACTAACTATCAATATAAATGAACTTAAAGGAAACTTTAAAAGGGGTGCTCAAGTGATGACTATGAGTCATTCCAGGATTTTCTACAATAAGGCACAATATTAGTCTTTAATATAAATAAAAGTTCTACAAGATCAAACCATAAAGTTAGTTCAATATAATACCACACATGCATAAATAAAGGAAAGGACAAACTAGTGAATATTTTGGTCTAAGCATGATAACAAGGTAATTACATAAAAAGAGAACTGTAAATATAAAGACATGAAAGTAAGTATAATAAATAAATCATACAAAATAAACTTGAAATTAAGGACTTAAACATATTGAACCTTGTTGATGTGGCGAATGCCTCATCAATGAGGCGTTACCCATGTGCATAGTGGCGATATGGTATTGTCTCGGCACAAAAAGGCAACGCCTCTTCATTGAGGCGTCGTTTAGTCACCAGACATAGAAAATAACTCACGAACTACTTGAGCTTTAAGCTAGTCTAAGATCATACATATAAGTAATTGAGCTTACATCAATACTTATGAACTAAAAATATCATATTATGAACATAACATATATGAAATAAACTATGAATTTAAACAAGCAAGTAAATAAACAAGGATTCTATGTAATAATGAACACTTAATAAGAAGAGATGAGATTTTTACTGCTTTGAAGACTTGTTTCCCAAAATGATTAGCCCTCAAAAATTTATTTTGATCTTACTTTCCACTTGAATGCAAAAGATCACCCTCTTCTTCTTAAAGGATTGGACTTTCAAGTAAGTTTTCTTTGTTTTCTCTCCTCCTTTCTTCAAGAACTTATTTTCTTTCTTTTTCAAAGCTTTTTTTTTTTTTGCTAATGGTTACTAGGAATTGCTAATCTCCTTTTTCCTTCTCTCCTCTCTTCCTTTTTTTAATAACCATGCATAGACAAGACATCCCCTTTTTTATTCCCATCATTACTTTTCTTTTTTTTTTCTTTTTTCACCTAAAAAGTCTCACTCTCACGAAAGTTCAGGTCTGTAAGGTATGGGGCCCACCCCCATTTGACCATCATTGTCACCTTTGTATTTAATGTAGAGGCAAGTGGCAGGTGAAGAGACGACACCTCTTTAATAAGGTGTTGCCTCATCCCATAGAGGCGACTCCTCAATAATGAGGCATCGCCTTATTGGCTTTGACCCAGAGTTGGGCCAATGGACCAGAATGGGCTTGGGCTCATTTTAATAGCTTCAAGTTTTATCTTACTCGGGTTTAGGTTTGGACTTGGGTTCTAACTTTCAAGTCCATTCTCAAAAAGGTTTTAGGTTTTCTTGTATTCAAACTTCATGCTTTTTCATCACCAGACTTTGTTGCGAGTCGGCCCAACTGAGCATCCATAGTTCGCCCCTTATTATAGGCCAATTGAACTGGGTGTTTACAGCTACATATTTAAAAATACTTAATTTTGGTTAATCTTTTCTATATTGTACAGATATAACATCCATAATACTATCCTATAATTTGATATTATCTAATATTGTTAATGTCATAACCCAAACCAGGGAGTCATGACTGACGCTAAGGAATGAGAATTCTTTCAAATCCAGGACTCATAGCAAGCCTTAAAATAAAAATGCATGCAATTATAATATAAAAATACGCTAGAATTAAAACTTTATTTAATATAAAAGTAATTATTTATATTAAAACACAGTAAAATATCTTCATATAATATTCAGGTACAAGGTTTCTAATAATACAACACACTACTAATACAATAACGCTACTACTGCAGTGATTACTAAAATACAAGAAGACAATAGTTTAATATTTACATAAATCAGCTGAGGAGCAAAGAGTCCGGTGAATAATACTACGAGGAAGGTCTGATGTAGAAGATCTTAAACAGAATATTGAGGGGAGTCAGACCTCACTGAGTGAATTATTATAATATATATACATGCAACCTAAGTCATATACAATTAAGCATCAGTATAATAATATAAATATACATGCATTTCATACATATGCTAAAATCCACTTTTATATAACAAATAATGTAAAAAATTATTTTGGGTGAAGGATCGGAGCAGAACCCTAAAATGTTACGCAACCTCAATCATTGAATCTCACTAGCCAACAAGCTTACTTAATTCCATAATATTTCTCTTTTCCATTTTGGACAATAGACTGGCTTTGATACACTAAGTCAACCAAACTCCCGCAGTCTTACTGTCAATGTGATTAGCCCCGAGATATTAGGTCAACCGAGCTCCCGCAATCACACTACTCTTTCACCACAATTCTCAATAATCAAATAATCATGTCTCATATCAAATAATCTCATGATATCAACCTTAAAATCTAATGCACTGGTACGTACATAGTCCTGGTGCAACTCACTAGGTAGCATGTTTTACTGTTATCCTTCAAATAAATCTTATAATTATTTAAAATAATAAAATGCATAATTCAAACATGATAGCATCCATTTTTAAAGAAATATACCCCTTATATACCAAACATATACTGAGTATATACCAAATGTATACCAAACATATGTGTCACATATATACCAAATATATACTAAGTATATACCAAAAATATATTGAATATATACCAAACATATATGTCACATATATACCAAACTATACATAATCATTTAGTAAAATAATTTATATTTAAATACATTATAAAAATATGGATGCTCACAATTATGTATCCTACATGCAATGCATATATAAAATAATAACGCATAGTTGTGCCCTCCTCTAAAGAGATAAACTGGCCTGGTTTAGTAGGCATCGATCTCAGTGCAACTATAGAAAATAAATAAATAATAATACTATTAGAATCAAAATCCTAATTTTATACTTCTAGGAATACTAGAGAAGGACTCAATATATGACACAACTCGACCAAAATTAAAAACTCAAGATAGACCCGATGTCACATTTTTCGAGAATTCTACCTAAAATTCGGCAGAGTCTCCTCTGTAAAATGGATATCTCTCTACTCAAAGTAGAGCCGATCCTATAAGCAAACACACTTCAATATTCATAAATGCACAATTTCTCGAGTTGGACCCCCCGAACTACATAAATTGCCCAACCGAGAACCAAAATACACAAAAAGCCAATAATTTAATAATAAATATTAAAAATCATTAAAATCCATAAAAATTGATAAATACCTCAATAAAATTTATTTAAATAACAAAAACATTAAATATAATTTATTTTCACATTAATTAAATAAAATCTCAAATAAAGTTAAATAATATTAGTAAAAATTACATTTTTCAAATATTCGATATTAGATAGCACAAACTACAATTAATTATTTAAATAGCACACAGTACAATTAATTATTTCAATTACTCAATTATATAATAAAAATAGCTAAAATCCATTGTAATCATAAAAATAATAAATAAGCTATTATTTAAATATATTATCAGAAATTATTTTTAATTAGTTAAAAATAGTAATAATTCATAAAAATTATTTTAATAATATTTCTTATTCAAAAATTATCCAAAACACACTAATTAACAATAAATTCAATTAAAATGCAAAATTTACTAATTTAACCAAAAATTATCATAATAATAAATATTTCCAAAAATTACCCAAAATTACTATAAATTAGTAAAAATTTATTTTCTCATTTCTAAAGCTTATTATTTAAATTAACTATACTAATTAACATAATTTTCAATACAAAACATATAATTAAAAAAATTCATTTTATTTATCAAAAATACTATTTTTATACATAAACTAAATAAATTCAAAAAAAATAAAATAAAAATATATTTGAGTAGCTATTGATACATACAACAACAATTCTAAAGGAATTAAGCAAGAATTAAACTAAATCGACCTCAAAAAAATAAAAAAACCCAAATAGACCTAAACTAAAACTTGAATATAATTTACTAACCGAACATTCTAAGCTCAAAGCGACTTGCCCATACCAATAGGAGTCGAACAAGCCCAGGATCGCGAGCTATCTCCACCGGAAAGTCACTGGCGTTACTATTGTTGTTGTTGTTGTTGCTGCTGTTGCTGCTGCGTGTTGCTGATGGACGACGACAGGGGAGAAGAAGTTGGCAGACGATGGCGGGAAGGAAAAGAAAAAGGGAGGTGGTTGTCATAACCCAAACCAGGGGTCATGACTGGCGCTAGGGAATGAGAATTCTTTCGAATCTATAACCCGTAGCAAGCCTTGAAATAAAAAAAAATACAATAAATAAATTAAAAAAATAATAATTAATAATTAAAAATACATCAAAATTTAAAACTCAATAATTATGATAAAAATAATCTCCACATATCATAAAATAAAATATTTTAGTACAACATTCAGAGACATGCCTCTCTGATTTAAAATCAATATACATAATACAGAGTACAACTTCCGACTAATATAAATATAACTACTGTAGTTTTGTAGAATAAAATAATAAATAATTAAGTAGATAATTTACATAATAAAGTTAGGGTGGAAGAAATCTGGTGGATAGGTCTACTGCTAAGGTTTAAAAAAGAAGACTCTCCTGTAAAAACATCAATGGAGGGGAGTCAGACCTCACTGAGTGAATTATTATAATATATATACACGCATTACTAAATTTCAAATGTAGATAATCATATATATATAATAAATATATATACAGGCATGTACACACATATGCTAAAACTCACTTTATATTTAATACTGAAAAACATCAGTTTATGAAGGATCAAATAGAACCCTAAATGATCACAACCTCAACTAGCAGTAGAAAGCACTCTAGCCATACTGGCTCACTTAATTCCAAGTAAATTCACTTAGTCCAATTGGACAGCAGACTGACCCCGAGACACTAAGTCAACAAAGCTCCAACAGTCTGACTGTTAGTGTGATTGGCCCCGAGACACTTGGTCAACTGAGCTCCAGTAATCACACCATCAATCACATCACACATCAATCAAATCACACATCAATCAAGTCATGATCCACAAATAAGTTAGTAATTCAACCTATAATCTATCGCACTGGTATGTACTCGGTCCTAATGCTGCCCACTAGGAAGCACGTTCTATCGATATCCTTCATTTACATTAAAATATACATTCAAGTAACCAATAATGTGTAAAGTTGTGCATAATAGTTAAACAAACCATATATATACCGGAAATATACGTAAAATAAACTAAGTATATTTCAAGTATATATATGTAAAATAAATTCAATTAAATAATGAAATATACCCAAAATAAACCAATAATATACTTAAAATAATTTGAATATAAATCAAATGGAAAAACATGCATTTATTTCAAAATATACGAAGAATATATTAAAAGTATACATAAAATATACTTAAGCATTTAATAAAACAATTAAGATCTATCAACATCTATGAAGATCTACCTTGTAAGATCTATCAAGGTACATATACTTTCTTTATAATTTACAGTCTAAAGGTACATATATTTTCTCAACATATTTTTCATTAATATCAACAAATACATATAATTAACTAACTATTTCTAACAAAATATATATTTAACCTATATTTTCAAAATTAACATAGACTAAAAATAATTATAAAAATTATACAAAAATCACAAAAATTATAAACACAACTCTAAAATTAATAATAACTATTAATAACACCACAAATCACAATTTCATAATTTATATAATTAATTTACGAAAATTAATAAAATATTCAAAAATTCACAAAAAATCAAAATAATTCCCAAAAATCACAAAAAAAATCAGAGATGTAGCTTAAGCTAGGGGGAACAACTTTTGTGAAGGAATTTTCCATGGATCAACCAAAAACACCTAAAAACAATAAAAACCCTAAAATGGCTGAATCAAAGAAATCAAGAAACAGCAAAAACGAAGGGGTTAGAGCTCAAACCAAGGCTGGAATCGAGTTCACCAGAGCTCTAGGAGTTGAACGGCACCTGAAACATGAAGAATGGTGGCATGTAAAGCAATAGACAGTAAAAAGCTCCACACGCTGTTGCTGCAAATTTCAGGCGATCTGGCAGGCTTTTGGCGGTTGGACCACATCGGGGAGGGAGAGGGAAGAAGGGGGAGGAGGTTGGCTACGGCTAATGGCAGCGAGGCATAGTCCGGCGTGCTGAACGGAGAGACACAGTGGCGTTTAGGGTATAGGTCGCGCAAGGGGAGAGGAAGGAAGAAGACTGTTTTTTTTTTCTTTCTTTTTGTTAAAGTATGTACATTATAGGTGCATAATACTATACTATATAATTTAATAAACTTTATTTTATAATATAATATAATATTACACTAAATTCACACCACACACACATATATATATAGTAACACATAAAATACAATACAATTATATAATTTATTATAATAATAATATTAAAAGAATAATGCACTAAATTAAACATTATTAAAATAATATTATCCAAAATAATAAATGTACATAATGTAAATTACTTGTTCAAAATAATAAGCTTCGATATACACATTTATGTAGAAAATTATAATTAAACGTAAAATAATAATAATTATTCACAAAATAATAAAATAATCAAATTTAGTTTTAAATTTTATTAACACTGCATATCCTGTTTTAAATTAAAAATAATTTAAAAACTATGGTTATTACAGTGGTGTTGGCGAAGCTCGGTGGTGGCTGGCAAAGGCTCAATGGCGCTGATAGAAACCGAAAGAAGAAGAAGAAGAAAAAAAAAAAGAAGAGGAAGAATGAAAACTCAAAAAAAAAATGTTATGCCCTTTTTAAAAAAAAATTAATTAGGAATAACACAAAATACAAAAACATATAATACTACTACTATTACTACTACTACTAACAATAATATTTTTAAATAATAATTACTTTCAAATTAATTCCTCTACATAATAAAATATTTATGATAAAATAAATTAATACTATTCACAAATAATGATAATAATATTAATAAATAAATAAATAATCATATAAAATACTAAAATTAAATTACATACAATAATTATAGTATATAAGAATTTAAAATATTTATTAACACTGCATATTTTATAATTTAATTTAACAATTTAAAAATATCGGGTTGTAACAGTTTAAAATTTGAAATTATTAGCGCTTGTATATGATTATGAAATAAAGGGCGAATATATTATTCCGAGGATTAAATTAGATCTAACAAATATACTAGAGTTAAATCATGTTACATATATGATATCTTCAATTACAAATGGTACAGTAGAATTAGATGAATTGTTGGCATGTTGAGCTACACGGATGTTGCAATATGTATTAAATCTTGAGATCACAGACTTGAATTATTATGATTTAGTTCATCATCAAGTTTTTTTGTACATAAATAGATGAAAAAACTAAAAAAAAAAAAATTAGAATATGGTTTGCTTTAAATTTATTTTGAATATGAAAATCTAAAAAAGTATACAGAAATATTGTATGATATATATAAGAAAACGTTGCACCACCTTTATGAATTATCATATAAAAGCAATTAAAATAGTTAAATAATAGTTAGTTATTATGAAAATCTGTGTGTATATGTAATAAGGATATTCATGTTATCATGTTAAAAAAATATTACGAAAAGGTGTGATTATTGTAAATAATTTTTTTAGTAATGAAAATTGATGCAGAGCAACAAGCTTTGTAATGAGTTTGCAGAACAATTGATAATAGATAGAATTTATTATTATTATTATTTGATTTTTATTTTAATTTAGTATTGATTAGAAATTGATTTTCCAATATTGTTAGGGATTTGATTTATTACTTTAACTAGAATTGTCTTTATTTTTATTTTTTAAATAAAAATTAGGATTGGTAGGTTTGTGTCACCCTATAGATATGTAAACTTTAGGACTATGTGAGACAGTTTTTATTGAATTGATAATCAGATTTTTATTTTCCCAATTTTCAGTATTCTTTATGTGAATCAATAAATATTGATGTTTATATCCTAGTATTTGTGTGCAAATCAACAGGTTGTAGAAGATTAATTTTTGGCATTCGTGTGTAAATCAATAAACTTTAATATTTATCCTTTGTTGTTTTCTGGTATTTATGCGTAAATCAAATGATTACAATATTTATCCCATTTATTCTTTTATTATTTTTATTTTTATTTTTATTTCTTTTAAACTTCTGCTACATCAAAAATCTATTTATTTTACATGTTATCTTATGATTAAATTGTTAACTAATTTTATTAATATCTTGATGAATATATTATCAACAGCTCCATAAAAGAATTTCATTAGTTTTCAATAGATTCTGTTATAGAATCTACTATAGAAGTATGTATAAACAATATTAATATTTGTATATATTAGGACAACATGATTTTTTATTTCAATTAAAGATCATTTGTAAGGATTTAATTCAATTAAGTTTATGTTTAGTCAAGTTAAAAACCCTAACTAATTAATCTAGCTAGTCATATTGATTGAACGATAAGAACAAATAATTAAGAATTCAAATACCATCAACATGTTATCAAAGATTAAATGAAGGAGAAATGATAAAAGAAAACCCATTTTGCTTCCTCTTGAATTCAAATGATAGCTGAAATCTTTATTTTTAAATCTTCAATTCTTAATCAAATATGAATCAACAACTAGAATTAATTGTTGTGCGTAATTTATCACATGTTTTTAGTTGAATTTTAATGAATTTTAAATAAATAAATAATTAATTATATTTAGGTAGAAATTAGGTTTATTTAGGATTGATTTTAGTTTATAGCTTGATTTAGAATTTTATTGTATTTACTTTAATTTTTATCAAATTAGAAGTTTTTATTAAATATTAATACGTATTTCCATTTTTGTAGGCAAGTCTAGAGAGTAATTCCTAAATAGTTAAGGACTGGTGCGACGTGGGTTACGTCATGGTATGCTTATGCCCATGTCTTGTTCTAAAGGCTGAAATAATACAACATGACTTGTGACACAACATGATAGAAGTCGTGTCTTATTTTGTGTAAAATGAATAATTGCGAGAAGTTTAGCATGGGATGGAACACGCTATGATGGAAGTCATGCTAGAAAATGAAGGACATGACACGGCCTGCATCATCCCGTGCCTGAAACCATGTCAAACAGAGAAAACTTCCTTTTTGAGAATTCAAGTGCAAGTAGGTTTTCCATCAGACTTTTCTTATAAAAGGGGATACAAAGGAGCCATTAGGGGGAACACCATCGTTAAAGGAGGTAAAGCGTGGAATTGAAGAGTTTAATAAAGATTGAAGATTGAAGTGTGCTTTCAACGAGTTTTATCTTTCCTTCTTCTTTTCTTATGCATAGCTAAATTAATTAGAGTTTGGTTTTGGAGTAGCTAGTTAACACTTGTTAGGATTTTTATTTCTTATTAATAATTTTATTTTCAGTTAATTTTATGAGTTGTGCTTAATGTCTTATATTCAATTAAGGACTCAATTGTTTGCATATATGTGGATAGTGTTAGTGATATGCACTAGGTCAATCATGTATGATCATGTTTTGACTTTATCATTTTATTTAATAAAAAGGCATTTTTCATTATCTTTTTGTGTTATGATAATTACTTGAATAGTCAATTCTCACTAAGGTCATCAAGTATGTGACTTGATAGTAAAACCCTTAGATTAAATATGAGTTCTATTCAAATTATCCCTAGTCATAAAAATATTTTATGGCTAGTATGATGTTGATTGATGATTATGTTTTACTAATCATGAATATGAGATATTAAGTCAACTCATAGGTACTTATTTGAGAAATAATGTACTAGATTGACACATCATGAGAATACTACATGGATAATTGTCATAAGTAATTCTCATCATAATAATATTGATTTAGTCCTTTGACCTTGAAATCATCATGGAATTCTACATAATTATTATTTATTTTGACACAATCTAACATTATTTGTAATAGGATGATTAATAGATTGTTGTTGGATATGAAATGAGTTATGTGAGGAATGTGAGTGATTGAGAAGGAATTTGTCCCTCGTTTAATCTAAGCAAGATATCTACGGGCCCTTGGATAAGATAGACTGAGGAAAATGCATGGTCATGCTAAAGTGAATTAATAAAGAGTTATCATTCTCAATCTACTTAGAGTCAAGAAATAATATGATTGAATTATATAATGATGACAGAAGCTATGCTTTATATGCAATCAAGATATCATGTGACAAAAGTATTACAATATTTATTATAAATTAGGTTATGTTGGATTATTGACTTCACACGACTTGGGTAGTCATAATGTCTTGCTAGAGGCCACTTATGACTTGTAGGCCTAAATAGAGATTTAAGGCCCACTGCCAACGTCATGTGAACCTATAGGGTCACACACTTAGAACAGGCATAAAAATGGATATGGGTTTGAGAAGCCCAAATATGCTCTGTGGAAATAAATAAATAGTTTATTTATTTATTAAAGGTAAAGGGTATCTTAAATAAATAAAATATTATTTCTGATTTGATTTTAAATAAAATCAGAATAATAATAATTAAGAAATTACTAAAAAGTTATTTTGTTGAGTGAAACCCTAATTAGAGGTCTATAAATATATTATATTCTCTAGGGTTTCACTAACTCAATCATTAGCCACCACTTGTAATTCGTTTTTCTCCTCTTAGAAAAACTAAAACACATAGTGTTTTATTCTTGATTTGTGAGAAATCAAGAGAAGTGCTAGCACACAAAGTTTTCATTTTAATCAAGGGTTGTTCGTGTGGATGCTTGTGAATGATGGATTCTTTTAGAGATGTCTTGATCTGAACTATCAAAATCAAAAGCTCAAGGTAAGGTGTCACCGGAGTGAACCTCCTCTCTGCCTTCTAGAAATCTTGCCTTTTCTGCGTTTGTGATAAGATTTGAAAACCCTAGTTTTAAATCAATTAATCGAATTACTTGGATCTGGGTTAGGGTTTGTGATTAAAAGTTTTAATTTTTGCTATGTTTTTGAATCACGAAACCTAACAAATAGATTAAAGACAACAAAAGTTGCATGATTTATCAACTCATAAACTTGTAAAACTTAGGAACCTTGATAACAAAAGTAGATGAATCCTTCAGGGATCAATAATTGCTAAGAAACTTAATGAGCCTTAGTTAGTTGACATGACCATGAAAATAGATTGTAATTAACTTTGGTATTCTTAAATCATCTCAAAAGAGACTCTAGGTAATTTGAGTGGTTTACCCTTGATTGTGATCAATGAAATTGATTAACTTAATTCCGTAATTCAAATCCTAACTAGTGAAACAAACTCAATCTCTATTTTATCCTTATTTATTTAATTAGATTAATTGGAGCAGATAGTTTATTTTAATTTATTTATTTTAATTCTTGTAATTTATCTTGATGTGTGCTAGTTAGGGAAAATTGATTTATAGTTAGTGCTTAGTACCCTTTCCTCATGGGAATGATACTTTACTTATCACTTTATTACCTGCCACGATTCGTACACTTGCAAAGTTGTGCTAATAAGTTTTTAGCACCTTTGCCGAGAAAGGCGTTACTAATATTAACATGTTTTTCGTTTTCATTAGGCTAGCACTTTTTATTTTATTTTTATTTTTTTATTGATAAATAATTTGTCATGGATAGTGATGAATTTTCTCATCAATTTTTTAGGTCTAATGCATGTGATCTTGTATATAATGTAGAACATATGCAAATTAATTATTTTTCATCTTATTTTCAAGTTTGTAATTAGTGTGGAGAGAACCACAATGAGGCACATTGCCCATATTATTCATATTCACCTCTATCACTTCATTACTACCCATCTTGGAGCAATTGTATGGATCACACTTGGAATTATCAACAAGAACCTAAGTCAAATCTTGAGGTGACGTTGGAAAATTTTATTTAAGAAACAAAGAAGATTGAAGAAAAATACTTTGAGGATAAGTTGAAGCAATTCATTCAAACACAAACTAAGACAAATCACAAATTGAAGGAGACTCTTGGGCAACATGAGGAGCATTTTAGGCATACCAATTTGAAGTTAGACCAAATTACAAAAACTCAAATTACATGATTCCAAAAACTTCCAATGCGTGCACCCATGAATTGCTCAACACAACTAGCACAAGGAGAAAGTGTGTAGGATGATGAGAACACTTATGGTTTAAATAATAAAGTCACTTTTGAGTTGTGCCATTCTAAGTAAGAAGAGATGATCACTAAGAAAATTGAAGAAATCATCAAGTGTAAGAATCATCATATAGACATCAAGGATGACAAGGTACATAGTCACTCAACTTAAATAAAAAATGAGTTGGATGAGGAAAATATAACAATTCTTGAAGCGACATACGATGAAGATAAGCCATTTATAAGTGAAAATGCATATGTCCTATGATTTATTACGGTCATATACAAGGAATCCATGAAAAATGTTGGACTATTTGAGAACCCACATGAAAAGCCTTACATTCTTCAAATAAAAAATGAGTTGGATGATCAAAACATAACAATTCTTAAAGCTACATGGGATGAAGATGAGCCATTTATAAGTAAAAATGCATATGTTCCACAACCTATTATAGTCATATACAAGGAATTTGTGAAAGGTGTTGGACTGTCTGAGAACTCGCATGAAAAGCCTTACATTCTTCAAGTAATTTTAGACTCAAAGATTTGGCATGTGGAGTCCGTACTTTATTACCTAGCCATAAGGGAGCCTAGCAACAAAAAGGAAAAGAAGATGCTTTTAAGAACACTTCCTTATATTCGATTATATCCTTGATACTTCATATTCAAGGGGTCAAGCTAATGACCTAAAATTAGCGCTTGTTAGGAGGCAACCCAATGTGTTTTTATTTAAATTTCTTTAGTTATACTTTATTTTTCACTTTTTATTTTTTGTTATTTTATTTTTTTTGTAGGTAATTCAAGCATTTAGAGCGAGCACAAAAGGAAGAAAACGCTTACTAGGGAAGTCCTCTTTTTCTTTTTCAAATTCTAATATTTTTGTCATTGAGGACAATGACATAAATAAGTGTGGGCGAGGATCTTAAATGTTAGGATCATGCTTTTATGTTTTATGTTTGTGTGCATATTAATTAAGTTTTATGTTTGTGTGCATAGTAGTTAAATTAAGAAAAATTAAATTTAAAAAAAAATGATAAGATTCATTAACTTTCAACTCGATTTCTCCACATTTATTATGATGCTTGTCCTTAAAATTTTTTTGTTTTGGTTTTGTGCAAAACTAAAGTTTTATTATCACTAAGGAGCGATCGTGTATAAGTGTGCATTTTTTATTCAATTATCAAAATATTAAATGGTTTATTAATTAAGATAGTTGAACATGGTTATTATGTATGAAAAATTTAGTTCTTACGACCTAAACATGAACTGAAAGATTGAATTTGAGCATGAAATAGGGAGATTAAAAAAAATCACACACACACACACACACACACACACACACACACACACACACACACACACACACACACATATATATATATATATATATATATATCTTTTTTCCTATTAAGAGCAATGCTTAAATCTAAATTTTTATATTTTGAATCTACTTTAATGCTCTAAATAGAGTAAAAGTATTTAAAGGAGCCATTTAGCGGTATCCATGCTTAGTAATGTGGGAACGACAAGGGAACACTAAGAGTAGGAAGATTTGATTAGATAGAAAAAGTGATGAGATGGTGCATAAAATGCACTCATCAAATAAAAGAAAAGATGTTGTGAAATAGAGCGTAAAATGCATTCACAACCAATTTTATTTTTCTCTTAAGGTTATGTTCATTGGATTTCAAATAGGTTATATGCTTAGGTTGTGATTAGTAAATTATTCATACATGGTGTATTTTTGTCTAATTATCTTCTTTAGTTAACATTTTTCAGTCTTGGTGTTGTCGACTTGCATATCTTAGAAATTGTAACTCTTTGGTTATGATTGAGCTAGTGTTTAGATGTTTAAATTTGATTTTGCTTGAGGACAAGCAAAGCTTTAGTGTGGGAGAATTTGTTCTGTGTAATTTATAACATGTTTTTTAGTTGAATTTTAATGAATCTTGAATAAATAATTAATTATATTTAGGTAGAAATTAGGTTTATTTAGGATTAATTTTAGTTTATAGCTTAATTTAGAATTTTATTGTCTTTAGTTTAATTTCTATCAAATTATGAGTTTTTATTAAATATTAATAAGTATTTCCCTTTTTGTTGACAAGTTTAGAGAGGAATTCCCAAATAGCTAAAATTGGTGCGACATTGGTTATATCATGGCATGCTTATGCTTATGTCTTATTTTGAAAGTTGAAATAATGTAGCATGGCTTGCGACACGACATGATAGAAGTCGTGTCTTATTCTGTGTAAATTGAACAATAATGAGAAGGTCAGCATGAGATGGAACACGCCAAGATGGAAGCCATGTCAGAAAATGAAGGACGTGACACAGCTTGCATCATCTCGTGCTTGAAACCATGTCAAGTAGAGAAAACTTCCTTTTTGTTAATTCAAGTTGAAGTAGGTTTTCTATAATGCCCACCTAATGCATTTGCATTTATTTTCATAATATGTATATTGTATAGACATGAAAAATTGCATGTTGGTATTAATTCCAATATTAAATAGGAAAAGATTATAAATATTTACAATTAAGTCCATTATAAGAATTAGAAAGCTAACAATTTAAATTTGTTAATAGCAAAAATAAAGAGGCTTAAATTGGTTTAGTTATTATTATCATTTTTATTATAAAAAAAATGTGTACATGGCTAAGAGTGAAGGAAGGAAGGAAGATAATCTTTATCTTCCTCCTCCTCCTCCTCTTTCTTCTTCATCTTCATCTTCTTCTTTTTTTTTTAAAAAAAAAAGTTCAATTTTTAAAGTAAATTCAAGGTTTAAAAATTTATTTCAGACCACAATCTTCATTTTCAAAGGCCTTAAGTGTTTATTGGTAGGTAATTTTAATATTTTTGGTTGAATTAAATTAGGGTTTATAAGATAAAAAATTTTGGTTCTAAGGATTTGGTTTTTCAGTCATATTGTTTTAATCATATATCAAGCTAGAAAGCTTCAAATTAAGTTTTGTTTGATGATATGGAAACTTGGAAGAGTTATCTAAAACTATTCCTCTTTTTAGCTCAATCTGATTCAGACTTTATGTTAGTGTAATAAAAGGCAATATTTTCTAGCTCATTTTCCATCACTGGTCCAAGTAAGGTGGATTGTTTCATAAAGTTCTTCCTTTATACACCTCAAATTGAAGCTAAATAAATTTTAAATTACTCTAGACACATAGGATTAATAATCTGAAAAGTTTCATTTTGAGATATATAGTATAGAATTATTGGTAAAGTTTTAAATTCACCCTATTAAATTTATTATAGTTGACAACTTCATAAGTTTAGGTAATTTAGTGATGTTATCATACTAGATAAGGTTCTATTATTTTTGGATATTTAAAAACAAGTGAATTAATATCTACTTCAGCTAAACCAAATGGAAATGAGGCTATTATACAAGTAAATAAAAGCAAAGGGAAGGAAGCAATAAAGGTAAGTGAATAACTTAATGTTCTATGTGAAAATAACACTTAAAATAAATAATTGTAAATTTATTTATTAAGCTGGTTGTTTAAGAGGAAAATATGTGTTATAATTGATATATGATATTTTTTTTATTATTGTGTTGACGGTGGATTGTTTTTGAGATGAGATTGTACATATAAAAAAGGTTGTAATTGTGAATAATGGTTGCTGAATTTGAGTGTCCTGTTTATATGAGAACAAAATATTTGTTGAAGCTATATATGGAGTTTTATAACTCCAAATGGGATTCCATTTGATCCTATAAAAACAATGTTACTTACAAAATTGATAAAAATAGAGAAAACTTAATTTTGTTGTCTTGATAGTCAATTTGAGCAATACTTTTTATAGCTTAGTCTTTTTATGATGGAATGACCATGGTGGGTTGTTTTTAATATTTATCCTTTTATACATATCCAATTGATGTAATATCAGTTGTAAATTAATTTAGACTTAAAATGCTATTGATTTGAAAAATATGAATTTGATATTCATAATGTGGAATTTTTTTGTGTATTTTTGAATTTACCAATCGAATCTGCCATATTGAAATATGGTATATATTGGCATATCTTAAGTATATTATTATTCTTATGTATTATGAGAATGTTAATTGTATAATGGAGTGGTATGTGATATGTATTTAAATATAAGAAATGTGGTTGGATGAGTATGAGGATGCAATGTTACTTGTGAATCAGACAATGTTGTGTGAGTTAATAATCCCTTTGAAATATTGTAATAAGGCTAAATAAATATTTGGTACCAAATTATGACAGGTTGTGTGTGTATGGGGATCCTTGAATAATTGAAAAGAAGTTGTATTTTTATACATATAATTCACAAGTTCATTGTTGTCCAAAAGAAAATACTATGATACTACGACTATGTACATATTATAAATGCATAGTTAAATATTGAATGAATCAATACTTGATAATATTACATGCTTGAATGAGTTATTTTTCATAGGATATTTTGTTATTTATTTACTGAGTTATAGGCTCACTCCTATGCATTATTTTTTAAGATTAGAAGAACTATAGTCTGTCTTGAAGAAACATATGCATCAATTGCACTAGTATTGTGTCAGGTGGGTCAACATGAGTTCGTCTTCAGTTATATAGAATGTAACATACTTAGTAACTTTTATTATTTTATAATAAGGCCAGTGTATTGTATATAAATAACATAAGGAAAAATGTGAATTGCTTGATGTTGTAAGCCTTTGTAGTGTGTGTTATGTGCTATTTATATAATTAGTCTTGTATATATATTAACTCATGAATTAAAATTTGATTTTAATGGATATATTATATATTAGTCACATGCATACAATGTATGCCTCACATCCTTAATAGGTGTTACATTTTCCATAAGACTTTTCCTATAAAAGGGGATAGAAAGGAGCCATTGGGGGAACACTGCCGCTAAGGGAGGCAAAGCGTGGAATTAAAGAATTTAATAAGGATTGAAGATTGAAACTTGCTTTCAACGAGTTTTATCTTTCTTTCTTCTTCTTTTCTTATGAATAGCTAAATTATTTAGAGTTTGGTTTTGGAGTAGCTAGTTAATACTTGTTGGAATTTTTATTTTTTATTAATGATTTGATTTTCAGTCAATTTTATGAGTTATGCTTAATGTCTTATATTCAATTAAGTGCCCAATTGTTTGCATGGATGTGGATAAATTAGAGACAACGAAAGTTGCATGATTTATCAACTCATAGACTTGTAAGACTTAGGAACCTCAATCATGAAAGTAGATGAATCCTTTGGGGATCAATAAATTGCTAAAAAAGTTAATGAGCCTTAGTTAATTTAACATGACCATGAAAATAGGTTGTAATTTGCTTTGGTATTCTTTGATGATCTCAAAAGAGACTCTAGGTAATTTGAGTAGTTTACCCTTGATCCTTGATTGTGATTAATGACATAGATTAAGTTAATTTCGTAATTCAAGTCCTAACTAGTGAAACAAACTCATTCTCTGTTTTATTCCCATTTATTTAATTAGATTAATTAGAGTAGATAGTTTATTTTAATTCTTGCAATTTATATTGATTTGTACTAGTTAGGGAAAATCGATTGACAGTTAGTGCTTAATACCTTTTCCTCGTGTGAACGATACTCTACTTATCACTTTATTGCTTGCCACAATCCATACACTTGCAGAGCTGGACTAACATTAATTCTTAAAAGAAATGAAAATAAAAATATGTAATTTTTCTTGTTCTTCACTAATGGTTTTCAATAATCCTAGTCTCCCTTTCTAGAAAGGGAAAAAATGTATTTATAACCCCTCTCAGTTGCTCTTTCAAATTTGAAATATATTTGGACAGTTGGTAGAACACGGCTGTGTCACCATTTGTACATAGTCATGCATCTTCTACTTAATGGGAATTACCGTCTCAGACACAACCGTGCATCCTCATGCACACAGTTGTGCTTGTGTCTGAACTGGCAAGCTGAAAATGCATCCATCCATGCACAACCATATGTCTTCATGTGCACAACGGTATCTGTGCCTCCTCTGCAAAACTAAAAGGCACTTGCTCAAGCATGACTATGTCACCTTCTACACACAATAGTGTGTCTTGCTTTCTGAAAAATAGTTACTCAGGCACAACTATGTCTTCTTCTACACACAATCATACATCTTTAAAAAATCTTCAAATCAACTTGTACCCTTGCAATTTTCGTTTCAGCTCCATCTCGAACATCTACCACATCAAATCAAAAAAAAAAATAAAAAGATATAAAACTCACAATTAAAATGCTAAAATCACAAATAAACATCTAATAGTCCTAAAATCTTTAAACCAAATTTGTCAAGATTAAATAGTTATTTATGCTAAAAACACTTGAAATCTAATAATCCCACACTCAAAATATAACATTTTTCACACTTATCATAATATAATTTTAATTTACTTTCAATGTTAATAATATAAATTTTTATATCGCTCATTTCACATTTTTAATCAAAATATTTATATATCAATATCTTTTAATTTATAAATTTATTTTATCTATATAATATTAATTTATTATCATAAATTTAAATAACATAAATTACAACTTAAATTTAATATTTTACCATGCTAATTATTAAAGTTAATTAAAAACCCATCAATTAATTATGAAATAAATTTATTTAAAAAAAATATGAAATGAGTTGATCAACTCATGAGTTGAACCAATCAAAGTAATAAGGGCCTACTGAACAAAATTCATAAAGTTCAGGGGCCTTAAATAACTTTTACTATATGAAGTTGAAATAATAATAAAAATTTTAAGGGCTCAATTTAAAAAAAAAAATTCTATAAGAACCAATGGCACGAAAATGTAAAAATTCAGGGATCTCAAATTTGTTGGAACCCTTTCAAAAGATAACATAAATATATTTTGAAGTTATTTTTTAGCTCTTCATAATAGATTTTATTTTAATTTATTGATTTTAATTCTATTTTAATTATATTATTCAGTATTTAATTTTACTATCAAATATTTTTATTATTTTAATATTAGATAATAATGCAGTGAATAAAATAAAAGTAAAAACCTTCAAATGAAATAACGTCCAATAAAGCATATATATATTCACTTTTGTTTTTTCAAGCATTTTTACCTAAAATAAATAAATTGGCGCCCCTTCACAAATTCGAATATCTATTTGCGTTTCTTCTTCTACCGAACTCAGTTCAAAATCTGCAAATCACTCACTCTCGCTGTTTGAAAATGGAAGGAGAAGAGGCTGCTTCTCCTTCTCCTCTGAAACTGGTAATGCTTCAGGGCCCAAGAAAGGGCGAGTCATTTGAATTCCCACCTTTTGCCACTATCAAAATCGGTCGAGTCATCAAAGGCAACACTCTTCAAATCAAAGACCCAGGCATCTCTTCCAAACACCTCTTTATCGGATCCCAATCCTCCTGTAAATGGATGCTCCAAGACCTTGATTCTTCTAACGGAACATCTCTCAATTCCTCTAAAATCCTTCCTCTCCGTCCCTACCCTCTCGCCCACGGTGACGTCGTCAAGCTCGGCGAGGAGACCTCTATTCTTGTTCAGTTCATGTCACCAGACAAGCCGTCGCAGCTGAGGCGCAATCCCAGGAGAAAAGTCAAGGAATCAGCGGCCAATCTTACTGGAGTCGAGGATTTGAAACAGAATGCGTTGGTTCAAGAGAGACAAACGGGAAGGGGCAGGACGAGAAAAGCTAGGGTTTTGGAAAATAACGAATCAGAAAATGCGGAGGAATTGGATGCCTCAAACAAAATGGATGTTAGGGTTTTAAGAAATAGATCAGCAGTTGTTGTTAAAATTGAAGAACGGGAGAGTGAACTGGAGAAAGAGAATGTTATTATAGCAAAACCGGGGAGGAGAGGTCGGCTGCGAAAAGCCTTGGAAAATGCAGAGAAAGTAAACCAAAACAATGAGGGTTGTGTGATCTTGGAGAATTTGGATGATAAAATTACTCGTGCAGGTAGGGGAAGGAGAAAGAAATTGGAGGAATTGCCGCCAGTGAATGTGGATTTAGGGTTGGGCTCCAGAGGACAGGCAAAAGAACAGGTTAATGAAGCTGATATTGATGGAGATAAGGTGGAGGAGGAGAAGAAAGAGGGGTTGGATATAGAAATGAAATGCAAAGATGCTGGAAATGTGATTGTTGTTGAAGACAGTATGGATTTAGGCTTGAATTCCAGAGAAGAGGTGAAAGATCAGGTTAACGAAGTTGATATGCCTGGAGATGAGAACATGAAGTGTGAAAACGGCAATGGGGTTAAAGAGAATGGTAATGGGGCACAAGTCGATGAGAGTGAGAATTTGGGGAAAGAGAATATAAGTATCAATTTTGAGAAGATGACTTTGGGGCAGTGGTTTGATTATATGGAGGAAAATTTACCCAAGCAGATAATTCAGGCTACTGAGGAGATGATTAGAGGAATGATAGTGAAAGCGGATCGAGTTAAAGAGTATATAATTGAGCAGAAGAAAGCTAAGGCTGCAGCTACTATGAGTTAGATAAGGGGTATTTTAGATTCTCTAATTTAGTAACACTTTAAAGAATATGTCACTATGATGGATTTTGATATGATTTCCTTTATGTTACATATATGGCTTATCATAAAGTGCTACTCAGTAGCTGAAGCAGCTTTTATTAGAATAGACATAGCAGGTGGCTGCACATTCTGTTAAGCAAAATTCTGTCTAGTAGTCTGTTTAGAGAAGTCGTGATCATGCGTAATAATGGGTCACTTAAATGTAGCTTTATAACGACAGACAGAGAGTTGTCGAGAGATGACATATATTAGCTGCTTGTAGTTTATAAACTTTATGTAGAAGTAGGTTAATCCTACTTTTGATCTCTTGTATATAGGATAAGACTTCGTTGTGCCCATGTATTTGTCCTTGGACACATTGTTTGATCCATTCTAGAATTTCAGGGTTGTAAGAGATTTCTCACCGTTCAACTTCTGATGGCTTTCCACAAGTCACAATGTTTACATTTCTAACTATTTTTTCACTGCTTCATTTCGACTGGGGCTTTCTTGCAAAGCCACATAATGAGGGGGTCTTCATGTATGAGGAGACTACAACAGCAAGTACATAGAATGACATAAAGATAGAAACAGTTGTAGAAATGGAAGATGCTGCTAAAAATGAATTGGACTCAACCTGAAATCTTCCACTAAGCTCACTTTGTCAACTAGACCTTTTTTTAGCCGCATGGATCTGACTTCATCAGACTGTTGTATGCTTTAAGTTGTATTTGGTCGCTAGAACTGCAGGGCAGAAGCACGCTTTATTGTGTTGGTTGTTTCTTCAGCTCTGCAATTTTGGAACAGGGCATTGGATGTGTTAGGTTGAGCCGAATGTTGACAAAATTCTGATTAAATATTGAGCAAAGATGCTTTTATGTCTACATCTTTCATATGTCAGGAAGTTTTCCGTCTGTGCTTTTATTTTCATATTACAAGTGGTCCTTGTGCGTCCTTTTGTTTTTTTTTTTCTTTTCCCGCATGTCATAGTTTTCAACTGCAGCTGATTGAAACAATCCTCCATTACGCCAACAGGTAACAGTTCTTTATCTTGGAAGTTCACTAGCTTTATATTGTGATAAATCAAAGCGCTGCATATTACTCTAGACACATGTTTGTGTTCATTGTCATGCAAGGGACAAAATGCCAGCTTCCCGTTCTCCATCTGCACTAGTTGCATGCTTAATTTGAAGCTAAGAAAATATTGCAGTATGAGTCTTAGCTTGGAGTCTTACAGTTTCTGTATTACTGTGTAATGACACATGCTCTGGAGTTCTACCATATCCTGTCACCTTATAACTTACCTGGGGGCCGGAAAGTACTTGAAATAGTTGCCTTTCTGTGCATCGGTTGCCAGAAACAAGATGATCAATGAATTTCCCAAACAGGCATAAGAGACGCCATGAATAGCCTCTGACGATCACTTGACGCACTAGTTGCGCTTTTTCTTTCAATATTTGTTTGTCCAGCACTACTGGTGAGGTGTGGCGCTTTTTCTTTCAATATAATTCGTTTGTCCAGCACTACTGGTGAGGTGCAACTGTAAAACTTTCGTTGTGAATGCAATTGGGTACTGTCGTTTCGTCCCAATACACGGAAGCTCTGCTTGCCTAAAGATAAGTTGCTCAAGTGAATGCGTTTTTAATCTCCTTCGAAAGCAAAATGAGAAAATGGCAACCCATATGCTCCTTTCACTTGACCTAAAAAAGTACTTGAATAAAAAAGCATCATGGATTCCCTCCTTGAACTGAATTATTGGAAGGCATTGTAAAGCTTCCTGAACTTCATAAGGTCCAGAATAGATATTCCATTCAGCTGTAGTATTCCTTCTGTTGTAAGCTAGAAAATCACAAGTTCATCATACATGATATTTCTTTTTTTTGATAAGCAAATATTCCTTCTATTGATAAGACCATGGTAAAGAGAAAAACCACTTGATGCAAAGCAATGAAAAAACCCCTCCCTAAATGAATTATGCAGATAAGCTTCAACAAGAAGAGAAGCAATGTAACAAAATCTCATCCAACATAAAACTGAAGACTAAGCTCCAAAATAGAGCAAAGAACAGAAGCACAACTAAAGCAAAACTGAACACCATGATCCTAAGAGGGTATTATACAAAGAACCAAGCTGGAAGCAACAAAACCAAGTCATTAAGTTAGAGAGAGATAAGATATACATGAATTTGTTGCAACAGGTATGCATATGTAATCCAAACCTGGTTTCATAACACAAATTTGCTGCAACAGCAACAAAAAGAATTGTCACAATAGAAGATGCATCTGTAACCCTACCTGTGTCCGACGACAAATATTCCACAACATTTAAATATATATTCTACATCATTACAGGGACAAAAGCTAGATAATTAATACACACGCAACTTCACGACTTATTCCTGAAATGTACTCAAACTTGGACTACCCCAGGCGGTTTGGCTAAGAATATTTCCACCAGCAAAATGAGCAAACAACAAAAGCCATAAATTTAAGAAATAAAATATAAGCCAGCATCTGCATTAGAAAATAATGTCCTCATCCTTCTCTGCTGCAGCAGACAACATGTTGTGAGCTGATTTTAGTGAAATTCCTTTCTGCAAAGAAATTTTCTCAGCAAACTGTTCCTCAGAAAACTGTTTGGCAGCTGCAAGTTGTTTCTCAATTTCCCTCTTTTTGTAACCCTGTATCTTCTTTAATCTGAAGAAATCCTCCCTTTCAAGCTCATCCAGCTCCCCTTTAATGTAACTTATTGTGTTCTCCAATTTAGGCTTCACAACATTCTCCAGTGCATTCACCCGACGATTTGTTGTCTTGATTGCCTCATCGAGCGTTAAGAATGATGTCTGAAGTGAAGCAAGCTCAACGAGAAGTTCAATAGATTTTACATAAGCCGCACGACAGGCTTGAACTTGTTGGCCACCTCTGGCCAATCCGGTAAGGTCATTCTTGGTCTCACCTTCAGTGAAATATTCAAACTTAGGCAGCTTCACACCGGCAACATTTTCTTGTCGTGATCGAACTTTAAGAGATGCATTTTGAACATTCTCGAGGACAACATGCTTAACGTTGTCGCCAGCAACATACTTGACTTCAGTTAGAGCAAATGACGATGTCTTCATGATCTCTCCCATTGACTCTTTGGTAGAGACAATCTTTTTAAGAATTTGACGAAACTGCACAGTTAAGGCATCACTCTTCTTCTTGAGAAGAGCATGACCTCTTGTAGCACCCACAAGACGAGCTTTAACAACTGCAAGCATCGTAACAGTGGGAACTACATTCAAGCGTTGGCTTTGGCCTGACATCTTTCAGAAACTCTAGAACAACAAGGAGTCAATATCAGCAACCTGAGACAATAATATGCAGTAGATACAGAAACAAGAACAATTTTTATTTAGTTATGATACAGTTGATAGATTACCAATGTTCAATTCATGGAAATAAGAGTGAAAATATTATCAATGTGGGATTGGTGCGATCGTTCTTTCCGTACAAAACCGTACTGAATTCGTGCTCCGTATTTAAAATTAAAATTAAAGATACAGTTGATAGATAGATAGATTTGTTCTCCGATTAAACAAAGAAATCAATCAAAGATCCAATTCAAAATTTCTGATCCAGCTCTATAATATAAGAACAAAAAGAGAAAAGAACCTGAGATGGAAGTAAGATTAGAGTAGCGTCGCCGGACCGGAGAATAGCCGCCGCGCTCGCCGGTGAAATTGAGCAAAACACTGAGAGTTTGTGATGCTGAAATTGCGAGAGGTGTCCTGCTAATGACAGATTGACAGAGAGATCTCAGAAAAGGAAAAAAAATTGAAGGACTGGGCCCTCATCTCAGAGGTGTCGTGCACCTTCCTTTCAAGTCTTACCTGAGGAAGGACATGAAGAAACGGCTCCGTTTTACTTTTTTTTTTTTTTTTTAAATATATACATATATAGTATTAGTTTTTTCGAGGCCCATTGCTGTACAAAAATAGAATATTTATAATTTTTGTAATTTTTAAAATTTTAATAAAAATAATTTTATTTAACAAATACTTGATAATTTTAACAAAAATAAATATTTAATTAAAACCAAATACAAATATTGGCGAGATATCTTATCAACAATCAATTCTTCCTTTTTTTAATGATTAATTTTATAATGATTTATTGATATAAAAGATCTAACCTTTTAAAAAATTTCACAATTTATTTTAATTTTTAGATTTTAATAAAATATTTTAATTTAGCTTCTTTAATCAATTTCAATACAAATAATTAATTACTTAAAATTAAATAAAAATATTGACACAATAATAAAATAATTAAATTACTATAAATAGAGGTCTAATGAAGGGATTAGAAAAGAGAGAAGTGTAAAAGAACAAATGAATGGTTCATAACATGACTATAATAAAATGAGCATAATGTCGTTGTATATGATTTGGAAGATGTAGTTTTATGATTGAACTTTTGAAACTTTTGTTGTACCATGTTTTGATTCTTGAAAAAGCAATTTTATTAGAAATGTTGTTCCATTGTGAATTTGGTTACACTAAGGTGGCGCCTCATCGTAGAAGTGCCACCCTAATGTGCTACGTATAGGATATATATCTTAGTGAATTAAAGAAATGTCTTAATGATGAGGCACAACCATTATGCCTAATGAACAAATTATTGAATTTGTGTTATTTCCTGCATTTTCTTTATTTTAATTGTGTTTTGACCTTCTATGATGTGTATGTTAATGTTAGTTTAAGCTTCATTATTTATTCTAAAATCAAGTTTCTTTTTCAATTTGGTGGATTAAAATCATTGATAGATTTCTTTATGTTCATCAATTTCATTTTCAATTTTATTCAATTTAGAATTTATTAATACATTTGTTAACTATTTGCATGATTAATATGTTAATGAATATAAAATCAACCTTGATTTTAATAATAAATTTTCATTGCTAATATATGTGTTTAAATATGTATTTTAGTTAGGGTCAAAATTATGCTTAATGGATGAAGTTATAAAGGTCAAAATGTGCCCAAAGCATGAAGATAAGGATGCTAACATGTGGCACTTTTTAGGATTTAAAATTAGAATTTTTAAATGTTAGTTCCTTAAATGAGAAATGCACTGTTGATTTGAAAACATTAACTTTTTTTAAAAGTGAGTTTGATAAAGCTAAGGAAAAATAAAAAGCTTTCAAAAGAAAACTTGAATTTGAGAAGTTTTATTTCAAAAATTCATAAAGGAAAAGAAACACTTGATAATCTTTTAGATTTTCATGAAAAAATTTGAATTAGGTTATACTAATGGAGTCTCTACGTCATAAAATCCCCCTAAGTTAGTTAAGGCTACTCTTACTTCATCCCTCATTCCTTGTGAGAGCTTTAAAGCTTAAAAATTTTAAGACTAAAAGTCTTAAGAATCTAAATGTCAAGGGCAAGCCTATAAAGGCTAATATTTCTAAGGCTTAAGATTTCAAAGCAAGGCTAAGAAACCCTAACTATATCATGCATACATGTATGATAAGAGACACACAAATATGAACACTAGGACTCAAGCATTCATGCATAAGTGTACTTGTAAATGCACATTCTAGATCTTTATACCTAGGAGAGTTGCCAACCATAATAACCATGTTAAATTTGCATATGCTGGTGGCAAAATGGATTTACAAAAGTTAAATATTTTTATTGCATGAAATATGAACATTCTAATTATGTGTGTTACTATAAAAAACTTCATCTCAACCTTTCACCTATAAACTACTTTGAAAGTAAAAAAACCTAGACCAATTAAAGGTTACTTGGTGATGTATATATATATATATATATATATATATATATATATATATATATTGCTATTTTGTGCTAGTTGTTGATAAACTAATAAAATCAATTTATACAGTTTGTCAATAGATATTTGATTATGAAGATGTCTTAAGAGAATTGTCAAATAAACTTATGAAAATGTTTATATTAAAATTTTCAAATATTTAATAAAAAGGATTTCTTTTTTCAAAATTAAGAGATTGAGATAAAATTTTAAAATGTCGTAAAAGTTTGTTTTTTTTATATCAATAGGTCATTAATAAATTATATAATTTATAAATAATTGTAATTATAATAATTTTAAAAACTAAAAATGTTTATAAAAAATTATTATTTTGATTTATTTAAAATTTGTAATTATTTCATAATTATTTATTTGAAATCCATTAAATGCTTAACATTAAAATGAGAAAGAACCTTTATTTTTTTTATATATAATGTTAATACCTTTATTTAATTAGTACCTAATAGTTTTAAATTGGAATATTCTTTTTAAAATTTTTTTAAAAAAATCTTCTTATATGAATATACTATTTACAACATAAAAGGTAAATTTAATATTTTATAAATGGTTTGTCATTATCTTTTATTTAATTGTGGTGAAATACTATGGACATCTCCAATTTGATCGGCCCATAACAAAAGCTTGATGATGAAAAAAGTATAAGTTTTGAATGTAAGGAAAGCCCGAAACCTCTTTAAAATAGACTCGGAAGCCCAAGCACCAAATCTAAGCCCAAAACAGTAAGCCTAAGCCTCAAAAACCTAAGCCTGTAGCCTTTAGCCTTTTGGCCTAAAGGCCTAGACTTGACCTGGGTGAAGAGGCAATCACTTCAACGAAGAGGTGTCACCTCTTAACCTTAAGCATCGGTGAAGCAACGCCTCATAAAAGAAGTAAGGCCTCTTCATAACCACCCTCTACAATGCTTATTTCATGGCCACATATCTTTTAGGCTAATGAATGAGAAACCTTTCTCCTATTACATGAATCCAATTTTCATTTCATCTAGGAAAAACTATCTTTTTCTCAACAATGCCTTTATCATTTGATCTAATAGCGTTCCTTTAGATAGGAACAGATTTGATAAATGCCGATAACTCTCGAATAGAGTATTAAAACGAAAAAATCCATTAGATAATGAACTATTAGTTCTAAGCCATCTCTGGTTGCTTTGGATTTAAGACATATTTAGATGCCAAAAAAAGGAAAAAAAAGTAGGAAAAAGTAAAGATGGGCATGGGGAATGATGAGGATAAGGTGAGAGTAAGTGGGTTTTGGGAAATTAAAAAAGGAAAAGTGAAGGAGACTTAAAAGAGAAAGTGTGGGCATAGGAGAGAGGACCTTTTATAGGACTTTGGATGTTTTCTAGACTTGAAAAAAAAAAACCTTTGGTTTAAGAAAAAAAATAGAGAGAAGAAAAAAAAAGGAAGAAAACAAGAGGAAGAAGAAAGATATTTTGGGGGCTAAAAGACTTCATTTCCTTAAGAAGGAGTAGGATTTTCTTGCATTCAAAGGAGTCAAATCAATCAACCAAGCTCTAAGAGCTTAGTTATGAGCATTAACTCGTCCAAATAAGTCAGATTCCCCATTTTTAAGTTTTAAGTTCATCAATTCATTAAAAGCTTTGATTTGTTACTCTTTTACTTAATCCTTTGAGTTTTATTCCTCATTTAAGGTCATATGTAAGGTTTAATTGCATGAAATATTAAGTATTGGTTGTTGATTTCTGGATATTTGTATTAATCTTTATTTATTTGCATGAATAACGAGTTTCTTAAAATCTAAAAAATGTAGTCTATCTCTATCTTTATTGAAGAGGCAACGTCTCTTCATAGAGGCGTTGCCCCTTCATGCTGAGGCAATGTAAAATTGCCTCCTGGTTAGGAGGCAATGCCTCTTTGAAGAGGCATTGCCGCTTCATCAAAATCCTATACCAATATGCTTTGTGTTTTGATGTTCATTTGTATACTTTTTATGATTCTTATGATTGTTCTATCATATATCTTGATTTTATGCATGATTACTATGTTGTTTAAATATTATCATTGTATAATATTATTGTGTTATTTATGGATTATTTTATAATTTTATTTCTATTTCATATGAATATTATTTGTTGATTTTTTTTGTAAGATAATATTGTTGTTTTGTGAGAAAGGATTAACTTATGTTTATTGCAGGAATCATTTGGTAATTTTTAATTATCAAATAGTTATTCCATTAATTAGTTTTTGAGAGGTTTTATTTATATAATTAATTAGTTTATCTATGATTTATGTATGGTTTATTTTTTGTTTATTTTACATTTTTTGAACAAAGCATTGTAATCCCTAATCCTTTCCCTTATTTATGGTTGTAAATTATCATTATTTATTTTATTTATGATATGTCGGGCTATAAGCATGAAAATGGGACTAATGTGCAAACTTGGATTAAAATATAAAATTAAAAACGGTTGCAATCCATGTTAAAATAAGGAAATAATTTAATAATCAAAGTTAATAAAATACAAAACACACACGGAGGCCAACCGCAAGGTTGAGTGGGCATTCCAAAAGCCCATACCCAATTTTCAAACCCGATCTCTAATGATAGCTTATAGGAACCTCTTTGGGATTTAATTGTTATACCATATGTCCTGATTTTTATTCAGGTGGCAACTCCATCTCTATTTATTTCCTAGTGGGCCCTGAGCTCACAAAGTGCCATGGTCACCAAACATTTGGGTGTGCACTTAACCCTGCCACCTATAATGGTGACTCCATTTAGGATAGAGAAATTAATTTTAAGTGTTTTCTAATTTATTATCTTTGATTATTTCCTTTGTAAATTCTTGCATTCACTACACATTTCCACACAATGTGCACACTAAGTCCCAAGTAAATCAACAATAATCTTTACTTTGCTACTTGTGTTTCACTTAAACCTGGTGGTGAAGTATTTGATTATTGTCACTCATAGCATGTACTTACCTATGTCACACGATGGAGGTATATAACTGTGGGAGCTGAAGCTTATTACCCGAGACTCAGCTTATGTAATGACTTAGCAATTTTCGTTAAGATTTTTTCCTAAATGCATTTATTTGATGCCATATAGTAATTCTTTGAATAAGGCCCAAGCCCATTATAAACAAACCTTTATAAGATGGGCCTTTTAATGCCTGTTTCAGCCTATTATGGATGGATCTTGACAAGGTGGGCCTTTGATGTTAGTCTTGGCCTATTAAAATGGACTTTAAGATTATTTGAAGAAATTACTACTTGTTTATACTGTCCTAAGAGTTATCTTGTATCCGTCGATTCTATTATCCCTTATTGATAATTAAAACTCAGAACAACAATGCTAGGATAAGGAACTCACCAATGAACATGTGTGTGGGAGAAATAAGGGTGGAGATACCATTTGAGAGCTTATATTTTATTTCTTATTATTATGTGTAAATAGAATATGTGTTGATTTCCTTTTTTATTAAACCTGCATCTCATGCATACATGTTATGCATATTTCTAATCCATAGTGATTGCAGATATAGATTTAGGATAGTCTTCCAGTTAGAAGTGGTTTGACACTAGTTGCCTAGTTAGGATTTCTAGAGAAACTGAGATGGCAGAGTTTAATGCTTAGTCTTTTGGGGATAAGTTAAAGGCAGAAATAGCTTATCAAACTCGGGCAATTATGTGAGAGAGATGATTACTGAAATTAGGGGATCGATTAAACAATAACCACCAGCACCTCAGCCCTAACCATTTGATTTGGATGCTAAAGACTCCAAAAGATGGGAAAGAGAGGATGATGAGGAAACCTTAGTGACAAAGCCTATAACTAGACAATATGTGACTACAAACACTGTAGATAATGTAGAAAAATCTGATTAAGCTGAGAATATGACTAATACTATGGCTTAAATGTAGTTGATGATGAAATAGAAGGGGATAAATGCTCCAATGAATTACTCTAATCTCAGTTTGGATGAAGATGATGACCTCATACCCTAGAAGTTTAAGTTCCCTAACATAAAGAAATTCACTGGCATTGAGGATCCCTATTTACACCTAAAGCAATATGTGACCCACATGAAGACAATCGATTTGACTAAGGCACAGAATGTCAAGTCCCTAAAAGGAGCACCCATCAGATGGTATTATGCTTTAGAATCCCATATCCAAGCTTACTGGGAGGGATTATGTGCTGCATTTATATAGCAGTATAGTCTTAATATTCAAATGGAAGCATCTTTGAGAGACCTACAGAATGTAAAGAAAAATTTTAAAGAATCCTTCACATATTACTTGATCAGGTGGAGAGCAAAATTAGCACAGATGAAGCACCAACCTACAGAATCTGATCAGCTAGTGATAACAATAAAAGGGTGTGTGTTCCCACTCTCTAAAAAGATGAAAGATTTGGAAATTCATAATTTTGAGGAGCTATATAGATTTGGGGTGCAAAAGGAATCCGATTTGGCAGAAGAGAAGAAATTCTTCAGTGGAATATCTATAAGCAAAGAAGGGATTAGACTCAACAATGGAATTGGGCTGAGTAGTAATATACAGATCAATACTATTAAACAATCTTGATGGTTTTCTAACTTAGGAAGACCTCTCTCCAAAGTCTTAGAGAAGCTAATAGAAAATAACCCACTATGACCCTTACCTTAAAAACCTCTTTTTCTAAATGTCGACCTGAAATTATACTGGAAATACCATCAAAACATCAGACATGACACTGACAGCTGCACTCACCTGACGCATAAGGTTCAAGATTTGATTGATTCATGCAAGATAACCCTAAAACTAGAAAACCAAACACCCAAAATAACCCTCTATCTAACTACCGAAATGTACATCCACCAAATCCATGCATCCTGATGATTAATATTGGCTGAATAGAGGAAAAAGTCCTTAATTCTTTCATTGATGCTATACCCACACCACCAAAACCACAACCAAAAGACCTAAACCTAAACCAGTAGTCTGTGGAGTTTCATGTGAATGTTCTAGACATTTAGAGTTTTGATGATAAAGGAGGGGAAGCAATTGATCTATGGAAAAATAATGAAGGGAAGACAACCTAATCAGTTGAAAAGCTTGAGAAGAGGGAGGAAGCGAAAAATACTAAGCCAGAAAAAGAGAAAGTCAATTCAAAAGAAGAATTAAAGAAAAATGAGAAAGCCAAGGAAGTTTTTGAAGCTACAAGAGATGAGAAAAATCTTGCCAGTGTTTGAGAGCTACTTATAAACTCTTGAGCCCATCAGGAAGCAATGGATATGGCCCTTGTTCATAAAAAGATCCCCTCAACCCATACTCCATATTAAATAGTGGATTCACTGACAGAAAGCCCTCCAGGGGAAATTATTTTTACAGACAATGACCTACCCTTAAAAGGCAAAGACCATAGTAAAGCCTTGTTCATAAGGTCGAGGTCAAAGGGAAATTAATGTGTTGTGTTATAGTTGATAATGGGTCTTCCATTAATGTTTGTCCTTTGAAAATTGTTCCAAAGTTAGGACTGACAATAACTGATCTTAAGCCATTTAATGTGGTCATCAAGGCTTATGATGATATGAAGAGGCCAGTTGAGGGAACTTTCAAAGCTTTGGTTAAGACTAGACCTATTGAAGTTTAGGCCAACTTGCATGTCATCGATATTCCAGTCACCTTTGTCATCCTTCTAAGGAGGCTATGGTTTCATCCTTTGGGGGAGTACCATCTACTATTCATCAGAAGATCAAATTTCCATATGAGGGAAGAGTAGTCACAATCACAACAAAAACTGAAGTTGTCACTGCTTTGAAGCTAGCTCCCATTGAAATTCTGATTAGTTTGAGTTTTAAGGTTTATGTGATCTATAAAGATGAGTTGAATCTGAGAATTATGAGTATAATGAAGAGCATGAACTTTACTCCTGGAATGGGATTGGGGAAGAATTAACAGGGCCCACCTGAGTTTATTGAACCTAAAGTGTCAATCTTAAACCATGAGGTAAGGTATCCAGAAGTATATGAGTCTGATGAAGAGGAAGAAGCTAAGAGAAAGTCTAGGAAGAATAGAGCAAAAGCTAAATTAAAGAAGACAATGCTATATGAAACATTCATAGAGGAAGGTGCTAACTATCCCTATAGAGGAGCTCCTAATCCTTTGATGATTGTTGAGAAATTGGTTCCCAGCTTTGAAATTTTCATAGAACTTATGATTGGGATCAATGAAGTTACTTTTGAGGAGCCAATAGTGGAGGAACTAGTGCTGACTTTGGAATCAGAAGAGGACATTCCTATGATGGAGCTGAAAGGTGCTGATGATAAGGAAGAGGAATTCAACTTTGAATCTTATGTTATTGATTCCATTATAGATGTTTTTTGTGATGACCTTGACATTTCTCTTTCCAGCTTGTTTGAAATTGATGACATTTTCTTTTCTAAAGTTAATGCAATAAGGTCCGACTTTGCTTATTTGTGTGATGTTTTTCCTAACGGTTATTCTATCTGTGATGATCATTTCATTGATATGTTTGACATTAATTCAATGCTAACTGAATCATTTAATTTAGGCACATGTGGTAACCTTAAGAATATACTTATTGCTTCTGACTTAACTCCTGATAAAAGAGAAAAAATGAAAGAAACACTGAAAATAAGATAGAAAGTATTTGCTTAGGGCTGTGAGGATATGCCTGGGATTGATAGAGAGATTGCAGAGCACAGAATCCCTATGTATTCTCACATCACCCCAATAAAATAGAAGAAGAGGAGATTAAGGCCAGAATAAGCTCTTTTAATTAAAGAAGAAGTGGAGAAACAGCTAAAAGCAAAGTTTTTAGAAGTAGTAGATGATACCTAGTGGCTATCCAACATAGTTTCAGTTCCTAAGAAGGATGGGAGAGTCAGGATGTGCATGGACTATAAGGATTTGAATAAGGCTTGTCCAAAAGATGATTTTTCCTTATCGCATATTGACACTTCAGTCGATAGTGCAGCTTCAAGTGTTATGTACTCTTTTATGGATGGCTTCTTAAGATATAACTAAATTATGATGGCAGTGATTAACAAAGTTGAAGACTTCTTTCATCACTAAATGGAGTGTTTACCTTCTTGGCTCATAATCTGGTAGATGATGGATACAAATGGGAGTTGGAATTTCTAAATGAACATTTAAGGGCAATAGAGTTTCAGATATGGAAAATATATTTTGATGGAGAAGTTAATAATAGTGGAGTAGGCATTGGTGTGATTCTGATCTCGCTAGAAGGAGAAATGATTCCAATGGCAAAGCGATTGGAATTTGAGGTCACTAATAATTAAGTTGAATATGAAGACTGCATCTTTGGTCTGGAAGCACTCAAGAATATGAGGTAAAAGAGGTCACAATATATGAACACTCAATGTTGGTAGTGAAACAGATCTTTAATAAATGGGAAGTGAGAGAAGATAAGTTGAGATTGTACTAGGACTACTCAACTATGATTCTGTTATTTTTCACCCAATGTAGATTTGTGCACTTATTGCGAGAAGAGAATCAGATGGAAGATGCTTTAGCTACTTTAGCTTAAACGTGGGAAGGAGGCAAGCAGGCAGAAAATAAGCCCCTTATTCTAATAAAGTCCCGAACTCCCTATTATGAAGAAATAAGAATAATGTCGATCAACCCCAGAGAGAAGCCTTGGTTTTATAATCTATAATAGTATCTCGAGATAGGACAATTCCTTTATAATACCGATAGAAAATAAAGAATGTCACTGAGGTTGTTATCTCGACAATTCATTAGCCATAATAGGATATTATACAAAAAGATTGTAATATCCCGTGTTTTTAAAATATTTTTACACTGTACCGGGATATGCAGTGTTAATAAATTTTGAATATATATATGATATTTTTACGAGTTGATATGTATTTAAAACCTATTTTAATTATTGTGTATTATTTACAGTGCTTTACGTAAAATTTTCCCGGGACTTTCATTTTCGGGGAAATTTTCACGTAAATAATTTATTATTAATTATTTTAAATATATTTTCGGACTTGCATGAACTCATACGTATTTTTAAATTACTAAACACCGTGTATGTGTGCGATATTTATTTAATTAGGGTTTAATATATATTACCCTAATATTTTATTATTTATTTATTAATTTATTGTTATTTAATTATTTTATTTATTATTAAATTATTAAAATTATTTTATTATTATTTTATTATTTTATTATTTTTTTTCTTTTTCTTTTTCTTTTCTTTTTTTTTTCTTCTTCTCCTGAGCGCCCGACCACCCCTCACCACCGTCTATCATGCCGATCACCTACCGTCGGTGTGCCTCCCGGCTTGCCACCGTCGTTCCCAGCCGTCCCCCGCTGCCAGCAGCCTCCTTCCCCGGCGCCGGCAGCCCTTTTCTTCCATTTTGGCCGAAATTCTTCTCCTCACCGTCGACGACGATTCCGGCCACCATTTTCGACACCGCCAGTCTCTTTCTTCTCCTTGAGCTCCGGTGAGTGTGATTCTAGCTTTGGTTTGAGCTTAAATGGTCTAGAATTGCTTAGGTTTCGAATTTTCCAATTCGGTCACATTAGGGTTTTTGATTTTTTTGAGCTTCGAATTGATTTATTCATGAAAAATCCCTTCACAAATGTTGATCCTAGTAGCTTAATATACATGTATGAATTTTTTTGGAATTTTTGGAGATTTTTTGGATTTTTGGGTATTTTTGAATATTTTAATATTATTTTCTAATTTTTGGAAATTAATTATTTAAATTATGAAATTTTGTTTTATGGTTAAATTAGGTGTTTAAATGAATTATAGGAATTTATTTGGAATTTTTATGAATTTCTAAGTATTTATTTTGAATTATTGAAGTGTATGGAATTTTGGAAAATTAGGGTTAATTATGTTTTTATTTGAAATTAATTGGTTAATTGAGTTTCATTATTGATATTATTGATAAATATGTTGAGAAAATTAATTTTGGATAATTATACTATTTTTGGTGAATTTTTGAAGTAATTATAGTATATTTATATATATAGGGGTATTTTGGTAATTTTACCCTACATTGGCTAAAAATGTAATTTAATTGGTTTTAATAGTTATTTAAGGTATAAAAATGATTTCTACAAATTATTTGGTATTTTTAACTAATTAAAACTATTTTTCATAAATTATTTTCAATTATATATATAATATACGGTTTTACTAATAAAATGAGTTTTTATCGGTTTTTACAGTGTTTTAAGGTTAATTATGTAATTTCTACTTATAAAATGTATTTCTATGTTATAAGGATATTTTTGGTATTTCTGAAATTATTCTGTGATTGTGGACCCCGGTCGGTAGACTGTAGTTTGGAGTCCGACCGAGGGGTTTTGGGTGTGTTTTGTGTTTGAATTTCGAAGTGTGTTTCTTTGCAGGGTCGGCTCTACTCTTTTGAGTAGAGAGATGTCCGTTTTACAAGGGAGGTTCTGCCGAATTTTTGATAGAATTCTCGTAAAACATGATATCCGGTCGAACCCTAATTTCTGATTCTGTGTTTAATACTCTAGATCGAATTCTAGGATTTCTGTTAGGTTTATTCTAATGTATGTCGTTATTTGCTTGTTTAGTTACGTCGAGACCGAGGGCTAGTGGACCAGGCTCGTTGGACCCGTCTCGTGGAGCGCACTAGGGTGAGTTACTATACTATATATATATGCTTATGGTGCATGATTTAGAAATATATGTTTTATTTTGATTAAAATGCATAAATAATGTGATTTGTATTTAAGTATATTTTTGGTGTATTTTTGGTATTTATTAAATTATATGCATGTTTTGTAAATAAAATATATTTAAAATGTTTTTAAATATATTTCTAGCTTAAGTTATAATTTGATTGAATTTATTTGACATATATATACTCGAAATATACCTGGTTTACTTTTGGTATATTTCCAGTATATATATGGTTTATATTGTTGTGTTATTTAAATTCATGCATCATTTATTTGTGAATGAATGTTTTATATTCATTAATGAAGGATATCAATAGAACGTGCTACCTAGTGGGCAGCACTAGGACCGAGTACGTATCGGTATGCTTATAGCAAGTAGGCTATATTACTAACCATTTGTGGATATTGATTGATTATGATTATTTAATGTGTGAGATATGGTTTGGGGGGTGATTGCTGGAGCTCGGTTGACCAAGTGTCTCGGGCCCAATCACACTGGCAGTTAGACTGTTGGAGCTTGGTTGACTTAGTGTCTCAGGGCCAGTCTACTGTCTAAATGGAATAAGTGGATATATTTGGAATAAGTGAGCCTGTATGGCTAGAGTGTTGTCTAACACTATTTCTGAGGTTGCGATATCATAGGGTTCTATTTGATCCTTCATAAAAGATGATTTTCAGATAAAATATATAAAAAAATGATTTTATTGCATCTGTGTGTAATTGCCTGTATATATATATTAGATATATACTATTGACTGATTGCATTATCACTTAGTGTGTATGTATATATATTATAGTAATTCACTCAGTGAGGTCTGACTCCCCTCCGTTGACTATTTTTCAGGAGAGTCAACATCTTCAGACCTCAGTAGCAGACCCATACGCCGGATTTCTTCCGCCCCGGCTTCTTTGTGTAAATTATTTACTTGAGTCTTATTTTTATAATCTAGACACTGCAGTAGTTGTGAATTAAAATGTGGGATTTCATGTATTTTATTTAAAGAGATGTATTATATTGAAACTGGATTTGTACTGAAAGATTTTACATGTATGTGATGAGATGAGATTTGATTTAAATCCAGTGATGAAAATGTTATTATTATATTTATGATTTTTATTTCCGTTGCATATAATATTGTTATTGTTATTATTGCATGTTTTATTTTATTTTTAGGCTTGCTACGAGTTCCGAATTCGAAAGAATTCCCGTTCCCTAGCGTCGGTCATGGCCCCTGTTTTGGGTCGTGACAAAGATGCTAACTAGAGTACATTTGAGATGTGTTGATAAGGATGTGGCACAAAAAACCATGGAAGTAGTTCACCAGGGTGTATATGGACCACATATGAACAAAAAAGTCCTTGTTAAGAAAATAACTAACCAAGGGTACTTCTGGCTAACTATAGAGGCAGATTGTATAAAATATGTGAAGAAATGTCATAGTTGCCAAGTATATGCTAATGTTAACCATTTGCTTTCTATGGAACTTTAAGAATTTACCTCTCCTTGGCCATTCACTGTTTGGGGAATTGATAGCATCTAATAGTCATCGCTATATTATAGTATTAATTAACTATTTCTCTAAATAGGTTAAAGCATAATTGTTCATGACTATTGGGGCAAAACAGATGGCGAGGTTCATAGAGAAGAATATAATTTGCAGATATAGGTTTCCTTATTATGTCATCACCGATAATGATGTCCAGTTCAAGGCAGAAATGACCACTTTATTATAGGAATATAAGATTAAACATTATAGATTCTTTCCTTATAGACCATAGGCAAATGGAGCAGTAGAAGCAACAAATAAGAATGTGAAGAGGGTTCTAGCCATAATACTAGAAAACTATAAAGACTGGGCAAGCTACTTATAATTCACATTATGGGGATATAGGACCACTACCAGAACATCAACAAGAGCTACTCCGTATTCTCTAGTATATGGGTGTAAGGCTATGTTACGAGTAAAGTTAAGATTTAGTCATTAAGGGTTCTTTTGGAATCCTAAATTCCTGAGTATCAATGGGTTGAAAGCCGATTGTTACAACTGATGCTGCTAAATGAAAAGAGAACGAAAGCCATGTATCACTCTTAATTGTACTAGAAAAGGATAGCCTGAGCTTATAACAAAAAGATTAAGCCAGGCAAAATCAAAAAGGGTGATTTGGCATTAAAGCTCACTAAGCCCATTACGACAAATCTGCGAGGAAAGTTCAAGCCGAACTGGGAGCATCCGTATCAAGTGAAGAAGCTAATTTCCAAGGGTGCTACTATTCTATTTGAGTTAGAAGGAAATGAGTTCAAAGAGCCTATTAACTTGGATAAGCTCAAGAAATATTTTCTGTAAAGTCTCGTTAGGGAGAAAAACTCAAAAGAGGTTGCCTAGGCAAAAGTCAGAGATAGAAAAAATAAAAAATAAATATATAAGAGTCCTGCTAGATTGAAAACCTAAAGGGCAATCCAGGCAAAAGTAAAGGACATATAAAAGGAAAGAGAGAGAGAAAAATAGTTAGTTGGAAAACTTATAATGGCACGCTAATTAACGATAAGAGATATGTCATGACCCAAATCAGGAAGTCATGACCGGCGCTAGAGAACAAGAATTCTTTCGAATCCAAAAACTGTAATAAGCCTAAAAAATAAAAACACACAGAAATATAATATAAGAATATCAAAGAATTAAAAACTTAAAATAATAATAAAGGAATTCTCATATCATATATTAAAATATAACAATACAATATCTTTGAAATACAAATCTCCTTTATAAAAATAATACTAAACACTACCACACTCGAGTACTACTACTCTAGAATATAAATAAAAATTCAGATATAAAAATTACATAATCTAGCCAGAATTGAAGAAGACTAGCGAAAGGGTGCACTACTGAGGTCTAATAAAGTAGAATGTCCTGAAAAAAATATTGAGAGGGATCGGACCTCACTGAGTGAATTATTATAATATATATACATGCAACCTAATGTCATATACAATCAAGCATCAGTATAATAATATACATATATACATGCGTATCGTACATATGCTAAAATCCACTTTTATATAATAATAATAGGTGCATAAAAAGTTTATTTTGAGTGAAGGATTGGAGCAGAACCCTAAATAGTCTGCAACCTCAATCATTGAATCTCACTAGCCAACAGGCTCACTTAATTCCAAAATATTTCTCTTTTCCATTTTTAGACAGTTTACTGGCCCTAAGACACTAAGTAAATTGAGCTCTTGCAGTCTCACTGTTAATGTAATTGGCCCTGAAACACTAGGTCAACCAAGCTCTCGCAATCACATCACTCTTTCACCACAATTCTCAATAATCAAATAATTAGGTCTCACATCAAATAATCTCATAATATCAAATCATAGAAATCTAATGCACTCGTACGTACATAGTCGTAGTGTAGCCCACTAGATAGCACGTTCTACTGCTATCCTTCAAATATTTCTTATAATTATTAAAAATAATGAAATTCATAATTTAAACATGGTAGCATCCATTTCCAAGGCAATATACCAAATATATACCAAAATATAGATATAAACATTTAATAAAATAAATCATACTTAAATTTACATTATTAAAATATGGATGCTCACAAATATTGATTTTACGTATAATGCGTATATATGATAACAACTCATAGTACTACTGCGCTCTGCTGTTTCGGTTCGGCTAGACTAGTCCAATCGGCCTAGCTCACGGTACAGCCAAAGAAAAATAATATATTCTTATTAGAATAAATTTCCTAATGACTCGATCTAAATACGACTCGACCAAAATTTCAAAACTAGACTCTGACCGGTTGTCACATTTTACAAGAAATCTACCAAAAATTCGACAGAGTCTCCTATGTAAAACAAACATCTCCCTACAAAAGAAGGGCCAATCCTGCATAGAAAATATACTTCTATAACACATAAGTTCAATTGCTTGGGTTAGGCCCCCAAACTACTCATAATGCCCAACTAAGTCTCAACAATCCAATATATATATATATATATATATATATATATATAATTTCAAATTATTCACCCAAAAATCATAAAATCCATATAAAAATATAATAACTTCTCAAATCACCAAAATGTCTCATAACAATATTAAAAACCTTTATTTTCCAACTAAATAATAAAATTCTAGCTTTTAAATAATATTTGCTAATAAGATTCATAAATGAAATAAAATTTCCATTTAAACAATTAAATTAGCATAAATTGCAAATAATTATTAAAATCACTATTTAACATCATAAAATAATAAAATATCCATTTAAGGTAAAAAATAATAAATAAATATATTATTCACATATTATTCCAAAATTATCACAAATTAACTAATAGAAGAGAAATAATATTAAAAATTACTTTTCATACTTTTATTAATCCATAAATAGTTTAAAACAAGATAATTAACAACAATTTCAATTAAAATTAAATAATTTACTAACTTCCAAAAATACAAATGTAGACATAAACTATCAAAATTCAATCAAATACAACAATAACTAAAATACCATTAATTCGCCCAAAATTATAAAAATCTCATTTAAATACTAATGTCACGACCTAACTTGAGAGTTATGATCAGCGCTAGGAAATAAGAATTTTTTTGAATCTGAAACCAGTAGCAAGCCTTAGAAAATAAAAGCATGCAATAAATAAATAAAAATACATCAGAATTAAAATCTTAAATCGATATATAAAATAAATACTTATTGTCATATCATAAAATAAAAATATTTCCATACAATATTCAGAGAAAGGTCTCTGACATTAAAACCACATTCTACAGATACAAATACTATTACTACAGTTTTCTAGAATACAATAAAAGTTAGATAAATAATTTACACAATCTAGCCGAGGCTGAAGAAGTCCGACGTAGGGGTCTACTACTAAGGTTTTAGGACGAGGAATCTCCTCGAAAAAAAAAACACAACTGAGGGGAGTCAGACCTTACTGAGTGAATTATTATATTATATATACATACACCTCCTAATGTCATATGCAATCAAGCATCAATATATATATATAAATATATACAGGTAATTCACACAGATGTTGAAATCACTTTTATATATAATAAATGCTGAAAAATGTTTTTTTAAATGAAGGATCAAATAGAACCCTAATTATTTGCAATCTCAACCCAAAATATCTCTCTAGCCATACAGGTTCACTTAATTCCAAATTAATTCTCTTATTCCATTTTGGATAGTAGACTGGCCCCAAGACATTAAGTCAACCGAGCTTCAGCAGTCTCATTGTCAGTGTGATTGGCCCCAAAACACTAGGTCAACCGAGCTCCAGCAATCACACTACTCAATCACATCAATTCTTAATAATCGATCAATCAAATGTCACCTCAAGTGATTTAATAACTCAACCCTAAAATCTATCGCACCGATACATACACGGTTCTAATATTGCCCACTAGGTAGCACGTTCTATTGATATCCTTCAAATAAACTTAATAATTATTAAAATAATAAAAAATGCATAATTTAAATGTAATAGCATCCATTCATAGCAAAATAATCATATACAGAAAATATACCAATTGTACACTGGAGATATACTAAAAATATTCCAAATATATAAGCCACATATATACCAAAATAAACATAAATATACCAGAAATATACCGATTACATATTAGGAATATATCAAATATGTACACATTGCATGTATATTAAAATATACCGAAAATATACTAAAAGTATACCAAAAATATATTTTACATTTAAAGAAATATTCATCTTCAACTTCATTATAAAATTCATGGATGCTAATTTTTATGTCTTCTACATGCAATGGATATATAAGATAATAACTTACAAGTTTGCGCTCCTCAAGACTGTCTCAACGGGCCCGGTCCGATAGGCCTCGGTCTCAGCGTAACTAGAAAATAAATAATAATAACAAATCAGAATAAATTTCTAACTTGTACTTCTAAAAGAAACTCGATCTAGGAATACAAAAACCCAGACAAACACAGAAATTCAGAATCGACCCGACATCACATTTTATGAGAATTTTACTAAAAATTCAACAGAACCTCCTTTGTAAAACAGACATCTTTTTACTAAAAATTAGAGCCGATCCTACAAGAAAAACACACTTCTAAAACATAAGACTTAACATATAGGGTTGGGACCCCGAACTACACAATTTCCCAACTGAGGTTCACAATTCATCAAAAATACAATTAAAATAATAAATATATTAAAAATCATTAAATTTCATAAATATCCTCAAAATGCCAAAACATAATATATTTAAACAATAAAACATCAAATACATTTATTTTCACAATAATTAAATAAAAATCTCAAATAATAGTATAATATTAATAAAAATTCAATTTTTCAATAATTCAACATAAAATAGTAAAAATTTACTTTTATATATTCAAATAGATTAAATAGCTAAAATATATAATAAAACTAATTAAAAATCCATTTAATCACCAAAATAGTAAATAATATATTATTTGAATATAATATTTGAAAATTAGTATTAATTAGTTAAAAATAGTAAATAATATATAAAAATAATTTTAATAACCTATATACTTCTAAAATCATTTAAAACATGTTCATTAACTATAATTTTCACAAAATTACACAATTAACTCATAAATACAAAATTCACATAATATAAATAATATTCTTAAAAATTATAGAAATTCACCAAAAAATATTTTAATAATTCTAAAATTATTAACTCAAATTACTAACACTAATTTAACTAAATTTTCATTAAAAGTAATTAATTAACATAATTATCCAAAAATTCAATACTTAATATTAAAATAATCAAAAATTACCCAAAATTCAATTTAATTAAAAAAAAAAACAAAAAATATATTTGAGAAGGTAAAGCTACCACAATTAACATTTGTGAAGTAAGTTTTCAAGAATCAAACAATATCTAATTCAAGAAAAATAAAAACCCTAAAACACATAAATTAAAAATTGAAGATATCTAAAAATCAAAGGGATTTGAGCTCAAACAGAGCTTGGAAATGGACTCACCGATAGAAGAGCATTCAAAAGAGTCCAGCTTGAAGTCCTATGGTGGCCGGAAGCTCACCGGTGTTAGTGGAGCTCCACTTTCCGTCACCTTCGATTCCAGCGATTCTATGGCGAGTTGACAGCGGCTGGCGATGTTTGGGAGAAGCCAAAGGTGGTGGTGACAGTTGGGGCGGCTCCGGCATGGGTGGAAAGTGACTGACCAAAGAAGAAGAAGAAGAAAGAGAATAAGGAGTTTGACCCATTTTCTGCTTTGATTTTTCTATTTTTTAATTATAAAATTACTAAAATGCCCTTCCATAAAAATAATAATAATAATAACAATGTTAACAATAATAATACTAATAATAATATTAGTAACAATGATAATAATAATAATAACTTTAATATTATCAAGTAATCCCATGTAAAAAAATTATTTTTACGTAAACAATTTCTTAGAATAAAATACATAAATAATATTAGCAAATAATAATAATAATATATAAATAAAATTTAAAATTATTAATACTGCATATTTCAAAATAATATTATTTTATTTAAAATACTGGGTCGCTGCAACTAAGTACCAAATATTTCAACCAAAATTATAAAAATCTCATTTAATATCAAAATAAACTTATCTATATAATAAAAGCATAAAAAATATTTATTTTTCAAATTAAATAATAAAATTTCAAATATAAGTAAATAATATTAATTAAACTCATTCTTTTAAATATTCTAAATTAAATAGCATTTAATTACTGGTAATCAATTAAATTATTAAATGATCTAATTTAAACAATTAAAACTCATTTAAATTCAAAATTAATAATTAAAATTATTATTCAGATAAAATTCCTGAAATTAATATTAATTAGTTAAAAATAGTAATTAATTTATAAAAATTATTTTAATATCAACTATTATTCAAAAACTATCTAAAACACAATAATTACTAATAATTTTAATTAAAATATAAAATTTACTCCTTTATATTAATTTCTCCAAAAATTCTATTTTATCACATAAACATTCAAAAATTCATAATAAAAATTAGGTACGTAATTTAAATAAACTTCCTTCACAAAACTTACTCTAAATAATATATAGAATTTAATAAAAATAAGAAAAATTTCAGACCCGGGACTGTGAACAGTAACCAAACCCAAAAAATATGTATTTTATTATTAAAAAAATTTTAGAAAAATAAATTAAAATAATATTTAGGTAGATCTTAGCTCAAAAATCAATTTATCTAACTACCATGTCTCCTAATAAAATTAAATTCAATAAGAAAAATCAAATTAAATATATTGACATAAATATAAATTTGAGTTTTTAGAGTCCTTACCGGTCGATTTACTCGAAACTAACTATGTATTATCGAAGCTCGTAGTGTGAGCTTCGAAACGAGTCCACGCTCGATCAGTTTCCTTACTGGCGACTGGATTGCACTATTCACACAGTGTTGTCCTACACTGTGCCGCTACCTCCTACTATTATTGTTGTCTGCTACTATTGGTGGCAGTCCAATGAGTTGAGGTGGTGGCGCAGTGGTTTGGTTTGGTTTTTTCAGAGAAGAAAAGAAAGAAATAAAAAAAGATAAAAAAGAAAGAAATAAATAAGAAAGGGAGGGGAGAATATGCACTGCACGTTTTGACCAGTTTTTTTTTCTTTTTTTTTAAATGTATATATATGTATACACACATACACACACACACACACACACACACATATATATATATATATATATAAACTTATTATATATATACACATGTATTTATTTAACACCATAAATAATAACAATAATTAAATAAATAATCAATTCTTAATAAACACTAATTAATACCCAATATAATATTAATAATATAAAATAATAAATAAAAATAAAATTTAACTTAAATCTTTAATTTAAAAATAATTACCAATTTATAATAAAATAAATAATAACTTTCAAAATAAAATTTAATCTCATATATGTTCCAATTTACTAAAATAAATAATTAGAATAATAATAAAATTAAAATATTAAAATAATCGTTAATAAAAATATTTATTAACACTAGATAGCTTATAATTTAATTTTTATAATTTATATGAAAATTTCGGGTCATAACAAGATATGTAAGAAGCAAGATGTATAGTCACTTTGTGCTTAAATTAAATGGAATGGATTGTCTTTATTATTATTGAACATTTTATTAAATGCTAATTACACATTGTTTAACTATAAAGGAAATTTCATTCGACAAAAAGCAAATGAAGATTTAATTTCATAAACTAGTGAAGCTTACTTTTCTTTTGAACACCTTGAGCACTCAATGCATGCAATGCGTTTGTCCTTTTGTTTCTTATGAATTCATCCTTCTCTACCTGTTGTAACTAGATCCATGTCTTATACTAGTCATTAATGGATTTATCTCCATCATAGTTAATGAACCTTTGAATGAATCTGCGAGACTAAGTAGCGACCAGGTTGTCCAAGAAGTTATAAGAAAGGGAACTTGTCTCAAATTCGTGCACTAGCTCCACAATCAGTTATTTTTGCTCGTATTGTCTGTAAAGCCAAGTAGGGTTATAAAAAGTGGCCAAGTGGAAACCGACTAATGTAACGTAATAGGTATTGGATCGAATGGTCACGTGCTGCAACCTCCACCACAGGCACATCCATTGAATTGAAGTGTCAGGGAATGTAGACAACCAGCTCTGAATATCTTTTGGAATAGGGTGAAGTCTCTTGGTATGACAGTGTTTGGGCTTATAATATGCAATGTCTTTGAGAGGTTCAAACAACCTTAGCTTTTCATGAAACCATGCCTATTGGAAGAATGAATGGGTAAAAATGGCAAAAAGATAGAAGTTAATAAAAGAGAAAACAAAGCTCACCTCCAATAGTAGGGGACTCCATGAGAATCATCTAGTTTCAGAGAAGTTGTCGAGCCTAATAATGGTCTCTACCAAGATAAGAGGGAAAGGATTTAGGCCGACTTCCACTAGGTCCAGAATGTGAAGACCTTTCATGTCACAATTGCCAAAAAGGGAAACCAATATAAATTGAGCATATTGGCAAAGAGCAATCATCCGAGGCTAGTAAACCTCATTGCTATCTACAGTCACGATAGCTTCAAGAAAAGAGCCCTTCAAAATCTCATTTCCAAAGATATGGCAAAGTGAAGACTAAGGGGAAAGGTTAAATAGCATGGCCATTTAGTATTGGATGGAGTGTATATCTAGGGTTTCAAACGAACAAATTACAATCTAATAAGCAGAATCCATTTGAGAGCATAAGATAGCTTTAAATTTCTTTGGCAGAGGGCATAACTCTACTGTGTTGAATCTAAAGACATGCTTTTGAGGATCCTATAATTGAGCAAAAACATGGATAAATAGAAAATTAATCTTCCTAATGTGCAAAGATCGAAAGATATATAGGTGACATGGCTCTAATCTAGCCCATGATCCACCATCCAAGCTTTTCAGAATCAATTGTAGTTGTTTTAAGCTTTTTTTTGTCATATTGGTAGGATGTGATGCTATTTAAAGAGAGAGAATGAAAAGGATTCATGTGAATGAGAAATTGGGGATTTTAAAGGAGAGCTAAAGATTTAAGTAGCTACAGATTGAACCTATAAAGACAATCACCTTTAAAATTAGGTGGTGCCTTTATGAGAAGAGGTGATTTATTGTCGCCTCTTCACAAAGAAGCGATGCCTCTCCAATAGGTGAAACCTATCTTTGTGTTGCTGCATAATGATTGAACAATATATGCAAATTTATAAGAGAGCATTTTAGCAATAATAATCCCTTATTTGATTTAAGATCTTGCCAAAATCTAAATTTAAATGTTGCATCATTCATCCATCATAAAATATGAAAATGATAAAGTAAAAGTTAATTTAGAAAATTAATAAATCAACGGTGCAAAGTAATAAATATGTTTCTGATGTTCCTATGCTAGCAAGCTTCTAAGGCATCCCTTTACTCATCATCTCCAGGGTTAACTCCATCATCATCATTGTCATCCTCAACATGCTCATCAGCTGCTTCCTTCTCCTCAGCATCACTCACATTATCCTCCTCCTCATCACCCTTGACCTGGAGAGCAACAAGCTAACACTCGAGAGCAGTAATCTTAGTATAACTCACCTCATCTTTGCCCTGATAAGATAAAACAACAGGTAAGAAATCATGAGAGCATGATACATATAGAAATAAGGTATAATTGTTACTTTCCATTATTGTGTCATCTGCATCAGGAAGTCCCAATGGGCCTATACATATACTTTCCCTGTTCTCAAGGTATCTACGTGATTAATATATTGTGAAAATTAATCATGTGTTAAGTCAAATTTGAGAATAGGACTTCAGAAGAAGGGAACTCATATATATAATGGCCTATAGTAAGAACTTAGGCTCTAAGCTCCTATCTAGCATTAAGAACTGATTAGAGAGCTCACCTGAAGGCACCTAGTAGTGAGTCAACAAGTCAGGAGTGGCAACAAGCCTACTAGCTATCGCTGAAAATTTGGACCTAGAAAGCTCCCTAGCAAGTGACGCACTAAAGGAGGTACCCTCACCGCTAGGCACAATGCAGGGATGTTTTTTAGGCCTCTCCTATGCAGTAGGCCTAGGACTAGGAGCTGGTACCCTAGCTAGCACCTAAGGATGAAAATTAAGTTAAGAAATGGTATCCATAAGCATGAATGTGAAATATTTGTTTAATGTAATTGCATGTTTATCTAAGTTGTAGGTACATGTAGCGAGACTTCCTCATCTCGCAATAATCCACAACATCATCTCCTACCAAAGCCTAGTCAAGCTCGTCTCCCTCTAACTCATATGCCCAGAAAATATGTCGAGGAGGAGCAAAAGGTGGCCGCCTCACTCAAGCACCCATCTACTACTTGTGGACTCTCTCGTCAAGATGCCAAACTCTACAGTTAGGCCCTTAGAATAGTACCCTCTTCCGAGATAGTGGAATTAAGCAAACCATGGCTTAAGACCATCCAACCTAGGGACCCTACAAATCCAGACACATCTATAAAAATAAGTTGGTAAGTGAATGAATTTGATTAATAAATATGTTACTAATTACAATTATGTTTGCAGGTACCTACCTTATGTGTGTGTGAGTGTTCAGTTGCTCATGATGAATGTGAACATGAGCAACTAACCTCCTCTAAGTGCAATTGGGGCCCTATCTCGCCATGGCAAGGAAAGGAGTGTCGATAACATGAGTAATCCCTATGATCAGCTCTAGCTCTAGAGCCAAATCCTGTAAAAGAAAGAAAGAATGGTCAATAAATTATGATAATTGTAGTTAAGGTGGAACTTAATAGTAAAAGAAGAAGGGAGTGCCAAAAACTACAAAGCCTCTTGACTCCATGCACTAAATCATTCATGCTCCTATATATATAAGCTAAAGCACAGTTGCCCCAGTCATATAAAGACACTAGATCCAAATCTCTTAAAGGCATTAGAGAACTCAAGTCTACAGAACTAGCAGTGTCTACAAAGAGAGTGGTGCCCATCAAGTAAACCAAGAATGTGTGCACTACCTAATCAATCTGACAAGGTGTGGTAGCCACCTCAACTTTAGCACGAGTATAAAAGTTGTAAATGGAATTTAGCTTTATTATATACATCCCCTTCATATTCAGGACCATGCTAAATAGACAGTTAATGATAGCGAGATGGTCGGGAGATAGATGATAGAGACTAGCATTAAGGGGAACAGAAGCCCCTGCTCAAGCAATACTTGTGACTGTAGTGAAAGCCATTGGATCAAGTGTGAACTCCCCGAAAGGAAGATAAAACATATAAGTGGTGTTAGACCATCTCTCCATTAGAGCATGAACAGGTTGGTGGTAGTCCGTATGCCCCTACTACGCCGGAAGTGCTAGGACGAAATCAAAAAATCCCATGTCGCAGATACGAGCCTTCATTGCATCCATGAGCTCATTATACTAAATACGGGTACCACTGAAGTTCCCAGCACCCTTAAGGGTATAGGCATCAAGTTGTGGGAGTAAAACAGGGAATGGAATTATTATTTTTCATGAATGAATTCAATGTCTACTTATGAATCTGTCAATGAGGTGAACACCTCTAGGCTAGAAGCAATCACCTCTCTGTGAATGCTTTGATACAAAGAGGATATTGTCCCATCGAAGAGGTGACACCTTTTCATATCGGTGATCTAATAAAATAATTCAATTTTTACAATTTTACTCAATCAAATCCTATTTTTTTCAGTTAAATTGAAAAATGTGCATCTATGAACAGTAACCCGATGTTATTTAATTTTTTTTACAGAAAAAATTGAAGAAATCGAGTACTAACCTCTTTTATAGTAAATCCGCAGATATGGAATCACATGTCTATAAAAAGAGGGACCTCATATGTAATAATGAGTCTAAAACTATAAAGGATGTACTAAGGGAGTCATTAGGTCCCATGCAGATAAATCTGGAGTCTGTGCGACATCCATAACAATAGAGGGTCTGAAGTGTGACAGAAAAGAAAAGAAGAAAAAAGAGAACTTGAAAGAGAAAAAAGTGAAAATGACTTTGAAAAGAGAAAAAAGGAATTTATATGTTAAAGCAGAAGGGTAAAGGAGGAAGATTGGTTCAAAAGAAAAAGAAAGGAGGAGGGTGAAGCCTATTTGATGAAAGGGACACCAGTTGGCCCATCAGGAATATACTCCCTAGTGGAACAAATAAAAAACTTTTGTTTTGCGTATTGGGTCTACCATGAAATCGATGTTTGAGAATTGAAGATATTCTTATTGAAGCATTAGCAAGGAAAAAGCATCTGTTCGGGTTTGAATCCCTGAAGTGCATGATAGAAAAAGCATCTGGTCGAGTTTGAATCCCTAAAGTGTATCATAAAAAAAGCATTTAGTCGAGTTTGAATCACCGAAGTGCGCAGCAAAAAAAGCATCTGGTTGGGTTTGAATCCCTGAAGTGCACATCAGAAGGAGCATCTAGTCGTGTTTGAATCCCTGAAGTGCATGATAGAAAAAGCATTTTATCAGGTTTGAATACCCAAAGTGCACATCAGAAGGAGTGTCTGGTTTGGTTTGAATCCCTGAAGTGCATTTTTCTTTTTAAAATAGTGTGGTTTAGTTAGATTTGAATCCTGAAGTGCACGATAGAAGGAGGTGTTTGGTCGGATTTTGTAACATCCTGTGTTTTTAAATATTTTAATACTGCATCGGGATATGCAGTGTTAATAATTTTTGTATATATATTATGATATTTTATGAGTTGATATGTATTTAAAACCTATTTTAATTATTGTGTCTTATTTACAGTGCTTTACGTAAAATTTTCCCGGGACTTGCATTTTCAGGGAAATTTTCACGTAAATAATTTACTAATAATTATTTTAAATATATTTACGGACTTGCATGAACTCATACGTATTTTTAAATTACTATATAAAGCCTAAGTGTGCATATATTTATTTAATTAGGGTTTAATTTAGTACCCTAATATTTTATTATTTGTTTATTAATTTATTGTAATTTAATTATTTTTCCTTATTATTAAATTTTAAAATATTAAATATTTAGTGTGTGGTGTGTGATTTTTCCCAAATATTTTATTAAAATTATTTTTCTTTTTCCTTTTTTTCTTTTTCTTTTCTTTTCTTTTTCTTTTCTCTTCTTCTTCTCTTTCGGTCTTCTTCTCCCCGACCCTCCTCCATCTTCCCCTCACTGTTGCTACTCCGATCACCGACCGTCAGAGTGCCTCCCCTGCATGTCGCCGTCTTCTCCAGCTGCTCCGCCACCCCTAGCTTCCTTCCCTGGCGCCGGCTAGCTTTTTTTCCTCCATTTTTGGCGGAAAGTTGCATTTCTTCACACCTCGTGATTCCGGCCACCATTTTTTACACCGCCAGTCTCTTTCTTCTCCTTGAGCTCTGATGAGTGTGATTATAGCTTTGGTTTGAGCTGAAATGGTCTTGATTTGCTTAGGTTTTGAATTTTTGATTTCGGCCATATTAGGGTTTTTTTATTTTTTTGAACTTTGAATTGATTGATTCATGAAAACTCCCTTCACAAATGTTGATCCTAGTAGCTTAATATACATGTATGAATTTTTTTGGAATTTTTAGAGATTAATTTGATTTTTGGGTATTTTTGAATATTTTAATATTATTTTCTAATTTTCGAAAATTAATTAATTAAATTATGAAATTGTGTTTTATGATAATTATAGGTGTTGAAATGAATTATAGGAATTTATTTGGAATTTTTATGAATTTCTATGTATTTATTTTGAATTATTTAAGTTTATGTAATTTTGGGAAAATTAGGTTAATTATGTTTTTAATTGAAATTAATTGGTTAATTGAGTTTAATTATTGATATTATTGATAAATATCTTGAGAAAATTAATTTTGGATAATTATACTATTTTTGGTGAATTTTTGAATGAATTTTAGTATATTTATATATATAAGGGCATTTTGGTAATTTTACACAAAATTGGCTAAAAATGTAAGTTAATTGGTTTTAATAGTTATTTAAGGTATAAAAATGATTTTCACAAATTATTTAGTATTTTTAACTCATTAAAACTATTTTTCGTGAATTATTTTCAATTATATATATAATATACGGTTTTTCTAATAAAATGAGTTTTTATTGGTTTTTAATATGTTTTAAGGTTAATTACGTAATTTCTAATTATAAAATATATTTCTATGTTATAAGGATATTTTTGGTATTTCTGAATTACTCTGTGATTGTGGACCCCGGTCGGTAGACTGTAGTTTGGAGTTCAACCGAGGGGTTGTGGATGAGTGGTTGAGCCTATTTTTCGAAGTGTGTTTCTTTGCAGGGTCGGCTCTATTCTTTGAGTAGAGAGATGTCCGTTTTACAGGGGAGGTTCTGTCGAATTTTTGGTAGAATTCTCGTAAAACGTGATGTCCGGTCGAACCCTAATTTTGATTCCGTGTTTAATATTCTAGATCGAGTTCTAGGATTTTCTGTTAGGTTTATTCTGATTTATGTCGTTATTGTTTGTCTAGTTGCGCTGAGACCGAGGCCTAGTGGACCAGACCAGTCGGATCCATCTCGAGGAGCGCACTATGTGTGAGTTACTATTTTATATATATGTGCTTTAGGATGCATGATTTTAGAAATATATGTTTTATTTTGATTAAATATGCACAAATAACGTGATTAGTATTTAATTATATTTTTAGTTTATTTTGGTTTATTTCTTGTATATTTTGAATTATATACATGTTTTGTTAATAAATTATATTTAAAATGTTTTTAAATATATTTCTAACTTAATTTATAATTTGATTGGATTTATTTGACATATATATACTCGAAATATACCTGGTTTACTTTTGGTATATTTCCAGTATATATATGGTTTATGTTACTATTTATTTCAAATTCATGCATCATTTATTTGTGAATGAATGTTTTATATTTATTAATGAAGGATATCAATAGAACGTGCTACCTAGTGGGCAGCACTAGGACCGAGTACGTACCGGTACGCTTATAGCATTTAGGTTATATTACTAACCTATTTGTGGATATTGATTGGTTATGAATATTTGATGTGTGTGATGTGATTTGGGTGTGATTGTTGGAGCTCGGTTGACCTAGTGTCTCGGGGCCAATCACACTGGCAGTCAAACTGCTGGAGCTCGGTTGACTTAGTGTCTCGAGGCCAGTCTACTGTCCAAATGGATTAAGTGGATAAATTTGGATTAAGTGAGCCTGTATGGCTAGAGTGTTTTCTAACACTGATTGAGGTTTCGATATCATAGGATTCTATTTGATCCTTCATAAATGCTGAATTTCAGTAAAATAAATATAAAATGATTTTATTGCATCTGTGTGTATTGCCTGTATATATACATATTAGATATGTATTATTGACTGTATGCATTGTCATTTAGTATGCATGTATATATATTATAGTAATTCACTCAGTGAGGTCTGACTCCCCTTCGTTGACTATTTTTCAGGAGAGTCATCATCTTCAAACCTCAGTAGCAGGCCTGTACGCCGGATTTCTTCCGCCCCGGCTTCTTTGTGTAAACTGCTTCCCTGAGTCTTGAGTTTTATTTTATCTAGACACTGCAGTAGTCATTAAATATTTAAAGAGATGTTGTATTATATATATTTGAACTGGATTTGTATTAAAAAATTTATATATATGAAATGATGAGGATTTGATTTAAATCCAGTTGGTGCATATGTTGTTATGATATTTATGATTTTTATTTCTGCTGCATTTAATATTGTTATTATTACTATTGCATGTTTTATTTTATTTTTAGGCTTGCTACGGGTTCCGGATTCCAAAGAATTCTCGTTCCCTAGCGCCGGTCATGGCCCCTGTTTTGGGTCGTGACAGGTTTGAATTCCTGAAGTGCATCTTCCTTTACTAAGTGACTCTTGGACTAGGAAAACTCAAGTTTTATGCTAAACTATAATGAGTAATTGATCGGGCCAGGAAAACCTAAGGAACATGATTATGTTTTCATCTCCTTTACTGAGTGACTATTGGGCCAGGAAAACTTGAGTTTTACGCCAACTATAATTTCAGACCAGGAAAATCCAAGGAATACAGTTACATTTTTATCTCTTTTACTAAGTGACTCTTGGGCCAGGAAAACCCAAGTTTTAGGATAAACTATAATGAGTAACTGATCGGGCCAAGAAAATCTGAGGAACACAGTTACATTTTCATCTCTCTACTGAGTGACTTCTCAAGCCAGAAAAACTTGGGAATTATGACAAATTATAATTAGTGGCTAATCGGGCCAGAAAAACTCAAGGATCATGGTCACATTTTCATCTCTTCTACTGAGTGACTTATTGTCACGACCCAAAACAGAGGCCATGACTGGCGCTAGGGAACGGGAATTCTTTCGAATCCAGAACCCGTAGCAAGCCTAAAAATAAATAAAACATGCAATACTAATAATAACATAATTTGCAGCGGAATAAAATCATAAATTTCAAAATAATATTTACACTAGATGAAATTAAATCAAATCCTCATCTCATATATATAAATAAACTTTTTTAATACAAGTCCAGTTCAAATATTTAAAGTACATATCTCATACAAATATAATACAATAATCTCACAGTCGACTATAACTATTGCAGTGTCTAGATTATAAAATAAAACTCAGATAAGCAGTTTACATAATAAAGCCGGGGTGGAAGAAATCCGGCATACAGGCTTGCTACTGAGATCTGAAGACGATGACTCTCCTGAAAAATAGTCAACGGAGGGGAGTCAGACCTCACTGAGTGAATTACTATAAAATATATACATGCATACTAAATGCCAATGCACACAGTCAACAATATATATATAATATGTATGTATACAAGCAACTACACACAAATGCAATAAAAATCATTTAATATATTTTTATTGAAAATCACAGTTTATGAAGGATCAAATAGAACCCTAGAAAATCGTAACCTCAAACAGTGTTAGACAACACTCTAGCCATACAGGCTCACTTATTCCAAATATATTCACTTATTCCATTTAGACAGTAGACTGGCCCCGAGACACTAAGTTGACTGAGCTCCAGCAGTCTGACTGTCAGTGTGATTGGCCCCGAGACACTTGGTGAACCGAGCTCCAGCAATCACACTCCCAAATCCTTTCTCACACATCAAATAATCAAATTCAATCAATGTCCACAAATGGTTAGTAATATAGCCTAAATGCTAAAAGCGTACCGGTACGTACTCGGTCCTAGTGCTGCCCATTAGGTAGCACGTTTTATTGATATCCTTCATTAAAACATAAAACATACATTCATAAAAATAAATGATGCATGAACTTAAATAAAATAGCAACATAGACCATATATATACTAGAAATATACCAAAAGTAAACCAGATATATTTCGAGTATATATACGTCAAATAAATCCAATATAATTGCAAAATAAATTAGAAATATATTTTAAAATATTTTAAACATAATTCATTAATAAAACATGCATATAATTTGAAAATATACCAAAATATACCGAATATAAACTAAAAAAAATTTAAATACTAATTGAATTATTTATGCACATTTAATCAAAATAAAACATATATTTCTAAAATTATGCATCCTAAAGCATATATATATAAAATAGTAACTCACACTTAGTGTGCTCCTCGAGATGGGTCCGATGGGCCTGGTCCATTAGGCCTCGGTCTCGGCGCAACTAAACAAATAAATAACGACAAGAATCAGAATAAATCTAATGAAAACTCCTAAAAACTCGATCTAGATTACTAGACACAGAATTAAATCAAAATTCAACCGGACATCACGTTTTACGAGAATTTTACCGAAAATCCGACAGAATCTCCCCTGCAAAACGGACATCTCTCTACTCAAAGAGTAGAGTCGGCCTTGCAAAGAAACACACTTCCAAAATAAACACAGAATCACAATCACAACCCCTCAGTCGGACTCCAAACTATAGTTTACCGACCGGGGTCTACAATTCACAGAACAAAACAGAAATACCGAAAATACCCTTAAATCATAGAAATACATTTTACAAGTAGAAATTACATAATTAACCCTAAAAGACAGTAAAAACCAATAAAAACTTATTTATTTAGAAAAATCGTATATTATATATATAATTGAAAATAATTTACGAAAAATAGTTTTAATTGGTTAAGAATACTAAATAATTTGTAGAAATCATTTTTATACCTTAAATAACTATTATAAGCAATTTAATTACATTTTTAGCCAATTCAGGGTAAAATTACCAAAATGCCCCTATATATATAAATATACTAAAATTAATCCAAAAATTCACCAAAAGTAGTATAATTGTACAAAAATTAATTTTCTCAACATATTTATCAATAATATCAATAAATAAACTCAATTAACTAATTAATTTCAATTAAAAACACAAGTAACCCTATTTTCTCAAAATTACATAAACTAATTAAATTCAAAATAAATACATAGAAATTCATAAAAATTCCAAATAAATTTCTATAATTCATTTAAACACCTATATTTATCATAAAACACAATTTCATAATTTATTTAATTAATTTTCGAAAATTAGAAAATAATACTAAAATATTCAAAAATACCCAAAAATCAAATAATTTCAAAAAATTCTACAAAAATTTAAAAATGAAGATTAAGCTAAGGGGAACAACATTTGTGAAGGAATTTTTCATGAATCAATCAATTCAAAGTTCAAAAAAATCAAGAACCCTAAAATGGCTGAATTACCAAAATTGAAACCTAAGCAAATCTAGACCCTTTTAAGTGAAACAATGCTTGGAATCTGTCACGACCCAAAACAGGGGCCATGACCGGCGCTAGGGAACGGGAATTCTTTCGAATCCGGAACCCGTAGCAAGCCTAAAAATAAAATAAATATGCAATAATAACCATAAAAATATAATATGCAGCGGAAAATAAAATCATAAATATTACAATATCATCCGTATCAACTGGATTCAATTCAAAACTCATCACATCGCATATATAATCTCATAAATGTATAATCTTTATACAAATCCAGTTTTACTATAATACATCTCTTTAAAACAAATACTTTATTACACAACTACTGAAAATCACAACTACTGCAGTGTATAGATAAAATAAATAAGACTCAAGTATATAATTTACATAAAGAAGCCGGGGCGGAAGAAATCTGGCGTATCGACCTGCTACTGAGGTCTGAGGAAGTTGACTCTCCTGAAAAATAGTCAACGGAGGGGAGTCAGACCTCACTGAGTGAATTACTATAATACATATACATACACTCTAAGTGATAATGCATACAGTCAACAGTATATGAGTAATATGTATATATACAAGCAAGTTCATACAGATGCAGAAAAATCATTTTATATATTTTGTCTGAAAATCAACTTTTATGAAGGATCACATAGAACCCTAGAATATCGTAACCTCAGAAAATAGTGTTAAACAACACTCTAGCCATACAGGCTCACTGATTCCAAATATATCCACTTAATCCATATGGACAGTAGACTGGCCCCGAGACACTAAGTCAACCGAGCTCCAACAGTCTGACTGCCAGTGTGATTGGCCCCGAGACACTTGGTCAACCGAGCTCCAGCAATCACACTCACAAACCACATCTCACATATATCAATAATCATAATCAATTCAATATCCACAAATAGTCAGTAATAAAGCCTAAATACTATAGGCGTACCGGTACGTACTCGGTCCTAGTGCTGCCCACTAGGTAGCACGTTCTATTGATATCCTTCATTCTTAAATATAAAACATTCATTCACAAAAATAAATGATGCATGGATATAAATGAAATAGCAATATAAACCATATATATATACCGAAAATATACCAAACATAAACCAGGTATAGTTTGAGTATATATATGTCAAATAAATCCAATCAAATCATGAATTAAACTAAAAATATATTTAAAAACATTTTAAATATATTTTATTATTAAAACATGTATATAATTTATTATATACCAAAAATATACTTGAATATAAATCATGTTATTTATGCATATTTAGTCAAAATAAAACATGCATTTTCTAAATCATGCATCCTAAGCATATATATATAATATAGTAACTCACCTAATGCGCTCCACGAGACGGGTCCGACGGGCCTGGTCCACTAACCCTCGGTCTCGGCGCAACTAAACAAGAAATAATTATTCGACATCAGAATAACCCTAACAGAAATCCTAGAATTCAATCTAGAGTATTAAATACAGAATCGAAAATTAGGGTTCGACTGGATATCACGTTTTACGAGAATTCTACCGGAAATCCGGCAGAACCTCCCCTGTAAAACGGACATCTCTCTACTCAAAAGAGTAGAGCCGACCCTGCAAAGAAAATACACTTCAAAAATAAACACCACAATCAATCACAACCCCTCGGTCGGACTCCAGACTACAATCTGTTGACCGGGGTCCACAAACACAGAATATATATTCAAATATACCAAAAATATCCTTAAATCATAAACATACATTTTATAAATAAAAAAATTACATAATAAATCTTGAAACACTGTAAAAACCGATTAAAACTCATTTTATTAGAAAAACCGTATATTATATATATAATTGAAAATAATTCCCGGAAAATAGTTTTAATTAGTTAAAAATACTAAATATTTTGTAGAAATCATTTTTATACCTTAAATAAATATTAAAATCAATTAAATTACATTTTTAGACAATTTAGGGTAAAATTACCAAAATACCCCTATATATATATATATATACCTAAATTACTTCAAAAATTCACCAAAAATCATACAATTATCCAAAATTAATTTTCTCAACATATTTATCAATAATATCAATAATTAAACTCAATTAACCAATTAAATTCAATTTAAAACACAATTAACTTAATTTTACAAAATCACATAAACTTCAATAATTAAAAATAAATACTTAGAAATTCACAAAAATTCCAAATAAATTCCTATAATTCATTTCAACACTCAATTCAACCATAAACTCCAATTTCATAATTTAAATAATTAATTTCCGAAAATTAGAAAATAATATTAAAATATTCAAAAATACCCAAAAATCCAAACAACCTCCAAAAATTCTACAAAAATTCATACATGAAGATTAAGCTACCAGGAACAACATTTGTGAAGGAAGTTTCCATGAATCATCCAAATCGAAGCTCAAAAAAATCGAAAACTCAAAGAGGCCGAAATCTTCAAATTGAAACCTAAGCAATTCTAGACCATTTTAGCTCAAACCAAAGCTAGAATAACACTCACCGGAGCTCAAGGAGAAGATAGAGACCGGCGGTGTCAAAAATGGTGGCCGGAGGAGGGAGAAACGGCAGTGGGAAATGGTGGTGGTCGGCACGCGGGAGAAGAAGAAGAAGAAGAAGAAAAAGAAAAAGAAAGAAAAAGGAAAGAGAAAGGAAAAGAAAAAGAAAGAAAAAGGAAAAGAAAAAGAAAAAAAAAAGAAAAAAGAAAAAGAAAAGAAAAAAAATAATAAATTTTAATAATTTAATAATAAATAAAATAATCAAATAATAATAAATAAATAATAAAATATTAGGGTAATAATAAACCCTAATTAAATACATATACACACACATGCTTTATTTAATAATTTAAAAATATGTATGAGTTCATGCAAACCCGTAAATACATTTAAAATAATTAATAATACATTGTTTACGTGGAAATTTCCCCGAAAATGAAAGTCCCGGGAAAATTTTACGTAAAACACTGAAAATAATAGACAGTAATTAAAATAGGTTTAAAATACATATCAACTCATAAAAATATCGTATAATGCATAAAAATTATTGACACTGTATATCCCGGTACAGTGTAAAAATATTTAAAAAAAACACGGGATATTACAGTCTTCCCCCCTTACAAGAATTCGTCCCCGAATTCCAAAAACAAGATTACAGAATCAGGAAGGAAAGAGATACGGGTAAGAAGCTCGCATCTCAGCTTCAGTCTCCCACGTATGCTCTTCAACTCTGTCGCTACGCCACAGAATCTTGACCATCGGAATCTGCTTCGATCGCAACTGTCGAACTTGAAAATCTACAATCGCCACAGGTTCTTCCACAAACGTCAAATCTTCACTCACTTCCACACTGTCAGGTTGCAATACATGTGAAGGATCTGAGATATACTTCCTCAACATCGAGATATGAAATACTGGATGCACTTGTGACATACTCGGAGGCAAATCCAACCGATATGCAACAGTGCCAACTCTTTCCAGAATCTCAAACGGTCCAATATATCTCGGTGCTAACTTACCCTTCCTGCCAAATCTCATCACACCCTTCATCAGAGATACCTTCAGAAAAACAAAATCTCCAACCTGAAACTCCACATCTCTGCGCCTAGGATCCGCATAACTCTTCTGTCTGCTAACTGCGGTCTCTAATCTTCGCTTGATCACGGCGACTTTCTCTGCAGCATCCTGAACCATCTCTGGTCCAGTCAAAGCTCTCTCACCAATCTCATCCCAACTCAACGGGGATCTACACTTCCTTCCATACAACGCCTCGTATGGTGCCATGCCAATACTGCTATGGTAGCTGTTATTATATGCAAACTCAACAAGCGACAAATGATCATCCCATCTACCTCTCAAATCCAAGACACACATCCTTAACATATCTTCCAGTGTCTGGATCTTCCTCTCAGACTGACCGTCTGTCTGAGGATGAAAAGCAGTACTGAAATCCAACCTAGTGCCCATCGCTTCTTGCAACTTCTGCCAAAAACGAGAAGTAAACACCGAACCTCTGTCTGACACAATGGACACAGGTACTCCATGAAGGCATACAATATGCTTCACGTACAACTTCGCCAATCTAGCAACTGAATATGTGGCTTTCACAGGCAAGAAATGTGCAGACTTCGTCAATCTGTCTACAATCACCCAGATGGAATCGTATCCATCCTTCGAATGAGGTAAACCGACCACAAAATCCATAGCTATCCTTTCCCACTTCCACTCGGGAATAGGAAGAGGCTGAAGCTTCCCAGAAGGCTTCTGATGTTCGGCTTTCACTTGCTGACATGTCAAGCACTTAGCAACATAATCAGCAACATCCTTCTTCAATCCATCCCACCAGTATAAATCTCTAATACTGTGGTACATCTTAGTAACACCAGGATGAACGCTGTAGGCTGTAGAATGTGCTTCCTCTAAGATCTCTTCTCTCATATCATCCACATCAGGAACACACAATCTACCACTGATCCACAACACACCATCATCATCAAGTGTGAAATCAGTGAACTTCCCTGCTCTGACATTCTCTGCAAGCTCTTCTAGAATAGGATATCGGCTCTGAGCTGCTTTAATCCTATCCCTTAGCACAGATCGTACTTTAAACTGAGCTAACAGTCCACCTGATCTACTGATCTTCATCATCAGACCTTGATCCACCATCAGATGCAATTCCTGGATCAATGGTCTCCTCTCCACACCGATGTGAGCAAGACTACCTGAGGACTTCCTACTCAAGGCATCTGCTACCACATTAGCTTTACCCGGATGGTAAAGAATCTCGCAATCATAATCCTTCAACAGTTCCAACCATCTTCTCTGCCTCAAATTCAAATCTCGCTGCTGGAAAATGTACTTAAGGCTCTTGTGATCAGTAAATATCTCACAAGTCACCCCGTACAAATAATGTCTCCAAATCTTCAAAGCAAAGATCACTGCAGCCATCTCAAGATCATGTGTGGGATAGTTCTGCTCATGCTTCTTCAACTGCCTCGAAGCATAGGCTATCACCCTTCCATTCTGCATCAACACACAACCAAGACCAATTCTAGAGGCATCACAGTAAACTGTGAACTTATCCACACTATTAGGCAAAGCTAATACTGGCGCTGTGGTCAACTTCTCCTTCAACAACTGAAAACTATTCTCATAAGCTTCTGACCACTCAAATCTAACATTCTTCTGAGTCAAGCGAGTCATAGGGGCTGCTATCCTGGAAAAATCCTGCACAAACCGCCTATAATACCCGGCTAAACCCAGAAAACTCCGAATCTCAGTAACTGAAGTAGGTCTAGGCCATTCAGATACTGCTTCAATCTTCTGTGGATCAACCTGAATACCTTCTTTAGACACTACGTGTCCAAGAAAAGAAACACTCTCCATCCAGAAATCACACTTCGAGAATTTAGCATAAAGCTGATGATCTCTCAGTGTCTGTAGTACAATCCTCAAGTGATATACGTGCTCTTCCATACTCCTCGAATATACCAGTATATCATCAATGAAGACTACCACAAACTGATCCACATACGGTCAGAATACTCTGTTCATCAGGTCCATAAAAGCTGCTGGTGCATTAGTCAAACCAAAAGACATCACCAGAAACTCATAATGACCATAACGAGTGCGGAACGCTGTCTTAGGAATATCAGCTTCACTAATCCGCAACTGATGATAACCCGACCTCAAGTCAACCTTAGAAAAGAATTGTGCACCCTGGAGCTGATCAAATAAATCATCTATCCTCGGGAGAGGATACTTGTTCTTCACTGTCACCTTATTCAGCTCTCTATAGTCAATGCACAGTCTCAGGGTACCATCCTTCTTCTTCACAAACAAGACTGGTGCACCCCAAGGAGAAACACTAGGTCTGATAAAACCCTTATCCAACAACTCTTGCAATTGCTCCTTCAACTCTCTCAACTCTTCAGGAGCCATACGATAGGGTGGCATAGATATAGGAGTAATACCTGGAACCACATCTATACAGAACTCAATCTCTCTATGAGGTGGTAAACCTGGCAACTCCTCGGGAAAGACATCAGGAAACTCACAAGCAACAGGAACATCTGTGAGTGACAACTTCTCCACTGACGTATCCCTAACCAATGCCAAAAACCCCTGACAACCTTTCCTCAATAACTTCCTAGCTGAAATAACAGAAATAAGATTCTGAGGTGCTGAACTCCTATCACCAACAAACTTAAATTCTACTTCACCAGGAATTCTGAAAATCACCTCCTTATTCCTGCAATCAACCACGGCAAAGTGCTGAGACAACCAATCCATTCCCAAAATAACATCGAACTCCATCACATCCAACAAAATCAAATCAACGGGTAATTCTCTATCTCCCACGAGAACTGGACAACCAGAAAGAACAATATCGGCGTCCAAAGAATCACTCAGAGGAGTGGCAACAGACAAAGGAAAAGCCATCCTCGAAGCTTGCCAACAAGATTTAGAAGCAAAAATGGGAGAAACAAATGAATGCGTGGCACCCGGATCAAACAAAACCAAAGCATCCAGGCAACAAACAGAAAGAATACCTGCCACGACTGCATTAGATGCCTGAGCATCCTGCTGAGTCAGATGGAAGACTCTCGCCTGGCCTCGACCTCCCTGCTGACTGGTAGAAGCCTGGCCAACACCTCTAGCACCTCCTCTAGTACCTCTACCACGACTCTGCTGTGGAACAAACTGAGTAGAACTCTGATGCTGGGCTGGTGGCAACTGAAATGGCACGGGTGCTGCACTAGCAATCGACTGCTGTGGGAATCGCGGAATCTGCTGCTGTTGATACCCAGAATAAGGACATGATCTGGCAAAATGTCCTGTCTGTCCGCATCTGAAACATGTCAGTGGTGTCAGATAACACGATCCCTGATGGACTCTACCACAAGTCTGACAAACACTGGCCGCTGATCCAGAACTACGACCACTGCTGCTGCTCGAAGCACCTGACCCAAATCTGAATGATCTACGCTGACCTCCACGACCATGTCTACTGCTCCGATGCACTCGCTGCTGCTGTCTCTGACTCTGCTGAGTCGAACCTCGCTGCTGACTACTCGAACCAACATGAAAACTCGAATACGGAGTAGCCTGCAATCCACTCGACTGAATTCCCAACTGGTAATAATCAGGCATCGCTCCCTGCCTAACTAACCTCAGCTCAATCTCCTTAGCTAGCTCAATCACAGACTCCAGAGTACGACCTGCTGTAGGCATACCAGCAAAAGCTGAACCCAAACCAGTAACATACGTAGTAACAGCGAAATACTGATCTCGCATCAGATCCTCAGCATATCTACCCAGACGAAGAAACTCTCGGGTATACTCCTCTACAGATCGATCTCCACGAGAAATACTGGTCAATCGAAGACGATAGCTCAAACGAAGAGGCTCTGGACAAAATCTCCTCATGAATCGCTCTCGAAACTGAGCCCATGCCATCGTCATCATATAGGGCTGGATCATCTGAATAAACCAATCCAAGGCTGGTCCCTCGACAGACAACTCAACGATCATGATCCTCTGGTACTCGGTATGAGCAGTCCGAGTCCTAGTCTCAATCGCATGCAGAAAATCTAAAGGATCAGAAGTCCCATCAAAAGCAATCCTGCCAACTCTGGCATAGAACAAAGCTGCCTCAGGGTCAGACATACCCTGCTGATAGGCAGGCTGAACAGGCTGAACAACTGGAGGAACAGGAACATCAAACTCAGGCTCAACAGGCTCCTCGTCCTGTAACTCTCTCTGCCTACGGCGACCTGCCGCTCCTCGAGGTCTACCTCTGCCACGACCTCTACGTCTAACTGGCTGCTCAGGAGGTAAAACCTCATCCTGAAAAGACTCATCATCCTCGGCCTCAACGACCGGTGGAGCGACACGCGCTCGCCTCCTCATTCTGAAAAGACAAACGGAAAGATTCAGACAAAACAGACAACGGAGGAATAACGCTGAAAACTACAGCAAGGAATACTCATCAAGACATACTCGAACCTAATACACTGCAGTAGTCCAACAGAAAACACAACTCAAAAACTAGGGCCATAACTCACATAACTAAGCCCTGACACAGAACTCCACTCAGATACGAACTTCGCTCTGATACCAACTTTATCACGACCCAAAACAGGGGCCATGACCGGCGTTAGGGAACGGGAATTCTTTCGAATCCGGAACCCGTAGCAAGCCTAAAAATAAAATAAATATGCAATAATAACCATAAAAATATAATATGCAGCGGAAAATAAAATCATAAATATTACAATATCATCCGTATCAACTGGATTCAATTCAAAACTCATCACATCGCATATATAATCTCATAAATGTATAATCTTTATACAAATCCAGTTTTACTATAATACATCTCTTTAAAACAAATACTTTATTACACAACTACTGAAAATCACAACTACTGAAAATCACAACTACTGCAGTGTCTAGATAAAATAAATAAGACTCAAGTATATAATTTACATAAAGAAGCCGGGGCGGAAGAAATCCGGCGTATCGACCTGCTACTGAGGTCTGAGGAAGTTGACTCTCCTGAAAAATAGTCAACGGAGGGGAGTCAGACCTCACTGAGTGAATTACTATAATACATATACATACACTCTAAGTGATAATGCATACAGTCAACAGTATATGAGTAATATGTATATATACAGGCAAGTTCATACAGATGCAGAAAAATCATTTTATATATTTTGTCTGAAAATCAACTTTTATGAAGGATCACATAGAACCCTAGAATATCGTAACCTCAGAAAATAGTGTTAAACAACACTCTAGCCATACAGGCTCACTGATTCCAAATATATCCACTTAATCCATATGGACAGTAGACTGGCCCCGAGACACTAAGTCAACCGAGCTCCAACAGTCTGACTGCCAGTGTGATTGGCCCCGAGACACTTGGTCAACCGAGCTCCAGCAATCACACCCACAAACCACATCTCACATATATCAATAATCATAATCAATTCAATATCCACAAATAGTCAGTAATAAAGCCTAAATACTATAGGCGTACCGGTACGTACTCGGTCCTAGTGCTGCCCACTAGGTAGCACGTTCTATTGATATCCTTCATTCTTAAATATAAAACATTCATTCACAAAAATAAATGATGCATGGATATAAATGAAATAGCAATATAAACCATATATATATACCGAAAATATACCAAACATAAACCAGGTATAGTTTGAGTATATATATGTCAAATAAATCCAATCAAATCATGAATTAAACTAAAAATATATTTAAAAACATTTTAAATATATTTTATTATTAAAACATGTATATAATTTATTATATACCAAAAATATACTTGAATATAAATCATGTTATTTATGCATATTTAGTCAAAATAAAACATGCATTTTCTAAATCATGCATCCTAAGCATATATATATAATATAGTAACTCACCTAATGCGCTCCACGAGACGGGTCCGACGGGCCTGGTCCACTAACCCTCGGTCTCGGCGCAACTAAACAAGAAATAATTATTCGACATCAGAATAACCCTAACAGAAATCCTAGAATTCAATCTAGAGTATTAAATACAGAATCGAAAATTAGGGTTCGACTGGATATCACGTTTTACGAGAATTCTACCGGAAATCCGACAGAACCTCCCCTGTAAAACGGACATCTCTCTACTCAAAAGAGTAGAGCCGACCCTGCAAAGAAAATACACTTCAAAAATAAACACCACAATCAATCACAACCCTTCGGTCGGACTCCAGACTACAATCTGTTGACCGGGGTCCACAAACACAGAATATATATTCAAATATACCAAAAATATCCTTAAATCATAAACATACATTTTATAAATAAAAAAATTACATAATAAATCTTGAAACACTGTAAAAACCGATTAAAACTCATTTTATTAGAAAAACCGTATATTATATATATAATTGAAAATAATTCCCGGAAAATAGTTTTAATTAGTTAAAAATACTAAATATTTTTTAGAAATCATTTTTATACCTTAAATAAATATTAAAATCAATTAAATTACATTTTTAGACAATTTAGGGTAAAATTACCAAAATACCCCTATATATATATATATACCTAAATTACTTCAAAAATTCACCAAAAATCATACAATTATCCAAAATTAATTTTCTCAACATATTTATCAATAATATCAATAATTAAACTCAATTAACCAATTAAATTCAATTTAAAACACAATTAACTTAATTTTACAAAATCACATAAACTTCAATAATTAAAAATAAATACTTAGAAATTCACAAAAATTCCAAATAAATTCCTATAATTCATTTCAACACTCAATTCAACCATAAACTCCAATTTCATAATTTAAATAATTAATTTCCGAAAATTAGAAAATAATATTAAAATATTCAAAAATACCCAAAAATCCAAAAAACCTCCAAAAATTCTACAAAAATTCATACATGAAGATTAAGCTACCAGGAACAACATTTGTGAAGGAAGTTTCCATGAATCATCCAAATCGAAGCTCAAAAAAATCGAAAACTCAAAGAGGCCGAAATCTTCAAATCGAAACCTAAGCAATTCTAGACCATTTTAGCTCAAACCAAAGCTAGAATAACACTCACCGGAGCTCAAGGAGAAGATAGAGACCGGCGGTGTCGAAAACGGTGGCCGGAGGAGGGAGAAACGGCGGTGGGAAATGGTGGTGGTCGGCGCGCGGGAGAAGAAGAAGAAGAAGAAGAAAAAGAAAAAGAAAGAAAAAGGAAAGAGAAAGGAAAAGAAAAAGAAAGAAAAAGGAAAAGAAAAAGAAAAAAAAAAGAAAAAAGAAAAAGAAAAGAAAAAAAATAATAAATTTTAATAATTTAATAATAAATAAAATAATCAAATAATAATAAATAAATAATAAAATATTAGGGTAATAATAAATCCTAATTAAATAAATATACACACACAGGCTTTATTTAATAATTTAAAAATATGTATGAGTTCATGCAAACCCGTAAATACATTTAAAATAATTAATAATACATTGTTTACGTGGAAATTTCCCCGAAAATGAAAGTCCCGGGAAAATTTTACGTAAAACACTGAAAATAATAGACAGTAATTAAAATAGGTTTAAAATACATATCAACTCATAAAAATATCGTATAATGCATAAAAATTATTGACACTGTATATCCCGGTACAGTGTAAAAATATTTAAAAAAAACACGGGATATTACAGAATCACACTCACCGGAGCTCAAGAAGAAGAAAGAGACTGGCGGTGTCAAAAACGGCGGCCGAAAACATTATGAACGATGGTAGCTCAAGTTTCGGTTTCCCGAGCTTATTCCGGCTAAACCACAATGGAATAGGGAGCTGCTGGCGGCGGGGAAGGCTGGGGAAGGAGGTGGCACACCGGGAGGCACACCGACAGCCTGAAAATAGGATGGCAGAGGGCGGAACGGCGAGGAAGACGATCGGGGAAAAAGAAGAAGGAAGAATGGCAATCTCGTAAATAACTCAAACTTTATATTTTGTTTAAATATTATATGTATATGTGTATATATATACTTTTACACTATATATTAAAATAATATAAACTCACACACATTAAATATACACCACACACATATAATTTAATATATTAAATAATTTATACACTAAAAAAAATAATTAAATAATATTAAAACTAATAATAAATAATAAAAATATTAGGGTAATTAATTAAACCCTAGTTAAATAAATAAATACACATATATACGTTATTTAGTACTTTAAAAATATATATGAGCTCATGCAAGTCCGTAAAATTATTTAAAATATTTAATATTAAATTATTTACGTGTTAATTTCCTTGAAAATAAAATTTCTGGGAAAATTTTACTTAAAGTACTTAAAATAATATAAAACAATTAAAATTAGCTTTAATTAAATAACAAAGTCATAAAATATTAATATTATATACGAAAATTATTAACACTGTATATCCCGATGCAGTATTAAAATATTTAAAACTCGAGATATTACATTTCTCAAGCCGAAAAAACTTAGGAATCACACCAAATTATAATGAGTGGCTAATGGGTTAGGAAAACCCAAGGATCATGGTCACGTTTTGAGTAAAAGTTTGACCTCTCGGATTTGAATTTTCAAGGTTGACGGCCCGAGTGAAGCTCGAAGGTCAAGTATGTTATTCTTATCCTTTACTATTTTGTGCACATGTTGCTTTTTCAAAAAATTGATTTCCATAAATTTAGTTTTTTGAAAAACTAAAGGGACAAACTATGGATACCTTCAGTTTAATCGGCCCGTAAAGAAGCTCGATGATGAAAAAAGTATAAGTTTTAAATAAAGGGAAGCTCAAAACCTCTCTAAAATAGACTTAGAAGCCCAAACACCAAATTCAGGCCCCAAACAACAAGCCTAAGCCTTAAAAGCCCAAGCTTGTGGCCTTTTGACCTAAAGGCCCAAACTTGGCCTAGGTGAAGAGGTAATCGCCTCAACGAAGAGGTATTGCCTCTTCACCCTAGGCATCGATAAGGTAACGCCTCTTTACAACCACCCTCTATAGCATTAAATGTCATTAATGGTAGTAGTTAAGACTCACCTACTTTATATTTGAGACATTTTTAGAAGCCAAAGAAAAGAAAAAAGTAGGAAAAAATAAAAATAGGCATGGGGTATGATGAGGAGAAGGTGAGAATGAGTGGGTTTTGGGAATTGGAAAAGGAAAAGTGAAGGAGGCTTAAAAGAGAAGGTGTGAGCATAAGAGAGAGGACCCTTTTTAGTACTTTGGACATTTTCTGGACCTAAAAAAAAAACCTTTGGTCTAAGAAAAAAAAAAGAAAAACAGAGACAAAAGAGAGAAAAGAAAAAAAAAGGAAGAAGAAGGAGACTTATGGGGTGAAAAGACTTCATTTCCTTGAGAATGAGTAGGATTTTCTTGTATCAAAGTACTCAAATCAATCAACCAAGCTTTAAAGGCTTAGTTAGGAACATCAACTCATCCAAATAACTGAGATTCCCCATTTTTAAGTTTTAAGTTCTTCATTTCATTAAAAGTTTTGATTTGTTACTCTTTTGCTTATTCCCTTAAGTTTTATTGCTCATTTAAGGTCATATATGAGGCATGATTGCATGAAATATTGACTATTGGTCGTTGATTTCTAGATATTTATATCAGTCTTTGTTTATTTGCATGAATGTCAAGTTTTTTAGAATTCAAGAAATGTAGCCTATATGTGTCTGTTGAAGAGAAGAGGCGTCGCCCTTTCGTGCTGAGGCGATGTAAAATTGCCTCTTGGTATGGAGGTGATGCCACTTTGCTTCATTAGAATCCTGCACCAGTTTGCTTTGTGTTTTGATGTTCAATTGTACATTTTGCATGATTCTTATGATTGTTCTGTCATATATCTTTATTTTTTGCATGATTATTATGTTGTTTAAATATTATCATTGTATAATATTATTGTGTTATTTGTGAATTATTTTGTGATTTTATTTCTATTTCGTATGAATATTATTTGTTGATTTTTTTTTTGTAAGATAATGTAGTTTTTTTTGGGAAAGGATTAACTTGTGCTTATTGTAGGAATCGTTTGGTAATTTTTAATTATCAAATAGTTATTTCATTAATTAGTTCTTAAGAGATTTTATTTGTATAATTAATTAGTTTATCTTTAGTTTATGTATGGTTTATTTTATATTTATTTTACATTTTTTTGACAAAGCATTGTAATCTCTAATCCTTTCCCCTATTTATTTGGAATGTATGGTTGTAAATTATCATTATTTATTTTATTTGTAATGTATGTCGAGCTATAAGCATGAAAATGAGACTAATATGCAAACTTGGATTAAAATATAAAATCGAAAACAATTGCAATCTACGCTAAAATAAGGAAATAATTTAATAATCAAAGGTAATAAAGTACGAAACACACAAGGAGGCTAACCACAAGGTTGGGTAAGTATTCCAAAAACTCATACCCAGTTTCTGAACCCGATCTTTGATGACAGCGTCTAGGAACCTTTGTGGAATCCAATTGTTGTACAGTATGTCCCGACTTTTATCCAAGTGACAATTTCATATCCATTGTGGGCCTCAAACTCATTCTGTATTTCCTAGTAGGTCATAAGCTCACACAGTACTATAGTCACTAAACATTTGGGTGCACGCTTAATCCGGCCGCCTACAAATACCTATTTGTATTAAAATTGTTATTTATTCATAAAATCTGGATATTTTTATCAAAATTAAAAAGTTAGAATAAAATTAAAAACGATAAAAGTTTGAATTTTTTTACCACCACCTGGCATTTGTAAAATATATTGTTTTAAAATTAATTTGAGTCAATTGGGAACTTAAATGTTAAATAAATATTAGTATAAATTTGTGGAACTGCAAAGATAAAAAAAAATCAATATATAAACAAGGAATTCAAATTAACTTATTTGATTAGAAAATTGTCAAGTATAAATTTGACTTTAAGACAATTATATATATATATATAATCTGATTAGAAATAAAAAAAAAATTTCCTTCAAATACACATTAGTTTTGCTTGATACAGAGTTAGGTAATTACTTACTGTATGAGATCATTTTAAGTAGTTTTATATGACAAAATATAAATAATGAAATTAGAAATGTTCAAATTATTATCCAAAAAGCTAAAAGAGTAGCACGTCAAGCATCAAACTTTTATAATATAGACGCTAATGAGCAGCAGTTTAGTGACTAAAATTATGTGTGACACTTGCTGACTTCAAATCCAACATTGTAATACTAACAATAATAGCAATAAAAGCTCTTAAAATGTGAGCAAAATAAATGGATGGATTAGATCTCTAAGGAACTCTATAAATGCAAAAGAGAAGTGTGGTTTTATTATTCTCGACAATAATAACTACTATGACTTGTAGAATTTTCAGAAGTAAACTTGTTAGTCCGAAAAGGAAAGCATCCTCTTAAAAAAGGAGAAGAAATTCCCAAAATGAAAATATTACATTTTCCAGGCGACCAAATTCATTTATATAATAAACACACCTTTGACTCTAAGGCTTTAACATGTCTATTAAGTTCCACCAAATGGCACATCGATCCATCAATAAACATTTTGCTGCAAGGTAAATTTGGCTTAATCATTCCGGTCAACCAACCTGGATGGATGATGAATTTTCATGCCACCACCAATATAGAGTATTGCACAAGCAGTGCAGTGTTGGAAAATAACAGAACCACCCAAGAAAGCAATTCAAAGGAAAAAATTTTCTGAGAGTTAAATTCAATTCAATTTGAAGATCTAGCAATTGGCATTTATCATGTTTATTAGTTGATTGAGAGGAAATATGTAATAGCAATTCGAGCTTGGAACTAAAAAACCACTTTACTGATAACTATAAATTATGGTTTCTTGTTTCTTAATACAAACATAGAGCAAATCTAGGCAATTATACTCCCAGAGAGTAAAATTCACATGTAGAAGACAAACAATTTAACCAAAGGTGCACTTATTCCTTCTTCAAATTTCCACATTGATTTATTTCTTTTCACCACATCTCACATAAAGATTTTGAATTAATCAAATGCAAGACTAAATCCCAGATCCAGCAAGTCGTCGCCTGGAGGCATTCGAAACAGACACTTGACCAGGCCTATCAACATCACCTGTATGTATCCGTTCTTTCAGCGGCATATAATGTCGAATCCATTCTCCAGTGTAGACCTACATATGACCAGATATATTAGAAAAACTCAACACCAGAACACGACTTTTATAAACAAAACAAGATGCTAAAAGGACTCTTCTTGAACTCGAGTTCTCCCTAGGCCTGCTCACATATCCAATCAATAAGCAAAATCAAACTGACTTCAATCTTCAAATAAAGTACACAAAACATCTATTGCGAATCAATCCAGATATAAGCAAATAACCATCATTAATAGTAATAGCACATGCCAAATAGAGACATTAGATAAAATCAAGTACATTCAACCCACACAAGGATTGAATTGCAGAGAAAATATTATCCTTTGATTACTTAAATTGAAATTTTTGGTCTTGATACAATGAGGTTTGAGAAAGGGAATTTGAACTTCAGATCAAAGCATTTGCAACATTCATAGTTAAATAGATGCCTAAATATCACAACTACACACATAAAGCTTCCTGCAGTTTATGGTTTAGGACAGCTTCCATCTCAAACACTGAATTTCTCAAGGGAAACAATTCACAAGAAAAATGCACAGCCCAAAACAATCACAATCCCATTTTTAACACCCTGGCCACTGCTGTTATTTCATTGGGTTCAGAATTTTCGCAAAGCATAACTGATATCAGCTAGAATTTAGAATTTTCTTTGTATAAGTGAGTTTTAAGATGAAACCTGTTGTGGCCTCATTATCTTTGTATCAGGATCATCAAGTGACTCTCTCCAGTGTGATAAATACCCAGCCATTCGAGGAATTGCAAATAAAACAGGGAAGAACTCTGTTGGGAATCCCATTGCTCTGTTAACAAGAACTTAGAATTGTTAACTGTTCTACGCATTTAAAAAAATTAACAATATTTGTTGAGTACTTCCAATTACAGATGCAAACTTGCCTTAACCTACCTATATATTAGTCCAGAGTAGAAATCAACGTTTGGATATAGCTTTCTCTTAACAAAATACTCATCAGATAGGGCAGCCTTCTCCAAAGCAACTGCTACCTGCACATAAAACACAATCAAGTATGAGGCTTGGAAATTGCATCTACAAATGTTAACGTATTAGACAAGTTATATAAATCCAATAAAAAAAGGAAATCCAAAAGCCTAACCAGCACACAATTAGATAAAGACCTTTTCATCATGATCCTTTCACATCAGTAGAAACAGTACTAAGTTCTGCTACCTATGTATAATCTCATATATGTAAGCAATATTATAACGGACGATGGAAAGTGCATGCAGAACATGAACTAACCTAAGGGAATTAACAGCAATCTGGAACAATGTGCCTATAAGAACTTAAGGATGTAATTGTGGATTCCAATGAAATATAAACACTTATTTAAGACAGTCTATGCTGCGTCCAAGACCATGTTCGACAGAACTCCTTTTTATCCATTAAAAGGCAGTATGCCTTAAAATAACCATGCACGTCAATCACTTCAAAACAATGTGCATAAACAACAATGCAATTATAATTTTCAACATGCTTACCAGCCTATAATCCTTTTCTTATAATTCATTATATAACTCATACTGGACCAGCTTCCATGTTATAAATGCAGGACATAAGACAATCTATCAACTCCAATAAGAAAAATATTGCGCAGACGTCAAACAGTACAGTGAATAGGAGACATGTGAATGGTTGAGTCATAATGAAGAGTTAGAAATCACCTCAATAAGAGGATCTCGGCCAACAATAGAAAACACTTCCTCTGCTAGTTTTTTAATGACTTTTGCTCTGGGGTCATAGTTTTTGTATACTCGATGCCCAAAGCCTGACATCTTTCGCTTCCTGAATAAACCAGTAAGGTGCAAGAAAAGTCAAATTTTGAGTGAAAGAAAGCACTTCGCCTCAAAATAGTAATCCACGCTAATATGTTTAGGAATAAAAATTAAACACAAATAAAAAGCTTCATTCACCTGTTTTTCACACCCTCAATGAAGTCTGGAATGTTTTCAACAGTTCCAATCTCATTCAGCATCTTAAGCACAGCCTAAAGCAACAGAGTAACAGTTAAAGGCTAACTGACAGGTGGCTCCAATCACATTATAGAAAAAGGTCAACTTACTGGTAGAACAACAGATAAATTAAGAAAGGCAGACCTAAAAGAATTGGAGGAAAGAAAGAGAACTGGGTACTACTTTAAAGCTAGGAAAGCATGTTATTTACCTCATTCGCTCCACCATGAAGAGGACCGTACAGTGCACCAACAGCCCCAGCAAGGGCTGTATAAACATCAACACCACTGCACATACACACATCCAAGGTGAGAAAGAGCAAGAACTTCTTCATTTCAGTTGAAAATTACAAAGTTTACCTTGACGCAAGATGTCGAGCAGCAGCAGTGGAGCAATTCATTTCATGCTCTGCGTGCAGTATGAAAAGTATATCTAGCACTCGAGCAAGTCGAGGATTAGGTTTGTAAGAGCGATTGCCTCTGCCAATTCATAGAATTAAAATCTTGACTAGAAAAAACAAGATATTATTGCCAAAAACTATTATAAATTAGTCATGAATCCGTGCTTTGCATGAACTGTATATAATATACATATTTTAAAATAACTAATTAAATAATTTTAATAATTTCAAACTATAATTTAATTAAATATAAAAATGATAAAAAGTTATTGCAATAATTATATTTTATTATTTTTTTATCAAGAATACATATATTTTTAATATGTATAGTAATAATAATAATAATTAAATAAATAAAATAAAAGAAAAATTGAAAATAGTTAAAAAAAAAAAAAAGATATTTTAGTTAGAATAGAAGACATATATATATAAAAACAAAGACAAGCTGCTTAGGTATGTCATTCCTATAGATTTACAAATGGAACCACAGTTCCCTTCCTTGAAAAGGATATGGATTTAGCAATGCAATGGCCCCTCAGTAAGAAAATCAGATACCAAAAAAATATATAATGATACTAAATCATCAGAAAAAAGCTAATTGTTTACAAATTAAATTCTTTAAATATTCAAAAAGTCAATATCCACAGATATAATTGAAAGTAATAGAGGCCACAGAACATACAATGAATCTAGCATGTACAAGAAGTTCTCCGCATAAGAAAGGTTGCTGGAGGGGAGAACTGGAGGCCTGCCTGCCAACCTTAAATAAGCAGCAGCTGCAATGGTTGGTGCCTACCAGAATAATGCATGAATTAGTTTACAGATTATGAGCAAAACTCATCCTTTGAACTAATTTTGCAATGGAAATTTAAACAGATATAAAACAAATGTGTAGATGTGGAAACCATTTTTCTTGTGTCAGAGATATGAAACACAGCAAAATAAAGAAAGACTAAATAAGCATATGGTATACCTTTCCAAGAACACGTGCAATTTGTTTGTCCCTGACTTGATTGGACTTGTAAAGATCTTGCCCCTGAAGCAACAAAAAAATTGGAGATGTGTAAGAACCTCAAAAAATCAATCAACATGCACATGTTAAGTTACTAACTGGCATCATTATGTTAATAAATATGGAAAAAAAAATCATTAAAACAAATTTTTTGACTCAGCTCAGCTAAGCCTTAATTCCAATTCCCAAAGTATAATGAGGTTGGCTATACGGATGTTTTTCTCCACTCTAAGTGGTTGTGGGCTGCCTATTCAGAAAAACTAAATTTTATGACATATAGCTAAAATTATGTCAACTTCAGAAGCTGGTCCAAAACGACAAGTAATTTATTAATTATTTCTATTATCTTTCTTTTTTATCTCACCATTTCAATTAACAAACTAGTAAGTATGACAGAAACACAGTTCAACATGAGCAACATGTTAGCATGTAATGGTCCTCTTCTATATTACAAACTTACTCTAAGAGCTGGATTAGCATCAGGATGAAAGATGGAAAGAGCACTCATTGCACTGACAAGCACACCCATTGGGTGTGCATCATGAGGCATTGCCTGTATAATATCCTGAAAAAGAAAGTTGAAAAAAAGGTACGTCAAAATCTAAGAAATCGCTGTGAAATAAAAGTTCAATCCTCATAAACACAAGCTGGTTCTATTTCTCAATTCTACAGATGTACTTCAGGCTCATACATAAAAACAAAGGATGCCCCACTACTCAAAAATAGAACATCCTTGCATTCAATAACATAATGACAATGATCGAAATAATGTCATATAGGAATCTACTGTTTTTACAGAGTTTCAAATACCGTTAATAACGGCTACAAGCTTTATGTGTGTATCAGCATGAGCATCTGGTTATGCATGCCTATGGTAATAATATCTGCTTATCAGTCAGGCCCATACAAACCATTTATCTTTTTAATGGCCAAGGCCACATTAGAGAGCTCAGAAATATATGGTAAAACACAGTTGGCCACCATTTAACAATGAAGTACTAAACTTTCCAGCATAAGTGAAATTGAGACCATGACACCACATTCTACAACATAAGCTATCAGGAAAAATACTCATCTTGCCATATCCTAGAAGAACTAACACTGATATTTGGGTTTTACTAAAATTCATAAAAAGTGCAAGAATATTAATTACAAAGTTTATTTAAATTGCATAAAGAAATAATTCATTTTGTTAGTATGAGACACACAAAGAGAGTCATACCAAAATGCCCTGTGGTACAGCAGAATGCTGTGAAATAGCAAACTCCCAGTCTGCCAGCTGATTTGCAGATGGCAAATTCCCATACACTGAAAGAAATAAAGCATGTTAAGCTGAAAAAAAAAAAAAAAAAAAACCAACAACATTTGGAACTGAATGATAACACAAGAAGATAGGTATTTGGAAATGAATGATAACACAACATTTGATAATATCTAGTTTTAACAATTTCCCCTTCCCGCTGTTCAATCACAAAAATTATCAGACATAATTATCAAATCTTTCACAGCAGGCGTCAGTCACATGGATACAGATAGAAGATGCACACTGTTACAACACAATAGATATCCTAATCATATGAAATTCATAATCGTTTAGTTCTTTGTTATCCACACACCTTTTCCTACTGAAGCTCCGGACAATCACTAAACTCATGGGAAGGTTAAACAAGTTTAATGAATAAACCTTGTGCAAGCAAAAAATAAATGAATCTAAACAACTTTGATACCATTATTCGGACCCTAAACATTATATTTCACAACAACTCTCTTGACTTAAGAAACACATTCACCGGACTGAAAAAAGAAAAAACAAAGAAAAAAAGCTTGTACCATTGTGCCATGCTATTGCAGGACGATTAGATTTCAAAGGGGATAAAACTTAGACTACTTGATATACCAATTTACAATAAAATGAACAACAAAGTATGGAAACAAAAATTAAAAGGATAAACTCACTAATGAGGTAGGCAACTTCCAAGAAAGTGCTACTCTCAGCTAACTCCTCAATTGGGTAGCCTCTGTATCTGAGAACACCCTCATCCCCATCAATATATGAAATTGATGATATAACTGGAGCTGTATTCAAATACCCAGGATCATATAATTTCAGCCCTTTGTCTTCCTTTCCTGCTGTTATCTGTATAATCATAATTTTTAGAGATCTATTCAGATTAATAGTGCACCATCAAAATACATAATATAAAAAAAAAAGATTTTGCTATTTTTTTTTTTTTACCTTTTTGAAATCAGAGGCTTTCACGGTGCCGTGCTGCGAGACAGGAATTCGGTACTTCATACCGGTTCTATCGTCGACGATGGTTAACGAGCCCTGCAGGTTACCAGGTGGAGGGACCTGAGCTGAGACGCACTCTGCCTCTAAAGAAATCGGAGATGACTCTAGAGAAGCAGCGGCTGCAAGGTGAGCTGCGAGCACGGCCAACCGCCCACGAGCTGCAATAGACGATGATGATGATGACGACGACATTGATTTTGCTTGGATTGAATCTGGAACTCAAAGAAATGATTTTATTAGTTGATTTGAGCGTAAATTACAGAATTTGGCAACTGCAAAGAACTCTTTCGTTTTGTAGAGTCAAAAATTTTTGTGAGGGCCCACTGCTGTTGTGGCGGCAAATCAAATCATCATAGCAGAGCAGTTACCAGATGGATCACGTTTTTATATATTGTTTTGTTTTGTTTTTTTATGTTTATATATTATTATCTCATTCATGTTGGAATTTTTCAATTCCTACGACATAATGTTCTAATTTTTCAATGATAAATAAATTAGAGTTAAATTGAAAAAAAAAAATCATGAATTTAGGTGATTTTTATAATTTAAACACATTTTTAATTTTAATAAATTAATGTATAATTTTTTTAATTTATTACAATTTCATACATCTATTAAATATTTGATAAAACTTTATTATATTACAATTAAAATTATCTTTGATATTTTTTGAGGTAGATTTTTAAATAATTTATTAAACAAATATTAATAAATAACTTTTAATAGAGAATTAACTATATATATAGGTAGTGTATATATATTTAATAATGAAACAATTTTGATTTTTTTTATTATGATACTTTCTTAGTAAGATCTTAAAATTCTCATATAATGTCTTTTAAAAAAAAATCTCATATAATGAAAAAATATTTTTTTTCTTTTTTAATTTAAAATAAAATTTGGGTTGATAAAAATTTTATAAATAATTTCACAATTTTATCATCAATTTCGCATAATTTTATCAAATATTGTAAAATAAAATAAATTTAGCTTAATCAGTTTGGAATAGATGATTTATCATTATGTCACATGTGGAGGTTAGGGGTGAGTACGACTCCGAAAAATTTAGGGATTTAAAATTTTCAAAACCATATCATATTTTAAAGATTTTAAAAATAAAATATCTATATTGATACCATCTTGTTTTTCAAAATGGTTTGGTACAAACATTCGGTTCTAGTATGGTATAGTCCAAAATGGAAATTCGAAAATTTATATAATAGAAAATTTTATATTATTAATTAAAATTATATTTATTATCCAAAAATCAAAATGAGATAATTTTAGGTAAAAATATATCATTTTTGTTATTATATGGATATTGTGCATAATAATAATAATAATAATAATAATTACCTCATTACTTTTTAATAATATCAATAAAATTAAATTACTTAATAATAATAATAATAAATAATGAATAATTAAATATAATAATTGTAATTATTTTAATTAATAAAATAACCTATATTCTCTTTTTTTTGTAACATCACTATTTACTTTAATTAAAACGACATGGTTTTAAGTAAAAATATGTCATTTTGGTTATTTATAACATGTCTATATTATTATGTAGCAAAATAATAATTATAATAATATTATTTAGCTCATTAATTTTAAATAATATCAATAAGAGTATATTACTTAATAACAATAATAATTAATAAGTTATTAAATATAATAATATTATTTAGCTCATTAATTTTAAATAATATTAATAAGATTATATTACTTAGTAAAAATAATAATTAATAAGTTATCAAATATGATAATAACAATATATTTTAATTAAAATTATAAAATTTTAAATTATATATTGTTAATTTTCTTATTTAAATATTTTTAGTTTAAATTGAAATATAATGGTTATTCTACATTTTTATTTGTTATTGATAATAATAATAATAATAATAATAATAATAATAATAATAATAATAATAATAATAATAATAATAATAATAATAATAATAATAATAATTTTCTCATTTATCATATTTTAAATTTAAAGTATATTGTAATGGACATTTCACATTCTTATTTGTTAATTGAATTATTTGAAACTAATGCAATGTTAATTTTTATTTTTATATCATAAGTTCAAATTATAATATAATAAACATTTCATATTTTGACTTGTTAATTGAATAATAGTAGTAGTAATAGTTATAATGATAATAATATTAATAATAATAAAATTAATAAAAATATTTTGTTAACAATTTATTTATTCTATTTTAATCACAAAACATATTAATTTTTATCATACATTATTATACATATGTATATTACTTGACAATATAATTATACGTATATAATTGTCATGACCCAAACCGGAAGTCATGACCGGCGTTAGGAAACGTGAATTCTTTCGAATTCGGATATCACGACTCGAACCCAGGGACACATAACCGGCACTAGGGAATGAGAAAGCATAAAGCTACTGAAACTCATAGTAAGCCTTAAAAGAAAATCGCAGAATATTTAACTTTGAAACCTTACAATAAATAATAAAATCACAATACACATTATCAAACTGATTTTTCTCAATATAATTTAAATCATAATATCAATGCATAGAATAAATAAATTTCAGTTATACAAATAGTATCTCAGTACATAAATTATAAATACATGAAATTCCAAATAAAGTATGCAGCTATACAACTTTCTCTACTGCGGTACGCAAAAGTAAATACAACATAACTAAATAGACATACATAGAATAGCCGGTGATGAAACTACACGGCGAAAAGAAGTAGGCCTAACAGTAAACTCCCAAACTCCTGAAAAAAAAATTAAATTGAGGGAAGTCAGACCTCTCTGAGTAAGTTAATAAAGAAATGAATTCGATTTGAAAACCTCATTAAAATAAATTTTATGGAAATATAATATAATATAATTTTATTTCAACCATTTGGTATATATATAATAAATCCATTTTTAAAAGAGAAGAAATAAATATTTAAATGTCTTTTTTTTAAAAAACTTTTCAGTATAAAAATTTGGTAGAACTCGATTCATAAATTTTAATAGTCATAAGACTCACTTATATCCAAGACTGCCGAATCCCGAGAGTAAGGTATCACCAGAATATACAGCCGCAGTCATATCTCTTAATCCAATATCACTGGCGGTGTCCGAAAGGAAAGCATCACCAGATCTTCGGCCCCAGTATTTATTAAATAAGCAAATATTATACTACTGGCAGTGTCCAAGAGCAAAGCATTACCATACCATCGGCCTCATTAATATAATTAAATAATCACATATTTTACTGGTGCGCACACGGTCCTGATGAAACCCATCAGGTAGCCCATTTTATCGTGATTTATTTAAAAATAAAGAAAATAAATAAAACAATGAAAATCACAATAAATAATAATAAATAAATAATAAAATAAAATAAATCAACTATAAATTAAATCATGCAAAATTCTATGAATAATGCTGACTAAAATCTCATAAAATTAAATTCATAAGAATTTAATATGATTTAGATTAAAAATCCGACATTCAAATCAAATATCAACTTACAAGATAAAGGTGTTCCTCTGACACATCGTGTCCGACCTCGACTGGTAGACGTGACTAGAGAGGCAGCTAAAAGATAAAAAAGGAAATGACAATTAAAAAATAGAAACCTAACTTCTAGAGTTTCTAAGGAAGATTTGATTCGTACTCAGAATAAAAATTTTTAGGATTGATCAAATGTCACGTTTTACGAAAAATCTATCGAAAATTCGGCAGAATTTTCTCTGTAAAACGGACATCCCCCTACCGAAGTAGAGTCAATCCTACAAATAAACATACTTCAAAATTCACAGTGGCACAACACCTCGGGTTGAGACTCCAAACTACACAATTCCCAACCGAAGTTCACCAAAAACACAAATAAGAAAATACTAAATATTAATTTAGTAAATCACCAAAAATAATAAAAATTAATATAAATCATAATATAATTTATTTAATTTTTAAAACACTAAATAAAATTATTTTCCACCATAATTTAATAAAATTTCAAATAATAATATAATATTAATAACAATCCAACTTTCCAAATATTCAACATAAATTAGACAAATTCAAACTATTATTGCCCATCTAGATTAAATATACTATAATATTAATTAAAAACTCATTCAAACCACAAAACAATAAATAATTTAATTTTGAATAAATTTTCAAAAATAGTTAGTATTAATTAACTAAAAATAATAAATAATTTATGAAAATTATTTTAATACCACATTTTATCTCAAAATTAACTAAAACATAGTACTTAATTCTAATATCAACAAAACACACCATTTACCTATTATTTCAAAATTTACATAATATAATAATTTCTAAAAAAAAATTAGATAAATTATCAAAATTATTTTATCACTACTAAAATTACTAACATAATAAACTAACACTAATAACTCAAATATTCAACCAAAAATAATTAATTAATCACATTAACAAAATATACATAAAACTTAAAATATCCAAATAAATATACAAAAATTCCATAAAATCAATTTAATTAATCTAAATCCATTTTGATATACTCTTAACCAAAATTAACTCCAACAACTTAGATCAACTAATATATATATAGATCAACCAAGATTTACCCAAATAATTAAAATAAATTCTGCAAAAAAAAAAAAAAACAAATAACTCATAATTAACAAAAATCACAAATCAACCTAAAAACTAACCAAATCAACTAACAAACAACTAAATCTAACTAAAAACTAACCTAAAGTTAACTAACTACTAACTCACTTCAAGCTCAACTCAAGATAGGGGAGGGGTTGCTGCTGTAAGCCTGAGTTGTTACTGCTCCCAGTGACAGTGAGTGGTGGCGGTGGTTGTGCTGGGTGTCACGGCATAAGGGCTAGAGGCTGCTGTTGTAGTCGTTCTTGCTGCTGCTGCTGCGGCCTTCTTCATAATGCGCTGCAGAGATGACATTAAAGGAAGAAGAAGTAGATGGAGAAGGAACGGGGTGGTTATGGCTGCATCTGACAGGTTGGGAGGTTGCTGGTTCGGGCGCACAGTAGCAGGGGAAGGAAAATGGCGTGAAAGAATAAGAAAGAAAGAAGGAGGAAGAGGAGATAGGGGTTGACCCGTATGGATGCTTTTTTTTTTACCAATCCTTGGTCTGAAATATGTATATATATATATATATATATATATATATACAACAACAATAATAATACTAGCACTAGTTAAAATAACTCTACAAATAATAATAATAATACAAATGATAAAAATAAACAATGTCATTTTAAATAATAAAATAATACAAATTCGGAAATTAATTTTATTAAAATAAAATATAGGGTATTACATCGGAACCAGTAGCAAGCCTTGAAAATAAAAACACATGCAATAATAATATAAAAATTTATCATAATTAAAATTTAAATAAATATAAAATAAATACTGAAATGTTATATCATAATAAAAATATTCATACAGTATTCGGATATAAAAATCTCAAACTAAACAATGCACTTCTAACATAATAACATCATTACTACAGTTTCTAGAGTATAACAAGAGTTAATATAATAAATTTATATAATCTAGCCAGGGCTAAAGAAGATCAGTAAAGAGACCTACCATTGAGGTTTGGAGAAGAATCTCCTAAAAAAATATTGAGAGGAATCAGACCTTACTGAGTGAATTATTATAATATATATATATGCAACCTAAAATCATATGCAGTCAAGAATCAGTATATATATATATATATATATATATATATATATATATATATATATATATATATATATATATATATATATATATATATATATATAGACATTTCACATAGATGCTAAAATTCACTTTTATATATAATAAATGCAGAAAACATTTATTTAAGTGAAGGATCAAATAGAATCCTAACATATTCGCAACCTTAAACAAAATATCTCACTAGCCATACAAGCTCTATTCCATTTTAGACAGTAGACTAACCCTGAGATACTAAGTCAACCGAGCTCCCACAGTCTCACTATCAGTGTGATTGGCTCTGAGACACTAGGTCAATTGAGTTCCCGCAATCACACTACTCACTCACACTAATTCTCAATAATCAATTAATCAAATGTCACCTCAAATGATTTCATAATATCTACCCTAAAGTCTAACGAACTGGTATGTATACAGTTCTAGTGCAGCACACTAAGTAGCACGTTCTATTAATATCCTTCAAATAAAATCGAATAAATATTGGAAAATAATAAAATGCACAATTAAAATATAATGACATCCATATAGAAGAATATACTATTTATATACCAAAAATATACCAAACATATACTAAAAATATTTCAAATATATATACCACATATATAACAAAATAACCATAAATATACCACATACTAATGCATATTAAGAATATATCAAATACATACGTCGCATATATATCAAAATATACCAAAAATATACTGAAAGTATACTAAATATATACTAAATCATTTAATAAAACAATTCATGTTTAAATACATATTAAAAACATGAATGCTCATAATCATGCATCCTATATGCAATGCATGTATAAAATAATAACTCATAAGTTTACGCTCCGTGAGACTGACTCGATAGGCCTGGTCCGATAGGCCTCGTTCTCGGTGCAGCTAGAAAAATAAATAGTAATAATATCATAATGAATTCCTAACTTATACTTCTAAGAATTCTAAAGGAAGAGTCGATCTAAGAATCAAAACTCATGATCGACCTGATGTCACGTTTTATGAGAATTCTAACAAAAATTCAGCAGAGTCTCCTCTGTAAAACGAACATTTCTCTACTAAAAGTAGAGTCGATCCTGCAAGAAAAGACACTTATACATTCACAATAGCTTAGCACCTCGGGTTGGGACTTCAAACTACATAAATTCTCAACCGAGGTTCACAATTCATAATAAAATAAATATTAAATAATAATATAATAAAATCATTAAAAATCCATAATCATCAATAAAATAACCACAATATAATATATTTAAACATAAAAAACATTAAATATAATTATTTTCACATTAATTAAATAAAATCTCAAATAAATTATATAGCATTAATGAAAATCCAAATTTTCAATTATTCGACATAAAATAGTAAAATTTATAAATAAATTATCTAAATTGTTTAAATATGTATAAAAACTCATTTAATCACAAAAATAGTAAATAATTTATTATTTGAATATATTTTTGTAAATTATTATTAATTAGTTAAAAATAGTAAATAATTTGTAAAAATTATTTTAATACTATTTATTATTTCAAAATTATTTAAAACATATATTTTAACTATAATTTCAATAAAAATATATAATTTACCTATAAATCCAAAATTCACATAATATTATATAATTACAAAGAATTACTCAAAACTTCTAAAAATTATTTTCTCACTTCTAAATTTAATAACTTAAATTAACTATACAATTTATCAAGATTTTCCATAATAAACATATAAAACACATAATTAATAAAAATTCATTTTAATTATCAAAAATTCAATAATTACCCATAATTCAAATAAATTAAAAAAAATAAACTAAAAATATATTTAGGAAGCTAAAGATTCACACATCAATATTTCAAAAAGAAATAATCAAGAAACATTCAAACTCAAGCTTAAAAAAAACAAAAATCCTAAATGACGTGAACTAAAACTTAGAGATTTCTAACTAACCGAATGTCGTAGAGTTGAAACAAGTTGAGAATCGAGAAGTACGCATCGAGAGGAGTCTAACAAGCCCAAAAACTCGAGCTAAATCGACCAAAAATCCATTGGAGTACTGTAGCAAGCTCACGGTTTCTTGCAAAAATCTGGCAACTCCAAGGCTTTAGGCGGTGGCGGGAAGGTGAGGGGAGGTGGCGGCGAGCTTGGGTGGTGGCTGGTGAAGCTCGGATAGTGGCTAGGTGGCGGTGCAATGGCAGACAAAAAAGGAGAAGAAGAAGAAAAGAAAAAGAAAAAGAAAAAGGGAAGGTTTGACCCGAAAAATAAAAGCTAACCTCTCTTTATATATATGTATGTATGTATATATGTATACATTAACTAATCATAACATATATATACATATATATATAACACACTAACACAAATACATACATATAACACATGCACAAACACATCAACAACAACAATAATTATTATTATTATAATAACAATAATAAATAATAATAATAATAATAATAATAATAATAATAATAATAATAATAATAATAACAATAATAATATTAATAACAATAACAAATAATAATAATAATAATAATAATAATAATAATAATAATAATAATAATAATAATAATAATAATAATAATAATAATAATAATAATAATTATTATTATTATTATTATTATTATTATTATTATTATTATTATTATTATTATTATTATTATTATTATTGTGATTATTATTATTATATCCAAATATGTCCTTTATATGAGAAAATATTTAAAACAAAATAATTAAATAATATTCACCAATATTAATATTGAAAAATTTAAAATATTATTAACACTGCAAATCTCAAAATATATTTTAATAATTTAAAATAAAGGGTCATTACAAAAATTAAGTTACTACTTAATACTTTTTATTAATATATATGTACTAATTAAATTAATATTCAGTATTATTAATATGAACTCTAAAAGGAATTCAAAGTGCAAGCATGGAGCCAAATGATGAAGAATTTAAACTTATTTGTTTAATTTCATATTTCAAAACTAATTAGCTTGATATGGATGAATTTTGAGTTATTTTTCTATTTTAGAGTCAATAAGAAAGATTCAAGAAGATTCTTAAACATATGAAAAGATTTAAGGATATTTTAAGTTAAAGTCAAATAGTCAATAAGTTAAAATCAAATAGTTAACAAGTCAAGGCCAAGGGTCAACATCCTACATGACGTGCTTCAATACTTAGTTGTCATGAGTTGTTATTATGCTTAGTTGTAATGAGTCATTGTAGACGGTAGGGTTTAGCGTGCATCCAAAATTTTAGCAACCGCGGCACTGTTTAGGCTCAAGGCCTTAGAGAACACACTAACCACTGTCACAAAGACATGACGTGGAGATGAGGAGTCACCACCCAGGGTAATAATTGGGACATATTGAAAAGGTGGTACTCGATTCCTTAAAAGAAAGCTAGCACCACAACCAGGAAATTCTGGATATGGAATTCTAACTTCTCTCAGTCTCATGCTAATTTAGAATAATTTTATAAATGATTATTTCATCCTCTAATTACATGCAATTTTATTAAACCCTATTTTGACATCTATCTAACCCTAGGCATCTAGTCAATAAAATTACATATAAAAAATGCACTCAAGATCGTGTTGTCCCTAAGTCTAAACTATGTTAATTTTATTAAAAAGTTAGTTAGATTTACATTTTATTTACAAGTGAGAAATGAACTAAAGGTGGGCTTACATTTTTATTAATAGTGAGCCTAGATTTATTTATTTTAGTCTGTCTAAGAAATGAGCTTAAGTCTATTCAATTTTAAAGGAAAGTTAAATTAGTGGGCCTAAATCTAACTTGGTTTTATTTTAAGTGAAATATGGACCTAGGTCTATTTATTTTAAAAGAAATGAAATTAAGTGGGCTGAGCTAAATCTAAACAAGTTTTTATTAACTAAGTGAGCCTAAAATTTAATTAACCTAATGGGCCTAAATTGATTTTAATTATTCATCATTTTTAAGCCTATTTAAAGTGAGTTGGACCTAAGTGTGGGCTTATGGCCCAAAATAATATAAAAAAGCTCAAAAACATAAAAAAATATAAAAAAAAAACATAGCAAAATCAAATTAAAACACATCCACATATGATTTCTAAAAAACCTAATTTAATTACATACAAACCCTAATTAACTAAAGCCACCATTAATTTTATAAAAGATTACCTAGTGAACCTAGTTTTAATAATTAATTTTAAAGTGCAAAAAATTAAATCTTTCACTATTCCTATTACTCGGGCTATTAAAAACTATGTATAAAATTAAAATTAAACAATTATACACCCATGAATTAAAAAAAAAACTACATAAGATACCAGAATACAAAATAAAGATAAAAATCCTAAGTTTTACTGGAAAACAATACAGGGTCTTCCATGGCATTCCATAGACCTTTTGTTTGTCTAAATATAGGCAGTATCCTCCTCAATCCACATGCGGACATCTAAACAAAAACACAAAAGTAATCAGATTAGTAGTGAAATTGAATAATCAAAACAATAACAAAATAAAAATCACAAAAAGAAAATAATAGAAAATAATGAAATAGAAAAGAACACTGATAATTTTAGGTGCTATGCAAATGCCCTTTTTAGCCCCTCAGATTGGATTATCACCGTTGAAATTGAATTGTTGTTGATTCGGGATTGGAAAGGGCATTCTCAGTAGCTTTTTTTTATTATTTTAGGGTTTTTTGCATAGTCATATTTTTTTACGCTGTTCTCTTTATGAGTCTCCAAAAAAAAAATCCTCCTCCACGCATGCATGCAAACTCTGCATTTAAATGTAGAGTCTGCGCGTACTAGCTTCCTCCTTTGGAGGAACAGACTCATCTCCTCATCAAAACAGACTGATAAGGATTTGATTTTTAAAAGTTATGTGTTTTGAATGCGTCAAAATCTTTTCCAAATAAAAAATAATAATAAAATTCAATTTTTAACCAATCAAAACATTGAAAAAATGGATAAAAAATAAGAAAAAATACACGAAAAATCAAAAAAATGGGACTTTTATGCGTCGGCATTGTGCAATGCTGATCGGCATTAAATGCTGACCCTTTTTTTTAACTTTTAATTACCAAAAGAACCCTAAAAATTGACTTTTTTGTAATCAAATCCTACAAAATATTGCAATTTAGTCCCTAAAGTCTAGAAAATTGACAACCAAGTTCAATTTTTTGAATGAATTTCATCATAGGGGCTTACGTCGCAATTGTGCACAATTACATCCCAAAATTGGGTGCTTACAGTTGCCCCCCTTTGTCGTTGTTTGCTTGATAAATTGTGGCAAAGTAATAGAAGCACACAATTTTGAAAGAAAATAATTAGGACACTTGATTGTATCCTAAATGATAAATTGATGCCCAAATTGCTGAGCAAGGTGGAATGTTTGAAAAGTCTCACTATATTTCTTATTGAACGTCTAGTGGACTTTGTGCAAATGAGTTTTGCTATATTCCCTGTGGGACGTTTAATGATGATAAATTGAAAACTTACTATAGTTCATGTGGAACGTCTAACAATGATGAATTTCGTTATATTCCCTGTGGGACGTCTAGTGAAGTTGAATTGAAAATTTGCTATAGTTCTTATGGAATATCTAGCACTGATGAATTTCATTATATTCCCTGTGGGACGTCTAACGATGTACACTATATTCCCTGTGGGATGTCTAGTGAAGTTGAATTGAAAATTTGTTATAGTTCTTGTAGAACGTCTAGCACTGATGAATTTGAAAGTTTATGTCAACATAACATAATAAAGGTTATGACTACTGTGCATAATATAACATAATCATTTGAAATTCATATAATAGCTACTGTGTAGCATATGAATCCTTTGATTGAAATAATGCAAGTAAAATGCAAAAAATGAATTCTGTAATCTTGTTCAGTATTTTATAGTTGATAAAAGATTCAGAATCACAGATTGATTATACAGTTTTAATAATTCAATGAATTATTAATTTGATGAATGTCATGATTTAATTAGGAACATGTTCCTAATCTGAATGCAATTATGGATCAAATTGCAAGAAAGAAAAGATGGATAAAAAGTAAGTAAATTGGAAGGATTAAAATAGATATTTTCGATTTTATATATCCTTTCCCTTTTATCGATCACTTCACTTCTCTTCCTTTTTTTTCTTTTTTTTTTTATTTTCAATTGATTTTGATTTTTTTATTTTTTTGATTTCTTGACCATTTGTGGTTCGATTTTCAATTCCTTTAATCCGATGGTCCACCTGCAATGTGGACCACGTGGGAGAGTAGGCATGCAAGCAGATCCAATTGTTTTGAGTCCACGTTTTTCACAGAATAGACTTGGACTATGAGAAGGTGATATCATCCTTCCTTTGACCCGTTTGCATTTTCACAGGTCTTCACAGACTAGCAATGAGGTATTTTTTCTATCCCTTCTGCTTCATTCTACAAGATTAATTCAAATAATTAGCTGTAATGATTAAATTTTACAGTGTAAAATTTAAATGCATGCTAACTAAATTAAATTTAAAAATTAACTGGGATATGTAAGAAAAAATTCAAATTAAACATTGAAAAATAGTTGGGAGTCATCGGAATTACGTGCATGACCAATCGGTTTTCTAGATTGTCAATCAAAAAATTGGATTTCCGATCGAAAATCTAGAATTCCGATTGGAATTGCAGATTTTTGATTGAAAATCCATAATTCCGATCGACATTATGGATTTTCGATTAGAAATCTAGAATTTCGATTGAAATTTTGGTTTTTTCAATTTCCAAATATATATATATATATATATATATATATATATTAACTTTTACACATAAATGAACAAATAAATTAATAGATAAAAGCACTGTAGAGAATGATTTTGGTTTTTTGAATTTTATTCAGAAACCACTGAAATTCGCAGGATGCTTCCACTTAGCTCGATTGTTGTTCCATGGTTTGCCAGAGAATATGACACAGATCATCTGGGCCTCTAGCTTTAGATGTTTCATTGCTGCTCTTCCGATTGCTCGAGGTAAATCAGATCATTATTCCTTATTTGTACTGATTGAGAGGTGGATGGACACCACTCACACCTTCCATACCCCTATAGGCGAGTTAACGATAACACCTATGAGTTTCTCTGCTATTACTGGTATCGCATTTGAAGGGACTCCTGTACCCTTTGACATCAGCTACTGCAACCTTCATGAGGGGAGTAGGAGTTAGTTTGTGCATGATTTGATTGGATTTTTCCCAATGTGGAAGAACCGTAAGAACGTAGTTCTTTCTTCTCTGGTTGAGGGCTTCAGACGTCTATCCACTACTACTCCTCGCCAGATTGCTTAGAAGGCAAGATGTTTCCTCCTCATCTTGCTAGGTACTACTCTTTTTTATGAGACTAGTCATGAGGTGAGCATTGCTCTTATAAGTCCTTTGCGTGACTTAAATCAGGTTGTTACTCTTGATTGAGGATCTGCCGCACTTGCTTATCTCTACTACAGACTTGACACTGTTTACAGAGGCGCAGTGACCATGTGCGACTTTTGGCATGCATTACATATATGTTCTTATTTGCCTTTAATTTTGCATATTTCCTAATCCCTTTTCTGATTTTACTAACTCCCTTTCTTTCTCAGATCTGGAGTATTGAGCTTGGGCTAGTTTAAGGTTTTGGTGCTGTTAGCCTATACAGGATTCTGCCTTTAATGTAGAGATGTGGTTCATCTCGCTTTGCCAGTATCAGGAACACACTTCAGACGTACCATGACCATCTGAACACTCTAGAATGGAACCTGGTAAGAAAAATAATAAAATCATTAGTATTAGCTAGTGAAACTTAATTTAGCTAATGAAAATGAAAATCTGTAGGTTGATCCTGTTGGTTGGAAGGTGCCGATGATTTCCAACGATATGACTTAATGGCTGGTGCAGCGACGCTAAAGACACTGAGGATTCTAATTCCTGGATATGGTTGCAAGATGTGGTATCTTAAAGAGAGAGTATATCGCTGGTTTGTAAGACCTACTAGGTGACGTGTCCCTTTTGATATTCCTACTTCTATGTTATAAAGTTCTGATATTGCTGGATCAGAGCTGAGAGAAGCGCTGTAGGGGCATGATGCTTTGACTTTCCTTGAGCGATCCCACCATTATCGACGATATATCCAGGAGAACCTTTTAGAGTAGATTCCCATTGGTGATGTTGAGGTATCTCCTAATGATTTCAATTATCTTTCTGGAATTTGTGAATAAATTTTTTTTTTCAGTTTGAGGAAGTCCGCTCTCCTACTATTGAAGTAGAGGAGGTAGAGACTGAGACTGTTCTAGAGACTGAGACTATTCATGATCCTGAGACCGAGAGATTTGAGTCCATGCCCAGTTCTCAGCATGTTGCGACTAGCCATGATGGGGCTTTGTCGGTGCTACACTTGGTGATGTCTCTTTTCCAGACAAGTCTATGTTATACTGGGCTCCCACTGTTCAGGCTCCAGTTGAATAGCATATGTAGTTCGGGGATGCTCAGCTACCTAGCTTCTATCCACCAGATGCTTCTCATATGAGTACATTTAATTTATTTCTTGTATGGATCTGTACACTTGACATTGATATTAGTAAAAATTTTACAAAATAGGTTCCCCAGACACAAGCAAAGTATCTATACCGACTTGCCTTGTCTCAAAGATTATTCACAATGTAGGTTACAGAGAATTGGCGAGTAAGCGTCTACATTGAGAAAATGCAAAATGTATGCATGCTATGCATGAAATGCATATGATATGATGTTTTCTATGTATGCAGAGCTATTCCAGCAGTCTAGAGAGGGAGAACGAGATGCTTCATAGGCAGCTTGTAGACTTGGGCTTTGATCCATACAGCGCTGGGACTTCATCTGCTAGACCTCCAGACACTTATCATCATGATGACCCTACCAGAGGATAGAGCCCATGGCCTGATACCAAAGCTCGAGATGAGTGATTTAGAGTTTCTGTATTCCTGACTTTCTGTAAGTTTGTATCTGACTGTTCTCTATTGTACTGTTATTTTTATTCTTGCACTATCTCGAACACTGTTAGATAGAATTGAAACAGTATTTACACCTTAACGGATTTTTTCTTTCCTTTTTTTTACTTTTTTTTTCTTCTTTAATAAATAACTAATTAAAAAAGATAGTTAATGAACATTATCCTTTTTAATTAATTATCCATTTATCTTAATCCTTTTCCAAGATGGATAATATTGGATAGATAAATGATAAAAAGAATGGATTATCTTCCCAATTATCTATTTATCCCAATCCTTCTCAGATTCTCTCACCTTATCGACATCTTTCTTTGCTAGCAAAATCCTTTTCCTACATGAACTCATCTTTTTTCCTTATATAAGACCATACAAGGGGCATTCTCCTTCATTCTCTACATCCTCATCATAACTCAAACATCTTTCCAAAAAATGAAGAAATTTCTTAAAAGTCTGAATGGCGATGATTGGAATAAGCTTCAACCTTTCAACATCAAATCCCTAAAATCTCTTCAGCACCTGACTATCGATAACAATCTCCTATATGTTGCTACTACCTTTTGGGATGTCAAGGACTATATATTCAGGTTTAATGAGCAAGAGCTTTGTCCAATGATTGAAGAGTTTGTTGCTATTCTAGGATGCATATTAGACTCGATTGCTATGATAGCCCTTCCTGATTTGGAGATGCAATTTCCTGGTAGATTGGTTGCATTCTTTGATTTGCCCCCAGATGATATTTACGTGTATGTGCATAACCTTGGGACCATCTGTTATGGAGCAGCCAACACACCAAGTTCAAAGAATTCAACATGATGAAGATGAGCATGGTCAAGAAGGCAAGGATCAAGTTCAAGAGGTTTTGAGTCCAATCAGCATGCCTCAAAGACCTATAACAAGGTCTCAATCTAAGAAGCTTCAAGAAGCCTTAATCCATCATCTACAAGGCTTTGTGAACTTAGCTAGTGAAAGTTTACAAGGACACCAAAGCTTTGTGCTAAGTGCAGCTCAAGTTCAATACAACTTAATTCAAGTTCAAGTTATTAATAGGTTTAATTATGTTAAATAAGGGTTGGACGAATTTGTTATTTTAAAAGCCCATTAGTTTTAGTTAGTTTAATTATTCTTAAAATAGGAAGTATGTCAAAATTCCTATTTGAGGTCTGATTAGATTAATTTCCTTTTTTTTGTGATTAAGGTTATTAGTTTTCCTTACTCACTAAGGAAAACCTTGTAAAGGCTATATATATATGCCTTGGACGAATTTTATTATTCAGAATTGAAGTTTTAAAACCTAAAGGCTGTTTTTCTTTTATCTTTGTGTTCTTGTGTAGAATACATGCTTTAAGGAACATTCAAGTAGATTAATCATCTTCTTGTGGAGTATTTCAAAATTGGAATTTAGAAACGAGTTTTCTTTATTCTAATTCTTTGATCATCTAAGTAATCTGATTTCTAACCATTCTTAGGGGTTGTTGCTGAATTGACTATTGGGGTTTTCAAGTTAATGCTTCGGGGGTTCGAATACATAAAGGGGTTCTCAAGCTTATTCTTGGAGGTTCCGTATCACCATCAATCTTTCTTCTTCGATCACCATCTATGAGACTCGGGACAAGAACACTGCTTCTTGGACTAGAACAGTTGCTTTCTACTTATATGCTCAATTTTTGCTAGTTTCTCATTATAGTGATGTCGATACATGCATTGTCAGTATTTTGGAACAGGTGAAGCTTAGAGCTAACCCTATACCAGTTATCCTTGCTGAGACCATCATTGGGCTAGACAGTTTCAAGACTTATAACCGTTTTTCAAGCAGTTTACTTCTTCTTCAGGTATGCAACTAAAACTTTTATTTATTTTATTTTGCCTTAATTTTTGCCTAAGCCGCCTTTTCGGGGTTTCAACTTAGTAGGCTTGCCCTAACTTTTGCCTAAGCCACCCTTTTGGGTTTTCAACTTAGCGAGCTAGCCCTAACTTTTGCCTAAGCCGCCCTTTCGGGTTTTCAACTTAGTGGGCTTTTATTTTATTTTATTTATTTTTTATTTTTTAGATTTGGTTACAGGAAAAGTTGAGCTTGCTTAATGTACCCCTCAATCCTTTGACTTATCAACCTCATCAGCTACAATCTCGTCCCTTAAAAATGAAGGACAAACATTCTATGGACCTGTTATAACCTATATTTTTTAAATTAATTTATTTTAATATGAGATATGCGGTGTTAATAAATTCAAAAATTTATATTTAAGTTATTCTATTATTTGTGATTATTAATTAACATTTTATGCTAAATTTTATATTCTATACAAATACATATTTTAAAAGTTAGTAAACTTACATTAAGGTTTATATTATTATTATTTTGAGAATTTATATTTTCTATAATATTAAATATTACTTAACTATTTCATAAGTATAATTTATTCTATATTATCTTTATTATTTTCAAGGCTATTATATGTATTCATGTAATATATATATATATATATATATATATATATATATATATATATATATATACTATTAGGGTTTTATATTAAATATATGTATATTAATGTAACATGTGCATGTATATATATAGATGAGTGTGTATATATATATATAGTATGTATAATTTGGAGGTTAATATACATATATATATTAAATTATTATAATATAAAGTATATTATAATATATATATATATATATATATATATATATATATATATATATATATATATATATACAAAAAAAAAAACGCAGCATCTCCTCCCTTCCCCGCGCCTCACCTCCAACCACCACCCTCATTGCGCCTCCCTCTCCTCCGACCATCACCCACCGTTGCCCCCTCCTTCTTCCTCACCTCCGACCACCAGCAGCATCGTCGGTAACACAGGGAGTCGGAGAAGCTGAGAGTTGCCATTGAAACCGGCCAAGCTCCGTCCAACCACCATTTCATGCCATTCTGGTGCCATTCTCCTCCTCTTGCACCAGTGAGACCCATTCCAAGCTTAGTTTGAGCTTTGATCTTAGTTTGATTAAGTTTTTGTTAATTTTTATTTATGGAGTCCTAGGGTTTCGAATTTTTTTTAGCTTGATCTAACTTGAATCTTGCAAACTCCCTTTATAAATGTGATTTCTGGTAGCTTAATCTACCTGTATGAATTTTTTTGTGATTTTTGGAATTTATTTTAATTTTTGTGAATTTTTAAATATTTTATTATTATTTTATTAATTTTCATAAATTAATTATTAAAATTATAAATTTGGTATATTTGGTGTTATTATGAGTTAATATTAATTTTAGAGTAAAGAAAATAATTTTTGAGAATATTATATAATTTTTAGGAATTTTTATAGTTTATGTCAAAATTGAATAACTAGATTAGATTTGGATTTTTGTTGGAATATTGATTTAAATATGTGTTTTAGTTAATATTAATAATATATATGTTGAGACAATAATTTTTATGCATTTGTATAATTGTTAGGGAATTTTTTAGTAATAATAGTATATTATGTATATTTTTGTATATAGGGGTAAATACGTAATTTTGTGATAATTATAGCTAAATAATATAATTTTAGTTGGTTTTAATAATATTTAAGGAATTAAAAGGATTTTTACAAATTACTTACTATTTTTAACTAATTAATACTAATTTTGAAAATTATTTTCAAATAATAGATTATATATTATTTTGGGTACTAAAATGAGTTTTAAATTAATTTTATTATATAATTAAACTATTTAAGTAATTAAATGTGAATTTTATCAATTTAAAATTAAATTGTGATGTTTGGTTGGATTGTGAACTCGGTCGGGCTAAGTGTAGTGTTAGAGAGCCGACCCAAGTATGGTTGAGTGTGAATACTAGAAGTACGTTTTTCTATGCAGGAATGACTCTACCTATGGTAGAGAGATGTTTGTTTTACAGAGGAGACTCTGCCAAAATTTTGGTAAATTTTCTCATAAAACGTGACATCTTCCATAATTTCCTAACATAAATTAGGGTATTTAAATCTATCGAGTCTTATCCAGTCTTTCCAAGTCATTCTAGAGTCTCGTAATTTTATTAATTTCCCTTCTTATTCCATAAGTATGATTTTTTTTTAAATAAATATGTAATTTTTTTTAGAAAGTTCTGGAGTGAGAGCTTCTGGATTGAGGCAGACGCGCGGCCGTCAGCCATCTTGCTCATCCTGTAAGTTAATGAATTGATCTGTGCGTGTGTTTTCTTTAAAATTTGCATGCGCTTATATTTTCAGTATTGCTTACATTGTTGAGAATTTTCATTTGCAATGTATTTATTCATTTAATTATTTCAAAATTAGTTTGAGAAATTTTGGTAGAACAGGCTACCTAGTGGGTTTCACCAAGACCGTGTGCACATGGTAGAGATTGAGAGATGGATCCAAAATATGTATGACTTGTGGTTATAAACTAGGACAGGTGCCTTGGTGGAAGCCTCTGCTCTCGGGAACCGCCAATGATGTGGAAAGTTAAAAATAGACTGGGATGGGTGCCTTGGTGGATGCCTTAGCTCTCGGGGACCATTAGTGCCATGTGTTTAGATTAAGTGGATGACTGCGGCTTGGTGCCTCGGTTGATGCCTTTACTCTCGGGGACCGACAGTCTAGTTGGATTAAATGGGCCCAGTTGGCCATTTAGAATTAGGTTTAGGTTTCTACCGAGATTTTTCAAAAGCTATATATATATATATATATATATATATATATATATATATATATATATATAATTATTTTTGATACATCTATATGGTTTTCAAAAAATTTTCAAATCGTACAGCTCTTTTATTAACTTATTCAGTAAGGTCTGACTCCCCTCAATTTATTTTTTTTAGGAGTTTGAGACTTTTTTGTTAAGCCTACTTTTCTTCACTGTGTAGCATCAACACTGGCTATTCTGCGTAGGTCTACTTAGTTATGTTATGTTTACTTTTATGTACTGCAGTAGAGAAAATTGTTAACTGAATATTTTATTCGAGTGTATTATATACTTATGATATTGTATAATTGATGTTTGTTTACATTATGTACTATGATGCTATGGTTTAAATTATATTAAAAAAATCAGTTTGATAATGTGTATTATAATTTAAATATTTATTGTAAGGTTTCAAAGTATTTTTTATCCCGCATTTTTTTTCTTTTAAGGCTTACTACGGGATTCGGTAGCTTTATGCTTTCCTATTCCCCAGTGCCGGTCACGTGCCCTAGTTCTGGTCATGATAGGACTAATGGGTTGACTGGTTAAAGAAGATTTCAGATGCTGAGACCACATGGGTCTGCCCTTGGTGGAGATTGAAGTTCATGACTATTGAGCTATATGATCATTGTGTTCCTATTCTAGGGCTGCACTTCTCTACCTTTTTTACCCCTTCACGCCTTTACCATTGGTATGGTAGCCCTCAGTTCATTGTTACCATTCTGGCTGACTTTGAAGGCTTTCCTCTGAGACAAGATTCTCTGGATAAGATTAGGAGCTTATGGCTTTGTAGAGCTCTTGAACGGAACATACACCTAGACGCTGATGTGACTACTGATGATGATTACAAAACTTGGATTGTTATCTAAAAGATAGAACCACCAAGATTTGCTAAGTATAATGGGACTCAAGCTTTGTATGATGAGTCGCAAAGGAAGAAACAAAGACATCACTAGATAGAATGGTCTCATAGAGCTAGTTTTAAGCTTTATAATAAAGAAGGACATGCAAAGTTTAACAAAACTTCAATTTCATTCATTAATTAGGGCCAAAATGAGTACATTTAATACATTACATGACATAACTCCTGTTATCAGCTAGTCCTCACGGATTTTCTAACTGAATATTTTTTGCTCACATTTTATTTCCCTAATTTTTGTCTGACTAGCCCTTTGCGGGTTTTCTAATTAGCAGGACCATTCCTTTTTTATTTATTTCCCTAACTTTTGCCTGTCAGACCTTTGTGATTTTTCTGAACAGTGGGAATGTCCTAACTTTTGCCTGACTAGCCTTTTCAGGTTTTCTAGCCAACAGACTTTATTTTCTTTATTATACTTTTATTCATATTTTTTTACATGTAGTACTTCTTGAGGCGATCCAGATTAACAGGTTCCATGAATTCATTCCCTTTAAGATCTGATATCTTAGCAGCTCCTTTAGGTAGGACCGATTTGACCAAGTACAGTCCTTCCCAATTCGGTTTAAATTTACCTCTTAGATCGAACACCACGGCTCTAAACTGTTTTAGCACTATATCTCCAGCTTTGATCTTCCCAGGCTTAACCTTCTTGTTGAACACCCTTGCTATCCTTCTATGATATATCTGAGTATGGAATAAAGCATTCATCCTTTTCTCATTTAGAGATATGAGATGATCATATCTCTTATGTGCTCATTCATTCTCAGTTATTTTAGCTTTCATGGCTACTCTTAAGGACTTAATCTCGGTTTCTATAGGCAAAACTACCTCACAACCATATACCAATAAGAATGATGTTTAGCCTGTGGCGGTTTTAGCTGTAGTCCTATATCCCCATAAAGTAAAAGGAAGATATTCAGACCAATCCTTGTAAGTTTTAACCATCTTAGAAAGGATTTTCTTGACATTTTTATTAGCTGCTTCCACTACTCTATTGGCTTGAAGGCGATAAGGTGAAGATTTATGGTGCTCAATCCCATACTTTTGTAACAACTCTGCTATTTCTGCTTGAAATTGAACCCCATTATCTGTCACAATATAATGTGGAACCCCATTATCTGTCACAATATAATGTGGAACCCCATATCTGCAGATAAGGCTCTTCTTGATGAACCATGCCATTTGTTTTGCTTTCAGAGTATTGAAAGATTCTGCCTCTACCCATCTTGAGAAGTAATCGATTGCCACCACTATGTATTTATGCCCATTTGATGTTGTCGGTCTTATTTCTCCTATGATATCAATTCCCTATGTTGCAAAGGGCCAAGGGGATAATAAACTATTAAGCACTATTTGAGGCATATGACTAAGATTCCCATGGATCTGACATTGATGGCATTATCTTACTGTCCTGATACAATCCTTTTCCATAGTCATCTAGTAATACACTTATCTAAGTATCTTCTTAGCTAGAATCATCTCGTTCATATGAGAACTGCAAGCCCCTATATGAATCTCTTGCATCACCTCTTCAACTTCATCCTTTTTTAGGCACCTGAGCTGCATCCCATTCAGTATTCTTTTATATAATACCCCATCATGACTTGCATAGTTATGTGCAAGGACACAAAGAGCATATCTTTCTTTTGAGGCTACTTTATCTGGACAAATTACTTTTTTAATAAATCTCTGGACATCATAAAACCAAGGCTTTTCTTCAGGCCCCATTTCAACATTCATAATCTGCTCACTCCCATAACACGGTGCTCTAGACTTCATGATCACTAAAGGTTTCATGGCCAACCTAGTTGCACTATCCCACATTGAAGAGAGTGTTGCCAATGTGTCTGCCATCTGATTATCATCTCTAGATAGATGGATAAAGAGAAATTTGGTGAAATTCTTCATTAAGGTTTTCAAATAGCAAATATAAGGCTTCAGCTTTTCCTCTTTTACTTCCCACTCTTCATTAGCCTGATTGATGACTAACATTGAATCCCCATAAACCAATAAATCTTTCACTCCAGCTGCCATAGCTGCCTCAACTCCATAGATACATGCTTCATACTCGGCCATGTTGTTTGTGACCTTAAAAGAAATCCAGTTTCTTTGCCATTGGTATGGTTTCTCTTTCTAGTGTAATAAGAATCACTCTCAATCTAGCTTCTTTGTTGTTTACAACTCCATCAAAGTAAAGTTTTCACTCCCAGTGCTCTACAACTGCTAAGTTCTTATATGGAAACTCTAAATTTCACTACTCTTCACCTTCGATCACATTCTGAGCTAAGGATTTTGCTACTGCTCTTTCCTTGATTACCTTTATAGTAATGTACTCTATATCAAATTTAGTTAAGAGTACCAACCATCGAGACATTTTTCCAGTTAGAGTCGATGCTTGAAATAGATACCTTAGAGGGTCTATTCTTAAAATAGCTTGAACCTTATAAGATTGAAAATAATACCTCAATTTCCTCATAGCCCAAATCATGATCAAACATGTCTTTTCTACTAAATCATATTTTTCCTCATATGGCAGAAACTTTTTGCTCAGGCAGTACACTGCGTGCTCTATTCCATCTGACCCTTTTTGTGCTAACATTGCCCCCATTGCATCCTCTTTTAAAGCCAAGTATAAAACCAATGGCTTACCCTATGTAGGTGGTTTCAGAACAGGTGGATTAACAAGATACTCCTTGATCTTATCAAAAGCTTTATGACAATGATCATTCCACTTAACCGGCTAATCTTTCCTTAAGAGCTTAAAGATAAGGTCATAAATATTAGTGAGTTTTGCGATAAACCTACTAATATACTGCAACCTGCCAAGGAATCCTTTTACTACTTTCTCCACCTTTGGTGCTGGCATTTCCTAGATAGCTTTCATTTTATCTGGATCCATTTCAATTCCTCAGTTGCTCACTATATGCCCTAACAGCTTCCCTGAAGTAACCCCAAAAATGTACTTCTTTGGGTTGAGTCTCAGGTTGTACCTCTCAATTCGGGCCATGAACTTGTCTAAGGCTTCAAAGTGTCCTCCTTTTGTCTCTAATTTGACCATCATGTCATCCACATACACTTCAACCTCCTTATGCATCATATCATGGAAAAGTGCAGTAGTGGCTCTTTGATAAATTGCACCTGCATTCTTTAGTTCAAAAGGCATTACCTTGTAATAATAGGTCCTTCATTCTATGATGAAAGCTATTTTAATCTTGTCCATGACTGCCATCATTATCTGGTTCTACCCAAAAAATCTATCCATAAAAGAATACATTGCACTTGCTGCAGAGTTATCCACTATTACATCAATATGAGGTAACAGGAAGTCATCTTTTAGACAGGCTTTGTTTAGATCCCTAAAATCTACAAACATCCATACTTTGCCATCTTTCTTAGGAATAAGCACTATGTTTGCTAGCTATTGAGGGTAGTCTACTACTTCTAGGAAGTTAGCCTGTATTTGCTTGGCAATTTCCTCCCTTATCTTTTCTGTCCATTCTGGTCTTAATCTACGCAATTTCTGTTTAACTGGCTTGGTTTTTGGATGAGTTGGAATGTGATGCTCTGTTATTTCCCTATCCAAACCTGGCATGTCTTCATAAGTCCAAGCAAATACTACCTTTCTTGTTATTAATATTCTCTTAAATTTTTTCCTCTCTTCAGGAGTTACATCATGTGATATAGAAATGTTCTTTGGATTATCATTTGTGCCCATGTTAAATGAATCAAATTGAATTGAATTAATGTCAAATATGCATGACCGATCAAAATTATAATGCACAGAACTATCAGGATGCACATCACACAAGTAAGCAAAACCATATGAAAAATAACATCCTCGTTCGCATAAAGACTGGATGTTATTACATCAGTTTCTTCATAAAAAAAACATAAATAAAACTATCACTAAAGATAGTAGCTAAGTCCTGGGGTGGTTCCTCCTCAAGTGGCAGACACAGCAGCTCTTCAATAGCATCATCACCCATCCTTTCAATTACTTGCTTCATGACTTCCTCTTTGTTGCTGGCTACTAAGTTTTCCACAATTTGCTCCTTGAAGATCTCAAACCCAAGGACATCCTTTCCAGCCACGTTAAAAAATTCTTTAGTGCCTAGATAATACTTGCCCTCCCTTGGCTTGATGAAGTTCTCACTTAGTGGTCCAATTCTTCCCAAGGGCTTATTTCTTTTTACTTTCTCCTTGTTCTTTACTCTTTTACTAGTTGGTCCTACCTCAATACATCCCAAACCCTTTGTATGGTCCTGGGTCTTAATGTTTGGGGGCCTAGGACTTCCTTGTTCATTCTTTTTGAGCCTTTGTCCAAGTCGATAATTCATGCTTTCCATCATTTTTTCAACCCTGGGATCCATCCCATCAAATATTCCAACAACTTGGAAACTAGACAGAACACACACTTGCTTATGTTTATCAAGTATAGCTACCACAATTGCATTGGTTCCAGCTTCTATTGTCATGACATCTCCTTTATGTGGGAATTTTATTTTTTAGTGCACAGTTAAAGGTACTCCTCCTAGGACATGAAACCACAGCCTTCCCAACAACAGGGCATAGGTAACAGGGATGTCTAGCACAGTAAATTCAATAGTCAACTCTACGGGCCCTATTTTGACCAAAGCCTAAAATGTTCCCTCCACATTCCTAATATTGTCATCATAAGCTCTGATTATGAGGTTTGAAACTGTTAAGTCATCTACTTTCAGACCCAAATTAGGCAGGATCTTTAGTGGGCATACATTTATAGCTAAACCATCATCTACCATTATAAAGTTGGTTCTCTTCCCTTTTACTTCTACTGGGATAAATAATGCCTTGTTATGGTTTCTTCCTTCTAAAGGCAAGTCATCATCTAAGAATGTTATCAGCCCATGTTTCTTTTTTATAACCTTTGCTACCATAGCTTCTGGAGTAGCAGCTGTTTCGATGCTCATATTCAACAAAGCTTTAACCAGAGCCCTTTTGTGACTACTCGTATGCTTCAATAATTCCCAGATGCTCACATTCACTTTAGCCTTCTTGAGTTATTCCAGGATCAGGTCTTCTTTTTGTCCTTCCTCTACTTTTGAATCTTTTATTTCTTCCCTTTTTATAACCCTTTCATTTTGCTTTTCTGCTGTCCAGTAATTCCTCCCACTTCTAGTAATATGATTCATATTTGGATTATCACTCCATACATCAACTCCAGTGGATTTTTCTTCATCAGAATCATACCAGATGTCCATGACCCCAATGATCTATTCCCTTCTCCCATTTTTCCAAACTTCCACTGTGCATGTTTCTTTTCCTTTTAACTCCCTCAGCTTGTCCATATATTGGCTTAGCAGCTCTTTAACCCCTTATTGGGACAGTTCTGGGGTTAAGAATTCATCTTCTTCAAACTCATCACCCCATCCTGTCGGTACAATCTCTTCCATGGGTATATCAGCAGAGGCACGCTTAGAGTAAAAAACTTTATAATCAAATTTGCCCAAAGGCTGCCCCAATAAATCCTTTACGCCTCTTGATAACTGCGCAGCAGTTTCAATTTCAATCTCTCCTTTTACCAACTCATCTTCAAACTCATCATCCCTTCCTGAGGGCGTGATTGAATCAATAGGAATATCAGTAGAGGATGGCTTGGAATATAACACTTTGTAATCAAATTTTCCCGAGGGTTCTCCCAGAAAATCCTCCACTCTTCTAGGGGCCTCAGGAGATTTTTTAATGTTTGCAAGGTTTAGATTCTCAAAGGAGTCTAGCACTTCTTCTTCGCTAACTCCTGAGTTGATCATCATAGTGGCTGGTGGTGGAACATTTTGATAGTCTGGGAAAGGGTTATTTCTGGTGTTTAGGTTGGAATTGGATTTCTCAGGGTCGGTGATTTTTCCAAAGTCTATCAGGTTTTTGATTTCGTGTTTTAGGCGAATGCAGGTATCTATGGAATGGCCAGCTACTTGATAAAACTTGCAGTAACTGTTTGGATCATAGCCAAGGACATTTGTATTTAGGGGTTTGGAAAAGGTCAGGGGTCTGAGCATGCCTTTTTGGATTAGCCTCTCTAGGACTTTAGAGAGTGGCTGGTTGAAGTTAGAAAATCTCGTGGGTTGCTGAACTGCACGCACCTCTATAGCTCAGCTAGTACTTCCTTATTGTATGCCCCCAGTTGGATAGTTTCAGGTTCTTATGGTTCTAGCAGTTTTCTTTTTCTCACTCTCAATTTCTTTAGCTTGTAACTGATCATCATACAAATCCACAAAGGTTTTAGGATTCATTATCTGTAGCCTCTCGACCAAATTAGGTGACATATTATGAACTATCATTCTAACTTAATCCTTCTCAGCAAGCTTGTTTTTCATCATCCTTGCTTTATTCATGAAACGAGTTAAGAAATCAGAAAAAGACTCATTTGATTTCTATTTAGTTAGCTCTAGATCCCTGATGGATACTTCCAACCTGGTATTGTAATCATATTATTTCAAAAAAGCATTACACAGTTCTTTCTAGTCAGCTGTAATAGACTTTTCTAACCCATGGTACTAGTTCACAGCCATTCCTTCTAGAGACAGCACAAAAAACCTAATGACTACTGCTAGAGATGCTTTTGTAGTGCTCATAGTTATAGTGTATTGACTCAAGTGAATTCTAGGATCTCCTCTCCCATCAAACTTCTGCAGTTGAGACATTTTGAATTTTTCAAGTAGCTTATTTCCCTCCATTTGTAGCATGTCATCAAAGTCAAAAGAATATCTCATTCCTTGTCCTCTAATCAGCTCTTCCATTTTGGACATTTTCTGAGTCAGTGCTTGCGTCTGCTTGGACTCAAGGTCTTGAACCAATTCAAGTGATTCTCTCTTCGCCTTTTCTACCATGTAGTTTTCAACGTCTTCCAGTCATACATCAGTAGCAGGCACATTTCTAGTAGCAGGTTGCCCTCCCAGCATTGTTAGCAGCAGGTGGAGGAGTTACAATAACAGGTTGCACTAGTCCAGTAAAAGCCTGTCTCAGTTCATCTTGCATCATAGCTCTCATATCATCCATCAAAGCTCCCTTAATGTCTTCTAAGGTCCACATCATTGGTTGTTATTCCATTTCAGTCTGTTCAGTCTGAGTTGGTTCAGTTTCTAGGAATAGTGGATTGATTGGACTCTTCTCTAGTTCTTGAAGGATCTCTTGAGCTATTGACTTTGGGCTTAGATCTGTTCTAGTCAATCTACCACCTCTTTTTCCCCAAACGCGAGAAGACCCAGATGAATCTATGATGGCTACAAAATAAGGTGTTAGTATGATGCATGGACTGTATGTATGCATGATGCATATGTTTATACAATAAGTAGCAAGTATTGAGAAGCAATCAATATGCCATCATACAGGTAAACCTTCCAACCTTATTTCTCCTACACACGTGTTTGATAGCGAGCTTCTTTTCCTAGGATTTTTTTATCTTGGCCTTCATATCAACAGGGGATATTAAGAGCCAACGCGCATGCCAAATCTCTCTTTAAAACAAAAAGCACAGAAATAACATTTCTAAATATAAAGGTCCAATCTAATCCTTATTAGCCTAAATGAGCTTCAAAGGTATAGGCTTGGGCTTTTATAAATAGAAATACCTCATGGCAATTCAAACAAATAAGCACTTTAGGTAAAAATCCTAGGGGAAGTAACTAGGCCATTATATGTGGTTAGGGTTCATTGAAAAGTTAAGGTTCCCTTAGCAAGATGCTCTCCATTATGGACTTTAAGTTATAGGCCAAGGTCAGAGAGGCCCAACATCCTTTACCAACTCGAGAGAAGATTACCCTTCTTAAGGACTTGGGTTACAGACTCTGGTCAGATGAGCCCGGTAATCTCTCTTGAACCGAGTTAAGGCTAAGAGTGATAGTTAGCCAATCTATAACTCCATGAAGCTAGTGGAATCATGGAATCATAAACCAACACCATCGGTTTAGTAGGGACATGCAGAATGAATGCAAGAATGAAATAATAATTGATAAAATAATTCTAAATAACACAAGAAGAATCAGTATCTCTTATCCCTAGTGGAGTTGCCACTGTAGACGGCGGGGTTTAGCGCACATCCAAGATTTTAGCAACCGTAACACTTTTTAGGCTCAGGGTCTTAGAGAACACACTAACCACTATCACAAAGACATAACATGAAGATAAGGAGTTGCCACTTAGGGTAATAATTGGGAAAAATTGAAAAGGTGGTACTCGATTCCCTAAAAGAAAGCTAGCACCATAACCAGGAGATTTTAGATACATAATACTAAATTCTCTTAGTCTCATGTTCATTTAGAATAATTTTATAAATTATTATTTCATCCTCTAATTACATGTAATTTTATTAAACCCTATTTTGACATCCATCTAACCCTAGGTATCTAGTCAACAAAATTACATATAAAAAATGCACTCGAGATCATGTTGTCCCTAAGTCTAAATTGTGTTAATTTTATTAAAAAGTTAGCTAGATTTACATTTTATTTACAAGTGAGAAATGGACTAAAGGTGGGCCTACATTTTTATTAATTAGTGAGCCTAGATCTATTTATTTTAGTCTGTCTAAGAAATAGGCTTAAGTTTATTCAATTTTAAAGGAAAGTTAAATTAGTGGGCCTAAATCTAACTTGGTTTTATTTTAAGTAAAATGTGGGCCTAGGTCTATTTATTTTAAAAGAAATGAAATTAAGTGGATGAGCTAAGTTTAAATAAGTTTTAATTAACTAAGTGGGCCTAAAATTTAATTAACCTAATGGGCCTAAATTTATTTTAATTATTTAAAATCCTAAATCATTTTTAAGCCTATTTAAAGTGAGTTGGACCTAAGCATGGGCTTGGGGCCCAAAATAATATAAAAAAGCCCAAAAACATAAAAAAAAACATAAAAAAAACATAGCAAAATCAAATTAAAACACATTCACATATGATTTCTAAAAAACCTAATTTAATTACATACAAACCTTAATTAACTAAAGCCACCATTAATTTTATAAAAGATTACCCAGTGAACCTAGTTTTACTAATTAATTTTAAAGTGCAGAAAATTAAATCTTTCACTATTCCCACTACTGGGGCTATTACAAACTACGTACAAAATTAAAATTAAACAATTATACACCTATGAATTAAAAAAAACTACACAGGATACCAGAATACAAAATAAAGATAAAAATCCTGAGTTCTACTGGAAAATAACACAGGTTCTTCTATGGCATTCCATGGACCTTTTGTTCGTCTAAACATAGGCAATATCCTCCTCAATCCACATGCGGACATCAAAACAAAAATAAAAAAGTAATCAGATTAGTAATGAAATTGAATAATCAAAACAATAACAAAATAAAAATCACAAAAAGAAAATAATAGAAAAGAATGAAATAGAAAAGAACACTAATAATTTTAGATGCTGTGCAAATGCCCTTTTTAGCCCTTTAGATTGGATTATCACCGTTAAAATTGAATTGTTATTGATTCTGGACTGGAAAGGGCGTTCTCAGTAGCTTTTTTTTTTATTTTAGGGTTTTTTGCGCAATCACATTTTTTTACGATGTTCTCTCTGTGAGTCTCCAAAAAAAAATCCTCCTCTATGCACACATGCAGACTCTGCTTTTAAATACAGAGTCTACGCGTACTGGCTTCCTCCTTTGGAGGAACAGACTTATCTCCTCATTAAAACAGACTGATAAGGATTTGTTTTTGAAAGTTATGTGTTTTGAATGCATCAAAATCTTTTCTAGATAAAAAATAATAATAAAATTCAATTTTTAACCAATCAAAACACTAAAAAAGTGGACAAAAAATAAGAAAAAATATGCGAAAAATAAAAAAAATGGGACTTTTACGCATTGGCATTGTGCAATGCCGACCCCTTTTTTTAAAACTTTTAATTACCAAAAGACCCCTGAAAAATTGACTTATTTGTAATCAAATCCTAAAAAACATTGCAATTTAGTCCCTAAAGTCTAGAAAATCGACAACTAAGTTCAATTTTTTGAATGAATTTCATTATAAGGGCTTACGTCGCAATTGTGCACAATTGCATCCTGAAATTGGGTGCTTACAGTTGTCATTAGTTGTCAATTTTGATTTTTCAAAGATGAGTTGTCTTATTTTTAAAGGAATCCTTCTTAATTAAGGATTTTCCTTTATAGGAGTCTTTAGAAATAAATAAGAAAATTTTTTCTTCAAGAATTTGAAGAATTTTTTACAATTTTAATAATTAAGTGAGGTTTTCCCTTAATTTTGTTCTTTTAAAACATTGCAAGTTTACTTGAATTGTTTCACTTCTACCTTTCATTACAATTGCTAGGTTAAATTAGATTTAGAATTATGTGATTGTTCATCTTTAGCAACTAAGACCATGTTTGGTTCATGAAATGGAATATATGTGGAATAAAATTATAATTCTTAAGGAATAGAATAGGTATTCTTAGAATAACTGTTCCTAAATAATTATTATTTCATGCTTTGGTTCATGATCTAGAATTAGTATTCAATAACTAGATTTAAGCATAAATGACATTAATACCCTTATTAATGAATTTTATGAGTAGTATCAAAATTAAATAGTCAAACAATTGGTAAAAAGATCACAATTGTGATTGATTGATGTTTTTATTTTTAAATGAAACTAACCTTTATGAATATGTAAAATCAAATTTTAGTTTTAAATTAATTATAATCATTAGATGACTTCTATTTTTAAATTCAAAAAATTATAAACTATATATATAATAATGTTTGCACATACAAATTCTAAAATGAATGTAAATATGTTATTACACAGTAATAAAACTATATATTATATCACTGTGGTTAATTTATTTTATATTGTATCCCACTTTAATCGTTAAAAATATTTTTTAGAAATTTTAATGCATTAAAAAATTAAAATTATTAATTCCATCTTGCTAAATTATTTTTAGAAAATTGAAAAATAAATTTTTTTTTACAAAATTAAAATAACATAAAGTGCTTAAAGAGAAAAGGAGAAAAATCTAAAAAGTCAATTTATTTTGTAAGCAGTGAACCATTATAAAAAGGTAAAAAAGTTCAAAATGTCAATTTATCCAAAAGGGGTAAAAAAAATTCAAAATGTCAAAAATTATTAAATTTTTGGTGGAGTGTCTAAGTGGGTCCCTATTTTTTTTTTACTCATAAATTTTATAAGCAGTAAAAGTGAAAATGGTCTATTTTAAAGGTAAAGAATACATATTTTTTAATTTTTGGAAGAGTAACTATTCTTCAAAAATTGTAGAATTGTTATTCTATAGAATTTTTATTTCATAACAAAATTTGAATCAAAACAAAAAATAGCTATTCAATAAAGAATAAATATTCTATTCTTGATCTATTCTGTGAACCAAACATGACTTCAGTTTCTTATTTTAATTTAATAAGTAAAGGGTTTCGTTCCATTTTCACAACCTTATCTTGACAATCTCGGGCAACGATTTCAAAGTTGGATACGTGTTTTATCTCTTTTATATATAGGGTTCGTAATAATTATATTCAGTTTTCGGTTCAGTACGATTCGTGGTTCATTTTTTTTTTGTAAATATCTAATACTATACTCAATTAGTTGTAAAGATCTAGATTTTTAATTATTAATATTAAATGTGTATTATTAAGTTTAATTATTATTTTTATTTAATTAGTGTTAAAGGTATTGTTAATAAAAAATTTATTAATTTTTAAGAGTATAAATTATGTATGTTATATATATATATAATGTTGTACTAGGATAAATCCTATCTCAATGTCGCCTTGTAGAATGGCACTAGAAAAATTGAAAGAGCTTAAGGAACAGTTACAAGAGTTGCTTGATAAGGGTTTCATTAGACCCAGTTCATCTCCTTAGGGTGCTTCAGTGTTATTTATGAAAAAGAAAGATGGTAGCCTTCGACTGTGTATCAATTATAGATAGTTGAATAAAGTCACCATCAAGAATAAATATCATCTCCCAATGATTGATAATTTTTTTAATTAGCTTCAAGGAGCTAAGTGTTTTTCTAAGATTGATTTGAGATTTGGGTATCATTAGTTGAGGATTAAAAGTGGGGATGTACCTAAGACTGTATTTCAAATAAGGTATGACCATTATGAATTTTTGGTGATGTCCTTTGGGTTGACTAATACCCCAATAGCCTTTATGGACTTGATGAATTGGGTGTTTAGGCCATTCTTAGATTGATTTGTGATAGTCTTTATTGATGATATTTTGGTGTATTCCAAAAGTAAAGTCGAGCATGTCATGCATTTAAGGATGATGCTTCAGACTTTGAGAGACCATCAATTGTATGCCAAGTTCTCTAAATGTGAATTTTAGTTAGATCAAATGGCATTCTTAGGCCATGTAGTGTCGAGAGATGGCATACAAGTGGATCCAAAGAAGATTGAAACTATTACAAAGTGGCAAAGACCTACTACAATGACAGAAGTAAGGAATTTTTTGGGTTTAGCTGGTTACTATAGGAGATTTATAAAGGATTTCTCTAAGATAGCTGCACCTTTGACAAGGTTGACCCAGAAGAATTCTAAGTTTGTATGGACAGACAAGTGTAAGGAGAATTTTCAAATGCTTAAGGATAGGTTGACTTCAGTTCCAATATTGACTTTACCATTGGGGAATGAAGGGTATACGGTGTATTGTGATGCTTTCTAAGTAAGATTGAGGTGTGTATTAATGTAAAATGGTAGGGTAAGCATGAACAGAACTATCCTACTCATGATTTAGAAATGGTAGCTATAGTTTTTGACTTTAAGATTTAGAGGCATTACTCGTACGGTGTGGCTTGTGAAATCTATACCTATCATAAAAGTTTGAAATATATCTTTCAACAAAGAGATTTGAATTTGAGGCAGAGGAGATGGATGAAACTCCTGAAAGATTATGATTGCTCTATTCTTTACCATCAAGGTAAGGCTAATATGGTAGTTGATGCTTTGAGTAGGAAGTCAGCGGGAAGTCTTGCCCACATTAGCTCAAAAAAGAGGTCGGTTGTTAAAGAGTTGTACAAGTTGATTAATTAAGGGTTGCAGTTGAAGGTAACCAAGAATTTTCTTTTAACTTAATTCAGGGTACGTTTTATATACTTGTATAAAGTTAAAGCAGCACAGAGAAGGGACCCATAATTGCAGAAGATAAGGTTGAAGGTACAATAAGGTCAGTCTTAGGATTTTGTAATCGACAGTGAGGCCATTTTACGCTTAAGCACTAAGTTGTGTGTGCTAAATGTAGATGATTTGAAAAAGGAGATCATGGAGGAAGTTCATTTTTCTACTTATAGTGTTCACCCAATGTCTACCAAGATGTATCATGATTTAAAGGATGCATATTGGTGGAATAGGAAGAAGAAAGATGTTGCAGAATTTGTATCCAAGTGTCTCACTTGTCAGCAGGTAAAGTTGGAACATCAGAGACCCTCAGGATTGCTACAACAGTTGCCCATCCTAGAGTGGAAGTAGGACATGATTGCAATGGATTTTGTTTCTGGTTTGCCTTGCACATTAAGTGGATATGATTTCATATGGGTAATAGTTGACCAAGTTAGCTCACTTCTTGCCAATTAAGAAGACTTATACTATAGACATGTTGGTTAGATTGTACATCAACCAAATTATTTATTTTCATACAGTACCAAAAAGTATAGTATCAGACAGAGGACCAACCTTTACTTCAGTCTTTTAGCAAGAATTGCATAAGGCTTTGGGTACGAGACTGGACTTCAGAATAGCTTTTCATCCTTAAATTGATGGCCAGTCAGAAAGAACCATTCAGACTTTAGAGGATATGCTTCGAATGTGTGTGATGGATTTTGGTGGTCAATGAGATTTGCACCTTCCATTGATTGAATTTGCATATAACAATAATTATCATGCAAGTATTAATATGGCCTCATATGAAGCACTATATGGAAGGAAGTGTAGATCACCCTTATGTTAGGAAGTTGGCGAGAGATAGTTGACTGACCCATAATTGGTACAAGTGACTTTAAAAAAGATTCCTATCATCCAACAAAGATTGAGGATAGCTTTTAACCGACAGAAGAGCTATATTGATCCTAAAAGGAAAGATGTATCACTTTCTGTTGGAGATATGATATTCCTCAAAGTATCTCTAATGAAGGGAGTGATGAGGTTTGGTAAAAAGGGTAAGTTAGCTTTAAGATATATTGGACCCTTCAAAATTCATTCAAGGGTAGGAGATGTGGCTTACAGATTGGTATTATCACTAGAGTTATCGCATATTCATCTAGTGTTCCATGTGTCAATGTTGTGAAAGTACATCTTCGATCCTTCACATGTTCTTCAACCTCAGGTGGTGGAGCTTAATGAAGATTTGACTTATAAGGAGTACCCTATGGGGATAGCGGATCGACAGGTTCATCAGCTTCACATCAAAGAAATCCCTATGGTTAAAGTACTATGAAGCAACCATGCGGTGGAGGATTGTACGTGGGAAATAGAGGCAGAGGTGTAGGTGGCATACCTTTACTTTTTTCATTAGTAAAACTTTTTATGTTTTCTATTTTTGTTAAAATTTAAGGACAAATTTTTATAAGGAAGAAGAATATAAAGACCTGGATTTTTAATTGTTAATATTAAATTTGAATTATTAAGTTTAATTATTATTTTATTCAATTATCGTTAAAGGTATTGTCAATGAAAATTTTATTAATTTTTAAAAGTATAAATTTTATATATATATATATATATATATATATATATATATATATATATATATATATATATATATATATATATATATATGTTATGTGCATTATATAATTGAGAGATGAGATATTTTTATATTAAAATAATAAAAATTGTACTTTTGTACTATATTATATATATAAAAAAAAGACATAATTTTTTTCTTTCCCTTTCTCCTCCCATTTCTTTTCTTTTCCCTTCCCTTCCTTCCTCTTCTTCTTCCCCACGCTGCCACCACTCATTACCACCATTGCCAACATCGACCACCACCACCACCACAGCATTGCAGCCACTGACAACATCCCCCAGCAGCTCCTCCTCCCTGGCGGCAGCACCCCCTCCCTCTCTTTCCTCTTTCTTTTTTGGTTTCTCTACTTGCCGATTGCTTTAGGAGCCACTGACGTTGCCTCTAGCCACTCCAAGGCTTGCCATCAGTCTCAAAATGCTTCTCATCCTCTGGACTTCAAAAGCCCTCCATCAATTTTGAACTCCAACTTCGATACGCCCCTCAATTTTGAGTAATTGATTTTAGGCTATTTTTAGTTATTTGATTAAATTGATTTTTAATTCAATTTTATTAGATATAGTTGCTTTGAGATGAAATGATCTAGAGGTTGTGATCTTGCTTTCTGTGCTTTTTTTTTATTTTTTGAATTTTCTGGACGTAAGTACTGTTCATGACACTGTTCCGAACAGTCCCGGATCACATTATTTTAATATTTTTATTAAATCCTATAAACTATGTAGATTAAACATTGTAAAGAAAGTTTTCTGAAATTATATATAGAATTTTACATATGAATTTTTAAAGTTTATGTACTATTATGTATTTTTGGAAAATTATTAGGAATGGGTGAATTGTTTAATTTTAATTGAAATTATTGTTAATTATTCTGTTTTATACTATTTTGAATAATAAAAGTATAAAAATAATTTTTATAATTAATTTTCAATTATTATTTAATTAGTAGTAATTTTGGGAAATTAAATGAATAATAAATTTATTTATTATTTTTTAGCTTAAATGGGAATTTTATTATTTTTATGATATAATTGGGTGATTTTAATAATTATTTACAATTTATGCTAATTTAATTGTAAAATGGAATTTTATTCCATTAACGGATTTTATTAGTAAAATATTATTTATAAAATAGAATTTCATTATTTCTTTGGAAAATAATTTCTTTAATATTTTTATGAATTATTAGTGATTTGAGATAAATTATATTTTTTTATTATGTGTTGTAAATTGTGGTTCTCGGTTGGACATAAGTATAGTTTGGGGGTCCAACTCGAGTTGTTGAGTTGTGAGAATGTTAGAAGTGTTGTTTTTATGCAGGAACGACTCTACTTCGGTAGAGAGATATTCGTTTTACAAAGGAGACTCTACCGAATTTTTGATATATTTCTCGTAAAATGTGACATTGGTATATGTTAATTTTGAGTTTGTATAGCATCGTATCTTAAATTGAGTCAACCACATCATCTCATAATTTTATTACATTTTGAGAATTTTATGAATTTATTTATATAAGCATATTTTAAATAAATATTATTTATTTTAGAGAACTTCAGGACCACAGCTGTGGCATTTAGGCAGCAGAAGACGCGTCGCCTAGCACACTCAACTTGTAAATTGATTTTATAAAATGTGTATTGTGATGTTTTAAATTATATTTTCATATGATTTAAATAATAATGAAACGGTTATATGAATTTTTATGAATTTATTTATATTGTTACATGCATGATTATTTCTTTATTTATCATGAATAATATATGAAGAATGCCTTATGGAATTTACTTTATTCCGCTTTATTTATTTTATTTTACTTTACTTTATTATGATTTAAAGGTTTGAAAATAATAGTAAAACATGCTACTTGGTGGGTGTCATAAGGATTGTGTGCACACTAGTAATAATTATTTATATGGCCATTGATTAAATTGTGAGCCCTGGTTAAACTTTGCTCTCTGGGCAAGATTCATGAAAATGTGAGCCCTAGTTGAGTTTTCCTCTTTAGGAAGATGTGTGGTTATTTTTTAGGGCCTTGGTTGAGCTTGCTCTCTCGGCAGAGGTATAATATTGGTTGGATCCTGGTCGAGCATGCTCTTTAGGCACCAGTGATCATTTAGAATAAGAGATCGGCTATGGCTGGACCCTGGTCGAGCTTGCTCTCTAGGACCGATAGTCAATTCGAATAAGTGAGCTAATTGGCTGTTAGAATTTGATGGTTTAGGTGTTCTACTAGATTTTCTGCAAAAATAATAAATTTATATGATTTTGTACTAGAATTTTATATCAAAGTAAATGATTTTTAATATTTATATTTATTTTATCTTATCTTATTTTAATTTTCAAAAAGGGTTTTAACAAATGTTTTCATATCAGCATGTATTTAATAAAATTGATTCACTCGGTGAGGTTTAATTCCCCTTAATTTATTTTTTTAGGACCTCACAATCAGCCTAGTTCTGGTTATCCTCTGCGTCGGGTTTTTTCTTCACCGACTACATTATGTATGTCTATTTGATTTGAACATTTTGTAATCAAATTCTAGATACCGCAGTAGTTGATTGTGAAACTTTTATTATTGATAATATGGTATTGTTTTGTATTGAAATATTATTGTAATGCAGTAATGACTTATGTATTTGATATTATTATTATTATGTGATTGCCATTTATTTATGAAAAAATTTCAAGGCTTACTATAGATTTCAGTTGCATTTTTCATTCCTTAATGTCGGTCACTGTCACGATCCAAACTGAGAGTCACGACCAGTGCTAAGGAATGAGAATTTTTTCGAATCCAAAACCCGTAGTAAGCCTTAGAAATAAAAACACATGCAATAAATAAATAAAAATACACCAAAATTAAAATCTTAAATTGATATAAAAATAAATACTCAATGTCATATCATAAAATAAAAATATTTCATACAATATTCAGAGAATGGTCTCCAACATTAAAACCACATTCTACAGATACAAACACTACTACTGTTATTTTCTAGAATACAATAAAAGTCAGATAAGTAATTTACATAATCTAGCCGAAGCTGAAGAAGTCCAGCGTAGAGGTCTACTACTAAGGTCTGATGACGAGTTATCTCCTGAAAAAAATATTAAGGGGAGTCAGACCTCAATGAGTGAATTATTATAATATATATACATGCAATCTAAGACATATACAATCAGGCATTAGTATATATATATACACGCATTTCACACAAATGCTAAAATCCACTTTTATATATATTAAAATATAGAAAATATTTATTTAGGTGAAGGATCAAATAGAACCCTAAAACAATCGTAACCTCAAACAAATATCTCACTAGCCACGTAGGCTTACTTAATTTCAAAAAAATTCTCTTATTCCATTTTGGACAGTAGACTGGCCTTCAGACACTAACTCAATCGAGCTCCAGCAGTCTCACTATCAGTGTGACTGGCCCTGAGATACTAAGTCAACCGAGCTCCTGCAATCACACTGCTCAATCACATCAATTCTCAACAATCAATCAAATAAATGTCACCTCAAGTGATTTTATAACTCAACCCTAAAATCTATCACACTGGTACGTACATGGTCCTAATGCAGCCTATTAGGTAGCACGTTTTATCGATATCCCTCGAATAAAATTGTATATTTATGGAAAATAAATAAATGCATAATTTAACATAAATAACATTCATAATAGAGAAATATACCATATATACACTAGAAATATACTGAAAATATACTAAATATATTTTAAGTATATATATGCTACATATAACCAAGATCAGCCACAAATACACCGAAAATATAACGAATATATATATGACACATATATATACCAAATATATTAAAAATATACTTATTCATTTAATAAAATAATTCATGTTTAAACTCATATTAAAATATGAAAATTAATAATCATGCATCTACATGCAATATATATATAAAATAATAACTCATCAGTTTGTGCTCCTCGAGACTAGCTCGATGGGCCCGATCAAATAGGCATCGGTCTCGGTGCAACTAGAAAATAAATAATAATACAAATTAGAATAAAATTTCTAACTTATACTTCTAAAGAGACTCAATCTAGAAATACAAAACTCAAACAAACACAAAAATTCAGAATCAACCCAACGTAACGTTTTACAGAATTCTACCGAAAATTCGACAGAACCTCCTTTGTAAAATGGACATCTCTCTACTAAAAAGTAGAGTCGATTCTGCAAAAAAAAATACACTTCTAAAACACAAGGCTTAACACCTCGGGTTGGGATCATGAACTGCACAATTTCCCAACCGAGGTTCACAATTCGACAAAGATACAAATAAAATAATAAATATATTAAAAAAATAATTAAATTCCATAAATGTCCATAAAATACTAATATATAATATATTTAAACATTAAAACACTAAATACCATTATTTTCACAATAATTAAATAAAATCTCAAATAATAATATAATATTAATAAAAATTAAATTTTCAATAATTTAACATAAAATAGTAAAAATTCACTTTTATATATTTAAATAGCTTAAATATATATTAAAAGTAATTAAAAATCCATTTAATCACCAAAATAGTAAATAATATATTATTTGAATAAATTTTCAAAAATTAGTATTAATTAGTTAAAAATAGTAAATAATGTATAAAAAATCATTTTAATACCCTATATAATTCTAAAATCATCAAAAACATCTTATTTAACTATAATTTCCACAAAATTAAACAATTAACTCATTAATACAAAATTCACATAATATAAATAATATTCTCAAAAATTATATAAATTCACCAAAAATTATTTTATAAATTCTAAAATTATTAACTCAGATTACTAACACTAATTTAACTAAATTTCCATTAAAAATAATTAATTAACATAATTATCAAAAATTCAATATTTAATATTAAAATAATAAAAAATTACCTAAAATTCAAATTAATTCAAAAAATACACAAAAAATATATTTGAGAAGCTAAAGCTACCACAAACAACATTTCTTAAGTTTTCAAGAATCAAACAATATCTAGTTAAAAAAAAACCCTAAAACACATAAACTAAAAATTGAAGATATCTAAAAATCGAAGGGATTTGAGCTCAAACGGAGTTTGGAAATGGACTCATCAGATTAAGAGCGTTCAAAAGAGATTGGAATGAAGTCCAACGGTGGCTGAAATCCTCATCAGCGTTAATGGAAGCTTCTCTTGGCCTCCTCTATTTCTAGCAGTTCCCGACGTCTTCATGCTACTCTGCTGGCAGCGGACGGTAGTTAAAGGTGACTGGAAGTGGTGGCGGTTGATGGTGATAGCTAGGGCGGCTCCGGTGACGCTGGCAAGGCTGACCAAGAAGAAGAAAGCTTTAACCCGGTTTTTGATTTTTGACTTTTCTATTTTTTTAATTTAATTATGAAATTACTAAATTGCCCTTCAATCAAAATAATAATAATAATAATAACAACAACAACAACAACAATGATAATAATAACATTGTTAACAATAATAATACTAATAATAATAATATTAATATGAATAACAATAATAATAATAATAATACTATTAACTTTAATATTATCAAGTAATCCCACGTAAAATAAATTATTTTACGTAAATGATTTCTTAGAATAAAATACTTAAATAATATTAGCAAATATCAATAATAATATACAAATAAAATTTAAAATTATTAACATTGCATATCTCAAAATAATATTATTTTATTTAAAATACTGAGTCGCTACAATCTCCCCTCCTTATAAGAATTCATCCTCGAATTCAAAGAAAAGAACAGACACAAGAATCATCGAGGAAAGAGGTAAGGGTAAGAAGCTCACATCTCTGCTTCAGTCTCCCAAGTGTGCTCCTCTATGTTGTTGCTTTGCCACAACACCTTGACCATCGAAATCTGCTTCTAATGCAATTGACGAACTTGATAGTCTACAATCACAACAGGTTCCTCCTTAAATGTCAGGTCTTCATTCACTTCCATACTATCAGGCTGCAACACGTGTGAAGGGTCTGAAATATACTTCATCACCATCGAGATATGGAACACTGGATGCACTTGAGATAAATTTGGAGGCAAAGCCAACTGATATGCAACCATGCCCACTCTCTCTAGAATTTCGAACGGTCCAATATATCTCGATGCTAGCTTCCCCTTCTTGTCAAATCTCATCACACCCTTCATCAAAGATACCTTCAGAAATACATAGTCTCCAACCTAGAATTCTACATCTTTACATCTCGAATCCGCATAGCTCTTCTATCTGCTAACTGAGGTCACTAATCTCCTTTTGATCACAGCAACCTTCTCAACGGCATCCTGAACCATCTCAGGTTTAGTCAATGCTCTCTCCCTAATCTCATCCTAACTCAAAGGGGATTTACACTTTCTTTCGTATAAAGCCTCATACATTGCCATCCTAATACTGCTATGGTAGTTGTTATTATATGTAAACTCCACAAGCGGTAAAAGATCATCCCAGCTACCTTCCAGATCCAATACACACATCCTCAACATATCTTCAAGTGTCTGGATAGTCCTTTCAAACTGACCATCTATTTGAGGGTGAAAAACAGTACTAAAATCAAGTCTGGTGCCTATCACTTCTTGTAACTTCTGCCAAAATTAAGAGATGAACACTGAACCTCTATCAGATACAATGGACACAAGTACTCCGTGAAGGCACATAATATGCTTAACATATAACTTCACCAATTTAGCTACAGAATAAGTGGCTTTCACAAACAAGAAATGAGTAAACTTGGTCAACCTGTCCATAATCACCCAAATGGTATCGTATCCATCCTTAAAATGAGATAACCCAACCATAAAGTCCATAGCAATTCTCTCTCATTTTCACTCAGGAATAGGAAGTGGCTGAAGCTTCCCATAAGGCTTTTGATGTTTAGCTTTCACTTGCTGACACGTCAAGCATTTAGCAACAAAATCAGCTACATCCTTCTTCAGTCCATCCCACCAATACAAGTCTTTGATACTGTGGTACATCTTAGTGACACCTAGATGTACACTATAGGCTGTAGAATGTGCTTCCTCAAGGATCCCTTCTCTTAAATTATCCATATTAGGAACACATAACCTATCACTGATCCACAAAACACCTTTATCATCAAGTGTGAAATCAGTGAACTTCCTTGCATGAATATTCTCTGCAAGCTCTGCTAGAATAGGATCTCGGCCCTTAGCTGCTTTAATCATATCTCTCAGCATATATCAAACTCTAAACTGAGCTAATAGTCTGCCTGGTCTACTCATCTTCATCATCATAACTTGATCCACTAACTGGTGCAATTCTTGGATCAATGGTCTCCTCTCCACACTAATATAAGCAAGACTACCTGAGGACTTCCTACTCAAGGCATCTACTACCACATTAGCCTTGCCTGGATGATAGAGAATCTCACAATCATAGTCCTTCAGGAGTTCTAATAATCTTCTATGTCTTAAATTCATATCTCTCTCTGAAAAATGTACTTAAGGCTCTTGTGATCTGTGAAAATCTCACAAGTCACCCCGTACAGATAATGTCTCTAAATCTTGAGAGCAAAGATAACTGTAGCCATCTCTAGGTCGTGGGTAGGATAATTCTGTTGATGCTTCTTCAACTGCCTCGAAGCATAAGCTATCACCCTACCATGTTGCATCAACACATAACCTAGGCCAACTCTAAAGGCATCACAATACACAATGAATTTATCTACTCCATTAGGCAAAGCTAAAATTGGAGTTATGGTCAACTTCTCCTTCAGCAACTGGAAACTGTTCTCATAAGCATTTGACCACTCAAACTTTGTATTCTTCTAAGTCAAGTGAGTCATAGGAGCTGCAATTCTGGAAAAATCCTACATAAATCTCCTATAATACCCAGCCAAACCTTGAAACCTATGAATCTCTATGACTGTCATCAGTCTAGGCCACTTAAATGTTGCCTCAATCTTCTGTGGATCAACCTAGATACCATCTTTAGACACCACGTGTCCAAGGAATGCAATACTCTCCAACCAGAAATCACACTTCGAGAATTTAGCATAAATCTGATGTTCTCTCAATGTCTGTAGTATAGTCCTCAAGTGATACATGTTCTCCTCCATACTCTTAGAATATACCAGTATATCATCAATGAAGACTACCATAAACTGATCTATAAATGGTTTGAATACCCTATTCATCATATCCATAAAATTAGCTAATGCATTAGTAAACCCAAATAACATCACCAAAAACTCATAGTGGCCATATCGAGTGTGGAATGCCATTTTAGAAACATCGGCCTCATAGATCCACAACTGATGGTAACTCGACCTCAAGTCAATTTTAGAAAAGAATTGTGCATCCTAAAGCTGATCAAACAAATCATCTATCCTCGGGAGAGGATACTTGTTCTTTACTGTCACCTTGTTCAGCTCTTTGTAATCTATGCACAGTCTTAGGGTACCATCCATCTTCCTCACAAACAGGACTGGTGCATCCAAAGGAGAAACACTGGGTCTAATGAAACCTTTATCTAGCAATTCCTGCAACTACTCTTTTAACTCTTTCAACTCTGCAGGAGCCATTCTATAGGGTGACATCAAAATAGGAGTAGTGCCTAGAACCACATCTATACAGAACTCAATCTTTCTATGAGGTAGTAAGCTTGGCAACTCCTTAGAAAAAACATCAGCAAACTCATAGACAATAGGAACATCTGTGAATGACAACTTCTCAACTGAAGTATCCCTGACTAATGCCAAATATCCTTGACAACCCTTACTCAACATCTTCCTAGCCATGATAGCAGAGATGAGATTCTAAGGTGCAGAACTCTTATCACCCATAAACTTAAACTCTTATTCATCAGGAATTCTGAAAATCACCTCTTTACTCCAACAATCCATAATGGCATAATGCTAAGACAACCAATCCATACCCAAAATCACATTAAACTCCATCACATCTAACAATACCAATTCTGCTGGCAATTCTCTACCTTCGATAAACACTTGACAACCAGAAAGAACAACGTCGGTGTCCAATAAATCGCTTAAAGAAGTGGTGACAGACAAAGGAAAAGCCATCCTCAAAGCTTCCCAACATGACTTCGAAGTAAAAATAGGGGATATGAAGGAATGTGTGGCACTATGATCAAATAAAACCCAAGCATCCAAGTAACATACAAGAATAATACCTACAACGATGACATTAGATGCCTGAGCATTCTGCTGAGTGAGGTGAAAAACCCTAGCCTGACCTCGACCTCCCTGCTGACTGGTAGATGCTTAGCCAAAACCTCTGGCTCCACCTCTGGTACCTCTACCACGCCCTTGCTGGGCTACAATTTGAGTTGAACTCGAGTGCTAAACTGGAGGCGACTGAAAAGGAGCTGGTGCTTCACGAGCAATCGACTATTACAAAAACTACTGTGGCTAAAAACCAGAATATGGACATGATCTAGTGAAATGTCCCATCTGTTCGCATCTAAAGCATGTCAACAACGCCATATAATAGGGTCCCTGATGGACTCTACCACAAGTCTGATAGGTGCTAGCTGTTGATCCTGAACATTGACCACTACTGCTGCTAGAAGCACTTAACCCAAGTCTGATAGGTTTATGAGGTCCAGCACAACCATGTCTGCTGCTACCTTTGGCTCTGCTGCACTGAGCCTCTCTGTTGACTATGGAACTAATTTGAAAAGTTAAATACGGAGTAGTCTGAAATCCTTCTGGCTGAATACCCAACTGATAGTAATCAGACATAGCTCCTTTCCTAACTAATTTTAACTCAATCTCCTTAGCCAACTCTATCACTGACTCTAGAGTAAAGCCAGCAATAGGCATCCCAGCAAAAGTAGAACCCAAATTAGTGACGTACATAGTAACAGTAAAATACTGATCTCGCATCAGATCCTCGGCATATCTGCCAAGTCGAAGAAACTCTCTAGTGTAATCCTCGACAGATCTATCTCCTTTGGTGATGCTCGTCAGCCGAAGTCTGTAACTCATCCAAAGTGGCTCTGGGCAGAATCTTCTCATAAATCTCTCTCTGAACTAAGCCCAGGTCATCATCATCATACAAGGTTGAATCACCTGGATAAACCAATCCAGGGCTGATCCCTCAACAAATAACTCAATGATCATGATCCCCTGGTACTCGATGTGAGCAGTCTGAGTCCTCATCTCAATTGCATATAAAAAGTCTAATGGATCTGACGTCCCATCAAAAGCTATCCTACCGACTCTGGTATAGAATAGTGCTGCCTCAAGGTCAGACATACCCTGCTAATGGGCAGGCTGTAACGGTGGTGCAACTGGAGGTATCACAACTTCTTCATACTCTAGCTCTACAGGTTCCTCATCCTATAGCTCTTACTGTCTACGATGACCTACCACTCCTCAAGGTCTACCTCTACCTCAACCTCTGTGCCTTGTTAGTGGCTCAAGAGGTAAAACCTCATCCTGAAAGGACTCATCATCCTCGCCCTCAACGACTGATGGAGCGACACATGCTCGCCTCCTCATTCTGAAAAGATAAAAGTAAAGGAATTCATACAAAATAGACAGTCTAACATTTACATAGAATACTAATTCAAGGAAAACTTATCGAAGATATACTCAAACCTAATTAACTGCAGTAGTTTCAAAGAAAATGCAACTTTGAAAACCTAGGTCCACAACACTAATAACCTAGGGCTCTAATACCAACTTTTTCACGACCCAAACCCTAAGTCATGACTGGCGCTAGGGAACGGGAATTATTTCGAATTCGAAACCTATAGCAAGCCTTATAAATAAAAATATATGTAATAAATAAATAAATAAAAATACACCAGAATTAAAATCTTAAATCGATATAAAAATAAATACTTAATGCATATCATAAAATAAAATATTTCATACAATATTCAAAAAAAGGTCTCTGACATTAAAACCACATTTTATAGATACAAACACTACTACTACAGTTTTCTAGAATACAATAAAAGTCAGATAAGTAATTTACATAATCTAACTAGGGTTGAAGAAGTCCAGTGTAGAGGTCTATTACTGAGGTATGATGATAAGGAATCTCTTGAAAAAAAATTGAGGGGAGTCAGACCTCACTCAGTGAAATATTATAATATATATATACATGTAATCTAAGACATATACAGTCAGACATCAATATATATATATATATATATATACATACACGCATTTCACACAGATGCTAAAATCCACTTTTATGTATATTGAAATGCATAAAATATTTATTTAGGTGAAGGATCAAATAGAACCTTAAAATAATTGTAACTTCAAACAAATATCTCACTAGCCACGTAGGCTTACTTAATCCTAAAAAAATTCTCTTATTCTATTTTGTACAGTAGACTGACCCCGAGATACTAAGTCAACTGAGCTCCAATAGTCTCACTATCAGTGTGACTGGCCTCGAGACATTAGGTCAACCGAGCTCCCGTAATCACAGTACTCAATCACATCAATTCTCAATAATCGATAAAATAAATGTCACCTCAAGTGATTTTATAACTCAACCTTAAAATCTATCGCATTGATATGTACACGGTTCTAGTGCAGCCCACTAGGTAGCATTTTCTATCGATATCCTTTAAATAAAATTATATATTTATGGAAAATAATTAATTGCATAATTAAACATAAATAACATTCATAATAGAGAAATATACCATATATATACCGAAAATATACTAAATATATTTCAAGTATATATATGCTACATATAACCAAGATCAACCATAAATATACCAAATATATATATGACACATATATATACCAAATATACTAAAAATATACCAAAAGTATACCAAAAATGTACTTATTCACTTAATAAAATAATTCATGTTTAAACTCATATTAAAATATGAAAACTTATAATCATGCATCTACATGCAATGTATATATAAAATAATAACTCTCCAGTTTGCGCTCCTCGAAACTAGCTCAATAGGCCTGATCCAATAGGCATCGATCTTAGTGCAACTAGAAAATAAATAATAATACAAATCAGGATAAAATTTTTAACTTATACTTCTAAAGAGACTCGATCTAAGAATACAAAACTCAAACAAACACAGAAATTCAAGATCAACCCGATGTCACATTTTACAAGAATTCTATCTAAAATTCGGTAGAACCTCCTCTGTAAAATGGACATCTCTCTACTAAAAAGTAGAGTCGATCTTGTAAAAAAAACACACTTCTAAAACATAAGGCTCAACACCTTGGGTTGGGATCCCGAATTGCACAATTTCCTAACCGAGGTTCACAAATTGTCAAAAATACAAATAAAATAATAAATATATTAAAAAAATCATTAAATTCCATAATTGTCCATAAAATACCAATATATAATATATTTAAACATTAAAACACTAAATACCATTATTTTCACAATAATTAAATAAAATCTCAAATAATAAATCAAATTTTCAATAATTCAACATAAAATAGTAAAAATTCACTTTTATACATTCAAATAGCTTAAATATATATTAAAAGTAATTAAAAATCCATTTAATATCCAAAATAGTAAATAATATATTATTTGAATAAATTTTCAAAAATTAGTATTAATTAGTTAAAAATAGTAAATAATGTATAAAAATCATTTTAATACCCTATATAATTCCAAAATCATCAAAAACATATTATTTAACTATAATTTCTACAAAAGTAAACAATTAACTCATAAATACAAAATTCACATAATATAAATAATATTCTCAAAAATTATATAAATTCACCAAAAATTATTTTATAAATTCTAAAATTATTAACTCAGATTACTAACACTAATTTAACTAAATTTCCATTAAAAATAATTAATTAACATAATTATCAAAAATTCAATATTTAATATTAAAATAATAAAAAAATTCAAATTAATTCAAAAAAATACACAAAAAATATATTTGAGAAGCTAAAGCTACCACAAACAACATTTCTTAAGCAAGTTTTCAAGAATCAAACAATATCTAATTCAAAAAAAATAAAAACCCTAAAATGCATAAACTAAAAATTGAAATGTAATATCCCGTATTTTTAAATATTTTTACACTGTATCGGGATATACAATGTTAATAATTTTTGTATATATATATTGATATTTTTACGAGTGGATATGAATTTAAAATCTATTTTAATTATTGTGTATTATTTTAAGTGTTTTACGTAAAATTTTTCCGGGACTTACATTTTCGGGGAAATTTTCACGTAAATAATTTACTAATAATTATTTTAAATATATTTACGGACTTGCATGAACTCATACATATTTTTAAAATATTAAACACCGTATATGTGTGTAATTATTTATCTAATTAGGGTTTAATTAATTACCCTAATATTTTATTATTTGTTTATTAATTTTATTATTATTTAATTATTTTAATTATTATTAAATTTTAAATTATTATAATAATGTGTGGTGTGTGATTTTTCCCAAATATTTTATTAAAATTATTATTTTTTTCTTTTTTCTTTTTTTCTTTTTTCTTTTTCTTTTTCTTTTTTCTTTTTCTTTTTCTTTTCTTTTCTTCTTCTTCCCGAGCCCGTCCCTTCTCCCCCTCCCGCTGAAAATCCCTAACACCTACCGTCGGTGTGCCAGCAGCAGCTCCGCCCTCCCCAACCAGCTGCTCCGCCGCCCCTAGCCTCCTTCCCCGGCGCCGGCTAGCTTCTTTTCCTCCATTTTTGGCCGAAAGTTGCATTTCTTCACACCTCGCGATTCCGGCCACCATTTTTGGCCGAAAGTTGCATTTCTTCATACCTCGCGATTCCGGCCACCATTTTTGACACCGCCAGTCTCTTTCTTCTCCTTGAGCTCCGATGAGTGTGATTCTAGCTTTGTTTTAAGCTTAAATGGTCTTGATTTGCTTAGGTTTCGAATTTTAGATTTCGGCCATATTAGGGTTTTTTATTTTTTTGAACTTTGAATTGTTTGATTCATGAAAGTACCTTAAAAAATGTTGTTACCCTTAGCTTAATCTACATGTATGAATTTTTGTGGAATTTTTGGAGATTATTTGGATTTTTGGGTATTTTTGAATATTTTAATATTATTTTCTAATTTTCAAAAATTAATTAAATAAATTATTAAATTGTGTTTTATGATAAATATAGGTGTTAAAATGAATTATAGGAATTTATTTGTAATTTTTATGAATTTCTATGTATTTATTTTGAATTATTTAGGTTTATGTAATTTTGGGAAAATTAGGTTAATTGTGTTTTAAATTGAAATTAATTGGTTAATTGAGTTTAATTATTGATATTATTGATAAATATGTTGAGAAAATTAATTTTGGATAATTGTATAATTTTTGGTGAAGTTTTGAAGTAATTATAGTATATTTATATATAGGGGTATTTGGGTAATTTTACCCTAAATTGGCTAAAAATGTAATTTAATTGGTTTTAATAGTTATTTAAGGTATAAAAATGATTTCTACAAATTATTTGGTATTTTTAACTAATTAAAACTATTTTTCGTGAATTATTTTCAATTATATATATAATATACGATTTTACTAATAAAATGATTTTTTATCGATTTTTACTGTGTTTAAAGGTTAATTATGTAATTTTTACTTATAAAATGAATTTCTATGTTATAAGGGTATTTTTGGTATTTCTGAAATTGTTCTGTGAATATGGACCCCGGTCGGTAGACTGTAGTTTGGAGTCCGACCGAGGGGTTGTGGATGAGTTGTTGTGTTTATTTTCGAAGTGTGTTTCTTTGTAGGGTCGGCTCTATTCTTTTAGTAGAGAGATGTCCGTTTTACAGGGGAGGTTCTACCGAATTTTCGATAGAATTCTCGTAAAACGTGATGTCTGGTCGAACCCTAATTTCGATTCTGTGTTTAATATTCTAGATCGAGTTCTAGAATTTTCTGTTAGGTTTATTCTGATGTCTATTATTTATTATTTTTCTAGTTGTGCCGAGACCGAGGCCTAGTGGACCAGGCCCGTCGGATCCATCTCGAGGAGCGCACTAAATGTGAGTTACTATATTATATATATATGTTTAGGGTGCATGATTTAGAAAAATATTTTTTATTTTGATTATCTATGCATGAATAATTCAATTATTACCTAAGTTTATTTTTAGTTTATTTTGGTTTATTTCCTGTATATTTTGAATTATATACATGTTTTGTTAATAAATTATATTTAAAATATTTTTAAATATATTTCTAGCTTAATTTATAATTTGATTGGATTTATTTGACGTATATATACTCGAAATATACCTGGTTTACTTTTGGTATATTTCCAGTATATATATGGTTTATGTTACTATTTATTTCAAATTCATGCATCATTTATTTGTGAATGAATGTTTTATATTTATTAATGAAGGATATCGATAAAACGTGCTACCTAGTGGGCAGCACTAGGACCGAGTACGTACCGGTACGCTTATAGCATTTAGGCTATATTACTAACCATTTGTGGATATTGATTGAATATGAATATTTGATGTGTGATGTGATTTAGGTGTGATTGCTGGAGCTCGGTTGACCAAGTGTCTCGGGGCCAATCACACTGACAGTCAGACTGTTGGAGCTCGGTTGACTTAGTGTCTCGGGGCCAGTCTACTGTCTAAATGGATTAAGTGGATACATTTGGATTAAGTGAGCCTGTATGGCTAGAGTGTTGTCTAACACTGTTTGAGGTTTCGATATTCTAGGGTTCTATTTGATCCTTCATAAACGATGATTTTCAGTAAAATATATATAAAATGATTTTACAGCATCTGTGTGTATTTGCCTGTATATATATCTATATATATACTATTGAATGTATGCATTGTCATTTAGTATGCATGTATATATATTATAGTAATTCACTCAGTGAGGTTTGACTCCCCTCCGTTGACTATTTTTCAGGAGAGTCATCGTCTTCAGACCTCAGTAGCAGACCTATACGCCGGATTTCTTCCGCCCTGGCTTCTTTGTGTAAACTGCTTCCCTGAGTCTTGAGTTTTATTTTATCTAGACACTGCAGTAGTCATTAAATTGTTTAAGAGATGTTGTATTATATATTTGAATATATATATATATATATATATATATATATATATATATATATATGAGATGGGTATTTAATTTAAATCCAGTTGGTGGAAATGTTATTATTATATTTATGATTTTTATTTCCACAACATTTAATATTGTTATTATTATTATTGCATGTTTATTTTATTTTTAGGCTTGCTATGGGTTCTGGATTCGAAAGAATTCCCGTTCCCTAGCGCCGGTCATGGCCCTGTTTTAGGTCGTGACATGAAGATATCTAAAAATCGAAGGGATTTGAGCTCAAACGGAGCTTGGAAATGAACTCACCATATCAAGAGCATTCAATAGAGATTGGAATGAAGTCTAACAGTGACCAGAATCCTCACCAACGTTGATGGAAGCTTCTCTCAGTCTCCTCTATTTCCAGCAGTTCCCGGCATCTTCAAGCGGCTTTGCTGGCGGCGGATGGTAGCTGGAGGTGATTGGAAGTGGTGGCGGTCGGTGATGAAAACTGGGGCGGCTCCGGTGATGCTGGCAAGGTTGACCGAGAAGAAGAAAAAGAAAAAGAAGAAGAAAGCTTTGACCCGTTTTTTATTTTTGACTTTTCTATTTTTTGTAATTTAATTATGAAATTACTAAATTTCCCTTCAATCAAAAAAATAATAAAAATATTCTTAATAATGATAATAATAACAACAACAACAATAATAATAATAACAATGTTAACTATAATAATACTAATACTAATAACAATAATAATATTAATAACAATAATAATAATAATACTATTAAATTTAATATTATCAAGTAATCCCACGTAAAATAAATTAGTTTACGTAAATGATTCCTTAGAATAAAATACATAAATAATATTAGCGAATATCAATAATAATATACAAATAAAATTTAAAATTATTAACATTGTATATCTCAAAATAATATTATTTTATTTTAAATATTGGGTTGCTACAGTCATGTATCTCTGAGTTCGAGTCATGACATTAGTCATAAAATGTGGTTCAGTTTCATTTTAGATTAAAATTATTTAGTTTGATACTGTTTTAATGTATTTTGGTTCGGAATTTTGGCTCAATTCGGTATTTTCTCCATCCCATGCTCAACCCTAGGTTGAGCACGAGAACCGTACCGAACCATATCAAAAGTGTCAAATATTAATTTAATAAGTAACACATAAATATTAATAAATAAGAGTAAGTAGTAACTTAATTATATACTTTTAATTATATTGTCAAGTAATATACATACGTATAATAATATATCATAAAAATTAATATATTTTGTGATTAAAATATATAAATAAATTATTAACAAAATATTTTTATTAATTTTATTAATATTAATATTGTTAACATTGTTACTACTACTACTACAACTACTAGTATTACTAGTATTATTATTATTATTCAGTTAACAAGTAAAAATATGAAATGTCTATTGTATCACAATTTGAACTTAAACTATAAAAATAAAAAATTTAAATTACATAATTTCAAATAATTCAATTAACAAATATAAATATGAAATGTCCATTACAACACACTTTTAACTTAAAATATGAAAAATAAAAATATTATTATTATTATTATCAATAACAAGTAAAAATGTGGAATGTCCATTATATTTCAATTTAAACTAAAAATATGCAAATAAAAAAAATTGACATTGAATAATTTCAAATTTATAATTTTTAACTAAAATATGTTGTTATTATCATATTTGATAACTTATTAGTTATTATTTTTAATAAGTAATCTAATCTTATTTATGTTATTTAAAATTAATGAGCTAAATAATATTATTATATTTAATAACTTATTAATTATTGTGGTTATTAAGTAATATAATCACATGGATTTAAAATTGATGAGCTAAATAATATCATTATAATTATTTTTTTCCTACATAATAATATATAGACATATATTATAGATAATCAAAACGATATAGTTTTGCACAATACTACGTCATTTTAATTAAATTAAATCGTAATCTTACAAATAAAATTAAGAGAAGATATGTTATTTTTATTAATTAAACTATTTTGCTATTATTATATTTAGTAATTTGTTAATTATTATTATTATTATTATTATTATTATGTAATTTAATTTTATTAGCATTATTTAAAAGTAATGAGGTAAATAGTATTATTAGAATTATTATTATTGTGTGCGTATATAAATACATAAATACATACAATAACCAAAACGATATATTTTTACCTCAAACTATATCGTTTTGATTTGTGGATAATAAATATAAATTTAATTTATTTGTGGATAATATTTTAATTTATTTATGGATAATAAATATAATTTTAATTAATAATATAAACTTGTCTATTATATAAATTTTCAAATTTTCATTTTAAATCTTATCATGCCTATCAGTTTTGATAAAATAGAATTTTCATATCCAACCATTTCAAAAAAAGAAAAAAATTAATAAGAAAATATTTAAATAAGATACTGGAAATTTTATTTTTAAAATCTTTAAAATACAGTATGATTTCAAAGATTTAAATTACCAGATATGTCCGAGCACATACTCATCCTAAATAGTGGTATTGGTAAAAAATATGATTTGATCTCTAATCCTTGCACTTTCCCTTCAAAGGTTAAGTGTAAAATAATAATAATAATAATAATTGACAATTAAATGTTCCTTCTAGAAGACAATAAGGGTAGAGAGTAATGCAACCCACAAACTCCAACAAGTATTTTTCAAAAAACAAAAGAGAAAGTATTTATCATTCCAACGCTGAACATCTGGTAATTATAATTTACTTACCTGTCTGATGTTGCCACGTCACACGAATAAGTAATTTTAGTGACGTGTCAGAATCACATAGCAAGTGGTAACATGTCAGCGCGTGAGCTATAAAAGGCTTGATTTTTTTTTTTTTTGAGGAACGTAAAAGACTTGATTTTGAGTGCCTGCGAATTGGATAAGATCATAGGGATGCTAAAAATAGACGTTGTAAAGAAACCGGAAAAAATAGTATGAGCTTCCAAAATATATATATATATATATAGATAGTATGACTTGGATGAGCAAATATCTAATGGATGCGATACCATCTCATGTTCATGAGTTCTTTTAGATAGCCGTTAGATTTAGGTGAACATACAGTTGCCTGGTTGTCACATCATTTGTTCTTTTTTTTTTTTTTTTCTCTTTTCATAGGGATTTTGAAGGTCGAGGTTAATTAATATAAAAAGAACGTTAATTAATATAAAGGTGAATTAATTACTAGTAGGCCGTTGTTAAAAGAAAAAAGAACGTTAATTCTGTCAATTGTTTTCCTCTTCCGTCTAAAAAGAATGTTAATTAATATGAAAAGATCTACTTACCCTTCATATTTTATTAAATTTATGTATAAATGCCGCCATTAACTACTCAATTTTTTTCTCCTAGTGATACACTTCCTTTATTTTTTGATATTATTAATAATTAAATTAGATTATCATTTTTTATTTAATTAGTATAACAATGTTAGTAGAATTATGTTTATATTACAAATAATTAGTGTAAATATAATGATTCATATAAATATACTAATAGAATTAGTGTAATTATTCCTATATTATTAATGGTGCAGTCTATGATTACTTTATTTTTTTCAAAATAAATATTACTTTATTAATAACTACCACTAAATGATTACATACACTTTCATCAAATCGTGACAAATACAAAATAAAAGTAAAGTAATTAAAAATGAAAGTCATCATAGAATTTTCCATTATTTAATACTATATAGTTATATAATTAGTAATAATCATTTTTATTATATAATTAATTAATATAAATATGTTAATATAATTATTTTAAGTAACAATAAATAATTAGCATAATTAAATAAATAACATTTTGTATGTGTATATTTATATTCAGCATGAATAGCTCAACTCGGTTCTCAAAGATTGAAGAATCAAGAGAGCTGCTAGTAGTTGAAATTCGGTACTTACAATCCAAAGATGTGAGTTAAGCTCAAACAGATGGGGTACTACTAGCCTATAATGGTCCAGAATTGTATGAATGGAATTATTGGGGTTCATAGGTTGTTCTTTTTGCAACAACCACCACTTGCAAGTTGTTCTTTATCCTCTCAGGAGTTCGCAAACACCAATTTTCTTTGAATTTATTGGTAATTTTTTATTTAATTTTGTTTGAGGCTATGTTTTTTATAAATTGCTATGGATGTGTAAATGATGTTTTTCGGCGAGAAAATCTAATGGGTTCCACTAAATTCCAATGAGGAATAGTAACCAACCTCGAACAATTTTAATTTGATTTTTAATAGATAATATAAATTATGGTGATCAATTTTCATAATTAGAGTTGGGTCTAATTCATTATAGATTATGAGATAAACATTTCGGAAGAGTTTTGATGTAAAGTATTCTATTTCCATTTAAAATGTTTCAACTTGTGAAAATGAATTCTTTCAGTTTCAAATATCATATATTAGAGTGTTTGCAAGTCAATTTCAATAATTTCTTAATTTTAGTAATTTTTCTAGAATTTTAGAGAATTAGTAGGAATTTATTTGTTATTTATTCATTAAATAAACAATATTTATTATAGATAATACAAGAGCGGGAATATCTGAGACTAGGTGGATGAGGACACGTCAGCCAGCTCACTCCATTTATAAGATAATATTTTGAAGTGTATGTTGAATATATGTATTAAAGAATAATTTGGTTGATTATATTTAAAAACAGAATTTTGTTAAAGAATTTACATTTTTGATATTTGAAACGTATATATTGTTGATTTTGAAATTTAAACATACTATATTGTTTTTATCATTATTGATGTTATATTGCTATTATTTTTATTAATATGATTATTGATGTTAATTATATTGTGGATGATAAAATAAGAGTATTTTTATTTTTAATTATAATATTCCTTGAAATTTATTCTACATTTATACATAAAAAGATTTTAGAAAATACTGATAGATTAGACTACCTGATAGATCATCAGATCTTGTACACACCAATACTAATCCTTGAATCGAACTCTTATTTGAATAATTGTGTTGTGAAGTTCAGTTGATACTTAACTCTTGGGCGCGTTGAATTGATAGACTCAGTTTATGCATTACTCTTACACATATTAGTATTTACCGTTCAACAATTCAATTGATGTTACCAATGGAAAATCTTGAATTTTGATGTTACCAAGGGAATTTCAATTTGTTTATCTTATTTCAAAAATCTTTAGAATCCCCAGTAAATTTCCACATGCAGATGATTCAACAAGATAGAATTGAAACTGAAATTCTCCGTCCTTCCTTTCGTAGAAAGTATGCTCTTGCCACACTACCTAAGCTCAACAGGCGTATTGTTGCTGTGATTAATTTGGGTGCAATAATTATTAGTATCACTTGTATATTTATACTATACATGAATTAAGGGGAATATAAAGGAAATGGAAGAGGATATGAAGTGAATTAGATATTGTGTTATTTAGTTATTAAAAGTTAATAGAGGGGAAAGAGAATTAAAGGAGAGTTATTTCTCTTAATTCTTCTTATATAAGGTGAAATTAGTTACATTCAAAAGTAAGATGTAAATTATTTCAATTTCAAAACGTATTGTAATTTAAAATATTATTTACTTTTTAAATATTTATCTTTTTTTGCCCTTTATTAATTAATTTTAAGTTATCAACCACCATAAAATTTATAGTTTTTATTTTCTTCTCTTTTTTATGTAGTTGTTATGCAGTGTTAAAGTTAATAACATAAAAACATCAGGGCTCTTATTATTGATAATTACTGCTAGCAAATTTCAACACTCTATATGTAAACTATAATAATAATAATAATTAATATAATAGATATTATGATATGATGTATATATAAATATATGGAGTGTAATTCCAATTGTAATTCCTGTTGTTAAAAAAAAAGAAGCAAAGAACAAACCCTTGTAATAGATTATATCCACAATCCTCTCAAATGCTGTATCCTTCCAATGGTCATCCCGGAAGTTTAAATAGGATATTGATGACAATTTTTGGTTTACAATTTTTAGTTTTAATTGTAACAATTCCAATTTTTTATTTCACAATTTCACTTACGTTAACATACAATCCTTCTATTTTAATTGGGACTCCTAATCAGAATGTAACATACAATTTTATTTTATTTTTTCTGTTATATTATAATAATAAAACAAATTAAAAAAAATAAAAAAATCGAAAAGAAAAAATAACAGTAAAGAAAGTAACAGATTAAACAAGCAATTAAAACTGCAAAAATATGTCAGGTTACTCAAAAATTGATTCCAAAATACAACCTGATTGAAAAAAGTCTCAAAATGCAAGGTAATTTGAATTCTAATCAAATCCGCCTTACCCCTCAGATTGACCCAAATTTTGACCTAACTCCGAAAACAACCAATCCCAAGTCAAAGCAAGTTTATAAAGAGATGGCCCAGTAGGACCGAATGCAAAAGCAAAGCCCAATAGCAACATTGACAATTCCACCCATCCGCTTTCGTTGTAAGAATTTACCTTTTCTGTTAATCTTTTCATGCAAATGCACGAGACTAAATCAGTCGTATTTCTGCTGGTGTCCTGAAGCAAGCAGAACCCTGAATGCCCTGGTTGCTGGTTCTACCGTGCTAGCAGTCAATGCTCTCTAGAAATATCAGCTGAGCTTACGTAACAGTTATTACCATCACCATCTCTGTAAAAAACAATATGAGCTTAGCATCAGAGCATGCTTGGTCGACTACTCATATGGCATTGTTGTCAAAGTATATATATGATTAGTGTATATGATTTTGGGTTAGCTTATTGACTTAATTACTGGATGATACAATTCATAATTATATATTTACGCCTATGTTTATGTTAGTTGATAGTTGGAATTCTGCTGCTTAATTTGATTGTACTCTACCAACATAATCCTGTTTCTTTACAGAATGATCAGACCTTATGATGGGCAAATACACAAAATTCAGCCATGCATCTCGATCCTGTTTCCTTACAGATGATTAGATATTGCGGTGAACAGATGCACAAAATTCAGTAATGCATCTCGATTCCTGCTATGGGATATATTTATGCGGAAGAGATGTTAATCTTTTATTTTATTTTTTTCCTTAATATAAAAAGGACTATAAAAATACAAGGCCATGCATGGATTATATATTATAACATAATCAGCATATCATAGCATTTCAATCAAAATTGAGAAAAGCAAAGCAAGTTGGATGAATCCAAATTGGGGGCGGCAAGTCCTTATGAGCAACATCAGGAACATAATGGGAGCTGATACTTCCATCCTTGGCATTGTAAACACCAATATCACGTGGCCCATAATGACAGTAAGGACTAATATCATTGTAATGCTCTGTGTAGTATATGCAATCTGGCTGAATTCCTGGAAAATCAGATGCCAATACAGATGTTGAACAGTTGTCCCCCAAAAACACTGCGTTACCCTCCAAGCTTTTTACTTCAACTGCTTTGGGAAAGTTTCCTTGATTAATATCATCGTCTATCAGCTTGAAAACCTTGAATTTTGATGTTACGAATGAAATTTCGATTTCTTTATCTTGTTCCAAAAATCTTTGAATTATCAGTAAATTTCCATCTGCAGATGATTCAACAAGATAGTATTGAAACTCGTATTTTTGGTTCTTCCTTTCGTAGAAAGTATGCTCTGGCCAGACTAACTTAAGTTGGGCAGGATTATCGTTGCTACCATTAACGTCAAAGCAAACTACTTGGGTGCAATAATCATCAATATTGCCTAAGTAATCAAGGTTAAGCGCATGAAACAAACCCTTGTAATAGATTATATCCATGCAAAATGTTCGTCTCCTTTCAAATACTATGTTCTTCCACTGTTGATCGCCGTATCTTAAATAGGCTATTGATTGGAATTCTTGAGCTATAATTGCAGCTGAAAAATTATCAGGATGCAAATTAGGATCTGCAGATAATATTAACTTGAAGACGTCATATGGGTGTCCTTTGATATTATCCTCACTGTCGGTGTCGATAAATTGGAATATGCCATCATTGAATGGAGGGAGATGAATAAGACCTCGTGTAAAAGGGTTAAACAATGTAATTGACGTATCTTTTTCTACAAAAGAAAGCCAACCATGTGAAGAGCCACAACATCTTTTGTTCATAGGAACATGCAACTTGAAGTCATATAGCTTTCTCTGGGTAGCGCTGTATAGGCTGCGCCATTCTTTGCTGCTATCCTTGGTTGGAACAAGGAGCAGCGGAACCTTGCTGAAGGAGGAATCGAGGCGGTGTATGGCAACCGATAGCCATGGCTTGCACACTGCACCAAATCGTAAGTAATGGGACACACATGCAAATTTGTCCAGTATGATATCCAGGACGTTACATGGAAGCCATGCCCACTCTCTCATTTTGTTCTCAAAAGGGTTTTCAGCTTTGTCCATGATGAAATCTAAAGTTGTGCGGGATTTTGCAGGCAATATAACTGGCTAAAGAAATATTGTATTGCCGACAATATTTCTTATAATAAATTTTCTCCTTTTTAAGAAAATATAATAATATATATATATTTGTTTAAATAAGAAAGTTTTTTTTTAGAGAAAATAAGAAAGTTTTATTTTTGTAAGTGGGGAAGTATTTCCTTTTAGTATAAATTAAATCTTATATTTAGAATGTAAACACTTAACTTCTTCTATTGACAATAAAAAAAATTATTAATTAGAATCCATTTATTTACGAAAAATATTTTTAAAATATATATTTTTTTATTTTTCAATATTTGAATTATCAAAAAAAATAAATTAAGGAAAAATAAATTGTTAGTCAACCAAAAATAACTTAAAAATAAGGGAAAATAACTTTCTATACTTAGAATGAAAAAATAAGAGAAATTTATCAAAAATACTCATTTTTTTATTTCTTATTTTAATTTTGCCCTTCTTTTTTCTTTTTATTTTCTCATTATTTTTTTATCCGCTCTAATTTTTTTCTCCTATCCTTTTTTTTTTTGTTTTTTCCTCATTTTTTTTAACCTTATTTCCTTTTTTTTTAAGAAATTTCATCCTATGGCCCAGTCAACCAATTTAATTTCATTCATGGCAGACCCATTTTTTTCTTTCAAATTTTTTTCATTGCTTTCACTTTTGTCCCATTTTATTTCATTACTTTCATTTTTTGTCACAAAAATGGAACATTTTTTAAAATCCTGCCTCATCTTCAAGGTTTAGCATGTTTCCTTATTTTTATTTTCTGTAATTTTTTTATGTATTTATTATTCTTGAAGTTATTTTTTTTAATTTAAATTGATTGTATGTATTTATTTGATTTGTATATTTCAAATAATTTAATTTTATATTCTAAATAACCATATTTTTATTTTGAAACTTACTATTATTTAAAATATAAAAATTAAGCTAATTAAACAAAAAATTACCCATAGTTTTCAATAATTATTTTTTTAATAACTATTAAGAATTTAAAAATTAAACTAATTAAAGTAAAAATTACATATAGTATTCAATAATTATTTTTTTAATAAAAAAACAAAAAAATTATGAAATATATCAAAAAAAATTATTATTTTTATTATTTATACTAATAAAAGTAAAAATTATATTTATGGTTTTAATTTTATTATTAATGATGAAAAAATTGAAAAAAGAACAACAATCAACAACTGTAAAATTTTGTTGTTTTTGTTGGTTTTAATTGATTTTTGTTGTTTCAATTGTAGGTTTTTGTTACGACCCAAACCAAGAGTCATGACCGGCGCTAGGAAATGAGAATTCTTTCAAATCCGGAACCCGTAGTAAACATTAAAAATAAAAAGCATGCAATAAATAATATAAAATACACCAGAATTAAAACTTTAATCAATATAAAAATAAATACTTAAATGTCATTTCATAAAATAAAAATATATTCATACAATATTCAGAGATAGGTCTCTTACTAACATAATATTCTACTGATACAATACACTATTATTGCAGTTTTCTAGAATACAATAAATGTTCAGAAAAATAAATTACATAATCTAGCTGGTATAGTACAACTACTATTGAGGTCTGACGACGAGGAATCTCCTAAAAAAATTATTGAGGGGAATCAGACCTCACTGAGTGAATTATTATAATATATATACATGCAATCTAAACATATATAGTTAGGCATCAGTATATATATATACATATACATGCATTTAACACAAATGCTAAACTCTGCTTTTATATATATAAAAAATGCAGAAAATATTTATTTAAATGAAGGATCAAATAGAATCTTAATATTCACAACCTCAATCAAAATATCATATTAGCCACACAAACTCACTTAATTCCAAAGTAATTCTTTTATCCCATTTTAGACAGTAGACTGACCCCAAGACACTAAGTCAATCGAGCTCCAGCAGTCTCACTGTCAGTGTGATTGGCCCCGAGACACTAGGTCAACTGAGCTCCCGCAATCACACTAGTCAATCACATCAATTCTCAATAGTTGATCAATCATATATCACCCCAAGTGATTTAATAACTCAACCCTAAAATCTATCGCACCGGTACGTACACGGTCCTAGTGCAACCCACTAGGTAGCACGTTCTATTGATATCCTTCGAATAAAATCGTATATTTATGAAAAATAAATAAAATGCATCATTAAAACATAATATACCACTATATACCAAAACTATACCAAATAAATATGCTGAATATATATCAAATATACTAAATTTATACTAAATAACTACTAAGATATATATATGTCACATATATACAAAAAGATATACTAATAATATACCTCGCATATATGTCTCATAAATAGCAAATATACCAAAAATATACTAAAGGCATTCAAAAAATATACTAAGTCATTTAACAAAATAATTCATGTTTAAATGTATTATGGGAATATGAAAATTCATATTCATGCATCCTATATGCAATGCATATATAAAATAATAACTCACAAGTTTGCGCTCCTCAAAACTGACTCGACGAACCTGGTCCGATAGGTTTCGGTCTCGGTGCAACTAGAAAAATAAATAATTATAAAAATTATAATATATTCTAACTTATACTTCTAAGAATTCTAAAGGAAGACTCAATCTAGGAATTTAAAAATCCAATCAGAACACAAAGACTTAAGATTGACCCGACGTCACATTTTACGAGAATTTTATCGAAAACTCGGAAGAACCTCCTCTGTAAAATGAACATCTCTTTACTAAAAGGTAGAGCTGATCCTATAAGGAAAACACATTTCTAAATTCCACAAAGCTCAACACCTCGGGTTGGGACCCCGAACTACTCAAATCCCAACCGAGGTTCATAATATATGATAAAAATAAATATTAAATAATAATATATTAAAATCCTTAAAAATCCATAAAATAATTAAAATGTCACAATATAATTTATTTAAACATCATAACACTAAATATCATTATTTTCACAATAATTAAATAAAAATCTCAAATAATAATATAATATAAATAAATATCCAATTTCAGTAATTCAACATATAATAGTAAAATTCATTTTTATATACTCAAATAGCTTAAATAGCATAAATATATAATAAAAGTAATTAAAAAAATCCATTTAATTACCAAAATAGTAAATAATATATTATTTGAATATAATTGTTGAAAATTAGTATTAATTAGTTAAAAATAGTAAATAATTTATAAAAATTATTTTAACACCCTATAAAATTCTAAAATCATTTAAAACATATTAATTAACTATAATTTCAACAAAAATACACAATTAACTCATAATTCCAATTTCACATAATATTAATAATTTCTCAAAAATTATATAAAATAACTAAAAATTATTTTCTAAATTCTAAAATTAATAACATTAATTTAACCAAAATTCCATCCAAAATAATTAATTAACATAATTAACGAAAATTCAAATTTTTAATATTAAAATATTAAAAAATACCCATAATTCAAAATAATTCAAAAAAATAAACAAAAATTATATTTAGGAAGATTAAGTTGCCATAAACAACTTTTTTTAAGCAAAAATTCATGAATCAAACACAATAATTAAAAAAAAAAAGTTGAAACCCTAAAACACATAAACTAAAAATTGAAGATAACTCACAAACGAGATTCAAGCTCAAACGGAGCTTAGAACTAGCTTCACCTAAGCTAGAGGGTTCGAAAGAGACCAGAAACACGAGCTGAGGTGGCCGGACTTAACACCGACGTCTATGGAGGTCTCTTGGCATGCTGTTGTTCTAGGCAATTTTTCGATGCACTTTAGGTGACAGAGAGGTAGGGGAGGAAGAGAGGAGTTAATGGTGTTCAATGGTGGTGGTTGGTGGTGCTCCGATGATGGTGAAGGGCTTTGCAAAAACGCACAGTGATAGGGAAGGAAAACAAAAGAAAAGAGAAGAAAAAAAAAAGAAAAGGAAGAAATGGTCCATACCCGATTTGTCGTGACCCCCTTTTCTATATATATTTTTTTATATTTTATTATATATATATATACACACACACACATTTACAACACTTGTATATATAAACAACACAACTCATGCACACCATGCATATTAGAATAAGGATAATAACAATTAACAATAATAATTATTGTGGTAACAATAATAATGTCACGACCCAAAACAGGGGCCATGACTAGCGTTAGGGAACTGGAATTCTTTCGAATCCAGAACCCGTAGCAAGCCTAAAAATAAAATAAAACATGCAATAGTAATAATAATATATAATGCAGCGGAAATAAAAATCATAAATATAATAATAACATATGCAACAACTGGATTTAAATCAAATCCTCATCATCACATATATATAAATCTTTTAATACAAATCCAGTTCAAATATATAATACAACATCTCTTTAAATATTTAATGACTACTGCAGTGTCTAGATAAAATAAAACTTAAGACTCAGGGAAATAGTTTACACAAAGAAGCCGGGGCGGAAGAAATCCGACGTACAGGCCTACTACTGAAGTCTGAAGAAGATGACTCTCCTGAAAAATAGTCAACGGAGGGGAGTCAGACCTCACTGAGTGAATTACTATAATATATATACATGCATACTAAATGACAATGCATACAATCAATAATATATATCTAATATGTATATATACAGGCAATACACATAGATGCAGTAAAATCATTTTATATATTTTTATTAAAAATCATCGTTTATGAAGGATCAAATAGAACCCTAGAATATCGAAACCTCAAACGGTGTTAGACAACACTCTAGCCATATAGGCTCACTTATTCCAAATATTCACTTATTCCATTTAGATAGTAGACTGGCCCCGAGACACTAAGTCAACCGAGCTCCAGCAGTCTAACTGCCAGTGTGATTGGCCCCTAGACACTAGGTCAACCGAGCTCCAGCAATCACATCTCCAAACCATATCTCACACATCAAATAATCATATCCCATCAATATCCACAAATGGTTAGTAATATAGCCTAAATGCTATAAGCGTACCGGTACGTACTCAGTCCTAGTGCTGCCCACTAGGTAGCACATTCTATTGATATCCTTCATTAATAATATAAAACATTCATTCACAAATAAATGATGCATGAATTTAAATAAAATAACAATATAAACCACATATATATATTGGAAATATACCAAAAATAAACCAGGTATATTTCGAGTATATATACGTCAAATAAATCCAATCAAATTATAAATTAAGCTAGAAATATAATTAAAAACATTTTAAATATAATTTATCAATAAAACATGCATATAATTTAATATAAACCAAAAATAAACCAAAAATATACTTAAATACTAATCACGTTATTTATGCATATTTAATCGAAATAAAACATATATTCTAAAATCATGCATCCTAAAGCATATATATATAAAATAGTAACTCACATTTAGTGCGCTCCACGAGATGGATCCGAAGGGCCTGGTCCACTAGGCCTCGGTCTCGGCGCAACTAAATAAACAATAAATAATAGACATCAGAATAAATCTAACAGAAAATCCTAGAACTCGATCTAAAATATTAAACACAGAATCGAGATTAGGGTTCGACCGGACATCACGTTTTACGAGAATTCTACCAAAAATTCGACAGAACCTCCCCTGTAAAACGGACATCTCTCTACTCAAAAGAGTAGAGCCAACCCTGCAAAAAACACACTTCAAAAAATAGGCACAACAACTCATCCACAACCCCTCAGTCGGACTCCAAATTACAGTCTACCAACCGGGGTCCATAATCACAGAACAATTTAAAAATACCAAAAATACCCTTATAACATAGAAATTCATTTTATAAGTAGAAATTACATAATTAACCTTTAAACACAGTAAAAACCCATAAAAACTCATTTTATTAGAAAAATCGTATATTATATATATATTTGAAAATAATTCATGAAAAATAGTTTTAATTAGTTAAAAATACTAAATAATTTGTAGAAATCATTTTTGTATCTTAAATAACTATTAAAACCAATTAAATTACATTTTTAGCCAATTTTGTGTAAAATTACCAAAATGCCCTTATATATATAAATATACTAAAATTACTTCAAAAATTCACCAAAAATAGTATAATTATCCAAAAATTAATTTTCTCAACATATTTATCAATAATTAAACTCAATTAACCAATTAATTTCAATTTAAAACACAATTAACCCTAATTTTCCAAAATTACCTAAACTAATAAAATTCAAAATAAATACATAGAAATTCATAAAAATTCCAAATAAATTCCTAAAATTCATTTCAACACCTATAATTATCATAAAACACAATTTCATAATTTAATTAATTGATTTCCGAAAATTAGAAAATAATATTAAAATATTCAAAAATACCCAAAAATCAAAATAATCTCCAAAAATTCCACAAAAATTCACACATGTAGATTAAGCTAAGGGGAACAACATTTGTGAAGGAATTTTTCATGAATCAATCAAATTGAAGTTCAAAAAAATCAAGAACCCTAATAGGCCGAATTTGAAAAATCGAAACCTAAGCAAATCAAAACCATTTAAGCTCAAACCAAAGCTAGAATCACACTCACCGGAGCTCAAGGAGAAGAAAGAGACTGGCGGTGTCAAAAATGGTGGCCGGAGGAGGAAGAACGGCGTGAAGCTTGAGTTTCGGCAACTCAAGCTCTTTCCGGCCAAACTCGACGGGAAAGGGAGCTGCTAGCGGCGAGGAATGGCTGAGGACGAAGGTGGGACACCGGACGGCACACCAACGGCAAGGAATCGGCAATTGCAGCGACGGACGGCGAGGGGAACGGAGTCGGGGAAGAAGAAGATAGTCGGGGGCAATTGTGTAATTTTCCAAAAGTTTGATTTTTAACTTATAATATGTATATATATATACTTTACACTATATAATAAAATAATATTAAATTACGCACATTAAATATACACCACACACTTATATTTAATATTTTAAAATTTAATAATAAATAAAAATAATTAAATTACAATAAAACTAATAAATAAATAATAAAATGTTAGGGTAATATTAATTAAACCCTAATTAAATAAATACGTACACATATATACGGCGTTTAGTATTTTAAAAATATGTATGAGTTCATGCAAGTCCGTAAATCTATTTAAAATAATTAATAGTAAATTATTTACGTGAAAATTTCACCGAAAATAAAAGTCTCGGGAAAATTTTACGTAAAGTACTTAAAATAATACACAATAATTAAAATAGGTTTTAAATACATATCAACTCGTAAAAATATCATAATATATATACAAAAATTATTAACACTGCATATCCCGGTACAATGTAAAAATGTTTAAAAATACGAGATATTACAAATAATAATAATAATAATAATAATAATAATAATAATAAAAATAAAAATAATAATACTATTTAAAATAATAATAATGATAATAACTTTAATATATTTAAATAATAGAACTCCAAAATAAATTATTTTACGTAAATAAAACTTTTAGAATAAAATAAATGAATAATATTCACAAATAATAAATATATATAAATAAAATTAAAATTTTTTTATTAACACTGCATATCTCAAAATAATTTTATATTATTTAAAATACAGGGTCATTACAATCTTCCATTCTTATAAGAATTCATCCTCGAATTCAAAGAAAAGATCAGAAACAAGAATTCATCGAGGAAAAAGGTAGGGATAGGCAACTCGCATCTCAGCTTTAGTCTCCTAAGTGTGCTCCTCCACATTGTTGCTTCGCCACAACACCTTGACCACTGGAATCTGCTTCGAATGCAACTGTCGAACTTGATGGTCCACTATCGCGACTGGTTCCTCCTCAAACATTATGTCTTCGTTCACTTCCACACCATCAGGCTGTAATACGTGTGAAGGGTTTGAAATATACTTCCTCAGCATTGAGATATGGAACACTGGATGCACTTGAGACAAATTCGGAGGCAAAGCCAACCGATATGCAACCATGCTCACTCTCTTTGGAATCTCAAACGGTCCAATATATCTCGGTGCTAACTTCCCCTTCTTGCCAAATCTCATCACACCCTTCATCAGAGACAACTTCAGAAACATATAATCTCCAACCTGAAACTCCACATCTCTACGTCTTGGATCCGTATAGCTCTTCTATCTGCTAGCTACGGTCTTTAACCTCCTTCTGATTATAACAACCTTCTTAACTACATCCTGAACCATCTCAGGTCTAGTCAACACTCTCTCTCCAATCTTGTCCCAAGTTAGAGGGGATCTACACTTCCTTTCATATAAAGCCTCATACGGTGCCATCCCAATACTAATATGGTAGCTGTTATTATATGTAAACTCCATAAGTGGCAAATGATCATCCCAACTACCACTAAGATCTAATACACATATCCTCAATATATCTTCAAGTGTTTAGATCATCCTCTCAGACTGACCATCTATCTGAGGGTGAAAAGCAGTACTGAAATCAAGCCTAGTGCCCATTTCTTCCTGCAACTTCTGATAAAATCGAGAGGTAAACACTGAACCTCTATCAGACATAATGGACACAGGTACTCCATGAAGGCACACTATATGCTTAACATTCAACTTCGCCAACTTAGCTACAGAATAAGTGGCTTTAACAGGTAGGAAATGCGCAGACTTGGTCAACCTATCCACAATGACCCAAATGGAATCGTATCCATCCTTAGAACGAGGTAACCCAACCATAAAATCCATAACAATTCTCTCCCACTTCCACTCAGGAATAGGAAGCGACTGAAGCTTCCCAAAAGGCTTCTGATGTTCAGCTTTCACCTGCTGACAAGTCAAGCACTTAGAAACATAATTAGCTACATCCTTCTTTAGTCCATCCCACCAATACAAGTCTCTGATACTAAGGTATATCTTAGTGACACTTGGATGTATGCTGTAGGTTGTAGAATGCACTTCCTCAAGGATCTCTTCTCTCAAATTATCTATATCAGGAATGCACAACCTACTACTAATCCATAAAACATCATCATCATTAAGTGTGAAATCAGTGAACTTCCCTGCACGAACATTCTTTGCAAGCTCAACTAGAATAGGATCTTGGCCCTGAGCAGCCTTAATCCTATCTTTCAACATAGATCAGACTCTGAACTGAGCTAACAATCTTTTTGATATGCTAATCTTTATCATCAGACCTTGATCCACCAACTGGTGCAACTCTTGGATCAACGGTCTCCTCTCCATACTAATGTGAGCAAGACTACCTAAGGACTTCCTACTCAAAGCATCTGCTACCACATTAGCTTTGCCTGGATGATAAAGAATCTTATAATTATAGTCCTTCAAGAGCTCTAACTATCTCCTCTACCTCAGATTCAAATCTCTATGCTAAAAAATGTACTTAAGGCTTTTATGATATGTAAAAATCTCATAAGTCACCTCGTACAGATAATGTCTCCAAATCTTAAGAGCAAAGATCACTACAGCCATCTCTAGGTTATGAGTAGGATAATTTTGTTCATGCTTCTTCAACTGCCTTAAAGCATAAGTTATCACCCTACCATTTTGCATTAACACACAACCTAGGCCAACCCTAGAGGCATCACAATACATAGTGAATTTATCTACTCCATTAGGTAAAGCCAAAACTAGAGCTGTGGTCAACTTCTCCTTTAGAAACTGGAAACTGTTCTCACAAGCATATGACCATACAAACTTCATATTCTTCTGAGTTAGGCAAGTCATAGGAGCTACAATTCTAGAAAAATCCTATATAAATCTCCTATAATACCTAGCTAAACCTAGAAAACTCTGAATCTTTGTGACTGTCGTCGGTTTGGGCCACTCAGACACTGCCTTAATCTTTTGTAGATCAACCTAGATACCATCTTTAGACACTACGTGTCCAAGGAATGCAACACTCTTCAACCAAAAATCACACTTTGAGAATTTATCATAAAGCTGATATTCTCTCAGTGTCTACAGTACAATCCTCAATTGATATACATGCTCCTCCATACCCTTCGAATACACTAGTATATCATCAATGAAGACTACTACAAGTAGTCTGAATACCCTGTTCATTAGATCTATAAAAGCAATTAGTGTATTAGTCAACCCGAATGACATCACCAGAAACTCATAGTGGCCATATTGAGTGCGGAATGTCGTTTTAGGAACATCGGCCTCATTGATCCGTAACTGATGATAACCAGAACTCAAGTCAATCTTAGAAAAAAATTGTGCACCCTGAAGCTTATCAAACAAATCATCTATCCTCGGGAGATGATACTTGGTCTTTACTGTCACCTTATTCAGCTCTCTATAATCAATGCACAGTCTCAGGGTACCATCCTTCTTCCTCATAAATAGGATTGGTGCACCCTAAGGAGAAACACTAAGTCTGATGAAACCCTTATCTAGCAAATCCTACAACTGCTCCTTCAACTCTTTCAACTTTACAGGAGCCATTCTGTAGGACGGCATCGAAATAGGAGTGGTGCTTATGACCACATCTATACAGAACTCAATCTCTCTATGAGGTGGTAAACTTGGCAACTCCTTAGAAAAAATATCAGGAAAGTCACAAGCAACATGAACATCTGTAAGTGATAACTTTTCTATAAAAGTATCCCTGACAAGTGTCAAGTATCCCTGACAACCCTTCCTCAGCATCTACCTAGCCGTGATAGTGGAGATGAGATTTTGAGGTGCAAAACTCTTGTCACCCACAAACTTAAACTCTTCTTCATTTGGAATTTTGAAAATCACCTCCTTAATCAGATAATCCACAATGGCATAGTACTGAGACAACCAATCCATATCTAAAATCACATCAAACTCCATCACATCTAATAGCACTAATTCTGCTGGTAGTTCTCTGCCTCTGACAAACACTGGACAACCAGAAAGAACAATGTCAGTGTCCAACGAATTGCTTAGAGGAGTGGCGATAAACAAAGGAAAAGACATCCTCGAAGGTTGCCAACACAAATTTGAAGCAAAAACTGGGGACAAGAAAGAGTGTGTAGCACCTGAATCAATCAAAACCCAAGCATCCAAGTAACATACTGGAATAATACCTGTAACTACGACATTAAATGCTTGAGCATCATGCTGAGTGAGGTGGAAAACCTTGGCTTAACCTCGACCTCCCTACTGACTGGTGGAAGCTTGGCCAAAACCTCTGGCACCTTCTCTGGTACCTTTGCCACGCCCCTGCTGGGCAACAATCTGAGTCGAACTCGGATATTGAGCTGGAGGCAACTGAAAAGGTGTTGGTGCTGCATTAGCAATCGACTACTACGGGTACTGCTGCTGGTAACCAAAGCAAGGACATGCTCTAGCAAAGTGTCCTCTCTGTCTGCATTTAAAGCATGTCAGTGGTGCCATATAACTAGGTCCCTGATGGACTCTACCGCAAGTCTGACAAGCGCTGGTTGCTGATCCTGTGCTACCGTATCCTGAACTTTGACCACTACTACTGCTAGAAGCACCTGACCTAAATCTGATAGGTCTACGAGGTCCAACACGACCATGTTTGCTACTCCTATAGACTCTCTATTGCTACCTCTGACTTTGTTATACTGAGCCTCTCTACTGACTATTGGAACCAATATGAAAAGTCAAATATAGAGTAGTCTGGAATCCTCCTAATTGAACACCCAATTGATAATAATCAGGCATAGTTCCTTGCCTGACTAATCTTAGCTCTATTTCCTTAGCCAACTCTATCACTAACTCCAGAGTAAGGCCCGTAATAGGCATTGTAACAAATGCAGAACCCAAACCAATGATGTAAGTTGTGGCAGAAAAATACTGGTCTTGCATTAAATCCTCAGTATATCTACCAAGTTGGAGAAACTCTCTAGTGTAGTCCTTGACAGATCTATCACCTTTGGTGATGCTGGTCAGTTGAAGTTTATAACTCATTCAAAGTGGCTCTGGATAGAATCTCCTTATAAATCTCTCTCTAAACTATGCCTAAGTCATCGTCATCATGTATGACTAAATCACCTAGACGAACCAATCCAACACTGGTCCCTCTACAGACAACTCGACTATTATAATCTAATGGTACTCGGTGTGAGCAGTTTGAGTCCTCGTCTCAATAGTGTACATAAATTCTAATGGATCTGACATCCTATCAAAGGCTATCCTGTCGACTCTGGCATAAAATAATACTGCCTCAGGGTGTCACAACCCAAACTAGGAGTCATGATCGGTGCTAGGGAATGAAAATTCATTTGAATTCGGAACCCGTAGCAAGCCTTAGAAAATAAAATCATACAATAATTAAATAAAAATATGACAGAATTAAAATTTTTTGAATCAATATATAATATAAATACTTCAAATCCTTCTTAATGAATATATCTTCGTATAGTAATCAAATACAAATTTTCAAAGTATATAATATCAAAATAATATAATACTCTTCCGATACAATAACACTACTACTGCAGTTTCTAGAATACAAATCAGAGTTCAAAATATACGTTTGCATAAAATGGCCAGGACCAAAGAACACCGGCGAGGAACTCTACAACTAAGGTCTAACGATATGGGATCTCCTGAAAACAAAATTGAGGGGGGTCAGACCTCACTGAATGAATTATTATACTATATATACATGCAATCTAAACCATAACAATCAGGCATTCTTATATATATATATATATATATATATATATATATATATATATATATATATATATATATATATATATATATATATATATATATATATATATACATACATTTCACATGAATGCCAAACTCTGCTTATATAAATATACAAAATGCAGAAAATGTTTGTTTTAATTCATGAAGGATCCATAGAACCCTAATAATAGCAACCCCAATCAACCGCATCATCACTCTAGCCATACAGGCTCACTTGATTCCAAATAGAACACTTATTCCAAACTGAACAGCAGACTGGCCCCGAGACACTAAGTCCACTGAGCTCCAGCAGTCTTGCTGCTCCTTGAGGTTTACCTCTGCCTCGGCCTTTATGCCTAGTGGCTCAGGAGCCTCATCTTGAAAGGACTCATCATCCTCGACCTCAATGACTGGTGGAGTGACATGCGCTCGCCTCCTCATTCTGAAAAGACAAAGGCAAAGGAATTCAGATAACGGATAACAAACAGACAACCTAATGATTACGCGAAAAACTAAATCAAGGAAAACTTATTAAAGACATACTCAAACCTAATGCACTATAGTAGTTTCAAAGAAAATAAGACTCTGAAAACCTAGGTCCACAACACTAATAACCTAGGGCTCTGATACCAACTTTTTCACGACCCAAACCGGGATTTATGACCGGCGCTAGGGAATGAGAATTCTTTCAAATCCGGAACCCACAGCAAGTCTTAAAAATAAAAAGCATGCAATAAATAATATAAAATACACCAGAATTAAAAATTTAATCAATATAAAAATAAACACTTAAATGTCATTTCATAAAATAAAAATATATTCATACAATATTTAGAGATAGGTCTCTTACTAACATAATATTCTACTGATACAATACACTACTATTGTAGTTTTCTAGCATACAATAAAACGAGCAGTGACAGGGAAGGAAAACAGAAGAAAAGAGAAGAAAAAAAAAAGAAGAAAAGGAAGAAATGGTCCATACCCGATTTGTCGTGACCCCCTTTTCTATTTTTTTTATTTTTTTATTATATATATATATACACACACATTTACAACACTTGTATATATATACAACACAACTCATGCACACCTTGCATATTAGAATAAGGATAATAACTATTAATAATAATTATTATTATAGTAACAATACTAACAACAAAAACAATAACAACAACAACAACAACAACAACAACAACAACAATAATAATAATAATAACAAATAACAATAATAATAATAACAATAAAAAAATAATACTATTTAAAATAATAATAATAATGATAATAACTTTAATATATTTAAATAATAGAACTCCAAAATAAATTATTTTACGTAAATAAAACTTTTAGAATAAAATAAATGAATAATATTCACAAATAATAGATATATATAAATAAAATTTAAATTTTTTTATTAATACTGCATATTTCAAAATAATTTTATATTATTTAAAATACAAGGTCAGTACAGTTTCAATATTTGTTGTTGTTTCTATTTCTTGATTTTTGTTAAAAATAAAAAAATAACAATAAAAATTATGAAATATATAAAAAATTATTATTGTTATCATTAATACTAGTAAAAGTAAAAAATTTATTTATGGCCTTAATTTTGTCATTAATAATGAAAAAATAATTTAAAAATTGTAAAAAATAAAAAAAATAGACAAAAAAAAAAAAAAAAAAAAACAACTCACAATCAACAACATAAATTTTTATTGATTTTTTTTGTTTTATTATTTCAGTTGTTATTGTTAGTTATTTTATTGTTGTTTTGGTTTGTTGATTTTTGTCTTTTTTTTTTTATTTTTTTTTGTTGATGTTCCAAATACATCATAAAGATTGTAAACTTGTGTAATGACCCTTTATTTTAAATTATTAAAATATATATTGAGACATGCAGTTTTAATAATATTTTAAATTTTATTTATATATTATCATTATTTATGAATAATATTCGTTATTTTACGTTAAATATTTTCTTACGTAAAATTATTTACTTGGAAGTTTTATTATTTTAAAATATTAAATTTATTTTCATTATTATTATTATTATTATTATTATTATTATTATTATATGTGCATGTGATGTGCATGTGTTGTGTGTGTATTTGTGTTAGTGTGTGTTATGTATATATATATGTATATATAAATGTGACAAGTGGTTAAAGTTAACATATATATATATATATATATATATATATATATATATATATATATATAAAGAGAGTCAAAAAGCAAAAAAAAAGGGTCAACTCTTTTTTTTTTTTTCTTTCTTCTTCTCCACCTTCTCCTTCCGTCATTTTTGTTTCTACCAGCACTGCCCGAGCTCCACCAGTGCCACCTGCAGACACCGGATACCACCCAAGCTCGCCCCACCTTCCCCTCACCTTCCCGTCGGTGCTTGGACGTCCTTAGTGGCCGAAATCCGCCAGATACCGTGGGTGTCACTATAGCATCGACGAAATTTTTTATGATTTTAGGTCGAGTTTTTGAGCTCTTTAGAATCCTCTTGACGTATACTTCTCGATTCTCAAGTCATTCCGATTTTACGACGTCCAAATTGAGTTTTCTTCAATTTTAGTTTATATTTATTTTAGGTTTTTATTTTTTTTAGCTTGTTCTTAGGAGCATACTTGGGAGACAGAAGCTAAGATGCGAGTTGTCTACCCTTACCATTTCCCTCAATGATTCCTTGTAACTATTCTTTTATTTGAATTCGTGCACGAATTCTTATAAGGGGGATGACCCTTTATTTTAAATTATTAAAATATATATTGAGATATGCAGTGTTAATAATATTTTAAATTTTATTTATATATTATCATTATTTATGAATAATATTCGTTATTTTACGTTAAATATTTTCTTACGTAAAATAATTCACTTGGAAGTTTTATTATTTTAAAATATTAAATTTATTGTCATTATTACTATTACTATTGTTATTGTTGTTGTTATTATTATTATTATTAGTATTATTATTGTATATGCATGTGATGTGCATGTGTTGTGTGTGTATTTGTGTTAGTGTGTGTTATGTATATATATATGTAAATGTGACAAGTGGTTAAAGTTATATATATATATATATATATATATATGTGTGTGTGTGTGTGTGTGTATAAAGAGTCAAAAAGCAAAAAAAAATGGGTCAACTCTTTTTTTTCCTTCCCCACTTTTCCTTTTTTTTGTCTTTCTTCTTCTTTCTTCTTCTTCACCTTTTCCTTCCACCATTTTTGTTTCTACCAGCACTATCCGAGCTCCACTAGTGCCACCGGACACCACCCAAGCTTGCCCCACCTTTTCGCTGCCGCCTGGACGTCCCTAGTTGCTAGAATCCGCCAGATACCGTGGGTGTCATTGTAGCTTCGACGAAATTTTTTATGGTTTTGGGTCGAGTTTTTGGGGTCTTTAGACTCCTCTCGACGTATACTTCTCGATTTTTAAGTTGTTTCGATTTTACAACGTCTGATTGTGAGTTTTCTTCAATTTTAGTTTATGTCTATTTTAGGTTTTTATTTTTTTTAGCTTGTTCTTGTTTGATTCTTAAGAATTCCCTTAAGTAATGTTGTTATATGCAACTTAAGCTCCCTAAATATATTTTTATTTTATTTTTTTGAATTTATTTAAATTATGGGTAATTATTGAATTTTTTAATAACTAAAAATAAATTTTTATTAATTATGTGTTATTATGAAGAATTATGTTAAATTAGTATAGTTAATTTAAATTATTAATTTTAGAAGTGAGAAAATAAATTTTAGTAATTTTGAATAATTTTTAGTAAATATTTAGGTATTATGTAATTTTTGGACTTATAGGTAAATTAGGTGTTTTTATTGAAATTATAGTTAAATAACATGTTTTAAATAATTTTTTAATAATAGAGTATTAAAATAATTTTTACTAATTATTTACTATTTTTAACTAAATAATACTAATTTTTGAAAATATATTTAAATAATAATTTTATATACTATTTTTATGATTAAATAAGTTTTTAACCATTTTTATTATATAAATAACCTATTTGAGTAATTAATAGTGAATTTTACTATTTTATGTTAAATAATTAAAAAGTCAGATTTTTATTAATATTATATAATTTATTTGAGATTTTATTTAGTTAATGTGAAAATAATTATATTAAATGTTTTTTATGTTTAAATATATTATATTTTGGTATTTTATGGATATTTATGGAATTTAATGGTTTTTATTATATTTATTATTTAATATTGATATGTGGTGAATTGTGAACTTCGGTTGGGAATTTGTGTAGTTTAGGGTCCCAACCCGAGGTGTTGAGCCCTATGTTGTAGAAGTGTGTTTTCTTACATGATTGACTCTATTTTTCAGTAGAGAGATGTTCGTTTTACAGAGGAAACTCTATCAATTTTTTGTAGAATTCTCGTAAAATGTGACATCGGGTCGATCATGAGTTTTTGTATTTTATCTGAGCTTTAATTCCTAGTTCAAGTCTTCCTTCAGAATTCTTAGAAGTATAAGTTATGAATTTATTCTGATTTTATTATTATTATTATTTATTTTTCTAGCCCCGCCAAGACTCGGCCTATTGGACCAGGCTCGTCAAGTCAGTCTTGAGGAGTGCAAACTTGTGAGTTATTATTTTATATATGCATTGCATATAGGATGCATGATATTGAGTATTCATGTTTTTAGTATGTATTTATACATGAATTGTTTTATTAGATGATTTAGTATATGTTAGGTATACTTTCAATATATTTTTGGTATATTTTGATATTTATGCAACATATATGCTTGTTATATTTTCAATATACAATTATTATATTTTTGGTATATTCATGGTTTATTTTTGGTATATGTGAGGCATATATATATCGGGTATATTTTCAGTATACATTTGGTATATTTTTTGTATATAAATGGTACATTCTCCTATAATGAATGCCATTATATGTTAATTGTGCATTTTATTATTTTTTTATTAAATATACGATTTGTTTGAAGGATATCAATATAAAATGCTATTTAGTGGGCTGCACTAGGACTGTGTACGTACTAATGCGATAGATCTTAGGATTGAATTTATGAAATCATTGGAGGTGAAATTTGATTGATTGATTTATTAAGAATTTCAATGATTGAGTAATGTGATTGCGAGAGCTCGGTTGATCTAGTGTCTCAGGGCCAATCACATTGATAGTGAGACTATGGGAACTTGGTTGACTTAGTGTCTCAGGGCCAGTCTACTGACAAAAATGGAATAAGAGAATTACCTTGGAATTAAGTGAGCCTGATGGCTAGTGAGATATTTTGATTGAGGTTGTGGATATCTAGGGTTCTATTTAATCCTTCATTTAAATAAATATTTTTGCATTTATTATATATATATATAAGCAGATTTTGGCATCTATGTGAAATGCGTGTATATGTATATTATTATATTGATGCTTGACTGTATACGATTTAGATTGTATGTATATATATTATAATAATTCACTCAATAAGGTCTGACTCCCCTCAATATTTTTTTTCAAGAGATTCTTCTTTAAACCTCACCTGTAGTGTTTTATGCCGGTCTTCTTCAACCCCTGCTAGATTATGTAATTTATTATCTAAACTCCTATCATATTATAGAAAACTGTAGTAGTAGTGTATTGTATCAGTAGTGTGTTATTTTAATATTTTGAAATTTTTATATCAGAATATTGTATCAATATTTTATTACGGTATGACATTTTAAGTATTTATTTTTATATCGATTTAAATTTTAATTCTAGCATATTTTTATTTATTTATTGTATGTGTTTTTATTTGTAAGGCTTGCTATGGGTTCCGGATTTTAAAGAATTCCCATTCCCTAGCGCCGGTCATAACTCTCGGTTTGGGTCATGATAAAGTTGGTATTAGAGCCTAGGTTATTAGTGTTGTGGACTTAAGTTTTTAGAGTCGTGTTTTGTTTGAAACTACTTGTAATAGCCATGTAATTTAAATAATATAAAATTATTTTGAGATATGCAATATTAATAAAATTTTAAATTTTATTTATATTATTATTATTATTATTATTATTATTATTTGTGAATATTATTTATTTATTTTATTCTAAAAGTTTTATTTATGTAAAATGTTTATTTTGGGAGTTCTATTATTTAAATATATTAAATTTTTTATCATTACTATTATTATTATTATTATTATTATTATTATTATTATTATTATTATTATTATTATTATTATTATTATTATTATTATTATTATTATTGTTATTGTTATTGTTATTGTTATTGTTATTGTTATTTGTTATTATTATGATTATTATTATTAATATTATTATTACTATAATAATAATTATTAATTGTTATTATACTTATTTTAATGTGCATGGTGTGCATGAGTTGTGTTATATATATATATATATATATATATATATATATATATATATATATATATATATATATATATATAAAGTAAAATTGGTCAAATTTTTGGGTCAAAAATATCCCTTCTCCCACATATTTCTTTCTCCCTCCCCTATTTCTGTCAAACCAACAGCACCACCCGCAACCTTCACTATGCGCCACCAAGCCTCACCGGGCTGCCACCACCTGTCATCACCAACCTCTTCCCTCTTCCTGCTCTACCTTCCCGTCACCTGAAGACCGTCGGACCGCCACTAGAAAGCACGGTAACAGTAGTAGCAGCAAGGGGAGCTCATTGCCGGTGATTCCATTTCTGGCCACCTCAGCTCCTCATTCCAGTGTTGATTGACTCTTTGTGGACCGGTAAGTCCATTTCCAAGCTCCATTTGAACTTGAATCCTCTCGTTTGTGAGTTTTAGCTAGATTTTAGTTTATGTCCATTTTAGGTTTTATTTTTTTAAGCTTGTTATTGTTTGATTTATGGATTTTTGCTTTGGAAATGTTGTTCATGGAAACTTAAGCTTCTCAAAATAATTTTTATGGATTTTTTTGAATTAATTTGAATTATGGGGTTTTTTTTATTTTAACATTAAAATATTGAATTTTTGATAATTATGTTAATTAGTTATTTTTAATGGAAATTTGGTTAAATTAGTGTTATTAATTTGAGTTAATAATTTTAGAATTTATAAAATAATTTTTGGTAATTTTATATAATTTTTGAGAAATTATTAATATTATGTGAATATTGGAATTACGAGTTAAATGTGTATTTTTGTTGATATTATAGTTAAATAATATATTTTGAATGATTTTAGAATTATATAGGGTATTAAAATTATTTTTTTAAAATTATTTACTATTTTTAACTAATTAATACTAATTTTTGAAAATTATATTCAAATAATATATTATTTACCATTTTGGTGATTAAATTGATGTTTTAGCTACTTTTATTATATAATTAAGCTATTTGAGTAATTAAAAGTAAATTTTACTATTATATGTTGAATTATTGAAAAATTGGATTTTTATTAATATTATATTATTATTTGAGAATTTTATTAATTGTTGTGAAAATAATTATATTTAGTGATTTAATGTTTAGATATATTATATTTTGGTATTTTATGGATATTTATGGAATTTAATGATTTTTAATAAATTTATTATTTTATATTGATTATTGGTGAATTATAAACCTCAGTTGGGAATTTGTGCAATTCGGAGTCCCAACCCAAGGTGTTGAGCTTTGTGGAATTTAGAAGTATATTTTTCTTGTAGGATCAGCTCTACTGTCAGTAGAGAGATGACCGTTTTACAGAGAAGGGTCTACCAAATTTTTGATAGAATTCTCGTAAAACATGACGTCGGGTCGATCTTGAGTCTTTGTCTGAGTTTTTTAATTCCTAGATCAAGTCTTTCTTTAGAATTCTTAGATGTATAAGTTAGAATATATTTTGATTATTATTATTATTTATTTTCTAGTTACGCTGAGATCAAGACTTATCATACCAGACCCGTCGAGTCAATCTCGAGGAGCACAAACTTGTGAGTTATTATTCTATATATGCATTGCATATAGAATGCATGAATAAGAATTTTCATATTTTCATTATATGTTTAAACATGATTATTTTATTAAATGACTTAGTATATTTTTGGTATATTTTGATATATATATATATGCAATATATATGCATGTTGTAATTTTCAATATATACCTAGTATATTTCTGGTATATTCATGGTTTATTGGAGTATATTATGGCATATATATATAATATATGTTTAGTATACATTTAGTATACTTTTAGTATATATTTGGTATATTTCTCTTTAAATGAATGCCATTATGCTTATATCATGCATTTTATTATTTTTAATAATTATAAGAATGATTTAAAGGATTGCAGTAGAACATGCTACCTAGTGGGCTACGCTAGGACTGTTGCACGATAGTGCAATAGAATTAGATCAAATATGATATTGTTATTGATATATTGGTTTTGGGAAGGGATGACTATGGATCCTCGGTTGACTGAGTGTACTTGGGGCCAGTCATGCCGGTAATGAGATTGCGGAACCTCGGTTTGCCTAGTGTACTCGGGGCCAGTCTACTACCTAAAGTTGGAAAAAAATAATACTTGGAGTTTTGATTAAGCCTATTGGCTATTGATTATTATGATCGAGGTTGCGAACTGTTAGGGTTCTGCTCCGATCCTTCAACTAAAATGATTTTATGCTTTTATTATATATATAATAAATGAATTTTTGCATCTGTGTGAAATGCCTGTATATATTTATATCTATACTGATGCTTGACCATAAATGAATTAGATTACATGTATATATATTATAACAATTCACTTAGTGAGGTTTGACTCCCCTCAATATATTTTTTTTCAGGAGATTCCTCATTATCAGACCTCAGTAGTAGATCTCTACATCGGATTTCTTCAACCCTGGCTAGATTATGTAAATTATTTATCTGAATTTTTATTGTATTCTAGGAAACTATAGTAGTAGTGTTTTGTATCAGTAGAATGTTACTTTAGTAAGAGACCTATCTCTGAATATTGTATGAACATATTTTTATTGTATGAAATGACATTTAAGTATTTATTTATATTAATTTAATTTTTAATACTGTCGTATATTTTATTTATTTATTGTATGCTTTGTATTTCTAAGGCTTGCTATGGGTTCTGGATTCAAAAGAATTCCTGTTCCCTAGCATCGGTTATGACTCCCTGGTTTGGGTCATGACACTACTGCAGTAAATTAGGTTTGATTATCTTCGATAAGTTTTTTTTGATTTAGTATTCTACGTAATCGTTAGGTTATCAGTTGAGAGGTGTTTAGTCAGGAGGATTCTAGACTACTCCGTACTCGACTTTCCATATTGGTTTTAGTAGTCAGCAGAGAGGCTCAATATAGCAGAGTCAGAGGCAACAACTGAGATATCATGGTAGTAGGAGGCATGGCCGTGGTAGACAGCGTAGGCCTATTATATTTGGTTCTTATATTTCCAGCAGTAGCAGTGGTTAGAGTTTTGGTTATGGCAGTTTGGGATTAGCAGCTAGCGCATGTCAGACTTATGGTAGAGTCCATTAGGGACCTTGTTATATGGCACCACTTACATGTTTTCGATGTAGACAGAGAAGGCATTTCGCCAGATCATGCCTATATTCTGGTTTTCAATTGCATCAGTTTCTGCAGTAGTCTATTGCCAGTGCAGCTCTAACACCTTTTCAGTTGTCGCTAGCTTAGTATCTGAGTTCGATGCAGATTATTGCCCATTAGGGGCGTGGTAGAGGTACCAGAGGGGGTGCTAAGAGTTTTGGCCAGGCTTTCACCTGTCAGCAGGGAGGTTGAGGTCAGGCTAGAGTTTTCCACCTTACCCAACAGGATGCTTAGGCATCTAATGCCGTTATTGCAGCTATTATTCTGGTATGCTACTTGGATGCTAAGGTTTTGATTGATCCGAGTGCTACACACTCTTTCATGTCCCCTGTTTTTGCTTCATTGTGTTGGCAAGCTTCGAGGATGGTTTTTCCTTTGTCTATCGCTACTCCTCTAAGCAAATCATTAGACACCGATGTTATTTTTTCTAGTTGTCCAATGTTTGTCAGAGGTAGAGAACTACGAACAAAATTGGTATTATTTGATGTGATGGAGTTCGATGTGATTCTGGGTATGGATTAGTTGTCTCAGCACTATGTCGTTATGGATTGCCGAAGTAAAGAGGTGATTTTCAGAATTCTGAATGGAGAAGAATTTAAGTTTGTGGGTGATAAGAGTTTTGCACCTCAAAATCTTATCTCCACTATCACAGCTAGGAAGATGCTAAGGAAGGGTTGTCAGGGATACTTAGCACTTATCAAAGATACTTTAGTGGAGAAGTTATCTCTCACAGATGTTCCAGTTACCTGTGAGTTTTCTGATGTTTTCCTTGAGGAGTTACCAGGTTTACCACTTCACAGAGAGATCGAGTTTTGTATAGATGTGGTCATAGGTATAACTCCTATTTTGATGCAGCCCTACAAAATGGCTCCTGCAGAGTTGAAAGAATTGAAGGAGCAGTTCCAGGATTTGTTAGATAAGGGTTTCATTAGACCTAGTTTTTTCTCTTTAGGGTGCACTAGTCTCGTTTGTGAAGAAGAAGGATGGTACCTTGAGACTGTGCATAGATTACAAAGAGCTAAATAAAGTGATAGTGAAGAACAAGTATCATCTTCCGAGGATAGATGATCTATTTGATTAGCTTCAGGGTGCACAGTTCTTTTCTAAAATTGACTTGAGGTCGGGTTATCATCAGTTGCAGATCAGTAAACCTGATGTTCCTAAAATGGAATTCCGCACTCGATATAGCCACTATGAGTTTCTGGTGATGTAATTCGGGTTGACTAATGCACCAATTGCTTTTATGGATCTGATGATGTCATGACCCAAAACAGGGGCCATGACCGGCGTTAGGGAACGGGAATTCTTTCGAATCCGAAACCCGTAGCAAGCCTAAAAATAAAATAAATCATGCAATAATAACAATAACAGTAATATATATGCAGCGGAAATAAAAATCATAAATATAATAATAACATTCTCATCTCTGGATTTAAATCAATTCTCAACTCATCACATATATATCTTTAAATACAAATCCAGTTTCAATATAATACATCTCTTTAAATAAAATACATGAAATCCCACATTTTAATTCATAACTACTGCAGTGTCTAGATTATAAAAATAAGACTCAAGTAAATAATTTACACAAAGAAGCCGGGGCAGAAGAAATCCGGCGTACAGGCCTGCTACTGAGGTCTGAAGATGTTGACTCTCTTGAAAAATAGTCAACGGAGGGGAGTCAGACCTCACTGAGTGAATTACTATAATATATATACATACACACTAAATGATAATGCATACAGTCAACAGTATATATCTAATATATATATACAGGCAATTACACACAGATGCAATAAAATCATTTTTATATATTTTATCTGAAAATCATCTTTTATGAAGGATCAAATAGAACCCTAGAATATCGCAACCTCGAAAATAGTGTTAGACAACACTCTAGCCATACAGGCTCACTTATTCCAAAATATATCCACTTAATCCATTTAGACAGTAGACTGGCCCCGAGACACTAAGTCAACCGAGCTCCAGCAATCTGACTGCCTGTGTGATTGGCCCCGAGACACTTGGTTAACCGAGCTCCAGCAATCACACCCCCAAACCATATCTCACACATCAAATAATCATAACCAATCAATATCCGCAAATGGTTAGTAATATAGCCTAAATACTATAGGCATACCGGTACGTACTCGGTCCTAGTACTGCCCACTAGGTAGCACGTTCTATCGATATCCTTCATCATTAATAATATAAAACATTCATTCACAAAAATAAATGATGCATGAAGTTCAATAAAATATCAACATAAACCATATATATACTAGAAATATACCAAAAATAAACCAGGTATATTTCGAGTATATATACGTCAAATAAATTCAATCAAATTATAAATTAAACTAGAAATATATTTAAAAACATTTTAAATATATTTTATTTACAAAACATGCATATAATTTAATATAAACCAAAAATATACTTAAATACAAATCATATTATTTATGCATTTTAATCAAAATAAAACATATATTTCTAAATCATGCATCCTAAGCATATATATATAGTATAGTAACTCACCTAGTGCGCTCCACGAGATGGATCCGACGGGCCTGGACCACTAGCCCTCGGTCTCGACGCAACTAAACAAGCAATAAATAACCGACATCAGAATAAACCTAATAGAAATCCTAGAATTCGATCTAGAGTATTAAACACAGAATTAGAAATTAGGGTTCGACTGGATATCACGTTTTACGAGAATTCTACCGAAAATTCGACAGAACCTCCCCTGTAAAACGGACATCTCTCTACTCAAAAGAGTAGAGTCGACCCTGCAAAGAAATACACTTTGAAATTCAAACACAAAACACACCCAAAACCCCTCGGTCGGACTCCAGACTACAATCTACCGACCGGGGTCTACAAACACAGAACAATTCCAGAAATACAAAAAATACCCTTATAACATAGAAATTCATTTTATAAGTAGAAATTACATAATTAACCTTTAAACATAGTAAAAACCGATAAAAACTCATTTTATTAGAAAAACCGTATATTATATATATAATTGAAAATAATTCACGAAAAATAGTTTTAATTAGATAAAAATACCAAATAATTTATAGAAATCATTTTTATACCTTAAATAACTATTAAAACCAATTAAATAATTTAGGGTAAAATTACCAAAATACCCCTATATATATAAATATACTTAAATTACTTCAAAAATTCACCAAAAATAGTATAATTATCCAAAATTAATTTTCTCAACATATTTATCAATAATATTAATAATTAAACCCAATTATCCAATTAAATTCAAATAAAAACACATTTAACCCTAATTTTCCAAAATTCCATAAACTTCAATAATTCAAAATAAATACTTAGAAATTCATAAAAATTCCAAATAAATTCCTATAATTCATTTCAACACCTAATTTAACCATAAAACACAATTTCATAATTTAAATAATTAATTTCCAAAAATTAGAAAATAATATTAAAATATTCAAAAATACCCAAAAATCCAAAAAATCTCCAAAAATTCCACAAAAATTCATACATGTATATTAAGCTACTAGTATCAACATTTGTGAAGGGAGTTTTCATGAATCAATCAATTCGAAGCTCAAAAAATTCAAAAACCCTAATAGGCCGAAATTGAAAATTCGAAACCTAAGCAATTCTAGACCATTTAAGCTCAAACCAAAGTTAGAATCACACTCATCGGAGCTCAAGGAGAAGAAAGAGACCGGCGGTGTTGAAAATGGTGGCCGGAATCGGCGTGATCGACGGTGAAGAGAAGTTCGGCTTCTCCGGCCAAAACCGACTTCCAGGCGCTGGAATCCGCTGCTACAGGCGGCGAGGAAGGCTGGGGAAGGTGGTGGCACACCGGACGACACTCTCACGGCACGGCAGGCATCCGGACGGCGAAGGGAATGTGATCGGGGAAGAAGGAGGCTCGGGGGCAGTTTTGTAATTTTCCAAAGTTTGATTTTTTTGATATATAATGTGTATATATATATAGATTATACTATATATTAAAATAATATTAAATCACACACATTAAATATACACCACACACATAAAATTTAATATTTTAATAATTTATACTAAATAAAAATAATTAAATAATAATAAAACTAATAAATAATTAATAAAATATTAGGGTAATATTAAACCCTAATTAATAAATAATTACATATATACACGGTGTTTAATATTTTAAAAATACATATGAGTTCATGCAAGTCCGAAAATATATATAAAATAATTAATAATAAATTATTTACGTGAAAATTTCCCCGAAAATGCAAGTCCCGGGAAAATTTTACGTAAAGCACTGTAAATAAGACAGTAATTAAAATAAGTTTTAAATACATAACAACTCATAAAAATATCATATAATATACAGAAATTATTAACACTGCATATCCCGATACAGTGTAAAAAAAAAATATTTTAAGAACACGGGATATTACAGTCTTCCCCCTTTACAAGAATTCGTCCCCGAATTCCAGAAAACAGGATCAAGAAGGAAAGAGATACGGGTAAGAAGCTCGCATCTCAGCTTCAGTCTCCCATGTATGCTCCTCAACTTTATCGCTACGCCACAGAACCTTGACCATCGGAATCTGCTTCGATCGCAACTGTCGAACTTGATAATCAACGATCGCCACAGGTTCTTCCATAAACGTAAAATCTTCACTCACTTCTACACTGTCGGGCTGCAACACGTGTGAAGGATCTGAGATATACTTCCTCAACATCAAGATATGAAATACTAGATGCACCTGTGACATACTCGGAGGCAAATCCAACCGATATGCAATAGTGCCAACTCTCTTCAGAATCTCAAACGGTCCAATGTATCTCGGTGCTAACTTACCCTTCCTGCCAAATCTCATCACACCCTTCATCGGAGATACTTTCAGAAAAATGAAATCTCCAACCTGAAACTCCACATCTCTGCACCTAGGATCCGCATAACTCTTCTGTCTGCTAACTGCTGTCTCTAATCTGCGCTTAATCACGGTGACTTTCTCTGCAGCATCCTGAACCATCTCAGGTCCAGTCAAAGCTCTCTCACCAATCTCATCCCAACTCAGAGGGGATCTACACTTCCTTCCATACAAAGCCTCATACGGTGCCATGCCAATACTGCTATGGTAGCTGTTATTATATGCAAACTCAACAAGTGACAAATGATCATCCCAGCTACCTCCCAAATCCAAGACACACATCCTCAACATATCTTCCAGTGTCTGTATCATCCTCTCAGACTGGCCATCTGTCTGAGGATGAAAAGTAGTACTGAAATCCAACCTAGTGCCCATCGCTTCCTACAACTTCTGCCAAAAATGAGAAGTAAACACCGAACCTTTATCTGACACAATGGACACAGGTACTCCATGAAGGCACACAATATGCTTCACGTACAACTTCGCCAATCTAGCTATAGAATAAGTGGCTTTCACAGGCAAGAAATGTGCAGACTTCATCAACCTATCTACAATCACCCAGATGGAATCGTATCCATCCTTCGAACGAGGTAAACCGACCACAAAATCCATAGCTATCCTTTCCCACTTCCACTCGGGAATAGGAAGAGGCTGAAGCTTCCCAGAAGGTTTCTGATGTTCGGCTTTCACTTGCTGACACGTCAAACACTTAGCAACATAATCAGTGACATCTTTCTTCAATCTATCCCACCAGTATAGATCTCTGATACTGTGGTACATCTTAGTAACACCCGGATGTACGCTATAAGCTGTAGAATGTGCTTCCTCTAAAATCTCCTCTCTCAAATCATCCACATCGGGAACGCACAATCTACCACTGATCCACAACACACCATCATCATCGAGTGTGAAATCAGTGAACTTCCCTGCTCTGACATTCTCTGCAAGCTCTTCCAGAATAGGATCTTGGCTCTGAGCTGCTTTAATCCTATCCCTCAGTACAGATCATACTCTAAACTGAGCTAGCAGTCCACCTGATCTATTAATCTTCATCATCAGACCTTGATCCACCAGCAAATGCAACTCCTAGATCAATGGTCTCCTCTCAACACTGATGTGAGCAAGACTACCTGAGGACTTCCTACTCAAGGCATCTGCTACCATATTAGCTTTACCCGGATGATATAAGATCTCACAATCATAATCCTTCAACAATTCTAACCATCTTCTCTACCTCAAATTCAGATCTCACTGCTGAAAAATGTACTTAAGGCTCTTGTGATCAGTAAATATCTCACAAGTCACCCCGTACAGATAATGTCTCAAAATCTTCAAAGCAAAGATCACTGCAGCCATCTCCAGGTCATGTGTAGGATAGTTCTGCTCATGCTTCTTCAACTGCCTTGAAGCATAGGCTATCACCCTTCCATTCTGCATCAACACACAACCAAGACCAATTCTAGAAGCATCACAGTAAACTGTGAACTTATCCACACTATTAGGCAAAGCTAACACTGGCACTGTGGTCAACTTCTCCTTCAACAATTGAAAACTATTCTCACAAGCTTTTGACCACTCGAATCTAACATTCTTCTGAGTCAAGCGAGTCATAGGGGCTGCTATCCTGGAAAAATCCTGCACAAACCGCCTATAATACCCGGCTAAACCCAGAAAACTCCGAATCTCTGTAACAGAAGTAGGTCTAGGCCATTCAGATACTGCCTCAATCTTCTGTGGATCAACCTGAATACCTTCTTTAGACACTATATGTCCAAGAAAAGAAATACTCTCCATCCAGAAATCACACTTCGAGAATTTAGCATAAAGCTGATGATCTCTCAATGTCTGTAGTACAATCCTCAAGTGATATACATGCTCCTCCATACTCCTCGAATATACCAGTATATCATCAATGAAGACTACTACAAACTGATCCACATACGGTCTGAATACCCTGTTCATCAAGTCCATAAAAGTTGCTGATACATTAGTCAAACCAAAAGACATCACCAGAAACTCATAATGGCCATATCGAGTACGGAACGCTGTCTTAGGAATATCGGATTCACTGATACGCAACTGATGATAACCCGACCTCAAATCGACCTTAGAAAAGAACTGTGCACCCTATAGCTGATCAAAAAAATCATCAATCCTCGAGAGAGGATACTTGTTCTTCACTGTCACCTTATTCAGCTCTCTGTAGTCAATGCACAGTCTCAGGGTACCATCATTCTTCTTCATAAACAGGACTGGTGCACCCCAAGGAGAAACACTGGGTCTTACGAAACCTTTATCCAACAACTCTTGCAACTGCTCCTTCAACTCTTTTAACTCTGCAGGAGCCATTCGATAGGGTGGCATAGATATAGGAGTAGTACCTGGAACCACATCTATACAGAACTCAATCTCTCTATGAGGTGGTAAACCTGGCAACTCCTCGGGAAAAACATCAGGAAACTCACAAGCAACAGGAACATCTGTGAGTGATAACTTCTCCACTGACGTATCCCTGACCAATGCCAAATATCCCTGACAACCTTTCTTCAAAAACTTCCTAACCGTAATAACAGAAATAAGATTCTGAGGTGCTGAACTCCTATCACCAACAAACTTAAAATCTTTTTGACCAGGATTCTAAAAGTCACCTCCTTATTCCTGCAATCTACCACGGTGAAGTGCTGAGATAACCAATCCATTCCCAGAATAACATCAAACTCCATCACATCCAACAACATCAAATCAGCGGGTAATTCTCTATCTCCCACGAGAACTGGATAACCATAAAGAATAATATCGGTGTCTAAGGAATCGCTCAGAGGAGTGGCAACGGACAAAGGAAAAGCCATCCTCGAAGCTTGGCAATAAGATTTAGAAGCAAAAACAGGAGAAATGAATGAATGCGTGGCACTCGGATCAAACAAAACCCATGCATCCAAGTAATAAACAGAAACAATACCTGCCACGACTGCATTAGATGCCTGAGCATCCTGCTGAGTGAGATGGAAAACTCTGGCTTGACCTCGACCTCCCTGCTGACTGGTAGAAGCCTGGCCAACACCTCTAGCACCTCCTCTAGTACCTCTACCATGACTCTGCTATGGGATAAACTGAGTGGAACTCTGATGCTGAGCTGGTGGTAACTGAAATGGCATGGGTGCAGCACTAACAATCGATTGCTGTGGGAATCGCGGAATCTGCTGTTGTTGATACCCGAAATAAGGACACGATCTGGAAAAATGTCATGTCTGCCCGCATCTGAAGCATATCAATGGTGTCAGATAACACGATCCCTGATGGACTCTACCACAAGTCTGGCAAACACTGGCCGCTGATCCAGAACTACGACCAATGCTGCTGCTCGAAGCACCTGACCCAAATCTGAACGATCTACACTGACCTCCATGGCCATGTCTACTGCTCCGATGCACTCGCTGCTGCTGTCTCTGACTCTGCTGTGTTGGACCTCGCTGCTGACTACTCGAACCAACATGAAAACTCGAATACGGAGTAGCCTGCAATCCACTCGACTGAACTCCTAGCTGGTAATAATTAGGCATCGCTCCTTGCCTAACTAACCTCAGCTCAATCTCCTTGGCTAACTCGATCACAGACTCCAGAGTAAGACCTGCTGTAGGCATACCAGCAAAAGCTGAACCCAAACCAGTAACGTACGTAGTGACTGTAAAATACTAATCTCGCATCAGATCCTCAGCATATCTACCCAGACGAAGAAATTCTTGGGTATACTCCTCTACAGATCGATCTCCACGAGAAATATTGGTCAATCGAAGACGATAACTCAAACGAAAAGGCTCTGGACAGAATCTCCTCATAAATCGCTCTCGAAACTGAGCCCATGTCATCGTCATCATGTAAGGCTGGATCATCTGAATGAACCAATCTAGAGCTGGTCCCTCGACAGACAACTCAACGATCATGATCCGCTGGTACTCGGTATGAGCAGTCCGAGTCCTAGTCTCAATCACATGCAGAAAGTCTAATGGATCGGAAGTACCATCGAACGCAATCCTGCCAACTCGAGCATAGAACAAAGTTGCCTCAGGGTCAGACATACCCTGCTGATAGGCAGGCTGAACAACTGGAGGAACAGGAACATCAAACTCAGGCTCTACAGGCTCCTCGTCCTGTAACTCTCTCTGCCTACGGCGACCTGCCGCTCCTCGAGGTCTACCTCTGCCACGACCTCTACGTCTAATTGGCTGCTCAGGAGGTAAAACCTCATCATGAAAAGAATCATCATCCTCGGCCTCAACGACCGGTGGAGCGACACGCGCTCACCACCTCAGACTGAAAAGACAAACGGAAAGATTCAAACAAAACAAGCAACAGAGGAATAACGCAGAAAACTAAGGCAAGGAATACTTATCAAGACATACTCGAACCTAATACACTGCAGTAGTTCAACAGAAAACACAACTCTGAAAACTAGGGCCACGACTCACATAACTAAGCCCTGCCATAGAACTCCGCTCTGATACCAACTTTGTCACGACCCAAAACAGGGGCCATGACCGGCACTAGGGAATGGGAATTCTTTCGAATCCGAAACCCGTAGCAAGCCTAAAAATAAAATAAATCATGCAATAATAACAATAACAGAAATATATATGCAGCGGAAATAAAAATCATAAATATAATAATAACATTCTCATCTCTGGATTTAAATCAATTCTCAACTCATCACATATATATCTTTAAATACAAATCCAGTTTCAATATAATACATCTCTTTAAATAAAATACATGAAATCCCACATTTTAATTCACAACTACTGCAGTGTCTAGATTATAAAAATAAGACTCAAGTAAATAATTTACACAAAGAAGCCGGGGCAGAAGAAATCCGGCGTACAGGCCTGCTACTGAGGTCTGAAGATGTTGACTCTCTTGAAAAATAGTCAACGGAGGGGAGTCAGACCTCATTGAGTGAATTACTATAATATATATACATACACACTAAATGATAATGCATACAATCAACAGTATATATCTAATATATATATATACAGGCAATTACACACAGATGCAATAAAATCATTTTTATATATTTTATCTGAAAATCATCTTTTATGAAGGATCAAATAGAACCCTAGAATATCGCAACCTCGAAAATAGTGTTAGACAACACTCTAGCCATACAGGCTCACTTATTCCAAAATATATCCACTTAATCCATTTAGACAGTAGACTGGCCCCGAGACACTAAGTCAACCGAGCTCCAGCAGTCTGACTGCCTGTGTGATTGGCCCCGAGACACTTGGTCAACCGAGCTCCAGCAATCACACCCCCAAACCATATCTCACACATCAAATAATCATAACCAATCAATATCCGCAAATGGTTAGTAATATAGCCTAAATACTATAGGCATACCGGTACGTACTCGGTCCTAGTGCTGCCCATTAGGTAGCACGTTCTATCGATATCCTTCATCATTAATAATATAAAACATTCATTCACAAAAATAAATGATGCATGAAGTTCAATAAAATATCAACATAAACCATATATATACTAGAAATATACCAAAAATAAACCAGGTATATTTCGAGTATATATACGTCAAATAAATTCAATCAAATTATAAATTAAACTAGAAATATATTTAAAAATATTTTAAATATATTTTATTTATAAAACATGCATATAATTTAATATATATCAAAAATAAACCAAAAATATACTTAAATACAAATCATATTATTTATGCATTTTAATCAAAATAAAACATATATTTCTAAATCATGCATCCTAAGCATATATATATAGTATAGTAACTCACCTAGTGCGCTCCACGAGATGGATCCGACGGGCCTGGACCACTAGCCCTCGGTCTCGGCGCAACTAAACAAGCAATAAATAACCGACATCAGAATAAACCTAATAGAAATCCTGGAATTCGATCTAGAGTATTAAACACAGAATTAGAAATTAGGGTTCAACTGGATATCACGTTTTACGAGAATTCTATCGAAAATCTAGCAGAACCTCCCCTGTAAAACGGACATCTCTCTACTCAAAAGAGTAGAGTCGACCCTGCAAGGAAATACACTTCGAAATTCAAACACAAAATACACCCAAAACCCCTCGGTCGGACTCCAGACTACAATCTACCGACCGGGGTCCACAAACACAGAACAATTCCAGAAATACCAAAAATACCCTTATAACATAGAAATTCATTTTATAAGTAGAAATTACATAATTAACCTTTAAACACAGTAAAAACTGATAAAAACTCATTTTATTAGAAAAATCGTATATTATATATATAATTGAAAATAATTCACGAAAAATAGTTTTAATTAGTTAAAAATACCAAATAATTTATAGAAATCATTTTTATACCTTAAATAACTATTAAAACCAATTAAATTACATTTTTAGCCAATTTAGGGTAAAATTACCAAAATACCCCTATATATATAAATATACTTAAATTACTTCAAAAATTCACCAAAAATAGTATAATTATCCAAAATTAATTTTCTCAACATATTTATTAATAATATCAATATTAAACCCAATTATCCAATTAAATTCAAATAAAAACACATTTAACCCTAATTTTCCAAAATTCCATAAACTTCAATAATTCAAAATAAATACTTAGAAATTCATAAAAACTCCAAATAAATTCCTATAATTCATTTCAACACCTAATTTAACCATAAAACACAATTTCATAATTTAAATAATTAATTTCCAAAAATTAGAAAATAATATTAAAATATTCAAAAATACCCAAAAATCCAAAAAATCTCCAAAAATTCCACAAAAATTCATTCATGTAGATTAAGCTGCTGGGATCAACATTTTTGAAGGGATTTTTCATGAATCAATCAATTCGAAGCTCAAAAAATTCAAAAACCCTAATAGGCCAAAATTGAAAATTCGAAACCTAAGCAATTCTAGACCATTTAAGCTCAAACCAAAGTTAGAATCACACTCATCGGAGCTCAAGGAGAAGAAAGAGACCGACGGTGTCGAAAATGGTGGCCGAAATCGACGTGATCGACGGTGAAGAGAAGTTCGGCTTCTCTGGCCAAAACCAACTTCCAGGCACTGGAATCTGCTGCTACAGGCGGCGAGGAAGGCTGGGGAAGGTGGTGGCACATCGGACGGCACTCTCACGGCAAGGTAACGACACGGCAGGCATCCAGACGGCGAAGGGAATGTGATAAGGGAAGAAGGAGGCTCGAGGGCAGTTTTGTAATTTTCCAAAGTTTGATTTTTTTGATATATAATGTGTATATATATATATAGATTATACTATATATTAAAATAATATTAAATCACACACATCAAATATACACCAAACACATAAAATTTAATATTTTAATAATTTATACTAAATAAAAATAATTAAATAACAATAAAACTAATAAATAATTAATAAAATATTAGGGTAATATTAAACCCTAATTAATAAATAATTACATATATACATGGTGTTTAATATTTTAAAAATACGTATGAGTTCATGCAAGTCCGAAAATATATATAAAATAATTAATAATAAATTATTTACGTGAAAATTTCCCCGAAAATGCAAGTCCCGGGAAAATTTTACGTAAAGCACTGTAAATAAGACACAGTAATTAAAATAGGTTTTAAATACATAACAACTCATAAAAATATCATATAATATACAGAAATTATTAACACTACATATCCCGATACAGTGTAAAAAAAAATATTTTAAAAACACGGGATATTACAGATGAACAGGGTATTCAGACTATATGTAGATCAGTTTGTGGTAGTCTTCATTGATGATATACTGGTGTATTCGAAGAGTATGGAGGAGCACGTATATCACTTGAGGATAGTACTACAGACACTGAGAGAACATCAGCTTTATACTAAATTCTTGAAGTGCGATTTCTGGTTAAAGAGTGTTGCGTTCCTTGGGCACATAGTGTCTAAAGATGGTATCTAGGTTGATCCACAGAAGATAGAGGCAATGTCTGAGTGGCCCAAACTAACGACAGTCACGGAGATTTGGAGTTTTCTAGATTTGGCTGGGTATTATAGGAGGTTTGTGTAGGATTTTTCTAGAATTGCAGCTCTTATGACTCACTTAACTCAAAAGAATGTGAAGTTTATGTGGTTAGATGCTTATGAGAATAGTTTTCAGTTACTGAAGGAGAAGTTGACCACAACTCCAGTTTTAGCTTTGCTTATTGGAGTAGATAAGTTCACTGTGTATTGCGATGCCTTTAAAGTCAACCTAGGTTGTGTGTTAATGTAGAATGGTAGGGTGATAGCTTATGCTTTGAGGTAGTTGAAGAAGCATGAATAGAATTATCCTACTCACAACCAAGAGATGCCTGCAGTGATCTTTGCTCTCAAGATTTGGAGACATTATTTATACGGGGTGACTTATAAGAATTTCACATATCACAAGAGCCTTAAGTACATTTTCCAGCAGAGAGATAAGAATATGAGGCAGAGGAGATAGTTAGAACTCCTGAAGGACTATGATTGTGAAATTCTTTATCATCCAGACAAGGCTAATGTGGTAGCGGATACCTTGAATATGAAGTCCTCAGGTAGTCTTGCTCACATTAGTGTGGAGAGGAGACCTTTGATCTAAGAGTTACATGAATTGGTGGATTAAGGTCTGATGATGAAGATTAGTAGGTTAGGAGGATTGTTAGCTTAGTTCAGAGTTCGATCGGTATTGAGAGATAGGATTAAGGTAGCTGAGGGCTGAGATCCTATTTTAGCAGAGCTTGAGGCGAATGTTCGTGTAGAGAAGTTCACCGATTTCACACTTGATGATGAAGGTGTTTTATGGATTAGTGGAAGATTATACATTCTTGATGTGGATAATTTGAGAGAAGAGATCCTTAAGGAAGCATATTCTATAGCCTACAGTGTACATCCAGGTGTCACTAAGATGTACCATATCATCAGAGACTTGTATTGGTGGGATGGACTAAAGAAGGATGTAGCTAATTATGTTTCTAAGTGCTTGACTTGTTAGTAGGTGAAAGCTGAACATCAGAAGCCTTCTAGGAAGCTTCATCCACTTTCGATCCCTGAGTGGAAATGGGAGAGAATTGCTATGGATTTTATGATTGGGTTACCTTGTTCTAAGGATAGATATGATTTCATCTGGGTGATTGTGGATAGGTTAACCAAGTTTGCTCACTTCTTGCCTGTTAAAGCCATTTATTATGTAGCTAAATTGGCAAAGCTATATGTTAAACATATTGTGTGCCTTCATGGAGTACCTATGTCCATTGTATCTGATAGAGGTTTAGTGTTTACCTCTCAGTTTTAGCAGAAGTTATAGGAAGTAATGGGCACCAGGCTTGATTTCAATACTGCTTTTCACCCTCAGACAGATGGTCAGTCTGAGAGGACAATCCAGACACTTGAGGATATACTGAGAATGTGTGTATTGGATCTTAGAGGTAGCTGAGATTTGTTGCTCGTAGAGTTTGCATATAATAACAGCTACCAGAGCAGTATTGGGATGGCACCATATGAGGCTTTGTACGGAAGGAAGTGTAGATCCCCTTTGAGTTGGGATGAGATTGGAGAGAGAGCATTGACTAGACCTGAGATGGTTTAGGATGTCGCTGAGAAGGTTGTTATGATCAGAAGGAGATTAAAGACCACGACTAGTATACAGAAGAGTTATGCGAATCCGAGACGCAGAGATGTGGAATTTCAAGTTGGAAACTATGTGTTTCTAAAAGTTTCTCCGATGAAAGGTATGATGAGATTTGGTAAGAAAGGGAAGTTAGCACCAATATATATTGGACCGTTCGAGATTTTGGAGAGAGTGGGCATAGTTGCATATCGGTTAGCTTTGCCTTCGAATTTATCTTAAGTGCATCCAGTGTTCTATATCTCGATGCTGAGGAAATATATCCCAAACCCTTCGCATGTGTTACAGCCTAATAGTACGGAAGTGAACGAAAACCTGACATACAAGGAGGAGCTAGTTGCAATAGTAGATTATCAAGTTCGTTAGTTGCGATCCAAGCATATTTTAATGGTTAAGGTGTTGTGGTGGAGCAATAACGTGGAGGAGCATACTTGGGAGATAGAAGCTGAGATACGAGTTGCCTACCCTTACCTTTTCCCTCGATGATTCCTTGTTTCTGTTCTTTTATTTGAATTCGTGGACGAATTATTATAAGGAGGGAAGATTGTAATGACCCTTTATTTTAAATTATTAAAATATATATTAAGACATGCAATGTTAATAATATTTTAAATTTTATTTATATATTATCATTATTTATGAATAATCTTCGTTATTTTACGTTAAATATTTTCTTATGTAAAATAATTTATTTGGAAGTTTTATTATTTTAAAATATTAAATTTATTGTCATTATTATTATTATTATTATTATTATTATTATTATATATGCATGTGATGTGCATGTGTTGTGTGTGTCTTTGTGTTAGTGTGTGTTATTTATATATATATGTATATATAAATGTGACAAGTGGTTAAGGTTAATATATATATATATATATATATATAAAGAGAGTTAAAAAGTAAAAAAAAACGGGTCAACTCTTTTTTTCCCTTCCCCACTTTTCCTTTTTTTTTTTCTTTCTTCTTCTTCACTTTCTCCTTCTGCCATTTTTGTTTCTACCAGCACTTTTCAAGCTCCACCAGCACCACCTGTAGCCACTGGACACCACCCAAGCTCGCACCACCTTCCCGTCGCCGCTTGGATGTCCCTAGTCGCCAGAATCCGTCGGATACCGTGGGTGTCACTGTAACACCAACAAAATTTTTTATGGTTTTGGGTTGAGTTTTTGGGCTCTTTAGACTCCTCTCGATATGTTATGACCCGATATTTTAAATTATAAAAATATATTTTGGGACATGCAGTATTAATAATTTTAACGTTTAACTTTATATTATTATCGTTAATTACTATTGTTAATTATGTATTTTATTTTAAGAGAATTATTTACGTAAAATATATTTTTAGAAGTTTATTATTTAAATATTAGGGTTAATATTATTGGTGTTACTTTTTAATATTATTATTTTAAGTACCCTATTATTATTATTTTTGTTGTTTGATATTATTGTGAGCATTATTTTTATTATTAAATTATTTAAATAGTATTATTATTATTATTATTGTTATTGTTAAGTTTTATTATTATGAGTATTTTTATTATTATATTGCTCTACTATTATTATTAATATTATTATTTGTCAATATTACATTATTTTATTTTATTAGTACATGTGTATGACATGTGTGTGTGTGTGTGTGTGTGTGTGTGTGTGTATATATATATATATATATATGTATAAAGAAGAAAACTTATAGAAACCATCTCCCTCCCCTGCGTTCTGTCCCATTCCCGTACTGTCACTGTGCGTGACCCACCTGCACGACCACACCCCTACCACCGGACGACCACCAGCATCTCCCCCTTCCACTGGACGTCAACGATTACTGGAGAAGGCCGTCTGAAGCCATTGAAGTCGCGAAGTAGTAGTAACGACAGCCTCCAATCCTCTTGTCGCGACGCCCAGCTCCACCACCACCACCTACTACTGTCACCGGAGGTAGCAGCAACTTCGGCACTTACAGCAGTAGCCCTTCCTTTGCCCTTGATCTCAGTCTTAGGTGTGTTAATGGGTTAAGGGTAGTTAGATCTTGGTTGTTAGGTGGTTGATTGTAGTTAGTTTTTGGGTTGATTTTGGGTTTTTGTTAATTTAAATATTATTTGTTTAAATTATTCAAAATTTATTTTAATTATTTGATTAATTTTGGGTTGATCTATATATATATTAGTTTATCTAAATTATTTTGGTTAAATTTTGATTATTTTATTATTAATTATTGAATTTTTGTTAATTAATTATTTTAATTATGAATTTTGGTTAATTTAGTGTTATTATATGTTGATGTTAATCTTAGTGTTGAGAAAATAATTTTTGAGAATATTACATAATTTTTAATAATATTTTTGTATTATGTATATATTGGAATTTTGGATTAAAGTTATATTTTTGTTGAAAATATTGGTTAATTATATGTTTTTAGTAATGTTAGAATATTATATATTGATAAAATAATTTTTGTGATTTTATATAATTTTTGAGGAAATTATTTATTGTAATATCCCGAATTTTTAAATATTTTTATATTGCATCGGGATATGCAGTGTTAATGATTTTTGTAAATATATTTATTATATTTTATGAGTTTTTTGTTTGTTTAAAGCTAATTTTAATTATTTTATATTATTTTAAGTACTTTACGTAAAATTTTCCCGGGAATTGTATTTTCAGAAAAATTGACACGTAAATAATTTAATACTATTTATTTTGACAGTTTTATGAATTTTCATGAACTCATATATAATTTTAAAGTGCTAAAATAAATTGTATATGTGTGTACTTATTTAAATTAATTAGAGCTTAATTAATTTCCTTAATTTTATTATTTAATTTTTGTATTAATTAATTAATTTTAAGTTTATAAATTATTAAACATATTAAAATATGTGTGTGGTGTATATTTAATGTGTGTGAAATTTTATATTATTATAATATATAGTGTGAATATATATATATATACATATATACATAATTTTTTTTAATCAAAAACCAAAACTTCCCTTTATTTATAGAATTACCACTCTTCTTCTCCAAATGCCCATCACCATATTTCTTCCATTTTCAGCCTCTTTCAAACTGATTTTCTTGCTGTTACTATACTCCTCAGCCTTCCTCCTCCACCTCCAGCCATTTCCACTACCTGAAACACTCTTTTCCGATGAGTTTTGACCGGATTTTCATCAAGAAGCCAAAAATCGATTTAGCTCCGACTAAACACTTTCCGGCCACCAAATTTGATGCTGTCAGTCTCTATCTTCTCCTTGAGCTCTGGTGAGTGTGATTCCAAGCTTTGTTTCACTTGATTTGGTCTAGAATTGCTTAGGTTTCAATTTCTTCAAATCAGCCATTTTGGGTTTCAAATTTTTTTTAGCTTTAATTTGATGATTCATGAAAAATTCCTTCACAAACTTTGTTTCTGGAAGCTTAATCTACATGCTGTAATATTTTTAGAATTTTTAGAATTTATTTTAATTTTTGTGAATTTTTTGATTATTTTATTATTATTTTCTAATTTTCGAAAATTAATCAATTAAATTATGAAATTGTGTTTTATGGTGATTATAGGAGTTGAAATGAATTATAGAAATTTATTTGTAATTTTTGTGAATTTTTATGTATTTATTTGGAATTTATTAAGTTTATGTAATTTTGAGAAATAGGGTTAATAATGTGTTTAATTGAACTAAATTGGTAAATTGAGTATGTTTATTGATATTATTGAATTATATGTTGAGAAATTAATTTTTGAGTAATTATATAATTTTTGGTGAATTTTTGAAAATTTATAGTGAATATATATATATATATATAGGAGTATTTTGGTAATTTTACACTAAATTGGTTAAAAATGTAATTAAATTGGTTTTAAAAGTTATTTAGGGTATAAAAATAATTTCTGCAAATTTTTAGTATTTTTAACTAATTAAAACTATTTTTTGTAAATTATTTTCAAATTATATATAATATACTATTTTTCTAAATAAATAGGTTTTTATTGATTTTTAGTATGTTTTAGGGTTAATTACGTAACTTGGATTTGTAAAATGTATTTTTATTATATAAGAGCATTTTCGGTATTTTATAATTATTTTGTAAATTGTGAACCTCGGTCGGTGAATTGTAGTTTGGAGACCGACCGAGGGATTGTGGTTGTAATTCTGTGTTTATTCCAAAGTGTATTTCTTTGCAGGACCGGCTCTACTTTTTGAGTAGAGAGATGTCCGTTTTACAGGGGAGGTTCTGCCGGATTTTCGATAGAATTCTCGTAAAACGTGATATCCGGTCAAATTCCTATTCTAATTTTGTGTCTAAAATTCTAGATCGAGTCTTTAGAATTTTCGTTAAATTTATTCTGATTTCATGTTGTCATTTGTTTGTCTAGCTGCGCCACGACCGAGGCCTAATGGATCAGGCCCGCCGAGTTTGTCTCGTGGAGCGCTAACATGTGAGTTATTATACTGTATATATATGCACTGCATATAGGGTGCATTATTTAGAATTTTTCATTTTCATTGTATGTTTTAAAAATGATTTAAATTTTAATATTTTTGGTATATCTAGGGTTGCATTTTTATATATATGCATATTAAATAATTATGCATGTTAGTTTGATATATGCACATTAAACAATTAGGTTTAGGTTTAATACATTTGAGGAATATACACATATTTTAAAATGTACACTTAGACATAATTATTTTATTAAATGATTAGCATACTTTAGGTATAGTTTCAGTAGATTTTAGATTTATTCTTAAATAATTGCATGTTAAATTATAAACCTATACTTAAATTATTTTTAAGTTTATTTTTGGTATATTTTTGATTTATTTCCAAATAAACAAATGTTTTATTATTAAATTAAACATAGCACATTAGTGGTATATTTAGGGTTTATTTTTGATATATGCATGCTAGATAATTAGGTTTATTTTTAGTATATTTGTGAATATATGTTAAACACAAACACGTATTTAAATGAATATTTATACATAAATGTTTTATTAAATGATTTGTGTACTTAGGGTATATCTTTTGCATATTTAAGTATATTTTTAAGATAATGCATGTTATATTATTGTTACTCGTTTAAATTGTTTTTAACTATATTAATGATTTATCTTTAGTTTATTTCGTATTTTATTTGACACACACACACACACACACACACATATATATATATATATATATATATACCTGAAAAATACTAGGTATATTTTTGGTATATATATATATATGGTTGTTTTTATTATTATGAATATTGTTCTACATTAATTATTTTCTGAATGAATGATTTATTTAAAGTGAAGGATATCAATAGAACGTGCTTCCTAGTGGGCAGCATTAGAACCGTATACGTACCGGTACGATAGATAAGGATTGAGTGAGATTTAAAATTGGGTGATTATAATTGATTTAATTGATTTGACTAAGATTAGTGGTATGTTAGATAGTGTGATTACGGGGCCAATCACACTGACAGTCAGACTGCTGGAGCTCGGTTGACTTAGTGTCTCGGGGCCAGTCTACTGTCCATAAGTGAATTGAATGATCTTTTGGGTTGATTGAGATGTGAGGTGATAGATAGTGTGATTGCTGGAGCTCGGTTGACCAAGTGTCTCAGGGCCAATCACATTGACAGCCAGATTGCTGGAGCTCGGTCTACTTAGTGTCTCGGGGCCAGTCTGCTGTCCATATTGGAATAAGTGTTCTATTTGGAATCAAGTGAGCCTGTATGGCTAGAGTGATGATGGGATTGTTTGAGGTTGTTATTATTTAGGGTTCTATGGATCCTTCATGAATTAAAACAAACATTTTCTACATTTAGTATATTTATAAAAGCAAAGTTTAGCATTCGTGTGAAATGTGTGTAAATACATATATATATAAGAATGCTTGATTGTTATGATTTAGTTTGCATGTATATATAGTATAATAATTCACTCAGTGAGGTCTGACCCCCCTCAATTATTTTTTTCAGGAAATCCCATATCGTCAGACCTTAGTTGTAGAGTTCCTCGCCGATGTTCTTCAGTCCCGACTATTTTATGCAAATGTATATTCTGAACTTTGAATCGTATTCTAGAAACTGCAGTAGTAGTGTTATTATATTGAAAGTGTATTATTTTGTTTGGATATTAAATACTTTGAGAATTTGTATTTGAACATTGTACGAATATGTATTCATTTATAAAAGGATTTGGAGTATTTATTTTATATATTGATTCAGAAAAATTTTAATTCGATCGTACTTTTATTTATTTATTGTATGATTTTATTTTCTTAGGCTTGCTATGGGTTCTGAATTCGAAAGAATTCCCGTTCCCTAGCACCGGTCATGACTCCTAGTTTAGGTCGTGACAAAGTTGGTATCAGAGCATAGGTTTAGAGATGTGGACCTAGGTTGTCGAGTCGTGTTTTCTTTGGAACTACTGCAGTGAATTAGGTTCGGTCATGTCTTTGAAAAGTATTCCTTGTGTTAATAATTCCGCGTAACCCTTTAGGGTGTCTGTTGATGTTTGTGATTGTTTGAACTATTTATTTATTTTTGCTCCTTGTTGATTGCCTTGAGCGTGAGTCGCTCCATCGATCGATGAGATCGATGATAGTTGATCTTCTGAGCACGAGGTTCTACCCCCCTGTGCATCCTGTTAGGCATAGGGGTAGAGATGGATTTAGAAGGCATGATGATCGTTGTTGACAACAGGAATAACTAAATGAGGAGCTGGTGGCTTAGCATTGTAATGATGTTGCTTCTACAATAGGAGTTTCGCAGGATGTGGTGCTGATACCTTCGATCGTTCAGCAGATGTAATTTCTTTTTCAGCTGAGAACTTGAGACATGTCAATTCTGCGTATATTCTATATTCTGAATTCTATTGATTTCCATATCTTTTCAGTGTGATGAATGTGAATTTTTTCTTCTATCGAGACAATATTGATGATTAGTCTTTTTAAGTTGAAGTTGTGGTTATAGTTCCAGCTCTACTACACCTATCTAGTATAGGGGTAGGTTAGTGGCAACTATAACTCAAGGGTTAAGGTAGTCATTATAAGCAGTACAAGAATTCCTTTTGGACTTGAACTTACAGCAATTGTGGCCAGGATAGCCGAGATTAATAAGAGCTTGGTAGCATTTAATCAAGTTTGGCAGTTGTTTGATATGCTTTGATGGGGGAATTGGAAAATGTCTAATAAAGATGAAGCACTATTGTATTCCTTATTGCAAGCTGTCAGTTATGACTGCAACACATAATTTGAGTTAAAGGGGGATTTCTAAGATACTTCCATCCACTTTTAAGGAAGGATAATTACCTGTATCAGCTATTACACAGAGTAAGGGAAGAGCAATCAGTTGAGAAGATTATCTGTAAACTCTTCAATCTGATACGTCATGCTGAAGACGTAATACAGTATAAGAGAAGACTGGTAGAATTATGTGTTACAGGATTAAGCGTAATATATTGGCATCTGAACCGAGAATTGAGATTCAGAGAGTTATTGTGAATTCAGTCTTTTGGGTGTAATTAATCTTGATGAGATATGAAAGGGTTGTCAAGAATATCTAGCTCTAGTTGAGTATACTTCAATGGAGAAGTTGTCTCTCCCAGATGTTTTAATTGCCAGTGAGTTACCAGGTTTACCACCTTACAGAGATTGAATTATGTATCGATGTGGTTCCTAATATAACTCCTATTTCAACGTAGAATGACTCTTACAGAGCTGTATGACCAAGGTTTTGTCAGACTTTATGTTTCTCTTTGGGGTGCACTAATCCTGTTGTAAGGAAGAAGGATGGTACCTTGAGACTGTGCATTGACTGCAGAGAGATGAATAGGGTAATAGTGAAGGACAAGTATCCTCTTTTGAGGATAGATGACCTATCTGATCAGCTACAGGGTGCACAATTCTTTTTTAAAGTTGATTTGAAGTCGGGTTATCATTAGTTGTGGATCAGTTTGTAGTAGTCTTCATTAATGATATACTAGTGTATTCGAAGTGAATGAAAGGGAAAGTATATCACTTGAGGACTATACTACAGACACTAAGAGAATGTCAGCTTTATGCTGAATTCAAGAAGTGTGATCTTTGGATGGAGAGTGTTGTTTTTCTTAGAATTATGGCATTTAAAGATAGAATTCGAGTTGATCCATAAAAGATCAAAACAGCATCTGAGCGGCCCAGACTGACTGAATCCATTGAGATCTGTAATTTTCTGGGTTTAATTGGGTATCATACGAAATCTAAATAGAATTCTCTAGAATTGCAGCTCCTATGACCCGTATAACTCAGGAGAATGGGAAGATTGTATGAATAGATGTTTGTTAGAATAGTTTCCAAATACTGAAGAAGACCGCTGATCTAAGGGTTACATGAACTTTAGAGGATAAGACCTGATATCATTATAGCATTTCATCATATTATCATAGCATCTCATTACAGCATTTCATCACGACATTTCATTCTAGCATTTCATCATAACATTTCATTATATCATCTCATCATGACATTCATCATAGCATGTCATCATGGCATATCACCATAGAATGATCTGCTGATAGGAGATGCCTAAGTTAATGATACAGGGTTGATGTTGTAATCTGAGAAAGGGATTCTATATAAACTGTGGAAATGAACTTGCAGTGTACATTCAGATGGTTACCAAGAATTATCACAGTATTCAGGATCAGTACTAGTGGGTTGGATTATAGAAGGAGGTGACTGATTGTATTTCTAAGTGTTAAAATTACCAGCCGGTGAAAGTTGAACATCAGAAGTCTTCTGGGAAGTTTCAATCTCTTTTGAATTTGGGTGGAAATGAGAGAGAATTGTGATAATTTTTATGGTTGGTTACCTCGTTTAAAGGGTGAATATGATTCCGTTGGAATGACTGTAGACAAATTGACCAAGTCAACTAATTTTTTGCCAGTGGAAGCCACTTATTCAGTAGCTAAGAGGGCTAAGCTGCATATGAAACATATTGTGTGCCTGCATGGACTACCTGTGTCCATTGTATATGGTAAAGGTACAGTGTTTACCTTTCAATTTTGGCAGAGATTGTGGAGAGTAATAGACACCTAGTTGGATTTCAATACTGCTTTTCATCCTTAGATAGATGACAGTCTGAGAGGATGATCCAGACACTAAACAGTATGTTGAAGATGTGTGTTTTGGATCTAGAAGGTAGCTAGGTTGATTATATGCTACTTATAGAACTCGCTTATAATAATAGCTACCATAGCAGTATTGGAATGACACCACCTGAGGCTTTTATGGAAAGAAGTCTTAGTTAGATATGAGATGGTTCAGAATACAGCGAAGAAGTTGTTGTGATCAGAAGAGCGATATGGATCCTAGATGCAAAGATATGGAGTTTCAGATCGAAGACTATACTTTTGAAAATGTCTCCGAAAAGTGGTGTGATGAGACGCGTTGAACAATATAGAACTGAATGAAGATCTAAAGTTTGAGAAGGAATCAGTTGTGATTATAAATTATCAAGCTTGATAGTTATGTTCGAACTAGATTCAGATGATTAAGGTTCCGTGACGTGGCAACAAAGTGAAAGAGCTTACGTGAGAGATTGAAGTTGAGATACAAGCTTCTTACCCGTATCTCTTTCTTTCTTAATCTTGTAATTTTCTTTTTGGAATTCGGGGACGAATTCTTGTAAGGGGGGAAGACTGTAATATCCTGAATTTTTAAATATTTTTATACTGCATCGGGATATACAGTGTTAATAATTTTTGTAAATATATTTATGATATTTTATGAGTTTGTTGTTTGTTTAAAGCTAATTTTAATTATTTTATATTATTTTAGGTATTTTACGTAAAATTTTCCCGGGAATTGTATTTTCAAGAAAATTGACACGTAAATAATTTAATACTATTTATTTTGACTAGTTTTATGAATTTGCATGAACTCATAGATAATTTTAAAGTGCTAAAATAAATTGTATATATGTGTACTTATTTAAATTAATTAGAGCTTAATTAATTTCCTTAATTTTATTATTTAATTTTTGTATTAATTAATTAATTTTAAGTTTATAAATTATTAAACATATTAAAATATGTGTGTGGTGTATATTTAATGTGTGTGAAATTTTATACTATTATAATGTATAGTGTGAATATATATATATATATATATATACATATATACATAATTTTTTTTAATCAAAAACCAAAACTTCCCTTTATTTACAGAATTGCCACTCTTCTTCTCCAAATGCCCATCACCATATTTCTTCCATTTCCAGCCACTTTCAAGCTGGTTTTCTTGCTGTTACTATGCCCCTCAGCCTTCCTCCTCCACCTCCAGCCATTTCCACTACCTGAAACACTCTTTTCCGGCGAGTTTTGGCCGGATTTTCATCAAGGAGCCAAAAATCGATTTAGCTCCGACCAAGCACTTTCCGGCCACCAAATTTGATGCTGTTAGTCTCTATCTTCTCCTTGAGCTCTGGTGAGTGTGATTCCAAGCTTCGTTTCACTTGATTTGGTCTAGAATTGCTTAGGTTTCAATTTCTTCAAATCAGTCATTTTGGGTTTCAAATTTTTTTTAGCTTTAATTTGATTGATTCATGAAAAATTCCTTCACAAAATTTGTTTCTGGAAGCTTAATATACATGATTTATTTTTTTTATAATTTTTGGAATTTATTTTAATTTTTGTGAATTTTTGATTATTTTATTATTATTTTCTAATTTTCGAAAATTAATTAATTAAATTATGAAATTGTGTTTTATGGTGATTATAGGAGTTGAAATGAATTATAGAAATTTATTTGTAATTTTTTTGAATTTCTATGTATTTATTTGGAATTTATTAAGTTTATGTAATTTTGAAAAATAGGGTTAATTATGTGTTTAATTGAAATAAATTGGTAAATTGAGTATATTTATTGATATTATTGAATTATATGTTGAGAAATTAATTTTTGAGTAATTATATAATTTTTGGTGAATTTTTGAAAATTTATAGTGAATATATATATATAGAAGTATTTTGGTAATTTTACACTAAATTGGTTAAAAATGTAATTAAATTGGTTTTAATAGTTATTTAGGGTATAAAAATAATTTCTGCAAATTTTTAGTATTTTTAACTAATTAAAACTATTTTTCGTAAATTATTTTCAAATTATATATAATATACTATATTCTAAATAAATGGGTTTTTATTGATTTTTAGTATGTTTTAGGGTTAATTACGTAACTTGGATTTGTAAAATGTATTTTTATTATATAAGAGCATTTTCGGTATTTTATAATTATTTTGTGAATTGTGAACCTCGGTCGGTGAATTGTAGTTTGGAGTCCGACTGAGGGATTGTGGTTGTAATTCTGTGTTTATTCCGAAGTGTATTTCTTTGCAGGACCGGCTCTACTCTTTGAGTAGAGAGATGTCCGTTTTACAGGAGAGGTTCTATCGGATTTTTGGTAGAATTCTTGTAAAACGTGATGTCCGGTTAAATTCCTATTCTAATTTTGTGTTTAAAATTCTAGATCGAGTCTTTAGAATTTTCATTAAATTTATTCTGATTTCATGTTGTCATTTGTTTGTCTAGCTGCGCCACGACCGAGGCCTAATGGATCAAGCCCGCCGAGTTTGTCTCGTGGAGCGCTAACATGTGAGTTATTATACTGTATATATATGCACTGCATATAGGGTGCATTAGTTAGAATTTTTCATTTTCATTGTATGTTTTAAAAATGATTTAAATTATAATATTTTTGGTATATCTAGGGTTGCATTTTTATATATATGCATATTAAATAATTATGCATGTTAGTTTGATATATGCACATTAAACAATTAGGTTTAGGTTTAATACATTTGAGGAATATACACATGTTTTAAAATGTACACTTAGACATAATTATTTTATTAAATGATTAGTATACTTTAGGTATAGTTTCAGTAGATTTTAGGTTTATTCTTAAATAATTGCATGTTAAATTATAAACCTACACTTAAATTATTTTTAAGTTTATTTTTGGTATATTTTTGATTTATTTCCAAATAAATAAATATTTTATTATTAAATTAAACATAGCACATTAATGGTATATTTAGGGTTTATTTTTGATATATGCATGCTAGATAATTAGGTTTATTTTTAGTATATTTGTGAATATATGTTAAACACAAACACGTATTTAAATGAATATTTATACATAAATGTTTTATTAAATGATTTGTGTACTTAGGGTATATCTTTTGCATATTTAAGTATATTTTTAAGATAATGCATGTTATATTATTGTTACTCGTTTAAATTGTTTTAACTATATTAATGATTTATCTTTAGTTTATTTCGTATTTTATTTGACACACACATATATATATATATATACCTGAAAAATACTAGGTATATTTTTGGTATATATATATATGGTTGGTTTTACTATTATGAATATTGTTCTACATTAATTATTTTCCGAATGAATGATTTATTTAAAGTGAAGGATATCAATAGAACATGCTTCCTAGTGGGCAGCACTAGAACCGTGTACGTACCGGTACGATAGATAAGGATTGAGTGAGATTTAAAATTGGGTGATTATAATTGATTTAATTGATTTGACTAAGATTAGTGGTATGTTAGATAGTGTGATTGCGGGGCCAATCACACTGACAGTCAGACTGCTGGAACTCGGTTGACTTAGTGTCTCGGGGCCAATCTATTGTCCATAAGTGAATTGAATGATCTATTGGGTTGATTGAGATGTGAGGTGATAGATAGTGTGATTGCTGGAGCTCGGTTGACCAAGTGTCTCGGGGCCAATCACACTGACAACCAGACTGCTGGAGCTCGGTCTACTTAGTGTCTCGGGGCCAGTTTGCTGTCCATATTGGAATAAGTGTTCTATTTGGAATCAAGTGAGCCTGTATGGCTAGAGTGATGATGAGATTGTTTGAGGTTATTATTATTTAGGGTTCTATGGATCCTTCATGAATTAAAACAAACATTTTCTACATTTAGTATATTTATAAAAGCAAAGTTTAGCATTCGTGTGAAATGTGTGTAAATACATATATATATAAGAATGCCTAATTGTTATAGTTTAGTTTGCATGTATATATAGTATAATAATTCACTCAGTGAGGTCTGACCCCCCTTAATTATTTTTTTCAGGAAATCCCATATCGTCAGACCTTAGTTGTAGAGTTCCTCGCCGATGTTCTTCAGTCCCGGCTATTTTATGCAAATGTATATTCTGAACTTTGAATCGTATTCTAGAAACTGCAGTAGTAGTGTTATTATATTGGAAGTGTATTATTTTGTTTGGATATTAAATACTTTGAGAATTTGTATTTGAACATTGTACGAATATGTATTCATTTATAAAAGGATTTAGAGTATTTATTTTATATATTGATTCAGAAAAATTTTAATTCAGTCGTACTTTTATTTATTTATTGTATGATTTTATTTTCTTAGGCTTGCTATGGGTTTCAGATTCGAAAGAATTCCCGTTCCCTAGCGCCGGTCATGACTCCTAGTTTGGGTCGTGACATTTATATTATGTAATTTTTGAAAATATAGGTTAATTATGGATTTTTGTTAAAAATATAGTAAAATATTATATTTTAAATGATTTTATGATTATATAGAGTATTAATATGATTTTTATAAATTATTTGTAATTTTTAACCAACTAATACTAATTTTTGAAAATTATATTCAAATAGTAGATTATTTACTATTTTGGTGATAAAATGGGTTTTAAACTAGTTTTATTATATAATTAAACTGTTTACATAGTTAATTGTGAATTTAACTATTTTAAGTCAATTAATTGAAAAATTGGTTTTTATTAATATTGTACAATATTTGAGATTTTATTAATTAATTTGTGATAATTTTGGAATATTATGTAAATAATAAATTTATTTATCATTTTGAGCTTAAATGGGTATTTTATTATTTTTATGATATTAAATTATTATTTTAATAATTATTTGCAATTTATGTTAATTTAATTGTAAAATGGGAATTTTATTCCATTTATGAATTTTATTATCAAAAATTATTTAAAAATTAGAATTTTATGTCTTAGTTGGAAAATAAAGGTTTTTAATATTTTTATGGATTTTTTATGATATTTATTATTTTATTATTTAATATTGTTGGTTTGTGATTTGTGAACCTCGGTTGAGGATTTGTATAGTTTGGGGTCCCAACCCGAAGTGTTGTGCTTTGTGATTTTAAAAGTGTATTTTCTGTGTAGGATCGGCCCTACTTTTATAGGGAGATGTCTGTTTTACAAAGGAGACTCTACCGAATTTTCGGTAGATTTCTCATAAAATGTGACAACCGGTCCGAGTCTAGTTTTAAAAATTTGATCAAGTCTTTCTATAGTAATCCTAGAATCGTAAAGTTAGAAATTTATTCTGATTTATGATTATTTATTTTTCTAGTTACGTTGAGATTGAGGTCTATTGGACCAAACCCGTCCAGTTAGTCTCGAGGAACGCAAACCAGTGAGTTATTATCTTATATATGCATTGCATATAAAATGCATAAAAGATTAGCATGCATAAATTTTATAATGAAAATGAATATGGTTATTTCATTAAATGTTAGCATAAGTGACATTTTACTTAGAATAAGTGACTTTAAGTATATTTTTAGAATAAGTGACATTTTACTTAGATTGTTTTTTTTAGTATAAAATTTATATATGTTATATACATATGTTAGCATGTTTTTGTATATTATAAGTATATTTCACTATATTTTGATATACATGCCATGTATAGGTTTAGTTTGTTTTTAATAAATATTCAGTATATTTTTAGCATATTTATGGTTTATTTGGTAATCATGTGGTTTGTATGTTTGGAATGTTTTTAGTATAATTTCAGTATATATTTGGTATCTTTTCTGTATATGAATGGTATATTTCTTAATAAATGGAAGCTATTACATTTGAATTATGCATTTTTATTATTTTAATAATTATTAAGTTTATTTGAAGGATAGTAAGCGAACATGCTACCTAGTGGGCTCCACTAGGACTATGTGCGCACTAGTATGCTAGAATGTTAGGAGTGATATCATGAGATTATTTGATGAGAGATTTGATTGATATTAATCATTGTGATATTGTGGTGAAAGTAGTGTGATTGTTGGAGCTCGGTTGACTTAGTGTCTCGAGGTCAATCACACTGATAGTGAGACTGTTGGAGCTCGGTCGACTTAATGTCTCGAGGGCAATCTACTGTCCAAAAATGGATAAGAGATATATGTTGGAATTAAGTGAGCTTGTATGGCCAATGAGAAATGGTGATCGAGGTTGCGAACTGTTAGGGTTCTGCTCCAATCCTTCAACCAAAAGTAAAATGTTTTATGTATTTATTATTATTGTAAAAGAGATTGCAGCATCTGTATGAATTTCTTGTATATATATATAAAATACTGATGCTTGACTGCATATAACATTATGAGGTGCATGTATATATAATATAATAATTCACTTAGTGAGGTTTGACCCTCCTCAATTATTTTTTTTCAGGAGATCTTATATTTTCAGACCTTAGTTGTATTGCTCTTTGTTGGTGTTCTTCCACCCCGGCTAGATTATGTAAAATTTATATTTAAACTCTAATTTGTATTCTAGAAACTATAGTAGTAGTGTTATTGTATCAGAAGAGTATTGTTTTATTTTTGATACTTTGTATCCAGTTTATTGTATGAATATCTTTTATTTATGAAAGGATATTGAGTATTTATATTTATATATAAAATTTGAAAATTTTTAATTTATTCGTACTTTTTATTTATTTACTGCATGTGTTTTTATTTTTAAGGCTTGCTACGGGTTCCGGATTCGAAAAAATTCCCGTTCCCTAGCACCAGTCATGACTCCCCAGATTGGGTCTTGACACGACGTATACTTCTTGATTCTCAAGTCGTTTCGACTTTACGACGTTTGGATTGTGAGTTTTCTTCAATTTTAGTTTATGTCTATTTTAGGTTTTTATTTTTTTTAGCTTGTTCTTGTTTGATTCTTGAGAATTTCCTTAAGTAATGTTGTTATATGCAACTTAGGCTCTCTAAATATATTTTTAGTTTATTTTTTTGAATTTATTTAAATTATGGGTAATTATTGAATTTTTTAATAATTAAAAAGGAATTTTTATTAATTATGTGTTTTATGTGTTACTGTAATATCCCGTGTTTTTTTAAAATATTTTTACACTGTACCGGGATATACAGTGTCAATAATTTTTATGCATTATACGATATTTTTATGAGTTGATATGTATTTTAAACCTATTTTAATTACTGTCTATTATTTTCAGTATTTTACGTAAAATTTTCCCGGGACTTTCATTTTCGGGGAAATTTCCACGTAAACAATGTATTATTAATTATTTTAAATGTATTTACGGGTTTGCATGAACTCATACATATTTTTAAATTATTAAATAAAGCCTGTGTGTGTATATTTATTTAATTAGGGTTTATTATTACCCTAATATTTTATTATTTATTTATTATTATTTGATTATTTTATTTATTATTAAATTATTAAAATTTATTATTTTTTTTCTTTTTCTTTTTTCTTTTTTTTCTTTTTCTTTTCCTTTTTCTTTCTTTTTCTTTTTCTTTCTCTTTCCTTTTTCTTTCTTTTCTTTTTCTTCTTCTTCTTCTTCTTCTTCCCGCGCGCCGACCACCACATTCTTCTCACCGCCGTTTCTCCCTCATCCGGCCACCGTTTTCGACACCGCCGGTCTCTATCTTCTCCTTGAGCTCCGGTGAGTGTTATTCTAGCTTTGGTTTGAGCTAAAATGGTCTAGAATTGCTTAGGTTTTGATTTGAATATTTCAGCCACTTTTGGTTTTCGATTTTTTTGAGCTTCAATTTGGATGATTCATGGAAACTTCCTTCACAAATGTTGTTCCTGGTAGTTTAATCTTCATGTATGAATTTTTACAGAAATTTTGGAGGTTTTTTGGATTTTTGGGTATTTTTGAATATTTTAATATTATTTTCTAATTTTCGGAAATTAATTATTTAAATTATGAAATTGGAGTTTATGGTTGAATTAGGTGTTGAAATGAATTATAGAAATTTATTTGGAATTTTTATGAATTTCTAAGTATTTATTTTTAATTATTGAAGTTTATGTGATTTTGGAAAATTAAGTTAATTATGTTTTAAATTGAATTTAATTGGTTAATTGGGTTTAATTATTAATATTATTGATAAATATGTTGAGAAAATTAATTTTGGATAATTGTATGATTTTTGGTGAATTTTTGAAGTAATTTAGGTATATATATATATATAGGGGTATTTTGGTAATTTTACCCTAAATTGTCTAAAAATGTAATTTAATTGGTTTTAATATTTATTTAAGGTATAAAAATGATTTCTACAAAATATTTAGTATTTTTAACTAATTAAAACTATTTTCCCGGGAATTATTTTCAATTATATATATAATATACGGTTTTTCTAATAAAATGAGTTTTAATCGGTTTTTACAGTGTTTCAAGATTTATTATGTAATTTCTACGTATGAAATGTATTTTTATGATTTAAGGATATTTTTGGTATATTTGAATATATATTCTGTGTTTGTGGACCCCGGTCGACAGATTGTAGTCTGGAGTCCGACCGAGGGGTTGTGATTGATTGTGGTGTTTATTTTTGAAGTGTATTTTCTTTGCAGGGTCGGCTCTACTCTTTTGAGTAGAGAGATGTCCGTTTTACAGGGGAGGTTCTGTCGGATTTCCGGTAGAATTCTCGTAAAACGTGATATCCGGTCAAACCCTAATTTCCGATTCTGTGTTGAATACTCTAGATTGAATTCTAGGATTTCTGTTAGGGTTATTCTGATGTCGATTAATTATTTCTTGTTTAGTTGCGCCGAGACCGAGGGTTAGTGGACCAGGCCCGTCGGACCCGTCTCGTGGAGCGCATTAGGTGAGTTACTATATTATATATATATGCTTAGGATGCATGATTTAGAAAATGCATGTTTTATTTTGACTAAATATGCATAAATAACATGATTTATATTCAAGTATATTTTTGGTATATAATAAATTATATACATGTTTTATTAATAAAATATATTTAAAATGTTTTTAAATATATTTTAGTTTAATTCATGATTTGATTGAATTTATTTGACGTATATATACTCAAAATATACCTGGTTTATGTTTGGTATATTTTCGGTATATATATGGTTTATATTGTTGATTTATTTAAATTCATGCATCATGTATTTGTGAATGAATGTTTTATTATTTATTACTGAAGGATATCAATAGAACGTGCTACCTAGTGGGCAGCACTAGGACCGAGTACGTACCGGTACGCCTATAGCTTTAGGCTATATTACTAACTTATTTGTGGATATTGATTTGATTATGATTATTGATATGTGATATGTGGTTTGTGGGTGTGATTGCTGGAGCTCGGTTGACCAAGTGTCTCGGGGCCAATCACACTGGCAGTTAGACTGCTGGAGCTCGGTTGACTTAGTGTCTCGGGGCCAGTCTACTGTCCATATGGATTAAGTGGATATATTTGGAATCAGTAAGCCTGTATGGCTAGAGTGTTGTTTAACACTATTTTCTGAGGTTGCGATATTCTAGGGTTCTATGCGATCCTTCATAAAAGTTGATTTTCAGACAAAATATATAAAATGATTTTTCTGCATCTGTATGAACTTGCCTGTATATATACATATTACTCATATACTGTTGACTGTATGCATTATCACTTAGAGTGTATGTATATATACTATAGTAATTCACTCAGTGAGGTCTGACTCCCCTCCGTTGACTATTTTTCAGGAGAGTCAACTTCCTCAGACCTCAGTATCAGGTCGATACGCCGGATTTCTTCCGCCCCGGCTTCTTTATGTAAATTATATACTTGAGTCTTATTTATTTTATCTAGACACTGTAGTAGTTGTGATTTTCAGTGGTTGTGAAATAAAGTATTTGTTTTAAAGAGATGTATTATAGTAAAACTGGATTTGTATAAAGATTATACATTTATGAGATTATATATGCGATGTGATGAGTTTTGAATTATATCCAGTTGTTATGGATGATATTGTGATATTTCAGATTTTTATTTTCCGCTGCATATTATATTTTTATTGTTATTATTGCATATTTATTTTATTTTTAGGCTTGCTACGGGTTCCGGATTCGAAAGAATTCCCGTTCCCTAGCGCCGGTCATGACTCCTGTTTTGGGTCGTGACAAAGTTGGTATCAGAGCGAAGTTCGTTTCTGAGTGGAGTTCTGTGTCAGGGCTTAGTTATGTGAGTTGTGGCCCTAGTTTTAAAGTTGTGTTTTCTGTTGGACTACTGCAGTGTATTAGGTTCGAGTATGTCTTGATGAGTATTCCTTGCTGTAGTTTTCAGCGTTATTCCTCCGTTGTCTGAATCTTTCCGTTTGTCTTTTCAGAATGAGGAGGCGAGCGCGTGTCGCTCCACCGGTCGTTGAGGCCGAGGATGATGAGTCTTTTCAGGACGAGGTTTTACCTCCTGAGCAGCCAGTTAGACGTAGAGGTCGTGGCAGGGGTAGACCTCGAGGAGCGGCAGGTCGCCGTAGGCAGAGAGAGTTACAGGACGAGGAGCCTGTTGAGCCCGAGTTTGATGTTCCTGTTCCTCCTGTTGTTCAGCCTGTTCAGCCTGCCTATCAGCAGGGTATGTCTGACCCTGAGGCAGCTTTGTTCTATGCCAGAGTTGGCAGGATTGCTTTTGATGGTACTTATGATCCTTTAGATTTTCTGTATGCGATTGAGACTAGGACTCGGACTACTCATACCGAGTACCAGAGGATCATGATCGTTGAGTTGTCTGTCGAGGGACCAGCCTTGGATTGGTTTATTCAGATGATCCAGCCTTATATGATGACGATGACCTGGGCTCAGTTTCGAGAGCGGTTCATGAGGAGATTTTGTCCAGAGCCTCTTCGTTTGAGCTATCGTCTTCGATTGACTAGTATTTCTCGTGGAGATCGATCAGTAGAGGAGTATACCCAAGAGTTTCTTCGTCTGGGTAGATATGCTGAGGATCTGATGCGAGATCAGTATTTCGCGGTTACTACCTATGTTACTGGTTTGGGTTCAGCTTTTGCTGGTATGCCTACAGCAGGTCTTACTCTCGAGTCGGTGATTGAGCTAGCTAAGGAGATTGAGCTGAGGTTAGTTAGGCAGGGAGCGATGCCTGATTATTACCAGTTGGGAGTTCAGTCGAGTGGATTGCAGGCTACTCCGTATTCGAGTTTTCATGTTGGTTCGAGTAGTCAGCAGCGAGGTTCGACTCAGCAGAGTCAGAGACAGCAGCAGCGAGTGCATCGGAGCAGTAGACATGGTCGTGGAGGTCAGCGTAGATCGTTTAGATTTGGGTCAGGTGCTTCGAGCAGCAGCAGTGGTCGTACTTCTGGATCAGCGGCCAGTGTTTGTCAGACTTGTGGTAGAGTCCATCAGGGACCGTGTTATCTGACATCGTTGACATGTTTCAGATGCCGGCAGACAGGACATTTTGCCAGATCATGTCCTTATTCTGGGTATCAGCAGCAGCAGATTCCGCGATTCCCACAGCAGTCGATTGCTAGTGCAACACCCGTGCCATTTCAGTTGCCACCAGCTCAGCATCAGAGTTCTACTCAGTTTGTTCCACAGTAGAGTCGTGGTAGAGGTACGAGAGGAGGTACCCGAGGTGTTGGCCAGGCTTCTACCAGTCAGCAGGGAGGTCGAGGCCAGGCCAGAGTCTTCCATCTGACTTAGCAGGATGCTCAGGCATCTAATGCAGTCGTGGCAGGTATTCTTTCTGTTTGTTACCTGGATGCTTTGGTTTTGTTTGATCCGGGTGCCACGCATTCATTTGTTTCTCCCATTTTTGCTTCTAAATCTTGTTGGCAAGCTTCGAGGATGGCTTTTCCCTTGTCTGTTGCCACTCCTCTGAGTGATTCTTTGGACGCCGATATTGTTCTTTCTGGTTGTCCAGTTCTCGTGGGAGATAGAGAATTACCCGCTGATTTGATTTTGTTGGATGTGATGGAGTTTGATGTTATTTTGGGAATGGATTGGTTATCCCAGCATTATGCCGTGGTTGATTGCAGGAATAAGGAGGTGATTTTCAGAATTCCTGGTGAAGTAGAATTTAAGTTTGTTGGTGACAGGAGTTCAGCACCTCAGAATCTTATTTCTGTTATTTCAGCTAGGAAGTTGTTGAGGAAAGGTTGTCAGGGGTTTTTGGCATTGGTTAGGGATACGTCAGTGGAGAAGTTGTCACTCACAGATGTTCCGGTTGCTTGTGAGTTTCCTGATGTTTTTCCCGAGGAGTTGCCAGGTTTACCACCTCATAGAGAGATTGAGTTCTGTATAGATGTGGTTCCAGGTACTACTCCTATATCTATGCCACCCTATCGTATGGCTCCTGCAGAGTTGAGAGAGTTGAAGGAGCAGTTGCAAGAGTTGTTGGATAAGGGTTTTATCAGACCTAGTGTTTCTCCTTGGGGTGCACCAGTCTTGTTTGTGAAGAAGAAGGATGGTACCCTGAGACTGTGCATTGACTATAGAGAGCTGAATAAGGTGACAGTGAAGAATAAGTATCCTCTCCCGAGGATAGATGATTTATTTGATCAGCTCCAGGGTGCACAATTCTTTTCTAAGGTTGACTTGAGGTCGGGTTATCATCAGCTGCGGATCAGTGAAGCTGATATTCCTAAGACAGCATTCCGCACTCGTTATGGTCATTATGAGTTTCTGGTGATGTCTTTTGGTTTGACTAATGCACCAGCAGCTTTTATGGACCTGATGAACAGAGTATTCCGACCGTATGTGGATCAGTTTGTGGTAGTCTTCATTGATGATATACTAGTATATTCGAGGAGTATGGAAGAGCATGTATATCACTTGAGGATTGTACTACAGACACTGAGAGATCATCAGCTTTATGCTAAATTCTCGAAGTGTGATTTCTGGATGGAGAGTGTTTCTTTTCTTGGACACGTAGTGTCTAAAGAAGGTATTCAGGTTGATCCACAGAAGGTTGAAGCAGTATCTGAGTGGCCTAGACCTACTTCAGTTACTGAGATTCGGAGTTTTCTGGGTTTAGCCGGGTATTATAGGCGGTTTGTGCAGGATTTTTCCAGGATTGCAGCCCCTATGACTCGCTTGACTCAGAAGAATGTTAGATTCGAGTGGTCAGAAGCTTGTGAGAATAGTTTTCAGTTGTTGAAGGAGAAGTTGACCACAGCGCCAGTATTAGCTTTGCCTAATAGTGTGGATAAGTTCACAGTTTACTGTGATGCCTCTAGAATTGGTCTTGGTTGTGTGTTGATGCAGAATGGAAGGGTGATAGCCTATGCTTCGAGGCAGTTGAAGAAGCATGAGCAGAATTATCCTACACATGATCTAGAGATGGCTGCAGTGATCTTTGCTTTGAAGATTTGGAGACATTATTTGTACGGGGTGACTTGTGAGATATTTACTGATCACAAGAGCCTTAAGTACATTTTCCAACAGCGAGATCTGAATTTGAGGCAAAGACGATGGTTGGAATTGTTGAAGGATTATGATTGTGAGATTCTTTACCATCCGGGTAAAGCTAATGTGGTAGCAGATTCCTTGAGTAGGAAGTCTTCAGGTAGTCTTGCTCACATTGGTGTTGAAAGAAGACCATTGATCCAGGAATTGCATCTGATGGTGGATCAAGGTCTAATGATGAAGATCAGTAGATCAGGTGGACTGTTAGCTCAGTTTAAAGTACGATCTGTACTGAGGGATAGGATTAAAGCAGCTCAGAGCCGAGATCCTATTCTGGAAGAGCTTGCAGAGAATGTCAGAGCAGGGAAGTTCACTGATTTCACACTCGATGATGATGGTGTGTTGTGGATCAGTGGTAGATTGTGTGTTCCTGATGTGGATGATTTGAGAGAGGAGATTTTAGAGGAAGCACATTCTACAGCTTACAGCGTTCATCCTGGTGTTACTAAGATGTACCACAGTATCAGAGATTTATACTGGTGGGATGGATTGAAGAAGGATGTTGCTGATTATGTTGCTAAGTGCTTGACGTGTCAGCAAGTGAAAGCCGAACATCAGAAGCCTTTTGGGAAGCTTCAGCCTCTTCCTATTCCCGAGTGGAAGTGGGAAAGGATAGCTATGGATTTTGTAGTTGGTTTACCTCGTTCGAAGGATGGATACGATTCCATCTGGGTGATTGTAGACAGATTGACGAAGTCTGCACATTTCTTGCCTGTGAAAGCCACATATTCAGTTGCTAGATTGGCGAAGTTGTACGTGAAGCATATTGTATGCCTTCATGGAGTACCTGTGTCCATTCTGTCAGACAGAGGTTCGGTGTTTACTTCTCGTTTTTGGCAGAAGTTGCAGGAAGCGATGGGCACTAGGTTGGATTTCAGTACTGCTTTTCATCCTCAAACAGATGGCCAATCTGAGAGGACGATCCAGACACTGGAAGATATGTTGAGGATGTGTGTCTTGGATTTGAGAGGTAGCTGGGATGATCATTTGTCGCTTGTTGAGTTTGCATATAATAACAGCTACCATAGCAGTATTGGTATGGCACCATATGAGGCGTTGTATGGAAGGAAGTGTAGATCCCCGTTGTGTTGGGATGAGATTGGTGAGAGAGCTTTGACTGGACCAAAGATGGTTCAGGATGCTGCAGAGGAAGTCGTTGTGATCAAGCGCAGGTTAGAGACCACAGTTAGCAGACAGAAGAGTTATGCGGATCCTAGGCGCAGAGATGTGGAGTTTCAGGTTAAAGATTTTGTTTTTCTGAAAGTATCTCCGATGAAGGGTGTGATGAGATTTGGCAGGAAGGGTAAGTTAGCATCGAGATATATTGGACTGTTTGAGATTTTGGAGAGAATTGGCACTGTTGCATATCGGTTGGATTTGCCTCCGAGTATGTCACAAGTGCATCCAGTATTTCATATCTCGATGTTGAGGAAGAATATCTCAGATCCTTCATATGTGTTGCAACCTGACAGTGTGGAAGTGAGTGAAGATTTGACGTTTGTGGAAGAACCTGTGGCGATCGTTGATTTTCAAGTTCGACAGTTGCGATCGAAGCAGATTCCGATGGTCAAGGTTTTGTGGCGTAGCGACAGAGTTGAAGAGCATACGTGGGAGACTGAAGCTGAGATGCGAGCTTCTTACCCGTATCTCTTTCCTTCTTGATCTTGTTTTTAGAATTCGGGGACGAATTCTTGTAAGGGGGGAAGACTGTAATATCCCGTGTTTTTTTAAAATATTTTTACACTGTACCGGGATATACAGTGTCAATAATTTTTATGCATTATACGATATTTTTATGAGTTGATATGTATTTTAAACCTATTTTAATTACTGTCTATTATTTTCAGTATTTTACGTAAAATTTTCCCGGGACTTTCATTTTCGGGGAAATTTCCACGTAAACAATGTATTATTAATTATTTTAAATGTATTTACGGGTTTGCATGAACTCATACATATTTTTAAATTATTAAATAAAGCCTGTGTGTGTATATTTATTTAATTAGGGTTTATTATTACCCTAATATTTTATTATTTATTTATTATTATTTGATTATTTTATTTATTATTAAATTATTAAAATTTATTATTTTTTTTCTTTTTCTTTTTTCTTTTTTTTTCTTTTTCTTTTCCTTTTTCTTTCTTTTTCTTTTTCTTTCTCTTTCCTTTTTCTTTCTTTTCTTTTTCTTCTTCTTCTTCTTCTTCTTCCCGCGCGCCGACCACCACATTCTTCTCACCACCGTTTCTCCCTCATCCGGCCACCGTTTTCGACACCGCCGGTCTCTATCTTCTCCTTGAGCTCCGGTGAGTGTTATTCTAGCTTTGGTTTGAGCTAAAATGGTCTAGAATTGCTTAGGTTTTGATTTGAATATTTCGGCCACTTTTGGTTTTCGATTTTTTTGAGCTTCAATTTGGATGATTCATGGAAACTTCCTTCACAAATGTTGTTCCTGGTAGTTTAATCTTCATGTATGAATTTTTACAGAATTTTTGGAGGTTGTTTGGATTTTTGGGTATTTTTGAATATTTTAATATTATTTTCTAATTTTCGGAAATTAATTATTTAAATTATGAAATTGGAGTTTATGGTTGAATTAGGTGTTGAAATGAATTATAGAAATTTATTTGGAATTTTTATGAATTTCTAAGTATTTATTTTTAATTATTGAAGTTTATGTGATTTTGGAAAATTAAGTTAATTGTGTTTTAAATTGAATTTAATTGGTTAATTGGGTTTAATTATTAATATTATTGATAAATATGTTGAGAAAATTAATTTTGGATAATTGTATGATTTTTGGTGAATTTTTGAAGTAATTTAGGTATATATATATATATAGGGGTATTTTGGTAATTTTACCCTAAATTGTCTAAAAATGTAATTTAATTGGTTTTAATATTTATTTAAGGTATAAAAATGATTTCTACAAAATATTTAGTATTTTTAACTAATTAAAACTATTTTCCCGGGAATTATTTTCAATTATATATATAATATACGGTTTTTCTAATAAAATGAGTTTTAATCGGTTTTTACAGTGTTTCAAGATTTATTATGTAATTTCTACGTATGAAATGTATTTTTATGATTTAAGGATATTTTTGGTATATTTGAATATATATTCTGTGTTTGTGGACCCCGGTCGACAGATTGTAGTCTGGAGTCCGACCGAGGGGTTGTGATTGATTGTGGTGTTTATTTTTGAAGTGTATTTTCTTTGCAGGGTCGGCTCTACTCTTTTGAGTAGAGAGATGTCCGTTTTACAGGGGAGGTTCTGCCGGATTTTCGGTAGAATTCTCGTAAAACGTGATATCCGGTCGAACCCTAATTTCCGATTCTGTGTTGAATACTCTAGATTGAATTCTAGGATTTCTGTTAGGGTTATTCTGATGTCGATTAATTATTTCTTGTTTAGTTGCGCCGAGACCGAGGGTTAGTGGACCAGGCCCGTCGGACCCGTCTCGTGGAGCGCATTAGGTGAGTTACTATATTATATATATATGCTTAGGATGCATGATTTAGAAAATGCATGTTTTATTTTGACTAAATATGCATAAATAACATGATTTATATTCAAGTATATTTTTGATATATTTTTGGTATATAATAAATTATATACATGTTTTATTAATAAAATATATTTAAAATGTTTTTAAATATATTTTAGTTTAATTCATGATTTGATTGAATTTATTTGACGTATATATACTCAAAATATACCTGGTTTATGTTTGGTATATTTTCGGTATATATATGGTTTATATTGTTGATTTATTTAAATTCATGCATCATGTATTTGTGAATGAATGTTTTATTATTTATTACTGAAGGATATCAATAGAACGTGCTACCTAGTGGGCAGCACTAGGACCGAGTACGTACCGGTACGCCTATAGCTTTAGGCTATATTACTAACTTATTTGTGGATATTGATTTGATTATGATTATTGATATGTGATATGTGGTTTGTGGGTGTGATTGCTGGAGCTCGGTTGACCAAGTGTCTCGGGGCCAATCACACTGGCAGTTAGACTGCTGGAGCTCGGTTGACTTAGTGTCTCGGGGCCAGTCTACTGTCCATATGGATTAAGTGGATATATTTGGAATCAGTGAGCCTGTATGGCTAGAGTGTTGTTTAACACTATTTTCTGAGGTTGCGATATTCTAGGGTTCTATGCGATCCTTCATAAAAGTTGATTTTCAGACAAAATATATAAAATGATTTTTCTGCATCTGTATGAACTTGCCTGTATATATACATATTACTCATATACTGTTGACTGTATGCATTATCACTTAGAGTGTATGTATATATACTATAGTAATTCACTCAGTGAGGTCTGACTCCCCTCCGTTGACTATTTTTCAGGAGAGTCAACTTCCTCAGACCTCAGTACCAGGTCGATACGCCGGATTTCTTCCGCCCCGGCTTCTTTATGTAAATTATATACTTGAGTCTTATTTATTTTATCTAGACACTGCAGTAGTTGTGATTTTCAGTGGTTGTGAAATAAAGTATTTGTTTTAAAGAGATGTATTATAGTAAAACTGGATTTGTATAAAGATTATACATTTATGAGATTATATATGCGATGTGATGAGTTTTGAATTATATCCAGTTGTTATGGATGATATTGTGATATTTCAGATTTTTATTTTCCGCTGCATATTATATTTTTATTGTTATTATTGCATATTTATTTTATTTTTAGGCTTGCTACGGGTTCCGGATTCGAAAGAATTCCCGTTCCCTAGCGCCGGTCATGACTCCTGTTTTGGGTCGTGACAGTTACTATGAAGAATTATGTTAAATTAGTATAGTTAATTTAAATTATTAATTTTAGAAGTGAGAAAATAAATTTTAGTAATTTTGAATAAATTTTAGTAAATATTTAGGTATTATGTAATTTTTGGACTTATAGGTAAATTAGGTGTTTTTATTGAAATTATAGTTAAATAACATGTTTTAAATAATTTTGGAATAATAAATGGTATTAAAATAATTTTTATGAATTATTTACTATTTTTAACTAAATAATACTAATTTTTGAAAATATATTCAAATAATAATTTTATATACTATTTTTGTGATTAAATAAGTTTGTAACCATTTTTATTATATAAATAACCTATTTGAGTAATTAATTGTGAATTTTACTATTTTATGTTAAATAATTGAAAAGTCAGATTTTTATTAATATTATATAATTTGTTTGAGATTTTATTTAGTTAATGTGAAAATCATTATATTAAATGTTTTTAATGTTTAAATATATTATATTTTGGTATGTTATGGATATTTATGGAATTTAATGGTTTTTATTATATTTATTATTTAATATTGATATGTGGTGAATTGTGAACCTCAGTTGGGAATTTGTGTAATTCGGGGTCTCAACTTGAGATGTTGAGCCCTGTGTTGTAGAAGTGTGTTTTCTTGCAGGATCGATTTTATTTTTCAGTAGAGAGATGTTCGTTTTACAAAGGAGATTGTCGATTTTTAGGTAGAATTCGTAAAACGTGACGTCAAGTCGATCATGAGTTTTTATATTTTATCTAAATTTTAATTCCTAGATCGAGTCTTCCTTTAGAATTCTTAGAAGTATAAGTTAGGAATTTATTTTGATTTTATTATTATTTATTTTTCTAGCTGTGCCGAGATCGAGACCAAGACCGAGACCTATCTGACCAGGCCCGTCGAGTCAGTCTCGAGGAGCACAAACTTGTGAGTTATTATTTTATATATACATTGCATATAGGATGCATGATATTGAGTATTCATTTTTTTAATATGTATTTATACATTAATTATTTTATTAGATGATTTAGTATATGTTAGGTGTACTTTCAGTATATTTTTGGTATATTTTGATATTTATGCAACACATATGCTTGTTATATTTTCAATATACAATTAGTATATTTTTGGTATATTCAAGGTTTATTTTTAGTATATGTCAGGCATATATATATCGGGTATATTTTCAGTATACATTTGGTATATTTCTGGTATATAAATGGTAGATTCTCCTATAATGAATGCCATTATATGTTAATTGTGCATTTTATTATTTTTCATTAAATATACGATTTGTTTAAAGGATATCAATAGAACGTGTTACCTAATGGGCTACACTAGGACTGTGTACATACCAGTGCGATAAATCTTAGGATTGAATTTATGAAATCATTGGAGGTGAAATTTGATTGATTTATTTATTGAGAATTTCAGTGTTTGAGTAGTGTGATTGTGGGAGCTTGGTTGACCTAGTGTTTCGGGGCCAACCACACTGACAGTGAGACTGTGGGAGCTCAGTTGACTTAGTATCTCGGGGCCAGTCTACTGTCCAAAATGGAATAAGAGAATTACCTTGGAATTAAGTGAGCCTGATGGCTATTGAGATATTTTGATTGAGGTTGCGGATATCTAGGGTTCTATATGATCCTACATTTAAATAAATATTTTATGCATTTATTATATATATAAAAGTGGATTTTAGTATTTGTGTGAAATGCGTGTATATGTATATTATTATACTGATGCTTGATTGTATATGATTTATATTGCATGTATATATATTATAATAATTCACTCAATGAGGTCTGACTCCCCTCAATATTTTTTTCAAGAGATTCTTCTTCAAACCTCACCGGTAGTACTTTACGCCGGTCTTCTTCAGCCCCGGCTAGATTATGTAATTTATTATTTGAACTCCTATCATATTCTATAAAACTACAGTAGTAGTATATTATATCAGTAGTGTGTTATTTTAATATTTTGAAATTTTTGTATCAGAATATTGTATCAATATTTTTTTATGGTATGACATTTTAAATATTTATTTTTATATCGATTTAAATTTTAATTCTAGTATATTTTTATTTATTTATTGTAAGTATTTTTATTTTTAAGGTTTGCTACGGGTTTCGGATTCAAAAAAATTCTCATTCCTTAGCTTCGGTCATGACTTCTGGTTTGGGTCGTGATAACTTGTTACATACTGATGATCAATAAGTATCAAATATTTTTTTTTAAAAAAAAGGAGTTGTTAGACATTTTAATGAGCAAATTAAAGTAAAAAAAAATTTATTCTTTAGAAATCTAAAAGTAGAAAATTTTGTTTATTTATTATTATTACAATAGTTGAAGATATTTATTGGTTGGTTTTACAACAATTGAAGATGTTTAGTTCATAATTATTTATTTGAAAAAAGAAAGGTATTAAAAGAAAAAAATAAATAGCAAAAAAAAAAGAAAAAAATAAAGATAGTACCTTAAAAATAAAAACGAAGGCAACACCTTAAAAATTAAAAAAAAAAAGCATTGAGTAAAAAAAATTTTGAGAAAAAAAGATGAAAACATTAGAAAAATATGTTGAGAAAAAAAATATAATATTATAAAAATAGAAAATGTTAGAAAAAAATGTTGAATAAAAAAATATTGAAAAAAAATAGGTGAAGACAGTAAGAAAAAATATTAAGAAAAAATAAATGAAAATAATATGAAGTAAAAAAATTGTTGAAAAAAATAAATAAAATGTTGAAAAAAAAGTATAAAGTAAAAAAGTGTGTTGGAAAAAATCAGAAAAAATGTAAAAAATATTGAAAAAAAAGAGATAATCTTAAAAATAAAAGTGACGATGGGAATAATTTATATTTAAAAGAATTAATTTTGTAAAAATGTTTTTAAAAATTTTTACGGTCAACAGTTTTTTTGAATATATTTTTTTTTAATTTTTAGTATATTTATGTAAAGACTTTTTTTTTTACTCTTTTCCTTTTTTTTATCTTCTCTCCTTTTTTTTTTCTCCCTTTTTTTTTTTCATTTTTCCCGCTCATCTTTTCCCTTTTTTTTTTTTTTATAATATAATACATTTGGTACTTGGATTCACTCATCAAGGGCCCATCAAGGATTTGCTCGGTTATATAATACATTTGGTACTTGGATGATAGATCGCTTCAATTTTCCTCTTTTAAATTAGTCATAATATTGCCTACAATATTTCCTATAATGAAATTTCTCCTTTTTTAGGAAAATATGTTATATATATATATATATATATATATATATATATATTTTTTTTTTTGTTTAAATTAGAAAGTTTTTTAGAGAGAATAAGAAATTTTTATTTTTTAATGTGAGACATGACTTTCTTTAAATTAACTAGGACAATCGAACCCTGCATTTAGAATAGAAATATTTACAAAAATGCCCTATTTTCAAATATTATCAATAAAAATATTCCAAATCTTTATAAATTATAAATCTATCACATTATAATTACAAGAGTGTCTTTTATATTTTAAAAAATGCATCCATTTTTTTCTTTTTGATTTCTTTTTTATTTCTCTAACTTTTTCTTTTATTTTTTTTATTAATTTATTGATAGTTTTTATTCTCTTCTTTTTATTTTTTTTATTTTTCTGTTATTTTTTTACTTTTTTTATAAATTTTTATTTTATCCTTTTTTCTTATATTTTTTTCTTTTTTATTTTTTCTCCTTCCCTTCTTTTTTATTTTTATTTTCTCTTTCTTTTGCCTTTTTCTCTTTTTTCATAAATTTTTATTTTATCTTTTTTCTTATTTTTTCTCTTTTTAATTTTAATTTTTTTTACTTTCCTTCTTTTTTGCTTTTTATTATAATTTTCTCTTTTTAAAAAATTATTTTTCACAATTTTCCTTTTTTTTTTTTTTATTAGTGAAGCATTAGCCAATATATTGTTTGGGATTTAATTCATAAATTCCTCAAGTGGGTTATTAGAACACATATAATGTGATGGTCAAAATACAAACAACTCACATGCAATAAATTTTCTGTATATAATTGATTATTCAAGTTCTTAATGTGTAAAAGATGTAGTAACATTCATTATAATTAAATGATCGTGACTATTTCTAAAAAAGCGATAATAGAACTTTGGCTAAGGAAAATAAAGTTATAATTTAAATTTTTAATGATTTTAAAATAAAATCAATATTATCAATATAATTCAAACATGAAAAATATAATTTTAACATTTTTAAGATTTCAAGTAGTATAATGTGTTTGTAAAATAGAAAGTAATGTCTTATAACTTCAAATTGAAGAATGAATCCTGAAACAAATCATAACTTAATTTAATAATATGTCAGTAAATGAAAGATAAAGATGAGTGTAACTTAGATGGTAAAGCACTTACTTAGCATGCGACAGGTACAAAAATCAATACGCCACATCTTCATTCATTTATTATGTAGCATATATTTAATTATATTGCTTTTTGGTTTACTTTTAGTTTATGATCTTATTTTAAAAGTGCAAGGAAAGATGGATGTGCTTTTGGCGCTTTTTGGCGCTTCTAGTTCTAATTTAAGAGATGTTGTTGGCTGTGAAAAAGCTGCTTATGATTCAAAGTTTGTTGAAATTATTGTTGGTGTTGATGAATTAAAGGATTTCTTTTATTAGGTAACATGTATTTAATTTTTTTGCTTTTTGGTTCACGTTTAGTTTATGATATGGTTTTAAAAGTGCATGAAAATCTGGATGTGCTTTTGGTGGTTCTAGTTCTAATTTAGGAAATGTTTTTGGTTATGAAAATGGTGTTTATGATTCAGAATTTGTTAAAACTATTGTTGATGATGATAAGTTAAAGGATTTCTTTTATTAGGTAGCATGTATTTAAATTTGTTGCTTTTTGGTTTACTTGTAGTTTATGATATTATTTTAAAAGTACAAGGAAAGGTGGATGCGCTTTTGGTGGTTCTACTTCTGATTTAGGAGATGTTGATAGTTGTAAAAAAAATGCTTATGATTTAGAGTTCTTTTAAATTGTTGGTGTTGGTGATGAGTTAAAAGATTTTGTTGGGGTATGGTTTGTTTTATTATTTTTGTATCTTTTTGGTTTATGTTTGGTTTATGATACTTTGTTTTAAGTTTTTGTTTTAAGGGTGATAAGAAATTGTCTCAAGATGTTGGTTTTAATTTCAATATTAAAGATAGTTCTGTTAGAGATGGTGTTGATGTGATGAAATGTTGAAGGATTCTAATTTGGTGTGTTCTTTTATTTTACATAATAATTTATTATCTTTTTGGTTTCATTTGGTATCTGTAAAGACTCGAATATTTTTATATATTTATATTTAAAAGTGGATTATTAAGTTTGACTATTTGTGAAATTTAATTTGATTTAATTAGGAATTTAAATGTGAATTGTATTTTAATCTATTTTATTAATATTAAGTGGGGGTTTCTAAATTTGATTAATTTTATTAAATTGGTGTTAACAAAAAAAATTTAATTTAATTTTAAGAGTATATTATATATATATATATATATATATATATATATATATATATATATATATATATATGTGTGTGTGTGTGTGTGTGTGTGTGTGTGAATTAGTAGTGTGGATTTTTTTAATATAATATTCCCAGTGGGTGTACTTTTGAATTTTTATAAGAAATATAATAATAATAATAATAATAATAATAATAACAATAATAATAATAATAATAATAATAATAATAATAATATTTTTTTCCTTTTTCTTTCTTTTTTTCTCCTTCTTCTTCCTCTCATCCCTCTCAATACTGTTAGATCGCGCCACCACTGCCTTGTCGTCGCCACCACCACGTTGCACCACCATTTTCGGTGTCGCTACCACCTGCAAGCCTTCCCTTTCACTTTCGGCGACCTCAGCTCCTCCCTCCGCTCGATTTCTTCTCCTCGCTGAAATTTGCCCTTGAACGTCGGCGAGGATTCTGGTCGTTTCAGGTAGAGCTCGATAGCTCAATTTCTTCCTCTCCTCTTAGACATCGATTCCCCTAAGGTAATTCATCCAATCACCACTGAATTCAACTTCAATTTTGAAAAATTAGTTCTAGGTTTCAGTGTTTAATTTTTGTTAATTGAGTTTAAATTCAGTTAGTTTATGTTAAATTGACTTAGGATTATTGAAATTGGTGTTATAAGCTTTCCAAATATATAATTAGATTTAATTTTGGTAATGATTTACAAAATGGCTATATTCTGGTGCTCGAGGTTATTGTTTGGGTACAGTCCCGAGACCAGAAAATATTTTATATTTTTAATTTAATTCTACTAATTATTTTGAGCAAGTTTTGTGAAGGAAGTTTGTTGAAATTATGCACCAAATTTTTATTATAAATTTTTAAATGTTTATGCCAAAATTAATTTTTTGGAAAAATTATTATGAATTAGTAAATTTTATTAATTTAAGTAAATTATTGATAATTATGATGTTTTAGATAGATTTTGGGTAATAATAGTATTAAAATAATTTTTATATTTTATTTCCTATTTTTAGCTAATTAATATTAATTTTTGGAAATTAATAGAATAATAAACTTATTTATTGTTTTTAAGCTTAAATAAGTTATTTGTTGATTTTGTCATATATTTAAGTAATTTAAATGGTTATTTGTTATTAATGTTATTTAATTGTAGAATTTGAATTAAGTATGTTTATTGACAAAAATTTAAATATAAGTTAGAATTTTATTATTTATTTGGAAATAAATATGTTTTATATTTCGTTACAAAAAGAAATGAATTTGTGGTATTTAAATGAGATTTTATGATTTTTGGCGATTTTAAAGAAAATTATATTATCTTATTATTTCTATTAATTGTGGTTCTCAGTTGGGCATTTAATGCAATTTGGAGGCCCAACCTGAGACTGGTGATTGTGTGAATATTCAAAGTGTATTTTCATGTAGGAACGACTCAAATTTTAGTAGATTGATGTATGTTTTGTAGAAGAGACTCTGTCGAATTTTTAATAAATTTCTCGTAAAGCGTGACATCGACTTGTGTCAAATTTCTTGTTTTAGTTGACTTTCTTTTTTATCTTTGGTCGAGTTAGTTTCGTCAATTCCATAGTTTTCATAATTTTTGAGAATTTTCATGAATTTATTTATTTTATTTGCTAGCATATTTTAAATAAATATTATTTATTTTAGAGAACTCTGGGATACGAGCTGTAGCACTAGGGTGGCAGAGAGTGCATCACTCGATACACTCAACCTGTGAGTTAATGTTATGAAATGTGTGTTGTGTATGTTTTTATTATATTTTCAAATAATTAAATATAATAAAGAAATGATTAATTTATGAATATATTTATATTGCCATATGCATAATCATTTATTTTATATTTGCAAGTAGAAATTGAAAGCATGTTTAAAGGAAATTATGTTGTGATGTTTTATTTGATTATTATTTAATCATTTAATTATTCATTATTTAATAATTTATTTATTTTATTCTATTTATTTAGTTATTTCTAATTTAAATTGATTTGAAGATAATTGTAGAACGTGTTACCTAATGGGTGTTACTAGGACCACGTGCGCACGAGTGAGATCTCGGTATATGTTTAAATTGTAAAATAGGCTCGATGGAGTGTGTGCTCTTGGGCAAGTGTAAATGGTTAGAGCTCAGTGGAGCTAGTGCTCTCGGGCGAGATAAAAAGGTGTAACTCAGTTGAGCTTGCTCTCGGGACATCAATATGGAATAAGTGAAATGACTGTGGCAGTAACTCGATTGAGCTTGCTCTCGGGATGACAGTCACTTGGATTAAACAGAGCCGAAATGCTATTAGAATATTGGTTTAGGTGTTCTACCAGACTTTCCATCAAAAAAATTCTTTTATATATTTTCTTACGGGGGTTTTATATTAAATTGATTTAAGAAGTATAAATATATTTTTATTTAAATATTATTGTGAAAAATAAATGAATTTAAGGATTATGATTACTTTATTTACATTTATTTTGAAAAGAGGTTTTAACAAATGTTTTTATAAACTAGCATGCATTTTATATAATTAATTTACTTAGTGAGGTCCGATTTCCCTTAACCTATTTTTTTCAGGACCTCACAGTTAGCTTCTTAGTGTTCCTTGTCTGCACTAGGTTCGTTCTTCACCAGCTATACTATTGTAATATCACGTAATTTTAAATATTTTTACACTGTACCGGGATATGCAGTGTCAATAATTTTTGTATATATATTACGATATTTTCACGAGTTGATATGTATTTAAAACCTATTTTAAATACTGTGTATTATTTACAGTGTTTTACGTAAAATTTTCCCGGGACTTGCATTTTCGGGGAAATTTTCACATAAATATTTTAATATTAATTATTTTAAATATATTTTCGGACTTGCATGAACTCATACGTATTTTTAAAATACTAAATAAAGCCTATGTGTGTAAATATTTATTTAATTAGGGTTTAATATATTACCCTAATATTTTATTATTTATTTATTAATTTATTATTATTTAATTATTATTTTATTTTATTTTTTTTCTTTTTTTTTTCTTCTTTCTTTTTTCTTTTTCTTTTCTTTTCTTTTTCTTTCTTTTTCTTTTCTTTCTTTTTTCTTTTTCTTCTTCTTCTTCTTCTTCCTTCTTCCCCGTGCGTCCGACCACCCCTCACCACCGTCTGTCACGCCGATCACCTACCGTCGGTGTGCCTTCCGACTTGCCACCGTCGTTCCCAGCCGTCCCCCACCGCCAGCAGCTTCCTTCCCCGGCGCCGGCAGCCCCCATTTTCCTCATTTGGCCGAAACTTCTTCTCCTCGCTGTCGACCACGATTCCGGCCACCGTTTTCGACACCGCCGGTCTCTTTCTTCTCCTTGAGATCTGGTGAGTGTGATTCTAGCTTTTTTTTTGAGCTGAAATGGTATAGAATTGCTTAGGTTTCAAATTTTCAATTTCGGCCTATTAGGGTTTTGATTTTTTTGAGCTTCGAATTGATTGATTCATGAAAACTCCCTTCACAAATGTTGATCCTAGTAGCTCAATCTACATGTATGAATTTTTGTGGAATTTTTGGAGATTTTTTGGATTTTTGGGTATTTTTGAATATTTTAATATTATTTTCTAATTTTCGGAAATTAATTATTTAAATTATGAAATTGTGTTTTTTGGTTAAATTAGGTGTTGAAATGAATTATAGGAAATTATTTAGAATTTTTATGAATTTCTAAGTATTTATTTTGAATTATTTGAGTTTATGGAATTTTGGGAAAATTAGGTTAATTATGTTTTTAATTGAATTTGATTGGTTAATTGAGTTTAATTATTGATATTATGGATAAATATGTTGAGAAAATTAATTTTGGATAATTGTATAATTTTTGGTGAATTTTTGAATGAATTTTAGTATATTTATATATATAAGGGCATTTTAGTAATTTTATACAAAATTGGCTAAAAATGTAATTTAATTGGTTTTAATAGTTATTTAAGGTATAAAAATGATTTCTAAAAATTATTTGGTATTTTTAACTAATTAAAACTATTTTTCGTGAATTATTTTCAATTATATATATAATATACGATTTTTCTAATAAAATGAGTTTTTATTGGTTTTTACTGTGTTTTAAGGTTAATTATGTAATTTCTACCTATAAAATGAATTTCTATGTTATAAGGGTATTTTTGGTATTTCTGAAATTATTCTGTGTTTGTGGACCCCGGTCGGTAGATTGTAGTCTGGAGTCCGACCGAGGGATTGTGATGAGATGTAGTGCTTATTTTTCGAAGTGTATTTCCTTGCAGGGTCGGCTCTACTCTTTTGAGTAGAGAGATGTCCATTTTACAGGGGAGGTTCTGCTGGATTTTAAGTAGAATTCTCGTAAAACGTGATATCCAGTCGAACCCTAATTTCTAATTCTGTGTTTAATACTCTAGATCGAATTCTAGGATTTCTGTTAGGATTATTCTAATGTCTATCGTTATTTGTTTGTTTAGTTGCACCGAGATCGAGGGCTAGTGGTCCAGGCCCGTTGGACCCGTCTCGTGGAGCGCACTAGGTGAGTTACTATACTATATATATATGCTTAGGATGCATGATTTAGAAATGCATGTTTTATGTTGATTAAATATGCATAAATAATTTGATTATTTCTTAAGTTTATATTAAGTATATTTTTGGTTTATTTTTGGTATATATTAAATTATATGCATGTTTTGTAAATAAAATATATTTAAAATGTTTTTAAATATATTTCTAGCTTAAGTTATAATTTGATTGAATTCATTTGACATATATATGCATGAAATATACCTGGTTTACTTTTGGTATATTTTCGGTATATATATGGTTTATGTTGTTATTTTATTGAACTTCATGCATCATTTATTTTTATGGATGAATGATTTATATTATTAATGAAGGATATCAATAGAACGTGCTACCTAGTGGGCAGCACTAGGACCGAGTACGTACCGGTACGCCTATAGTATTTAGGCTATAATACTAACTTATTTGTGGATATTGATTGATTATGATTATTTGATGTGTGAGATGTGGTTTGGGGTGTGATTGCTGGAGCTCGGTTGACCAAGTGTCTCGGGGCCAATCACACTGGCAATCAGGCTGCTGGAGCTCGGTTGACTTAGTGTCTCGGGGCCAGTCTACTGTCTAAATGGATTAAGTGGTTATATTTGGATAAGTGAGCCTGTGTGGCTAGAGTGTTGTCTAACACTATTTCCGAGGTTGCGATATTCTAGGGTTCTATGTGATTTTTCATAAACTGTGATTTTCAATAAAATATATAAAAAAAAGTTTTACTGCATCTGTGTGAATTTGCTTGTATATATACATATTAGATATATACCGTTGACTATATGCATTGTCATTTAGTATGCATGTATATATATTATAGTAATTCACTCAGTGAGGTCTGACTCCCCTTCGTTGACTATTTTTCAGGAGAGTCAACATCTTCAGACCTCAGTAGCAGGTCGATACGCCGGATTTCTTCCGCCCCGGCTTCTTTATGTAAATTATTTACTTGAGTCTTATTTTTATAATCTAGACACTGCAGTAGTTGTGAATTAAAGTGTGGGATTTCATGTATTTTATTTAAAGAGATGTATTATATTGAAACTGGATTTGTACTGAAAAGATTTATGTATCTATGAGATGAGATTTAACTTAAATCTAGTTGGTGTATATACTATTGTGATATTTATGATTTTTATTTCCGCTGCATTATATATTATTATTATTGCATGATTTATTTTTTTAGGCTTGCTACGGGTTCCGGATTTGAAAGAATTCTCGTTCCCTAGCGCCGGTCATGGCCCCTGTTTTGGGTCGTGACAACTATGTATGTTGGACTGATATATGTATTGTATAATTAAATTCTAGACACCGCAATACTTATTTATGAACTTATGTTATTTGTATTTTGAATTGAAATGTCATTGTATTTGAAGAATATTATTATATGTATTTGATATTTTGCATTTATTATTGATTTATTATCAATTTATTGTTAAGTGTATTGTGTTTATTTTGTGAAAAAATTTTAAGGCTTACTATAGGTTTCAAGTACTTTAAGTGTTCCCATTCCCTAGTGCCGGTCACATACCTTTCAGTTCGGGTCTTAACAAAGTTGGTATCAAAGCATATATTTTATTTCGGCTCTAATGGTCTTTGAGTTAAGTTTTTTCTTGAACTACTATGGTAATTAGGTTAATAATGTCTATTGTTGTCCTTATTCCTAGAATTCCATGTTATGTCTTTCTGCGTTGTGTTTTGAATTCTCGTTTCTTTTATTCTTTTAGAATGAGAAGGAGAGCATGAGATGCTCCTACTGTAGGTGCAACGTTTGATGAAGATGAGCACTCCATTCAGGATGAAGTCCTTCCCCCTGCTCCTTAGTGTAGAGGAAGGGGTAGGGGTAGGGGTAGGGGTAGACTTACAGCAGAAGCAGCTTAGATGCAAGAACAAGAGCAGCATGCAGGATAAGGAGTTCCTGAGGTTGATCCTGTAGCTTTTGCAGCTGGTATGGCAGGCATCAACCAAGGCTTAGCAGTTCTAACTCAAGCCATGCCTTTAGTTCAATAGATATTACAATAGAGGAATCAGGGGATGTCCAATGCAGATGCATCATTACTGTACTCCAAAGTGGGGAGAGTTTCCTTTGATGGCATGGGAAATGCATTGGATTTCCTTAACACTATTGAGGTCAGGACTTGGACATACTATATGGACTATCAGAGGATTATGGTGGTAGAGCTATTTATTCAGGCCATAGCTTAGGATTGGTTTATGCAGTTCATCCAGCCATGTATGACTTTGATGTCTTGATTAGAGTTTAAGGAACAGTTTTTGAGATACTTCTATCCATCATCGATGAGGGATAACTATAGGTGGCAGCTACTGCATATTAGTAAGGGTGATCGGTCAGTTGCAAAGTATACTCATAAGTTCCTCAGGTTGGATTGTCATGCCTTAAATGTGATGCAGGATGATAGGAGAGCAGTAGAGTTGTTTGTGACTAGTTTAGGTGCAACCTACATCAGCATTCAAACTGAGGACTGAAGATTGGATAGTGTTATTGAGGAGGCTCGGCAGCTTAAGAGACTTCATATTATGCATGGTACTATTTTTGACTCGTATGCGAATAATAGCAGTGGAGTAGTGAGGACACAAGGGATTTAGTAACCTGTGTTTCAAATGGGTAGTATATGTATGCAAACTATGGGTACTTTGTAGCAGGGTGCATATGTCTAGCAAACATAGTAAGCATAGTAGTATACCTCTGAGGTTCGGGTCTAGAGCTAGCAGTGGTAGTAGCAATCAGAGCTCTAGGTATGGCAGTTCAGGCTCAAGGCCCAGTGTATGTCCTACTTGTGGTGTACATCAAGGATCGTGTCATTTGTTGATCGGAGCATGCTTTAGGTGTGGCAAGTTGGACATTTTGACATACTTATCCTAACACCGGGTGTCAGTCTTCTTATACCCAGGCATATTCGTCTTTAGTTGCTTAGCCGTTTCGGTAGGTGCATCAGCCCTACCATACACCTATGTACCCTCAGTAGAGGCCGATTAAGTTTATGGGCCAGTAGGGCTGAGGTTCAGGAGGTAGACATGGGGGTAGACTAAGTGGTAGAGGATTCACTCAGCCTTCCAGTTCCCAACAGGCTGGTCGTGGGTAGGCCAAGGTGTTCACTCTGACTCCTTAGGATGCTCAGGCATCTAATGCGATGGTAGTATGTATTCTCTCATTATGTTTTTTTAAAGCTAGAGTTTTATTTGATTATGGTGCATCACATTCCTTTGTTTCGACTGTTTTTGCATCAAGGATGAAGTGGCAATCATCCAAATTGCTATTTCCTTTATCTGTAGTGACTCTACTTAATGATGAGTTAGAGACAAACATCTTTTTTCCATCTTATCTCATATTGGTAAAAGGTAGAGAGTTGCTTGCAGATTTGGTGTTATTGGACGTGATCAATTTTGATGTGATCTTAGGGATGGACTAGTTAGCCTAGCATTATGCTACTTTGGATTGTAGGGCGAAAGAGGTGATTTTCAGAATCCTTAATGATGAAGAGTTTCAGTTTCAAGGCGATAAGAGTTTGATGCCTCAGAATCTTATTTCTGCTATCACAGCTAGGAAAATGCTTAAAAGAGGATGTAAAGGCTATTTAGCTATGGTCAAAGTTACGAAGGTGGATACATGAGCAGTTGAGAAGGTGCATGTGGTGTGCGAGTTTCTTGATGTGTTTCTTAAAGAGTTACCAGGATTGTCACCGGATAGAGAGGTAGAGTTCTGTACAGATGTTATACCAAGTACAAATCCTACCTCAAAGCCACTTTATAGAATGGCACTAGAAAAATTGAAGGAGCTTAAGGAGCAGTTGTAAGAATTACTTGATAAGAGTTTTATCAGACCTAGTTTGTCTCTTTAAGGTGCTCTTGTGCTATTTGTAAAGAAGAAGGATGGTAATCTTCATCTGTGTATTAATTATAGACATTTGAACAAAGTCACCATCAAGAACAAGTATCCTCTCCCTAGGATTGATGACTTGATTGATCAGCTTTAGGGAGGTCAATGCTTTTCTAAGATTGACTTGAGATCTGGGTATCATCAGTTGAGGATTAGAAGTGGAGATGTACCCAAGACTGCATTTCGAATGAGATATGACCACTATGAATTTTTGGTAATGTCTTTTGGGTTAACTAATGCCCTAGTAGCCTTTATGGACTTGATGAATCGAGTATTTAGGCCATTCTTGGATCAATTTTTGATAGTCTTTATTGATGATATCTTGGTATATTTGAGGAGTGAAGACAAACATGTCATACATTTGAGGATGGTGCTTCAGACTTTGAGAGAGCATCAGTTGTATGCCAAATTCTCTAAATGTGAATTTTGGTTAGATTAAGTGGCATTTTTAGGCCACGTAATGTCTAGAGATGATATACAAGTGGATCCCAAGAAGATTGAAGCCATTACAGAATGGCCAAGGCTGAAGATTGTGATAGAAGTTAGGAGTTTTCTAGGTTTAGTTGGCTATTACAGGAAATTTATGAAGGATTTCTCCAAGATTGTAGCACCTTTAACAAGGCTGACTCAGAAAAATGTCAAGTTTGTTTGGACTGACAGATGTGAAGAGCACTTCTAGTTGCTTAAGGACTTATTGACTTTAGCTCCAGTATTGTCTTTACCTTCAGGTGATGAAGGGTATATAGTGTACTGTGATGCTTCTTGAGTTGGACTAGGGTGTGTATTGATGCAAAATGGAAGAGTGGTTGCTTATACTTCACGGCAGTTAAAGAAGCACGAGCAGAACTACCCTACCCATGATTTGGAAATGGCAGTTGTGGTTTTTACTTTGAAGATATAGAGGCATTAGTTATATGGTGTGACTTGTGAGATATACATCGACCATAATCTTTCAGTAGAGAGACTTGAATCTGAGACAAAGGAGATGGATAGAACTTTTGAAAAATTATGATTGCTTTATTCTTTACCATCCTGGTAAAGCGAACGTGGTAGTTGACTCACTGAGTAGGAAATCAACAGGCAATCTTGCTCACATCATCATCGAAAGGAGGCTAATAATTAAAGAGCTACATGGACTGATTAATCAGGGGTTGCAGTTGAAAGTGACCAAGAAGTGCCTTTTAGCTCAATTCAGAGTACAATCAATGTACTTGGATAGAGTTAAAATAACTCAGAGAAGAGATCCACAGTTGCAGAAGATTATGGAATAAGATCAATCTAGAGATTTTGTTATTGACAGTGATGGCACATTGTGTTTAGGCATAAGGTTGTGTGTACCTGATGTGGATGATTCGAGGAAGGAGATTATAGAGGAAGCCCATTTTTTTGCTTATAGCATTCATTCAAGTTTTACCAAGATGTATCATGATTTGAAAGATTCATATTGGTAGAATGGGATGAAGAGAGACATTGCAGAATTTATCTCCAAGTGTCTCACTTGTCAATAGGTGAAGTTAGAATATTAGAGGCCTTCAAGATTATTGCAGCAGTTACCTGTCCTATAGTGGAAGTCAAATATGATTGCTATGGATTTTATAAGTGGATTTCCTCATACGTCAAGTGGCTATGATGCTTCATGGTTGATAATTAACAAATTGACTAAGTTAACTCACTTTCTGCTAATTAAGAAGACATACTCTACTAACAGATTGGAAAGATTATATGTTAATCGGATTGTTTGTCTCCATGGAGTACTTGATAGTATAGTGTTTAATAGAGGAGCTACTTTTACTTCAGTCTTTTAGCAAGAATTACATAAGGCTTTGGGTATAAGGTTGGACTTTAGCATAACTTTTCATCCTCAAATTGATGGTCAGTCTGAGAGGACCAGAGGACCATTCAGACTTTGGAGGATATACTTAAGATGTGTGTGATGGATTTTGGTGGCCATTAGGACGTACATTTGCCATTGATTGAATTTGCATATAACAACAATTATCATGTTAGTATTGAAATGTAATATCCCGTGTTTTTAAAATATTTTTACACTGTACCGGGATATGCAGTGTCAATAATTTCTGTATATTATATGATATTTTTACGAGTTAATATGTATTTAAAACCTATTTTTAATACTATGTTTTATCTACAGTGCTTTACGTAAAATTTTCCCAGGACTTGTATTTTCGGGAAAATTTTCACGTAAATAATTTAATATTAATTATTTTAAATATATTTTCGAACTTGCATGAACTCATACGTATTTTTAAAATACTAAATAAAGCCTACGTGTGTGTATATTTATTTAATTAGGGTTTAGTATTATCCTAATATTTTATTTATTATTTATTAGTTTTATTGTTAATTAATTATTTTTATTTAGTATAAATTATTAAAATATTAAATTTTATGTGTGTGGTGTATATTTGATGTGTGTAATTTAATATTATTTTAATATATAGTATAAAGTATATATATATACATATATGCATTAAAATTTGTCAAATTACAAAAGATTTGGAAAATTACAAAACTGCCCCCGACTACTCCTTCTTCCTCCCGATCCTTCTCCTCGCCGTCCGGACGCCCGTCACGCCGTTTCTTCACCGTGGGTGTGCCATCCGGTGTGCCACCGCCTTCCCCAACCATTTTCGCCGCCTGAGGTAGCCGTTTCCGGCGTTTGGAAGTCGATTTTGGCCGGAGAAGCCGAAAATCGATCCACCGTCGTTCACGTCGATTCCGACCACCGTTTTCGACACCGCCGGTCTCTTTCTTCTCCTTGAGCTCCGGTGAGTGTGATTCTAGCTTTGGTTTGAGCTGAATTGGTCTAGATTTGCTTAGGTTTCGAATTTTCAATTTCAGCCTATTAGGGTTTTTGATGTTTTTGAGCTTCTAATTGGATGATTCATGAAAACTCCCTTCACAAATGTTGATCCTAGTAGCTTAATCTACATGTGTGAATTTTTGTAGAATTTTTGGAGATTTTTTGGATTTTTGGGTATTTTTGAATATTTTAATATTATTTTCTAATTTTTGGAAATTAATTATTTAAATTATGAAATTGGAGTTTATGGTTGAATTGGGTGTTGAAATGAATTATAGGAATTTATTTGGAATTTTTATGAATTTTTAAGTATTTATTTTTAATTATTGAAGTTTATGTGATTTTGGAAAATTAGGGTTAAATGCATTTTTAATTGAATTTAATTGGTTAATTGAGTTTAATTATTGATATTATTGATGTTGAGAAAATTAATTTTGGATAATTGTATAATTTTTGGTGAATTTTTGAAGTAATTATAGTATATTTATATATATAGGGGTATTTTGGTAATTTTACCCTAAATTGTCTAAAAATGTAATTTAATTGGTTTTAATAGTTATTTAAGGTATAAAAATGATTTCTATAAATTATTTGGTATTTTTAACTAACTAAAACTATTTTTCGTGAATTATTTTCAATTATATATATAATATACGATTTTTCTAATAAAATGAGTTTTATTCGGTTTTTACAGTGTTTAAAGGTTAATTATGTAATTTCTACGTATAAAATGTATTTCTGTGATTTAAGGATATTTTGGTATATCTGGAATTATTCTGTGTTTGTGGACCCCGGTCGGTGGACTGTAGTTTGGAGTCCGACCGTGGGATTTTGATTGTGTTGAGCCTATTTCTCGAAGTGTATTTCTTTGCAGGGTCGGCTCTACTCTTTTGAGTAGAGAGATGTCCGTTTTACAGGGGAGGTTCTGCCGGATTTTTGATAGAATTATCGTAAAACGTGATATCCAGTCGAACCCTAAATTCCGATTCTGTGTTTAATACTCTAGATCGAATTCTAGGATTTCTGTTAGGTTTATTCTGATGTTAGTTAATTGTTTCTTGTTTAGTTGCGCCGAGACCGAGGGCTAGTGGATCAGGCCTGTCGGACCCGTCTCGTGGAGCGCATTAGGTGAGTTACTATACTATATATATATATGCTTAGGGTGCATGATTTAGAAATATATGTTTTATTTTGATTAGAATGCATAAATAATGTGATTTGTATTTAAGTATATTTTTGGTATATATTAAATTATATGCATGTTTTGTAAATAAAATATATTTAAAATGTTTTTAAATATATTTCCAACTTAATTTATAATTTGACTGAATTCATTTGACGTATATATACTCGAAATATACCCGATTTACTTTTGGTATATTTCCGGTATATATATGGTTTATATTGTTGTTTCATTTAAATTCATGCATCATTTATTTTTGTGAATGAATGATTTATTTATTAATGAAGGATATCGATAGAACGTGCTACCTAGTGGGCAGCACTAGGACCGAGTACGTACCGGTACGCCTATAGCTTTAGGCTATATACTAACTTATTTGTGGATATTGATTTGATGTGGTTATTGATATGTGTGAGATGATGTTGTGGGTGTGATTGCTGGAGCTCGATTGACCAAGTGTCTCGGGGCCAATCACACTGGCAGTCAGACTGCTGGAGCTCGGTTGACTTAGTGTCTCGGGGCCAGTCTACTGTCCAAATGGAATAAGTGGATATATTTTGGAATAAGTGAGCCTGTATGGCTAGAGTGTTGTTTAACACTATTTCCGAGGTTGCGATATTCTAGGGTTCTATGTGATCCTTCATAAATCATGATTTTAAATAAAAGTATATAAAAAATGATTTTACTGCATCTGCGTGAAATTGCCTGTATATATACATATTAGATATGTATTATTGACTGTATGCATTATCATTTAGTGTGTATGTATATATTATAGTAATTCACTCAGTGAGGTCTGACTCCCCTCCGTTGACTATTTTTCAGGAGAGTCAACATCCTCAGACCTCAGTAGCAGGTCGATACGTCGGATTTCTTCCGCCCCGGCTTCTTTATGTAAATTGTCTACTTGAGTCTTATTTATTTTATCTAGACACTGCAGTAGTTGTGAATTAAAGTATTGGATTTCATGTATTTTATTTTAAAAGAGATGTATTATATTGAAACTGGATTTGTATTAAAGAGATTTTATATATGTGATGAGATTTGATTCAAATCTAGTGATGAAGTGTTATCATTATATTTATGATTTTTATTTCTGCTGCATATTATATGATTACTGTTATTATGGCATGATTTATTTTATTTTTAGGCTTGCTACGGGTTCCGGATTCGAAAGAATTCCCGTTCCCTAGCGCTGGTCATGGCCCCTGTTTTGGGTCGTGACATGAAATGACTCTGTATGAAGCACTGCATGGAAGAAATTGCAGATCACCTTTATGTTAGGAAGTTGGCGAGAGATAGTTGAAAGGGCCAGAGTTAGTGCAGGTGACTTCTGAGAAAGTTTCCATCATTCAGCAGCGATTGAAGATAGCTTTTAGTAGATAGAAGAGCTATGCAGACCTTAAGAGGAAGGATGTATCATTCTCTGTTGGAGACTTGGTGTTTCTTAAAGTGTCTCTAATGAAGGGAGTGATGAGGTTTGGTAAAAAGGGTAAGTTAGCTCCCAGATACATTGCACCCTTCAAGATTCAATCGAGAGTTGGCGAAGTGGCATACAGATTGGTGTTACTGCCATAGTTTGCTTGAATTCACCCAATGTTTCATGTATCGATGTTGAGGAAGTATATTTTTTATCCTTCACACGTTCTTCAGCCTCAGATAGTGGAGTTTAACGAGGATTTGATATATGAAGAGTATCCAGTGGTGATAGTGGATCGCCATGTTCGTCAATTTCGCATTAAGGAGATTCTGATGGTGAAGGTATTGTGAAGCAACCATGCGGTGGAGGACTACACGTGGGAGACAGAGGCAGGAATGTAGGCGGCGTACACTTATCTTTTTTAGTAGTGAACATTTGTATTTCTTTTTGTTTATTTAAATTCATGGATGAATTTTTTTAAGGAGGGAAGACTGTAAAGACCTGAATATATATATATATATATATATATATGTATATATATATGTGTGTGTGTGTGTGTGTGTGTGTGTATGTAAATTAGTGGTGTTAATATAATATTCCTAGTGGGTGTACTTTTGCACTTTTATAAGAAATAAAATAATAATAATAATAATAATAATAATAATAAAATATTTTTTCTTTTTTCTTTCTTTTCCTTTTTCTTTCTTTTCTTCTCTTTTTTCTTCCTCTCCTCCCTCCTACTACTATCAGATCGGGCCACCACTGCCTTGCCATCACCACCACCTTGTCGCACCATAATTTATGGCATCGCCACCACCTACAAGCCTTCCCTTTCACTTCCGGTGACCTTAGCTCCTCCTTCCGTCTGATTTTTTCTCCTCACCAAAATCTGCCCTTAAATGCCGGTGAGGATTCCGGTCGTTTCAGGCGGAGCTCGATAGCTCAATTTCTTCCTCTCCTCTTAGGCATCGATTCCTCAAGGTAATTCATCCAATCACTACTGAATTCAACTTCAATTTTGAGAAATTAGTTCTAGGTTTTAGTTTTTAATTTTTGTTAATTGAATTTAAATTTGGTTAGTTTATGTTAAATTGACTTAGGATTATTGAAATTGGTGTTATAAGCTTTCCAAATATATAAATAGATTTAATTTTGGTGATGATTTGCAAAATGGCACTATTCCTGGGCTCAGGTTACTGTTTTGATACAGTCTCGAGACCAGAAAATATTTTATATTTTTAATAAATTCTAATGATTTCAAGCAAGTTTCGTGAAGGAATTTTGTTGAAATTATGCACCAAATTTTTATTATAAATTTTTAAATGTTTATGCCAAAATTAATTTTTTGGAAAAATTATTATGAATTAGTAATTTTTATTAATTTAAGTAAATTATTGATAATTATGATGTTTTAGACAGATTTTGGGTAATAATAGTATTAAAATAATTTTTATATTTTATTTCCTATTTTTAGCTAATTAATATTAATTTTTGAAAAATAATAAAATAATAAACTTTTTATTTGTTGATTTTGTGATATATTTAAGTAATTTAAATGGTTATTTGCAATTAATGTTATTTAATTGTAGAATTTGAATTAAGTATGTTTACTGACAAAAATTTAAATATAATCTAGAATTTTATTATTTATTTGGAAATAAATATGTTTTATGTTTCGTTATGAAAAGAAATGAATTTGTGGCATTTAAATGAGATTTTATGATTTTTGGTAATTTTAAAGAAAATTATATTATCTTATTATTTTTGTGAATTATGGTTCTCAGTTGGACATTTAATGCATATCGAGGGCCTAACCTGAGACTGGTGATTATATGAATATTCGAAATGTATTTTCATGCAGGAACGACTCTACTTTCAATAGAGAGATGTCTATTTTACAGAAGAGATTCTGCCGAATTTTTGGTAGATTTCTCATAAAGCGTGACATCAGTTTATGTTGAATTTCTAGTTTTTGTTGACTTTTTGTCTTTGGTCGAGTAAGTTTCGTCAATTCCATAGTTTTCATAATTTTTGAGAATTTTCATGAATTTATTTATTTTATTTACTAGCATATTTTAAATAAATATTATTTATTTTAGAGAATTTCGGGATACGAGCTGTAACACCAGGGTAGCAGATAACGCATTGCCTAACACGTTTAACCTGTAAGTTAATTTTATAAAATGTGTGTTCTGCATGTTTTTATTATATTTTCAAATAATTAAATATAATAAAGAAATGATTAATTTGTGAATATATTTATATTGCCATATTTTATTTTGTGATGTTTTATTTGATTATTATTTAATCATTTAATAATTCATTATTTAATTATTTAATTCTATTTATTTAGTTATTTATAATTTAAATTGATTTGAAGATAATGGTAGAACGTGCTACCTAGTGGGTGTCATTAGGAACACATGCGCACGGGTGAGATCTCGGTATGTGTTTAAATTGTAAAATAGGCTCGGTGGAGCATGTGATATCAGGCCAGTGTAAATGGTTAGAGCTCGGTGGAAATAGTACTCTCGAGCTGGGTAAAAGGATGTAACTTGGTTGAGCTTGCTCTCGGGACATCAATATATAATAAGTGAAATGATTGTGGCAGTAACTTGGTTAAACTTGCTCTTGGGATGATAGTCACTTGGATTAAAGAGAGTCGAAAGACTATTAGAATATGAGTTTAGGTGTTCTACCAGAGTTTCTGTTAAAATAATTATTTTATATATTTTCTTATAGGGATTTTATATTAAATTGATTTAAGAAGTATAAATAGATTTTTATGTGAAAAATAAATGAATTTAAGGATTATGATTACTTTATTTACATTTATTTTGAAAAAAGGTTTTAACAAATGTTTTTATAAACCAACATGTATTTTATAGAATTAATTCTATCAATAAGGTTTGATTTCTCTCAAATTATTTTTTTCAAGACCTCACAGTCTCCTTCTTAGTGTTCCCTATCTGCGCCGGATTCGTTCTTCACCGACTGCAGTATGTATGTTGGACTGATATATGTATTGTATAATTAAATTCTAGACACCGCAATAGTTATATATGAACTTATGTTATTTGTATTTTGAATTGAACTAATGTTGTATTTGAAGAATATTATTATGTATTTGATATTTTGCATTTATTATTGGTTTATTATTAAGTGTGTTGTGTTTATTTCGTGAAAATTTTTTAAGGCTTACTATAGATTTTGGATATTTTAAATATTTTCATTCCTTAGTGCCGGTCATGTACCTTTTGGTTCGGGTTGTGACAGTTTCTAATTTTGCTTTTGATGTGTTGTTTTATTTTTAGGGTGAGGAGACTTTACTTGATGATGTTGATAATCTTTTCAGTGTTATTTATTTTACTATAAAAACTGCTTGTAGTTTACGTGGAGATTTAAGTTTTTTATTTTTATTTTTTTTGTGTTTTGTTTATGGTTGAACTTTATTGTTTGAATAGGCTATTGAAAAGGGTGATTCTTTGCCTCTTTATAACTAAGTTGATGTTATTGGTGGACAGAGTTTTAAGCATGCTTCCCCTGTATTTTTTAGATCTTTTATGTGTGATTTATTTCTGTTGCTTTTTAGTTTATGTTTGGTTTCTAATATAATAATAATAACAATAATAATAGAATTATCTATATAGTTATATTTAAATATTCATATTCATATTTAATATTAATATAATTATGATAGAAATATATATCCACACTTGCAGCATCACACATCATTATACATATTTTTTTCAATTTACAATACTTTTTATTTATTTTAAGTTTTTGATACAATAATTTTATATATATTTTTTTCAATTTTTACTTTTGCTTTTCTCTTCGTTAGCCATTGCTGTCAAATAAGCCAACTTTTTGGCGTAAGCCTTAGGTAACACCAGCAAAAAGTCTTAAACTGAACTAGAACCAACATTCTCCACCTAAAAAATATAACAAATTTGGTTAGACCCCCAAATTTGCTATGACCATAATATTTCAAAAGCAAATTGACACAAAATAAAATAGCAATTTGAAAAAAAAAAAATTATTGCTTTATTGAAGCAAACAAAGAGACAAAAGAATGTAACCTCGATGCCATATAGATTTAATATTTAATTTTAGGTGTTATTAAAGAGACAAAAGCACCTCAAGTGACAAAGAAGCCTATTTAAACCAAGAGGATCTTAATACTAGATTAGGAATCAAACCACAACACTAATCTTTGACTCATTAACTGAGTCAAGGCAATCAATATAATGTAAAATCATAAACATATATGATGATGATCTTCCTGTAGTCTGCAATAATATTGATTGATGTCTGCTCCTATTTCCTTACTTTGTTATGAGCTTAATACTATTTGATTTATAACTAAAGCAATAATTTAAATGATGCATTGTAGCTCAAGATTTCTTGGTCAGCGTACGATCAAATCCTTGACAAAAAAAAAAAAAAAAGCATCACGATCAAATTCTTAACTAAATATCTAGATAAAATATTATTAGAATGAAAAAAAAAGTTAACAAGAAAAAAAATATGTTGCAGCTAGCTTACTGCAACATTCTTAAAATGTCTTGTGTTGGGCAACAGCGAGCTTTTTGATTCATACGAGCTTCTGTCAACATCATATTCCTGAAATTATAGTAAAAATTGACTAATAACTACAGTAATCATCACACCTAAATATTTACTTTTTGGCCATTTTAAAATGTAATCCATGGACGCTGTAGTCACTTTAACTTGCTAGTTAAGGCACGAAAATGAAAGAGAAGACTCTATTCATAATTATTACTATTCATATAACTAATTAGCCGCATAAATCATTATTTTTTAATTTTTTAAAATGTTAAAGAGTAAGGAAACCACAGTTAATTCATTGTCCTTTAATTAAGTCATATACCTACTAGGGACATCATTATCCTTTAATTAATTCATTGTAAGTCTGCTCTGGTCAATTGATTCGGTCTTGATATTGTAATCATTGTTCAGACTAGTCTTTATCAACAATAATCACCACAGGAGAGGGACAGAGAAATTCGTAGAAGAGTTATTTTTGTAAACCAGCGGCTTAATTGACAATTTGTATACTTTTTGCACATTTTAGTTTCTATTTACAAATTTTTATAGATATCAATTTGTTTTTCAGAAAACTCAATAAACATTCTAATATATGGTATAACACATGTATATATTAATTATCTTTTTCAATGGACTAGTCAGTTGCGTGTGATATGAATTCGTCATTATGTATTTATATAATAATAACAGTAATGCTAAAGTTAAATAATATAATATAATAGTTAAAAAAATAATATAATATTTTATTTTCCTCATCATATTCATAAAAAATGTAATAATTTTATAGTTTATTGTAATTTTATATAGTAATATGTCCTGTCTTTGATTTAGTATGTGTTATTTGTATAGTTAAAAAAATAATACACCGTATTGAAGAATATACCAAAAAATCTAAAAATAATATAATTACATATAGATGAAAATAGTATTTATAATTTGAATATATGATTAATTGATGAACATAATGTTGAATTGAAGTCATGAAGAATTAAGATTTATTACTATTTATTATTTTTTTAGCTACGCCGAGACCGAGACCTATCGGACCAAACCCGTTAAGTCTATCTCGAGGAGCACAAACTTGTGAACTATTATTTTATATATGCATTACATATAGGATGCATGAAAGTGAGCTTGCATATTTTCATTATATGTTTAAACATACATTATTTCATTAAATGATTTAGTATATTTTTAGTATACGTTTAATATATTTTTTGTATATTTGCTATATATGAAACATATATGTTAGGTATATTTTTAGTATATCTTTTGTATATATGTGATATATTTATGTTAGTATATTTTAGTATATATTCGGTATATTGTGACATATACTCAGAATGTATATTTGGTATATAAGTGGTATATTTTTTTTAAATGAATGCTATTATGTTTAAATGATGCATTTTATTATTTTCCATAAACATAAGATCTATTTGAAGGATAACAGTAGAACGTGCTACCTAGTGGGCTACGCTAGAACTGTTGCGTGACAGTATAATAGAATTAGGTTGAAAATCTGATAATTGTTTATTAAGGTGTTGGTTGTTGGAAAGCATGACTATGGATCCTTGGTTGACCTAGTGTACACGGGGCCAGTCATGCCAGTAGTAAGATTGCGAAACCTCGGTTGACCTAGTGTATTTGGGGCCAGTCTACTACTTTAAGTTGGATAAATGAATACTTGGAGTTTTGGATAAGCAAGTTGGCTATTGATTTTTACGATCGAGGTTGTGAACTACTAAGGTTCTGCGTCGGTCCTTCAACTAAAATAATTTTATGCATCTATTATATATAAAAATAAATTTCAACATCTATGTGAAATGTGTGTGTATGTGTATATATATATATATTATACTGATGCTTGAATGTATATGAATTTAGATTGCATGTATATATATTATAATAATTCATTCAGTGAGATCTGACTCCCCTTAATATTTTTTTTATAGGATCTTCATCTTTTTCAGACCTCACCAATGGGACTTTACGTCAGTCTTCTTCGACCTTGGCTAGACTATGTAATTTTATTATTTGAACTTAACATGAACCCTAAAAGGGATCAAAAGTGCCTGAATATGAAGAATTCAAGCTAATTAGCTTAATTTCCTATTATGAAATTAATTAGCTTGATATGGACGAATTTTGACTTATTTTCCTATTTTAGAGTCAATAAGGAAAATTCAAAAAGATTCTAGAAGATGTGAGAAGAGTCACGGATATTCCAAGTCAAAGTCAACAAGTCAATAAGTAAACAAGTCAAAGTCAAAGTTAAATAGTCAACAAGTCAAAGTTAAGGCTCAATGGTCAGCATGTGACATGGCATGCTTCAATACTTAGTTGTCATGAGTTGTCATTTTGCTTAGTTGTCATGAATTGTAATGAGTTGTCAATTTTGACTTTTTAAAGATGAGTTGTCATATTTTGAAGCAAATCTCCTTAATTAAGGATTTTCCTATATAGGTATCTTTGGGAATAAGGAAGAAAACCTTTTCCTTTAAGGGTTAGGTTGTTTACATGCCTATATAAGGGTTAGACTTATATAGGACGAATTAGGATGTATTATCTGTCAATTTTGATAAATTAAGTGAGGTTTTACCTTAACTTTGTTCTTTTAAAACTTTATAAGTTTACTTGAATTATTTCACATCTACCTTTCATTACAATTTCTAGGTTAGACTTAGAATTGTGTGATTGTTCATCTTTAATAGCTAAGTATCTTGCTTCGATTTAATAAGTAAGGGGTTTAACTCCATCAACATAACTTATCCTTAATGATCCTTGGGCTAATATTCAAAGTTGGATGCGCGTTCTATCTCTGTTATAGGTAGGGTTCATATCAGAACTCTTATTGTACTCTAGGAAACTGTAGTAGTAATGTTATTGTATCCGTAGAGTGTGGTTTTGGTTTAGAGACCTGTATCTGAATATTATATGAATATTTTTATTATGAATATTATATGAATATTTTTAAGTATTTATTTTTATATTGATTAAAATTTTAATTTTGGCATATTTTATTTATTTATTGCTTGTGATTTTATTTCTAAGGCTTGCTACGGGTTTTGGATTCGAAAGAATTCCTATTTCTTAGCGCCAGTCATGACTCCCGGTTTGGGTTGTGACAAAGTTGGTATCAGAGCCTAGGTTATTAGTGTTATGAACCTAGGTTATTAAAGTCATGTTTTCTTTGAAACTACTACAGTAAATTAGGTTCGATTATGTCTTCAATAAGTTTTCCTTGATTTAGTACTCTGCGTAATTGTTAGGTTTTATTTTGTTGTTTATTTTGTCTAAATTTTATTGGTTTTTATCTTTTCAGAATGAGGAGGCTAGTGCGTGTCGCTCCACCAGTCATTGAGGCTAAGGATGATAAGTCATTTTTGGACAAGGTTTTACCTCTAAAGTTGCCAGTTAGGTGCAGAGGTAGAGGCAGAGGTAGACCTTAAAGAGCAACATATTGTCGTAGATAGAGAGATCTACAAGATGAGGAACCTGTAGAGCCAGAGTACGAGGAAGCTGAGATACCTCCAGTTGTACCGTAAATGCAGCCTACTTATCAGCAGGGTATATCTGACCCTGAGGCATCGTTGTTCTATGCCAGAGTTAACCTTATAGCTTTTAACGAGACTTCAGACTCGTTAGATTTTTTACACGCCATTGAGAGGACTCGAACTACTCATACCGAGTATCAGTGGATTATGATAATTGAGCTGTCTGTCGAGGGACTAGCTCTGGATTGGTTCATTCAGGTGATTCAACTACATATGACTTTGATTTTTTCTAAAGCCACTGTGGATGAGCTACAGACTTTGATTGACCAGTATCACCAGAGGTGGATCTATAGAGGACTACACTAGAGAGTTTCTCTTACTTGGTAGATATGCAGAGGACTTGATGTGAGACCAATATTTCACTGTTACGACTTACGTCACTAGTCTAGGTTCTACTTTTTCTAGGATGCCTATTGCAGGCCTTACTCTCGAGTCTGTGATCGAGTTGGCCAAGGAGATAGAGCTGATATTGGTCAGGCAAAGAGCTATGCTTGATTACTATCAGTTGGGAGGTGTTCAGTCAGGAGGATTCCAGAGTACTCCGTACTCGACTTTCTAGTTTAGTTCTATTAGTCAATAGAGAGGCTCAGTACAGCAGAGTCAGAGACAGTAGCTGAGATATCATGGTAGTAGGAGGCATGGCGATGATAAAGATCGCAGGCTAGTGAGATTTGGGTAGGTGCTTCTAGCAGTAGCAATGGTCAGAGTTCTGGTTATGGCAGTTCGGGATCAGCAGTTAGTGCCTGTTAAACATGTGGTAGAGTCCATCAGGGACCCCATTATATGGTGCCACTAACATGTTTCTGATGCGGACAGGTAGGGCATTTCGCTAGATCATGCCCACATTCTGGTTTTAGCTACAATAATTTATGTAGCAATCTATTGCTAGTGCAGCTCCAGCACCTTTTCAGTTGCCACTCCATCACCTTTTCAATTGTTGCTCTATCACCTTTTCAGTTGTCGCCAGCTCAATATTCAAGTACAACTCAGATTGTTGCCCAATAGGGGCATGGTAGAGGTAGTAGAGAGGGTGCCAGGGGTTTTAGCCAGACTTTCATCAATCAACAGGGAGATCAAGGTCAGGCTAGAGTTTTTCACCTCACCCAGCAGGATGCTCAGGCATCTAACACCGTTGTTGTAGGTATTCTTCTAGTTTGTTACTTGGATGCTAGAATTTTGATTGATTTGGGTGCTACACATTCATTTGTGTCCCCTATTTTTTCTTTGAATTTGTATTGGCAAGCTTCAAGGATGGCTTTTCCTTTATCTATTGCCACTCCTCTAAGAGATTCGTTGGACACTGATGTTGTTCTTTCCAGTTATCTGATGTTAGTCTGTGGCAAAAAATTATTAGTGGAATTGGTATTGTTGGATGACATGGGGTTTGATGTGATTCTTAGTATGGATTAGTTGTCTCAGCACTATACTGTTATGGATTATTAGAGTAAAAAGGTGATTTTCAGAATTCCAAATGAAGAAGAGTTTAAGTTTATGGGTGATAAAAGTTCTGAACCTCAGAATCTCATTTCCGCTATCACGGCTAGGAAGATGATGAGGAAGGGTTGTTAGGGATACTTGGCACTTGTCAGAGATACTTCTGTGGAGAAGTTGTCTCTCATAGATGTTCCAGTCACTTGTGAGTTTCCTGATGTTTTTCTTAAGGAGTTGCCAGGTTTACCACCTCACAGAGAGGTCGAATCCTGTATAGATATGGTTCTAGGCACCACTCCTATTTTGATGCCGCCCTATAAAATGGCTCCTGTAGAGTTGAAAGAGCAGTTATAGGATTTGTTAAATTAGGATTTTATTAGACCTAGTGTTTATCCTTGGGGTGCACCAGTCCTGTTTATAAAGAAAAAGGATGGTACCCTGAGACTATGCATTAATTACAGAGAGCTGAATAAGGTAACAGTGAAGAATAAGTATCCACTTATGAGGATAGATGATTTATTTGATCAACTTCAGGGTGCACAGTTCTTTTTTAATATTGACTTGAGGTCGGGTTATCATTAGTTGTGGATCAGTGAAGCCGATGTTCCTAAAACGGCATTCCGTACTAGATATGGCCATTATGAGTTTTCGGTGATGTCATTAGGGTTGAGTAATGCACTAGTTGCTTTTATGATCCCGATGAATAGGGTATTCAAACTATTTATGGATCAGTTTATAGTAGTATTTATTGATGATATACTGGTGTATTCAAAGAGTATGGAAGAGCACGTATATTACCTGAGGACAGTACTGTAGACATTGAGAGAACATAAGCTTTATGCTAAATTCTCAAAGTGTGATTTTTGGTTGGCGAGTGTTGTATTTCTTAGACACGTAGTGTCTAAAGATGGTATTCAGGTTGATCTATAAAAGATTAAGGCAGTTTCTAAGTGGCCCAGACCGATGACAGTCACAAACATCCAAAGTTTCTTGGTTTGGTTGGGTATTATAGGAGATTTGTGCAGGAGTTTTCTAGAATTGCATCTCCTATAACTTGCCTTACTTAAAAGAATGTGAAGTTTGTGTGGTCAGATACTTGCGAGAACAATTTTCAACTACTGAAGGAGAAGTTAACCATAACTCCAGTTTTGGTTTTGCCTAATGGAGTATATAAGTTCATTGTGTATTGTGATGCCTCTAGAGTCGGCCTAGGTTGTGTGTTGATGCATAATGGTAGGGTGATAGCTTATGCTTTTATGTAGTTAAAGAAGCATGAATAAAATTATCCTACTCATAACCTAGAGATGGCTGCAGTGATCTTTACTCTCAAGATTTGGAGACATTATCTGTACGGGGTGACTTGTAAGATTTTCATATATCACAAGAGCCTAAAGTACATTTTTCAGCAGAGAGATCTGAATCTGAGGCAGAGGAGATGGTTAGAACTACTGAAGGACTATAACTGTGAGATTCTTTATCATCCAAGTAAGGCTAATGTGGTAGTAGATGCCTTGAGTAGGAAGTCCTCGAGTAGTCTTGCTCATATTAGTGTGAAGAGGAGACCTTTGATCCAAGAGTTGCATTAGTTAGTGAATCAAGGTTTGATGATGAAGATTAGTAAATCAGTGGACTGTTAGCTCAGTTCAGAGTCCAATTAGTGCTAAGAGATAGGATTAAGGTAGCTTAGGGCTGAGATTCTAATCTAGCAGAGCTTATGGATAATGTTTGTACAAGGAAGTTCACTGATTTCACACTTGATGATGAAGGTGTTTTGTGGATTAATGGTAGATTATGCGTTCTTGATGTCGATAATTTGAGAGAAGAGATCCTTGAGGAAGTGCATTCTATAGCCTACAACGTACATCCAGGTGTCACAAAGATGTACCACAACATCAGAGATTTATATTGGTGGGATAGATTGAAGAAGGACATAGCTAATTATGTTTCTAAATGCTTGACATGTCAGTAGGTGAAAGCTGAACATCAGAAGCCTTTTGGGAAGCTTCAGCCTCTTCTAATTCCTGAGTGGATATGGGAGAGAGTTGCTATGGATTTTTTGGTTGGGTTACCTCGTTCTAAGGATGGATACAATTCCATCTAGGTGATTGTGGATAGGTTAACCAAATTAGCTCACTTCTTATCAGTTAAAGCCATTTATTCTGTAATTAAGTTGGCTAAGCTGTATGTTAAGCATATTGTAGGCCTTCATAGAGTGCATGTTTCCATTATATCTGATAGAGGTTTAGTGTTTACCTCTCAATTTTGACAGAAGTTGCAAGAAGCAATGGGCACTATACTTGATTTTAGTACTTCTTTTCACCCTTAGACAGATGGTCAGTCTGAGAGGACGATCCAGACACTTGAAGATATATTGAGAATGTGTGTATTGGATCTTAGAGGTAGCTGGGATGATCATTTTCCACTCATAGAGTTTGCATATAATAACAACTACTATAGTAGTATTGGGATGGCACTGTATGAGGCTTTGTACAAAAGGAAATGTAGATCCCCTCTTAGTTGGGATGAGATTGAAGAGAGAGCATTGACTAGACCTGAGATAGTTCAAGGTGCCACTAAGAAAGTTACTGTGATTAGGAGGAGATTAGAGACCGTAATTAGCAGATAGAAGAGCTATGCAGATCCGAGACATAGAGATGTGGAGTTTGAGGTTGGAGACTACATATTTTTGAAGGTGTCTTCGATGAAGGGTGTGATGAGGTTTAACAAGAAGGGGAAATTAGCATTGAGATATATTGGACCGTTTGAGGTTCTAGAAAGAGTGGGCATGGTTTCATATCGGTTAGCTTCACCTCTGAATTTGTCTCAACTGCATCTAATGTTCCATATCTTGATGCTGAGGAAGTATATTTTAGACCCTTCACACGTGTTGCAGCCTGATAGTGTGGAAGTGAACGAAGACCTGACGTATGAGGAGGAGCCAGTCATGATAGTAGACTATCAAGTTTATCAGTTGCGTTCAAAATAGATTCCGATGGTTAAGGTGTTATAGCGGAGCAAAAATGTGGAGGAGCTCACTTAGGAGACTGAAGCTAAGAGGCGGGTTGCTTACCCTTACCTCTTTCCTTGATGAATTTTTTGTATTCTATGCTTTTATTAGAAAATTCGAGGATGAATTTTTATAAGGGGGGCATATTGTAATGACCAAGTTTTTAAATTATTAAAATATATTTTGAGATATGCAGTGTTAATAATATTTTAAAATTTTAAATATTAATATTGGTGAATATTATTTAATTATTTTGTTTTAAATATTTTCTTATATAAAGGATATTATTTGGAAATTATTATTATTATTATTACTTTTATTGTTATTATTAATAGTATTATTTTATGTATGTGTTATTATTGTTATTATTATCATTATTTTATCATTACTATTATTAGTACTATTATTATTATTTTTTATTATTATCATATTGTTATTATTATTATTGTGCATGTGCACGTATTATGTGTGTGTATTTGTGTATGTGTGTGGCATGTATATATATGTATACGTATATGATAAAGTTAGTATTGTGTATATATATATATAATAGAAAAGAGTCAGGATACAATTTTCTCGGTCACTTTCTTCCTTTCCTTATTTCTTTTCTTTTTCTTCTCTTCCCCGTTTTTTCCCCTGCCTTCCCGAGACTTGCAGAGTGCCACCCACGTCACTGAACCACCAGCAGCCACACCTGTCATCATCAACTTCCCTCTTCTTCCCCTTCCTCTCCGTCACCTTCCGAGCGTTTGTACACCATTGGAGCGCTTGGAACAGCATCAACAACAGAGGTGTGATCATTATCGGCGATCCTTCCTCCAATCACCTTAGCTCACGTTCTTGGGCTTGCCGGACTCCTTGAGCTGTGAGGACTAATTACTAAGCTTAGTTCAAGATTAAACATCCTCATTTGTGAGTTTTCTCTAGATTTTAGTTTATGTCAATTTTAGTTTTCATTTTTTTAAGCTTGATTTCTTGAGTTTTAGGTTAATTGTCTTTAGAAATCGTGTTTAGGGTAGCTTATGATTCACAAATATAATTTTTGTTGAATTTTTGGAATTTGTTAAAGTTTTGGGTTTGAATTTTCAGCGAGTCACTGTTCCGGTGACCTTCGCTGGAAAATTCTTTTATTTTGAATAAATTGCTTGATTTATTTAGAATATAGTTTGTGAAGGAATTATATTAAAATTCTATTCTGATTATTTACTATGAATTTTTGAAAGTTTATGTGAAAAATTAATTTTTGGAAATATTAATATAAATTGGTAAATTTTGTGTTTTAATTGATATTATTGTTAATTAGTAAGTTTTAACAAATTTTAGAATAATAATTAGTATTAAAATAATTTAGTAAATATTTAGTATTATGTGATTTTTGAATTTATGGGTAAATTATGTATTTTTATTGAAATTATACTTACATTATATGTTTTAAATAATTATGGAATAATATATGGTATTAAAATAACTTTTATGAATTATTTACTATTTTTAACTAATTAATACTAATTTTTGAAAATATATTCAAATAATAAATTTATTTACTATTTTTGTGATTTAATGAATTTCTAACTATTTTTAAAATATATTTGGACTATTTAAGTAATTAATTGCAAATTTTACTATTTTATGTCAAATAATTGAAAAGTCTGATTTTTATTAATATTATATAATTTATTTGAGATTTTATTTACTTAATGTGAAAATAATTATATTTAATGTTTTTGTTATTTTAATAAATAGTATTTTGGTATTTTATTGGTATTTATGGAATTTAATGATTTTTATTATATTTATTATTTAATATTGATTTTTGGTGAATTGTGAATCTCGGTTGGGAATTGTGTAGTTCGGGATCTCAGCCCGAGACGTTGAGCTTTGTGTTATATAGAAGTGTATTTTCTTGTAGGATTGGCTCTACTTTCAATAGAGAGATTTCCATTTTACAGAGGAGACTTTGCTGATTTTTTGGTAGAATTCTCATAAAACGTGTCGTTGGGTCAATATTGAATTTTTGGTTTTGTGATTGAGTTTTGAATTCTTAGAGGTATAAGTTAGGAATTTATTTTGATATTGTATTATTTATTATTTTTTCAGCTACGCCGAGACCAAGACCTATTGGACCAGACCTGTTGAGTCTATCTCGAGGAGCGTAAACTTATGAGTTATTATTTTATATATGCATTGCATATAGGATGCATGAAAGTGAGCTTGCCTATTTTCATTTTATGTTTAAAAATGAATGATTTCATTAAATGATTTAGTATATTTTTGGTATATTTGCTATATATGAAACATATATGCTAGGTATATTTTTAGTATATCTTTTGTATATATCTGACATATATATGTTAGTATATTTTGGTATATATTCGGTATATTGTGACAAATACTCAAAATGTATATTTGGTATATTTTTGGTACATAAGTGGTATATTCTTTTTAAATGAATGTTGTTATGTTTAAATGATGCATTTTATTATTTTCCATAAACATAAGATCGATTTGAAGGATAGTAGTTGAACGTGCTACCTAGTGGGCTACGCTAGGACTGTTGCACAATAGTACAATAGAGTTAGGTTGGAAATATGATAATTGTTCATTAAGGTGTTGGTTATTGGAAAGGATGACTATGGATCCTCGGTTGACCTAGTGTACTCAGGCTAGTCATGCCGGTAGTGAGATTGCGGAACCTCGGTTGATTTAGTATAATCGGGGCCAGTATACTACCTTGAGTTGGATAAATGAATACTTGGAGTTTTTGATAAGTCAGTTGGCTATTGATATTTTCTATCAAGGTTGCGAACTATTAGGGTTCTGCTCTGGTCATTCAACTAAAATAATTCTATGCATCTATTATATATAAAATGAATTTCAGCATTTGTGTGAAATGTGTGTGTGTGTATATATATATATATATATTATACTGATGCTTGAATGTATATGAATTTAGGTTGCATGTATATATATTATAATAATTCACTCAGTGAGGTCTAACTCCCCTCAATATTTTTTTTATAGGATCTTCATGTTTTTTAGACCTCACCAGTAAGACTTTACATCAGTCTTCTTTAGCCCTGGCTAGACTATGTAATTTTATTATTTGAACTTAACATGAACCCTAAAAGGGATCAAAAGTGCCTGAATATGAAGAATTCAAGCTAATTAGCTTAATTTCTTATTCTGAAATTAATTAGCTTGATATGGACGAATTTTGACTTATTTTCCTATTTTAGAGTCAATAAGGAAAATTCAAGAAGATTCATGGATATTTCAAGTCAATAAGTCAACAAATAAACAAGTCAAAGTCAAAGTCAAATAGTCAACAAGTCAAAGTTAAGGCTCAATGGTCAACATGTGACATGGCATGCTTCAATGCTTAGTTGTCATGATTTGTCATTTTGCTTAGTTGTCATGAGTTGTAATGAGTTGTCAAGTTTGACTTTTCAAAGATGAGTTGTCATATTTTGAAGCAAATCTCCTTAATTAAGGATTTTCCTATATAGGTATCTTTGGGAATAAGGAAGAAAAATTTTTCCTTTAAGGGTTAGGTTGTTTACATACCTATATAAGAGTTAGACTTATATAGGATGAATTAGGATGTATTATTTGTAAATTTTGATCAATTAAGTGAGGTTTGACCTTAACTTTGTTCTTTTGAAACTTTGCAAGTTTACTTTTGAGGGTTAGACTTGCATATTTTTATTTCTTTATTGCTTGTGATTTTATTTCTAAGGCTTGCTACAGGTTCCAGATTCGAAAAAATTCCTATTCCTATTCCTTAACGCCGGTCATGACTCCCGGTTTGGGTTATGACAAATCTTATCAATTTAAGTGAGCCAAGTGGCTAGTAGATTTATAGTTTAGGGTTCTACCAAGATCTTTTGATTATAAATTAATAAATAAATAATAAACTATTTTGAAGAGGTTTTGTTGTAAATTCTCCATATTTTTATTATGAGCTTGGGTATTTGGGTGTTTTAAAATGACATTTTAATTATATTATCATTATTCTTAAAAATAATAAAAATTTATTATTATTATTATTATTATAAGATGGGGATTTTAAAATAATAAAAACCTCTCCATATTTTTTTGAAAGAGAGGAAGAAACAAACGGTATTGATCAGCTGGCGACGTCTGGTGGTATTGGTGGAGGTTTGGATGATGACTAGTGACTTGGATTAGCTGGTGAGGAGGAAGCAAGGGACAGACAGAGAGTGATGTGAAGGAAGAAGAAGAAGGTGAAAATGAAGAAAGAAAACAAAGTCAAGTCACGTTTTCTTTTTGGCATATATATATATATATATATATATATATATATATATATATATATATATATATATATATATATATATATATATATATTATTATTCTTAACAACAGTAAAAATTTATTATTATTATTATTTTAAAATGAGGATTTTAAAATAATAAAAACCTCTCCATATTTTTATGAAAGAGAGAAAGAAATTGATGGTGTCGATCAGTTAGCGACATCTGGTGGTGCTGGTAGAGGTCCAAACGGCGACTAGCGGCTTGGGTTGGCTGGCGAGGAGGAAGCAAGGGACGGACAGAGTGTGACATGAAGGAAGAAGAAGAAGAAGGTGAAAATGAAGAAAGAAAAAGAGAAGAAAACAAAGCCAAGTCACATTTTTTTTTCTTTTTGGTACTGCATGCATTTATATATATATATATATATATATATATATATATATATATATATTATAATTTATACACACAAATATATATTCATTTCCCAAAAAAATAGTATTAAAATAAAATAATACATTACTAATAATAAAAATAATCATAAATACCCCATCTTAAAATAATAATTATAAAAATAAATTTTTATTATTGTTAGGAATAATGATAATATAATTAAAATGGCATTTTAAAACACCCAAATACCCAAGCTCATAATAAAATTATGGAGAATTTACAACAAAACCTCTTCAAAATAATATATTATTTATTTAATAATTTATAAGCAAAAAATCTTGGTAGAACCCTAAACCATAAATCTACTAGCCACTTGGCTCATTTAAATTCATAAGACTACTGGTCCTCGAGAGTAAAGGCATCAACCGAGGCACCTGCCGTAGTCATTCACTTAATCCAAAGTTTTACTGGCGATCCCCAAGAGCAAAGGCATCCACCGAGGCACCAGCCCTAGTAAACAAATATAATAACACCAAAATAATCACTGGCAGTCTTCGAGAGTTAAGGCATCCATTGAGGCACCTGTCCCAGTTAACCAATCAAAATTTTTGGATCCGTCACTCGATCTCTACCAGTGTGCACACGGTCCTGACGGATCCCGTCAGGTAGCCCGTTCTACAAGTATTTTTCAAAACTAATTTATTAATTAAGAAACTATAGCACAAATTTAAGAAAGCTATAATCCATGCTTTAAATAGCATAAAATAAAATAAAGTAAATATAATACTAAGCATGGTCCAACACAATATAGCTTAATTTCATGAAAAATAAAATATCTCAAATTTCTATAATTCTATATGCATATATATAAAATAAGCACACACAATTTAGTTTATTAACTCAGAGTTGGAACGAGCTGGCTGACGATTATGCGTCCATCTAAAATTTGCAGTTCCTACTCCAGTATCCTCTAAAATAAAAATAATATTTATTTAAAAATGCTTATGCTAATAAATTCAAAATTTATAAAAATTCCCGACACCAAAAAATTAATGAAATTGAGAAACTCGAACAAGACTTCAGAAATACCTAACGAAGACTCGATCTAACGAACGACCCTAGAACGACTGAACAATTTAAGGAAAAACACACTAATTTCATGTTTTACAAGCAAGCTATCGAAATTTCGACAGAGTTTCCTCTGTTAAACGGATATCTCTCTACCGAAGTAGAACCATTCCTGTAAGGGAAACACTTCTACTTGCAACACAGTTACACACTTGGGTTGGGTTCCTAAATTACGCACAAACCTCGACCAAGACCAACAAAATACTACCACTAAAACTAATTTAAATCATAAAAATACATAGCAAAATTTTATTAAATTTTAATTCGGCTATAAAATAAATTCTTTTAAATAATAATATATAAAAATCCAACTTTTTAATTTAATCCAATAAAATTGCTTATTTAACATATAATATATATTTAAGAATTATTACTTATAAAATTCCAAAAATTCATAAAAATGTATTTAGTACTAATATTAATTAAATCAGCCAAATAATTAAATGCTATAATATTTACATACATTATATTATTTTTGGAAAAATTTATCTAAAATTGACAAAATATATAAAAATACCAATTTAACTAATGAAATTATTTTATGTCTTCTAAAAATGAAAATTATCATTATACACAATAATTAACTATAAATTTATCAAAACCCAATTAAAATCAATTTATACAATTTTTCTCTAAAAATTCATATTTCACATAAACCTTAAAAATTTATAACTTAAAATCCATAATTAATTTTAACAAGCTTCCTTCACAAAATAAACTCTACAAAATATATAGAATTTAATAAAAATAAGAAAATTTTGAAATCCGGGACTATGTCAATAGTAACCGAAACCTGGAAATTCGAATTTTCCAAAATAATTCTAGAAAATTAAACAAAAATTATCCTTGAATAGCTAATGATTTCTAAAACAATATTACTAAAGGAAATAAAACTAATTCTCAACCAAAAATTTGAATATATATATATATATATATATATATATATATATATATATATATATATATATATATATATATATATATGAAAATACCCATAATTACATTTACCTCGATTCCCGACGATCCGGGCGGTGGATCGACTATCCAAGGGTAGTTTCTTGAAGCTTGGGAGGAGAAGAACGCATAGGTACCAAGCACTTGGCTAGATGATGTTGGAATTCAAAGTAAATCTGGCCAAAATGAAGAAAGAGAGGAAAAAATGGACGGTGTCGATCAGCTGGTGATGTCTGGTGGTGTTGGTAGAGGTCCGAATGGTGATTGGCAGCTTGGGTGTAATATCCCGAATTTTTAAATATTTTTATATTGCATCGGGATATGCAGTGTTAATAATTTTTGTATATATTTATGACATTTTTAAGAGTTGTTATTTGTTTAAAGCTAATTTTAATTAGTTTATATTATTTTAAGTACTTTACATAAAAATTTTCCGAAAATTGTATTTTTGGCGAAATTGACACGTAAATAATTTAATATTTATTTTGAGACTCAATATTTTAGATAATTTATTTACGTTATTCATATTTATTACTTTGAATGATATTATTTTAATAGTATTTAACTTAGTTGATTTTATTTTAATATTGTTTATTTTATTAAACTACATTATCTGCGTGATTAATATATGTGCTACATATATATACACACATATATTAGGGTTGTATTATTTTATTTGTGTGTGTGAATATATATATATGTGTGTGTATATATATATTAATATATATGTGTGTGGAGATTAGTATATATATATTGTATTATTATAATATAAAGTATTATATGTATATATATGTACATTAAACATAAAACACACACACACATAAACTCATCTCCCCCGAAACCCACCCAAACCACCATCCACCATCGCCTGTCACCGTCGATCCCCTATCGTCGGTGTGCCGTCCGGCCTTCCAGTAGCTCTAGTCGTCTTCCGCCGTCTTCTACCTTCTTCTCCGGCGTCGACAAGCGGCTGTGGCAGCAAGGAACCGAAACTCGAGTTCACTATGGTTCCAAGCGATTCCGGCCACCATTCTTCACGATTCCGGTGTCCTTGAGCTCCTCAAGCTCCGGTGAACTCAATCCAAGCTTCGGTTTGAGCTCTAACCCCTCCATTTTTACTGTTTTTCGATTTCCTTATTTCGGCCATTTTTGGATTTTTATTTTTTTTTCGGGAATTTTTGGTGGATTCATGGAAAATTCCTTAACAAAAGTTGATCCTCCAAGCTTAATCTACATCCCAGAATTTTTGTGTGATTTTTGGAATTTATTTTAATTTTTGTGAAATTTTTATTATTTTATTATTATTTTCTAATTTTCGAAAATTAATTAATTAAATTATAAAATTGTGTTTTATGGTGATTATAGGAGTTGAAATTAATTATAGAAATTTATTTGTAATTTTTGTGAATTTTTATGTATTTATTTGGAATTTATTAAGTTTATGTAATTTTGAAAAATAGGGTTAATTGTGTGTTAAATTGAAATTAATTGGTTAATTGAATATATTTATTGATATTATTGAGATATATGTTGAGAAAATTAATTTTGAGTAATTATATTATTTTTGGTGAATTTTTGGATTTATTTTAGTAAATTTATATATATAGGGGTATTTTGGTAATTTTACACTAAATTGGCTAAAAATATAATTAAATTGGTTTTAATAATTATTTGAGCTATAAAAATGATTTCTACAAATTATTTAGTATTTTTAACTAATTAAAACTATTTTTCGTAAATTATTTTCAAATTATATATAATATACTGTTTTTCTAAATAAATGGGTTTTTATTAATTTTTAGTATGTTTTAGGGTTAATTACGTAATTTGGATTTATAAAATGTATTTTTATTGTATAAGGGCATTTTTTGTATTTTATAAATATTCTGTGAATTGTGAACCTTGGTCGGTGAATTGTAGTTTGGAGTCCGATCGAGGGATTTTGGTTGTAATTCTGTGTTTATTCTGAAGTGCATTTCTTTGCAGGACCAGCTCTACTCTTTGAGTAGAGAGATGTCCGTTTTACAGGGGAGGTTCTGTCAGATTTTCGGTAAAATTCTCGTAAAACGTGATATCCGGTCAAATTCCTATTCTAATTCTGTGCCTAAAATTCTAGATTGAGTCTTTAGAATTTTCGTTACATTTATTCTGATTTCATGTTGTCATTTGTTTGTCTAGCTGCGCTGAGACCGAGGCCTAACGGATCAGGCCCGTCGAGTTTGTCTCGTGGAGCGCTAACATGTGAGTTATTATACTGTATATATTTGCACTGCATATAGGGTGCATTATTTAGAATTTTTCATTTTCATTGTATGTTTTAAAAATGATTTAAATTATAATATTTTTGATATATCTAGGGTTGCATTTTTATATATATGCATATTAAATAATTATGCATGTTAGTTTGATATATGCACATTAAACAATTAGGTTTAGGTTTAATACATTTGAGTAATATACACATGTTTTAAAATGTACACTTAGACATAATTATTTTATTAAATGATTAGTATAACTTAGGTATAGTTTTAGTAGATTTTAGGTTTATTCTTAAATAATTGCATGTTAAATTATAAACCTACACTTAAATTATTTTTAAGTTTATTTTTGGTATATTTTTTATTTATTTTCAAATAAATAAATGTTTTATTATTAAATTAAACCTAGCACATTAGTGGTATATTTAGGGTTTATTTTTTTTATTTATGCATGCTAGATAATTAGGTTTATTTTTAGTATATTTGTGAATATATGTTAAATACAAACACGTATTTAAAATGACTATTTATACATAAATGTTTTATTAAATGATTTGTGTACTTAGAGTATATCTTTTGCATATTTAAATATATTTTTAAGATAATGCATGTTATATTATTGTTACTCATTTCAATTGTTTTTAACTATATTAATGATTTATCTTTAGTTTATATATATATATATATATATATATATATATATATATACCTGAAATATACTGGGTATATTTTAGGTATATTTTTGGTATATATATATATGGTTGGTTTTACTATTATGAATATTGTTCTACATTAATTATTTTCTGAATGAATGATTTATTCTAAGTGAAGGATATCAATAGAACGTGCTTCCTAATGGGCAGCACTAGGACCGTGTACGTACTGGTACTGTCACGACCCAAAACAGGGGCCATGATCGGCGCTAGGGAATGGGAATTCTTTCGAATCTGGAACCTGTAGCAAGCCTAAAAATAAAATAAACATGCAATAGTAATAATAATATCACAATTAAATAAAATACTGTGTAGCGGAAATAAAATCATAAATATAAAAATAATAATCCACATCAAATTCTCATCTCATATATAAATAAACTCTTTAATACAAGTTTCAGTTCAAATTCTTAAAATACATATCTCATATAAATACAATACATCAATCTCCGAAACAACCATAACTACTGCAGTGTCTAGATCATAAAGTAAAACTCAATACTCAGATAAGCAGTTTACATAAAGAAGCCGGGGTGGAAGAAATCCGGCGTATAGGCCTGCTACTGAGGTCTGAGGAAGATGACATCTGAAAAATAGTCAACAGAGGGGAGTCAGACCTCACTGAGTGAATTACTATAATATATATATATGCATACTAAATGACAATGCATACAATCATCGGTATATATCTAATATGTATATATACAGGCAAATACACATAGATGCAATACAATCATTTTTTATATATTTATTGAAAATCACTGTTTATGAAGGATCAAATAGAACCCTAGAATATCGCAACCTCAAACAGTGTTAGACAACACTCTAGCCATACAGGCTCACTTATTCCAAATATGTTCACTTAATCCATTTGGACAGTAGATTGGCCCCGAGACACTAAGTCAACCAAGCTCCAGCAGTCTGATTATCAGTGTGATTGGCCCCGAGACACTTGGTCAACCGAGCTCCAGCAATCACACTCCCAAATCATTTCTCACACATCAGATAAATCAATTCCAATCAATATCCACAAATGGTTAGTAATATAGCCTAAATGCTATAAGTGTACCGATACGTACTCGGTCCTAGTGCTGCCTACTAGGTAGCACGTTCTATCAATATCCTTCATTAATAAATATAAAACATACATTCACAAATAAATGATGCATGAATTTAAATAAAATAGCAACATAAACCATATATATATTGGAAATATACCAAAAGTAAAACAGGTATATTTCGAGTATATATATACGTCAAATAAATCCAATATAATTACAAAATAAGCTATAAATATATTCAAAAACTATTTTAAGCATAATTCATTAATAAGACATGCATATAGTTTAAAATATACAGAAAATAAACAAAAAATAAACTAGAAATAAACTTAAGTAATAATTAAACCATTTATGCATATTTAATCAAAATAAAACATACATTCCTAAAATCATGCACCCTAAGCATATATACATATAAAATAGTAACTCACACTTAGTGCGCTCCCGAGATAGGTTCGACGGGCCTGGTCCACTAGGCCTCGATCTCGGTGCAACTAAACAAACAATAATGACAGGAATCAGAATAAATCTAACAGAAGTTCTAAGGACTCAATCTAGATTACTAGACACAGAATTAGAAATCAGGATTCGACCGGATATCATGTTTTACGAGATTTCTATCGAAAATCCGACAGAACTTCCCCTGTAAAACGGATATCTCTCTACTCAAAGAGTAGAGCCGGCCCTGCAAAGAAACACACTTCGAAAAACAGGCACAACAACTCATCCACAACCCCTCGGTCGGACTCTAAACTACAGTTTACCAACCGGGGTCCACAATCACAGAATAATTATGAAAATACCAAAAATGCCCTTATATCACAGAAATACATTTAATAAGTAGAAATTACATAATTAACCTTAAAACACAGTATAAACCAATAAAAACTCATTTTATTAGTAAAATAGTATATTATATATATAATTGAAAATAATTCACGAAAAATAGTTTTAATTAATTAAAAATACTAAATAATTTGTAGAAATCATTTTTACACCTTAAATAATTATTAAAACCAATTAAATTACATTTTTAGCCAATTTCATGTAAAATTACCAAAATACCCCTATATGTATAATTATATTAAATTACTCCAAAAATTCACCAAAAATCATATAATTGCACAAAATTAATTTTCTCAACATATTTATCAATAATATGAATAATTAAACTCAATTAACTAATTAATTTCAATTAAAAACACAATTAACCTAATTTTCCCAAAATTACATAAACCTAAATAATTCAAAATAAATACATAGAAATTCATAAAAATTCCAAATAAATTTCTATAATTAATTTCAACACCTATATTTATCATAAAACATAATTTCATAATTTATTTAATTAATTTCCGAAAATTAGAAAATAATATTAAAATATTCAAAAATACCCAAAAATCAAAATAATCTCCAAAAATTCTACAAAAATTCACACAAGTAGATTAAGCTACTAGGATAAACATTTGTTAAGGGACTTCTCATGAATCAACAAGAAAAATTCAAAAAAAATTCGAAAACCTAATTAGGCCAAAATAGAAAATTTGAAAAATAAGGAAATCAAGGGAGTTTGAGCTCAAACCAAAGCTAGAATCAAGATCAACGTTGCTTGAGGAGTCCAAAGACACCAGAAACGTGAAGTTTGGTGGCCGGAGGAGGAAGAACCGTCGAAGCTTGGAGGTTCGGCCAAAAATGGCAAAAAATGAGCTAGCCGGCACCGGGGAAGATGATCGGAGTGGTGAGGCAGCGGAGGAAGACGACGACACGCAGGGGAGGCACACTGACGGTCGGTGATCAGACGGCGAGGGTGAGGGAGATGGGTTTCAGGGAAGAGGAAGAAAATCGAAGGAAAAAGAAAAGAAAAGAAAGAAAAAGAAAAAGAAAAAGAAAAAAAAGAAAAAAGAAAAGAAAAGAAATAATTATGTATATATATATATATATATATATATATATATATATATATATATATATATATTATAATATAGTATATTAATAGAATACTTGGAAAAATTATCCATCATACACATAATTTAATATTTTAAAATTTAATACTAAATAAAAATAATTAAATATCAATAAAACTAATAAATAAATAATAAAATATTAGGGTAATTAATTAAACCCTAGTTAAATAAACAAACACACAAATATGCTTTATTTGATACTTTAAAAATATGTATGAGTTCATGCAATTATGGAAATTCATTTAAAATAATTAAATATAAATAGTTTACGTATCAATTTACCCGAAAATGCAAGTCCCGGGAAAATTTTACGTAAAGCACTTAAAATAATACACAATAATTAAAATAAGTTTTAAATACATATTAACTCGTAAAATCTCATAATTATATATACAAAAATTATTAACACTGCATATCCCGATGCAGTATTAAAATATTTAAAAATACGGGATATTACAGGTATGATAGATAAGGATTGAGTGAGATGTAATTTTGGGTGATTATAATTGATTTGACTAAGATTAATGGTATGTTAGATAGTGTGATTGCGGGGCCAATCACACTGACAGCCAGACTGTTGGAGCTCGGTTGACTTAGTGTCTCGAGACCAGTCTATTGTCCATAAGTGAATTGAATGATCTATTGGGTTGATTGAGATGTGAGGTGATAGATAGTGTGATTGCTGGAGCTCGGTTGACCAAGTGTCTCGGGGCCAATCACACTGACAGTCAGACTGCTAGAGCTCGGTTGACTCAGTGTCTCGGGGCCAGTCTGCTGTCCAAATTGGAATAAGTGTTCAAATTGGAATAAGTGTTCTATTTGGAATCAAGTGAGCCTGCATGGCTAGAGTGATGATGGGGTTGTTGAGGTTGTTATTATTAGGGTTCTATGGATCCTTCATGAATTTAATCAAACGTTTTCTACATGTAATATATTTATAAAAACAGAGTTTGACATTCGTGTGAAATGTGTGTATATACATATTTATATAAGAATGCCTTATTGTTATGGTTTAGTTTGCATGTATATATAGTATAATAATTCACTTAGTGAGGTCTGACCCCCCTCAATTATTTTTTTCAGGAGATTCCATATCGTCAAACCTTAGTGGTAGAATTCCTCGCTGGTGTTCTTCAGTCTCGGCTATTTTATGCAAATGTATATTCTGAACTTTGAATTGTATTCTAGAAACTGCAGTAGTAGTGTTATTATATTGGAAGTGTAGTATTTTGTTTGGATATTAAATACTCTGAGAATTTGTATTTGAACATTGTACGAATATGTATTCATTTATAAAAGGATTTGGAGTGTTTATTTTATATATTGATTCAGAAAAATTTTAATTTGGTCATACTTTTATTTAATTATTGCATGATTTTATTTTTTAAGGCTTGCTACGGGTTCCAGATTCGAAAGAATTTCCGTTCCCTAACACCGGTCATGACTTCTAGTTTGGGTCGTGACATTGGGTTGGCTGGCAAGGAGGAAGCAGGCGACGAACAGGGAGTAATATAAAGGAAGAAGAAGAAAAAGGTGAAAATTAAGAAAGAAAAAGAGAAGAAAACAAAGTCAAGTCATTTTTTTTTCTTTTCTTTTTGGTACTGCATTATATATATATATATATAATGCAGTACCCGAAAGAAAAGAAAAAAAAAGTGAGTATTCATTTCCAAAAAAAAATAGTATTAAAATAAAATAATACGCTATTAATAATAAAAATAATTATAAATAATTTATTTTAATTAATAATAAAAATCAGAATATTAAATAAAGAATGATTGCATTAACCTCTACAAAATTAAAATTATATTTTTACAACGTAAAATGAAACCAAATTAGGTCATACATTTTTTGAACAAAAATTAAGTCATACTTAGACTACTTGAAATAAGACAAAAAAAAAATTATTATGACTATATTTTTATAAATAGTTTTAATATTTTTAATGTTAATTTTCTCTTTTCTGAGTAATTATATATAAGCTTTTTAATAATTGTTAATTTTAGTATTTCTATCTATTAGAGAAATTCTATGCACTATTTATTATCATAATTAATTATTTAAATAATAAAAAATTAATTATAATTTTTTTATTCAACTTCAATAAAATCTCTAAAATTATGTTATTTATTTAGTTCATGTTAGTTCAAATAAAAGTTCATCTAATTAGAATAAGAAATATAATTGCATTTAAGTTATAACTAAAAATATTCTATTTAGTTAGTTTATATTATACAAAATAGAAACTAATCTAATTAAAATAAAATATACAATTTAAATTAATTTAATAGTTTATGTTACATAAAATAAAAGTTAACCTAATCATAATTGAAAATATAATTTATAATTGTAATTTTAATTTAATTTCAATTGATAAAATACTAAATTTTTTTATCTCTTATATAATAAATAATACAAATAGTTTTGTAAATTTCTGTGCTCTTCCTTTTCGTATATTTATATAATAATAATAATAATAATAATAATAATAATAATAATAATATAATTGTACAAATTTAATAGAGTTATAATCACATTCTTAATAAATTTTTATTTAAATAATTATACAAAATTCTTTTAATATTCTTAATGTTAATATTTTCCATAATTAATTATTTTATGAATATTGTAAATTTGAATTTTTTTGTTTACTTATTAAATTATATTATCTAATTTCATTTCTATTAGATAATATGGAAGCAAATTTAATTAAAAAAAAAAACATATTTTCAATCAAATTGCATCTATACTTTTAGCTAATTTAATTTTTTGTTAGAAATAAAGTAAAAATTAATCAAATTAAAATAGAAAATAAACATTCAATTAAATTAAAATTAAAATTAAATTGTTATTAAAGATAAAATAGTTTTTGATAGAATTAGAATAGAAAATATATTTTTAATTAAATTAGAATTATATACATAATCTTTATCTATATAAATTAGAATTATAATCTTTATATCAATCTCGAAAAACATTAAAATTTTAAACCCAAAAAAGAAAAAAAAAAAAGAATGTCTCAAATTTGCTTTAAAAGGAAAAGGAAAGAACTAAGTCTGGCAGTGGTTAATCCAGTGTTTTTGTTGACCTTTCTAAGTTTGAATCACTGATCCCATACTAAAATAGAAAATAAAATGAAAAATAAAGGGCAGTTGAGTAATTACAGTGTAGTCTTTGTTTCTTTTTGTTTCTTTGGTATTGAGCAGACTATCCTCCATTAGTTTCTTTGGGCTTTGCTTTTGTCTCTCTTTCCTTCTTGTTCTTCATTTGCATATTCTCACTCAGTACTCTTCTAGTTTTCTTCGAAGATGGCTGATAACTTTTCAGTTGATAACGATTCAGTTGACCAACTTCCTGATCCCCCACATGATGGCTTTTTTGACACAGGGAAATGGTGCAACATATGTCAAAGGAAGTTCAAGACAATTACAGGACTTTATAACCATCTTAAGAGCACTTATCATCGTTGCTGCGACTTCGTTTGTCCAGTCTGCAAAAGGAAGTACAAGAATGCAGGAGAAATGGGAGAACACTATGACAGGAGGCATTAAATTGTTTGCTAACTGTGAAGTAGTTTTAAGAAAATAGTAAGTTGTGGTTGTTATTTTATACTGTTATGGCAATGCGTGTTAAGTTTATATTTGTAGGGACTTTATGCATGGATCAAGTTTGATTATCTCTGTGTTGAGATTATGTTTAGGTCAAGTTTTATCAAAAAGCTTCAACTAGAAATATGTAATGGATTTTAAAATATGAATATGAAATATGTGTTAATTTTATGGTGATCTTGTATGTTTATTTTTCAATTTTTTTCCTTTTTTTTTTTTTGTTAAGAAGTTCATATAATCTAAAGTTTAATTAACTACATATATAATAGGGGCAGCCATCCTTTTTTAAATGATGATACTCTGTGTGTTTAGGCATGATTATGTGTAACAGTGATGGCATGTTAGTTTCCTGTCAAGCAAGGGCTGTTCTTGGTGTTTTCTACCCGAGTATTGCTGAAGCTCTCACTCTGAAAGAGGCTTTGTCTTGGTTCAAGGATCAGAGGTATTCACATGTGGTAGTCGAGTCTGATCGTAAGGTTTGATCGATTCCTTTCGTAGTTCAAGCGTCGATAAGTCTGAATTTGGTGTTGTCTTTTCACAGTGTAGGAGTCTTGTTTCTTGTTTTCAACAATTCTCACTTGTTTTTGTAAAGAGGCAAGCCAATGCTGCTGCTCATGTTTTGGCACAAGCAGAAAATGCTTTTGCTGGCCTCTCGGTTTGGTTCGAAGTTTCTGATTTCCTGAGGAGCACGTTCATGACTGATTTGTTATTCTCAGCTTGAGTAATGAATAGTTTTGTCAAAGTTTCAAAAAAAAAAAAAAAGTTCTTAAGGAGGAGTTAAATGACTTTACTCTCACTAAAAGTTTTTCAATAATTCCTGTTATGGTAACATAGGAACACAGAAAACAACCCAAGCAAATATTTATTAATTGTGCCATAAGTTTTGTTCTCTTCATGGCAAACACTCTCAGGGCCGTGAATTTGTTTAACAAAAATTTTTCAATAATTCTTGTTGTGGCAACATAGTAACACAGAAAACAACTCAAGCAAATGTTCATTAATTTTGCCATAAGTTTTGTTCTCTTCATAAAATTTGGATTCATTAAATCAGAAGAAATTTCGAAAAAAAGGCCCTTTAGTATATATGTGGCCATGCTGTTCTCCAATCATAATTAATTAATTAATTGTTAAAGGTTGATATAAGTGAATTCATTGATGCTCCAACAAATTTCCAACTCTAAACAAGTTTTTCATTGATGGATGAGTGCTTCTATAAGCACATTTTGGTCTAGTGTACCATATATGCATGTAGATTTTCTTTTTATGGTGGATTTGGTCCCTTGCTCAAATATGAAAATTAATAGTAGTAAGATTCTTCCACTCTCTGTGTCTCCTCCTCAAAATTTTATTTTCATTGCCTGTGTAGGGGAAACAAGAAATTATAATGGAGAGGTTTGTATGCAGTAAGCGCAAGCGCAAATGTATCACCATTATCAAAGGATCGGACCTGTTTGGTGAGCTAGATGATGATTGATGATTTTAATTCAATTCTCCGTCATCATGTAGTGTTCAGTTGTTGATCACTGATTGAGAATTAGTTTTTTTGTCTTGGAATGAGATAAGCCTTGAGGTATTAAACTGAGTGATGCTTCAAAAAAGCTTGGGAAGAGCTTTGTCACCGGAGCATCCGTTGTTAAAGTGTGCAGAATATGCTCGATATGATATTAAACTATATATTATATAACTGTGATTAATTTATTTTATGCTGTATCCCACTTTAATTGTTAAAAATATTTTTTAAAAATTTTAATAAATTAAAAAATTAAAATTATTAATTCCATCTTGCTAAATTATTTTTAGAAAATTGAAAAATAAAAATATTTTTTTACAAAATTAAAATACCATAAAGTGCTTAAAAAGAAAAAGAAAAAGAAAAATCTAAAAGGTCAATTTATTTTGTAAGCAACAAACCATTATAAAAGGGTAAAAAAGTTCAAAATATTAATTTATCCAAAAGGGGTATAAAAAAAAAATTCAAAACGTGAAAAATTATTAAATTTTTGGTGGAGTGTCTAAGTGGATCCCCTATTTTTGTCTTTACTCATAAATTTTATGCGGGGTAAAAGTAGAAATGGTCTATTTTAAGAGTAAAGAATACTTATTATTTTAGTTTTTGGAAGAATAGTTATTCATCAAAAATTATAGAATTGCTATTTTATGGAATTAGTATTCCATAACAAATTTTGAACCAAAGCAAAGAATAGTTATTCAATAAGGAATAACTATTATATTCTTGATCTATTACGCGAACCAAACATGGCCTAGGCATCTTGCTTCAATTTAATAAGGGGTTTAGTTTCATCTTCACAATCTTATCTCGACAATCTTGGGCAATGATTTCAAAGTTGGATGCACGTTCCATCTCTATTATAGATACGGTTCATATGAATTATATTCAGTTTTCGGTTTGGTACAGTTCTTAGTTCATTTTATTTGTAAATATCTAGTATCATACCAAATTAGTCATAAAATTTGGTTTGGTTCCATTCGGGATCAAAATTATTCGGTTCAATACTATTTTAATATCATTCTATTCGAAATTTTGGCTTGGTTCAGTATTTTTTTAGTCTCATGCTCAACCCCTAGGTTGAGCACGACAACTGTACCAAATTATACCGAACTAAAAACTGAATATTAATTTAATAAGTAATACATAAATATTAATAAATAGTAGCAAGTACTAACTTAATTATATACTTTTAATTGTATTGTCAAGTAATATAATTATATATAATAATATATCATAAAAATTAATATGTTTTGTGATTAAAATATAATAAATAAATCGTTAACAAAATATTTTTATTAATTTTATTATTATTAACATTGTCACTACTACTACTACTATTATTATTATTATTCAGTTAACAAGTAAAAATATAAAATGTCTATTATATTACAATTTGAACTTAAAATATATATAAAAAAAATATAAATTACATAATTTGTAATTCAATTAACAAATATAAATATGAAATGTCCATTACAACACACTTTAAACTTAAAATATGAAAAATAAGAAAATTATTATTACTATCAACAATAAGTAAAAATATGGAATGCCCATTATATTTCAATTTAAACTAAAAATATGCAAATAAAAAAAATTAACATTGTATAATTTCAAATTTTATAATTTTTAACTAAAATATGTTGTTATCATCATATTTGATAACTTATTAGTTATTATTTTTAGTAAGTAATCTAATTTTATTGATGTTATTTAAAATTAATGAGCTAAATAATATTAGTATATTTAATAACTTATTAGTTATTATTATTATTATTAAGTAATATAATCTTATCGATATTATTTAAAATTGATAAGCTAAATAATATCATTATAGTTATTATTTTGCTACATAATAATATATAGACATATATTACAAATAACCAAAATGATATATTTTTGCCTAATACTACGTCGTTTTAATTAAAGTAAATAGTAATCTCATAAATAAAACTAAGAGAAGATATGTTTTTTTGTTAATTAAACTATATCGCTATTATTATATTTAGTAATTTATTTATTTATTTATTATTATTATTATGTGCATATATATATACATATATATATACAATAAACAAAACGACATAATTTTACCTAAAACTATATCGTTTTTATTGTGGATTTTGCGGATAATATTCTAATTTATTTATGGATAATAAACATAATTTTAATTAATAATATAAATTTATCTATTATACAAATTCCTTAATTTTCGTTTTGAATCTTACCATACCAATAAGTTCCGATAGAACCGAATATCTGTACTGGACCATTTCAAAAAATAGGAAAAAATCAGTATGAAAATTTTTAAATAAGGTCCTGATACTGGAGATTTTATTTTTAAAACCTCCGAAATATGATACAATTTCAAAGATTTAAATTGTCAAATTTTCCTGACCCCGTACTCACTGCTAATAGAGGTATTGGTAAAAATTATGATTCAATCTCCAATCCTTGCATAATAATAATAATAATAATAATAATAATAATAATAAGGATTTTCTACAATACCTTAAAGGTATTGTGTAATGACCCGATATTTTAAATAAAATAATATTATTTTGAAATATACAGTGTTAATAAAATTTTAAATTTTATTTATATATTATTATTAATTGTGTATATTTTTCATTTATTTTATTTTAAAGGTTTATTTATGTAAAATAATTTATTTTATGTGGGAGTTCTATTACTTTCAAATATTAAAGTTATTATTAATACTAGTGTTATTTTTATTATCATTAGTATTACTATTAATTGCTATTATTTCGTGCATGTATTATTATTATTATTATTATTATTACTAGTATCATTATTAATTGGTATTATTTTATTATATGTGCATGTGTTGTGTGTGAATATGTGTAAGTGTGTGTTGTGTATATATATATAAACAAAAGAAAAGTTAGTCAAAAAGCATATCACGTGGTCAAATGCCCATCCTTCCCTTCACTTTCATTTTTTTTTCCTTTTCCTTGCTTTTCTTCTTCCTTCTTTCTAAGTTACTCAATAACCAAACATCTAGCAGCCTCCCATCACCACCATGCCCGATGCCATAGCCACCACCATCATCTCCTCTCCTTCCAGCCGTCATCACCGCCACCAGTGGAGCTACAAAATGCTGCCGGAGCTGTTGGAATCAAGCTGACCGAGAGACCTCCATTGATGCCGATAGCTCCTTTGGTCATCTTAGCTCGCGGTTCCGGTGTTGATCAACTCCTCTTGGACTGGTGAGTCCATTTCTAAGTTTCTTTTAAGCTGAAATTTCCTAGATTTTAAGTTATTTAAGTTTTTAGTTTATGTGTTTTAGGATTTTGAATTTTTTTTGAATTAATGTGTTTGATTCATGGATTTTTGTTTTGATAATGTTGTTTATGGAAATTTAAGCTTCTCAAAAATAATTTTTTTGTATTTTTTTAAATTAATTTGAATTATGGGTATTTTTTATTTTTTTAATATTAAAATATTGAATTTTTTATAATTATGTTAATTAATTATTTTTAATGGAAATTTAATTCAATTAGTGTTATTAATTTGAGTTAATAATTTTAGAATTTATAAAATAATTTTTGGTAATTTTATATAATTTTGAGAAATTATTAATGTTATGTGAATATTGGAATTATGAGTTAATTGTGTATTTTTGTTGAAAATATAGTTAAATAATATGTTTTAAATGATTTTAGAATTTTATAGGGTATTAAAATAATTTTTATAACTTATTTACTATTTTTAACTAATTAATACTAATTTTTAAAAATTATATTCAAATAATATATTATTTACTATTTTAGTGACTAACTTGATTTTTAGCTAATTTTATTATATAATTAAGTTATTTGAGTAATTAAAAGTGAATTTGACCATTTTATGTTGAATTATTGAAAAATTGGTTTTTTATTAATATTATACTATTATTTGAGATTTTTATTTAATTATTGTGAAAATAATGATATTTAGTGTTTTTGATGTTTAAATATATTATATTGTGGCATTTTGATTATTTTAAGGATTTTTAATGATTTTTATTATATTTATTATTTAATATTGAATTATTTATTTTTTTTCGTGAATTGTAAACCTTGGTTGGGAATTGTGCAGTTCGAGGTCCCAACCCGAGGTGTTGAGCACTCTATGTTTTAGAAGTGTGTTTTCCTTGCAGGATCGACTCTACTGTCAGTAGGGAGATGTTCGTTTTACATAGGAGGTTCTGCCAATTTTTTAGTAGAATTCTCGTAAAACGTGACGTCGAGTCGATAATGAGTTTTTGTGTTTTGACCGAGTTTTGAATTTCTAGATCGAGTCTCCTTTAGAATTCTTAGAAGTATGAGTTAAAAATTTATTCTAATAATATTATATTTATTTTTCTAGTTACGTCGAGACCAAGGCCTATCAGACTAGGCCCGTCGAGTCTATCTTGAGAAGTGCAAACTTGTAAGTTATTATTTTATATGTACATTGTATGTAGATGTAGGATTATGAATTTTTATGTTTTATATATCAACTTAAACATGAATTATTTTATTAAATGAATAAGTATATTTTTGGTATATATGACATTTTACTTAGTTTGTTTTAGTATATAATTTGTATATATGTGACATATCAATATTAACATGTTTTAGTATACATATTCAATATATTTGATATATATTCAACATATGCATTTACTATATTTTTGGTATATTTACGGTATATGTTTAGGATATAAGTGTTATATCCTTTTTAAATTATTGCCATTATATTTAAATTGTGCAATTTATTATTTTCCATTAGATATAATTTATTGAGGGATATCAATAGAACGTGCTACCTAGTGGGCTATATTAGGACTATTGTGCAATGGTTCATTAGAATTAGCTTGAAATTTTGATGTTTGATTATGAATGAGAATATGGAGATTACTGGTTATCGGAAAGGATGGTTGTGGATCCTTGGTTGACCTAGTATACTCGGGGCCAGTCTACTACCTTGAGTTGGATAATGAATTTTTGGAGTTTTGATTAAGCCTGTCGGCTGTTGATTTTTATTATTGAGGTTGCTATTACATTAGGATTCTATTTGATCCTTCACTTAAATAAATTTTTTCTGCATTTATAAATATAAAAGTGGATTTTAGCATCTGTGTGAAATGCCTGTATATATATATATATATATATATATATATATATATATACTAATGCTTGATTGCATATTACATTAAGAGGTGCATGTATATATATTATAATAATTCACTCAGTGGGGTTTGACCCCCTCTTAACCATTTTTTTTAGGAGAGTTTTCTTCGTCAGACCGTACTAGTAGTGCTTTATGCCGATCTTCTTCCACCTCGACTATTTTATGTAAATTTCATGTTTGAACTTTTATTGTATTTTAGAAAACTGTAGTAGTAGTGTTATTATATTAGCAATGTTATTTCAGTTTGAGACTTTTGTATTTAAATACTATATTAATATTTTATTTATGAAATAATATTTGAGTACTTATTTATATATCAATTCAAGTTTTAATTATGTCATATTTATATAATATTTATTGCATAGTTTTTTTTAAGGCTTGTTACGGGTTTCAAATTCGAAAGAATTCCCATTCCCTAGTGTCGATCATGACTCCTTGGTTTGGGTTATGCCAAAGTTGGTATTAGAGCCCTAGGTTATTAGTATTGTGGACCTAGGTTAGTAAAGTCTTGATTTCTTTAAAACTACTTCAGTGAAATTAGGTTCGGCTATGTCTTTGAAAAGTCTTCGTTGCTATTTGAAATTCTGTGTAATCATTAAGATGTTTGTTTATTGTCTATTTTGCTTTTGTTCTGTTCTATTTATGGCAAGTGTGAGTCATTCCATCGGTCGATGAGACTGATGACAGAGAGTCTTTTAAGGATGAGGTTCTACCCCATGTGCAGTCAGCTTGGCATAGGACTAGAGGTGAATCTAAAGGGCTAGATGATCACCATAGACAGTGAGAATAACAGAATGTAGAGCTTATGGCTTAAGATTTTGATGATGCTGCCCATGCACCAGGAGTTCCATAGGGTGCAATGCTGATTCCTCCAGTTGTACAGCAGATGCAACCTTTATTTCAGTAGAGAACTCAGGATATGTCAATTTTGCGTATATTTCATGTTTTGAATCTTGTAGATTTCCACGTCTTTTTAAGTGAGGTGAACCCGAACTGCTTCTACCACAGAGACAATATATATTGATAAGTAGTCCTTTCAAGTTGAAGTTGTGATTCCATTTTCAGCCCCTACTATACCTATTTAGTATAAGGGTAGGTCAGAGGCAACTGTAACTCAAAGGCCATAGCAATTATTATATGAGGTACAGTTGGTCTTTGAACTTGAACTTGCAGCAATTGTGGCTAGGATAGCCAAGGTTAATGAAGGCTTTATAGCACTTAACCAAGCATGACAATTGTTTTGAATATGCTTTTATGAAGGAATCAAAAGATGTTTAATGCGAACGTAATTGTACTCTTTGATGGTAAAGTTGTCAGTTTTAACTGCAGTGTAAGATCGGTGCATGTAGTTAAATTAGTTTTATGTGGCTACTATAACATGATGGGAGTTTAAAGAGTGATTTCGAAGATACTTCCATCCACTTTCAAGGAGGGATACTTACACGTGGTAGTATTGCACTAATTAAGAGAAGAGCGGTTAGTTGAGAAGAATACCCATGAACTCCTCAATCTATCGCGTCATGCTGTAGACATGATACTATATAAGAGTAGTCTAGTAGAACTGTATGTTGTAGGATTAAGTTTAGTATATTAGCATCCGAGCTGAGAACTAAAATTTAGAGAGTTATTCGTAGATTTAATCCTTGTGGAGTAATTAATTTTGTTATGATCCTCAATATGGATTAGTTGTCTCAGCATTATGTCATTGTGGATTGTCGGAGTAAAAAGGTGATTTTCAGAATTCAGAATGATGAAGAATTTAAGTTTATAGGTGACAAGAATTCTGCACCTCAGAATCTCATCTCCACTATCATGGCTAGGAAGATGTTGAGGAAAGGTTGTTAGGGATATTTGGCATAAGTCAGGGATACTTCAGTGGAGAAGTTGTCTCTTATAGATGTTCCTGTTGCCTACGAGTAACCTAATTTTTTCTTGAAGAGTTGCCAGGTTTACTACCTCACAGAGAGATTGAGTTTTGTATAGATGTGGTTCCAGGCACTACTTATATCTTGATGCTACCTTATAGAATGGCTCCTGCAGAGTTGAAAGAGTTAAAGGAGCAGTTACAGGAATTGCTAGATAAGGGTTTCATTAGACCTAGTGTTTCTCTTTAGGGTGCACCAATCGTGTTTATAAAGAAGAAGGATGGTACACTAAGACTGTGCATTGATTACAGAGAGCTTAATAAGGTGACAATGAAGAACAAGTATCCTCTCCCGAGAATAGATGACTCATTTAATCAACTTCAAGGTGCACAATTCTTTTCCAAGATTGATTGAGTTACGGATCAATGAAGCGGATGTTCCTAAAATGGCGTTCTGCACTCAATATGGACATTTTGAGTTTCTAGTGATGTCCTTCGGGTTAACTAATGCACCAGCTGCTTTTATAGATCTGATGAATAAGGTATTCAAACTATATGTGGTAGTCTTCATTGATGATATATTGGTGTATTCAAAGAGTATGGAAGAGCACGTATATCATTTAAGGACAACATTACAGACACTGAGAGAACATCAGTTTTATGCTAAATTCTCAAAGTGTGAATTCTGGATGGAGAGTGTTGCATTCCTTGGACACGTGATGTCTAAAGATGGTATCCAGGTTGATCCATAAAAAATTAAGATAGTATTTGAATGGCCCAGACCAACGACAGTCACTGAGATTTACAGTTTTCTAGGTTTGGCTGGGTATTATAGGAGATTTGTACAAGATTTTTCTAGAATTGCAGCTCCTATAACTTGCTTAACTTAAAAGAATATGAAGTTTATGTGGTTAGATGCTTGTGAGAACAGTTTCAGTTACTGAAGGAGAAGTTAACCACAACTTTAATTTTTTTTTTTGCCTAATAGAGTAGATAAGTTCACTGTATATTGTGTGTGATGCCTCCAAAGTTGGCCTAGGTTGTGTGTTGATGTCGAATGGTAAGGTGATAGCTTATGCTTAAGGTAGTTGAAGAAGCATTAATAGAATTATCCTACTCATGACCTAAAGATGGCTGCAGTGATCTTTGCTCTCAAGATTTAGAGACATTATCTGTACCGAATGACTTGTGAGATTTTCACTGATCATAAGACCCTTAAGTACATTTTTCAACAGAGAGATTTGAATATGAGGTATAGGAGATGGTAAGAACTCCTAAAGGATTATAACTGTGATATTCTTTATCATCAAAGAAAGGCTAATATGGTAGCAAATGCCTTGAGTAGGAAGTCCTCAGGTAGTCTTGCTCACATTAGTGTAGAGAGGAGATCGTTGGTCCAAGAGTTATATGAGTTACTGGATCAAGGTCTGATGATAAAGCTTAGCAGATTAGGTGGACTGTTAGCTCAGTTCAAGGTTTAATAAGTGTTGAGAGATATGATTAAGGCAGCTTAGGGCTAAGATCCTATTCTAGCAGAGCTTGAGGAGAATGTTCATGCAAGGAAGTTCACTGATTTCACACTCAATGATGAAGGTGTTTTGTGGATTAGTGGTAAATTATGCTTTCCTGATGTGGATAATTTTAGAGAGGAGATCTTTAAGGAAGCACATTCTATAGCCTACAATGTACATCCAGGTATTACTAAGATGTACCACAGTATCAGAGATTTGTATTAGTGGGATGGACTGAAGAAGGATGTAGCTGATTATGTTTCTAGGTGTTTGACGTGTCAACAAGTGAAAGCTGAACATCATAAGCCTTCTAGGAAGCTTCAGCCTCTTCCTATTCCTGAGTGGAAATGGGAAAGAATTTCTATGGATTTTATGGTTGGGTTACCTCGTTCTAAGGATGGATATGATTCCATCTGGGTAATTATGGATAGGTTAACGAAGTCTGCTCATTTCCTACCTGTGAAAGCCACTTATTCTGTAGCTAAGTTGGTGAAGAGGTATGTTAAACATATTGTGTGCCTTCATGGAATACCCGTGTCCATTATATTTGATAGAGGTTCAGTGTTTACCTCTTATTTTTGGTAGAAGTTACAAGAAACGATGGGCACAAGGCTTGATTTCAGTACTGCTTTTCACCCTCAGATAAATAATCAAACTGAAAGGATGATCCAAACACTTGAGGATATATTAAGGATGTGAGTATTGGATCTTAGAGGTAGCTGGGATGATCATTTGCCACTTATTGAGTTTGTATATAATAATAGCTACTATAGCATTATTGGGATGGCACCGTATGAGGCTTTGTATGGAAGAAAGTCTAGATCCCCTCTGAGTTAGGATGAGACTGAAGAGAGAGTATTGACTAGACCTGAGATGGTTCAAGATACCGCTGAGAAGATTATTGTGATCAGAAGGAGGTTAAAGAGCAAAGCTAGCAGATAGAAGAGCTATGCAGATTCGAAGTGTAAGGATGTAGAGTTTGAGGTTGGAGACTATGTGTTTCTGTAAGTGTCTCCGATGAAGGGTGTGATGAGATTTGGTAGGAAAGGAAAGTTAGCACTGAGATATATTGGAATGTTCGAGATTCTGGAGAGAGTGGGCACGGTTGCATATCGGTTGGCTTTGCCAACGAATTTGTCTCAAATGCATCCAGTGTTCCATTTCTCGATGCTGAGGAAGTATATTTCGGACCCTTCGTATGTGTTGCAGCCTGATACTGTTGAAGTAAATGAAAATATGACGCACAAGGAGGAACCAGTCGTGATAGTGGATTATCAAGTTTGACAGTTGCATTCAAAGTAGATTCTGATGGTCGAAGTGTTGTGGTGGAGCAACAACATGGAAGAGCACACTTAGGAGACAAAAGCTGATATGCGAGATGCTCATCCTTACCTCTTTCCTCGAAAAATTCTTGTTTCTGTTCTTTTCTTTGAATTCAAGGATCAATTCTTATAAGGAGGGAAGATTGTAATGACTTGATATTTTAAATAAAATAATATTATTTTAGAATATGCAGCGTTAATATATATTATTATTAATTGTGTATATTTTTCATTTATTTTATTTTAAAGGTTTATTTATGTAAAATAATTTATTTTATGTGGGAGTTTTATTACTTGAAAATATTAAAGTTATTATTAATACTAGTGTTATTTTTATTATCATTAGTATTACTATTAATTGGTATTATTTCGTGCATGTATTGTTATTGTTATTGTTATTGTTATTATTACTAGTATTATTATTAATTGGTATTATTTTATTATATGTGCATGTGTTGTGTGTGAATATGTGTAAGTATGTGTTGTGTATATATATATGTGTGTGTGTGTGTGGGGTTAGGTTAAGATAATATATATATATATATATAAAAGAAAAGTTAGTCAAAAAGCATATCACGTGGTCAAATGTCCATCCTTCCCTTCACTTTCATTTTTTTTCCTTTTCCTTGCTTTTTCTTCTTCCTTCTTTCTAAGTTACTTAGCAACCTCCCATCACCACCACGCTGGATGCCATAACCACCACCATCATCTCCTTTCCTTCCGGCCATCATCACCGCCACCGGTGTAGCTGCAGAATGCCGTCGGAGTTGTTGGAATCAAGCTGACCGAGAGACCTACGTTGATGCTGGTAGCTCCTCCGGTCATCTCAACTCGCAGTTCCAATGTTGATCGACTCCTCTTGGACCGATGAGTCCATTTCTAAGCTTCTTTTGAGCTTAAACTTCCTAGATTTTAAGTTATCTCAAGTTTTTAGTTTATGTGTTTAAAGGTTTCGAATTTTTTTGAATTAATGTGTTTGATTCATGAATTTTTGTTTTGATAATGTTGTTTATGGCAACTTAAGCTTCTCAAAAATAATTTTTATGTATTTTTTTTAATTAATTTGAATTATTGGTATTTTTTATTTTTTTTAATATTAAAATATTGAATTGTTTATAATTATGTTAATTAATTATTTTTAATGGAAATTTGGTTAAATTAGTGTTATTAATTTGAGTTAATAATTTTAGAATTTATAAAATAATTTTTGGTAATTTTATATAATTTTGAGAAATTATTAATGTTATGTGAATATTGGAATTATGAGTTAATTTTGTATTTTTATTGAAAATATAGTTAAATAATATGTTTTAAATGATTTTAGAATTTTATAGGGTATTAAAATAATTTTTATAACTTATTTACTATTTTTAACTAATTAATACTAATTTTTAAAAATTATATTCAAATAATATATTATTTACTATTTTAGTGATTAAATTTATTTTTAGCTGCTTTTATTATATAATTAAGTTACTTGAGTAATTAAAAGTGAATTTGACCATTTTATGTTGAATTATTGAAAAATTAGATTTTTATTAATATTATATTATTATTTGAGATTTTTATTTAATTATTGTGAAAATAATGATATTTAGTGTTTTTGATGTTTAAATATATTATATTGTGGCATTTTGATTATTTTAAGGATTTTTAATGATTTTTATTATATTTATTATTTAATATTGAATTATTTATTTTTTATCATGAATTGTGAACCTTGGTTGGGAATTGTGCAGTTTGGGGTCCCAACCCGAGGTGTTGAGCACTCTGTGTTTTAGAAGTGTGTTTTTCTTACGGGATCGACTCTACTGTCAGTAGAGAGATATCCTTTTTACAAAGGTGGTTCTGCTGATTTTTTGGTAGAATTCTCATAAAACATGATGTCGGATCAATCCTGAGTTTTTGTGTGTTGACCAAGTCTTGAATTCCTAGACCGAGTCTCCTTTAGAATTCTTAGAAGTATGAGTTAGAAATTTATTATGATAATATTATATTTATTTTTCTAGTTACGCCGAGATTATGGCCTTTCGAACTGTAATATCCTGTGTTTTTAAATATTTTAATACTGCATCGGGATATGCAGTGTTAATAATTTATATATATATATATTATGATATTTTTACGAGTTGATATGTATTTAAAACCTATTTTAATTATTGTGTATTATTTTAAGTGCCTTACGTAAAATTTTCCCGAGATTTTCATTTTCGGGGAAATTTTCACGTAAATAATTTACTATTAATTATATTAAATAGATTTACGGACTTGCATGAATTCATATATATTTTTAAAATACTAAATAAAGCCTATGTGTGTATATATTTATTTAATTAGGGTTTAATTTATTATCCTAATATTTTATTATTTATTTATTAGTTTTATTGTTATTTAATTATTTTATTTAGTATTAAATTATTAAAATATTAAATTATAAGTGTGTGGTGTATATTTAATGTGTGTGTAATTTAATATTATTTTAATATATAGTATAAAGTATATATATACATATATGTAGTTAAAAATCAAAATTTTTGGAAAATTACCGAATTGCCCTCTCCCTCTCCCTTCTTCTCTCCCGACACCTACCCTCACTGTGCGTCCCATTCCAGCACGCCGGACCGCCCTTCACCGCCACCAGCTGCCTCGAACCTCTTTCCCCTTCCTTCCTCTTCCTCTTCGACGTGACCAGGCCGCCGGAAGCCCGCTGGAACGCCCGGAATTCGCGATAGCAGCAAGTTGAGCTTCTCGCCGTCGACCATGATTCCGGCCACCATTTCGCGCACTGCCAGTCTTCATCGACTCCTTGAGCTCCGGTGATCCCTATTCTAAGCTCCTTTTGGCCTGAAATCAAGTGGTTGTTGAGGTTTGAGCTAAATCTTCAATTCGGCCATTTTAGGGTTTTTGATTTTTTGAACTTATAATTGTTTGATTCATGAAAGTCCCTTAACAAATATTGATCCTAGTAGCTTAATCTACATGTGTGAATTTTTGTAGAATTTTTGGAGATTATTTTGATTTTTGGGTATTTTTGAATATTTTAATATTATTTTCTAATTTTCAAAAATTAATTAAATAAATTATTGTGTTTTATGATAATTATAGGTGTTTAAATGAATTATAGAAATTTATTTGTAATTTTTATGAATTTCTATGTATTTATTTTGAATTATTTAGGTTTATGTAATTTTGGGAAAATTAGGTTAATTGTGTTTTTAATTGAAATTAATTGGTTAATTGAGTTTAATTATTTATATTATTGATAAATATGTTAATAAAATTAATTTTTGGATAATTATACTATTTTTGGTGAATTTTTGAATGAATTTTAGCATATTTACATATATAGGGGTATTTTGGTAATTTTACACAAAATTGGCTAAAAATATAATTTAATTGGTTTTAATAGTTATTTAAGGTATAAAAATGATTTCTACAAATTATTTAGTATTTTTAACTAATTAAAACTAATTTTCGTGAATTATTTTCAATTATATATATAATATACGATTTTTCTAATAAAATGGGTTTTTATCGGTTTTTACTGTGTTTAAAGGTTAATTATGTAATTTCTACTTATAAAATGAATTTCTATGTTATAAGGGTATTTTTGGTATTCCTGAAATTATTCTGTGATTGTGGACCCTGGTCGGTAGATTATAGTTTGGAGTTCGATCAAGGGGTTGTGAATGAGTTGTTGTGCCTGTTTTTTCGAAGTGTATTTCTTTGCAGGGCTGGCTCTACTCTTTGAGTAGAGAGATGTCCATTTTACAGGGGAGGTTCTGTCGAATTTTTGATAGAATTCTCGTAAAACGTGATATCCGGTCGAACCCTAATTTTGATTCTATGTTTAATATTCTAGATCGAGTTCTAGGATTTTCTGTTAGGTTTATTTTGATGTCTATTATTTATTGTTTGTCTAGTTGCGTTGAGACCGAGGCCTAGTGGACCAGGCCTATCGGATCCATCTCGAAGAGCGCACTAAGTATGAGTTACTATATTATATATATATGTTTAGGATGCATGATTTTAGAAAAATATGTTTTATTTTGATTAAATATGCATAAATAACGTGATTAGTATTTAAGTATATTTTTGGTTTATTTTTAGTTTATTTTTGGTATATATTAAATTATATGCATGTTTTAGTAATAAATTATATTTTAAATGTTTTTAAATATATTTCTAGCTAAATTTGTAATTTGATTGGATTTATTTGACGTATATATACTCAAAATATACCTGGTTTATTTTTGGTATATTTTCAGTATATATATGTGGTTTATATTGTTATTTTATTTAAATTCATGCATCATTTAATTATGAATGAATGTTTTATATTTATTAATGAAGGATATCGATAGAACGTGCTACCTAGTGGACAGCACTAGGACCGAGTACGTACCGGTACGCTTATAGCAATTAGGCTATACTACTAACCATTTGTGGATATTGATTGAATACGATTATTTGATGTGTGAGATATGGTTTGGGGGTGTGATTGCTGGAGCTCGGTTGACTAAGTGTCTCGGGGCCAATCACACTGACAGTCAGACTGTTGGAGCTCGATTGACTTAGTGTCTCGAGGCCAGTCTACTGTCTAAATGGAATAAGTGAATATTTTGGAATAAGTGAGCCTGTATGGCTAGAGTGTTGTCTAACACTGTTTGAGGTTTCGATATTCTAGGGTTGTATTTGATCCTTCATAAACGATGATTTTCAATGAAATATATATAAAATGATTTTATTGCATCTGTGTGTATTTGCCTGTATATATATACATATTAGATATATATTGTTGATTGTATGCATTGTCATTTAGTATGCATGTATATATATTATAGTAATTCACTCAGTGAGGTCTGACTCCCCTCCGTTGACTATTTTTCAGGAGAGTCATCATCTTCAGACCTCAGTAGCAGGCCTGTACGTCGGATTTCTTCTGCCCCAGCTTCTTTGTGTAAACTGCTTCCCTGAGTCTGGAGTTTTATTTTATCTAGACACTGCAGTAGTCATTAAATTATTAAAGAAATATTGTATTATATTTAAACTGGATTTTTATTAAAAGAGTTTATATATATATGAGATGAGTATTTAATTTAAATCCAGTTGGTGCAAATGTTATTATGATATTTATGATTTTTATTTCCGCTGCATTATATATTGTTATTACTATTGCATGTTTTATTTTATTTTTAGGCTTGCTACAGGTTCCGGATTCGAAAGAATTCCCGTTCCCTAGCGCCGGTCATGACCCCTGTTTTGGGTCGTGACACAAACCAGGCCAGTCAAGTCTGTCTCGAGGAGCGTAAACTTGTGAGTTATTATTTTATATGTACATTGCATGTAGATGCATGATTATGAATTTTTATTTTTTAAATATCAACTTAAACATAAATTATTTTATTAAATGAATAAGTATATTTTTGGTATACTTTAAGTATATTTTTGGTATATATGACATTTTACTTAGTTTATTTTAGTATGTAATTTGTATATATGTGACATGTTAATATTAGCATGTTTTAGTATACATTTTCAGTATATTTGATCTATATTCAACATATGCATTTAGTATATTTTTGGTATATTTATGGTATATGTTTAATATATAAGTGTTATATCCTTTTTAAATTATTGCCATTATATTTAAATTGTGCAATTTATTATTTTCCATTAAATACGATTTATTGAGGGATATCAATAGAATATGCTACCTAGTGGGTTATACTAGGACTGTTGCGCAACGATTCGTTAGAATTAGCTTGAAATTCTGATGTTTGATTATGAATGAGAATATGGAGATTACTGGTTATCGGAAAAGATGATTATGGATCCTTGATTGACCTAGTGTATTTGGGACCAGTCATGCTTGTAGTGAGACTGCGAATTCTCGGTTGACCTAGTGTACTTGAGGCCAATCTGTACAATGAATATTTTGAGTTTTGATTAAGCCTGTTGGCTGTTGATTTTTATTATTGAGGTTGCGATTATATTATGATTCTATTTGATCCTTCACTTAAATAAATGTTTTCTGCATTTATAAATATAAAAGTGGATTTTAGCATCTGTGGAAAATGTATGTACATATATATATATATATATATATATATATATATATATATATATATATATATATATATATATATACTAGTACGGTCTAATGAAGAAGACTCTCCTAAAAAAAAGATTGAGAGGGGGTCAGACCTCATTGAATGAATTATTATAATATATATATACACATACCTCCTAATGTAATATGCAATCAAGCATCAATGAATTATTATATACATACTGATGCTTGATTGCATATTACATTAGGAGGTGTGTGTATATATATATTATAATAATTCATTCAGTGAGGTCTGACTCCCTCTCAATCTTTTTTTTAGGAGAGTCTTCTTCATTAGACTGTACTAGTAGTGCTTTATGCCGGTCTTCTTCTGCCTCGATTATTTTATGTAAATTTCATATTTGAACTTTTATTGTATTATAGAAAACTACAGTAGTAGTGTTATTATATTAGCAGTGTTGTTTCAGTTTGAGACTGTTGTATTCAAATACTGTATTAATATTTTATTTATCAAATGATATTTGAGTATTTATTTATATATCGATTCAAGTTTTAATTATGTCATATTTATATAGTATTTATTGCACTGTTTTTATTTTTAAGGCTTGCTACGGGTTCCGAATTCGAAAGAATTCCCGTTCCCTAAAGCCGGGCATGACTCCCTGGTTTGTGTCCTGACATATTGCTACCTTTAAGAAAATAATTTGAAAAAAAATGTTATTTATTATATTAAGTTAACCAGTTATAAGTTTTAAAGAAATTATGGTTATTGTTTAAAATTTTAATTAAACATTTGTGGTTCACCATACATTATTTTATGGTCAATCATAAATTGTAAAGTTAACAAATCAAATTAAGTATATTTTTATATACTTTAGGTGATCATTTAAGTTAACCCACAAATGAATATATAATAAAAATAAAATTATTATATAATAGAAATTTCAATTGAGAAAATAGCAAATCTTACGAGTAATTTAAATTTTTTTATTGTTGAAAAAATATACATATTTTTAATAGTGACTTAAATATCATGTATCTAATATGTGTGGTTGATATTATTTTTTTAATGTAAATGAAGCCAAATAGAATAATAATGTTTAAAATTTTTTTGATGTCATAAATATAAAAGATGACTTAGATTAGGAAAATAACAATATATAATGATCAAAATGATTTTACTGAAACTAATAATGTAGTAAATAATTCTATACAATTTTATGTGAGTAGTGGAGATATTGACTTTATTATTATCTTCAAAGATAAACCATAAGAAAATAATTTTAAAAAAATCTAAGACAATAATATGAGAAAAATATTTGCAAATATAATTATTCTTCTTTATCAAATATGAATTTCTAAAAAAAAATTGAAAAGTAGTATACAAAAACTTAATGAGATTTGATTTCAAATTGATTGAAGACACTAAATAATTTTTAATGATTTAGTTATAAATTATTATTTTTTTCAAAAAAAAAATTGTACAATATTAATTTTTCTCTGCAATTTGATTCAATTTAAACTCAATTATTAATTTTTTACAAATAATATAGGCCCAACTGTCTAAAAACAAATCAAACATTTTCAACTTGTTCAAATTTTAATTTAGTCGATTTGAAACAAATATTTTTAACTAAACCAACAAAGTCAATTTTTAAATATTTAAATTATTAACCAAACTAAGTACCATTCAAGAATATCAAAATTAAAAATATTTGAATTCGGATAGAGTAATTGATTTAGTATATATATATAAAATAAAAATAAAAATATTAATTTGTAAAGAATAGTCAAGTTTCAATTTTGTTAAAAATTATTTAAAAACAAGCGTTTTTAACTTGTTCGAATTTTTGTTTAGCAATTTAAAATAAATATTTTTAACCAAACCAATAAAGTTAATTTTTAAATATTTAAATTATTAACCAAACTAAGTAACATTTACGAATATCAAAATTAAAAATATTTGAATTCAATTAGGTTGATTAATTTAGTATATATATAATAATAATAAATAAAAATATTAACTTGTCCCTATTTTAAAAATTAAAAAAAAATTATAATTCTTACTATATATTTGTAATTTTGTAGTACAACATTAATAAAAATATAATGACAAAAGTCACTAAAATTTAAAATTACAATATAAATGTTTTGAAAAATATCAAAATTTATTATATTTTTTAAATAGTTTAAAATACATTTTACTAATCAGTAAAATAGTTTGTTATTCAATTATAATATTAGTAAAGTATTAAATTGTTTGAAATAGCTCTTTTCATGTTTGATAATAGTTCAATCATATGAATTTATCATTACAATGAATAATCTCCAGTATTATTATATTATTGATTCAATTTAATTTTCTTAGAAAGTTTTTTTATAATTCAAAACCAAAATAAAAATCTAGTTTGAAAAAATAAATCATAACCAACCTTTCAACATTTTAAATCATAATATTTTCTTTGAATTAATTTAGTTTGGTCAATTTGAAATTTTTTTTTATAGTTTCACTAATTATTCTACGACCTTAATATGTAAAGAATTGTCAAATTTCAGTTTTCACATTAGTATATGATTAGTCAACTTATAATTTTGTTAATTTATAAGTTAAACAATATGTATATGATTAGCCTAATTAAAAACTAAGAAATAAAATAAAATAAAATAATAAACAAAATATAGAACATAAAAATAGTTAGATTTGCAAGATTAAAAAGAATAGTAACAACAATAAGGTTTCATGTGCTAATAAATAATTGAAAAGTGTATAATAGAAGATAAATAATTGAAGAAAAATAATAAAATTTAAACTAATATTGAAATTTACAAGAATGGGTATTTTATCAGAAAACTTAAAAATCCATTATTAAATATGTATTAAATTATTTTTTTTGAAGTAGAACTTATATAGAAATAAATCATAAATATATTTTTACAAGAATTAACTCAATTAAACATTTTCACACAATTTGATAATAACAATACTTGCATACCCACATCACATATTAGCGAAAATAAAAAAAAATTAAAACAAAATAAAAGGTTAGTAAAAATATTCTATAACTAATAAAAGTAATTAAAAAAATAAATATTAGTACACCTAACAAAAGAAATATCAACATTAGTAAAAAATAAATAGTCAATCAATTTCATCTTTTGTTTTTTAAAAGAAATATCTTATTATATATATATATATATATATATATATATATATATATATATATGGCAAACATAACTTCAAAAGATTGAATATACATATAATTAGGTGCCCAAATTTATATGATTGTTCAAAATTAAAGACAACAAATTGAAAAAGATATGAAATAAATTAGAGAAATTAACTTAACATGAACATATATTTTGTAATGACCCGTATTTTTAATTATTAAATTAAATATGAATTTTAAAGTGTTAAATATTATTTTTATGGAATTATTGTTAAATGAGTATTTTAGTAAATTTATTGATTATTAAGAGTATATTATATATATGTATACTTATGTACATAAATATTTGGGATGAATTTTTTTATTATTATATGTATTTTATTAAAAACAAGTGAAAACGTGGCTTTTTTATTTTATTTTTCTTCTTCTTCTTCTTTTCTTTCTTTCTTTCTTTCCTTCCCCCGACACACACCACCACCACCCTCACCAGCCACCCATGAACAACCCATGTCGCCGCTTAGCTAGCTCCTCCTCCTTTCTCTTCCTTTCCCCTTTTTTTTTCTTCATTTGCTAGATTGGGAAGAAGCTCATTGGTGTTGACTTCGGCCACCCATGAACGTGCTGCCAGTGTCATTTAAATCCTCTTTTCCTGGGTTTCATTTCCCCCAAGTCATTTTGACCGAGTAACACTGGAAACAACTTTAGTGAAATTTTTAATTTTTTTTAAGGTTTTATGTTTAATTTGCTGAATTGCATTTGAATTCGGTTAAATTGGACTATGTTGTAGTGATGAAATGAAATTCAGATTGAGATCTTGCTAAATATGATTTTTATTTATTTTTTCTATATTTTTGAAATTTCTCAGGCGTTCTGTTACTGTTCCTAGCTTGGAAAATTTTTATATTTTTAATAAATTCTATTAATTATATAGAGTAAACTTTGTGAATTATGTTTTATGAAATTCTTTATAGAATTTAAGTTATGTATTTTTAAAGGTTATGTTTGAATATGTATTTTTGGAAAAATTATTAGAAATTAGTAAATTATTTAATTTTAATTAAATTATTGTTATTTATTTTGTTTTAGATTATTTTTAAATTATAAAAGTATGAAAAATATTTTTTTAAAATTAATTTTCAATTATTAATTAATTAGTAGTAATTTTGGGGAAAATAAATGAATAATAAATTTATTTATTATTTTTAAGCTTAAATGAATCTTTTATTATTTTTATGATATACTTAAGTGATTTTAATAGTTATTTATAATTAATGTTAATTTGGTGATCAAAATAGAAGTTTGATTTCCATTAGCAATATTTTATTTATAAACAAGAACTTTTATTATTTATTTGGAAATAAATTCTATTATATTTTTATTATATAAATAAATTAAATTTTGGTGGTAAACTAAATTTTTATGATATATCGGGATTTGAGAAAAAATTATATTGTTTTTATATTTGTTATTATGTTAATTCTCAGTTGGGCGTAATGCGTAGTTCGGAGCCCAACCCGAGATATAGAGTTGTGGATAGTATTGAAGTGCAGTTTTGTGCAGAAATAACTATACTTTTAGTAGAGAGATGTCCGTTTTGAGTTTTATTTGAGTTGTATCTTTGATCGAGGTTTTTCTTAGACATTTAGAATGTTTAAGGTTAGGATTTTTAATTCTAATCATTTTTAGTATTTTCCTATAGCCACACCGAGAGCAGGGCCTTCAAGTCGAGGCCAATTGAGTCAGTATCGAGGAGTGCATCCTACTTGTGAGTTATTATTAAATGTATGCATTACATGTAGAAAATATTATTGGCACCCATATTTTGAATAAATATGAATTTTGTTATTCTATATTGCATTAAATGTTAATTTTTATTGTTATTATATATGTTTTCACATGTGTGTGTGTGTGTGTATATATATATATATAATGGTGAATGTTAATTATGTAATATGGATACTGCTCATATTTTAATATGATTTCATTATTTATTTTTGATATAATGTTTTGGAGGATAGCCTTAGAACATGCTATCTAGTGGACTATATTAGGATTGTATGTGCAATAGTACGCTAGTTGCTGGGTTATGATATGTTGATTGATATGAGATTAAATGGTCTGAGATACAGATAAATGATTATTAAGGTTTGTGGATAGAGAGTGGTGTGGCTGTAAGAGCTCAGTTGACTTGCAATGTCTCAGGGCCAATCATGCCGGCAGGGGGGCTACGGTAGCTTGGTTGACCTTTCTATGTCTCAAGGCCATTCCATTGCCAATTTGGAACAGGAAAATTATTTTGCATTCAAGAAAGTCTATTCATTAGTGAGGTTAGTAATTGATGTTACAAAATTCTTAGGGTTCTACTCCTATCCTCCACTTATTTTTTTCACTTATTGTATTTATATGAAAATTACTTTTGAGCATCAGCATGAAAATACGTGTCTAAATTAAATAAATACAAATATAAATATATAAACATTATATTGGTTCTTGGTTGCTTGTATGCTTAGGTTGCATGCATATATATAATAATAATTTACTCAGTGAGGTCTAATCCCCCTCAATTATTTTTCAGGATTCCTTTCTATAGACCTCCCCCAGTTATCCTCTTTGTTGCACCTTTTCTTCATCAACTGATTTATGTAAATTTTAAAATATCACTTCTTTTGTGTTTATTAGATGCTGTAGAATTAGTATGTACCTATTATAGTATGTTATATTGAGTTGACAGTGGCTATATACTCGAATATTTATAAAAATATTTTATTATGATAGGATATGATATGAAAAAATTTCTTATACTTTTAAAAAGTCTTAATTCTTTGATATATTTATGTTTATGTTTGGTGTGAATTGGTGTTTTAAGCTTACTAAGAGTTCCGAATTTGTTCCCTAGCACCGATCATGACTCATAGGTTTTGATTGTCACAAAGTTGGTATCAAAGCCTAGGTTTAGTATTGTGTGACCTAGGTTGGTAGAGTTTAAGTTTTCTTTAAAACTACTACAGTAATTAAGTTTGATTATGTCCTTAAATAGTCTTCCTTGCCTCTAGATTTTTTCATAACCATTAGGATATATGTTATTGTCTGAATTGTATATTTTGTTTTTGTTCTTTTTAGAATAAGGAGAGCGTGAACTACTCCACTGGCCGATGAGGCCAATGATGGAAAGTCTTACCAAGATGAGATTCTACCCCCTATGCCACCAGTTAGGCATAGGGGTAGAGGTAGAGGTAGACTCAGAGGAGCAGCAAGTCACCGTAGATAGCGAGAACAAAAGGATAAGGAGCCTGTAGGTCAGGATTATGATGATGCTGCCTATGCATCATAAGTTCAATAAGGTTCAATAACTATGCCTCAAGCTGTATCGCCTATGCAACCTTTATTTTAGTAGGGAGTTCAAGGTATATCAGACCTAAAAGTACCATTATTTTATGCTATAGTTTGTAAAATTTCTTTTGATAGGACTTTAGACCCACTAGATTTTCTCCATACAATTGAGTCAAGGACTTAAACTATGCACACCGAGTATCAGAGAATACTCATTATTAAGTTATCAATTAAGGGACCAACGTTGGACTGGTTTGTTCAAGTCATTCAGCCCTATATGACTACACTCACTTGGGCTCAGTTCAGAGAGCGATTTATAAGACAATTCTATCCAGAGCCAATGAGGATAAGTTATAGACTCTGGTTGACTAATATTTCTAGAGGTGATAGGTTGGTTGAGGAGTATACTAAAGAGTTTCTCAGATTGTCCAAATATGTCAAGGATATGATGAGGGACCAGTACTTCGCCATCACCACTTATGTCACTGGTTTGGATTCTGTATTTTTTGGGATGCCTACTGTAGGCTTAACTCTTGAGTCAATGATTGAGTTAGCCATGGAGATTGAGCTCAGGCTCATCAAACAAGGAGTTATGCTTGACTACTATCAAATTAGAGGTGCCGGAGTAGGAGGATATTAGGGTACTATATATACGACATTTTAGATAAGCTCTAGTAGTCAACAAGTCTAGAGACCTTAGCATAGGATTCACAAGAGTAGCAGATATGGTCGTAGTAGAGCCCATCGACCTATCAGATTTGGTTCAAGTGCTACCAGCAGTAGTAGTGGTCAAAGCTCAGGATATGGTAGCATAAGATCTACAGCCAGTGCTTGTTAGATATGTGGGAGAGTCCATTAGAGGATTGTGCTATATGGCTCTAAGAGTGTGTTTCAGATGTGGTCAGACATGTCATTTTGCTAAATCATGCCCTTATTCTAGTTTTTAGCAGTAGTTCCCTCAGTCATCTTCATCTAGTGTAGCTCTAGCTCAGTTTCAGCCGCCACCATTTTAATACTCGAGCACCTCTCAGTTTGTAGCCCAGCAGGGGCAAGGTAGAGGATTTGCGCATGCTTCTACTAATCAGTACGGAGGCAAAGGATAGGCTAGAATTTTCACGTAGCAGGATGCTCAAACATTCACTATAGTGGTAGCAGGTACACTCCTGGTATGTTATCTTGATGCTATAGTTTTGATCGATCTAAGTGCTACCCATTCCTTTATATCTCCTGTTTAGCTTCAAAATCGGGTTGGCAAGCTGTAAGGATAGCAATTCCTTTATCAATTACTACACCTTTAAGTGATTTATTGGACACCGATGTTATTCTTTTTAGGTGTCCTATGTTGGTAGGATGCAGAGAGTTGCCAATAGATTTAGTGTTGCTACATGTGATGAACTTTGATGTAATCCTGGGAATGGATTGGTTATCTCAGCATTATGCCACTATGGATTATCGTAGCAAAGTGGTGATTTTTATAATTTCAGGTGAAGAGGAATTCAAGTTCATGGGTGATAAGAGTTCTACACCTCATAATCTTATCTTCACTATTACGTTGATAAACATACTAAGAAAATGGTGTCAAGGATACTTGTCATTGGTCAGGGATACAGCAGTAGAACATACATCCATCTCAGATGTTCCTATAGCATATGAATTTCCAGATGAATTATTGGGTTTACCACCTCATAAGGAGAGAGAATTTTGCATTGATGTGTTTCCAGGAATAACTCCTATCTCTATGCCATCTTATAGGATGACTCCTATCGAGTTAAAAGAGCAGTTACAAAAGTTGCTAGATAAAGGTTTTATAAGATCCAACATTTCTCCTTAGGGTGCACTAGTCTTGTTTATGAAGAAGAAGGATGGTACACTTAGATTGTGCATTGATTGCAGAGAATTGAATAAGGTAACTATCAAGAACAAGTATCCCCTTCTAAGGATAGATGATTTGTTCGATCAGCTTCAGGGTGTATAGTTCTTCTCTAAGATTGACTTCAGATCGAGCTATCATCAGTTACAGAAAAGAGAAGTCGACATTCCTAAAATGATATTCCGTACTAGATATGGCCATTATAAGTTTATGATGATATCCTTCGGATTAACCAATGCACTAGCAACATTTATGGATATGATGAATAAAGTGTTTAAACTATTTGTGGATCAGTTTATAGTGATATTATGATATACTGGTGTATTTGAAGAGCATGAAAGAGTATGTATATCACTTGAGGATAGTGCTACTGACACTAAGGGAGTATCAACTTTATGCTAAGTTCTTAAAGTGTGATTTTTAGCTTGAAAGAATGGCATTCCTTAGGCACGTAGTGTCTAAGGATGGCATTTAGGTTGATCCATAGAAGATTAAGGTAATATTTGAGTGGCCTAGACTGACATCAGTTATGAAAATTTAAAGTTTCTTGGGTTTGGCAGGATATTATAGGAGGTTTGTTTAAGATTTCTTAAGAATTGTAGCACCTATGACTTGCCTAAATTACAAGAATGTGAAGTTTATGTAGTCAGAAATATGTGAGAATAGTTTTCAACTACTGAAGGAGAAGTTAACTATAGCTCTAGTGTTAACTTTGCCTAATGAAGAAGACAAGTTTATCGTGTACTGTGATGCTTCCAAAGTTGGCCTAGGGTGTGTGTTGATATAGAATGGTAGGGTAGTGGCTTACATTTTTAAATAATTAAAGAAGCATTATCAGAACTATCCTACTCATGACATTAAGATGGTCGCTGCTATCTTTGCTTTTAAGATTTAAAGGCATTATCTATATGGGGTGACATGCGAAATTTATATTGATCATAAGAGTTTGAAGTACATCTTTCAACAAAGAGATTTGAATTTGAGATAGAGAAGATGGCTAGAACTTTTAAAGGATTATGATTATGATATCTTGTACCACCCAAGAAAGGCTAATGTGGTAACAGATGCCTTTAGTAGGAAGTCCTTAGGTAGTCTTGCTCATATTAGAGTGGAAAGGAGACCTTTAATCCAAAAGATGCACAAGTTAGTGGACCAAGAGTTGATAATGAAGATAACCAAGTCAAGAGGATTGTTAGCTCAGTTTAGAGTGAGATCAATATTAAGGGATAAGATCAAAGCAGCTCAGAGCTGAAATGCTAATTTGATAGAGCTTGTGGAGAGAGTCCATGAAGAAAAGTAAACTGATTTTAATCTTGATGATGAAGGCATTTTGTGAATTAGTGGAAGATTATGTGTTCCTGATATGGATAATTTAAGAGAAGAGATCTTGAAAGAAGCTCATTATGTAGCTTATAGTGTACATCCTGGTTCTACTAAGATGTACCATAATATTAATTATCTTTATTGGTGCGATGGAATGAAGAAAGATGTAGCTGAATTTGTTTCCAAGTGTTTAACTTGTCAGCAAGTGAAAGCAAAGCATCATAAGCTTTCTGGCAAACTTCAGCCTCTTCTGATTTTTAAGTGGAAATGGGTGAGAGTCACCATGGATTTGTGATAGGGTTGCCTCATTTAAAGGATGGATACGATTCCATTTAGGTGATAGTGGACAGGTCAACTAAATCATCTCACTTTCTACCAGTTAAAGGTACTTATCCAATGGCTAAATTGGTTAGTTGTACATTAAGCATAGTGTGTGTCCTTATGGGGTGCCTATTTCTATTGTTCCAGATAGAGGTTTGGTGTTTACCTCGTAATTTTGGCAGAAGCTACAGGAAGCAATGGGTACCAGGCTCAATTTTAGTATTATTTTTCATCCTCAAATAGATGGTCAGTCTGAGAGAATGATCCAAACACTTAAAGATATATTGAGAATATGTGTAATGGATCATAGAGGCAGTTGGGATGATAATTTGCCATTTATAGAGTTTTCTTATAATAACAACTATCATAATAGTATTGAGATGGCACCATATGAAGCTCTGTATTAAAGGAAATGTAAATCCCCTCTATATTGGATGAAATTAGAGAAAGAGAGCTAATTGGACCATAAATTATTCAGGGTGCATCTAAGAAAGTCGCTTTGATAAGAAAGAGATTGGAAACAGCAGTTAGCAGATAGAAGAGTTATACAGACTGAAGCACAAAGATGTGGAATTTCAAATTGGGGATTATGTATTTTTTAAGGTGTCACCAATGAAAAGTGTTATGAGATTTGACAAGAAGGAAAATTTGTCACCGAGGTACATAAGTCCTTTTGAGATTTTAGAGAGAGTTGGCATGGTTGCATATTGGTTGGCTTTGCCTCTGAATTTGTCTCAAGTGCATCCAGTGTTCCATGGTTTCACGAAGTATATTTCGTATCCTTCATATGTTTTACAACTTTAAAGTGTGAAAGTGAATAAAGATTTGACATATGAGGAAGAACCAGTTGCAATCGTTGACTATTAAGTTCAATAGTTGCATTCTAAATAGATTTTGATGGTCAAAGTCTTATGGAGGAACAACAATATGGAAGAGCAGATGTGGGAGACTAAGGCAGAGATGCAAGTGGCATATCCATATCTTTTTCCTCGATGAAACTTTGTACTCTTTTTTATTTGATAAAATTCGAGGATGAATTTTTGCAAGGAGGGAAAATTGTAATGATATGTATTTTTAATTATTAAATTAAATATGAATGTTGAAGTGTTAAATATTATTTTATGGAATTATTGTTAATGAGTATTTTAATAAATTTTTTGATTATTAAGAGTATATTTTATATATATGTATAATTATGTGTTTAAATATTTGGGAGGAGTTTTTTTTATTATTATTATTAAAAAAAAAGTGAAAATGTGGTTTTTATTGTTTCCTTCTTTTTCTTCTTCTTCTTCTTCTTCTTTTCTTTCTTTCTTTCTTTCCTTCCCCCGACGCACACCACTACCACCTTACTGCTAGCATCATCAGCCATCGCTAGACAACCCATGTCGCCGCTCAACTAGCTCCTCCTCCCTCCTCCTCCCTTTTATTTTCTCTTCCTTTCCTATTTTTTTCTTCATTCACCGAATTGAGAAGAAGCTCGTCAGTGTCGACTTTGGCCACCCCTAGATTTGCCACTAGTGTTATTTGAATCCTCTCCTCCTAGGTTCCCCCAAGTCAATTTGACTAGGTAACACCGAGAATAACTTCAATTTTGGATAATTTGATTTTAAGGTTTTATATTGAATTTGTTGAATTGAGTTTGAATTCAGTCAAATTGGATTATGTTGTAGTTGTATGAAATGAAATTGAGATCGAGATTTTCCTAAAAATGATTTTTATTTATTTTTCTATATTTTTAAAATTTTTTGGGCATTCGGTTATTGTTCACATTATTGTTCTGAGCTTGGTAAATTTTTATATTTTTAATAAATTCTATTAATTATTTAGAGTAAACTTTGTGAAGGAAGTTTTGTAAAATTCTTAATAGAATTTAAGTTATGAATTTTTGAAGGTTATGTTTGAATATCTATTTTTGGAATTATTAGAAATTAGTAAATTATTTAATTTTAATTAAATTACTGTTATTTATTTTGTTTTAGATTATTTTTAAATAGTAAAAGTATGAAAAATATTGTTTATAATTAATTTTCAATTATTAATTAATTAGTAGTAATTTTGGGAAAAATAAATGACTAATAAATTTATTTATTATTTTCAAGTTTATATGAGTCTTTTATTATTTTTATGATATAATTGAGTGATTTTAATAGTTATTTATAATTAATGTTAATTTGGTGATGAAAATGAAAATTTGATTTCCAATAGCAATATTTTATTTATAAACAAGAATTTTTATTATTTATTTGGAAATAAATTCTATTATATTTTTATTATATAAATAAATTAAATTTTGTTAGTAAACTAAATTTTTAAGATGTATCGGGATTTGATAAAAAATTGTATTATTTTTATACATGTTATTGTGTTGGTTTTCAGTTGGGCATAATGTGTAATTTGGGGGACCCAACCCGTGATGTAGAGTTGTTGATCGTATTGAAATGTAGTTTTGTACAGGAATGACTCTATTTTTAGTAGAAAAATGTCCGTTTTATAGAAAAGACTCTACTGAATTTTTGTTAGATTTCTCGTAAAATGTAACATTGGGTTTGTGTTGAGTTTTGAGTTTTATCAGAGTCGTGTCTTAGATCGAATTTTTTCTTAGAAATCTAGAATGTTTATGGTTAGAATTTTTAATCCTAATTGTTTTTATTATTTTCCTATAACTGCATCGAGAGCAGGGCCTTCAAGTCAGGGCTAATCGAGTCAATATCAAGAAGTGCATCGTACCTATGAGTTATTATTATATGTATGCATTGCACGTAGAAAATATTATTGGCATCCATATTTTGAATAAATATGAATTTTATTATACTATATTGCATTAAATGTTAATTGTTATTGTTATGATATATATACATATATAAAGGTGAATGTTAATTATGTAATTTGGATGCTGCTCATATTTTAATATGATTTCATTATTTATTTTTGATATAATGTTTTGGAGAATAGCCGTAGAACATACTACCTAGTGGGCTACACTAAGACTGTATGCGCAATTATAAGCTAGTTACTAGGTTATGATATGTTGATTGATATGAGATTATATGGTGTGAGATATAGATAAATGATTATTGAGATTTGTGGATAGAGAGTGGTGTGGTTGTAGGAGCTATATTGACTTGCACTGTCTCGGACCAGTCATACGATAAGGGATTACAGTAGCTCAGTTGATCTTTTTGTGTCTCGGGGCCAGTCCATTGCCAAATTGGAAAAGGGAAATATCTTTTGATTCAAGAAAGTCTATGTCATGACCCAAAACAGGGGCCATGACCGGCGCTAGGGAACAGGAATTCTTTCAAATCCAGAACCCGTAGCAAGCATGAAAAATAAAATAAAAGCATGCAATAATGATAACAATATAAATAAAATATTTTGCAGTGGAAATAAATCTCATAAATAAAATAAAATAATAATCCATCCTTAGATTTAACAACACAAATCCATCTCATATATATAATATCTTTTAATACAAATCTCAGTTCAAATCTTTAAAATATAAATCTCATACATATATAAAGCATACTCCTCACTAAAACAACTACTGCAGTGTCTAGAATATAAAATAATATCAAGTAAGAAGATTACATAGTAAAGCTGGGGCAGAAGAAATCTGGCATAAGGGTTTACTACTGAAGTTTGAAGACGAAGACTCTCCTGAAAAATAGTCAACAGAGGGGAGTCAAACCTCACTGAGTGAATTGTTATAATATATATACATGCATAGCTAAATGACAATGCACACATTCAATAATATATATAATAAATATATATACAGGAAAAATCACACAGATGTAGCAAAATCATTTTTATATACATACTGAAAATAACATCCATTTAAGAAGGATCAAATAGAACCCTAACTGATCGCAACCTCAAACAGTGTTAGACAACACTCTAACCATACAGGCTCACTTATTCCAAATAAATTCAATTGTTCCATTTGGATAATATACTGGCCCTGAGACACTAAGTCAACCAAGCTCCAGCAGTCTGACTATCAGTGTGATTGGCTCCGAGACACTTGGTCAACCGAGCTCCAGCAATCACACTCTTAAATCATATCTCACATTAAATAAATCAATCCGATCAATATCCACAAATAGGTTAGTAATAGAACCTAAATTCTAACGGCGTATCGGTATGTACTCGGTCCTAGTGCTGCCTACTAGGTAGCACGTTCTATGGATATCCTTCATTTATATCTAAAACATACATTCATAAAATCAATGATGCATGACATAAATCAAATTAACAATATAAACCATATATATACTAGAAATATACCAAAAATAAACCGAGTATATTTCAAGTATATATACGTCAAGTAAATTCAATTTAATTATAAAATAAACCAGAAATAAACTATATATATAGTTAAAAACACTTTAGGTATAATTCCATAATAAAACATGCATTTAATTTAAAATATACCAAAAATATACTAAAATATACCTAAGCATTTATTAAACCTTTTATGCAGATATCATACAAATAAAACATACATTTCTAAAAACACGCAATCCTAATACATGTATATATAAAATAATAATTCACAGTTATGCACTTTACGAGATGGGTTTGACGGGCCTGATCCACTAGGCCTCAGTCGCTGCGCAACTAAACAAACAAACGACAATACGGAAGTAGAATAAGTCTATCGAAATTCTAGAGACTCAATCTAGAAATACCGAATACATAATCAGAATAGGAATTCGACTGGACATCATGTTTTACAAGAATTCTACTGAAAATTCGGCAGAACCTCCCCTGTAAAACGGACATCTCTCTACTCAGAAAGTAGAGTCGACCCTACAAGAAAACACACTTCTAGAATACACAATCTCAAAATCCCCCAGTCGGACTCCCAAACTACAATTCTACCGACCGAGGTTCACAATTCACGAAATAACATAGAAAAAATTTAAAATACCAAAAATACCCTTTAATAATCAAAATATAGAAAATTAGACATTTAAAACACTGAAAATAATTATTTAACCGATAAATACATAAAAACCCTAATTTTAATAAAATATTATTAAAAATCCAGAATTCTCGATAAATTCAAAAGTATTAACCAAAATTCATTTTATAATTCCAAATTACATAATTAACCCTAAAACATATTAAAAATAAATAAAAACTCATTTATTTAGAAAAATAGTATATTATATATATAATTTGAAAATAATTTACAAAAAATAGTTTTAATTAGTTAAAAATACTAAATAATTTGTAGAAATAATTTTTATACCTCAAATAACTATTAAAACCAATTTAATTATATTTTTAGCCAATTTAGTACCAAATTACCAAAATACCCCTACTATATAAATTCACTATAATTGTTAAAAAATTCACTAAAAATAGTATAATTACTCAAAAATTAATTTCTCAACATATAATTCAATAATATCAATAAATATACTCAATTAACCAATTAATTTCAACAAAATACATAATTAACCTAATTTTCTAAAAATCACATAAACTCAATAAATTCACAATAATTATATAAAAATCATAAAAATTACAAATAAATTTCTAAAATTCATTTTAACACCTAGAAACACCATAAATCATAATTTAATAATTTATTTAATTAATTTACGAAAATGAGAAAATATTAATAAAATAATAAAAAATTCATAAAAATCAAAATAATTCCCAAAAATTCCAAAAAAATTATAACATGTAGATTGAGCTACTAGGATCAATATTTTTGAAGGAAGTTTTCTTGAATCATTAAAATTAAAGCTCAAAAAAAATCAAGAACTCAAAGTGGCAGAAATTGAAAATTGGAAACCTAGGAAAATCTAGACTAAATAAAGTGAAACCAAGCTTAGAAATGCACTCACCGGAGCTCAAGGAAGTGATAGATACTGGTGGCACTTCAAATGGTGGCTGGAAACGTGTTGATCGAAGTTGGAAGTGATTTTTTGTTTCCTTAAAGAAAACTGACCAAACAATGCCGAAAATGGAAGGACAAGGGGCGGAATAGGCTGGAGATGGAGGAGTGTCACGACCCAAAACAGGGGCCATGACCGGTGCTAGGGAACGGGAATTCTTTCGAATCCGGAACTCGTAGCAAGCCTAAAAATAAAATAGAACATGCAATAATAATAATAACAATATCAAATGCAGCGGAAATGAAAATCATAAATATCACAATAGTATTTTCACCAACTGGATTTAAGTCAAATCTCATCTCATATATATATAAATTCTTTTAATACAAATCCAGTTTAAATATAATACAATATCTCACATAAATAAAATACATAAAATTCCATAATTAATTTACAACTACTGTAGTGTCTAGATTATAAAAATAAGACTCAAGTAAGCAGTTTACACAAAGAAGCCGGGGCGGAAGAAATCCGGCGTACAGACCTGCTACTAAGGTCTGAAGATGTTGACTCTCCTGAAAAATAGTCAACGGAGGGGAGTCGGACCTCACTGAGTGAATTACTATAATATATATACATGCGTACTAAATGGCAATGCATACAATCAACAATATATATAATATGTATATATACATGCAATTACATACAGATGTAATAAAATCATTTTATATATTTATTGAAAATCACTGTTTATGAAGGATCACATAGAACCCTAGAATATTGCAACCTCGAAAACAGTGTTAGACAACACTCTAGCCATACAGGCTCACTTAATCCAAATATGTCCACTTAATCCATTTAGACAGTAGACTGGCCCCGAGACACGAAGTCAATCGAGCTCCAGCAGTCTGACTGCCAGTGTGATTGGCCTCGAGACACTTGGTCAACCGAGCTCCAGCAATCACACCTCCAAACCATATCTCACACATCAAATAATCACATTCAATCAATATCCACAAATAGTTAGTAGTATAGCCTAAATACTATAGGCGTACCGGTACGTACTCGGTCCTAGTGCTGCCCACTAGGTAGCACGTTCTATCGATATCCTTCATTAATAAATATAAACCATTCATTCACAAAAATAAATGATGCATGAATTTAAATAAAACAACAACATAAACCATATATATACTGGAAATATACCAAAAGTAAACCAGGTATATTTTGAGCATATATACGTCAAATGAATCCAATCAAATTATAAATTAAGCTAGAAATATATTTAAAAATATTTTAAATATAATTTATTAACAAAACATGTATATAATTTAATATATACCAAAAATAAATAAAAAATATACTTAAATAAAAATCACATTATCTATGCATTTTAATCAAAATAAAACATATATTTCTAAATCATGCATCCTAAAGCATATATATATAGTATAGTAACTCACAAATTAGTGCGCTCCACGAGATGGATCCGACGGGCCTGGTCCACTAGCCCTCGGTCTCGGCGTAACAAAACAAACAATAAATAACCGACATTAGAATAAACCTAATAGAAAATCCTAGAATTCGATCTAGAGTATTAATTACAGAAACAGGATTAGGGATCGACTGGATATCACGTTTTACGAGAATTCTACCAAAAATTCGGCAGAACCTCCCATGTAAAATGGACATCTCTCTACTCAAAAGTAGAGCCGACCCTGCAAAGAAACACACTTCGAAAAACAAGCTCAACACTCAACCACAACCCCTCGGTCGGACTTCAGACTACAATCTACCGACCGGGGTCCACAAACACAGAACAATTCTGATAATACCAAAAATACCCTTATCTCATATAAATTCATTTTATACGTAGAAATTACATAATTAACCTTAAAACACTGTAAAAACCGATAAAAACTCATTTTATTAGAAAAACCGTATATTATATATATAATTGAAAATAATTCATGAAAAATAGTTTTAATTAGTTAAAAATACCAAATAATTTGTAGAAATCATTTTTATACCTTAAATAACTATTAAAACCAATTAAATTACAATTTAGCCAATTTAGGATAAAATTACCAAAATGCCCTTATATATATAAATATACCATAATTACTTCAAAAATTCACCAAAAATAGTATAATTATCCAAAATTAATTTTCTCAACATATTTATCAATAATATCAATAATTAAACTAAATTATCCAATTAAATTCAATTAAAAACATAATTAACCCTAATTTCCCAAAATTACATAAACTTCAATAATTCAAAATAAATACATAAAAATTCATAAAAATTCAAAATAAATTCCTATAATTCATTTAAACACCTAATTTAACCATAAAACACAATTTCATAATTTAAATAATTAATTTCCGAAAATTAGAAAATAATATTAAAATATTCAAAAATACCCAAAAATCCAAAAAATCTCAAAAAATTCCACAAAAATTCATACATGTAGATTAAGCTACTGGGATCAACATTTGTGAAGGGATTTTTCATGAATCAAGCAATTAAAATTCAAAAAAATCAAAAACCCTAATATGGCCGAAATGGAAAATTTGAAACCTAAGCAAATCAAGACCAATTCAGCTCAAACCAAAGCTAGAATCACACTCACCGGAGCTCAAGGAGAAGAAAGAGACCGGCAGTGTCAAAAACGGTGGATGAAAAGTTGGTGAACGGCGAGGAGAGGAATTTCAGCCAAAATGGATGAAAAGAGGCTGCCGGTGCCGGGGAAGGAGGCTGGGGCGTCGGAGTGGCTGGCTGGGGAAGGTGGAGCTGCTGGCGGCACACCGACGGCCGAGGATCGGGAGTTACAGCGGTGAGGGGAAGGGGTCACGCGGGAAGAAGAAGAAGAAGAAGAAGAAGAAGAAAAAGAAAAAGAAAAGAAAAGAAAAGAAAAGAAAAAGAAAAGAAAAAGAAAAAGAAAAAGAAAAAAAAGAAAAAATTAATTTTAATAAAATATTTGAAAAAAATCACATCCACACACTTAATATTTAATATTTTAAAATTTAATATTAATTAAAAATAACTAAATAACAATAAAACAATTAATTAATTAATTAATAAAATATTAGGGTAAAATACTAAACCCTAATTAAATAAATAGGTACACATATACACGGTGTTTAGTATTTTAAAAATACGTATGAGTTCATGCAAGTCCGTAAATATATTTAAAATAATTAATAATAAATTATTTACGTGAAAATTTCTCCGAAAATAAAAGTCTCGAGAAAATTTTACGTAAAGCACTGTGAATAAAACACAATAATTAAAATAGGTTTTAAATACATATCAACTCGTAAAAATATAGTAATATATACACAAAAATTATTAACACTGCATATTCCGGTACAGTGTTAAAATATTTAAAAACACGGGATATTACAAGGAGAACAGCTGAGAGGTACTCCGCCGATGAGAAATGGACGTGACAGTGGCCGAAAATGGGTGAGGGATGTCGAGAATGAAGAAGATGATGTCGATGGCAAAATCGTAATTAAGGGGAACTTTTTGATTTTGTAAATATATATGTATATATATAACTTTAATTTATATTATAATAATATATGAATATTATATTCCAATTAATATACACCACACACATAATTAATAATATCTATATACATATACATATATATACACATATTAATTATTAAAACTATATAATATAATATAAATTTAATTAAAAATAAACCCTAATTATTTAAGTGTGCATATATGCATGTATATGTACGTATATTAATACGGCAATTAAAATCGTGCATGGACTTATGCAAATTCATAAAACCGTCTATAATAATTAATAATTATTTATTTAGATTTTAATTTCCCCGAAAATAAAATTCTCGAGAAAATTTTACGTAAAAGACTTAAAATAATTAAAAATGACTTTAATAAATAACAAGCTAATTAAATAATCAAATATACATATTAAAATTATTAACACTGCATATCCCGATCCAGTTTAAAATTATTTAAAAAAAATTCAGGATATTACAGTCTATTAATTAGTGATGTATAGTAATTGAGGTTACGAAATTTTTAAGGTTCTGCTCCAATCCTCCACTTATTTTTTTCACTTATTGCATTGATATGAAAATTATTTTTGAGCATCTGCATAAAAATGTGTGTATAAATTACATAAATATAAATATAAATATATAAATATTATATTGGTGTTTGGTTGCTTGTATGCTTATGTTGCATGCATATATATAATAATAATTCATTCGGTGAGGTCTGATCCTCCTCAATTATTTTTCGGGATTCCTTTCTACAGACTTTCCTCAGTTATCCTCTTTGCCGGATCCTTTTTTTTTTTCGGAGCTGATGTATGTAAATTTTAAATTATCACTTCTTTTATATTTATTAGACGTTGTAGTAGTAATATGTACCTGTTGTAGTAGTAGTATGTACATGTTGTAGTATGTTATGTTGAGTTGACAGTGGTTGTGTACTCGAATATTTGTCAAAATATTTTATTATAATATGATATGAAAAGATTTCTAATGCTTTAAAAAGTTTTAATTCTTTGGTAGATTTATGTTTGTGTTTGGTGAACTGATGTTTTAGGTTTCCTATTGGTTCTGAATTTGTGTGAATTCTCGTTTCCTAGCGCGATCATGACTCCTGAGTTTGGGTCATGAAATATTTTTAGATAAAATTATTATTTAAAAATAATTTTTATTTTAAAAATAATTTTTATTTTAAAAATAAATGTTATTTTTTAAAAATTTCATTAACAATAATATTTTTTATTAAATTGTTAGTATCTTCTAAAAATGTTAAAAGGATTTTATTAATTTCACAAAAACTAACTAAATCATAAAATTAATTTTGCAAAAATAAATATAAAATTTTTGAAATTAGGTTTCTATGGTCAACCAATTTTTTCACTTGATAATACGTGGTTAACTTGTATAATTTTAAAATCAATTTATATCATATAATGGTCAACCATGCATCATTTTATCATGAATTTTTTTATAATACTAAAATTTAGTACAATATATGCTATTTTATTTTTTTACTTGATATTTTGTGATATTATGTGGCCAACTACTATAAAAATCAGTAAAATTTATATTCTCTACTATATTTTTTATATAATATATTATGGTTTACCATATATTATGTTTTAATCTATTAGTTTTGAAAAAGATGATATTATATAAATATAAGTTATAATTTGAATTGTTAAAAAAAAAGTTTATTAGAAAATACTTTTATTCATTATGAAGGTAACATTTTTTTACAAATTGTAGATTTTCTTTTTAATTTCAATCTAATAGTTTGCAATTTATATCTTAATCTAATGGTTAAAAAGTTAAAAACATATATATTTTCAGAGCATTACAGAAGCTCCCGATAATTAAATGTTTTCTTATAAGACAAGAAGAGTAGAGAGTAATGCAACTCACAAACTCTGATGAGTATTTTATCATTCTTATTTTAAAAAACAAAAAAGAAAGTATTTATCATTCTAACACTAGACATCTCGTAATTATAATTTGCTTACATGTCTGATGTTGCCACATCACACGAATAAGTGATTTTAGTGACGTGTTAACATAGCAAGTAATATCATATGGATGCTAAAAATGGTAGTTGCAAAGAAACTGGATAAGTAGATAGTATAATGTCACGTGCTCAGCGTTGGAGGACAGCTAAGACGCGCGGCACTTAGTCACACTTGTGAGAGAAGTAGAACTAAGTAAGCCTGAGAGATGGAACACAACGGAATTTGAGTGAGCAAGTGAGCAAAGAGAGGTTTGGGACGTAAATTAGGCAGCACTTGAATGAGAGTAAGTGTGAGGCTTTATTAGATTTCTTCATAAATTCTCATCATCATTTACAAGTGGGAGGAGTGGCCTTTATATAGGTTTTCCACCTCCTCAATGTGTGGCTATAATTATTTCTTCTAGACATTTCTACAAACAATATATGTACAATGATTTTCCTAGAAGCTTCTTGTTGTGTACAAAGGGAAGGGAAGCTTCTAGATGCTAGCTGAATGGCCTAGCATGGGCAGCAAGCATTGGAGGCATGGGAACTTTCCGGAAGGCTGGCACCCTTGCTCCTTGATAGAAGTTTTCGGATGGCCTTCTTGGCATGGCTGGCAGTATGCAGCCTTGCTATTTTTCTGCAGCTTTCTAGAGCCTTCCCACATGCTCTTGGGCTCCTTCCTTGGCCTAGGTATTTTTCCCTCGAGTTTGGCAACTCGAGTAGCCCTCTACCATATTCTAGAGGCTTCCGGCATTTTTCTAGGCGCTTGTTATGGCCTTGGTGGCAAGCAGCCCTCTTTGGCTTACCTTGGCCGAGTTTTCTCGCCTGTGTGCGTGCACCACAGGCCTTGGGGCTGGACAGACTTTGCGGGTCGTGAGACCCTCCCCCACTTAAGCTCACAATGTCCTCATTGCGCTTTGAGCTTGGTGCTTTGGGACATTGGTGTGCTTGGGAGGTTCCTCGCACACCGTTGCTGGTTGTCCTTGGCGTAACCTTTGTCGCCTTCCCACTTCGTGCCTTCAAAAGTCGAATGTCAAAGAGCCCACATGTATCACTTGGCTCCTCCTCGACGGGCACCTGTATTGCCCCATCCTTTCGTGCGAAGTATAGGGCATTCTCATATGGAATTATAATGGCCTTCGCAACACGTAGAAAGCCAATTCCCAAGTATACTTGCTTCTTATCAATAGAAGCAATGAGGATGTCAGTCTTGCCTTCCCATTTGCCGATACGAATCCTCACCTTGTATGCTTTGCCCATGATGGAAAACTTGGATCCCACACATTCGGTATAGGCATGGGTCTTGGTGTATGGCAGGCCGATCTCATTGGCCAATTCCTTTGCCATATAAACACCATCAGCGCCTGTGTCCAGCATGGCTGACACCGTGGCTCGTTTAATTATAGCCTTGACGGACATTCGCCTTCCTTGATTTTTCACTCCCATAGGCTGTGTGTTAGGGAGGAAGTTCATTGAATTAAGTTTTTTATCATCTTGTATTGAATTTTCCACAAGTTATAAGGAACCTATGCAGGCTTGTGGTTCCCCTTGGGACTGAGTCTTTTTAAATTCTGTCGCAATGGCATTGATGGCCTGTTTATTTGGACAGTTTCACATCCAATATGGCCCATCGCAGAGAAAACATAGGCTTGGAGGCTTGGTAGCAGCACTCTTGGACGATGGACCTTTGTCTTGTTTGGAGCTTCCATTATGGAATTTTTGTTGTTGGGTCTCCTTGTGCCTCAAGTCCTTGTGTTCGTGCCCAGGATGCTCTTCATCATCTGAAGAGGCCTCCTTATCTCCCCCACTTATGCTAAAGTTAGGTTGCCTTCCCTTGTCATGGGCAGTATAGTCGCAAATGGACTCTGCAGCAATAATTACTTCATCGAGGGTCTTGACGTTCCTTCGATCAAGCTCCATTTTTGTCCAATCCTTTAGCCCATCCTTAAAATTAAAGAGGTGTTATTGGTCGGACAGTTCAGTGGCTTCAAGCATCAAGGTGGTGAACTCCTTGACGTAGTCCGAAATGCTATCGAGTTGCCTCAAACGTCGAAGTTTGCTCAGCACTTCGTCATTAGCATTATGGGGCACAAATTGCTTATGAAGTTCAGCCTTGAACTGCTCCCAAGTATTGATCACACAAAGCCCCTTCTCCCTTTCGGTGTGTTTACGCCTCCACCATAGTTGGGCGGCATCCCTAAGGAAAATGGCAGCATTGTTGATCCTTGAGAAGTCATCTGTGACATTCATCGCCTCAAAATATTATTCCAGGCCAAATAAGAAATTTTCCACCATAATGGCATTGCGTGCACCGCTATACATGGCTGGTTTTAGTACCTTTAAGCCATGTGGGATCGAAGCGCTTGTTGAGGCAGCATTTGTCGAGGGTGGACTGCCTCGACGGATGTCTTCAATTTCCTTACGAAGCTTCTGCACGTCACTTAGAAGAGTCTTGCGTAGGTCTACAAATTCTTGGGTCAGGGAGCGTAGTTCTCCCTTAAAGGCTTGGCCAAGCTCCGCAATCATAGTCTTGGCAGCCCTGGTGATCTCAGCATTTTCGTGGATGAGATTGTCCATTTGGTCGCTGAGTTCACCGACGGTCACAACAACATTGGCTAGGCTGTTCTCTAAGCTAGCCACTCGAGTTTCAATTGGCTCTCTCGTTGGAGCCTTGGATTTGCCCCGCTTGGACTGGGAGCGTACCTCCTCGCGCCCATGAGTTTGTTGCTCCTCGATGCTGGCAGTAACATTAACTTCCTCGCTTGCCATTTGCTCGAGTCTCCAACCAGCGGTACCTAGGATTAAACCGTGCTCTGATACCACCTGTCACATGCTCAGCGTTGGAGGTCAGCTAAGACGCACGACACTTAGTCACACTTGCGAGAGAAGTAGAACTAAGTAAGCCTGAGAGATGGAACGCAACGGAATTTGAGTGAGCAAGTGAGCAAAAAGAGGTTTGGGACGTAAATTAGGCAGCACTTGAATGAGAGTAAGTGTGAGGCTTTATTAGATTTCTTCATAAATTCTCATCATCATTTACAAGTGGGAGGAGTGGCCTTTATATAGGTTTTCCACCTCCTCAATGTGTGGCTATAATTATTTCTTCTGGACATTTCTACAAACAGCATATGTACAATGATTTTCCTAGAAGCTTCTTACTGTGTACAAAGGGAAGGGAAGCTTCTAGATGCTGGTCGAATGGCCTAGCATGGGCAGCAAGCATTGGAGGCATAGGAACTTTTCGGAAGGCTGGCACCCTTGCTCCTTGATAGAAGTTTCCGAATGGCCTCCTTGGCATGGCTAGCAGTATGTAGCCTTGCTATTTTTCTGCAGCTTTCTAGAGCCTTCCCACATGTTCTTAGGCTCCCTCCTTGGCCTAGGTATTTTTCCCTCGAGTTTGGCAACTCAAGCAGCCCTCTACCATGTTCTAGAGGCTTTCGGCATTTTCCTAGGCGCTTGTCATGGCCTTGGTGGCAAGCAGCCCTCTTTGGCTTGCCTTGGCCGAGTTTTCTCGCCTGTGCGCGTGCACCACAGGCCTTGGGGCGAGACAAACTTCGCCGGTCGTGACAATAAGCTTCCAAAAAAAAAAAACGGGTAATGATCCATGGATAAAATCTATCCGGATAGAACCATTAATTGTGTAATTAATAATTCTACTAAAGACTAATTTACCCTTCTTTATGGTTGATAAGTATTGTTAAGCGTGTTTAACTAGTATTATTGTATTCCAAATGTCTGCACCATAATTAATGTAATTTAATTATTGACATGATGATTTAATGTCTAAAGCTGAAAATATATACTTGTTTCAAATTGTGTTTGCATTAGCTCTTATTAATTTTTTTAAAGTAAAATTTTAATAAATCAATTTATTTATTGTATATAAAATTTATTTTATTTTAAATAATATTTTTAAATAAAATTTCTTAAATAAGATTTTTAAAATAAAAATTCATTGTTATTATAGAAAATCTGAATATATTCCAATTTAGTTGAATTAGAAAAAATATTTACAGATATAATCTTTCTAATAATGTTACTTAATTAATTAACTAAAATGTATTTAATTAAATTTAAAAATATTTTTATTTCATGAGGTACGCATAAGAGACTTTTATAGATTGGTGTAAATTTTGGACTTGAACTTAATTTTAGTTGTCAGAGAATTGATTTTTAATGCAAATGCATGTGGTGATTGAGTAAGAGCTTTTCTTGGAATATCTTAGAACCATTATTTAAAAAGCGAGAGTTGGTAACTTCTATTTTCATTTCCAACATTTTTTAAGAGATCTTTATCGTCCATCATGTGATCTTATATGTAAGTCGAATTAGATCAGTTAAAGTTCAATGTTGAGTTTATGATACTTTTTATTTTAATGCCAAGAGAGTCTCTGTTAAATGCATGGGAATATAATGTAATTTTTTTTAAGGATACAACACGACTATGGACTGCTTTAGAGTACTTAAGAACAACCCAAGAACCCAATGCACTAGCAACGTTTGTGGATCAGTTTATAGTGATATTATAGTATATTGGTGTATTTGAATAGCATGAAAGAGCATGTATATCATTTGAGGACAGTGCTACTAACACTAAGGGAGTATCAGCTTTATGCTAAGTTCTCAAAGTGTGATTTTTGGCTTGAAAGTGTGGCATTCCTTGGGCACGTAGTGTCTAAGGATGGCATTCAGGTTGATTCACATAAGATTAAGGTAATATTTGAGTGGCCTAGAACGACATTAGTTATGAAGATTTAAAGTTTCTTGGGTTTGGCAGGATATTATAGGAGGTTTGTTTGATATTTCTTAAGAATTGCAGCACCTATGTCTTGCCTAAATTACAAGAATGTGAAGTTTATGTAGTCAGAAATATGTGAGAATAATTTTCAATTACTGATGGAGAAATTAACTATAGCTTTAGTGTTAACTTTGCCTAATGGAGAAGACAAGTTTATTGTGTACTATGATGCTTCCAGAGTTGGCCTAGGGTGTGTGTTGATGCAGAATGGTAGGGTAGTAGCTTACGTTTTTAAATAATTAAAGAAGCATTAGTAGAACTATCCTACTCATGATATTAAGATGGCCACTGTTATCTTTGCTCTTAAAATTTAGAGGCATTATTTATATGGGGTGACATGCAAAATTCATATTGATCATAAAATTTTGAAGTACATGTTTCAAAAAAGAGATATGAATTTGAGACAGAGAAAATGGCTAGAACTTTTGAAGGATTATGATTATGATTATGATATCTTGTACCACCCAAGAAAAGTTAATATGGTAATAGATGTCTTGAGTAGGAAGTCCTCAGGTAGTCTTGCTCACATTAGTGTGGAAAGGAGACCTTTGATCCAAAAGATGCACAAGTTAGTAGACCAAGAGTTGATGATGAAGATAACCAAGTTAAGAGGATTGTTAGGTTAGTTCAGAGTGAGATCAATATTGAGGGATAAGATCAAAGCATCTCAGAGTCGAGATCCTAATTTAGTAGAGCTTGTGGAGAGAGTCTATGAAGAAAGGTTCATTGATTTTAATCTTGATGATGAAGGTATTTTATGGATTAGTGAAAGATTATGTGTTCCTAATATGGACAATTTAAGAGAAAAGATCTTGGAAGAAACTCATTATGTAGCTTATAGTGTACATCCTAGTTCTACTAGGATGTACCACAATATTAATGATCTTTATTGGTGTGATGGAATGAAGAAAGATGTAGCTGAATTCGTTTCCAAGTGTTTAACTTGTCAGCAAGTGAAAGTAAAGCATTATAAGCTTTCTGGAAAACTTTAGCCTTTTTCGATTCTTAAGTGGAAATGGGAGAGAGTCACCATGGATTTTTGACAGGGTTGCCTCATTTAAAGGATGGATACGATTCCATCTGGGTGATGGTGGATAGGTTAACCAAATCATCTCACTTTTAGCCAGTTAAGCTACTTATCTAGTGGCTAAATTAGCTAGTTGTACATTAAGCATATTGTGTGTCCTTATGGGGTGCCTGTTTCTATTGTTTCAGATAGAGGTTTGGTGTTTACCTCTCAATTTTGGCAGAAGCTACAGGAAGCAATGGGTACTAGGCTCGATTTTAGTATTGTTTTTCATCCTCAAACAGATGGTCAGCCTGAGAGAACGATCCAAACACTTAAAGATATATTGAGAATCTGTGTAATGGATTATGGAGGCAGTTGGGATGATCATTTTCCATTTGTAGAGTTTGCTTATAATAATAACTACCATAGCAGTATTGAGATGGCACCATATGAAGCTATGTATGGAAGGAAATGTAAATCCCCTCTGTGTTGGATGAAATTAGAGAAAGAGAGCTAATTGGACCAGAAATTATTCAGGGTACGTTTGAGAAAGTTGCTTTAATAAAAAAGAGATTGGAAACGGCTGTTAGCAGGCAGAAGAGTTATACAGACCCGAAGCACAAAGATGTGCAATTTGAAATTGGGAATTATGTATTTTTGAAGGTGTCACCAATGAAAGGTGTTATGAGATTTAACAAAAAGGAAAATTTATCACTGAGGTACATAGGGCCTTTTAAGATTTTAGAGAGAGTTGGCATGGTTGTTTATCGGTTGGCTTTGCCTCTGAATTTGTCTCAAGTGCATTCAATGTTCCATGGTTCGATGCTCAGGAAGTATATTTCGTATCCTTCACATGTTTTGCAGCCCTAGAGTGTGGAAGTGAATAAAGATTTGACGTATAAGGAAGAACCAATTGCAATTGTTGACTATCAAGTTCAGTAGTTGCATTCTAAATAGATTCTGATGGTCAAAGTCTTGTGCAGGAACAACAATATGGAAGAGTACATGTGGGGGACTAAGGTAGAGATGCAGGTGGCATATCCATACCTTTTTCCTCGATGAAACTTTGTACTCTTTTTTATTTGTTAAAATTCGAGGATGAATTTTTACAAGGAGGGAAGATTGTAATGACCCGTATTTTTAATTATTACATTAAATATGAATTTTAAAGTGTTAAATATTATTTTATGGAAATATTGTTAATGAGTATTTTAATGAATTTTTTTATTATTAAAAGTATATTTTATATATATTTATACTTATGTGTTTAAATATTTGGGAGGAGTTTTTTTTATTATTATTAAAAAAAAGTGAAAATGTGGCTTTTTATTTTTTTTTCCTTCTTCTTTTTCTTCTTCTTCTTCTTTTCTTTCTTTCTTTCCTTCCCTCGACGCACACCACTGCCACCCTCATTGCTAGCATCATCAACCATTGCTAGACAACCCATTTCACTTGTAATATCCCGAGTTTTTAGATAATTTTAAACTGCATCGGGATATGCAGTGTTAATAATTTTTATAATATTTATGATTATTTTATGAGTGTGCTATTTATTAAAGTCATTTTTATTTATTTTAAGTTATTTTAAGGGATTTACGTAAAATTTTTCCGAGATTTACATTTTTGGGAAAATGAAATTTAAATAATTATTTATTTAATTATGCTAGCTCGTTTTATTAAATTGCATGTTATCATGCATGATTATATTTTGCATATTAACATATATACATATACATGCATATATATATTTATTTAACATTTTAGGGTTTATTATTATTATTATTTAATTATGTATATATTATGTAGTTTTTATTATTATTAATATGTGATATATATATATATGTACATGTATATGTATATTTGTATATGTTTATTAATTTGTGGTGTGTAATTTTCTAAATATAATATTTGTATATTTTAATATTTAAATATTAAAGTTATTATATATATATATACATATATAAAACTTCATCAAATTTACAACCAATGCCACCTGACCCTCTCCCTCACGCCCGACGCCTCATCCCTTCCCCTCACCGTGTGATTCTATTCACCGTCATTTAGAGTGCCTGCCGGACGTCCACCCCCTTCCTCCAGTAGCTCAACCACCCCTTCCACCCTCTCCGACGCTGGTGAACGCTGCAACAACCCGAGAAGCTAAAAATTGACCCTAACTCCGATCGACATGATTCCGGCCACCATTTCGAGCCCCACTGGTCTCTATCTTCTCCTTGAGCTCCGGTGAGTTCATTTACAAGCTTTGTTTCACTTGAAATGGTCTAGATTTCCCTAGGTTTCGATTTTACATTTTCGGCCTATTAGGATTTTCAATTTTTTTGAGCTTCAATTTGGTTGATTCATGAAATATTCCTTCACAAACATTTATCCTTGTAGTTTAATCTACCTCTGTTAATTTTTGTGTAATTTTTGGGAATTATTTTGATTTTTGTGAATTTTTTATTATTTTATTAATATTTTCTAATTTTCGAAAATTAATTAAATAAATTATGAAATTGTGTTTTATGGTGTTTATAGGTGTTGAAATGAATCTTAGAAATTTATTTGTAATTTTTTTGAATTTTATATAATTATTTTGAATTTATTTAGTTTATGTAATTTTTGGAAAATTAGGTTAATTATATGTTTATTTGAAATTAATTGGTTAATTGAGTATATTTATTGATATTATTGAATTATATGTTGAGAAATTAATTTTTTGAGTAATTATACTATTTTTGGTGAATTTTTGAACATTTATAGTGAATTTACGTAATTAGGGGTATTTTGGTAATTTGATACTAAATTGGCTAAAAATATAATTAAATTCGTTTTACTAGTTATTTAAGGTATACAAATGATTTCTACAAATGATTTAGTATTTTTAACTAATTAAAACTATTTTTCGTAAATTATTTTCAAATTATATACATAATATACGATTTTTCTAAATAAATGAGTTTTTATCGATTTTTAGTAAGTTTAAGGGTTAATTATGTAATTTGGATTTATAAAATGTATTTTGGTCAATATTTATGAATTTATTGAGAATTACTGACTTTTAATAATATTTTATTAAAATTAGGGTTTTTGTGTATTTATTGGTTAAATAAATATTTTTAGCGTTTGAATATTTAAATTTTCTATATTTTGAGTATCGAAGGGTATTTTAGTATTTTTGGTATTTTTCAGTATTTCTGTGATTATTTTGTGAATTGTGAATCTCGGTCGGTGAATTGTAGTTTGGAGTTCGACCGAGGGGTTGTGAATTGTATAATTTCGAAGTGTATTTCCTTGCAGGACCGGCTCTACTCTTTGAGTAGAGAGATGTCCGTTTTACAAGGGAGGTTCTGTCGGATTTTCGATAGAATTCTCGTAAAATGTGATATCCGATCAAATTCTGATTCTAATTATGTGTATAGTATTCTAGATCGAGTTTCTAGAAATTTCAATAGAATTATTCTGATTTCCTGTTACCATTTGTTTGTTTAGTTGCTGTAATATCCCGTGTTTTTAAATATTTTAATACTGCATCGGGATATGCAGTGTTAATAATTTTTATATATATATTATGATATTTTTACGAGTTGATATGTATTTAAAACCTATTTTAATTATTGTGTAATATTTTAAGTACTTTACGTAAAATTTTCCCGAGACTTTTATTTTTGGAAAAATTTTCACGTGAATAATTTCCTATTAATTATTTTAAATATATTTACGGACTTGCATGAACTCATACGTATTTTTAAATTACTAAATAAAGCCTATGTGTGCATATATTTATTTAATTAGGGTTTAATTTAGTACCCTAATATTTTATTATTTGTTTATTAATTTATTGTAATTTAATTATTTTTATTTATTATTAAATTTTAAAATATTAAATTATATGTGTGTGGTGCATATTTAATGTGTGTGATTTTATTATTATTTTATTATATAGTGTAAAGTATATATATATACATATATATTATTAAAAACAAAACTTTTGGAAAATTACCATTTCAGCCCCTCCTCCTTCTTCTTCATCCCCGACCATTTCCCTTCGCCGTCCGACGCCTACAACTGTCGATCCCTTGCCATTGGTGTGCCGTCCGGTGTGCCACCACCTTCCCCAGCCTTCCTCGCCGCCTGTAGCAGCCGTTTCCGGCGTCTGGAAGCCATTTTTGGCCGGAGAAGCCGAAAGTTGAACCACCATCAATCACGACGATTCCGGCCACCATTTTCGACACCGCCAGTCTCTTTCTTCTCCTTAAGCTCCGGTGAGTGTGATTCTAGCTTTGGTTTGAGCTTAAATGGTCTTGATTTGCTTACGTTTCGAATTTTCAATTTCGGCCATATTAGGGTTTTTAATTTTTTTGAAATTTGAATTGTTTTATTCATGAAAATCCCTTCACAAATGTTGATCCTAGTAGCTTAATCTACATGTGTGAATTTTTGTCGAATTTTTGGAGATTAATTTGATTTTTGGGTATTTTTGAATATTTTAATATTATTTACTAATTTTCGAAAATTAATTAATTAAATTATGAAATTGTGTTTTATGATAATTATAGGTGTTGAAATGAATTACAGGAATTTATTTGGAATTTTTATGAATTTCTATGTATTTATTTTGAATTTTATTAGTTTAGGTAATTTTTGAAAATTAGGGTTAATTGTGTTTTAAATTGAAATTAATTGATTAATTGAGTTTGATTATTTATATTATTGATAAATATGTTGAGAAAATTAATTTTGGATAATTATACTATTTTTGGTGAATTTTTGAATGAATTTTAGTATATTTACGTATATAGGGGTATTTTGGTAATTTTACATAAAATTGGCTAAAAATGTAATTTAATTGGTTTTAATAGTTATTTAAGGTATAAAAATGATTTCTACAAATTATTTAGTATTTTTTAACTAATTAAAACTATTTTTCGTGAATTATTTTCAAATATATATATAATATACGGTTTTTCTAATAAAATGAGTTTTTATCGGTTTTCAATATGTTTTAAGGTTAATTATGTAATTTCTACTTATAAAATGTATTTCTATGTTATAAGGTATTTTTGATATTTCTGAAATTGTTCTGTGTTTGTGGACCCCGGTCGGTAGACTGCAGTTTGGAGTCCGACTGAGGGGTTGTGGATGAGTGGTTGATCTTGTTTTTCAAAGTGTATTTCTTTGCAGGGTCGGCTCTACTCTTTGAGTAGACAGATATCGATTTTACAGGGGAGGTTCTGTCGAATTTTGGTAGAATTCTCGTAAAACGTGATGTCCGATCGAATCCTAATTTTGATTCTGTGTTTAATATTTGTCACGACCCAAAACAGGGGCCATGACCTGCGCTAGGGAACGGGAATTCTTTCGAATCCGGAACCCGTAGCAAGCCTAAAAAAAAATAAAACATGCAATAATAGTAGCAATATATAATGCAGCGGAAATAAAAATCAGAAATATCATAATTATCACAATATTATTTTCACCAACTGGATTTAAGTCAAATCTCATCTCATATATATAAATCTTTTAATACAAATCCAGTTCACATAATATAATATCTCACATAAATAAAATACATAAAATCCCATAATTAATTTACAACTACTGCAGTATCTAGATTATAAAAATAAGACTCAAGTAGGCAATTTACACAAAGAAGTCGGGGCGAAAGAAATCCGGCGTATCGGCCTGCTACTGAGGTCTGAAGATGTTGACTCTCCTGAAAAATTATCAACGGAGGGGAGTCAGACCTCACTGAGTGAATTACTATAATATATATATATATACACACTAAATGACAATGCATACAATCAACAGTATATATATCTAATATATATACAGGCAAATACACACAGATGCAATAAAATCATTTTATATATATTTTATTAAAAATCATCTTTTATGAAGGATCACATAGAACCCTAGAATATCGCAACCTCGAAAACAGTGTTAGACAATACTCTAGCCATTCAGGCTCACTTATTCCGAAATATATCCACTTAATCCATTTGGACAGTAGATTGGCCCCGAGACACTAAGTCAACCGAGCTCCAGCAGTCTGACTGCCAGTGTGATTGGCCCCGAGACACTTGGTCAACCGAGCTCCAGCAATCACACCTCCAAACCATATCTCACACATCAATAATCACATTCAATCAATATCCACCAATAAGTTAGTATTATAGCCTAAATACTATAGGCGTACCGGTACGTACTCAGTCCTAGTGCTGCCCACTAGGTAGCATGTTCTATCGATATCCTTCATTAATAAATATAAAACATTCATTCACAATTAAATGATGCATGAATTTAAATGAAATAACAATATAAACCATATATATACCGGAAATATACCAAAAGTAAACCAGGTATATTTCGAGTATATATATGTCAAATGAATTCAATCAATTTACAAATTATGCTAGAAATATATTTAAAAACATTTTAAATATGATTTATTAATAAAACATGCATTTAATTTAATATATACCAAAAATATACTTAAATAAAAATCACATTATTTATGCATTTTAATCAAAATAAAACGTATATTTCTAAATCATGCATCCTAAGCATATATATATAAAATAGCAACTCACAAATTAGTGCGCTCCACGAGATGGATCCGACGGGCCTAGTCCACTAGCCCTCGGTCTCGGCGCAACTAAACAAGCAATAAATAATAGACATCAGAATAAACCTAACAGCAATCCTAGAATTCGATCTAGAGTATTAAATACGGAAACAGAATTAGGGTTCGACTGGACATCATGTTTTACGAGAATTCTACCAAAAATCCGGCAGAACCTCCCCTGTAAAACGGACATCTCTCTACTCAAAAGAGTAGAGCCGACACTGCAAGGAAATACACTTCAAAATTCAAGCTCAACACACAACCAAAATCCCTCGGTCGGACTCTAAACTACGGTCTACCGACCGAAGTCTACAAACACAGAACAATTCCGGAAATACCAAAAATATCCTTATAACGTAGAAATGCATTTTATAGGTAGAAATTACATAATTAACCTTAAAACACTGTAAAAACCGATAAAAACTCATTTTATTAGGAAAACCGTATGTTATATATATAATTGAAAATAATTCACGAAAAATAGTTTTAATTAGTTAAAAATACCAAATAATTTATAGAAATCATTTTTATACCTTAAATAACTATTAAAACCAATTAAATTACATTTTTAACCAATTTAGGGTAAAATTACCAAAATACCCCTATATATATAAATATACTAAAATTACTTCAAAATTTCACCAAAAATTATACAATTATCCAAAATTAATTTTCTCAACATATTTATCAATAATATCAATAATTAAACTAAATTAACCAACTAATTTCAATTAAAAACACATTTAACCCTAATTTCCCAAATTACATAAACTTCAATAATTCAAAATAAATACTTAGAAATTCATAAAAATTCCAAATAAATTCCTATAATTCGTTTCAACACCTAATTTAACCATAAAACATAATTTCATAATTTAAATAATTAATTTCCGAAAATTAGAAAATAATATTAAATATTCAAAAATACCCAAAAATCCAAAAAATCTCCAAAAATTCGAAAAAAATTCATAAATGTAGATTAAGCTAGGAACAACATTTGTGAAGGGAGTTTTCATGAATCAAGCAATTCAAAGCTCAAAAAAATCAAAAACCCTAATATGGCTGAAATTGAAAATTCGAAACCTAAGCAAATCTAGACCATTTAAGCTCAAAAAAAAGCTAGAATTACACTCACCGGAGCTCAAGGAGAAGAAAGAGACCGGCGGTGTCAAAAACGGTGGTCGGAATCGTCATGATCGACGGTGAAGAGAAGTTCGGCTTCTCCGGCCAAAATCGACTTCCAAGCGCCGGAATCCGCTGCTACAGGCGGCGAGGAAGGCTGGGGAAGGTGGTGGCACACCGGACGGCACACCAACAGTGAGAAAACGGAGTGACAGGCGTCCGGACGACGAAGGGAATGGTCGAGGAAGAAGAAGCTCACTCGGGGGCAAATGTGTAATTTTCCAAAGTTTTGATTTTTGATATATAATGTGTATATATCTATACTTTATACTATATAATAAAATAATATTAAATTACACACATTAAATATACACCACACACATAAAATTTAATATTTTAAAATATAATAATAAATAAAAATAATTAAATAACAATAAATTAATAAACAAATAATAAAATATTAGGGTAATATTAATTAAACCCTAATTAAATAAATATTGCACACATACACGGTGTTTAGTAATTTAAAAATACGTATGAGTTCATGCAAGTCTAAAAATATATTTAATATAATTAATAATAAATTATTTACGTGAAAATTTCCCCAAAAATGCAAGTCCCGGGAAAAATTTTACGTAAAGCATTGTAAATAAGACACAGTAATTAAAATAGGTTTGAAATACATATCAACTCGTAAAAATATCGTAATATATACACAAAAATTATTAACACTGCATATCCCGGTACAGTGTAAAAATATTTAAAAACACGGGATATTACAGTCTTCCCCCCTTACAAGAATTCGTCCTCGAATTCCAGAAAGAAAAGATTATAGGATCAAGAAGGAAAGAGATATGGGTAAGAAGCTCGCATCTCCGCTTCAGTCTCCCACGTATGCTCCTCAACTCTGTCGTTACGCCACAGAACCTTAACCATCAGAATCTGCTTCGATCGCAACTGTCGAACTTGATAATCAACGATCGCCACAGGTTCTTCCACAAACGTCAGATCTTCACTCACTTCTACATTGTCGGGTTGCAACACGTGAGAAGGGTCTGAGATATACTTTCTCAACATCGAGATATGAAACACTGGATGCACCTGTGACATACTCGGAGGCAAATCCAACCGATATGCAATAGTGCCAACTCTCTTCAGAATCTCAAACGGTCCAATATATCTCAGTGCTAACTTACCCTTCCTGCCAAATCTCATCACACCCTTCATCAGAGATACCTTCAGAAAAATGAAATCTCTGACCTGAAACTCCACATCTCTGCGCCTAGGATCCGCATAACTCTTCTGTCTGCTAACTGTGGTCTCTAATCTGCGCTTAATCAAGGCGACTTTCTCTGCAGCATCCTGAACCATCTCAGGTCCAGTCAAAGCTCTCTCACCAATCTCATCCCAACTCAGAGGGGATCTACACTTCCTTCCATATAATGCCTCGTATGGTGCCATGCCACTACTGTTATGGTAGTTGTTATTATATGCAAACTCAACGAGTGACAAATGATCATCCCAGCTACCTCCCAAATCCAGGACACACATCCTCAACATATCTTCCAGTGTCTAGATCATCCTCTCAGACTGACCATCTGTCTGAGGATGAAAAGCAGTACTGAAATCCAACCTAGTGCCCATCGCTTCCTGCAACTTCTGCCAAAAACGAGAAGTAAACACCGAACCTCTATCTGACACAATGGACACAGGTACTCCATGAAGGCACACAATATGCTTCACATACAACTTCGCTAATCTAGCAACTAAATAAGTAGCTTTCACAGGCAAGAAATGTGCAGACTTCGTCAACCTGTCTACAATCACCCAGATGGAATCGTATCCATCCTTTGAACGAGGTAAACCGACCATAAAATCCATAGCTATCCTTTCCCACTTCCACTCGGGAATAGGAAGAGGCTGAAGCTTCCCAGAAGATTTCTGATGTTCAGCTTTCACTTCCTGACACGTCAAGCACTTCGCAATATAATCAGCGACATCCTTCTTCAATCCATCCCACCAGTATAGATCTCTGATACTGTGGTACATCTTAGTGACACCTGGATGTACACTATAAGTTGTAGAATGTGCTTCCTCTAAAATTTCCTCTCTCAAATTATCCACGTCAAGAACACACAATCTACCACTGATCCACAACACACCATCATCATTGAGTGTGAAATCAGTGAACTTCCCTGCTATGACATTCTCTGCAAGCTCTTCTAGAATAGGATCTCGGCTCTGAGCTGCTTTAATCCTATCCCTCAGTACAGATCGTACTTTAAATTGACCTAGCAGTCCACCTGATCTACTGATCTTCATCATCAGACCTTGATCCACCAACAGATGAAATTCCTGGATCAATGGTCTCCTCTCAACACCGATATGAGCAAGACTGCCTGAGGACTTCCTACTCAAGGCATCTGCTACCATATTAGCTTTACCCAGATGATATAGAATCTCACAATCATAATCCTTCAACAGTTCCAACCATCTTCTATGCCTCAAATTCAGATCTCGCTGCTGGAAAAGGTACTTAAGGCTCTTGTGATCAGTAAATATCTCACAAGTCACCCCGTACAGATAATGTCTCCAAATCTTCAAAATAAAGATAACTGCAGCCATCTTAAGATCATGTGTAGGATAGTTCTGCTCATGCTTCTTCAACTGCCTCGAAGCGTAGGCTATCACCCTTCCATTCTGCATCAACACACAACCAAGACCAATTCTAGAGGCATCACAGTAAACTGTGAACTTATCCACACTATTAGGCAAAGCTAATACTGGCGCTGTGGTTAACTTCTCCTTCAACCACTGAAAACTGTTCTCATAAGCTTCTGACCACTCGAATCTAACATTATTCTGAGTCAAGCGAGTCATAGGGGATGCAATCCTGGAAAAATCCTTCCCAAACCGCCTATAATACCCGGCTAAACCTAGAAAACTTCGAATCTCTGTGATAGAAGTAGGTCTAGGCCAATCAGATACTGCCTCAATCTTCTGTGGATCAACCTGAATACCTTCTTTAGACACTACATGTCCAAGAAAAGAAACACTCTCCATCCAGAAATCACACTTCAAAAATTTAGCATAAAGCTGATGATCTCTCAGTGTTTGTAGTACAATCCTCAAATGATATACATGCTCCTCCATACTCCTTGAATAAACCAGTATATCATCAATGAAGACTACCACAAATTGATCCATATACGGTCTGAATACCCTATTCATCAGGTCCATAAAAGTTGCTGGTGCATTAGTTAAACCAAAAGACATCACTAGTGTAATATCCCGAATTTTTAAATATTTTTATACTGCATCGGGATATGCAGTGTTAATAATTTTTGTATATATATTTATGATATTTTATGAGTTTGTTGTTTGTTTAAAGCTAATTTTAATTATTTTATATTATTTTAAGTACTTTACGTAAAATTTTCCCGAAAATTATATTTTCGGGGAAATTGACACGTAAATAAATTAATACTATTTATTTTGACTAGTTTTATGAATTTGCATGAACTCATATATAATTTTAAAGTGCTAAAATAAAATGTATATATGTGTATTTATTTAAATTAATTAGAGCTTAATTAATTTCCTTAATTTTATTATTTAATTTTTATATTAATTAATTTCAAGTTTATAAATTATTAAACATATTAAAATATGTGTGTGGTGCATATTTAATGTGTGTGAGATTTTATATTATTATTATCAATTGTTATTTTAATTGTTAGTGCATGTGTGTGTATGTTTATATATATATATATATATATTATAGTGTGTGGTGTGGGAATATTTAAGTTAAAGTTATGTATATATATATATATATATATATATATATATATAGGGTACAAGTATTAGTCATCGTGCAGACCATTTCTTTCTTTCTTTTTTTTCTTTTCTTTCTTTTCTCTTCTTCTTCTTCTTCTTCTTCTTCTTCCCCTCACTCTCGGTTCCTTCCAACCGGACCACCACCAGACCGACCCACCTGCAACCAGCCATCACCATTGCTTCCCCTTCCATCCAGCAGCCACCAGCTGCCACTAGCACTGTCCATCGCCGCCTAGAACGCCAGAAAACGAAGGAGACCGAAGGTGGAGCTTCCTCACGCCGGTGAAGATTCCGGCCACCTTAGGGCGTCGGACTAGACTTTTTTGAAAGCTTTTCGTCCGGTGAGTCCATTTCCGAGCTCCGTTTGAGCTCAAAACCTCTAGATTTTTAGATATCTTCAAGTTTTAGTTTATGTATTCTAGGGTTTTTAATTTTTTTGAAGTTGAATTTGTTGGATTCATGCAAACTCCCTTAACAAATGTTTATCCTGGAAGCTTAATCTATATGCTGTAATTTTTTTAGAATTTTTGGAATTTATTTTAATTTTTGTGAATTTTTGATTATTTTATTATTATTTTCTAATTTTCGAAAATTAATTAATTAAATTATGAAATTGTGTTTTATGGTGATTATAGGAGTTGAAATGAATTATAGAAATTTATTTGTAATTTTTGTGAATTTTTATGTATTTATTTGGAATTTATTAAGTTTAGGTAATTTTGAAAAATAGGGTTAATTATGTGTTTAATTGAAATAAATTGGTAAATTGAGTATATTTATTGATATTATTGAATTATATGCTGAGAAATTAATTTTTGAGTAATTATATAATTTTTGGTGAATTTTTGAACATTTATAGTGAATATATATATATAGGGGTATTTTGGTAATTTTACACTAAATTGGTTAAAAATGTAATTAAATTGGTTTTAATAGTTATTTAGGGTATAAAAATGATTTCTGCAAATTTTTAGTATTTTTAACTAATTAAAACTATTTTTTTGTAAATTATTTTCAAATTATATATAATATACTATTTTTCTAAATAAATGGGTTTTTATTGATTTTTAGTATGTTTTAGGGTTAATTACGTAATTTGGATTTATAAAATGTATTTTTATTATATAAGGGCATTTTCGGTATTTTATAAATATTCTGTGAATTGTGAACCTCGGTCGGTGAATTGTAGTTTGGAGTCCGACCGAGGGATTTTGATTGTAATCCTGTGTTTATTCCGAAGTGTATTTCTTTGCAGGACCGGCTCTACTCTTTGAGTAGAGAGATGTCCGTTTTACAGGGGAGGTTCTGCCGAATTTTCGATAGAATTCTCGTAAAACGTGATGTCCGGTCAAATTCCTATTCTAAAGCTGTGTCTAAAATTCTAGATCGAGTCTTTAGAATTTTTGTTAAATTTATTCTGATTTCATGTTGTCATTTGTTTGTCTAGCTGCGTTGAGACCGAGGCCTAACAGATCAGGCCCGTCGAGTTTGTCTCGTGGAGCGCTAACATGTGAGTTATTATACTGTATATATATGCACTGCATATAGGGTGCATTATTTAGAATTTTTCATTTTCATTGTATGTTTAAAAAAAATGATTTAAATTATAATATTTTTGGTATATCTAGGGTTGCATTCTTATATATATGCATATTAAATAATTATGCATGTTAGTTTGATATATGCACATTAAACAATTAGGTTTAGGTTTAATACATTTGAGTAATATACATATGTTTTAAAATGTACACTTAGACATAATTATTTTATTAAATGATTAGTATACTTTAGGTATAGTTTCAATAGATTTTAGGTTTATTCTTAAATAATTGCATGTTAAATTATAAACCTACACTTAAATTATTTTTAAGTTTATTTTTGGTATATTTTTTTATTTATTTCCAAATAAATAAATGTTTTATTATTAAATTAAACCTAATACAGTAGTGGTATATTTAGGGTTTATTTTTGATATATGCATGCTAGATAATTAGGTTTATTTTTAGTATATTTGTGAATATATGTTAAACACAAACACGTATTTAAATGAATATTTATACATAAATGGTTTATTAAATGATTTGAGTACTTAGGGTATATCTTTTGCATATTTAAGTATATTTTTAAGATAATGCATGTTATATTATTGTTACTCATTTAAATTGTTTTTAACTATATTAATGATTTATCTTTAGTTTATTTCATATTTTATTTGACTATATATATATATATACCTGAAATATACTGGGTATATTTTAGGTATATTTTTGGTATATATATATATGGTTGGTTTTACTATTATGAATATGGTTCTACATTAATTATTTTTTTCGAATGAATGATTTATTTGAAGTGAAGGATATCAATAGAACGTGCTTCCTAGTGGGCAGCACTAGGACCGTGTACGTACCGGTACGATAGATAAAGATTGAGTGAGAGTTAAAATTGGGTGATTATAATTGATTTAATTGATTTGACTAAGATTAATGGTATGTTAGATAGTGTGATTGCTGGAGCTCGGTTGACTAAGTGTCTCGGGGCCAATCACACTGACAGTCAGACTGCTGGAGCTCGGTTGACTTAGTGTCTCGGGGCCAGTCTACTGTCCATAAGTGAATTGAATGATCTATTGGGTTGATTGAGATGTGAGGTGATGGATAGTGTGATTGCTGGAGCTCGGTTGACCAAGTGTCTCGGGGCCAATCACACTGACAGCCAGACTGCTGGAGCTCGATCGACTTAGTGTCTCGGGGCCAGTCTGCTGTCCAAATTGGAATAAGTGTTCTATTTGGAATCAAGTGAGCCTGTATGGCTAGAGTGATGATGGGATTGTTTGAGGTTGTTATTATTTAGGGTTCTATGGATCCTTCATGAATTAAAACAAACGTTTTCTACATTTAGTATTTTATAAAAGCAAAGTTTGGCATTCGTGTGAAATGTGTGTATATACATATATATATATATAAGAATGCCTGATTGTTATGGTTTAGTTTGCATGTATATATAGTATAATAATTCACTCAGTGAGGTCTGACCCCCCTCAATTATTTTTTTCAGGAGATTCCATATCGTCAGACCTTAGTTATAGAGTTCCTCGCCGGTATTCTTCAGTCCCGGCTGTTTTATACAAATGTATATTCTGAACTTTGAATTGTATTCTAGAAACTGCAGTAGTAGTGTCATTATATTGGAAGTGTATTATTTTGTTTGGATATTTAATTACTCTGAGAATTTGTATTTGAACATTGTACGAATATGTATTCATTTATAAAAGGATTTGGAGTATTTATTTTATATATTGATTCAGAAAAATTTTAATTTGGCCATACTTTTATATAATTATTGTATGATTTTATTTTCTAAGGCTTGCTACGGGTTCCGGATTTGAAAGAATTCCCGTTCCCTAGCGCCGGTCATGACTCCTAGTTTGGGTCGTGACAAATAGAAACTCATAATGGCCATATCTAGTGTGGAACGCTGTCTTAGGAATATCAGATTCACTAATCCGTAGCTGATGATAACCCGACCTCAAGTCAATCTTAGAAAAGAACTGTGCACCCTGTAGCTGATCAAACAAATCATCTATCCTCGGGAGAGGATACTTGTTCTTCACTGTTACCTTATTCAACTCTCTGTAGTCAATGCACAGTCTCAGGGTACCATCCTTCTTCTTCACAAACAGGACTGGTGCACCCCAAGGAGAAACACTAGGTCTAATAAAACCTTTATCCAACAACTCTTGCAACTGCTCCTTCAACTCTTTCAACTCTGCAGGAGCCATACGATAGGGTGGCATAGATATAGGAGTAGTACCTGGTACCACATCTATACAGAACTCAATCTCTCTGTGAGGTGGTAAACCTGGCAACTCCTCGGGAAAAACATCAGGAAACTCACAAGCAACAAGAACATCTGTGAGTAACAACTTCTCCACTGAAGTATCCCTGACCAATGCCAAATATCCCTGACATCCTTTCCTCAATAACTTCCTAGCCGTAATAGCAGAAATGAGATTATGAGGTGCTGAACTCCTATCACCAACAAACTTAAACTCTTCTTCATCAGGAATTCTGAAAGTCACCTCTTTATTCCTGCAATCTACCACGACATAGTGCTGAGATAACCAATCCATTCCCAAAATAACATCAAACTCCATCACATCCAACAAAATCAAATCAGCGGGTAATTCTCTATCTCCCGCGAGAACTGGACAACCAAAAAGAACAATATCGGCGTCCAAGGAATCGCTCAGAGGAGTGGCAACAGACAAAGGAAAAGCCATCCTCGAAGCTTGCCAACAAGATTTAGAAGCAAAAATAGGAGAAACAAACGAATGCGTGGCACCCAGATCAAACAAAACCCAAGCATCCAGGTAACAAATAGAAATAATACCTGCCACGACTGCATTAGATGCCTAAGCATCCTGCTGAGTGAGATGAAAGACTCTGGCCTGACCTCGACCTCCTTGCTGATTGGTAGAAGCCTGGCCAATACCTCTGGCACCTCCTCTAGTACCTCTACCATGACTCTGCTGTGGGACAAACTGAGTGGAACTCCGTTGCTGGGCTGGTGGTAACTGAAATGGCACAGGTGCAGCACTAGCAATTGACTACTGTGGGAATCGCGGAATCTGCTGCTGCTGATATCCAGAATAAGGACACGATTTGGCAAAATGTCCTATCTGCCCGCATCTGAAGCATGTCAGTGGTGTCAGATGACACGGTCCTTGATGGACTCTACCATAAGTCTGACAAACATTGGCTGCTGATCCAGAACTACGACCACTGCTGCTGCTCGAAGCACCTAACCCAAATCTGAATGATCTATGCTGACCTCCACGGCCATGTCTACTGCTCCGATGCACTCGCTGCTGCTGTCTCTGACTCTACTGAGTCGGACCTCGCTGCTGACTACTCGATCTAACATGAAAACTAGAGTACGGTGTAGTCTGCAATCCACTCGACTGAACTCCTAGCTGGTAATAATCAGGCATCGCTCCCTGCCTAATTAGTCTCAGCTCAATCTCCTTAGCCAACTCAATCACAGACTCCAGAGTAAGACCTGCTGTAGGCATACCAGCAAAAGCTGAACCCAAACCAGTAACATAGGTAGTGACCGCGAAATACTGATCTCGCATCAAATCCTCTGCATATCTACCCAGACGAAGAAACTCTCGGGTGTACTCCTCTACAAATCGATCTCCACGAGAAATACTGGTCAAACAGAGACGATAGCTCAAACGAAGAGGCTCTGGACAGAATCTCCTCATAAATCGCTCTCGGAACTGAGCCCATGTCATCATCATCATATAAGGCTAGATCATCTGAATGAACCAATCTAAGGCTGGTCCCTCGACAGACAACTCAACGATCATGATCCGCTGGTACTCGGTATGAGCAGTCCGAGTCCTAGTCTCAATCGCGTGCAGAAAGTCTAACGGATCGGAAGTACCATCAAAAGTAATCCTGCCAACTCGGGCATAGAACAAAGCTGCCTCAGGGTCAGACATACCCTGCTGATAGGCAGGCTGAACAGGCTGAACAACTGGAGGAACAGGAACATCAAATTCAGGCTCAACAAGCTCCTCATCCTGTAACTCTCTCTGCCTATGGCGACCTGCCGCTCCTCGAGGTCTACCTCTGCCACGACCTCTACATCTAACTGGCTGCTCAGGAGGTAAAACCTTATCCTGAAAAGACTTATCATCCTCGGCCTCAATGACCGGTGGAGCGACACGCGCTCGCCTCCTCATACTGAAAAGACAAACGGAAAGATTCAGACAAAACAGACAACGGAGGAATAACGCTAAAAACTAAGCAAGGAATACTTATCAAGACATACTCGAACCTAATTCACTGCAGTAGTTCAACAGAAAACACAACTTTAAAACTAGGGCCACAACTCACAAAACTAAGTCCTGACACAAAACTCCGCTCTGATACCAACTTTGTCACGACCCAAAACAGGGGCCATGACCGGCGCTAGGGAACGGGAATTCTTTCGAATCCAAAACCCGTAGCAAGCCTAAAAAAAATAAAACATGCAATAATAGTAGTAATATATAATGCAGCGGAAATAAAAATCATAAATATCATAATTATCACAATATTATTTTCACCAACTGGATTTAAGTCAAATCTCATCTCATATATATAAATCTTTTAATATAAATCCAGTTCACATAATATAATATCTCACATAAATAAAATACATAAAATACCACAATTAATTTACAACTACTGCAGTGTCTAGATTATAAAAATAAGACTCAAGTAGGCAATTTACACAAAGAAGCCGGGGCTGAAGAAATACGACGTATCGGCCTGCTACTGAGGTCTGAAGATGTTGACTCTCCTGAAAAATTGTCAACGGAGGGGAGTCAGACCTCACTGAGTGAATTACTATAATATATATATATACACACTAAATGACAATGCATACAATCAACAGTATATATATATATATATATATATCTAATATATATACAGGAAAATACACACAGATGCAATAAAATCATTTTATATATATTTTATTGAAAATCATCTTTTATGAAGGATCATATAGAACCCTAGAATATCGTAACCTCGAAAATAGTGTTAGACAACACTCTAGCCATACAGGCTCACTTATTCCGAAATATATCCACTTAATCCATTTGGACAGTAGACTGGCCCCGAGACACTAAGTCAACCGAGCTCCAACAGTCTGACTGCCAGTGTGATTGGCCCCGAGACACTTGGTCAACCGAGCTCCAGTAATCACACTTCCAAACCATATCTCACACATCAATAATCACATTCAATCAATATCCACCAATAAGTTAGTATTATAGCCTAAATACTATAGGCGTACCGGTATGTACTCGGTCCTAGTGCTGCCCACTAGGTAGCACGTTCTATCGATATCCTTCATTAATAAATATAAAACATTCATTCACAATTAAATGATGCATGAATTTAAATGAAATAACAATATAAACCATATATATACCGGAAATATACCAAAAGTAAACCAGGTATATTTCGAGTATATATATGTCAAATGAATTCAATCAATTTACAAATTATGCTAGAAATATATTTAAAAACATTTTAAATATGATTTATTAATAAAACATGCATTTAATTTAATATATACCAAAAATATACTTAAATACAAATCACACTATTTATGCATTTTAATCAAAATAAAATATATATTTCTAAATCATGCATCCTAAGCATATATATATAAAATAGCAACTCACAAATTAGTGTGCTCCACGAGATGGATCCGACGGGCCTGGTCCACTAGCCCTCGGTCTCGATCCAACTAAACAAGCAATAAATAATAGACATCAGAATAAACCTAAAAGAAATCCTAGAATTCGATCTAGAGTATTAAATACGGAAACAGAATTAGGGTTCGACTGGACATCACGTTTTACGAGAATTTTATCGAAAATCCGGCAGAACCTCCCCTGTAAAATGGACATCTCTCTACTCAAAAGAGTAGAGCCGACCCTGCAAGGAAATACACTTCGAAATTCAAGCTCAACACACAACCAAAATCCCTCGGTCGGACTCCAAACTACAATCTACCGACCGAGGTCCACAAACACAGAATAATTCAGGAAATACCAAAAATATCCTTATAAAATAGAAATTCATTTTATAGGTAGAAATTACATAATTAACCTTAAAACACTGTAAAAACCGATAAAAACTCATTTTATTAGGAAAACCGTATATTATATATATAATTGAAAATAATTCACGAAAAATAGTTTTAATTAGTTAAAAATACCAAATAATTTATAGAAATCATTTTTATACCTTAAATAACTATTAAAACCAATTAAATTACATTTTTAACCAATTTAGGGTAAAATTACCAAAATACCCCTATATATATATAAATATACTAAAATTACTTCAAAATTTCACCAAAATTTATACAATTATCCAAAATTAATTTTCTCAACATATTTATCAATAATTAAACTCAATTAACCAATTAATTTCAATTAAAAACACATTTAACCCTAATTTCCCAAATTACATAAAATTCAATAATTCAAAATAAATACTTAGAAATTCATAAAAATTCCAAATAAATTCCTATAATTCATTTCAACACCTAATTTAACCATAAAACATAATTTCATAATTTAAATAATTAATTTCCAAAAATTAGAAAATAATATTAAATATTCAAAAATACCCAAACATCCACAAAATCTCCAAAAATTCCAAAAAAATTCATACATGTAGATTAAGCTACTAGGAACAACATTTTTAAAGAGATTTTTCATGAATCAAGCAATTTAAAGCTCAAAAAAATCAAAAACCCTAATATGGCCGAAATTGAAAATTCGAAACCTAAGCAAATCTAGACTATTTAAGCTCAAACCAAAGCTATAATTACACTCACCGGAGCTCAAGGAGAAGAAAGAGACCGGCGGTGTCAAAAACGGTGGCCAAAATCATCGTGATCGATGGTGATGAGAAGTTCGGCTTCTCCGACCAAAACTGACTTCCAGGCGTCGGAATCCATAGCTACAGGCGGCGATGAAGGCTGGGGAAGGTGGTGGGACACCGGACGGCACACCAACAGTGAGAAAATGGCGTGACAGGCGTCCGGACGGCGGAGGGAATGGTCGGGGAAGAAGAAGCTCACTCGGGGGCAAATGTGTAATTTTCCAAAGTTTTGATTTTTGATATATAATGTGTATATATATATACTTTATACTATATAATAAAATAATACTAAATTACACACATTAAATATACACCACACACATAAAATTTAATATTTTAAAATATAATAATAAATAAAAATAATTAAATAACAATAAATTAATAAACAAATAATAAAATATTAGGGTAATATTAATTAAACCCTAATTAAATAAATATTGCACACATACACGGTGTTTAGTAATTTAAAAATACGTATGAGTTCATGCAAGTCTAAAAATATATTTAATATAATTAATAATAAATTATTTACGTGAAAATTTCCCCGAAAATGCAAGTCCCGGGAAAATTTTACGTAAAGCATTGTAAATAAGACACAGTAATTAAAATAGGTTTGAAATACATATCAACTCGTAAAAATATCGTAATATATACACAAAAATTATTAACACTGCATATCCTGGTACAGTGTAAAAATATTTAAAAACACGGGATATTACAATATTCTAGATCGAATTCTAGGATTTTCTGTTAGGTTTATTCTGATGTCTATTATTTATTGTTTGTCTAGTTGCGCCGAGACCGAGGCCTAATGGATCAGGCCCGTCGAACCCATCTCATGGAGCGCACTAAGTGTGAGTTGCTATTTTATATATATATATATATGCTTAGGGTGCATGATTTTAGAAATATATGTTGTAATTTGATTAAAATGCATAAATAATGTGATTTATATTTAAGTATATCCTTAGTTTATTTTTGGTTTACTTTTGGTATATATTAAATTATATGCATGTTTTATTAATAAATTATATTTAAAATGTTTTTAAATATATTTCTAGCTTAATTTATAATTTGATTGGATTTATTTGACGTATATATACTCGAAATATACCTGGTTTACTTTTGGTATATTTCCAGTATATATATGGTTTATGTTGCTATTTTATTTGAATTCATGCATCATTTATTTTTATGAATGTATGTTTTATTTATTAATGAAGGATATCAATAGAACGTGCTACCTAGTGGGCAGCACTAGGACCGAGTACGTACCGGTACACATAGCATTTAGGCTATATTACTAACCAATTTGAGGATATCGATTGGAATTGATTTATCTGATATGTGATGTGAATTGGGAGTGTGATTGCTGGAGCTCGGTTGACCTAGTGTCTCGGGGCCAATCACACTGGCAATCAGATTGCTGGAGCTCGGTTGACTTAGTGTCTCGGGGCCAGTCTATTGTCTAAATGGATTAAGTGGATATATTTGGATTAAGTGAGCCTGTATGGCTAGAGTGTTGTCTAACACTGATTTGAGGTTACGATTTTCTAGGGTTCTATTTGATCCTTCATAACCAGTGGTTTTCAGATAAAATATATATAAAATGATTTTATTGCATCTGTGTGTATTGCCTGTATATATACATATTAGATATTTACTGTTGATTGTATGCATTGTCATTTAGAATGCATGTATATATATTATAGTAATTCACTCAGTAAGGTCTGACTCCCCTCCGTTGACTATTTTTCAGGAGAGTCATCATCTTCATACCTCAATAGCAGGCCTGTACGCCGGATTTCTTTCACCCCGGCTTCTTTGTGTAAACTGCTTCTCTGAGTCTTGGGTTTATTTTATCTAGACACTACAGTAGTCATTAAATTATTTAAGAGATGTTGTATTATGTATTTGAACTGGATTTGTATTAAAAGATTTTTATATATATATGAGATGAGTATTTGATTTAAATCTAGTTGGTGTATATATTGTTATTATATTTATGATTTTTGTTTCCGCTGCATTATATATTGTTATTATTACTATTGTATGGTTTATTTTATTTTTTTTAGGCTTGCTACGGGTTCCGGATTCGAAAGAATTCCCGTTCCCTAGCGCCGGTCATGGCCCCTATTTTGGGTTGTGACAAAGTTGGTATCAGAGCGGAGTTCTGTGTCAGGGCTTAGTTGTGTGAGTGTGGCCCTAGTTTTCAGAGTTGTGTTTTCTGTTAAACTACTGCAGTGAATTAGGTTCGAGTATGTCTTGATAAGTATTCCTTGCTTTATTTTTCTGCATTATTCCTTCGTAGTCTGTTTTGTCTGAATCGTTCTGTTGTGTTTTCAAAATGAGGAGGCGAGCACGTGTCGCTCCACCGGTCGTTGAGGCCGCGGATGATGAGTCTTTTCATGATGAGGTTTTACCTCCTGAGCAGCCAGTTAGACGTAGAGGTCATGGCAAAGGTAGACCTCGAGGAGCGGCAGGTCACCGTAGGTAGAGAGAGTTACAGGACGAGGAGCCTGTTGAGCCTGAGTTTGATGTTCCTGTTCCTCCAGTTGTTCAGCTTGTTCAGCCTACCTATCAGCAGGGTATGTCTGACCCTGAGGCAGCTTTGTTCTATGCCCGAGTTGGCAGGATTGCTTTTGGTGGTACTTCTGATCCGTTAGACTTTCTGCACGCGATTGAGACTCAGACTCGGACTGCTCACACCGAGTACTAGCGGATCATGATCGTCGAGTTATCTGTCAAGGGACCAGCCTTAGAGTGGTTTATTCAGATGATCCAGCCTTACATGATGACGATGACCTGGGCTTAGTTCTGAGAGCGATTTATGAGGAGATTCTATCCAGAGCCTCTTCATATGAGCTATCGTCTCCATTTGACCAGTATTTCTCATGGAGATCGATCTTTAGAGGAGTACACCCGAGAGTTTCTCCATCTGGGTAGATATGCAGAGGATTTGATGTGAGATCAATACTTCACAGTTACTACATATGTCACTAGTTTGGGTTCAGATTTTGCTGGTATACCTATAGCAGGCCTTACTCTCGAGCCTGTGATTGAGTTAGCCAAGGAGATTGAGCTGAGGCTAGTTAGGCAAGGGGCGATGCCTGATTACTACTAGCTAGGAGTTCAATCGAGTGGATTGCAGGCTACTCCGTATTCGAGTTTTCATGTTGGTTCGAGTAGTCAGCAGCGAGGTCCGACTCAACAGAGTCAGAGACAGCAGCAGCAAGTGCATCGGAGCAGTAGACATGGCTGTGGAGGTCAGCGTAGATCGTTCAGATTTGGGTCAGGTGCTTCGAGCAGCAGTAGTGGTCATAGTTCTGGATCAGCGGCCAGTGTTTGCCAGACTTGCGGTAGAGTCCATCAGGGACCATGTTACCTGACACCACTGACATGCTTCAGATGCGGGCAGAAAGGATATTTTGCCAAATTGTGTCCTTATTCTGGATATCAGCAGTCGTAAATTCCATGATTTCCATAGTAGTCGATTGCTAGTACTGCACTCGTGCCATTTCAGTTACCACCAGCTCAACATCAGAGTTCCACTCAGTTTGTTCCACAGCAGAGTCATAGTAGAGGTACTAGAGGAGGTGCCAGAGGTGTTGGCCAGGCTTCTACCAGTCAGTAGGGAGGTCGAGGTCAGGCCAGAGTTTTTCATCTCACTCAGTAGGATGCTCAGGCACCTAATGCAGTCGTGGCAGGTATTATTTCTGTCTGTTACCTGGATGCTTGGGTTTTGTTTGATCTGGGTGCCACGCATTCATTTGTTTCTCCTATTTTTGCTTCTAAATCTTGTTGGCAAGCTTTGAGGATGGCTTTTCCTTTGTCTGTTGCCACTCCTCTGAGCGATTCCTTAGACACCGATATTGTTCTTTCTGGTTATCTAGTTCTCATGGGAGGTTGAGAATTACCCGCTGATTTGATCCTATTGGATGTGATGGAGTTTGATGTCATTCTGGGAATGGACTAGTTATCTCAGCACTATGTCATGGTAGATTACAAGAATAAAGAGGTGACTTTCAGAATTCCTGATGAAGGAGATTTTAAGTTTGTGGGTGATAGGAGTTTAGCACCTCAGAATCTTATTTTGTGCCATTACGGCTAGGAAGTTGTTGAGGAAAGGTTGTCAGGGATATTTGGCATTGGTTAGGGATACTTCAGTGGAGAAGTTGTCATTCACAGATGTTCCTGTTGCTTGTGAGTTTCCTGATGTTTTTCCTGAGGAGTTGCCAGGTTTACCACCTCACAGAGAGATTGAGTTCTGTATAGATGTGGTTCCAAGTACTACTCCTATATCTATGCCACCCTACAGAATGGCTCCTGCAGAGTTGAAAGAGTTGAAGGAGCAGTTGCAAGAGTTGTTGGATAAATGTTTCATTAGAACCAGTGTTTCTCCTTGGGGTGCACCAGTCCTGTTTGTGAAGAAGAAGGATGGTACCCTGAGACTGTGCATTGACTACAGAGAGTTGAACAAGGTGACAGTGAAGAACAAGTATCCTCTCCCGAGGATAGATGACTTGTTTAATCAACTACAGGGTGCATAGTTCTTTTCTAAGATTGACTTGAGGTCGGGTTATCATCAGTTGCGAATTAGTGAAGCTGATATTCCTAAAACAGCATTCCGCACTCGATATGGTCATTATGAGTTTCTGGTGATGTCTTTCGGTTTGACTAATGCACCAGTAACTTTTATGGACCTGATGAATAGGTTATTCAGACCATATGTGGATCAGTTTATGGTAGTCTTCATCGATGATATACTGGTTTATTCTAGGAGTATGGAGGAGCATGTATATCACTTGAGGATTGTACTACAGACACTGAGAGATCACCAGCTTTATGCTAAATTCTCGAAGTGTGATTTCTGGATGGAGAGTGTTTCTTTTCTTGGACACGTGGTGTCTAAAGAAGGTATTCAGGTTGATCCACAGAAGATTGAGGCAGTGTCTGAGTGGCCTAGACCGACTTCTGTTACTGAGATTCGAAGTTTTCTGGGTTTAGCCGGGTATTATAGGCGGTTTGTGCAGGATTTTTCCAGAATAGCAGCCCCTATGACTCGCTTAACTCAGAAGAATGTTAGATTCGAGTGGTCAGAAGCTTGTGAGAATAGTTTCCAGTTGCTAAAGGAGAAGTTGACCACAACACCAGTATTAGCTTTGCCTAATAGTGTGGACAAGTTCACAGTTTACTGTGATGCCTCTAGAGTTGGCCTTGGTTGTGTGTTGATGCAGAATGGAAGGGTGATAGTTTATGCTTCAAGGCAGTTGAAGAAGCATGAGCAGAACTATCCCACACATGACCTAGAGATGGCTACAGTGATCTTTGCTTTGAAGATTTTGAGACATTATCTGTACGGGGTGACTTGTGAGATATTTACTGATCACAAGAGCCTTAAGTACATTTTTCAGCAGAGAGATCTGAATCTAAGGCAGAGGAGATGGTTGTAATTATTGAAGGATTATGACTGTGAGATTCTATATCATCCGGGCAAGGCTAATGTAGTAGTAGATGCCTTGAGTAGAAAGTCCTCAGGCAGTCTTGCTCACATCAGTGTTGAGAGGAGACCATTGATCCAGGAGTTGCATCTGTTGGTGGATCAAGGTCTAATGATGAAGATCAGTAGATCAGGTGGACTGCTAGCTCAATTTAAGGTGCGATCTATACTGAGGGATAGGATTAAAGCAGCTCAGAGCCGAGATCCTATTATTTAAGAGCTTGCAGAGAATGTCAGAGCAGGGAAGTTCACTGATTTCACACTCGATGATGATGGTGTGTTGTGGATCAGTGGTAGATTATGTGTTCCTGATGTGGATTATTTGAGAGAAGAGATCCTAAAGGAAGCACACTCTACAGCTTATAGCGTACATCCGGGTGTTACTAAGATGTACCATAATATTAGAGACTTATACTGGTGGGATGGATTGAAGAAGGATGTCGCTGATTATGTTGCTAAATGTCTGACGTGTCAGCAATTGAAAGCTGAACATCAGAAGCCTTCTGGGAAGCTTCAGCCTCTTCCTATTCCCGAGTGGAAATGGGAAAGGATAGCTATGGATTTTGTGGTTGGTTTACCTTGTTCGAAGGATGGATACGATTCCATCTGGGTGATTGTAGACAGGTTGATGAAGTCTGCACATTTCTTACCTGTGAAAGCCACATATTCTGTAGCTAGATTGGCGAAGTTGTATGTGAAGCATATTGTGTGCCTTCATGGAGTACCTGTGTCCATTGTGTCAGACAGAGGTTCAGTGTTTACTTCTCATTTTTGGTAGAAGTTGCAAGAAGCGATGGGCACTAGATTGGACTTCAGTACTGCTTTTCATCCTCAGATAGATGGTCAGTCTGAGAGGACGATCCAGACACTAAAAGATATGTTGAGAATGTGTGTCCTGGATTTGGGAGGAATGATCATTTGGCACTCGTTGAGTTTGCATATAATAATAGCTACCATAGCAGTATTGGCATGGCACCATATGAGGCATTGTATGGAAGGAAGTGTAGATCCCCTTTGAGTTGGGATGAGATTGGTGAGAGAGCTTTGATTGGATCTGAGATGGTTCAGGATGCTACAGAGAAAGTCACCGTGATTAAGCGCAGATTAGAGATCGTAGTTAGTAGGCAGAAGAGTTATGCGGATCCTAGGTGCAGAGATCTGGAGTTTCAGGTTGGAGATTTTATTTTTCTGAAGGTATCTCCGATGAAGGGTGTGATGAGATTTGGTAGGAAGGGTAAGTTAGCACCGAGATATATCGGACCGTTTGAGATTCTGGAGAGAGTTGGCACTGTTGCATATCGGTTGGCTTTGCCTCCGAATATGTCACAGGTGCTTCCAGTATTTCATATCTCGATGCTGAGGAAGTACATCTCAGACCCTTCTCACGTGTTGCAGCCTGACAGTGTAGAAGTGAGTGAAGATTTGACGTTTGTAGAAGAACCTGTGGCGATCGTTGATTATCAAGTTCGACAGTTGCGTTCGAAGCAGATTCCGATGGTCAAGGTTCTGTGGCGTAGCGACAGAGTTGAGGAGCATACGTGGGAGACTGAAGCTGAGATGCGAGCTTCTTACCTCTATCTCTTTCCTTTTTTATCCTAATTTCTGGAATTCGAGGACGAATTCTTGTAAGGAGGGAAGACTGTAATATCCCGTGTTTTTAAATATTTTAATACTGCATCGGGATATGCAGTATTAATAATTTTTGTATATATATTATGATATTTTTACGAGTTGATATGTATTTAAAACCTATTTTAATTATTGTGTATTATTTTGAGTACTTTACGTAAAATTTTTCCGAGACTTTTATTTTCGGGAAAATTTTCATGTGAATAATTTCCTATTAATTATTTTAAATATATTTACGAACTTGCATGAACTCATACGTATTTTTAAATTACTAAATAAAGCCTATGTGTGCATATATTTATTTAATTAGGGTTTAATTTAGTACCCTAATATTTTATTATTTGTTTATTAATTTATTGTAATTTAATTATTTTTATTTATTATTAAATTTTAAAATATTAAATTATATGTGTGTGGTGTATATTTAATGTGTGTGATTTTATTATTATTTTATTATATAGTGTAAAGTATATATATATATACATATATATTATTAAAAACAAAACTTTTAAAAAATTACCATTTCAGCCCCTCCTCCTTCTTCTTCATCCCCGACCATTTCCCTTCGCCATCCGACGCCTGTAACTATCGATCCCTTGTCGTTGGTGTGTCGTCCGGTGTGCCACCACCTTCCCCAGCCTTCCTCGCCACCTGTAGTAGCCGTTTCCGGCGTCTGGAAGCCATTTTTGGCCGGAGAAGCCGAAAGTTGAACCACAGTCAATCATGACGATTCCGGCCACCATTTTCGACACCGTCGATCTCTTTCTTCTCCTTAAGCTCCGGTGAGTGTGATTCTAGCTTTGGTTTGAGCTTAAATGGTCTTGATTTGCTTAGGTTTCGAATTTTCAATTTCGGCCATATTAGGGTTTTTAATTTTTTTGAACTTTGAATTGTTTTATTCATGAAAATTCCCTTCACAAATGTTGATCCTAGTAGCTTAATCTACATGTGTGAATTTTTGGAGATTAATTTGATTTTTGGGTATTTTTGAATATTTTAATATTATTTACTAATTTTTGAAAATTAATTAATTAAATTATGAAATTGTGTTTTATGATAATTATAGGTGTTTAAATGAATTATGGGAATTTATTTGGAATTTTTATGAATTTCTATGCATTTATTTTGAATTTTATTAGTTTAGGTAATTTTTGAAAATTAGGGTTAATTGTGTTTTAAATTGAAATTAATTGGTTAATTGAGTTTGATTATTGATATTATTGATAAATATGTTGAGAAAATTAATTTTGGATAATTATACTATTTTTGGTGAATTTTTGAATGAATTTTAGTATATTTACATATATAGGGGTATTTTGGTAATTTTACACAAAATTGGCTAAAAATGTAATTTAATTGGTTTTAATAGTTATTTAAGGTATAAAAATGATTTCTACAAATTATTTAGTATTTTTTAACTAATTAAAACTATTTTTCGTGAATTATTTTCAAATATATATATAATATACGGTTTTTCTAATAAAATGAGTTTTTATCGGTTTTCAATATGTTTTAAGGTTAATTATGTAATTTCTACTTATAAAATGTATTTCTATGTTATAAGGGTATTTTTGGTATTTCTGAAATTATTCTGTGTTTGTGGACCCCGGTCGGTAGACTGTAGTTTGGAGTTCGACTGAGGGGTTGTGGATGAGTGGTTGATCTTGTTTTTCGAAGTGTATGTCTTTGCAGGGTCGGCTCTACTCTTTGAGTAGAGAGATGTCCATTTTACAGGGGAGGTTCTGTCGAATTTTTGGTAGAATTCTCGTAAAATGTGATGTCCGATCGAACCCTAATTTTGATTCTGTGTTTAATATTCTAGATCGAATTCTAGGATTTTCTGTTAAGTTTATTCTGATGTCTATTATTTATTGTTTGTCTAGTTGCGCCGAGACCGAGGCCTAGTGGACCAGGTCCGTCGAACCCATCTCGTGAAGCGCACTAAGTGTGAGTTGCTATTTTATATATATATATATGCTTAGGGTGCATGATTTTAGAAATATATGTTGTAATTTGATTAAAATGCATAAATAATGTGATTTATATTTAAGTATATCCTTAGTTTATTTTTGGTTTACTTTTGGTATATATTAAATTATATGCATGTTTTATTAATAAATTATATTTAAAATGTTTTTAAATATATTTCTAGCTTAATTTATAATTTGATTGGATTTATTTGACGTATATATACTCGAAATATACCTGGTTTACTTTTGGTATATTTCCAGTATATATATGGTTTATGTTGCTATTTTATTTGAATTCATGCATCATTTATTTTTATGAATGTATGTTTTATTTATTAATGAAGGATATCAATAGAACGTGCTACCTAGTGGGCAGCATTAGGACCGAGTACGTACCGATACGCCCATAGCATTTAGGCTATATTACTAACCAGTTTGAGGATATCGATTGGAATTGATTTATCTGATATGTGATGTGAATTGGGAGTGTGATTGCTGGAGCTCAGTTGACCTAGTGTCTCGGGGCCAATCACACTGGCAGTCAGACTGCTGGAGCTCGGTTGACTTAGTGTCTCGGGGCTAGTCTACTGTCTAAATGGATTAAGTGGATATATTTGGATTAAGTGAGCCTGTATGGCTAGAGTGTTGTCTAACACTGATTTGAGGTTGCGATTTTCTAGGGTTCTATTTGATCCTTCATAACCAGTGGTTTTCAGATAAAATATATATAAAATGATTTTATTGCATCTGTGTGTATTGCCTGTATATATACATATTAGATATATACTGTTGATTGTATGCATTGTCATTTAGTATGCATGTATATATATTATAGTAATTCACTCAGTGAGGTCTGACTCCCCTCCGTTGACTATTTTTCAGGAGAGTCATCATCTTCAGACCTCAATAGTAGGCCTGTACGCCGGATTTCTTTCGCCCCGGCTTCCTTGTGTAAACTGCTTCTTTGAGTCTTGGGTTTATTTTATCTAGACACTGCAGTAGTCATTAAATTATTTAAAGAGATATTGTATTATGTATTTGAACTGGATTTGTATTAAAAGAGTTTTATATATATATGAGATGAGTATTTGATTTAAATCCAGTTGGTGTATATGTTGTTATTATATTTATGATTTTTATTTCCACTGCATTATATATTGTTATTATTACTATTGCATGGTTTATTTTATTTTTTTAGGCTTGCTACGGGTTATGGATTCGAAAGAATTCCCGTTCCCTAGCGCCGGTCATGGCCCCTATTTTGGGTCATGACAGTTGCACTGAGACCGAGGCCTAGTGGACCAAGCCCGTCGAATCCGTCTCGAGGAGCGCAATAATAGTGAGTTGTTATTTTATATATATATGTTTTAGAAATGTATGTTTTCATTGATTAAAATATGCATATATAGTTTAATCATTACTTAGGTTTATTTCGATATATTTCCGGTATATTTCCAAATTATATGCATGTTTTATTATAAATTTATGCTTAAATTATTTTAAGTATATTTATAGTTTATTTCCAGTTTATTTTGTAACTATATTGGATTTATTTGACATCTATATACTTGAAATATACCTGGTTTACTTTTGGTATTTTTTCTAGTATATATATGGTTTATGTTGCTATTTTATTCAATTACATGCATCATTTATTTATGAATGAATGTTTTATATTATAAATGAAGGATATCAATAGAACGTGCTACCTAATGGGCAACACTAGGACCGAGTACGTATCGGTATGCCGATAGCATTTAGGCTTTATTGCTAACCTATTCGTGGATATTGTTTATATTGATTTATTTGATGTGAGATGTGATTTGGGAGTGTGATTGCTGGAGCTTGGTTGACCAAGTGTCTCGGGGCCAATCACACTGACAGTCAGACTGCTGGAGCTCGATTGACTTAGTGTCTCGGGATCAGTCTACTGTCCAAATAGAACAAGTGAATATATTTGGAATAGGTGAGCCTGTATGGCTAGAGTGTTGTCTAACACTGTTTGAGGTTGCGATTTTCTAGGGTTCTATTTGATCCTTCATAAACAATGATTTTCAATAAATATATAAAATGATTTTGCTGCATCTGTGTGTAATTGTTTGTATATATATTTATTATATATACTATTGACTATGTGCATTGTCGTTTAGTTATGCATGTATATATATTATAACAATTCACTTAGTGAGGTCTGACTCCCCTTCGTTGACTATTTTTCAGGAGAGTCATCGTCTTTAGACCTCAGTAGCAGACCCATATGCCGGATTTCTTCAGCCCCGACGTCACTATGTAAACTGCTTATCTGAGCTTTATTTTATAATCTAGACACTGCATTAGTTGTAAACAGTTGTGGGGTTTATATATTATATTTGTGTGAGTTATGTATTTTAAAGATTTGAACTAGCTTTGTATTAAAAGATTATTTATATATGAGATGAGGATGGATAATTAATTTTATTGGCAGATTATTATATTATTTTTATTTATGATTTTATGTCCACTGCAAAATATTTTATTTATGTTATTATGATTATTGCATGTTTTATTTTATTTTATTTTAAGGCTTGCTACGGGTTTTGAATTCGAAAGAATTCCCGTTCCCTAGCTCCGGTCATGGCCCCTGTTTTGGGTCGTGACATCACTGCTCAGCCAGCTCCTCCTCCCTCTTCTTTTCTCTTCCTTTCCTATTTTTTTCTTCATTCACCGAATTGGGAAGAAGCTTGCCGGTGTCGACTTTGGCTACCCCTAGACGTGCCACTAGTGTCATTTGAATCCTCTCCTCCTGGGTTCCCCCAAGTCAATTTGACTAGGTAACACCAAGAATAACTTCAATTTTAGGTAATTTGATTTTAAAGTTTTATATTGAATTTTTTGAATTGAGTTTGAATTCAGTCAAATTGGATTATGTTGTAGTTATATTAAAAATGAAATTGAAATTGAGATTTTGCTAAAAATGATTTTTATTTATTTTTCTGTATTTTTGAAATTTTTTGGGCATTTGGTTATTGTTCACATTACTGTTATAAGCTTGGTAAATTTTTATATTTTTAATAAATTCTATTAATTATGTAGAGTAAACTTTGTGAAGGAAGTTTTGTAAAATTCTTAATAGAATTTAAGTTATGAATTTTTAAATGTTATGTTTGAATATGTATTTTTGGAATTATTAGAGTTTAGTAAATTTTAATTTTAATTAAATTATTGTTATTTATTTTGTTTTAGATTATTTTTAAATAGTAAAAGTATGAAAAATATTTTTTCATAATTAATTTTCAATTATTAATTAATTAGTAGTAATTTTGGGGAAAATAAATGAATAATAAATTTATTTATTATTTTCAAATTTAAATGAGTCTTTTATTATTTTTATGATATAATTGAGTGATTTTATTAGTTATTTATAATTAATTTTAATTTGGTGATGAAAATGAAAATTTGATTTCCAATAGCAATATTTTATTTATAAAGAAGAATTTTTATTATTCATTTGGAAATAAATTCTATTATATTTTTACTATATAAATAAATTAAATTTTGTTAGTAAACTAAATTTTTATGATATATTGGGATTTGATAAAAAATTATATTATTTTTATGTGTTATTGTGTTGGTTTTCAGTTGCGCATAATGTATAATTTGGGGGACCCAACCCATGATGTAGAGTTGTTGATAGTATTGAAATGCAGTTTTGTACATGAATGACTTTATTTTGAGTAGAAAAATGTTCGTTTTGTAGAGGAGATTCTACTGAATTTTTGTTAGATTTTTCGTAAAATGTAAAATCTGGTTTGTGTTGAGTTTTGAGTTTTATTAGAGTCGTGTTTTAGATGGAATTTTTCCTAGGAAATCTAGAATGTTTATGGTTAGAATTTTTAATCCTAATTATTTTTATTATTTTCCTATAACTGCATTGAGAGCAGGGCCTTTAGGTCGGGGCTAATCGAGTTAATATTGAGGAGAGCATCGTACCTATGAGTTATTATTATATGTATGCATTGTATGTAGAAAATTTTATTGACATCCATATATATATATATAAAGGTGAAAGTTAATTATGTAATTTGGATGCTGCTCATATTTTAAGATGATTTCATTATTTATTTTTAATATAATGTTTTGGAGGATAATTGTATAATGTGCTACCTAGTGGGCTATATTAAAACTGTATGCATAATAATAAGCTAGTTGCTAGGTTATGATATGTTGATTGATATGAGATTATATGGTGTGAGATACAGATAAATGATTATTGAGATTTGTGGATAGAGAGTGACGTGGTTGTAGGAGCTATGTTAACTTGCAGTGTCTCGGACCAGTCATATGACAAGGGATTACAATAGCTCGGTTGACATTTCTGTGTCTCAAAGCTAGTCCACTACCAAATTGGAAAAGGGAAATATCTTTTGATTCAAGAAAGTCTATTAATTAGTGATGTATAGTAATTGAGGTTATGAAATTTTTAGGGTTCTGCTCCGATCCTCCACTTATTTTTTCACTTATTGCATTGATATGAAAATTATTTTTGAGCATCTGCATAAAAATGTGTGTATAAATTACATAAATATAAATATATAAATATTATATTGGTGTTTGGTTGCTTGTATGCTTATGTTGCATGTATATATATAATAATAATTCATTCGGTGAGATCTGATCCTCCTCAATTATTTTTTGGGATTCCTTTCTACAGACCTCCCCTAGTTATCCTCTTCGTCGGATCCTTTCTTTTTCGGCCGATTTATGTAAATTTTAAATTATCGTTTCTTTTATATTTATTAGACATTGTAGTAGTAGTATGTTATGTTGAGTTGACAGTGATTGTGTACTCAAATATTTGTCAAAATATTTTATTATAATATGATATGAAAAGATTTGTAATGCTTTAAAAAGTTTTAATTCTTTAGTAGATTTATGTTTGTGTTTGGTGAACTAATGTTTTAGGCTTCATACGGATTCTGAATTCGTGTGAATTCTCGTTTCCTAGCGTGATTATGACTCCTAAGTTTGAGTCACGAAATATTTTTAGATAAAATTATTATTTAAAAATAAATGTTATTTTTTAAAATTTCATTAACAATAATATTTTTTTATTAAATTGTTCGTATCTTCTAAGAATGTTAAAATGATTTTATTAATTTCACAAAAACTAACTAAATCATAAAATTAATTTTGCAAAAATAAATATAAAATTTTTTAAATTAATTTTCTATGGTCAGCCAATTTTTTTACTTGATAATATGTGGTTAACTTGTACAATTTTAAAATCAATTTATATCATTTCATGGTCAACTATGCATCATTTTATCATGAATTTTTTTATAATACTGAAATTTAGTACAATTTATGCTTTTTTTATTTTTTTACTTGATATTTTGTAATATTATGTATCTAACCACTATAAAAATTAGTGAAATTTATATTCTCTACTATATTTTTATATAATATTTTATGGTTAACTATATATTATGGTTCACCATATATTATGTTTTAATTTATTAGTTTTGAAAAGAATGATATTATATAAATATAAGTTATAATTTGTATCATTACAAAAAAAAGTTCATTAGAAAATACTTTTATTAATTATGACGGTAACATTTTTTTACAAATTGTAGGTTTTTTTTTAATTTCAATCTAACAGTTTGCAATTTATATATTAATCTAATGGCTAAAAAGTTGAAAATATCTATATTTTCATGACATTATAGAAGCTCCCAACAATTAAATGTTCCTTCTAGAAGACAAGAAGAGTAGAGAGTAATGCAACTCACAAACTCCAATAAGTATTTTATCATTCTTATTTCAAAAAACAAAAAAGAAAGTATTTATCATTCTAACACTGAACATAATTATTATTTGCTTACCTGTTTGATGTTGCCACATCACACAAATAAGTGGTTTTAGTGACGTGTTAGAATCACGTAGCAAGCGATATCACGTGTTAGAATCACATAGCAAGCTAAAAATGGTAGTTGCAAAAAAACTGAATAAGTAGATAGCATAAGCTTCCACAAAAAAAGGGCAATGATCAACGGATAAAATCTATCCGGATAGAACCATTAATTATGTAATTAATAATTCTATTAAAAATTAATTTACCCTTCTTTATGGTTGATAAGTATTGTTAAGCGTAATTATTGTATTTCTAATGTCTGCACCATAATCAATGTAATTTAATTATTGACATAATAATTTAATGTCTGGAAATATTTACTTGTTCCAAATTGTTTGGTGAAATATATACTTCATCAAGGTTTGCATTAGCTTTTTTTTTTTTTTTTTTAAAGTAAAATTTTAATAAATCAATTTATTTATTGTATATAAAATTTATTTTATTTTAAATAATATTTTTAAAATAAAAATTGATTGTTATTATAGAAAATCTGAATATATTCCAATTTAGTTGAATTAGAAAAAAATATTTACAGATATAATCTTTCTAATAATGTTACTTAATTAATTAACTAAAATGTATTTAATTAAATTTAAAAATATTTTTATTTCATGAGGTACGCATAAGAGACTTTTATAAATTGGTGTAAATTTTGGACTTGAACTTAATTTTTAGTTGTCAGAGAATTGATTTTTAATGCAAATGCATGTGGTGATTGAGTAAGAGCTTTTCTTGGAATATCTTGGAACCATTATGTATAGAATTTTGATGTTTTTAAAATGTTAATCAATACGTAATACCATATTTGTTTTTTCTTGGTGTGAAAGAGTGGCATTGTGTCGTCCTTGGCTGGGAATAAGTCATGTTTGAAAAGATCAAATCCTACGTGGCTTAAAAAGGTGATAGTTACTGTCTTTTTATTTATTCATTATTTTTGTGGATTATATTTTTAAAATATTTAGTTTGATAAATGCTAATGTTTATTATGTACTCAACATTCTCAGATAATATATCTGTTAATAGTCTAACTACTCAGGATGTTGCAATTGCTTCTTCACTAGCTAAAGTGCTTGCTTTTGTATCAACTTACCCTCATCTGGCTTGCCCTTGCTTGCTTTTGTATTGACTTACCCTCATTTTAATTACCAGGTTTTGTGATCAAGACTTCAAGAGCAAGGGCAAGCCAGACATTCTGGGGTCCATTATTCTGGTGTTGTTGATTGTGTTAAGAAGGTTTTCCTAGGTTTTACTGTGGTTGTGCAACTAATCTAGTGCGAAAAATACCATCTGTTGTTATTACATTTATTTTACAATATTATTAACTCTAATATTTGTTTTATTAGATTACTGTTAATCTAAACCTAACTTTACCATATTATTTATTTATTTTTTAACTAAAATAGTATTATACATAGTTGTTAAATCGAGATTCGAATCGAAAATCGAATCAAATAGTAAGATTCAGTTTATGGGTATAATATTAATTAAAAATAATATACATTCATATAATAAATATATTTCCATCTAATATATTATGTGGATTAAATAAAAATAAAAATAAGTATGTATCTTTAAATTAAAAATACTTTTAATATTTTACTTGAATCATTTTCAAATTAAAGGAGCCATCTAAAAATAAATGTCACTGTCAATTCAAATATAAAAATGAATATATATATATATATATATATATATATATATATATATATATAAATGAATATATGTCGCCAATATGCAAGAAGCCCATGATCAATTGTATAAAGTGTTTTTAATATTATGTCAAAAGAAAAAGTTTCTAACTTTTTAATATTTAAATAGTAAAAAAAAAAAGACTGTGTACCCATTAGTCATCACTATTTAAAAAGTAATGTATATATATATATATATGTAAAATACACATTATGTTGTCTCCTGCATGTGATGAAAATTGAGTGTTGTGCCCATTTTAGTATATTTTATTTTCAAAGTGTCAATAAGCAACAAGTTTAGAGTAGATGCAGCATGAAAATAGAGCAATATGAAGAAGCATTGAAAGAAAAAAAACAAGAAAAACACTGCACAAAAGAAACGATAATCGAAAAAAATAGAAGAGAAAAAGAAAAATAGTTAAAAAAATTACCTGGTTCATCAGCTGGTTACTCAACAACACTCAATAGTCTACGTTCAAAATGATAGATGTGAAGGTAATTTTTTTTTCTTTTGCTCGTTTAAAGAATACAAGAGGCAAGGAAAGTCTTTTTTTTTTTTTTTTCTTTCTTTTGCTTGTTCACATTAACAGTGGAGATATGAAACGACGAAACGATGATTCTTTCTCAGTTACCTATTTTCTTTTTATTTATTTGATGGGTTTTTGGTAAATCAACATTTCAAGAGTTGTGAGATACTGAATCGATCGATTCATATCAATTCGGTCGATTTACCTTTGAATCGATCGATTCTAACACGATTCATATATATTTTCGATTCCTTCATAGATTCAACTCGTTTTTATTATTAATTGAGTCGATTCGTACATTCGACTCGTGAATCGTACAAGTCTAACAACAATGGTATTATACATATCTCAATATTAATTAAATTCTAAAAATATTTTAACCTAAATAGTAATAAATTGCATAATTTTATTTTTTGCAATAATACAAAGTAGTAATAAGTTTTTTTAAAAAAAATAAAAAAAGTTTATATATTAATATAACAATTTAATATTACAAATTTAATATAATTATAATCCATAAAATTTCTATAAGTTGTTTATTTAAATAATTGTTTGATTTTCTTCAATATATATTTTTTTATTTTTTCAACTCTAAAATTAATTTTACATAAAAAAATTTATATTCATAATTAATTATAAGATAATAAAAAATTATTAGTTATTTTTTCAATAAAAATTTAAAAATAATTATAAATGATTATTATACTGCTTTTTATATATATATAACAAAAATACTATGCTCATAAATTATGTGCTATAGATACAAGATAAATAATTTTTTTTATTAATTTATTACTTAATAACATTTAATATATATTTGTTTTTGTTAGGGGATCAAGTTGACTTAGCAAGGAAAGGCAACGGGCTTACTTTCTTATATAATTTGGATGAGGACTAATTAAGATAATATTGATAGTCAAAGATGGCATTTGGAATTTTATGTGTGATAAATACAACTATATGCAAACTCATTATATGCAGCACACAAGAGTGTCTAATATATATATATATATATAATGATTTAATGTAGGTAAAATTTTTTTATATACTGAATGCTCAGTTAACCATTGTTGTCTTATTTATTTGTTTATTTATATTACATAAAAAAATATGGATATTGTTAGGAAATTTAGTTATCACTTAACTAAGTATTACTAGCTAATTTGCTTGATTATGTGTTTGTTATTTCTATTTAAATAAGCCCTCATTTGTAGGGTGTAGTTTAATGTTTGATTTATTCTTCCTTAATTTTAGCCATGGTATATGTAGTGAATCGTAGAAGCATTTGTTATCATTTCTATATTGTAATGGCCTTATAAAAGCCTCCTTTGAGTTATTGAATAAGATAAATTTTAAGAACTATAAAAAAAAATACTATCTTCTGTTTTATTAATGGTATCAGAGCTCTATAATGGGGCTTGACTTGAGAAGTAGTGGGCGAGTGAAACACTGTAAGGAAGAGTGTTTGAATGAAACACTGTAAGGAAGAGTGTTTGAATGAAACACTAAAAGGAAGAGTGATTGAGTGAAACACTAAGAGAGAAAGAGAGAGATAATTGAACGAAATAATTTCTTGAGCATTCCCAAATTTGATGGGGACTACGATCATTGGTCAATATTAATAGAAAACCTATTACGATCAAAAGAATATTGGAGCATCATAGAAAAAGGCTACATTAAGCCTATTGATGTAGAAGCACTCACAGTTGCACAATAAAAAACCTTGGAGGATTAAAAGCTAAAGGATTTAAAAGCAAAACATTATCTATTCCACTTAATTGACAAATCCATTCTAATGACCATCATTCAAAAAGATGCCTCCAAACATCTATGGGATTCCATGAAGAGGAAATATTAGGGGAGTATTTGAGTTAAATGAGCTCAATTTTAGACACTCTATAGGGAATTTGAAGTCTTGGAAATGAAAACTGGTGAGTCAGTCAATGATTACTTTTCTAGAGTGATGTTGGTAGGAAATAATATGAGAAATGCTAGAGAAGACATGGAAGATGAGAAAATAGTTGAAAAAAAATCTTGTGCACACTTATAGAAAGGTTCAACTACATTATATGCTCTATATAAGAGTTGTAAGATATTGATAACCTTTTAGTTGATGAGTTGCATAGTTCATTACTGGTCCATGAATAGAAGTTTCAAAAAAATGTTGTGGAGGACTAGATTTTGAAAGTCATAGGAGGTGAAAAGTTTGGAGTAAAGGAAGAAGACGAATTCGGTGAAAAAGATAGAGGTCATGGAAATTTCAGAAGAAAAGGAAGGGGTCGAGGTAGAGCTATAGTGGAGTGCTACATATGCCACAAGTTAGGAAATTTTCAATATGAATGTCCTAACTATGCCCATTATGCAAAATATACTGAATTAAATAAAGATCGAGAGATGTTACTCATGTCTTATGTTGAGACACATGATTCTAAGAGAGAAGAGATGAGCTATGCCTATTATGCAGAGCATGTTGAACTAGATAAAGATCAAAAGATGTTACTCATGTCTTATATTGAGACACATGATTCCAAGAGAGAAAAGGTGTAGTTCTTAGACTCAGGCTGTAGCAATTACATAAGTGGAGATAAGTAGTGGTTCATTGAGCTTGATCAGTCTTTCAAGCACTCAGTAAAGCTTGGAAATGGCTCAAAAATGGTTGTCATAGGGAAAGGAAATGTTAGAATATGTGTTAAAGATATAACTTATGTGATCACTGAGGTATTTTACATTCTTGAGCTGAAAAATAACTTGTTTAGCATTGAGTAACTTCAAGAAAAAATTTTAGCTATTTTGATTCAACATAATGTCTGTGAAATTTATCATTCAATGAAAGGGCTAATTATGCAAATAAATATCTTTGCAAATTGAATGTTTATGTTGCTTGCTTCTATGCCTATTAATGCTTCAGGACCAACTTGCTTCCAAGCGTTATCAGATGATTTAACAAATCTTTGGCATCAACGGTTTGGTCATCTTAACATGAAAGGGTTGTGAACATTGGCATATAAAAAGATGGTTACATATTTACCAATCTTTAAAGCTAGCTCCAAGTTATGTACTAATTCTGTAGTGGGGAAGCAACATCGTAATCCTTTTCCTAAGAAAAGTTCATGGAGAGCTTCTCAACCATTGCAACTTATGCACTCAGACATATGTGGTCCAATTACTCTAGAATCTAATAGCCACAAAAGGTACATAATTATGTTCATTGATGACCATAGTCATAAAATGTAAACATATCTCTTACATGACAAGTCAAAAGAATTTTTTTATGTTTACAAAGTTCAAAAGCATGGTAGAAAAAGAGACAAGAAATTATATTTGTTGTTTGCGTACTAATCGAGGTAGGGAGTTCACCTCATATGAGTTTAATAGTTTTTGTAGTTCAAATGGGATCATTAAATAACTTACTACAGTTTACTTTCCATAACAAAATGGAGTCGTGGAGAGAAGAAATCAAACTCTAATGAACATAGTGCGATGTATATTGACTATAAAGGAAGTTCTAAAAGAATACTGGCCAGAGGTAGTGAATTAGGCAATACATATGCTCAATAGGTGTCTCACATCAATAATATAAGATAAAACACTTGAGGAAGTATGGAATGGAATCAAGACTTCGGTAGAATAATTCAAAGTATTCGAATGCATAAGGCATGTTCATATACCTAAAGTAAAAAGAAAAAACTTAATGATAAAAGCTTCATGTGTGTGTTTTTTTGAGGTTCAGTAAAGAATCCAAAGCTTTTCGAATGTATGATCCAGTGTCTAAGAATATTGTCATAAATCGAGATATGGTTTTTAAAGAGGAAGAAAAAAGGAACTAGGGAAAAAAAGTGAAGAAGCTTGCTACGATGTTTTTAAATGGGAAGATGAAGAAAAAGAAAGAGAATAAGATATGAAGGAAGTTGAAGAAGAAGAGAATAAAGAAAATAGTTCAGACCCACCTACACTAACTAATGTGACAAGTCCAGCTCAAGGGAGGAAAAGAAAAGAACTAGTATGGATGAAGAACTATATGGGTGGTGAAGGCTTATCAGATGAAGAAGATGAAGTGCAACAACTAGTTATAGAGATGCAACAACTTGCTATATTCACTTTAAATGATCCAATAACTTTTGAAGAAGCTATAAAAAACCTGGCTTGGAGAGAAGCTATGGATCAAGAAATTTAAGCTATTGAGAAGAATGGTATATGGAAACTAACTGAATTTCCTAGAGGACTAAATAAGATAAGTGTTAAATGGGTTTTTAAGACCAAGCTGAACGAGAAGGGAGAAGTGCATAAATGTAAGGCCTGACTCATAGCAAGTCGACATCGACTACATTGAGGTGTTTGCTCCTATAGCTCATTGGGATACTATTCAACTAATACTTGCACTTGCAGTAAATTGAGGATGCAATGTGTACTAACTCGATGCCAAAAGTGCATTTTTGCATAGTGAGATTAATGAAGAAGTATTTGTTGAACAACCATGAGGTTATGAGGTTAATGTGAAGAAAACAAAGTATACAAGTTGAAGAAAGCGCTCTATAGGCTTAAACAGGCCCCACGAGCTTGGTTCAACAAAATTAAATCCTATTTCATCAATGAGGGGTTTGAGAGATGCTTGTGTGATGCCATACTTTTCATAAAGAAGAGTGAAGGTGGAGGTATTCTTATAGTAAGCTTGTATGTTAATCATCTTATTTTCACAGGAAATAATGAGCAAATATTCAAAAAGTTCAAGAATTCAATGAAAGAAAAGTTTAACATGTCTGATCTTGGTTACATTAAGTATTTTCTTGGAGTGGAGGTGGTACAAAGCTCAACTGGGATTTTCATAAGCCAAAAGAACTATGCTAATGAGATACTCGAGAGATTTAAGATGGAGCATTGTAAACCTATAAAAAATCTTATTGTTCTTGGAAGTAGACTTGTTAAAAATAAAGGAGGCCAAAAATTGATTCTACTTCTCACAAGTAAATGGTGGGCAGTTTTATATACTTGATTGACACAAGACTTAATCTCATGTATGTAGTGAGGTTGATAGCTCGTTTCATGAAGGCTCCTATTATTTTGCATCAACAAGTAGTAAAGAGAATGTTTTGATAGTTGAAAGGAACAACAGATCTGGGAATATTCTACTAAAAAGGTGGAGAAGAAAACTTGCTTGCTTATTCAGATAATGACTATACAGGTGATCTTAATGGCCGCAAAAGCACCTCAGGGTATGTTTTTAAAATGCGCTTTGGGGCTATGGCATGGAGTTCCAAGAAGCAACCAATTGTGTCGCTTTCTACCACCGAAGTAGAATTCATTATTGTTTCTGCATATGCCTGTCAAAATGTGTGGATGCAATGAGTTCTTGAGAAACTTGGTATTAAACAATGCAAGTGCACTATATTTGAGATAACAACTCAACCATTAAACTCTCGAAGAATCCTGTTATGCATGGTAGAAGTAAGCATATTGATGTTTGATTTCACTTTCTTTGTGATTTAGTTAATGATGGAGTAGTGGAATTCACACACTATGGCTCAAAGGATCAATTGGCTGACATTATGACAAAACCTTTAAAGTTAGAATTATTCTTAAAGATGAGAGAGCAGTTTGGTGTGTGTAGCATTCAAGGATTAAACTGACTGTATGTTTACAACTTAGTTTAAGGGAGGAATTGTTAGGAAATTTAGTTATCAGTTAACTAAGTATTACTAGCTAATTTGCTTGATTATGTGTTTGTTATTTCTATTTAAATAAGCCCTCATTTGTAGGGTGTAGTTTAATCTTTGATTTATTCTTCCTTAATCTTAGCCACGATACAGGTAGTGAATCATGGAAGCATTTGTTATCATTTTTGTTTTGTAATGGCCTTATAAAAGCCTCCTTTGAGTTATTGAGTAAGATAAGTTTTAAGAACTATAAAACAAAAGACTATCTTCTGTTTTATCATAAAACTCACCCACATTATAACTAAGGAACTCTTCCTAACATTTTTTTACAAGTAAATTTAAAATAAATCAATTTATTTACTGTATATAAAATTTAACTTATTTTAAATAAGATTTTTTAAAATAAAAATTCATTGTTATTGTAGGAAATCTGAATATATTCCAATATAGTTGAATTAGAAAAAAAATATTTACAGATATAATCTTTCTAATAATGTTTCTTAATTAATTAGCTGGAATGATTTCACTAAGCAAATTTTATGTTGATTTCACTAAAAAATTTTAAATGACTTCACCAAGAAATTTGGAACAAATATATATTTCCAGTTGAAAAAATTCATTTAACATCAATGAAACATTTCACATGTGTATTATTATTAACTCTAATATTTGTTTCACTAAGTTACAGTCAATGTGAAACTAACTTCACCACATTATTTATTTATTTTTTAACTAAAAAAACATTATACATGTCTTAATACTACTTAAATTTTAAAAATATTTTAGCCTAATTGCATAATTTAATTTTTTATAATTGCTGAAAATGCTTAATTATACAATTTATGCGAACACTGAATTCACCAATAAGACATATCAAGCTTTGTCTGAACCACTCAATAAGACATATTAAACTTTGTCTGACCCAGTCAGAAACTGCACCTACCTAATGAAACGCAACATTCAAGTTAATCTATAAATCAATGAGCCAATCTGCATGTACCATAGAAACTATGTATTCTTACTCATGCCAAGATGTGCATGCTGCATGTGGGGCATTAGAGAAGTAAATAAAAATAGCACAGCTTGATTAGATATTCAATAGATAAACTGCAACTCAATATTAACTAATCTTTTTTCTTCCTGTATCTTTATGCTTTTCCGAATTGGGACAACACATCATTATTATTTAGTCGCTCATCTGTTTCTTCATAATAGTTAGTCATCAATAAATGCCTTGTTTTTCCTTATTGATAGGGGGATTCCAGGAATTCAAGTTATTGGAGCGGATAGGTGAAGGAAACAAGCCCATGACCATCATTGGTGAGGTTGCTGATGACTTAAATTTAGATTCGGTTGTCATAAGCATGGAGGAAATTCATTTCGAGCATGTAGACCTAATTTGTTGGCAGAGTTAATCCCCTGTCCTGTCTTACTTTTACCATAATAAACTGTGCAATTAACTTGTTTGTTACGGATGCTGCAAGCTCTAACAAGTTACAAATCAAGAACTAGCTCAAAATACAAGCTAGTGCCAGTACCTAGTAGAATTATCTTTTGGAGCAATGCCAAAGCTGCTTGCTGTCTTCCCATGTCATTCAATTCAACACCAAGATGTCCCTATGAAAACATAAAATAATGTGCATCAAAGACAATCCAAGAGAGTATAACAAAAGGAATCCAGAATTGATTCTAATTTCACCAGACTCCATAGTAAAGTCCAATGAAAGGTATAAGGCCTGGCAACTTGTTGATGGTCAACTAAAAAGGTCTTTACATCTCAGTTATGCACCAAATTATGAACCTAAACCATAGTAGCTAAACTGCTTCTAAAAAGTGAAGGACTGATTAAATTAATAAATTGTGGGTCATACAGGAAAGCTTGACCAAGAATTCAGATCTTCCAAGCATCATTGCAATGAAGGTGTGCCGAATACTCTAATGCCCATACTTTTAGAACTCCCATTCACTATTATCTGTCACGTGTCAAAAAATGAGGTTACAGAAGGAGCATGGATGAAAAGCTCCAGAAATGGTGGTAAGAAACATACCCAATGGACACACTTGACGACTCTTGAGCCACCAGCTGATGCAGTGAAAGTGAAATGCATGGTTACAAATACCTGCAGGCAGTAGTCATTTAAATTTTTAGGAGAAACAGTTAATTACATTTTATGCATTAGATATCTAATAACTAATATGTTTAGGCAATAAAATTCACACCTTATAAAACTTGATCAGAGGTGTACAGGCAAGCAGAGATAACAGATATGCTAAATCGAAAAATAAACAGATAAACAATGATGAAGATTGATTCTATGACCTCTGGCTGCTAAAATGATTCAATAAATTCAATAATCAATAACCTTGATAAAAAAAATGCTTAAAAAGTTTAGTCAAGACACTGCACAATAGAAGAATTGGTAGAAGCAAATAATTTTCCATTATTCTTCCCCAGGAAAAACCCTGTAAAAATTGCTGCCTTCGTGTGAAATGCAGTTGAACCCTTAATTACGAATGATAAAGAAAACTGATAAATTTTAGCAAGATTGGCACTGTAGAGAAATAAGGGCAGCCAATTATTGTAAACCTTCTACATCATTCTTTAATCAAAGTAGTTACAATGCAAGCAAAAAAAACTAATAATCATGGGTGACCAAAAAAAATTCAGTAATGTAGCCAGTAAGAATTTCAGTAATCAGGGGTGACAAAAAAAAATTCAGCAATCAGGGGTGACCAAAAAACTCCTCAAATGAACTCTATCAATCAAGAGTATTCCAAAAATCTAGACAAAACCAAAAAATACCTAAAGTCTACCATCAACCTTTTACTCTGTTTCACCATGGCGGATTACAGTTATCTCTGTATAAGGTAAACAAGTAGAGCTGCGTTACAACAACCAAACAAAATCATCAATTTTAACAAGAAAGTTCGAATTCAATATTTAAAATGAACAAAAAATACTGCAGAAAGGTGCTCATCGGACCTGTAATCGAACTCCAGCATGGTAGAAGGTGGCTCCAGCATCATGACATGTGAGTCGTCCATGTGTTTTCTTTTGTTTTTGGACAACAATCTGCTGTAAAAAAATAGTAATTTGGAGATAATTGTTTAACAACATATATAATCTTTAATGCTCAACATGTATTTAATAAGGAAGTTTATAACATTTATGAGGCAATCTTTTTTATTCAAATAAATTCTATCTATTTATCACTGCTTATATATATATATATATATATAGTATGACTTGGATGAGCAAATGTCTATAGCGTCTCATGTTCATGAGTTCTTTTAGATAACCGATAGATTTATGTGAATATACAGTTGCCTGGATGTCAACATCATTTGATCTTTTTTTTTCTCTTTTCATAGGGATTATAAAGGTAAAGATTAATTACTTTTTTCATTTCTTTTTAATTGTTGTTTTAGATTCAACTTTTTATTTTTATTTATTTAATATTTTTAATTATCAATGCATGTTAATTATCTTTATTTATATATACAGAATATATAAAATTAATAATTAATTGATGGAATTAATATAAAAATAATATAGTATTTTATATATATATTAATTATATTTTTAATTTATATGGATAATTTTTAAATGACAATTAAAAAAGAACAGATGAAGTATTATAATTAATTAATATAAATGTGAATTAATTACTAGTAGGTTGTTGTTAAAAAAAAAAGAACATTAATTAATATAAAAAGAACGTTAATTATGTCCATTGTTTTCCTCTTCCGTCTAAAAAGAACGCTAATTAATTAATTAATATAAAAAGATCTACTTACCCTTCATATTTTATTAAATTTATGCATAACTGCCCCCATTAACTACTCAATTCTTTTCTCCTAATGATACACTTCCTTTATTTTTTTGATATTATTAATAATTATATTAAATAATCATTTTTTATTTAATTCGTATAACTATGTTAGTATAATTATCTTTATACAATAAATAATTAGTGTAAATATAATAATTCATATAAATATACTAACAGAATTAGTGTAATTATTCCTATATTATTAATGGTGTAGTCTATGATTACTTTATTTTTTATAAAGTAAATCTTACTTTATTAATAACTACCATTAAATAGTTACATACACTTTAATCCAATGGTAACAAATATAAAGTAAAAACAAAGTAATTAAAAATCAAAATCACCCTAAAATTTCTCATTATTTAATACTATATAGTTATATAATTAGTAATAATCATTTTTATTATATAATTAATTAATATAAATATGTTAATATAATTATTTTTAAATAACAATAAATAATTAGCATAATTAATCAAATAACATCTTGTGTGTGTCTATATATATATATTTAGTCAGGCCTAACAATCAACCTTATACCTCTCAGCGACGTGTGCACAATTCCAAGTTCTCCATCCACCCCCACCCCCACCCCCCAAAACACTAGGATTACTGGGGGACACTTAACTAGTGGGACCCATGCATTTGAGTCTACAATACCAAGCCAGTTATAGTTGGAAATTCACACAGGTGTCTAAAAGCAATCATAACTTAATCCCTATACACACACATGCACATGCACGCACACATATGCACATTCATATCATTATATATATATGGATTAAAATGGTAATTTGCTAGTGTCTCTTCAGTTTAAAGGCTGGCAGCTATGAAAATAAACATAAGATCCTTGAACTCTCAATATAACACTACCTGTAACCTTTTTTGTCTCCGTTCACTAGATAAACGACCTTCGATCATCACAAAATTTTAACCATATACCCTTCTCGACATCCTCTATGCATTGATGGTCTCTATTTTGTCAAAAATGACATAAAAACTTTCAAATTTAACTCTAAAGTTTTTGTCATTTTTTGTCATCATCAAAGAACCTCCATCGCTATCATTCTGCAACAACCACCACTTGCAGGTTGTTCTTCATCCTCTCACGAGTCTATAGGCACTAATTTTCTTTGAATTTATTGGTAATTTTTTATTTAATTTTGTTTGGTTTGTTTGAGGCTATATTTTTTTATAAATTGCTCTGAACATGTTGGTATATTTAATTTTGTGTAAATGATATTTTCCAACGAGAAAATCTTGTGGGTCCACCAAATTCTAGTGAGGAATAATGACCAACCCTAACAAATTGTAATTTGATTTTTAATAGATAGTATAAATTATGGTGATTAATTTTCAAAATTGGAGTTATGTCTGATTCATTACAGATTATGAGATAAACATTTCGAAAGAGTTTCGGTGTAAAGGATTCTATTTCCATTTACAATGTTTCAACTTGTCAAAATGAATTCTTTCAATGTCAAATATCATTTATTAGAGTGTTTGCAAGTCAATTTCAATCATTTCTTAATTTTAGTAATTTTTCTAGAATTTAGGGAATTATTTGTTATTTATTCATTAAATAAATATTATTTATTGTAGAAAATACTGGAGTGGGAATGTCTAAGACTAGGTGGACAAGGACATGTCCCTCTCACTCCATTCGTAAGATAATATTTTGAAGTGTATGTTGAATATGTCTATTAAAGAATAATTTGGTTGATTATATTTAAAAACGGACTTTCATTAAAGAATTTAAATTTTTTATATTTGAAACGTCTATATTGTTGATTTTGAAATATAAACATACTAGTTATGTTTTGATCATTATTGATGTTATATTACCATTATTTTTTATTAATATGATTATTGATGTTAATTACATTGATGATGATAAAATAAGAGTATTTTTATTTCCAATTATAATATTCCTTGAAATTTATTATACATTTATATATAAAAAGATTTTGGAAAAGATTGGTAGATTAGACTACATGATAGGTCATTGAACCTTATACACACTAGTATTGATTCTTGAATTGGGCTCTTATTTGAATAATTGTGTTGTGAAGCTCAATTGATACTTGACTCTTGGGAGTGTTGAATTGTGAGACTTGGTTTATGCATTGCTCTCAGACATATCATGATTTATGGTTTAGCTATTTATTGGAACCGGTGGTTCAATTGATATTTTTCTTTTGAGAATTGCCAATAAATATTGGAATAAGAGATCGACTACGACTGAAAACTCAATGGAAGTTTAGCTCTTAGTAACCGGCGGTTATTGGAAAATAAAAGTCAAATGAGTATTAGATTTGTGGTTTGGATTTTAACCATGAATTGTTGCATAAAGAATGTTAAGGCAACACCTTAGTGACTAAGGTGATGCCTTAGTAATATAAACTTTTTAAAAAACAAAATAAAATGTTGCATTGATCTTTTTAGCTATTAGTTTGATCTTTGAAAAATGAAAATCATTGTTAATTAAGAGGGAGGCACATCGAAGTAGGGAGGAAGTTACTTTATTTTTTGAAAAAAAAATTAATAAAAAGAAAATAATTAGGAGAGAAAGGGAGAAGGGAGATTCGTTTAAATGGAGGATTAAGAAAGAGCGATTGAAAAGGGAAAAAACGAAGAGAAAAAAAGAGAGAGTTTATAATAGGAGAATAAAAGTCCTGAATTACAGAAGTAAAACAACTAATGGGGAAGAAAAATTAAGGCAATTAGTTGAAAATATAAGTGAAAAAAGCAAACAAAAGGGAAAAGAGAGGCTACAGTAAGTTGTTGCCCAATAGAGGGAGAAAGGTCTGTAACTTGTATTTGTTGGGGTTTTGTAGTCATTTTAAGATTAGTTTTTGAAGGCCAAAGACATAGGGCCTTGTGCATTAAGCAATAAAACTCCTCTCTGTAAGTAATTTTTATAGTTTTTTAGCATTATGTGTCATTTTTACTCATTAGTTTAGATAAGTTAACATGTTTCCTTTTAACTTACTTTTAACAGATTAATGTGATTGCATTTTGATTATGTCTACTCCATTATTCTTAAAACTTTAGATTGTATTTGAGTTTTTATTCATTCTATTATTTAGCTGACGGAGTGCATTAAGACAATGCTACATCTATAAGGCACCGCCTAAATGCGAAAAGACAATGATTAGTTTATCTTAATGTATTAAAATGATGCCTTACTTGTAAAGCATTGCCTTTGCATAGCTAGAATGTACTTTCTAGCAAAGCAATTTTTTTATGTTAATAGTGTTTTGTGGTTATTGTGATATGTTTTTTCACTTATTTCTTGTAATAGTTGACTTGATTAGTAATTAAATAATTTTAGATTAAATTATGTTTTACTAGATTAATTTGACTTTGTTTTGTAAAGTAATTTCTTTTAGCTATTTCTCTAATTTTGAGTTCTTTTTATTATTTTCTCTTAAATTTGCTCTTTTATTGAACTTGTCAAAAATTGAAATTAAGTTTATTTATAATTTATAAAATTAGTTAATTGAATTTTCTAATTACACTTGATTTTAAATCGATGTTGTTCATGTGTTTTCATTATTAAGTTTTTTTTTTTTAAATTTTGATTTCCAAGCAAATTTAATTTGTATAATTTTTTAGAGATTATATGTCGAGTTAAGCGATTTTTTATTTTATTTTCTTTGTATTAAATTTATATATTGTGGACTAATTTCATGCTTTCCTTGTAAATTATTCTTATTTTTATTTTTACGAGGATCAAATTGAAAATTGTGCTTTTTTAAGATGGTGAATAAATTAGTAGCATTTTGGCTACTAATAATTAGCTTTTTGGCTATTTTATCTTATCTTATTGTGTGTCAAAAGGGTTGTAATTTTTTCTCCTCCCCATTTCTTTGTATGGGCATTTATTTAATTTATTTATTTGCTATTGTGGATGGATGAATGTATAATTATGATGTGTGATGAAAGTTGTGATCAAACCAAAATTACATGAAAATGAAATTAATTGCAAACTTGGACTCGACTGTAAAATCTAAATATTGTTTGAAGGCAATTGTAATTTTGCATGTTAATGAAGAAATTATGAAACACAAATGAAGACCAACTACAAGGTTGTGTGGACATTCTAAAAGCCCATACCCAATTTTTGAACACAATCTTTGAGGACAAGCTCTAAAGGCCCTTTGTGGGATCCAATAATTGTAAAGTGTGTCTCAAATTTCATCCGAATAGCAATTCCATCTCCGATCTAGGACTTATAGCCCAAGATTGTATTTCCTAGTGGGCTTTGAGCCCGCACAATGTCATGGTCATCAAATACTTAAGCATGTATTGATCCTTACCATTTATAGTGACAACCCCATTAGGGATAAAGAATTGATTCGTTTGTTCCATGTTTTATTATTTTTAATTATTTAGCTATTTTTTTGCATTTCACAACACTCTTTCACGTACTGTGCACCTATTTTTAAATTATTTAATGGTAGTCATTTCTTTGCTACTTGTGTTTCATTCAAACCCAGTGGTGTATATAACTATTATCACTTACAATATGTACTAGTCCTATATCAATTGGGCACTTAAGTAAGGAGACATTATGGGGCTAATACAATACTGTGGGAACCTACGAACTTCACCCTAAAACTTAGCTCATGTAGTGACTTATCAATTTCCCTTAGGTTCTTAGCTAAGATGCAGATGTTTGATGCTAAATAGTAGTCTTATTTATAAAGTCTAAGCCCACAAATGATGGACTTTTTAGGTTGGGCGCTACCCTTTTATTATTGCCTATCATATTGGACTTTGATTTTATTTATAAAATTTGCAACTTATTGCTATTAGCATTTAGATAGATTTATTTTATACATCAGTTTTGTTATTCCTTATTCATAATTAAAACCTAAATTAAAAATGTTAGGAAAAGAGACTTACCATTAAATACATGTATGGGAGGAATAAGGTTGGAAGACATCATTTTGAGATCTATGTGTGTTTGCTTACTTATGTTTATTTGTATTTATTCTTTTTGTTTGTAAATAAATAAATATAAAAAAGAAATTCCAAAAATCGCATGCACATCATGCATAAAAATGTCATGTACATTTTTAAAATATTATCTTACAACTCTAGGTCCTTCATATTTTTTTGATTAGAGATTATCCTAAGTAGGTCATTGTTGAGGTCATTTTTTAAAACTCTAGAAGATGATGATGAATCCATGAAAATATTTCACAATTGAATGAGATTGATGAAAATAATGACTTTTAAAGCATTTTAAAGCCATTTAAAACACTAAAATGTTACTCAATAACCAATCAAACCTTTTAGAGACCGAACCAAACCCTACACAAAATATTCCATTTTCAAGAATATACTTTATTGACTTAAAAGACACAATTTTGAGATATTCTCTCTCTTTCATCTATCAAAATCTCTTTTTTAGAATAGTGAGAGTTTGATAGATGAAAAAGAGAGAATATCTCAAAATTGTCTTTTAAGTCCATAAGTATATTCTTGAAAATGGAGTATTTTGTGTATGTTTTTAATTTTTTTAGTCTAGTTTGTGTTCCTAGACTTACTGTGTACAAGTATTTTATTTTTTTTTTCAGATTCAAAAACAATGATGTAAACTATGGGATTCGAACCCGTAACCTTATATACTTATTATATGTGTCTCACCACTTTGACTGTGAGCATATTCATGTAACATTTTGGATATTATTAGTAAATTTTGGGTTTTGATTGAGTCAATTCTAATCGAAAACTTATGAATTTATAAAATTAAAAAACAAACTGACTTGGGTTGATTCGATTTTGGATCAACTATTTAAGTCAGTCCAATTTTGCTCACCCTTACCTTAAACTATGTAAACTAATTACGTTACTTGTCATCAATGTATTTTCCTATAAATAAATAGTCCTAAGAAACATTTTGAATTAAGAAGAAAAGGTTGAAAAAAGATTTAGTAGCATTAAAAGAGAAGTGAATTTTTCTATTATAAAAAAAAATGAGTGAAAAATAGCAAAGTTAACCAAATTTCTATTCACTTGTTCACTCACCCACCTCTTACTCCATTCTTTCTTAATTGTTTCTCACTTTTCCATCCAAAAACCGCCATCATATTCCTAAAAATTATCCTCAATTCCAACACAAAAATTATTTAAAAAACCATATCAAATAATCACCAAAATCAAACCTTTCTAAACTAGCCTCTACTTATTTTCTATATTCAATCTCAAATCTTTGGTGAATTTTTCTCAATTTTCTAAGGCTAAACACATTTTAAAACATCTCCTTTATCTTATTTTTCTTTGGTTTTGGGTTTGGGAACTTGATTCCATTAATTTTCCTTTAATTTTTGAGGAATAGCTGGTTCAATCTGATTAATAGCCGATCGACTTTTATACCCTTGAAATCTTCTTAAAACTGGCCATACATGTTGCAAAATTGGCCATTCAGGCATGGAGCCATATTTAGCTTATTTACAACCCCAAAATTATTGTAATGATAGTTTTTGAAGTCGTATGCATTTATTGATGATCTATGTTTAGCCTTAACTAATCAAATTTTTTAAGTTTTCATATTTTTTATAGATTCATAAATATCATATTTTCTAATTTTAATCATGCATTTTGTCCATTTTTAATTATATTTAAATCTTTTCTAAAATTTCTCCCTTGATTTAACTCATCAATCATACATGTTATCTAATTTTAATCTTTTACACTACATCTATGTATTTCATGTTTTCTCTCTAGTTTATATTACTTTTAGGATAATCATTCATGCCTAATTTTAGTATACTAGTCATACATTTTTTCATTTTATAGTCTATCACCTTATCTTTTTTCAATTGTTTGAGAAACATTTAGGAACATTTACAAAGACCTCTATCTAGTTCAATTATTCATTTTTGCATTGGGAATGTACTTACCTAGTTTCAGTCCATCCATCACATAATTTCTTCCAATTTAAACTCATCATATCATTATTTTCTTCTTAATTTTTAATCTTCTTCTAAGTTCTTTCTACATCATTTGTATTTAGGTCTAAATTATCAACCTAATTTCATGCATTTTGTGTTGCCTAGTCTAACCCACTATGCATTTTTGAAATTTTATTATTATCATGTCATCATTATTCTGTCCATCGTAACATCATTTTCTACCTAGTTTTATTTGAACATGGATTTACATATTATTCATTTTTAGGATCATTCAACATGTTTTATGTCAAAGTCTTATGTACAATCATATCAATCACACATTTTATCTTATTATATCATAATTTATATGTAGTTTTAACTCATAAGTTACATATTTCTATTTTAACATACCATATGATCATTTTCTTTTTAACTTCTTCTTAATTCGCCTACAATTTTGTGTCAAGTTTCAATTTATCATGGGTCATATTGCATATTTGTTTGTTCCAAGTTTGACTCTTTTGTAGTTTCATACTCCATCTTTGATCCAATTTCATATATCATTTCAATCTAGTTTTTAGTTTTTCTAATTTTAGGTTTTCAGACTACATTGGTGTATTTTATGTTTTTCATCTAAGTTTGACTCATCAAATTAACCCCTCATAAAATTATTTGTCATCTTTTTGTTATTATATCATTATCATTATCCAATTCCAAATCTCTAATCATGCATTTTTGTTTAGTTTTATTCTTTGGTATGTTTTAAGCCATCAAATATTTTTATAGGATTATATCTCATCTTTTATGACTTGTTTCCATCTATCATTCATACATTTTGCCAACGGTATACTGCATTTGTACATTCTGTTATATGTTTTTGACCTAATATGACTTTATGCATATGATATAGTTTATTGCATTTTCAATTTTCTACATGTTCATATGTTTAGATTTAGCCTTTTATGAATTTATGATTTTTTTCTTGTTTTTAACCTACTTTGAATTTGGTTTAATTTTTACATGCTTAAACTAACTCATCATTATTTTTTGCGCATCTATCAACTTTTGTATATAATTTTAAGGGATAAGTGCAATTTTGATCCTAATGGTTTTATCTTTTTGACAAAACCAGTCATGTGTTTTTTTTTATATTTAACTACCCTATATTTCACATTTTTTTACACTTTAGTACCCCTCCAACAAATGTTGTTTAGCATGGTTTAATATAAAAAAAATAAGCATTTTCAACATTAAAATCATATAATGAGTATATACTATTCAATTAACTATAATAAACTCGCAAAAAAAAAATAAATTTAGATGTATTTTTTAATTTAATTATGAACAATAAGAAATGATTTTTAAAATAAATTTAAAATATTTTAAAAAAATCAATTGGTTGATAATAAATCATATATAGAACAAATTTATCATTGAAATTTAATATTATATTAATCTTTTCTCATAAAATAAATCATATATAGAACGAATTTATCATTGAAATTTAATATTATATTAATCTTTTCTCATAAAATAATGATGATTTTAGTTTGAAAGACATTAAAGTGTAAAAAACATGTGTAACACAAGGTACTTAAATGTCAAAAAAAAATCACAGAACTAGTTTTGTCAAAAGGCAAAACCACAAGGATCAAAATTGTATTTATCCTTAGTTTTAATATATCAAATTGTATATTAATGTAATAACCAATAATTCACTTATATAAATAAATATATATTATTGTTGTTTTCGGGTTGTTGTTTGGTTATTGGGTTGTTGTTTGGTTGCTGAGTTGTTGTTGTTCATGGTATTGCCGAGTTATTATTAGGTTGTTGTGCAGTGTTAAGTCGTTTAGTTGCTGCCAATTATTTCAGACACTAATGTGGAAGGACTAAATGGATATTTTACAGAAAATGTGGGGACCATAGTGGTAATTTGTTAGTTTCTTTTCAATTATATAGCTGACAATATTGAAATTTGCTTTTAAGTCCTTGAACTCACTCGAACACTGTAGCACATGTTACCTTCTCTTAGGGGTGGCCACCGTTCGGAGCTAGATAGTTTTGATTTAAAGGTTTATGAAACCAACTTAGAGCCGTACCTTGGACGGTTCAGGACCGGTTCCAGTTCCAAACCGAATTTTGGTTCTAAATTTTTTTTTATGATTTTTTAATTTTATAATTATATTTAAATAATTTAAAATATTGTAATAATTTTTAAAATAATTTAAATTAAGTAAAAACACTAATGCAATTAAAAATTAAAGTGAATAAATTTTAAATAATAAATGAATTAAAATTAACAATAAAAAAAAATAAAATTAAAGGGCTTGAACTTAATTTTCTTACCAAAAATTAAGTTACCTATGTATTCTCTTGGGATTTATAGGAATCAAATCCAATGTAGTTCTCTTACCTTTGAAAAATTTTTTTTGATACCCCCTTACATTATTAATTTAGTCGTTACTAATACTAGAAGTTGAAGTTCCCTTGGTTTCGGTTGTTGTCATCTCTACAAATTTATCATCATCATCATCCCTCCTAATTTCTTGATCCTGTATAGCTGCTCTTGTCCAATCATGAACACATGTTTGAACTTTAAGTGATACGGGAGTCATGTTTGAGCGTTTTTCATCCAAAATATTCCCTCTTGTACTAAAAGCTTGCTCAACAGTAATTGTTGAGACGAGACATGCTAAAATTTGTTTAGCAATTTTGGCTAATATTGGCTATGTATTTTGATCTCAGCCCCACCATTCAAGAACTAGAAATTCTTTACCTGTTTTGTTGTCACCAAACTCAAAAGGAGTCATTAGATAAATGTTAGGTTCATGTGCGCCGGTTGATCCTCAAGGTTTTTTCTGTCATTCAAGTAATACACAATTCCTCATACTAAGTTTACTAGTTTCAACACTTTGAACTTGACATGTAGGTTGAGAAGAAGATGAAACATCACCATATTGCATTTTAAAATATTAAATAATTCTCTTAAAACTCTTCTAACATCATTAATAATATTATCAATATCAATTTCAAATTCATTAATATTTAAACATCCAAAATACATACTTAAATAATTGGCTAAACCATCTAATTTAATTCTTGGATAAAAAACAAATGCAACAAGATTAATTAGTGGAATTATTTTAAAATAATGTAACCATTTATTTTTCATTAATAATATTGATTCTCTTAAAACTAAGTCAGTCACATTCTTTTGCAAAGCACCAACACTATTAAGACATTCAATTAATAATAAATGAGTTGTTGGGTAATAACCTCCACTTAATGTGTATGTTGTATTATTAAAAACTTTTAAAAGATCTAAATTTTTTTGAGAAACTTCCCAATTTTTTGGAATTAAATTAACTTGTGAAACATTATTATTGATAAACATACACAATAATTCTTTATATGAAAAATACTCATTTAATAATTCTTATGTTGAATTCCAACAAGTCAAAACATTTCTTGGAAATCTTTTTGGTTTTTTTTTTCATTTTATCTACAAAATTTTGTTCACATTTTCATCACTTGTGGATGTGTCCACAAAAATGCAATTGCTTTTTTTATTGGTTGTAAACATGCATCCAATGACCTTAATCCATCTTGTACACATAAATTTGAAACATGGCAAACACATCTCATATAAAAAAATTTTCCTTTAATATTTGGTTGACAAATATTTTTGAGGTCAACTATAGATGTAGTATTCGTAGTTGTATTATCAAATCCTATAGAATTTTTTTTACCAAACTATATTATTGTAAAATAATAATTCTAAAAATATTTTCAGCAGTATGCTGATCATTGAAAACTCAAAATGTAATAATTCTTTTTTGTATTTGCCATTCATTAGCAATCCAATGGCAAGTTATTCTCATATATGAGTGTTGTTGCCAATGATCACTCCATATATCGGAACAAATTTATACATGTCCATCCAAATTTAAAAATATTTTATGCAATTCTTGTTTTCTTTTGAATATAATTTATGAAGAGTACATTTTAAAGTATTTCTAGGTATACGTTTTGCACATAAATTTAATGCATTTTGTCAATAATTAACAAATCTTACTTCCTCACCAAAATTAAAAAATAAATGTTTCATAGAAATCATTTTAGCTAATTCAAGTTTACTGGTTTCATCTAAATATTTAAATAATTGAGATGGAATAAAAGAACCAATGTACCTAAAAATTTGTGTTTGTTGTTTCTATACTCCAATTTGGTTTGAATGCTTTGTAGTTAAACATCATTGAAATGTTCAGTACCCACCTCCAACTTGGTATTTGTATGTTTTTTTGGCAATAGTTACAACTTACTTTATACAAACCATTTGAATAATTGAGTTTTCTTGAAATGCACTTGAAAAATGCGGAATCCTCCTCATCCTCGACCTCCACCTTTAATTTCTAAGGGTTGCATTTGTTCTTGTGAATTAATATTAGTGCCAATTTTTTACCACCAAATTTTCTTCTATGTCCACAAATTCTTCTTTTAAATTATCCATCATATTTTCCAAATCCACAATAAATGGTTGATCCTCAAATTCACTTCTTCTTCTTCTACTAGAACTTGCCATTTGATTTATAGAGAAGATACAAAATTTTTCAAAAAAAAGAATTGAAGAAATAATAATAATAATAATAATAATAATAATAATAATAATAATAATAATAATAATAAGAGGAAGAAGAAGAAGAAGAAGAAGAAGAAGAAGAAGAAGAAAGAAGAAGAAAAAAGAAAAAGAAAAAGAAAAAGAAGAAGAAGAAGAAGAAGAAGACGAAAAAGAAAAAGAAAAAGAAGAAGAAGAAGAAGAAGAAGAAGAAGAAGATTATAAGAGAAGATTGAAAATGAAAATTGATAGAAAATTAATGAGAGAGTATGTATGTGATTGTAAAAAAAAAATTGTGAGTGAGGAGAAGGTATTTATAGAAAAAATTATTTGAATATAAGCATATTATCCTAAAAATATAAATGTTATTAGGGTTAATTTAGTCATTTAGTATTATATATTTCCAAATTATTTAATAAAAAAATTTAGGTGACCGTTGTGGCTCAAATGGTCACCAAATTTTTTTAAAAAGAAGTGGCCTTCTCTTTTTTATTATAAAGAAAAAATACACACACACACACACACGCACACACGCACACGCACACACACACACACACACACACACACACACACATATATATATATATATAGGTCCATCCGAATTTCAATGAGTAGGGGTGGCCACAGGTTGGTTCAAAACCTGAACTAGCTCGTTTTTTAACTGCTCGAAAACGGTTTGAACCGAATTGAAACCGTCCTATTTTCGGATCAACTTTTTTGAATAGTTGAACTAGCAATTCCGAACCAGTATATATATATATATATATATATATATATATATATATATATATATATATATATATATATATATATATATATATATATATATATATATATTTATATATATTGCTAGATTTTTTTTTAAGTCACAATCATTTAATTTTATTTTTATATATAATTGATTATTTAATGAAAAGATTAAAGAATAAATATAGATAAAATAATTTTGGTAAAATAAAAGTTTGATTGGGCATAATGCAAGTGGCAGGTTGCTAGTGACATACCCTAGGCAAATTATGTAATGGCCATACTTTGACTTTGCTATATTTCCATTTTATTATTAAAGAGGCATTTTTATCATTACTAGCTAATTCTAATAAGTTCCTCGGATAATTAATTCTAACTAAGATCATTAAGTATGTGACTTGATAATAAAACTCTTAGGTGATACTTAAATTCTATTCTAAATTATCTATAGTCAATCATTGTTGTGGGGACAACAATGAATAAAACCTAGTATGAGGTTGATTGATGATTATGTTTTACTGATCATATATATGAGATATTGAGTCAAACTCATAGGTACATACTTAGAGAAATGATGTGCTAGATTGACCAACAATGAGAATAATACATGGATAATTTTCATAAGTAATTATCATCATAGTAGTATTATTTGAGTCCTTTGACTTGAAATCACCATGGTTTCCTGCATAATGAGTTTCATATTTTGACACATCTCTACATCATCTTTATTTGAATGGTAAAACATATTGTGATTGGATATAGAATGAGTTATGTGAGGAATGTGAGTGATTAAGATAGAATTTGTCCCTCAGTTATTTTAAGAAGATATGGGTCCCTATATAAGTTAGACTGAAGAGAAATGCATGGCCATGCTATAATGAAGTGATAGAGTTATCAATATTAGATAAAGAGTTATCAGTATCAATTTACTTAGGATTGAGAAATAATATGATTGAATTATATAAGGATGACATAAACCATGCCTTATGTTCAACTAAGATATTATGTGACAAAAGGACTGTAATACACATTGTGGATTAGGTTATGTTAAATTATCGGCCTTCACATAACTTAGGTAGTTATGATGTCTTGCTAAAGGCCACTTATGACTTGTGGGCTAAAATGGAAATTTTAGGCCCATTTCCAACGTTGTGTGAACCTACAGGGTTGCACACTTAGAACTAGAACAAAGCATACTTAGGTTAATTAACCCAATGATAATCTCTCTAAAAGAATAAATAAATAAATAGAAAATAATTTTAATTTGGAATTAGAATTAAAATGGAAAAATAAGTCTTATCTTACTAAAATTATTTTAGTAATTAGGTGGTTTGATAAACCTTAGATGAGATGTTTATATAAACATCTCTTTCTTTAGGGTTTTCTAAGTTGTTATTCTCCTTATTCCTCCACTTTTTTTGAGAAAAGAATACATATAGAGAGAAAAAGAAATAAAGAGTTGTCATTGAAGAAGGTGCTGGCACACTAACTTTGCTTTGCTCACCTTATTCGTGTGGATACCAGTAGAGGGCATCACTTTATTGGCGGCATCTTGATTGGATAAAATCTATATGCAAAGCTTAAGGTAGAGTGTCACTCGTGTGAACCCCCTCTCTTCCTTCCAACGTTCTTACTGTGAATTCATCTTGTTGAGTTTTAGAGTCTCTCTTAATTAATTTATTCGGAGTATATGGATCCTATGACGATTTCATGCTTAAAATTTTTATTTTTAATACATATAGGAATCAAAGAAACTCAACAGCCTTCTCTTGAGTTTGCAAAAGATGTTGGGCCCTTTTGACATTGGCTTTTAATTCGAGTCTATAATGGAGGGCATCTCGCTAGAGGAACCCTTAGCCTTTTCTATGATTTACACATGTAATGGCCTAGAAATATCCACTAGTATTGTACCTTATATTGAATGTGATTGCTTGATTTGTGTCTATATGTTGACTAAGTTCTTAGTGATATGTACATCTTGTAACTAGCAGACTAAACTTAAGTCAAATCTTTATTGATCTTTAGATAACCATTTAAACCTAAACGATTCATGGAAATCAAATCAACTTATCATGACACATTTGTTATATACCGTTTATTTCTTATGATTTAAAATGGTTAACTCCATTTAGGTCATATGCCTCAAATGTTATGACTCTTATAGTAATGACAAATTGACTAATTTGCTAAAACTAAAGGTTCAATTAGGTGTATTTAGTATAAAAAGAGTAAACATGAAATATCTCAATAACTTAACCCTAAATTATGGGGATGCCATATCCATATGGTTATTTTGATATAGCATGTTTTTATTAACTTAAATATAATTATCTAGTTATAATATATTCATATTACTATAGATCCTTCAATGCTTTAAACGTAGTAGCCTTATGTAGTAAACATTTTTTACCTATATATATCCAAATGAACTAGAAAGTTTGGAACTTATTGTGATTCAATAATCATGATAATCTAATATGCAATTCACAATGATGATTCATTTAGATATATGCGGATTAAAATATTTAGTTTGTTATATCCTGATAACTTATTTCTAAACTGTTAAGGTTATCCTGATATCACATTTTAAGATTTACTTTCAAAAGGAAACTCTATTTAAATCTTACAAGTACCAATAAAATTTTTTTGAACCAAGTCATACATACAAACACAAATTACCATTGTATGTTAATTTTTCTTTTGAGAGTATATATGAGCTGATTCACCCATTATTGATGTTCTAATAAACTCTCCTAGGAAAATGATTAAATAAACCACCTGTGTGGAAGAAATGAGGTTGGAAGGGACTCTATGTAATTTTAGTTGTATAATTAGTTTGTATTTATTCTTTGTATATACATCAATGCATTTGCATTCATGTAATATACATGCTAATGCTTGTACAGTAATAATAGGTAATCTCCGTAGTGTCTTAAGACTATAGTTTGGTTGGATGAGAGAAAAAGAAAGATTAGTTAAGTTTGATATAAAAGGATCATCAAAACTTGTTAGGATGAATGATATGGATACATTGGTTAATGAACCGGTGATCATGTATATTTAAAATAACCTAGGTTAGTTATTGAAAGTTGTAAAAGAGACTTATAATAAGACTCCAAGACCATTATATAGGGTTGTACCTCCCTCACCTTAATGGGAGAGTAATCCTAGTGATGAGGATGAGGTAGTTGTTGAGAATGGACCTCATTTGACTAAGGATTAGGTTAATTATCATGGAAAGCATAGTATAAGGCTAAAGCACCGGTTATGAGTAATACTATTAGGGAAAAAAAGAGAATAAAGTGATGTACATACCTCTAAAGCACACCAAAAGTCGCTCAGATGAATGTGACCATGACACACCTAATCCATGCATTTATACAAGTGGGCTAAAGCTGCACCACACTAATCAGAATTGCCAACAACATGATAGTATCCAAATCTTGAAGGGTAGGAAGGATACATAAGTTAACAATACTCTTATTATTATAGAAAATGGTAGAGCTAAGAAGGAACAATAGAAAAAAAATGAGTAAGTTGGTCTACCTCTATGAGAGTAGTAGGAATCCAGCCATCATAAGTAGCATATAACTTAGACATAATGATGTTAAGGCATCCCTTGTGACCAAGAGAAGAAAAGGGACAACCTAGTAGCAGAGTAATATACCTCTTAGCCTTAGTATCTAAATGAGATAAGTAGAGATATGTATTAATGGGTATAGGTATATCCCTAAAGGGATGCCTCATGATGAGATAAAAGTCCCTTAAATAAAGAATAATCTTCTTAAACTTGAAATGAAAGGTATAAGTGGTATTCTGCCACCTCTTAAGGAGAGCTCTCATTGCTGCAAGGTTCCCACTCTATCGAATCTCAAGTTAAAGGATAGAAAGAAAGTCACTAAAACTTATGACAACAAGTCAATATTGTACTAATCTAGGAAGGGAATCAAACCATATATGAGCCTGTCCAAAGTTTCCATCACCCCTAATCAACATTGGACTAGAAAGCTAAAAGACCAAAAGACCAAAACACCAAAGAACCATCAGACATTGCCTTTACTATCTCAAACCTTCATTTTCAGTATGAAAAATGAAGAATAGTCAGTCCGATTATTCTTATTCTAAATCCAGCCATTCCTTAGTGTAATGGCCTTTAAACACCATTCAAAACTAGCTAAACACACCCTATATTTGGTTGTGCATATCCAAAAATAGCTATTCATCTTCCTAGGCCAAAAATTTGAATGTAAATCGTAAATACTCAACCAAAACACTTCCTAAACATCAAACCTAACCTAAATCATCATCCTAAGTGCATGGAAAGAAAATATTAATAAAGCAATTGTAAGAAAACTAATATAATCAGTGAAAGTGTGGTGAAAAAGATCAAAGAGCAAAGGAGGAGATTATCCATAAAGAAGTTTGATGTTTGGAAGTTATAATCCACCACATATTTTATTAAATATGTTCATAAAAACACGCCCAAAGGGTGGTTATAGTAAGTGACATAGTGTTCAAAGAGAATAAGGAAAGAATAAATGACCAAATGAAGCAAATGAAGATATATATGTAAAAATTACAAAAAGGTTCCTAGAGGTATGAAAAATTGCAAAAATGCCGCAGCATAATAGATTTTACAAGTAAGCATATTCTTCATTTTATTTGAATTTTTTCATATAATTTCTTGTTAAATAAATTCCCTTGTGGGTTTTCTTCCAAATTTATAAAGTTTTTCATTTTTCAGCTTTTTTTTTAAATCTCCAAAAATCAAAATTCCCAATTTTTATTGTTGAGAATAAAATGTCAGAACATCAAATATGAATGTTATTAGATTCATTTTTGAGTCTTAACATATTTTAATTTCAAATTTCAAACTTTAATTCAATTCAATGACTGCAGGTTGACTCATTCAATTTCAATTTCATATAAATTACTCCATGTTCACTCCTTATATTGAATAACTCTAGGTTGACTTGTTCAAATTCAATTTCAAATAAAAGACTCAAGGTTAACTCATTCTATTGAACAACTCTAGGTTGACTCATTCAATTTCTATTTCTATTTCAATTTCAAATGAGGGATTCCATATTAACTTCTTCTATTGAACAACTTCAAGTTAACTCATTCAATTTGAATTTGAATTTGAATTTCAATTCAAGAACTCTAAGTTAACTCCTTTTTATTGAATGACTCCAGGTTAACTCTTCTATTGAATGACTCAAAGTTGACCCATTCAATTTTAATTTTAAATGAAGGACTCTAGGTTGACTCCTTCTACTGAATAACTCTAGGTTGACTTATTCAATTTTAATTTTAATTTAAAATGAAGGAATCCATGTTAACTCATTCTATTAAACGGCTCCAAGTTGTCTCATTTAATTTTAATTTTAATTTTAATTTTCAAATTTCAATTTAATTCAAAAACTCCAAGTTAACTCGTTCAATTTTAATTTTAATTTCAAATGATGGATTCTAGGTTAACTCCTATTGAATGACTTTAAGTTAACTCATCTAATTTCAATTTTGAACTTCAATTTAATTGAATGACTCTAGGTTGACTCATTCAATTTCAATTTTAAATAAAGGACTCTAGGTTGACTGCTTCCATTGAACGACTCCATATTGACTTATTCAATTTCAATCTTGATTTTAAAGCTTCATTTTTATCGTCAATTAAACAAATTTAGGTTAACCCATTCAATTTCCATTTCAAGCTTCGTTATTATCATCAATTGAAGGACTCTTAGTTGACTTCTTCAATTTCCATTTTAAGCTTTATTTTAAATTTTCAAACTTCATTCTTAATGTCAATTGAACGACTCTAAGTTAACTCATTCAATTTCAAGATTTGATCCTATTTTCAAATGAATGACTCTAAGTTTACTCAAACCCATTTCAATTTCCAATTTAAATTTGAATTATAGTTGGTATTTCAATTTTAATACTCACCTATGTTGTCAAGTTTGAATTCATAGGGAATCAAGGTAATTTGTGAGCCATGTTAAACTCAAGTATGAATTCTTAACTCTTGAGTTTATTTGATGGTTTATCGAAATTTTTGTGTTGTAATCAAGATATATAGATTAAAAATTTCATTTTAAATGTTTTGGGTGTAAACACACAAATTCCTCTAAAGTAGAGGGCAAACTATTAGGGTCGTTTTTCAAAACTCTAAAGGCTAATGATGAAAGTATAAAAATATCTCACCAATAGATGAGATTGATAAAGAATAATCATTGAAAAGTATTTTCACAATCATTTAAGACACTAAGACCCCACCTGAATACCAAACTGAACCTTACTAATACCAAACTAAACCTTAAATAAACCATTCATAGACAATGTTTGGACTGAGGAAGAGGATCTAATGATTAAGAAAGAGAAAGTCTGCATCACATTTCATTTGTTGAGTCTATTAGTAATGTCCTAAAAAGGACCTTTTTTAATTATGTTAGTTTATTTTTCAAACTTTTTTTTAGTCTAAAGGTTTTGATTTAACTTTAGGAAGCCCTAGATGAAAAGTTAAAATTTGGTCAACATACCTTTTTAGAGCTCAAATTGAGCTTTTAGAATTGAATTTCAATTTGAAATTGTCTTTTAAAATTATAAAGTGTCAGTGTGGACCATTTGACAAAAAGTCAAAATTTTGACCTCTGGTGGTGAAATTGGGTCCTACATTTGCATTAAAATAAGGCATAAATTCCTAGGAGTAGTGAGCAAGTAAGGAATATTCCATTTAGGAATGTTCTAAGACAAGCAAAATCAGGATTGACACAAGTATATACTTTGTCTTTTAATGTGTAATAAAACCCATTTTAGTTATAACTTAATTACAACAATGCCACCTAGCTTCTGTCTATAAATAAAAGATTTAAAGAAGCATTTTTGGGAGGAGAGCCAATAACAAAAGAAATAAAATTTTTATAGAAAAGTTAGTGAAAGAAACAATGAGTGAAAAATAAAGAAAAATAGCCAAAGTTATTCCAAAATTACTTATCTTCTTTTCTCTCCTCATCTAACTTCTTTTTGTCACTAAACCCTTCCAAATTTCTAAAACCCAAGTATTTCACTAAACACTCGTTAATCCCTTTAAAATCTAACACAAACATCAAACTAAAACCAAACAAACATCAACCTCAAATTAACCCTCAAATAACTAAAGTGCACACCTAACCCTTTTAGATTTCAATCTTTATTTCTTCAATCATATATTTGTTTTTGATGAGCTTAATATCATATTTTAAGGCTAAACACTTTACAAAACTCATTTCTTTTCATCTTGGGTTTGATTTCCTAGGATTGGACTTTTTGTTTTTATTTTATTTGTTAAAAAAGTCGAGTTTTCACTTGTATATAGAGAGGAATGGCCAAAATTGATTTATTAATAGCTTACTGACTATTCATTTTGCAAAACCGACCAAAGCCCTCTAAAACACACTAAACACTTCTCTTAGACCAGCCATTTACTTGGCAAAACTAGCCATTCATGCCCTTACTTTAGAAATTAACTTTTCAAGCTTTAAAATGACTTTAATGATAGTTGTAGTGACTTTTATGCTTCAAATAATGATCCAACATGTTCACAATGAGTCTCTAATAACTTGGATTATTGCATTTAATATTTTATTATCATTTTTCATTTTTAAATTCATCTTTAGTTTTAAATAGTTCAAGCTTTAAATCCCTATTTCATACTTTTTCTTTTTTTATTTTGATTATGATTTTAGTTGATGATCAATAATGTGTTATTATACATTCTTGATTATGATTTTGAGCTTTTGATTTGATTATATGTTGATTTGGTATCCAAATGATGTGAATTTATGTCTTACAACTATCTATTATATATTAATATTGTGTGTAGATGCTTTTTTGTGTTGAGCCTTTGATTTTTTATGTATGTTTTTGTTTTGATCTTTGATAATCAATTTGTGATAGTTTTTGAGTCCAACTTATGATTAGTGGAAGTTATATCCAACTTGTGATTAGTGGAAGTTATGTGTTCATATATATAACTATTTGTGTATTTTATACATTTTGCGATCCTCCAGGTACTAATTAGTTATGGTTGAATAAGTTGGTACTTCCAATAGATCTAAATGTAATCTATGTGCTTTTCATTGAATTATAATAAATGTTTCCTTATTTTAATGGTCAATTTATGAAAGTTTTTTAGTCTAATTTATGAATATTAAGTGTTTTAAGGCTATTATATGTGTATTTTGCATATTTGTGATTTTGTGATCATTTTGTGTACCTAGAAGCATCAACTGATTATGATTGGTTAAATTGGTGTTTTTAAAGGTATTATTCATCATTTTTATATTTTTTTAATCAACTTTAATTTATTTTATCATTTGATCATTGCCTCTAACCAACTCTTTTCCTCATATTGATCATTATCACTAACCAAATTCTCTTATTTCTTGCATTTATTGCATTTATGCATTCTCATGTGTTGGATGCATATCATTTGCCTTTTGCATATTACTACCATATGTGTGAATCATCTTTAGATCTTTTACGAGCATTTTGCGTGAATAATAGCATGCATCACTACCATTTTGTATGAATTTCATAATTGCATGCACCTCAGTTTGCATTATGCATTGCATTTTGTACACACACACACACACACACACACACACACACACACACACACACATATATATATATATATATATATATATATTGCTTTGTATGAATGAATTCCATAATTGCAACATATTACATGCACCCTAATTTGCAACATGCATCACATTTTGCATATAATATATATATTTCTTGTTACTTAATCTCAAAGCTCTCAATCTCTCAACTACTAAATCCACTAAATACTAACATTCTCTATTATTGCAATTTACTTTTCAAGCATTTTATTATATTATATACACACCTCAAATCTCTACACTTATGCTATTCTCCATCCCTAATCTTCCTTTCTTTATGTCTAACTTACATATTTATGATTGTTTTGTTATTAATTTGATTTAATTTTTTAGTTAATTATTTACTTTATATTTGTTTATATTCCTTTATTATTACGTGCACTTTCTACTCTTATCTTATTCTTATTTTTCTTCCTATTTTATTGTTTATTTCATTTTCTTTATTATTTCCATACATACATCTTTACTTTTCTAATCTATTACTTCTATATTAATTGTTATTTACTTTATGATCCTAGTATAATTCTTTTCTACACCTCAATTCCTATTTTCATTTAATTTATTTTAATTCATATACTTATTTCTTTTGTTTTATATGTGTCTCTATAATGTCATTTTTAAAATATTTAATATTTTTATCATTTATATTTACTATTTGTAATATATTTCTCATCTAAATTCATTTTTCTTATTTTGATTTTTTTATAAATTTAATATTTATAATTTCTCTTAATTCTTCTCCAATTTATTGTACTAATTCTTAATTTTGTCTAAATATTTTTATTTTTAATGTAATCACTAATATAATTCTTATTTCCATTTTCCACATTTATCTTTTAACCATAATTTTCTTTTTATTTTACTTCAAGAATTCTTTTCATTATAACATTCAATCTTATTATCTCTTGATATTATCTTGATTTGTCTCTTATTTTATTTTTTCCCTTTTTTATTTAATCTTATTCTAATTATTTTATGTCCTTCTATTATACTCAAACTGCCTTTATTTTATTTATTTTGTGAATATATGTTTAATATTTGGTGTGTTATATTTTGTGTGATCACTCAAAATATTGAAATTCAACTTAAGTCTCAAAATGAATTGTTTTATTTTCTTCCTTTTAAGCCATTTAATGATGATTATTAGGATGATAATGAGACAATAATTTGTGATGTATATTTAATTTATCCAAGGTACAATTTACATCTTGAAGCCTAATTTGGTGAATTATACACATCATAAATTAAAGGCGTTAATTTGACCAATTAATCACTATAAATTTGACCTTTTTAATAATTTTTAAGCTTTCAGTTATCTTCTTATTCATTTAACATCTATAGTTTAGTTTTATTCCTTTCTTTATGTTTTCAAATATTTCCCTTTTTTTCTTTTTATAAAATTTTTAATAACTTTTTATTTTACCTTTTTTTTCACTTCTTTTAAATATCAAATTTTCTCAAAATAATGCCTTAAATCTCGAAAAATAAGGACAAGATGAAAGAGAGGGAGTTTACTTGAATGTTTACCTCTCTTATCTCTACTCCTTTTATTTTATTATTATGTTATTAATTTCACTTTCATTTAACATAATTAGAATGGCATGCACAAAAATCTTCATGACATGTATGTTAAATATGCCATAATTGTGTGCTATTACTACCATGATTATGTTATGTTTATGCCATGTATATTTATTATGCTATCATGATTACCATGCATGATTAGTATATCATCTCTACCACGATCATGCATTATAATATTAACTATATTTAATTATGCTATCATGATATTGTGTTTGCATTTTATATAATGGTTTATCCAAAATGGTACGTATTTTTTAGAATCATTGAATTAAACAAGTGAGTTTGGCTCTTCTTAACATATGGGCAGTATGTAGATGTCTCAGAATAAATGAGTTTGCTCTTACTGATATCGCATCCAAACTCAATGCTTTATCATTGTGAGTGACCTTTCATTTTAATCGTTTCGATCTTGTGTTTTACTTCCAAGGGATATGGTAACTTTATTGAATAAGGATGAATGATTGCTCTCAAGAGGAATAAGAAACTTTTTGATTTTATGGAGTCATCATCCAATTTTTAGAAAATCAGGAAAAGAAAGAGGCAGCATCAAGTCACTCAACAAGTATTTTCCCTAACAGAGATTTTCAGGTTTAGGGGATCATATCTACTTTATAACTATTTCTCATTATACAATATTCAATATATAGCTACCTTAATACCCTAGTTTCAGTAATGATAGTTTATATGGCATTCACATGATACATTAGATAATGAAGCTAAAAAATCATTATTACATTGCTTTCCTAACAAAATACATATAAAAGGAAATGGGAATATGGAAATATAAATCTAGCTTAGATATAATGAACCTGCAAGGTTAACACAACTATACATATAGCTTGCTTGATTATGCGAATAACGGAATAAGCAATGAATACTCAATCACTTGAAAGAGTAAGTAGAATGTACATAATCATGCATGTTTGCAGTAATTATTATGTTATGATGATACATGATAATAATATAAGGGATGCATGATGACATCATTAGACTGAGAACATGATGACCTTAGTCCGGAATATGAACTTTACACATTATTGATATGTACAATATGATTTCACGTTTCAAAACTAAAGGATGTAAAATGATGATATAAAATGAGCAAAACAAAGTATAGATTATTCACATAGCATGAAAATTGCCAGTCTCATCATGCAAGGACAATAAATTTCATAAATGTTGGTGACAATAAAGTAAAATGCAATGTAATAAAATAAATGTGCTAAAATGATTGTGTGGTCCTCAGATTCAACTGAGCTTGTATGAATTTTAAAGCTTTAGCTTTAAGGGATTATCAAGCTTTCCTTCTCAAGAGGTTCAAAATGATATGTGGAAGGATGCAAATTCATATACCTTTGAAGTGTGCTTTGACAAAGGTGAGTTTAGGTTTAGTGGAAAGGAGGTCAAATAACATAAGAAAAATGCAGTGGGAGAGCTAAAAGCATATGGAAACAGGTTTCCTAAGCCTTCAAACGGATAAATATTTTAAGTGTGCATGTCTTTTTCTCTTTCTCCCCTTTAAAATAGGGTGTGAAGACCTCTATATATAGGGAAGAATTATGCCTGGGGGTGTGAGAGTGTGTGTTCTTGTATGCATTCTAAGAACGAAGTGCACAGCCATGCAAAGTGCATGTAGCTACACACACTCACACTCGAGCATGGCTATGTGCAATTTCGTGCAATGAGCACGTGATTTGAGGCTTTTTCATTTGATTCCCCTGGTTTGGGCTGGTTGATTCTCACCCTTTCCCTTATTACCCAAGTCAATTTTAGGTTTAGTTTCTTCCACTTTTGACTTATTAAAAGGTTTATCATCCTTTTTCCCCCAAGAAGTTTTCCAAGAAGAAGAAGAACCCACATTTGGTTTAGAATCATACCTCTTTCCTTTCAATTGCCTTTCCACTTTCATGGCCAAATTCACCATATCTTCAATCTCCATATAATGTTGCAAATCAACAACACCAGCAATGTTTTTGTTTAGCCCTCTCAAGAACCTTGTCATGGTAGCTTCATGATCTTCTACCACATTTGCTCTAATCATAGCCTTCTCCATTTCTTTGTGATACTCCTCCACACTCATGGATCCTTGAATTAGAGTTTGTAACCTTTGATGAAGCACTCTATAGTAGTGGCTTGGAACAAACCTCTTTCTCATGATTTGCTTCATTTCCCTCCAAGACTCCACGGGTCTTTCTGCATATCTACGTCTTTCCTTGCAAAATTGATCCCACCAAACAATTATATAATCACTAAACTCAACAGCAGCAAGTTTTACCTTTTTCTCCTCTGAATAATTATGACATTCGAAGATGAGTTCCACTTTCCTCTCCCATTTAAGGTACACATCTGGATCATTTCTTCCTTGGAATGAAGGAATCTTTGTTTTAATGCTTCCAAGGTTGCGATCAACATCATCATTAGGACATCCTCTCCTAGCTTGTCTCCTTGGATTGATTTGTTGTCCCACTAAGGTGACTTGATCATCATCCAAATCATCCTCTCTTTCATAGTCCTCTTGGTCAATTGGTGGACGTCTCATTTGTCTAGGCTCTCCTTGTAATTGGTTAAGGATGCCATCATGCCTCTCCAATTTCTCATTGACTCCCGCCATCATGTTAAACATTCTTTCAAATTGTTGTTGCATAGTTTGAATCACATGATCATTTGTAGAAGAAGAACTTATGTCTTTTGACATGATTGTAAAACCTAAAATTTTAACAAAAGAAAATAGAAAGAAACAATCTCACAACACTCCCTCACATGTTTCACTCAAAATTGATGTATACCACTCATGTTTATACTCAATTTTGGCTTTTTCTCTAATGATCTCACACTCTTGCCTTTTACCTCTCAAATTTACCTTTTGATTTCTTAGATGAACTAAGTTTCTCAATAAAAAAAATTCAAGAATGTAGTAATCAATGATAAAAAAAAAAGGTAGGCTAATAAGAAAATAATAAGGTAGGCTTAAAGAAATGAACAATTTGTAACAAATAGGCTAATAGAAATGAAAAACAAAGACAGATCATCAAAGAATATAAAGAGACAGAATTATAAAGATAGATCTCAATGGAATATGAACAGTCAAATTTTTTTTTAATGTAAACTGAGATCTAATACAAGAATATCAAAGATAACTTTTTTTTATGGATGAATTTCTTTTTTTTTTTTTTTGATATATGCACAAATTGAAAGGTATCACAAAAATCTCAAAGATAACAGCTTTTTTTTTTTAATATTTGCAAACAAAATCTTGAGATAAGAAGAATAAATATAAAAAAATAACAAGAATAATAGATAGCAAGAAAGGTGCAAAATATAAGATGAACATAAGATATTGAGAACTAAAAGATAGTTTTGGATATGCAAACCTCAATCTTGAGCCAATGCTCTGATAACACTTATGATGGGAATTGTAGGTTTCATCAATCAACTCCCCAATAGCAAGAATACTATGATAAGTTGAATTAGAAGAATACTAGAAATTACTAATTTAATCCATAAATTCTGATCGTTCAAAGATTGAAGTAAGAAGATAGATGCTACTTAACCGTTTTACCAACAAGGATAAAGATACTAAGATAGACTTTGAATTTCCTCTTATGCCACAAACAAGAAAGTTTGATAAATAACAAGAAAACAAAGATTTAGATTTTGACACCACAAGCTAGAATAAAGCTTGATAAGTCACAAAGTTCATGTAAGAAATTAAAGACAAAATTCCTCACAATAAAACTCAAACAAAGTTATAATTCATATATCAAATTCAATCATGCTCCAAAAGAAAAAAAAAGAACTTGTTTATATAGAGTACAAGTCCATGCACACACTACTAAAATAGACTCACACACATAGGATTACTTTTATTCTTAAATGGCCTTAATAACCAGTACCCACATTAATAGCCATTACTTGGTATTAATTACCCCCCCATTAACTTGTATATGGTGGCTCTTAATAACCACTACCCACATTAATAGCCATCACTTGGTATTAATTACCCCATTAACTTGTATATGGTGGCTACATGTAACCCTAATTGTTATTAACACAAAAACAAGTTAAATATTATTCCTTGGGTCTCCATGGATGCCTTATTGGGTTGAAATTCTTGGGCTTTCCAAATGTCTCTAATTAAACCCAATATGGCTTTTTGAAGCTTCTTGGATTTGGACCTTGTGATTGGGCCTTCTTGTACTATTAATGGATCTTAGATCTCTTTAGGCTTTGAACTTGGATTCACATCATTTCTTTTTTTTTATTGACTTTAATTTTGTTTTATTATTGTTATAATTTATTCACTAATCATAATTTTTATTCTTTTTTTATAGTGATTATGGAGGAAAACACATGATGATCATACTTGGAGAATCAAATCCATAAGAGGTCCATGGAATACCATAGATAAGACCTTGTAGAGATATAGTTTCTAAGGTTTTTTTTTATTATTGTTTGATTTTTATTGCTTTATTTTATTGGGGTTGTATTAATTATTATTATTATTTTCTATAAATAATTGTAATAGCCCCAATAGTGGGAATATTGAAATTATGTGTGTGATTGCTTGTTTATTTTAATTAATTGGTTAGTAAAATTAGGATTTTAATTGGGTAATTAATTAAAATCAATGGAGGAAGTAGATTAATTTAGGTTACATGTTAATGAAAATTAGGGTTTTTAGAAAAATTAATTTAATTAGGTGTTTGATCTTTTATTTAATTGTTTTAATATGTTTTATTTGTTTTTGGGCTTATTTATTTATTTTTGTGTGTTTTGGGCCATAGGCCCACACATTAGGCTTTAACACATTTAAATTTAGGTTTTTTTAGGTTTAATTAATTAAAATGCATTTTAGGCCTATAATTAACTAGATTTTTAGGTTAAAGATAACTTAGGTCCATTTAGTAAATTAGAATTAGGCCCACTTAATTTAAATACCTCCATAATTTGTAGAATTAGGATCATTTTTAGAATTAAAATAAATAGACTTAGGTTTATTTAATTAAAATTAAAAGGAATTAGTCTTTCTAGGTTTTTTTTTTTAAATTATTTTTTGTTATTATTTTGTGGTTGTTTTATTTTGTATTTAGTTTTTTTAGGGTTGTACTAATTTTATTTTCTTATTATTTTTTCAGTAGATCATTGTAATAGCCCTAATAGTGAGAATCATGAAATCCTGTATGTGTGGTTGTGTGTTTGTTTTAATTAATTGGTAGTAAGATTACGGTTTTAATTGGGTGATTAATTAAAATTACTGGCTATGAAGATAATTAGGGTTTCTTTTTAATTAAAATTAAATTAGATTTAAGAGGATAAAATTAGGGTTGCTTGTTAAGTAAATTAGGTTTTTTTAGAATAAATAAATTTAGTTGATTGTTTGATATTTTATTTGATTATTTTAACATTTGTTTTATTATTTTGGGCTTTTTTATTTATTTTTATGTGTTTTGGGCCTATGCCTATATTAGGCTCTAACCCATTAAATTAGTTTTAGGTTTTAGGTAGTCATTTTATTAGCCCATTTCATTTAATAGATTATTAATTAATTAGGAATAGATTTTAAATTAATTAAAATACATTTTAAGCTCATAATTAATTAGAAATTAGGTTAGATATAACTTAGGCCCATTTAGTTAATTAGATATAGGCCCACCTAGGTTAATTAAAATTAATTTAGACTTAGCCCATTAAATTAACCCATTTTCCATAACTTGTAGATTTAAGATCACCTTAGAATTAAAACATGTAGAACTAGGCCCACTAATTTAAATACTTCATAATTTATAGATTTTTACGTACTTTTAGAGTTAAAATGAATGGAATTAGATTCACGTAATTAAAATTAAATAGGAATTAGACCTTTTAGTCTCTACACTTGTAAATTAAAACATGTAGATCTAGGTCATTTAATTAAAATCAATCTAGATTAGACTAACTTAGGGATTATGTACTCAAATGAATGTATTGTTTATATGTATTTTTCATGAATAGTTTGCCCAGAGCTGATTGTTTTAATAAGGGTTTATATGAAATTGCATGTAAATAGAGGGTAAAATAGTCATTTATAAAGTAATTCTAAATGAATATAAGATTGAAAGAAGTTGGTATTCCAAATCTAGAATCTCCTAGTTATGGTATTAGTTTTCTTTTAAAGAATCGAGTACCACCATTTTTCAATTTTTCCTAATTATTATCCTAGGTGGTGACTCCTCATCTCTACGCCATGTCCTTATGACAATGGTTAGTGTGCTCTCTAGAACCCTAACCTCAAACAGTGTCACGGTTACTAAAATCTTAGATGTGCGCTAAACCTCGCCGTCTACAACCTCTTATTATTTTGATAATTCATATTTCATAAGATCCAAGAACAACTTAATGGCTCAGTGATCCATTTTGCACACCGATGGAATCAGTTAAGGTTTTAGACTTGCACACTTTAGAGATGTTACGAATAAGCTGACTCTAGTCATGTTTGAAGATTCATTTCATCATTGGACCTTTTTAGGGATAGTTGAATTCGAGGTATGACAGTTGGCCCTTACTTCACATGTGTTGTAGAGCCACGTAGCACTAGTGTTGATACACATGAAGCAAATGTAAAGAAGCAAAAGTTATTTTGTAAGGAGAGAGGTACTTACCTATGGGCTATATTTAGACTTCTTATTGAGATTTGATTGATGCCATTATGTCATTATTAGACTTATTGTTTTTTGGTGATTTGGTTATCATGCAAGATGTGGTTTTATGCACAGATACGATACAAAGATATGAAGATATAACTTAGGGCTCACGAATGGTATGCATGATATATGAGTGTGTGTATGAAGTGCAACGACTACCCCTTTTAGGTGTCATACTTAACATTTCCCTTATCATGTTAAGAGTTCTAACATTCTTCGATGGTAGGAAAATTATGCCGTTATGACCAAGTGATGCCATTATAACCTTCTTAGGTGTCAGGTAAATAAAGATGCTACTAAGGAAAATAAAGATATGACTATAGCCTCTTTAGGTGTCACGCAAAGGAAGATTACACCTATAACCTCTTCTAGGTGTCACGCAAATGGAAATGCTTCTAAGCGAAATGAAGATGCGACTATAACTTTCTTAGGTGTCATGTAAGTAAAAAGGCTACTAAGCAAAATAAAGATGCGACTATAACCTTTTTAGGTGTCACGCAAATGAAAATGCTACTGAGCAAAATGAAGATGCGACTATAACCTTCTTAGGTGTCACGCAAATGAAAATGCTACTAAGCAAAATGAAGATGCGAATATAACCTTCTCACGTGTCATGCAAATGAAAATGCTATTTGAGCAAAATGAAGATGCAACTATAACCATCTTAGGTGTCACGCAAATGAAAATGCTACTAAGAAAAATGAAGATGTGACTATAACCTCTTTATATGTCATGTAAATGAAGATGCTACTAAGCAAAATTTAGAATTTACTATAATCTCGTTAAGTGTCATGCAAATAAAGATGCTACAAAGCAAAATGAGAATGCAATTATAACCATCTTAGGTGTCATGCAAATGAAAATGCTACTGAGCAAAATGAACATGCTTCTAAGTAATGTGGAAATGCTACTAAGCAATATGAGTGCTCCTATGCATTATGAAATATTAGTAAGCAATGATGATGTAGCAATGAGGTAGTAGTACTGATGTAGCAATGATGCAGTAATAATGATGTCACTAATTATCATGTTGTGGATGTAACTTTGATGATTTTAAATAAGATGTCCTCACTATATTTCTCCTTATTTTTCTTCTTTTGGGAGGTATTAAGTTCTTCAATAATAGTGATGATATACATGGTGTCTTTAGACAGGTAGAGCCTATACTAGTGTGTTTTTATGCAGTTTAATGTGTGTCTTATGCTTAAATGGAGGTTTGGTATCTAAGGAATGAGGGTGCAAAGTTTCAAAGTGTGTGTATCACTAGTTTAAAGCACATGAGGGGGTGGAAAAGTATGTAACCATGCCTGTAGGGGCGCATGGTCATGCATTGAGCATGTGATCACTCGCTAGGCATATGGACATGCGCATTCCCTCTCTTTGGTCTATATAGACTCGAGTTATGAGGTCTTCTTTGGTTATTTTTCAACTTTTCTTGATCCTTTTTAAGTTTCAGGCATTTTCAACTCTATTTTTGCTTCCGTAATTTTTCTTTTCTTTCAATAAGATGGAGTTTCCCAACATTCTTGAGAATCTTGAGGATATCCTTGATGATTTGGATGTTGAGGGTGACTTCATAAAGGTTATTGGAGTTAATACAAGGACTTCTACTATAGGGACTAGCACTAAAGGTCCGTTCAATACTTAGGGTCCTTAGTCGTCTAGTCTTTTTTTAGGAGATTTAATCCCCAAGGTATTTAGAGACTCATGTTTCGGTTCATCATCATCACCAGGTTTGTTGTCCTTTATCCTCTATTTCCTTTCCTAAAGTTATTTAACTGTTTATGCTGCTTTACTGTCTATTAGCTCTTACTGTACTTTTTGTGTTGTTCGATTGAGGTTATTGTAGCTTTTTTCCATAGCTCTATAGTGCTTGATATAACTATTTATTAATACTATGAGCGTTGATAGTTGATAACCCTTGTATTGTCTCTGTAATTGCCTATTAGCACTTGTCGTAATGTTCTCCTTGGCTTTTACTTTGTTATTTTTTATTCCTGTTAAATGACAGAGACGAAAATGTTTTAGTATTTAGTACATGCACAAATATTTGATAGCATGCCTATTATTTATAGCCTTGTAGGTTTATCACTACATTGTCTGGTAGTTTTAACTAAGCCAACACATATTATGAAGGTCTCCCGCCATGTGTGAAGCAAATGTTAGTGGAAAGGGCTTTGATAAAACTATTACTGCATCATCTTATGACTCATAGCAATCGAGTCCGGTTGCTATATATGCGTTGATTGGGCGATGAATGGATATGATGCACACTTTTCATTTGCCCATTAGAGATGTGACTATCACTTTTCTAGATTTTACCACAATCACAAGCTTGAGCTTTTCTAGGAGCCTGTTCCTTTCAGTGAGGAGGAGTGTTCTTTTCTAATGGTAAGGAAGTACCTCACTAAGGTGTTGCTTAGGGTGGTTGCCCCTGTAAAGTTTGGTTGCTCGTACCTCACTCACTACACTAAGTTTGTTTCCATTATATGGACAAAGTATGATGCTAATCTTGTTTAGTCAGAGCAGTTGGTCCGTTGCTTCCTATTCTACTTATTGAGTATTATTATCTTCCTGAATCCTTCAAGTATAAGTAGCCTATGATTGCTTCCTATTTTGAGGGACTTAGATAGCCGATTGAGATACAACTAGGGCACTATCGCCTTCACCCATATGTACTTAGGTCTGGACTAGCCTGTAGGGGTGGCTCGAGGATTTATGGATGCTTATTTATGCTGGATATAAGTAAGAATTTTTATGTACATATGTTCTTTTGTACTTTCTCCTTTGCTTGTTTTTCTAACCTTGTGAATTTTGAGTTGACATATTTGCGCTTATAAGTTTGGGGTTCTTCCTGGTTTGACAATTAAGCATCTTTCAGAGGATGGTTCTCCTCGTTATTCCTGCTAGATTAAAAAGACCACAAACTTGATCGAGGATTATGTAGAGGCTCAAGATTATATGAATAAGTTATCCCCTAGGTAGGTATGCTTGATTTTATTATATTGGTTGTTTCATTTCCTAAAGACTCTTTATTTATTTTTGCTCCTTAAGTAGGTCCCCCTTTACTGGTGAGGGATGAGATCACATTAGTTGATAGAGATGGTGACAACATGGCAGTTGATAAAGGGCGAGTGCTATTACTTGGTCTTGTTAGCAAAGTGTGGTATTTAGGTGAGTGAGTCCATTGTTGGTGGGATGGTCTATATATAAAGGGAGTCCCTATTCCCCCTCTTAGTGATATGTTTTAGAGTCATGAGCTCAGTGCAAAGGAGCTTGCTACTACTATGAGAGGATATCCTTCTAGGAGTCTCCTAAAGGGTGCAAACTCCCTTTATACTGATGAGTTGATTGCACAACTAGTTGATGCTATGGTCAGTGGCTTTGTTCCTCCACCTCCACCTCCACCTCCTTAGGCAGATGAGACTCATCCTTCAGATTCAAGGACTAGGGCATGACATGGATCATTAAGAGTTTCTTCTTTTGATTCGATGAGCTTTTATTCCTATTCTGTACGAGTATATAGTGAACTTTGTTAGTAATAAACTATAATTGATATGGTTATGAAGACTTATTTACAGCGATGAAGATCTCGTTGGAAAAGATTAGGATCCCACTTTGAGGAAGATGAGGGTACATTTTGTACTGAGGCAACTGCCCATACGAGCGATATGGCTTCCAGTAATACCAATCTTAGGGATTTAGCTTTTAGATCATCCTTGGTGTTGTCTAGGATGAATATCTTTCATGGAGGAGTTTATTTTGATTTACCCCATCCTGGCTATCCTTAGTGAGCTATTTTCCCTCCTAACACTACCTATGTTCATGCTTTATTTCACCTTTCTTTTGTTTATTTAACTTGATGTCTAGTGTTTAACTTATTTGCTTATTCTTTGTAGGTTCTTGTCTCTACTGCTTAGTACTAGTATACTATCGCAGGGAGTGCGTAGCAGCATTTTTTAGAGTTTACGAGCAATCAGAGGGCATGCCTTCTTTATTGTACCTATTTAATTATGCACATGTTTTATGTATGCGTGAATATATGACATACAATTTTTATGTAATATAGGTTGAACAAATCCTTACTAGTTATAAGTAGGAGCAAGAGTGCATAGCTTATCGTGACCAAATTGGCAAGTTGGAATCATAACTAGCATCTTTGTGATGGATGACGAGGAGCTTGGATCGGATGGTGGGGATGCTTGAGCAAGATTGATGTTTGCTCTTGATGGCAGCCATGAATAATGTAGTTGTTTTAGGAGCTAGGTGTAGGGCTTTTTGGCTTATGGTTGCTTTATTGTACTATTTTCCTGAGGTTACAAACTCTGGGTGTTGTACTTGGGCATCAGTCCTGTATATGTTGTATGATACATATAATAATGATTGTAGTGTTTATGCTTCTTACTGTATGTCTGTCATTATTGATGATGTTTGTCATTGCTATTGTTTACCTCTTTTACTTTTGCTTTTTTCCCTAAGGTGTCTCCTTTCGAGCTTTTGGCACTTAGCTAGGTTTTCTTTTTTCTTCCCTCTTTTTTTTTGGGCATTTCCTTTCAGAGCTCTTTGCACCTAGCTGGTTTTTTTTAGGCTTCTATGACAGCGGCTAATCTTGAGGAAAGAGTTCAAAGAAGATGGTAAGAATAATGATCATGTAATAAAAGAAAATGTAGAGCATGCTTGATGGAATTCATGCCGAAATAAATGTAATGCACTTTTCAAAGTCATTTTGCATGAATTGGAAATCATTCTCATTCCATTGAAATCATTTAAGAAAATCACTGGTGTATTCTTACAAATTTTGAATTTAAGGTTACCCTTGTCCTTAAATAGCCTTCTCATGTTTTCTAGTTCAGGTTTTTTTATGCTCTAGACATAGTACTTTTTTAAGCGATATGTATTAACAGGTTTAGAGAATTCATTGCCTTTAAAATCCATCAGCCTGACTGCTCCTTTTGATAAGACATGTTTGACCAAGTACGAGCCTTCCCAACTTGGTATGAGTTTCCATATAGGGTTTGAAGCATTATGCTTTGCTAGCTATAAAACCCAGTCTCCTACTTTCACACTCTTGTGTTTCACTTTTCTATTAAAGTTTTTAGCTAGCCAAGCCTAATACAACTGTGTGTGGTATAAAGCTTTAAGTCTTTGACTATCTAAGATAATGAGGTTATCATGCTTCTATTAAGCTCATTGTACTTCTAGTAATTCAAATTCAATTGCTAACCATAGAGACTTGATTTCTATTTCAATTAGGAGCACTACTTTTGACATACACTAGTAAGAAAGGAGTTGCTCCAGTTGAAGTTTTGATTGTTGTTAAGTACCCCCATAAGGCATATGGCAATTTGTCTACCCAGTCTCAGTCATTTTTAACAAAATCTTCTTGATGTTCTTATTTATAACTTTGACGGTCCCATTTTCTTATGGTCGGCAAGGAGAAGATTTGTGATGTTCCACCTTATAGCTCCTCAGTAGTTCTCTAATTTCCTCTTGGAATTGGACATTGTTGTCAAAGATGATGTGATGGGGAATCCTATATCGACATAACAAATTTTTTTTATGAACTTAGCACTTGTTTTGCTCCTATCCTTATGAATGATTATGCTTCAACCCACTTTGTGAAGTAATCTACTACCACTAAGATGAACCTATGTCCATTCGAGGCTATTGGGTGGATTTCCCTAATTATCTCTAATCCTCATGCTAAAAAGGGCCATGGAGAAGAGATGTAGTGTAATTCTATTGGGGGAAGCTGACTGACATCCCCATGAATTTGACATTTATGGCATTCACTTACAAATTTGATACAGTCTTCCATTATCATCATCTAGAAGAATCCTTGTCTTATGAGCCTTTTAGCTAGGATTGCTCCATTCATGTGCGGAGTGCAAATACCTTTGTGTACTTCTTCCATTCCTTTGAAAGCCTTGGTTTCATCTAGACATTAGAGTTGTAACCCATTTGAAGTTCTTTTGTATAATGCACCCTAGTGCGATATGAATTTTAATACCAATCATTGGATGACTGCCTTATCTTTTTCAATTTCCTGATCAGGATATACTCATTCTTTCATATATCTTTGGTTGTCATAAAATTAGGGGTTTTCAGTTATTTCCATCTTTGTTATTCTATAGTTCTTATGACAAGGTTGTCTTACTCTAAATATGATTAAGGCTTAATAGGAATTTTGGATGGTCCTTCCCACACCGATGCTAAGGAAGAAAGTGCATCTGTCATTTGATTATGGTTTCTAGAAAGATGGATGAATTTGCATTTTTAAAAGAATATGGTAAGCAATTTTAAGTGATCTAGGTAAGGTTTTAAGTGTTGCTCCTTCAACTTCCATTCTTGTGGCATAATCAATTATTACCATGAAATCCCCAAAGATTTCAAATTCTGTAACTTCCAGGGCTATCAATGCTTTTATTCTAAGTGTGCACGCCTCATATTCTACTTTATTATTTGCAACACTTAATTATAGCTTCCTGGCAATCAATATTACTTTACCTTCTAGGGATTTTAGTATGATCTCGACTCCTGTGCCGAACTAGTTAGTTGCTCCATCAAAATACATTTGCCACCCTTGAATCTGAATGGTTGAATTGAGGTCATCTGAAAAGTCTAGTTGGATTTCTTCTGAGTTTAGAATTGGATTGAGAGCTAGAAATTTAATCACTACTCTTCCCTTTACTTCTTTCTTAAACAGATGTTGCACATCAAATTTTGTCAATAACACAAGCCACTTGGCAAGTCTTCCCACCAGAGAGAGAGCTTTATAAATGTATTTCATTAGATCTATTTTAGACATAGCTTGAATTCTATAGGACTGAAAGTAATGTCTAAGTTTCTTCATTACCTATACCATTGTCAGGCATATCTGTTTGACTTGACTGTACTTTTCCTCATATGGTAACATCATCTTACTTAAGTAGTAAATTGCATGTTCAGCTTTCATTTCTCCCTCTTAGGCTAACATTACACCAATTGTGTTTCCTTCAATGCCAAATATAGGGTTAAAGGTATCCCTAGTTTAGGTGGTTTTAGGATTGGCAAGTTGGTCAGGTAGTTTATGATCTTGTCAAATGCTAACTGACATTGTTTGTTCTACTCAACTAGCTGATCTTTTCTAAGTAGCTTGAAGATCACTTCATATACTGTTATCAACTAAACGATGAATCTACTAGTGAATTGGGGTTTCCCTAGAAACCTTCTAATTTCTTTTTCTATTTTTAGCACTAGCATTTCTCTAACTACTTTTACTTTGTCGGGATCTATTTCAATTCCATTTTGACTAACAACATACCTTAACATTTTTCCTGAAGTGACCCTGAATATGCATTTCTTCAAATTAAGACTGAGACTGTACTTTTTTATTCTTTTAAGGAACTTTTTAAGATCGAATGGGTGTTCTTCCCTAGTTTTTAACTTGACCATATGTCATCGATGTACACTTCCACTTTTTTTATGTATCATGTCATAGAACAATATAGTTGCCATTCTCTGGTAAATTGCTTCTGCATTCTTTAAACTGAAAGGCATTACCCTATAGCAATAAGTGCCCCATTATGTTATGACAGTTTTCTTTTCTTTATCGATAACGGCCATTAGGATCTAATTATACCTAGAGAATCCATCCATGAAGGAGTACATTGCACATGTAGTAGCGCTGTCAACCAATATGTCCATATGAGGTAGTAGGAAATTATCTTTTCAGCATGCCTTGTTCAAATCTCTATAGTCAACACTGATTCTAACTCTTCCGTCATCCTTTGGTACTAGCACCACATTCACTAACTATTATAGATAGTCTACTACCTTTAGGAATTTTTCTTTAATATACTTTTTGATGTCTCCTTTCACTAATTAGGCCCATTCTGGTCTAAGTCTTCTCAAATTCTATTTTATCAGTTTGCACCCATCCTTGGTAGGAATGAAGTATTGAGCAATATCCTTGTCAATACCGGGCATGTCGTTGTACATCCAGGCAAATACTTTTGAATATTTTATTAATATTTTTTCATTTTCTCTCCTCTCTTCAAGGGTAACATCTTTCAAAATATGTAGAATACGTGGTTCAATTTCTATTCTAATGTTAATTGATTCAGTGAATGGAATAAATTTCAAATATGTTAATGTTTTTATCAATGCAATGCACATATAAACATCAGAAAAGACATCAAACAAGTAAGCAAAATTTGATTTCATTACATTAACTTTAAATTTCATTACATCATTAGTCTTAAATAAAGAAAGAGTATAGAAATCATCATCATTAGTGTCTTTAAACAGGTCGTCGTCAATGCTTGATTCAAGGATGGTAGCAGCTTGAGCATAATTAAGAATCTCATTCTCATATTCTAGCTCCAAATTTTTTATCAACTAATTGATGTCATTTTCAATGACTATATCTAGTACGTGCTTCACTTTGAGGGTGTCATTGAAGATCTTGAATCTTGGTTTCTCGATTTTATTGCTTACCCACTTCTCAGCTTTTTCTTGGTAGACTTAGGTTGAGCTTTCAGCCATAAAAGAGATTGACTTCTTAGTCCTAGTGTCTTTTTCAGGATCATACCTTAGACCATGTGTATTGGTCTGTCCTCAAAAGTCATGGAATTTTGTGACCCCAATGTACCTTCCTTCTAATCTCGTTATAGGTTGATATTGCATCTTCTTCATTATGACAATGACTTTAAGATCGACATGACTATCACTGATTATGAAAACTTGAAATCTTGGTGGGACCACATTCAGGCAAGCAATAATATTATTTATTTTAGCAATGATGGTAATAACTTTTCCATTCAATGGGAACTTAATCTTTTAATTCACAGTCCCAGATAATGGCTTGTGCTTAGGTTTTCTTAAGCTATTTAAGGACAACATCTTCCTTTTTGACTAAAGCTTCATTACTTGACACTTCTTTTCCATTAGGGGGATCCTTTTCTTTCTTAAGAGGTTGATACATCCACCTACTGTAAGTTACATAATTGACTGCTAGTAGGGGCTTCTTAGTTGCTTGCTTATTTACTTTTATACTACTATTTTGGTCCCAGACAATGATTTTAGGATCATCATCCCTTATATCCTTTTTTATTTCTTCATTAAAGTTATACCATATATTGATCCCCATGACCTACAAGCTCTGAAGTTGAACTATACTGACTATCTCATCTTCATTGTCAAATTCTTCTCCCTATCCTAGGGTTACTATATTTTCTAAGTGAATGTGAGTAGTAAGAGGTGTTGTGTACCTGATCTTGTAATTAATTTTCTAGATGGTTGGCCTAGTAAATCCCATATTTTATGTTCATTATTGAGATTTTTACCTGTGTCTACTTCTTATGAGTATAGGTAATCAATCACTTCATTGTTCATAGGGAGAGCTATATCCTCAATTCTTTTTCATATCATTAAGTGAGGAAGGAACTTTCAGAGCATCAGAATGTATTCAAAGTAGAAGGACATTGTTCTTCTTCACTAGAATCATAAAGGTTCAAGAATGAGGCTCCAGAACTCATCTTCTAAGATCATTAGGAGTTCTCTTTCTTCTTTTTTTATGGAGCTTATCTTAGGTGTCTTAGATGGTTTGGATTGGATGTTAAAAAAGGGCTTCTAGTAAATTAGAGGAGATCATGTTGATAGTTGGTAAAGGCACATTTCAATATTTTAGAGGATGATTGGTCTTGATACTAGATAATTTTTTTAGGTCATCAATTTTTCCAAAGTCAATGAGGTCTTAGATTTCATTCTTAAGGGTCATACATGCATCAGTGGTGTGACTAGGCATTTGGTCAAAGTGGCAAAATAAGTTTTGGTCAATCTGAGGGGGTAATGGATTTGGAAGAGGCTTGGGTTCTTGAGGCTGCAAAAGGTTCTTTTGTTGAAGTCTCTGGAATACTTTAGATAGTGGGAGGTTAAAGTTTAAAAACTTTCTTGGTGGTTTGATGGCATCAATTAATGATGGGTTGTGAATGTCAAGTTGGATTATGTTAATTTCTACAGCTCAAGTGAAGGTGTTTGATTAGGTATTTTGGCAAAAAGTGTTTTTGGTTTGCTAAGGTTCTTCATCTTTAATTCTAATCCTAGCTTGATGGAGAGCTCTAAAGTTAGGGTAGTGAGCAAAGATCATTTGATTTCTGAAGTGCAGTAATTCTCCTTTGATTATCAGCTTTATTTCTTCATCTTTAGGAAGTCGGTTCCTAATTTTGACTACCTTACCCCACCATCTTTCGATATAATAAAAGCAGGCTTTACCAAGTTTCTATCTCAAGGTCTCAAGATCCCCGCGAGTGATGTCTAGTTGAGTGTTGTATTCATACTACTCAATGAACTTATGAGTTAGCAATAGCCAGTCACTTTTAATTTCATCTTCAAGGTCAAAAAACCATTCTCTTGGTCTTCTTTTAGTAATGTTAACAAGAATTGAACAATCTGTTATTCTATAAGTTTTGTAGCAGCCATGAAGGTAATGTATTTCCTTATATGGACCTTTAGATCCCTAGTTCCATTGCACTTAGTGAAGTTTGGCGGTTTAAAATCATCTGGGAGTGGTTCATCTTTGAACAATGCTAAGTTAGTAAAGCTTTTAGAGCCATGAGTCCCCTTATATTTAAAGGTAAATTCCAACTAAGCCATTATATTAGCCAACAATTTAACCTCCCCTATCAGTTCAGGTTTGGTCATGTTAGCAATTTTTGTAACTTTTGGTGCATTTTTCAGATCCTGGTGTTAATCGTTATCATCGTCAGCATGAACCGGAGTATGAGGAATTCCCTCTGCCTTATCTACCTTCGGGTGAACAAATGCAGAGGCTTATTTAATGGTGTGTTATTCCTATCTTAGGCATTTTTAGCCTTGATTTGGGCTTGGAGGATTTCAGTTATGGTACCATCAGTGAGCAATTTTTGGATCCCGTCTTTTAGTCTGTCTTTGAATTATTAATAGGAAGTATCTTCTTGGTCACTCATGTTTGAGTGTTTTATTCCCCCATATTTATTAGGGTTAGCTAAATTGATGATGTATGACATGTTCCTATAAAAGAAAAGGGTGAGCATATATGCATGGGGTGGATCCAAAATCCTATGATGAAAGATGAGCATTATTGTAAGAAATAGTAGTTAGTATATGTTATCTACATGTATGTTATGTATGCATGATTAGTTTTGAAAGTTAGTTAGTATTTCCTACACGATGAACAAACCAATCATAGGCAAGCTCTTACTTCTAACCTTATTTCTCTATGAGGTCATTCATTCTCTTTCCTAAGCGAGTTTTGAACCTATAGTCATCAGGGGACTATGGTTCTACTCTCGGAACTAGGCTATCTTAATTTATTTTAATTAGAACCAAAAGATAAATTGAGGAATGATACTCAATTTTACTTAAGGTAATCATATAATGTCAATGTGAGGGTCAAATATTAGGCCTCAAATGATATCCAAAGCCTGGATGCCCTCGTATGCATAGGGCCAAAGTCAATTAAAAGGGGTTAGAGTCTTTGCCTCCATATCGATATTCAATATGTTTACCAGAAGTTATGAAAGTATCGTTTGATAGTTTACAGTTTAATTCTATCAACGTAAAGGTCCACAATCTAGTTGAATTCCTAACCCATTCATTTGATCTGATAAGAATAAATGGACAACGTCTCATAGGTTCTATAATTGAGAGATGTCATTTTTTGCTAGTTAACATCGACTATTCAAGATGAGGTACATGATTTTATCATTCCTCATGCTTCAAGCTCATGCGAAGTAAATAAAAATCATGTGGATTTAAGCATGAACATTCTACAAAAATTAAAATTACAACGTTGTTCAATGATAGACACTAGGGGAGTGATGTCATTTGTAAATATCAGGTCAAACAGACGTTATTAGGATAGGGATAGCATGCAAAGCCTAGTGGAATCCTAGTGGAAGTCATTACTAGTTTATCTACATAGGCTAAGTGTGGACACTGTTAGTTTGACCGGCCCGCAATGAAAGCCCAATGATGAGAAAGTTTGAGTTTTGAATGCAAGGGGAGCCCAAGAATTCTCTACAATTGACTCTAAAAGCCCATAAAAACCATATCCAAGCCCAAAATAAGAGCCAAAGCCCAAGCCCATCACCTTTTGACCTAAGGGCCCTGACCTGGCCTCGGTGAAAAGGCGATTGCCTCAACGAAGAGGCATCGCCTCTTTACCCCAGGCATCGAAGAGGCGATGCCTCCTCACACCCACTCTCTACAGCATTAAATGCCATTAATACCAGTGGGTGGAAGTCCACCTGCTGAGATTTGGTCATTTTTTGATGTAAAAGAAAAGGGAAAAAGGCAGGAAAGAACCTAGGGAATGAAAAAATGTAATAACGAGAGGGTGAGGATGGGTTTTTGGGAATTGGAAAAAGGAGAAAATAAGAGAGACTTTAAAAGGGGAATGTGAAAAAAAGTTAGAGAGGTTGGCTAATGGTTAAAGAGAAAAAGGCCTAAAAGAAAAAAAATAAAGGGAAGAGAAAAGAAAAAGAAAAGAAAGAAATAAAAAAGAAGGGAGGAGACTTTGAGGATTAAGGGACTTGATTCTTAAGAAGAAGAGGGAACCTCCTTGCATTCAAGGCCACCCTAAGGGCTCATTTAGGAGCATCAACTTATCCAAGACAGTGAGTCTCCTCATTTTTAAGTTTTAAATTCTTTACCTTCATTATAAGCCTTAATTGGATGCTCTTTGTGTGTTTTCTTGAATCATATTACTTATTTTAAGTTATAAAGAAGCATCGTTGCATGAGATATCGAATATTGATTGTTGGTACTTGTATATTTGTGTCTGTTTCTTATTCATGTGCTTGATCATCGCGTTTCTTAGGATTTAAGAAATGTAGAGTGTTCCTGCCTTTGTTGAAGAGGTGACGTCTCTTCATAGAGGTGACGTCTCTTCATAGAGGTGTCACCCCTTCACAAAGAGGCGACAGAGGCATCGCCTCTTAATCAGGAGGTGACGCCTCTTTAAAGAGTCATCGCTGCTTTGACAGGACTCTACCTTTTATGCCTTAATTTTTAACTAGTATTTTGCATGTTTAACTTGATTTTCGTGTTTAATTTATTATATTTCTTGAAAATATGCATGATTCCTATGTTGATTGATATTTTTCCCATGTTATTTCCCTTTTGTGATACTTACTGGACTATTTCATGAGTTTATTATCATTTTTTATGCATACTATTTATTGATGATTTGTAAATATTATTATTGTTGTTGTATGGAATTAACTTGTATGTGTTGCAGGAATTATCTGGTAATTTTTAATCACTAGATGTTTACTTTGTTTATTTTTTTTAGAATATTAATTTGTCTAATTAATTAGTTTATTTTTGGTTTATGTATGGTTTATTTTTAGTATTTTTATGCTTATTTACACCAAAAAGTTGTATCCTTAATCCCTCTCCCCTTTTTATTTGGAATTAATGGTTGTAAATTATTTTTATTTATTTTATTTATTTATTTGTGATTGATTGTCAGGGATATAAGCCCAAAATGGGACTAATATGCAAACTTAGAATAAAATATAAAATTGGAAACCAATCATGATTTGCATGTCAATAAGGAAATAAATTAATAATCAAAGGTAATAAAATACAAAACACACACGGAGGCCAATCGCAAAGTTGGGTGGGCATTCCAAAAGCCTATACCCAATTTCTAAACCTGATCTCTGATGACGGCTTCTGGGAACCTCTGTAGAATCCAGTTATTGTATAGTGTGTCCCGGCTTTCATCCGAGTGGTGATTCCATCTCCATTTTAGGCCCAAGCCCACTATGTATTTCCTAGTGAGCCTCGAGCTCACACAATGCCATGGTCTCTAACACTTGGGCACACGACCAAAACCGCTACCTACACTAAGTTAAGGTGAAAGGCTAAAGGTTCCTTTAGCAAGAATGCTCCTATATGACTAGGGTTATGAACTCCCATCAGCGAGTCTAGCATTATTTTGATAACTTAGGTCACCCCCCCTTTAGGACTTAGGTTACAGACTCTAGTTAGATGAGCCCAGTGATACAAAGAGTAAAGGTTAAATATGATAAATATAAATCGGTCACCCCATGCTAGAGTGGAATTATAGTGGATCACTTTTCATCATTGTTAGTTGAGTAAGACCAGTAGTGAATGTGTGATGTATAGTGCAAATGTTGTGGTAAGGGGCTGTATACAATTAAGTATTGCATAATGAGAAATAATCATTTTCGAGTTGATCTCTCTCACTTAAAAGTCCTCAGTGGAGTCGCCATTATAAGCAACCTTCCATTTTTTATCATTTTAATCTTATGTTTTACTTTCAAGGGACATGGAAACTTTACCAAATAGGGATGAATGATTGGTCTCATTAGGAACAAAATGCCTTTTGATTTTGTGGAGTTTAAAAATCAGGAAAAGAAAGGGGTAACATGAAGTCATTAAACAAATATTGCCCTCAATAGAGATTTTTGGGTTCAGGGGATCGCATTTAATTTATGGCTATTTCTCATTATACGATATTCAATGTATAGCGACCACAACACCCTAGTTTCAGAAATGACAGTTTATTTGGCATTCACACGACACATCAAATAATGAAAGATAATGAAGCTGAAATATCATTATTACATTGCTTTCCTAACAAAATACATATAAAAGGAAAAGGGATTGTCGAAATATAAATCTAGCTTAGATATAATGAACCTGTAAGGGTAACATAACTATGCACGTAGCTTGCTCAATTATGCAAATAACGGAATAAGCAATGAACAGTCAATCACTTGAAAGAATAAGCAGAATGTACATAATCATGCATGTTTGCTATAATTTTTATGCTATGATGATATATGGTAATGATATAAGGGATGCATAATGACATCATTAGACCAAGAACATGAAGACCCTAGTTTAGAACATGAACTTTACACGCTATTCATATGTACAGTGTGATATCACATTTTAAAACTAAAGGATGCAAAATAATGATATAAAATGAGCAAAACAAAGCATAGATTATTCATAAAGCATGAAATTGCCAATCTCATCACACAAGCACAATAAATTTCATAAATTCTGATGATAATAAAGTAAAATGTAGTGAGATAAAATAAATATGCTAAGTGGTCCTTAGATTCTACTGAGCTTGTGTGAGTTTGAAGCTTTAACTTCAATGGATTATCAAGCTTTCGTAGAGAGGTTTAAAATGACGTGTGGAATGATGCAAATTCATATACCTTGGAAGTGTGCTTTGATAAAGTTAAGGCTAGGTTTGGTGGAAAGGAGGTCTAATAATCTAAGAAAAATGTAGTGGGAGAGCTAAAAGTATATGAAAATGGGTTTTCAAAGCCTTCGAATGGATAAATTTTTTGAGTGTGCATGTGTTTTTTTGTTGCCCCCCTGTAAGCACCCAATTTCGGGATGCAATTGTGCACAATTACAATGTAAGCCCCTATGATAAAATTCATTCAAAAATTGAACTTAGTTTTTGATTTTCTGGACTTTAGGGACTAAATTGCAACATTTTTTAGGATTTGATTGCAAATAAGTCAATTTTTCAGGGGTCTTTTGGTAATTAAAAGTAATTGGAAATCAAAATTATGGATTTCCGATCAGAAATCCACAATTCTAATCAAAAATCTAGATTTTTGATTGGAAATCCAATTTTCTAATCAGCATTGCACAATGCCGACGCGTAAAAGTCCCATTTTTTTCAATTTTTCGCGTATTTTTTCTTATTTTTATCAATTTTTTCAGTGTTTTGATTGGTTAAAAATTAAATTTTTATTATTAGTTTTATCTGAAAAGATTTTGACGCATTCAAAACACGTAACTTTCAAAGATTAAAACCTTATCTTATCAGTCTATTTTAAGAGATGAGTCTGTTCCTCCAAAGGAGGAAGCCAGTACGCATAGACTCTGCATTTAAAAGCAGAGCCTGCATGCGTGCGAGAAAGGACCTTTTTTGGAGAAAATTTTTAGAGACTCACAGTCCAAAATCAAAAAGCTCAAAAAGCTAAACCCTAAACTCAAAAAGCTCCTGAGAACACCCTTTCCAGTCCAAAATCAATAGCCATTCAATTTCAACGGTGATAATCCAATCTGAGGGGTTAAAAAGGGCATTTTCATAGCATTAGTGTTCTTTTTCTATTCTTTTTCTATTTCATTTCTTTTCTATTATTTTCTCTTTATGATTTTTTTATTTTTGTTATTGTTTTGATTATTCAACTTCTCTACTAATCTAATTACTTTTGTGTTTTTTTTGTTTTGATGTCCACATATGGATTGAGGAGGATATTGCTTGTGTTTAAACTGAATAGAATGTCCATGGAATGCCATGGAATAACCTGTATTATTTCCCAGTAGAATTTAGGGTTTTATCTTTTTTTATTTTGGTGTTCTATGTTTTTTTATGGATGTATAATTGTTTAATTTTATATTTTGTACGTAGTTTGTAATAGCCCCAGTAGTGGGAATAGTAAAAGATTTAATTTTTTGCACTTTAAAATTAATTAGTAAAACTAGGTTCACTGGGTAAAATTAATTAAAATTAATGATGGCCTTAGTTAATTAGGGTTTTTATGTAATTAAATTAGGTTTTTTTAGAAATCATATGTGAATGTATTTTGATTTGATTTTGTGATGTTTTTATGCTTTTTTATGTTTTTGGGCCCCAAGCCCATGTTTAGGTCTAACCCACTTAATAAATAGGCTTAAAAATGGTTTAGGAATTTAAATAATTAAAATCAATTTAGGCCAATTAAATTAATTAGATTTTAGGCTCACTTAGTTAAATAAAACTTATTTAGACTTAGGTCAGCCCACCTAAATTCATTTCTTTTAAAATAAATAGACATAGGCCCGTATTTCACTTAAAATAAAACCAAGTTAGACTTAGGCCCACTAATTTAACTTTCCTTTAAAATTGAATAGACTTAAGCCCATTCCTTAGATAAACTAAAACTAATAGATCTAGGCTTACTAATTAATAAAAAATGTAGGCCCACCTTTAGTCCATTTCTCACTTGTAAATAAAATGTAAATCTAGCTAACTTTTTAATAAAATTAACATAGTTTACACTTACGGACAACGCGATCTTAAGTGCATTTTTTATGTGTATTTTATTGACTAGATGCCTAGGATTAGATGGATGTCAAATAGGGTTTAATAAAATTACATATAATTAGAGGATGAAATAATCATTTATAAAATTATTCTAAATGAACACGAGACTAAGAGAAGTTAGTATTCCATATCCAGAATCTCCTGGTTCTGATACTAGCTTTCTTTTACATAATCGAGTACCACCTTTTTGATTTGTCCCAATTATTACCCTAGGTGGCAACCCCTTATCTCCATGCCATGTCTTGTGATAGTGGTTAGTGTGTTCTCTAAGGCCCTGAGCCTACACAGTGTTGCGATTGCTAAAATTATGGACGCGTGCTAAACCCCGCCGTCTACACCCCCCCTTAAAATGGGGTGTGGAGACCTTTATTTATAGGGAAGAATTATGCCTAAGGGTGTATGGATGCATGGTCACACGCATGCTCCCAAAACAGAGCATACAGCCATGCAAAGTATGCGTGACTGTGAGCTTAGTGTGTGGTTGCGCGCATGAGATTTGAGGTTTTTTGGGCTATTCTGAGTTTGGTTTCTATGGTTTTTAGGTCTTTCGGATATGTTTTTTCTGATTTGGCCTTAATTTTAGCATGTGACACCCAAAGATGTTTGTGGCTATGTGCACACTTTTAAATAATACGCACTAATCCTCGGATTATTTTGTGCCATTTTAGGACCAATTCTAAGGGTTTTTGAGCCTTCTGAATGTGTTTTTGAAGTATGTTTTGTCAAAATTAATTTCCATTTTTTCATAAAGTTAGGTCCTAATATGATGAAATGAACACCAGCGTAACAAGTTGCGCATTCCAAGAGAAGATTGCTCATAATAAGCCTCTTATTATTTTGATAATTGGTATTTCATAAGATTGGAGTATAAATTAATGGCTTGGTAATCAATTTTGCACACTGATGGAATCGGTTAAGGTTTTAGGGTTGCACACTTTAGAGGTGTTATGAACGAGCAGACTGTAGTCATATTTGAAGATTCGTTTCATCTTTAGACCTTTTTAGGGATAATTAAATTTAAGGTATTACAATCACACAGGCAAAGTTTAGTTTCAAGTGAAGGATCCAAGTTTGCTTAGTCCTTAACTAGATAATTTCTCGGGTGATATAGAGTGGAAACTCCTATTTCTCCTGGCTGGGTAACGAGTTATAAGTGCACTTATTTCATCACTAAGCTCTTCCAGTATTCCCCTCACATTCCCTTCATTTTCCCATAATAAGAAAAAAGGGTTCGTGATCCAAATAGTGCTGAGTTAGATCTGTTGGCATCAATAAGGTGACCAAGTATATTCAAAATAATATAGGTCAATTTTTGTAGGCTATAAAAGAAATTAGTAATCAAACTCTGAGACTATCATACAAGGATGTGCCACCTCCCCTATTTCAAAGGGAGAGAAACCTTATTAATGCGGATGAGGCAATTATTGTGGATGGACCACCTTTGACTGAGGATTAGGTTAGGGCTTATAAAGCATAGAAAACACAGTCTAAGCCTAAGGCTCTAATTGTAGCTAACACTATCAAAGAAGAAAAGAGGGATATGATGGAGAAATAGGCTAAAATTGCTAAACAACTTCATAAACTTCAAACTCAAACTAAATAATCTTTTTTCTACTTTTAACATTGATGAACATTGTGCTTTTAGTAATCTTAACTTGCCACCTAAGTTTAAGATGCCAAAATTGAGAAAGTTTTCTAGGATTGAAGATCCAAAACTTCATTTGTAGTAGTTTAAGGCTATAATGTCTATAATTTTGGGATTGATAGATAATCTAATTAGGGGATTTTTTTAAGTGTCTTTACATTAATCAACTTTGACTTTGTATCTTTGACTTGATAATATGGTAAAAGAAGATTGGAAAGAAGTAGTAAATTAGTTCCTCAAGTAGCATTTTCACATCATTTAGATTTATGTGACTTTATCAGATCATTAGAGTGTGACTCAAAAGGGCCAATGAATCTTTTATTGATTATATCATAAGGTTTAGAGAAAAAACTACTTATATGAGAAATTATTCAAATAAAGTGGATCAAGTTGGAATTGCATAGGAAAATATGCAAGATAGTGTTTGCCAAGAGATTAAGGTAATGAGTATAAGCTCTTTCTCTAATTTATGCTTCAAAATTCAAGCTGAGAGAATTGCTCGACTTAAGAAACCCATCCAAGTTCAAAAGAGGGGTACTTAGTCTTCTTATATTCCAAAAGCTATTGCTACCATACCCTCTTTTATGATAACAAATATAAGACCCCTAAGACAGTTTTATAGGTTCACTGTGCCACTTTCTAAGGTGTTTGAAATGTTATGTAAGAGTGGAATCCTAAAGCTAATGGAACCAATGCTACTACCAAACCAGCTTCCATTAACACATAACGTTGAAGAGTTTTACAAGTATTATCAAGAAATAGGTCATAATATTGACAATTATCTTAAGCTTAAGCATACCATTCAGAATCTTGTTGATCAAAGAAAGATTCCAAACCTGAAACATTCGCCTAATTATCAAGAAAAGAAAGTGATAATTTTAGACGATGGGGTTTAGCACGTGTCCAAGATATTAGTAGCTGTGACACTATCTGAGCTCAGGTCTCTAGAGAACACACTACTATATCACAAAGGCATAGTGTTAAGATGAGGAGTAGCTAGGACAAATTGAAAGTGGTGGCACTCGATTCTCTAAAAGAAAGCTAGCACCATAATCAGAAAATTTTAGGAATGAAATACTAACTTCTTTTAGTTTTATGTTCATTTAGAATTACTTTATTAATTACTAAGTTATTCCCTATTTAGATACACTTTCATTTAAACCCTAATTTAGCATACATCTAACTCTAAGACAACTAATAATGAAAGAGCACACAAACAATGCATTCATATATATCGCAACATCCCTAGGTTATTCTAATCTACATTAATTTTAGTTGAAGTTAACTAATTTTACATGTTTTATTTACAAATGAAATGGAAACTAAAGGTGGATCTATATTTTAATTAGATTAGTGAGCTTAAGTCTATTTATTTTAATTCTAAAAATAAAGGGCCTATGTTTACTAATTTTAAGAAATAAATATAAATAAATTAGTGGGCTTATTTCAACTTAATTTTAAATTAAATTATCTTATCCTAAATCTATTTGTTTTTAAAAAAAATGTTTTAATGGGCTAAGCTAAGTATAAATAAATTTTAATTAATCTAAAGTGGGCTTAAATCTAATTTAATCCTAATAGGATTAAATTAATTTTAAATTTAATTATAATTAAATCCAATTTTAAAAGCCTATTAATTAATGAGTTAGAACCTAAACGTGGGATTAGGGCTCAAAACGCACAAAAATAAACAAACATGCCCAAATAATAAAATAAAACAAATAATGAATCAAAAATATACATTCAATGATTTTTAACTCTAATTTTAATTACATGCAACCTAAATTAATTTTACCAAATTAACGAATTAATTTTAATATAGAAAAGTAAATATTCACTACTCCCACTATCGGGATTATTACAACCTACTTATAATAAAATTAAAACTAATTAAATACACAACCCAATAAACCAAATACATAAACACAGAATAATAAAAAAAAGAACCTAAAAATCTACGTGAAAATCATAATAAGATTAAATCCATGGAATTCCATGGATCTTCAAGGGTATTTTGTTCATTCAATCACATCTCCATGGCTCAAAGCATTCCCATCATCATCATAACCAACATAAAAAATGATTAGAATAAAAAACAAAGAATAAAGAAAAAGAAATAATAAAAAGATGAATAGAAATAAATAAAAAAAATAAGAAAATGGATGAGGTTTGCTGCAACACAATATTGAATTGCTCCTTAGAGTCTAATTGATTCACCGTTTGAATAGGTCTGCAACTTGAATTATTGACTGTGTTCTTTAAAAAACCTAAGAACAACATATAAAAAAAATTATTTTTTACTCAAAAGCTCTCTGCACTCTCTCTTCTTTTCTATGTAATTTTTTCAATAGTCTCTTTTTTTTTTCTAAAGCAATGTTCTACTTTAAGAAAAATGAACTCCTACTCCTAATAAATAATAATTTTTTAAAAAATTTTGATAATGTAATCCAAATCCAAAAAAAACACGTAAAACAAGATAATTGTATTTATCAAAATTTATTTATTATTATTTTTTAACCAATCAAAAATTAAATAAATGTATTTCTTAAAAATAAATAAAAACTCCACTGATTGGAATAGTACAATTCCGATTGGAATTACATAATTTTGATCAACAATCTTTTTTTTTAACATTTAATTACAAAAAGAACCCTAAAAAGAATTAAAACTTTTTTAATTAGGTCCTTAAAGAAAACATTATAATTAGGTCCTAAAAAGTTACAATTAAGCCTTGAGATTCAAAAAATCAATATCCATAGACCTATTTGTAACAAATTTTAATCATTGGAGCCTTCTATCGCATCCACACTCGACCATCCCAAAATTGGGTGATTACAATAATGATTGAGAAAGGGGTAGTAGGTTAAGAAGACTTAATGAAGTGGTTTGATAGAATTAGTAATCAAAAGAGGGCTAGAGAAGGGGATGATTATTAGAATTTAGAACCACCAAGTCTAGAATTTGATTATGCAGTCTTATATGCTCCACTTAAGACTCAAGTCCCTTTTGAAGAAATAGTTCCACCAGATTGGCTCTTTTAGGAATAACCAAATGAATAAGAATTTTTGGATACTTTGGGTTAACCCTTTGGGAATTATGACTTCATAATGAAATACACTAAGCTACCTTCTATAGATATTCTATTTGAATCAATCATTTTGAGAGGTTTGAGTGCTAAATTTGATGACATAGAGGAGATTAACTATTATGCTAATTATTAGGTGATAAGATCTTTTGGGTATAATAAATCTCTTATGATATACCTTAAACTTTTTAGGAATTTTTGGATGGATAAGAATCTAGTAATGATCTACATTTGGATTTTACTGATTCATAGGAACTTTCAAGTGCTTATGAGGTTCGTGTAAATCATGTCACAAGAAGTGGAAAGTTTTATCCCGGTGCCTAGATTCCATAAAAAGAGGGGCTTTTTGATAAAGGGAAATAAAAAGACATTGAGGTTAAGGATGAGATGCGATTCTAAAGCAACTAAAGCAAACTAAGGTAAATGCAAGTGTTTAGAATCTTTTAGTTGCATCAAAGAAACATAAGGATGTTATGTATGAAGCTTTAGGAAGTTTAAAGAAGATGATGAGATTTCTTTTTATGAGAAGGATTTAACAGTTTATGAGAGAAAACATATTCAACCTTTGTGCATTCAAGCTAAAGTGAAATAGTTTATAATGCCACTTATGGTTGATGATGGATTAGCTATCAATGAATGTCCTCTCAAGGTATTAGCCAAGTTTGAAATTATAAAAGAAGAGCTTAATAAGTATGATTTAGTAATTAAGGCTTATTATTATTCCAAAGAGCTATAGAAGGAAGCTTCAAGACAATAATGAAAACAAGACCAATTGAGACTATTTTTGCATTTGTGGTATTAAATGTCCTATAACTTATGGTTTGCTACTAGGGTGACCTTGGCTTCACCTTTTTAGAATGTTTCTTTTACTTTATAGTAGAAAATTAAATTCCCTTCCAAGGAGGAGTTGTTACAATTGAAAGTTAAAATGAAGATGGGTGTTATGTTGTCTATTCTAATATAGGTCCACCAAGATATTAAGCAGTACTAATTTTTCATGACTTTATGGATCTAAAGGTGGTTATAATCATCAAGAAGTCCAAGTTCATACTTGGAATGGTCTTGGGAAGAATCAACAAGGAATCATGGAATTATGTGATTTTAGAAGTTAGATGCATAATAATGGCCTAAGTTACTTACCAAAGGAAGCTAGCAAAGTTGATTTTCAATTAGAAAATGGTATATTTATCTACCCTAGGGGTAAGAAGGTGTATATAAAGGGTTTTAAATTAATGAAAGGATGGAAAAATTTTAATGATGTTGGTACAAATGTTTGGAATACTTAAAAAAATTATTTGAAGGCTAAACTAAAGTATCAAATGTTATTGCTACCATTAACACTAAGATTAAACTTGCACCACTTACTTTTATTAGCCTAGAGGACTTTATTTTGAATAATGTTAAGCATGTTGTCTACTTGGAAAAAGATGTTTTTATTGTTGACAATATAATATTTTATTATGTTTTTTCCTCTAAGTATAATGCAATAACCTCTAATGTCTCTTACTTGTTTTGATACGAACCTTACCTGTAATAGAGATAAAGCACACATCTAACTTTGAATATTAGCCCAAGGATATTAAGGATAAGTTGTGTTGATGGACCCAAATCCCTTACTTATTAGATTGAACTAAGATACTTAACTATTAATAGATGAACAATCACACAATCCTAAGTTTAATCTAACTTAGCAATTATAATGAAAGGTAGAAGTGAAATAATTCAAGTAAACTTGTAAAGTTTCAAAAGCAAAAATTTGAGAAAAATCTCACTTGATTGTTTAAAATTCAACAACTATTTGTTTATAGCCCTAAAACGACTATTTATAATGTAAACATAGTAAAGAATAAAGTTGGAAACAAATAAACTTCCAAAATAACAAAAGGAAACCTAATAAAATAAGGAGTTTTTATCTTTTGTCATGCATAGTTGTGCACTTCAAAAACTCTTGAAAATTGCTTTTAGGTATGCCCGTGCATTAGAAGGTGCATGGCTATGCACTTAAAACAACAAGTAAGGAATGGCTATGAACATTGGATTCACATTTATGCATAGTAAATAATAGAATTTTCCACTATAATCTTCATAAAAGTAGCTCTTTGTCTTAAATTTCCATAGAATTTTGAATTACCTCAATCCAACCTCATTAGCAAAATTTATTACTAAAATACTGAAGCATGCTACAAAGAATCAAAATATGAAATTAAGCTAACTAGCTTGAATTCTTCATCTTTTAGGTCCATGTTTGTACTTGAGGTTGAATTCACCATATTTCTCATGATATAAGGAAAAAATGAAGTCAATGCTTTTTTGAACTTCTTTGTCTTTACTTTTATCATTGGTCCCTCATAATGCAAAGGATCTCTTGGTTAAATTGAGTTACTTGGTACCTTAGTTGCATCATTCCTTCCTTCCTCAAGATAATTCATCCCCGAATGAGCACTAATACCAAAATCAAAAGGAGATAAATTAACAACATTAAAAGCAGCACTTACACTATATTCACTAGGCAAGTTAATCTTGTATGCATTGTCATTAATGTGCTCCAACACTTGAAAATGTCCATCTCCATGCAACATTAAAATAGACTTCCTTTAAGTTTGAAAACTCTCTTTTCTCAAATATACCTAAACCCAATCTCCATGTTCAAATACAACATGTATATACCTCTTGTTTGCATGTTTGGCATATTGCTTATTCTTTTACTCAATATTTTCTTGCACCTTTTCATGCAAGGCCTTCACAAATTCCACCTTTTGTTTCCATCTAGATTTACTTATTCACTCAAAGGCAAAGCAATTAAATCTAAAGGACTCAATGGAACAAAATAATAAACAATCTTAAAAGGACATAAAGTAATAGAAGATGCACACTATAATTATTAGCAAATTCCATGTGTGGTAAGCAATCTTCCTATGACTTCAAATTACACCTAACCATGGTTCTAAGTGATTAAAATAAGGTTCTATTAACTACCTTAGTTTGACCATCAGTTTATGGATGACATGTTATAGAAAATAAAATTTTAGTGTCCAATTTACCCCACAAAGTCTTCCAAAAGTAGCCTAAAATTTTAGCATCTTTATCGCTCATAATTATTTTTGGCATCCTATGCAAACGAACAACCACTTTAAAGAACAAATCCACAACATGTTGTGCATCATCATTTTTTTTACATGCTATAAAGTAAGCCATTTTAGAAAACCTATCTACCATAATATTTATAAAATCATGTCCATGCCTTATCACAGGTAACCTAAGCACAAAATCCATGGAAATATCAATCTAAGGTGAACTAGGCACAGGTAGAGGCATATACAATCTATGTGGTTTTAACTTAGACTTAGCTTGTTCACACACAATGCACTTATTATAAATTCTAGCAACATCCTTTTTCATGTTAGGCCAATAAAAGTGATTATGTAAAACACCTAAAGTTTTAGTTATACCAAAGTGTCCTATTAAACCAGCCTCATGTGCTTCACGAACAAGCACCTCACGTATAGAACAATTAGGAACACACAATTGTTTCTCTTTAAATAAGTAACCATTATGCCTATAGTATTTTTCAAAAGCAATGTTTTCATATGCATGATAAACACTACCAAATTCATTATCATTCTCATACAACTCTTTAATAGATTCAAATCCTAGCAATTTGGCATCTAAAGAAGTAAGTAAAGTATACCTTCTAAAAAGTGCATCAGTCACAACATTTTCTTTACCTTTCTTATATTTAATGACAAAAGGAAATGACTCAATGAATTCACTCCACCTAGCATGTCATTTGTTAACCTTGTTTGGCCCTTTCAAGTGCTTTAACGATTCGTTATCACCATGTATCACGAACTCTTTAAGTAATAAATAATACTGCTAAGTCTTTAAAGCACAAACTAAAGCATACATCTCCTTATCATAAGTAGGGTACTTCAAGCTTGCACCATTTAACATTTCACTAAAATAAGCAATTAGTCATCTACCTTGCTTTAGAACAACCCCAATTCCCATACTTGAAGCATCACATTCAATTTCAAATGTATTAGAAAAGTTAGGAAGAACAAGTAAAGGTGCAGAAGTCAACTTATCCTTAAGCATATCAAATTTGTTCTTGTGTTTCTTCCCACTTAAAGCCAATATTTTTCTTGATGACTTCAGTTAATGGTGTGACAATGGTGCTAGAATCCCTTACAAATTGCTTAGAAAAGCTTGCAAGACCATGAAAACTTCATACATGACCAACTCCTCTAGGCGTAGGCCATTCTTTGATTGCCTTGACTTTCTCTTCATCCACCTCTTTTCCTTTTGCACTAACAACAAAGCCTAAGAAAATAAGCTTATGAGTGCAAAACTTCACTTTTTGAAGTTAGCATACAAACATTCTTTACACAACACTTCCAAAACTAAATGCACTTGCTCAATATGCTCTTCCAAAGATTTTTTATAGATAAGTATATTATCAATATAAACAACCATAAATTTTCCAATGAAAGCATGCAAAACATGGTTCATTAATCTCATAAAGTGCTAGGTGCATTAGTTGAACCAAAAGGCATGACTAACGACTCATATAAAGCATATTTTATTTTTAATGCAATTTTCTACTCATCTCCCTCTTTCATGTAAATTTAATGATAACCACTTTTTAAATCAATTTTGAAAAATATAATAGCCCCATACAATTCGTCAAGCATATCATCTAACCTAGGAATAGGATGTTGATACTTTACCATTATTTTGTTGATAGCATGACAATTAACACACATTCTATAAGTTCTATCCTTATTAGGCACAAGTAGAATGGGAATGATGCATGGACTCATACTTTCTCTAATGTTGTCTTTATGCATAAGGTCCTTAACTTGCCTTTATAAGTCCTTAGTTTCCTTACGATTGCATCTATATGTGAGTATATTTGGGATTGTACAATTAGGTACAAAGTCAATTTAATGCTCTATTCCTTTAAATGGTGGTAAACCACTAGGAATATCATTAAGAAACACATCTTGAAATTCCTACAATAAACTCATAAAAGAACTAGGCAAAGAAAGGTCAAGATCATTAAAACTCAAATAAGATTCCTTGTAAACAAGTATAAGGATTGGCTACCTCAAAAGTAAAGCTTTCTTTATATCTTTTTCTTTTGTATAAAAACTTGCTTTTCTCTCTTGTTTTACCTCATTTACACTTAAGTTTCCTTTTGCATGTGTATCACTCTTCTTTTTCCCATTGTGCATCCCTTAAGCTTTCCTTTTTCCTATCTTTGCTCACTCCTCTCATTACTTTTCTCATTAGTCTCCATTTGCTTGTTTGCCTTTTCTTTTTTATGCAAACTCTCTCTTTTTCTTTTCATTATTTTTTCTTTTTCAAATTCTTTAAATCTTTATTTTATGACTTTTTAGTCCTCATACATTCATAATAAAAGAATATCTATTAGAAAGCCCATTATGATTAACCCTCCTATCATACTAGTACGAACGCCCTAAAAGAATATAACAAGCTTGCATAAGCACTACATCACACAATGCTTCATCTTCATATTTGCCAATGAAAAATGTTGTCTTCACTTGTTTAGTCACTTTTATTTCCCCATAATCATTCAACCATTACAATGTGTAAGCCTAAGATGCTTCATGGTATATAAATGCAATTTATCAACTAACATGGTACTAGCTACATTTTGTGCAACTAACCCCATTAATGATCATGTGACATACCTTATCTTGCACCTTGCATCTAGTGTGAAAGATGTTCTCATGTTGTACCTCATCCTCCATCTTGGTTTGCACATTCATGATTCACCTTGTAACAAGCAATTCACCATATGGTGGACTTTAGACAACCTTAGTATCACTTGCATCCTCAAGCTTGGGTATCTCTAAATCACACTCTTCATCATCACTTTCACTAAAGATTTTGCTACCCCTTATAGTCATGGTGAACTTAATTGGACAATTATAAGAAATATGCCCATCATCCAAACATTTAAAATATTGAATATCAGGAGAATGTTTAGTTTGAGTCTTACCTTTGTCTTTGGCCTTAGTATTTCCCCTTCCTTTTCTCCTTTTTTGTTGTCAAATTTTGTCTTTTTATAGCTCTTATCTCCACTCTTCCAATTTGACTTCCATGAAGAACTAGAAGAAGTCAAATTGCCTTTAGAACTCTTAAACTTCAATTGCATTTTAATCTTAATTGCCATGTGCTATATATCATCCATGTCAACATAGCGATTTAATTCCACCAAGTTGGCTATGTTTCTATTTAATCCATGCAAGAACCTTGCCATTGTTACCTCACAGTTCTCTTCAACATTTGCTGTAATCATAGCTATCTCCATTGCGTGATGATACTCCTCTACATTTTTAGATCCTTGTATAAGATTTTGAAGTTTATTGTATAATTCTCTATAATAGTGTATAGGAACAAACCTCTTGCGCATGATTGCCTTTATCTCATACTATGTTTCAATAGGCCAATCATGGTTCCTTCTTTTGCTAGTCACCAATTGATCCCAATAAACAAGTGCATAGTCGATAAACCCCACGGCAGCTAGTTTCACTTTCTCTATTTTAGAGTATTAATAGCAATCAAAGATGAACTCCACTTTTTTCTCCCACTCCAAATATGCTTTAGTATCACTCTTGCCTTAGAAGCTTGGAATTTTCATCTTGATGCTTCCCAAGTTATTATGCCCATTCCTACCCAAATTGGATGTTTGATCCTCATCCTCTTGTTTATGTCTCCCACGATTTCTAGTATTGGTTATACTAGCATCTCTATGATAACTTGACTTCATCTTATCAATTCAGTTCACTAAGTCTTTAATCTAAGTTGACAGGTCTAACCTCATTCTTTCAAACATTTGGTTTATGGCTTTCATGTACAACTTTTGATCTAACATTCGTTCACCTTCTTGAGCCATTGCTTTAATTTTTCCTACAAGAAATTGTTAGTAAAAAAACTCATAAAACACTCCCTTACATGTTTCACTCAATTTAATAGCACTCACCCTCACATTTCACTCAATAAGGATTTTACCCTCTTATGAGCTCACCACTTGCCTTTTACCACTCAAATTTCCTAAATCTCGATTCTAAGGAAACTAATGCGAATTCTTCAAGAACTTCTCAATCAACTCAATACCACAATCACAAAACCAAATTAAACTAAAGTGACGATTCTTGATTCAAATAATAAAAAAAGTTAAGCAAGTGAATAAAACTTAACTTAAAATTAAGAAATAATCCCAATTTAAAAAAGTAAAGAAAAATGCACATAAAAAAATTAAGAAAAGAAGCCAAATCTGATTTCTACACCCACAAAACAATTCCATAACACAATTATTTTTAATTAACCTAAGTAATAATTTTTTCTTATAAATATGAAACTGATACGACAATTGAATAATTTAAATCAATTAAAGGTTTGATAGATTTTGAAGCCTTTTGAATAAGTCACAATAATTCAATTTTTTTATTTTTTTTTAATCTAAAAAGAATTAAGAAGAAGAATAAACACTTTATGAATGAAATTAAAGATACGTAACCAAACCTTGGAGTTTGGCTCTGATACCAAACTGATATAAACCCTACCTATAATTAAGATAGAATGTGCATCGAACTTTGAAAATTAGCCTAAGAATCATCAAAGATAGGTTGTGTTAATGAAGCTAAATCCCTTACTTATTAGAGTGAAGCAAGATACTTAGCCACTAATAGATGAATAATAATACAATCCTAAGTTTAATCTAACCTAGCAATTATAATGAAAGGTAGAAGTGGAACAATTCAAGTAAACTTGCAAAGTTTCAAAAGAACAAAATTGAGAAAAATCTCACTTAATTGATTACAATTCAAAAACCATTTATTTATAGCCCTAAGATGGCTATTTATAATGTAAACCTAATAAAGAACAAAGTTGGAAACAAATAAACTTCCAAAATAACAAAAGGAAACCCTAATAAAATAAGGAGTTTTTATCTTTCACTATACATGCCCATTCACTAACATGTGCATAGCTATGCACTTTAGACACTCTTGATATTTGCTTTCATGTATGCATGTGCATTAGAAGGTGCTCGACTATGCATTTAAAATATCAAATCAAGAATAACTATGAACATTGGACGCACATTTATATATAGTAAACTATAGAATTTACCAATATGATCTTCATAAAAGTTTTAGCCCTTTGTTTTAGTTTTGCATAGCATTTTAAATCACCTCAATCTGACTTCTGAAGCAAAAGTTATGGCCAAAATACCGAAGCATTCTATAAAGATTCAAAATATAAAATTAAGCTGACTAGCTTGAATTCTTCATCTTTTAGGTCCATGCTTGTACTTGAGGTTGAATCCACCATATTACTTACAATATAAAGAGTAAATGAAGTCAATGCTTATTTGAACTTCTTTATCCTTGCCCTTGTTATTGGTCCCTCATAATGCAAAGGATCTCTTGGTTGAATTGACTTACTTGCTACCTTGGTTGCATCATGTTTGATGTTCATTTTGATGGTACTATGGATACACTTGATTCTAATTTTAGTAATTCACACTTAAATTCAATTGATACTAAACCATTTAATATAAGTGATAATGAATTACCTAGAGAACTTCAATTGGCTAAAGGTCTTTCTTTTGAACAAAAAAGTGAGCTTAAGAGAATAATAAAAATATGGAAAATAGTCTTTGCTTGGATCCATGATGATATGCCTGGAATAATTAGAGATGTAGGAGAACATTTTATTCCCACTAATCCTAGCTTAAAACGTGTAAAATAAAAGTTCAAAGGACCTAAACCTGAATGTGCATAGAAAATAAAAGTGGAAGTTAATAAATAAGTTTAGGGTAGATTTTTAGAAAAAGTATATTATTCGTAATGGTTGGCAAATGTTGTCCCTATACCAAAGAAAGACGACAGCGTGAGAATGTGTGTTAATTATAAGGATCTCAATAAAGCTACCCCAAAAGATGATATTCCTCTATCATATATTGATGGTTTGATATATTCAAAAATTGGAAAGAATTTATATTCTTGTATAGTTGGTTTTAATCACATCATAATGGTTATATAACATAAAGTTAAAATAACATTTATCACTGAATAGGGCACTTATTGTTATAATATGATGCCTTTTGGATTGAAAAATGCTTGTGCTACCTATTAGAGAGCAATGATAAAAGTTTTAAATGTTATGATCCATAAGGAAATGGAAGTTTATATGGATGAGATGGTGGTTAGATTAACAATGTGACAAGAACATTGCCAAGACTTGAAATGTTCATGGAACGGTTGATAAAATATAATGTCAAGTTGAATCCTAAGTGTGTTTTTGCAATATCTTTATGCAAGTGGTTGGGACATATGGTTAGTGCCAAAGGAATTGAAGTTGATCTAAATAAAAGTATGGCAATTCAAAAATGCCAGTACAAAAATAAAGATTGTAATCAGTTCATTTTTTGGTCATCTTCAATACGGTAGCATATCTATTTTGAAAATGTCTTCAATCTATAAACTAATTTTCAAATTCTTGAGGAAGAATCAACCTGCTCATTGGAATGAATAATGTTGAATTTCATTTGAAAAGATTAAAAATTACTTGTTGAAGCCCCCAGTCTTAAGACCTCCACAATCAAGAAATGTGCTAGTATTGTACTTATGAGTGGAAGATACAGCAGTGGGGGCAATGTTGGCTCAAGCAAATGATAGTAAAGTGGAATTTGGAATTTACTATTTGGGTAAGACATTATTACCTAGTGAAGAGAAGTATAAGCTTATCGAGAAAACTTGTTTGGGGGCAACTCAAAAATTGTGCCATTACTTTCAATCTTACAAAGTACAAGTCATGTCTAAGATGGACCCTTTGAATTACTTATATGCAACACCTTCTTTGATTGAAAAATTAGGGAGGTGGTTTATTATGCTTTTTGAATCTAATATGGAATTTTTGACCAAGAAGGTAATTAAAGGAAGAGCAATAGCTAAATTTATAGCACAATAACCATTTGAGATGTTCAAGAGATCGATATTATTTTAGATGAGAAAATTGGATTGATTGGAGTGCAAAATTGAAAAATATATGTTGATGGTGCTATGAATAAGAAAGGAGCTAGTATTGGAATCATCCTAACCTCGCCAATGGGAGAATGAATACCGGTTGTAAAGAAGTTGGATTTTATTTAATAAATGTTCATCAATTTTATTTTATACTCTTTACAATTAATTTAATTAAAATCTCTTTTACATAGCTTCGAAAAAAAATTATGATTGTTGAAATCAAACACTAAAAAATAAGAAGTTCATTAAAATTATAACTTAACTTTTTAATTATAAGGTGTTGATAAAAAGTAAGTGCAAGTGTTGAAAAACTAGTTGCTTCAAAACATTTAAATTTAAAATAATTTTAAGAATACAAAAAAAATAATATATTTAATTTTATTGAAATAGAGCAATTAAACTTTTCATTTTTTTATCAAAATAAGGGAACTAAATATTTTTTTTAATGTTAGAGAATTGCCGAAAAATTAATTGGAAGGGCTAAAATGTTAATGAAATGAAAACTGCGAGATGCAAAAATTCGATTTTTAAACAAAAGAGAGAGGAGTATGAATTATTACAAATTTCAGGAGAGAAAAAGTGATTTGCTCTTATTTATTTATAAATTATAATTAAATTAATTGTTATTTTATTGTATATTAAATTTTATATGTAATTTTCTATAAATATTAAGAGTCATATACTATTGAAAAAGGCCAAATGGTCAAATTGGACCCTCAATTTTGGCTCGAAATCTGAATTGAACCTCCATTTTTTTTCCTAAAAAAACTTTTTACTTTTAAAACTGAACTATATTGGACATTCTCTTAAAAAACTTTTCCAAATAATTCCTATAAATTATACAAAAATTTAATTTTTAATAGTTGACTAATAAAAATTATTTAAATCAATAAAGTTGAGAAATTGTTTATAGAAATTATATATCACCTAATTGTGAAAATTTCAAAATTTTTTAAGCAAATATAAAATTTTTTAAATTTTTAAATATTTTCTAAATTTTAAAAAAAGTTATATAGACATAAATTTTAAAAAATTTACAATTGAATGATTTAACTTTGAAAAAAAATCATCAATTTTATTCATTAATCTAAATAACTTTATATTAGTCAACTATCAACATTAAATTGATGAATAAAATTTTTATTATTCAACCATTAAAATTAAATTTTTGAATAAAATTAGTGAATTTCTTATATATTTATCGCTTGATTGTAAAGTTTATAAATTTTTTAAGAAATATATATATATAATTTTTACAAAATTTAAAAATATAAAAAAATTATTTTGTAGGCTTAAAATTTTTAAGAAATTTTAACAATTTCACAATTACATGATATATATTTTTATAAATAATTTACTAACTTATTCATTAATCTAAATAATTTTTATTATTCAATCATTAAAAATTAAATTTTTTTAAAGTTATAGTCTTATTTGTAAAAGTTTTTTAAGAGAATATAATTCAGATTTAAAAGAGAAAGTTCATGTTGGGGAAAAAAAAATATGAAGGTCCAATCTAGATTTCGGGCTAAAACTGAAAGTCCAATTTGACCTTTTTAACTTATGGTATATCTTAAGTTGAAAATGAGTAGTTTAAATTTTATACAATAAAAACATTAAATTTACTATTAAACTCGTTTTAAATTTGAACGCGATTGGAATAAGGTGAAACCATTTATTTTGATCGAATTCTCTAAGTGCATATTAAGATTTTTCAAAACTCGAATATAGCTCATTTAGGTTCTAGTTGGGGATAGAGTTTTTCAAACTTTGACTTGATACAGGCTAATTTTGATGCTGAATGCATAGTTTTGAACTTTACATGATTAAGATTTAACCACACTCAATTTCTCTTTATCTTTTATTAAATTTTATATTTTACCTTTTTCAACCTTAAAATTTGTATTTTTTTTTTAAATCTATTTAACTCTTACAATATTAAAATGAACAAACACTTAATTTCAAATTATTTTAAACATGTAAGATGCTAAAAATTAGCTTCAACTAATAAAAATGCAATTAAGAACTAATATAAAAGAATTGGTTAAAGAAATTTTAGTCCATATTAATTTTTGTATCCATATTAATACTAAATTATAAAATACATTGAAGGTTAAATAGATTTAAAATTAATAAAAATAATAATAAAAAAGAAAAGTATGAAAAGGTAATCCATTAAAATTTATGGATGAAACTATGCATTTGGCGAAATCTGAACTCCCCAACATAGTGTTCGACTTTCCTTCATTTAACGTACCACCTTATGACAGAAGAGAAAATAGCTTCGATTTTCCATCATTACCACTTTCTATTTTCCTTCATTTCCTCTATCCGTTTCACACCTCTCAATAGAGTGCATCCTCTCAAAATGGGACAGAAGTAAAGAGAAGGGCAGAAAAACACTGAAGTAGTAATGTTTATACCTGCAATAGTACTGAATTTCCACGTGAGGTTCTGACGCTCTTTTCCTAATCGCTGAACTGTAGCAAGAAAAAGAAAGTAATGGCCACCGTCTGTGTCACCAGCTTGTATTTATTTATGTGTAACATTTCAGCTTCTTGGAAAAATCCAATCAAGTTACCCTTTTCCAACATTTTCTCTCTTGGGACCTAGAAGTGCCGAAGACATTAGCCAATTTATGCAAAGAAACCCATTTGGATTCAAACGTCGTGAGTGCATTGGGTTGAATGGCCCTCGATGCATGAATTAATGACTTAGTTTGATGGCATTTTTTCAGAGAAATGGTAAGTTGGGTGTGACAAGTGAGTTCGTCATAACATTTACTTCACTTTTCTTGTTTCTTTTTTTGCTGTATTCAGGTGGCAACAGAGTGCTCTCGCGGGAGTTTTATGTCCTACTTGATTGTTATTTTGCTTGAAAGAGGTGGTTGGTCTTTTGATTCTTTTGAAGCTTTGGTTGCCCACATTGTAAGGGGGATTCATATGATTGTGCTCAATTTAGAGCAGATAGGTCTAAAATTCCAACCATAGAATTGTTTTTATAGTTATATATATATATAATAATTGATGCTTTATAAGATTAAAAATGTCGAATTATATGTCACATACCATCTTAATAATTAACTACTATTAAACGTTACCATAATATATAATATTTGACTTTTCATTTCAAATAAAATTTAATACCATCTTTATAATTAACTACATCCAAATAATTTATTTTAAATGATCTACTATTAAATGTTAACATAACGTATAATATTTGACTTTTTATTTTAATTGTTTAAAATAAAATAAATGTACTCATTAATTAAATCTTTTTATAGTTAATTTTTAATATATGTCGAATAAAATTTTTAAAGCAAAATTTATAGTCATCTGACCTTATATGTTTAAATTATATTAAAAATTAAAAATAAAATTTACAAAAAAGTACATTATAAATATAATATATTTAATATGATATAAAAAAATATATATTTCTTTATTATAAATTTGTTAAATAATAATTTTAAATATATAAACTAAAAAATTTATATAAATCTTCGGATTTTGGTTTTGCTGCAAACCATTTTTGAAATCTCCATTTGTTTTAAATTTTCACTTTGAATTACTCCTAAAATTCGGGACAAAATTTAAATTTTTAGAGCTGGATTCAACTAATTTGCATTTTTAAAATTGTTTCAACAGATACCCGACTCTAATTATAATGTGTGAAAAATAGTTTTATTTCAACAACATATCATCACCATTAAAAACGATATAAGCTAAGATTTGAACCTTTAGAACAATAATTTGTGCGTAAAATAATCAAACAACTCCAATGAAAGAGGATAAACACTAACCATATAGAGTAAAACATCCAATAAATAACCCACACTTTCTTTCAATATATATATATATAACCCACACTTTTTGTTTTTGGAATTAAATCACCTGCACTTCAAATTCGATGAAATGTGCATGTTAGATACAGGGCTACATTTGAATCAAGTTAACTCACAAACTGCTTAAAATTGATTTGAAAAAAATTTAAAATTGACTCAATTATTATTGAGTTAAATTCGAGATCGAACTACTCAAATATACTATTGAATCAAGATCAAATTCCTAAATATGTGATTTGATAAGTTCGTAAACTTAATCGTGCTTGTATATATTTACTATTTTACTATTTTATTTTAATATAATTATAAATATATATGATCAAATTGATTCGAATTCAAACTCGAATAAAATTTAAATATTTTGAAATATATATTTTAAAAATTAAAAATTTTAATTAATTAATCGAGTTATACTCAGATATATGAACTATTTAATCAAGTTAAGTTCGAATTTAAAAAAAACTTTAATTAAATTCAAATTTAAAATTTAAAATTAAGTCGAGTTCGAACTTAATAATATGCCGACTCAATTACATTCCTAGTTAGATATATACATAAAAGAAATTATGTACTTCCATATCTCATGTATATATCTGTGTAATGTAACCTTGAGTTAAAACTAAGAAATTTCCAAGTCAATTAAGCGGGATGGTCACAATCACTTGCATTTTTACACGTTATTATTATTACTTTTAACATCCTTTCAGTATATACTTCTTCATTTTTTAATACTTTTATACAGTTCAGTCAGTAAAAATTAAACTATTTTTGCTTGACAATAAAAATAGCATTCCATTTTATATAGTTAAAATTCCACAAACTTTTAATACCGATAGTTTATATATATATATATAAAAAAGCAGTTAAAATGTATACTTACCCCCTACCATTTAGTTTTTAGCGGTAAGAATGGTACTCATGATTTTTTAATATTATGATCTAAAATTTTAGGAACGTTAAAACAAATTAAACTATCCATCTTAAACTGATTTAATTTCAATTATGGAATTTATTTCCTATAACGTAAAAGGTTCAAATTTTCCTTTCCTTCTTTTACCTTTTCTCAAAAAAAAAAAAAAAAGTGTACTGAGGAAACTGTTTACAGAGGTAAAGTATTCACGTATGTAAGGGAAAAATATCAGCCAAAAGAATTGGATTCCAGCTCTTTTTTCTTTTTATTTACTCTGTATTCTAGTGTCCTTGTTACTCAGTCTACTTGTGGTCTTGTATTATCAAACACAGTTGTCCTTTTGCTTTCTAGCTTATCCTCACAAAGCCTACTTCTTTTCTTTTTCTTTTTCTTTTTCTTTTTCTTTTTAACCCACCCATGTCATTTTCATTCATGCGCTAAATTCATATTTAGCTCTTGAATTTTTAGTCAAAATTTTATTGACCATTTAAATTTTTTTAAAATAATTTTATAAATATTTTAACTTATTAAATGTGATTTTATAGGCACTTTCATATTAAAACTGACCACATATATTGGTATTGAGATTTTGGCTCTATTTATCTTTTATTGATAAATTTTTTTTCAGTTATTATCTTTTGTTGATAATTTTTTTTAATTCTTAAATTTATATTTAAAATTTAAATAGGATCAAATTAATTATTGTAATTTAAAAAAATTATTTAAACATATACTTTCTTTTTCAATTAATTTTATAATATACTAAAATAATAAAAATATTATTTACGACTTTTTTACAAATAAATAAGTTATTTTAAAATAAAATTAAAATAACTTAAACAAAAATTAAAAAATTGAGTCAATTATCAATTTACTAATTAATAATTATCAACTAACCAATTAACAAAATTTTTAATAATTAATAAATTTAAAAGACACTAATTAATTAGTTACCAATATTTATTGGATTCTAACTCATTTATAATTGATAATTAAAAGAAAAAATAAAAATTATTTAAAACTTCAACTCCTTCATCTACTGCTTTACGTCACACCACGAGTTATTTACTAAAAAATTAGAATAATTTTTTTTTTCACAAAATCAAAATTATTTGCTTAAATTCACAACTCCTTCACCTCACACCAAGAGTCATTTACTTTCCTTTACATATTATTAATATTTGTATTTATATTTATTTTATCAATTGTTAACAAATTAATAAAAATTTTAATAATTAATAATTTTTTAGACACCAATAATTAATAAAATTAGCTACCAATCTAATTAACTCAAAAATTAAAATTATTTATTTTCCAAAAAAATTAAAATTATTTTTTAAAGAACAAAAAATAAAAAATACATCTCCTTTCCTTCTTCCCTATCACCTCATCTACGTTTTCTTCCCTATCATCATCATCTTCTTCCCCATCCCCATCACTGTCATCTATGTTTTCTTCCCCATCACCATAACCGCTCCATCATCTTCGCTAGACCACTTCGCCTGTGACCTTGAACCCATTCCTCGACCTTCCAAAAGAACCTATTCCATGACAGAGACAAGGACAAAGGTGATGGTTTCGGTGGTGGCTCAAGTGGCGGCTACAATGTTGATCGTCTCTCTCTACGAAAGCAAGCACCGCCATGCTTGACCTTCCTCGGTGCCAACGACCACCGTCATTACTACCATTTTGAATCCTCTACGATTTTGTTGATTTGTTGTTGAAAATTTGTGGGATTTGGTGTTGATTTGTGTAGTAGTGTTGATTTTTTGTTGAAATTTTGTGGGATTGTGGAAGTAGTCATGTTGATTTGTGGAAGAGTGAAGGTGGGAGTTGTCTTAAGTTAAGTTGGTAGATTTTGACTTAAATTTGGTAATTAATTTTACTAATCATTCAAAATTTAAATAAATAATTAATTTGTTGTTCAAAAAAATAAATAAATAACTTATGTAAGTGTATATAAATTAATAATATTAATCAAAATTATGCCTTAAAATAACAAAAGAATGTTAAAAAAAATAAGAGGATCAAAATGATAATTTATAAAAATTATGAGGATCAAAAGAAATTTTTTTTATTTAAGGAGAGTGGAGCAAAAACACGGAGGTGTTTAAAAATATAAAATTTACAAATTGGGGTGTCTATAAGGTCACATTTAGCAAGTGGAAGTGTCCATAAGGTCATTTTAAAAGTTTAGGTGGCCAATGAGATTTTGACTAAAAATTTAGGGGTTTGGCCTTCATACTTCTTTCATTTGTAATTTTACCATTGTTACATGGTAAATTTCTTATCATAAAAGTGATAATTAACTCCTATCGAGTCAAGTCGAGTTAATATATTGTCAAGTTTGAACTTGGTCAATTTTCAAACTTGAAATTTGAACTCGACTTGAACTTAATTGAATTTTAAAAAAAAGTTTGAGTTTAACTCAACTTAACTTGATTAATTAAATTAAATTTTTAAAAATATATATTTTAAAATATTTAAACTTGATTCGAGTTTGAACTTAACTCGATTTGATAAAATATATTTATAATTATATTTAAATAAAAGTTAAAATAGTAAATATATACAAGTTCAATTGAGCTCGATAGCGCAAAACTATTAAGTGACATATTTAAAAGTTCAAACTTAACTTGATAACCTACTCGAGTAACTCGAGTTTGACCTCAACTCGACAATAATTGAATCAATTTTAATTTTTTTTCAAATAAATTTGGAGTAATTCATTAATTGACTTGACTCAGTTACACCTTCCTATAAAATATTCATATATTCAGAGAAGAAAATTAATAAATTTAAATTCTAAAATCTTCATAGTTTTCAGAAGATAATATATTAATTACATCATCCATAGCTTGTTACACAAATTATATTATGGACCTTTGTCCATGATATTGTGTGTGCCTTATACATGTGATTTAAGCTTAGCATTCTTTTTTTTTTCTTTTCGCTTTCTTCTTCTTCTTCTTCTTCTTTTATTTTTCTTCTTTTTCGCATGTTCTTCTTCTTCTTTCCTCACACTACATTTTTTTTTATCTCATTCAAAATAAATTTGAAAATTTATCTATTTTTGATTCTCAATTCTTATTCGCTACATCATTTTGTTATTATCATTCTTCTTTTTTTCTTACCATTGCTGCAATTTCTAATCTTTCTCTTTTTTTTTTTAATCTTATTCAAATCAAATTTGAAAAGAATCAAGAAACAAGAAGTAAAAACCTAAGCTAAGAAACAACAACAAGATCAAGAAACAATGATTGTTCCTTTTTTTTTTCTTCTTCTTTTTGTATTTTTTAGATTGAATTTTAACTACAAATTTGTTTGTTGTATTTGTTTAGTTTGTGCATATACATTTATTAGTTGTGTTATGACCCATATTTTTAATTATTAAATTAAATATGGATTTTAAAGTGTTAAATATTATTTTTATGAAATTATTGTTAAATGAGTAGTTTTGTAAATTTATTGATTATTAAGAGTATATTTATTATTATTATGTGTATAAATATTTGGGAAGAGTTATTATTATTATTATTATTATTATTATTATTATATATGTAAAAAAAAGGGACAAAAACGTGTGGCTTTTTTTTTCTTCTTCTTCTTTCTTCCTTTCTTTCTTTCCTTCCCCCGACGCACACCAACAACCACCGCCACCATCAACAACCGCTAGCGGGACGCTCCCCACGTCACCGCTAACTCTTACTCGCTTCCTCTTTCCTCCTTTTTCCTCTTCCTCTTCCCAGTTTTCTTTTTTCTTGCCAGATTGAAAGTAGCTCACCAGCGTTGACTCCAGCCACCCTTGGACATGTCGCCGGTGTCATTTGACTCCTCTCCTAATGGGTTCATTTCCCCCAAGTCAATTTGACTGGGTAACATTGAGAAAAACTTCAATTTTAGCTAATTTGATTTTAAGGTTTTATCTTTAATTTATGAAATTGAGTTTGAATTCAGTTAAATTAGACTATGTTGTGGTTATATGAAATGAAATTGAGGTTGAGATCTTGCTAAATGTGAGTTTTATTTAATTTTTTGTATTTTTGGAATTTTTCGGGCGTTCAGTAAATTACTGTTCCGAGCTCGGAAAATTTTTATATTTTTAATAAATTCTAGTAATTATGTAGAGTAAGCTTTGTGAAGGAAGTTTTGTGAAATTATTTATAGAATTTAAGTTTTGAATTTTTAAAGGTTATGTTTAAATATATAATTTTTGGAAAAATTATTAGAAATTAGTAAATTATTTAATTTTAATTAAATTATTGTTATTTATTCTGTTTTAGATTATTTTAAAGTATGAAAAATATTTTTATAATTAATTTTCAATTATTAGTTAATTAGTAGTGATTTTGGGGAAAATAAATGAATAATAAATTTATTTATTATTTTCAAGCTAAATGAGTTTTATTGTTTTTATTATCTAATTGAGTGATTTTAATAGCTATTTATAATTAATGTTAATTTGGTTATGAAAATGAAAATTTGATTTCCATTAGCGATATTTTACTTATAAACAAGAATTTTTATTATTTATTTGGAAATAAATTCTTTTATATCTTTATTATACAAACAAATTAAATTTTGGTAGTAAACTAAATTTTTGTGATATATAAGGATTTGAGAAAAATTATATTGTTTTTTTTTATTTATGTTTTTTTGTATTAGTTCTCGATTGGGCATAATGTGTAGTTTGGGGGCCCAACTTGAGATGTGAAGATGTTGATAGTTTTGAAGTGCAGTTTTGTACATGAATGACTAATCTTTTAGTAGAGAAATGTACGTTTTACAAAAAAGACTCTGTCAAATTTTCAGTAGATTTCTCGTAAAATGTGATATCGGGTTTGTGTTGAATTTTGAGTTTTATTAAAATCGTGTCTTAGATTGAGTTTTCATTAGAAATCTAGAATGTTTAAGGTTAGAATTTTTAATCCTAATTATTTTTACCAAGAACTGGACCTTCTGGTCGAGTCAATCGAGTCAGTATCGATGAGCGCATCATACTTATGAGTTATTATTATATATATGCATTGCATGTAGAAAATATTATTGGCATCCATATTTTGAATAAATATGAATTTTAGTGTGCTATATTGCATTAAATATTAATTGTTATTGTTATTATATATATGTTTGCATATATATAAAGGTGAATATTTATTTATGTAATTTGGATGCTACTCATATTTTAATATGATTTTATTATTTATTTTAATATGATATTTTAGAGGATAGCAGTATAACGTGTTATCTAGTGGGCTAAATTAGGACTATATGCGCAACAATATGCTAATTACTAGGTTATGATATATTGATAGATATGAGATTATATGATCTGAGATACAAATATATGATTATTGAGATTTGTGGATAGAGAGTGGTATGACTACGGGAGCTCGGTTGACCTGTAGTGTCTTAAGGCCAATCATGCAAGCATGGAGACTGCAGGAGCTCGGTTGATTTTTTTGTGTCTTGAGGCCAATCAACTGCCAAATTGGAAAGAGAAAATATTTTTGGATTCAATAAAGTTTATTCAGTAGTGAGGTATAGTGATTGAGGTTATAGAATTCTTAAGGTTCTGCTCCGATCCTCCACTTGTTTTCACCTATTGTATTGATATGAAAATTGCTTTTGAGCATTTGCATAAAAATGCATGTATAAATTAAATAAATATAAATATATAAACACTTTATTGCATGCTTAGGTTGCATGCATATATATAATAATAATTCACTCAGTAAGGTTTGATCCTCCTCAATTATTTTTCAGGATTCCTTTCTACAAACTTCCTCCAGTTATCCTCCTAGTCAGACCCTTTCTTCACTGGCTGATTTATATAAATTTTAAACTATCATTTCTTTTGTATTTATTAGATGTTGTAGTAGTAGTATGTACCTATTGTAGTATGTTGTGTTGAGTTGACAGTGGTTGTCTACTCATATATTTGTAAAAATATTTTATTATGATAATATATGGAAAGATTCTTATGTTTTAAAAAAGTTTTAATTCTTTAATATATTTATGATTTTGTTTAGTGTGAACTAGTGTGTTAAGCTTGCTACGAGTTCCAGATTTATGTGAATTCTCGTTCTCTAGTGTCTGTAATGACCCCTAGGTTTGGGTTGTGACAAGTTGTAATGGAAATATTTAAGTGTTATTGATTGAAAGTTTATGTCTTATTAAATAAAGATTAAATTAAATATGAAACTGTAGGTGAAGGTCTGTGAAACTGTAGGTGAAGGTCTGTGAATTTGCTACAAAATTTATTGATCTTGATCTTCATGTTCATTGAACATGCAAACTCATTAATTTTAACTTGAAAATTCATTGATTGTCATGAACATTAAAGTAAAGATAAATGAGCTTCATTGTTTTGATCATTTAACCTATTAATTACTACAAGTATAAAGAGAAATTAACTAATTAAAACAAAATTTAACACAAAGTTTAACTTCTAGTATAATGCACTCTCTTTGTATTTTTTTTCTTCTCCTTCACATGATTAAAATCATCACCACGCTTCTTCTTTTGATAGAAAATCATAGTGATGGGTAGAGAAGATAATGGGTTGGTTTTTTGTTTTTCTTTCTTTTTCATTCTGAATTATATAGTCAAGTTGATTTGCATAACATTTTTGGCTTTTGCATGCCTATTATTGTTTCTATAAATAGATAGGGATGAAAAAGTGAGTTAGTGATGATGTAATTAATTTTTTTTGTTTTTGAGGTTTGGGTTTTGACTTTGTAATTGGACTTGAATCTGTAGGTAAAAATTAATAAATTTTCATATCAATTTTAATGAACATGTAGATAAAAGTATATAAACATGATGCAAACTCATTGATATTGAATTTGCAGATAAAAATTAATAAATTTGTACACACACAAAAAAGACATTTAACAAAAAAAAAAAGAAATGCACACATTTTTTTATTTTGCATATATAATAACTCTTGATCTATATTGTAATATGGTCAGGGTTCATGATATAACAAATCATGTTACATAGTATTTAGGCTATAGACTATGGATCTTTTCAGAAGTTTTCTCAAAGAAAATTTTGTCCTTAAATTGCGGCTCAACAATAATACTTTCCTGATCTTGGTATATCAGATGGGGGCTTTATTCAGAATTCAGAACAATAATTGTCTGTCTTTCCCTTTTATTTTTTGAACAACTGTTTTTTAAGGAAAAAAAAAAAAACTTAACATATGGAAGGCTATATACGAGTCAAATTGAGTGTAGCTTATTATAGAACTTATTATTTATAAAGCTAATTTGAATCTCAATAAATTTTAAAAATGTAAATCATAATTTTTAATTATCTATAATTATTTACTATGAAAATTATAATATATTTTATACAAACTATAATATATATATATAAAGATTTAATATAAGTTTTATTAATTTATTAAAATTACGAATTAATGCTTAAATTTTCATTCGAATGTTTCTATAAATTTCACTGATCCAATTAATATATAGGTATGTATATAGGTGTTTTTTTTTTTTTTTTCCTTAAAGCATTCCCCAATTAAGACATGAAATGATGGAAAATATTAACCTAACATAAAATTTAGTAGTTCCAAAATTACATGTAAAATAGTTTACTTTCACTCCATCATTCTACTTTTCCAGCACCAGTCCATACATGTGCTTGAAATGGGTAGACACCTATCAAAGCTTTATAGGAATAACGTTCAATTTCCCCCCTAAATTTTTCATTTTGAGTCAAATAAGCAATTTTAAATTTTTTAGAATCAATTTAGTCACTGTACTCTCTAATAAAAGTCAAATTACCCCCTAAATCATTATTTTTGACAGATAAACAAAAGTTCCTAACAAATTACAAATACCACCCCAATATTTTAAATAGTTAATAAATAAGTCCTTATTGTAGAATAAAAATTTTTAAATAAAAAAGTTCATTTTAAAATTATAAAAGTATAATGCTAAACTAAAATTTCAAGTTAATAATAATAATAATAATAATAATAATAATAATAATAATAATAATAATAATAATAATAATAATAAAACATTTTAGTTTTAAATTTTATTAATTTTATAATTTACAATTTTATTGTTACTTTTAGAATTATTATAGTTTTATTACTTTAATACTACAGTATATTAATAAAATTAAAAATTAATTACTTTATTATATTCCATTAATTTTAATACTAAAGCTAATCATATATTACATTTTGAAATATAGTAATAAAATATCATAGTAGACTAAACTAAAACTAAAACACATTAGTCGAATCTAAAACTAAAATTATAAAATTTTATCATCATCATCATCATTATAAAATTTTAGTTTCTGTATATTATTGTATTTCTACCTCTTAAATGTATAAAAGCTAACAATATATTATATCAATATACATGTTAAATTGTATATTTATATTTCTAAACTATAAACAAAGTTGAGTGTTAAGTATAATTATTAAAAACAAAATTAATTTATAAATAAATAAACTTTTTATTTCAAAAGTACAAAAAATTAGTGGTGAATAATTAAATTTATATTAATATAATAAAATATACTTTATTATTTTATTTTGAATTTTACACGTTATAAATGAATTAATTATAATTTTAAAATTAAAATTTTTTATTAAAAATTATTTTACTAAAATAAAAATTTATTTTTTAACTATTTAAAATATTGTGGAGGTGTTTTTAATTTGTTAGAAAATTTTATTTATCTGTCTTAAAATAAGAAGTTGATTATATTATTTAGGAGTAATTTGATTTTTATTGAAAAATTCAGTGATTAAATTAATCCCAAAAGATCCAAAATGACATATTTAACTAAATGAAAATTTTAGGGGGCAAATCGAGCTTTATTTCAAGCTATATATATATATATATATAACAAAAGACATTATGGATTATGGACCACATCATAGCAACCAATTATAACACCATCTGTTTCGATTTCGAGTATTTGTCCTCTGAAGTGAGTGTCAGATGTTTACTTAATGAGACATTATAAGGTAGCTTTGTACTTTAATGAGCTAAAAAAGACTAAATTAATAAAAATTAATTATTTAATTAAATTGATAAAAATTAAAATTTAATAGATATAAGTAAAATTTAGATGACTTGATAATTGATATTATTAATTTAGCCTACTAAAATCATTATAAAATTTGTCTTACTTAAACTTATTATTTGGAATTCTTAGAGGGTTACAAGTAGGGTGGCCACGTATATTAAACCACTGGTTCCGGTTTAAAATTGGCGGTTTACAATTCTAATTTTGGTAGAATCAAATTGGAAGTGGTTTATTCCAGTTCAAACCCAGTTCCATTGCAGTTTAGTTTTGCCAGTTCAATTGGCTTGATAAGTAGATTTTTTTATTTTGAAAATTTTCAGTCTAAAACTTGAACTACCGATTTGAAATCGAAATTGAAACTACCGATTTAAAATTGAAACCGATAATTATAGTTATATAAGAGATGGACCAACTTTGACCGAATTTAAACGAGATTTGCTTTTACAAATCTATGACAATAGTAGTTGTTTTAATCTGAGGCAGTTATTTATTTATTTTTTTTGAACGAAGTGAGGCAGTTAAATTCGGTCCCATCCGATATATTGAATTTAATACTAAGACTGTTCACAAAACTGTTGTTTTAAATCATGGTCATAAGGTCACAGTTGAGATTTTATATATATATATATATATATATTACGAGTACGTCAGCATACTGGCGTCACAAGGAAAAACTGATGCTTGAAGAAATTAAGTGGGTAATTACTTGGACTATCTGCTACATTTAAGAGTAGGACCAACAACAACACGCACACGTTCCAGATTATGCTGTAACAAAATCTCCAGAGACTAAACTAAAGTAGGCATACGATCTGGAACAAAGAAAATCAAATTCCAATTCTTTGGGAGTAGAATATAGTCAAACTGAAATGTTCAGTATGCTCATCACTACAACCATATATAGAGGCTGCTGCTAAATCATGGGAATCCTGTAATAGCAGAAGAACCTTAATTCTCTGCTAAAAAGTCATCAGAAACCTGAAATGACCAAAATGCTAACAAAACCTGAACGCCTTTTATCAAAAATTTTCAATCAGATACCATTACTAATTTATACATGATAAAATAATTAGCTAAATGGAACCACCAAATGTAATTAATTAAGAAAACAGACTAATATCATGCCAGAAACATTATTTGATGCAATCCTTGAACAAGCACAACACCAAGTAGAAAAATTGATATGGACAACCCATTAGAAGCCCGAGATTTCTTGATCAAAGAACCATTCTTGCTGGTGCCACAGACACCAACTCCAATTCCAATCTTGACATTATATGCCTCAGTTGGATTCAAGCATAGTCCTGGATTACCACTTAGATCTAAATTCCTTCCAAGCCTCTTCAAGAAACTTGCATTAAAAGGCACAATTCCACCCAAAAAGTTTCTGCTAAGATTTAAGTGATAAATGTGAGACAGCCTGCTAAAACTAGGTGGGATTTCGCCCATCAACCTGTTGTTTTGAAGAGAAAGAGTGCTGAGATTCATCAACATTGAAAAACTGGCTGGTATAGTGCCTGAATAACCTGAATTGGAAAGCCTTAGCTCTTGTAGTTTCACAAGCTTGCTGAACTCTGCTGGCAAAGGAATATTCACTGGATTATCATCCATGATAAAGTATTGCAAAGCCTTTAAGTTTTGCAATCCTGTTGGGAACGATCCCCTGAATCTGTTGTTACTCAAAGCCATGAAAGACAATGAACTAAGTTTCTCTATGCTATTAGGAATCCTACCGTTAAGTAAATTTGAACTCAAATCAAGTTTTTGAAGCATACCCAGTTGGCCAATTGTATCTGGAATTGTTCCAGTGAGAGAATTATAACTCAGATCAAGGCCCACTAGATTTTTAAGATCACCCAACTGCATTGGTATAGCACCTGTAAGCATATTATAACTTAAGTCAAGGTGCACTAAAGAGCTCAAGCTGAAAATCCCAACAGGAATAGGTCCAGAAAAATGATTTTGTGACAATGTAAGGATTTGTAGAGACTCCAGAGAGGAGATTTGGGGCGGAATTGGACCAAAAAGAGCAGAGTTCGATCTAAGACTTAGTTGTTGAAGTGAAGAATTAGATGTGATCAGTCTACTAAGTGGAATAGAGAGAAGAGTTTTGGTACGAGTGAAACAGTTCAAGAAAAAGAGAGATTGAAGATAAGGAAGAGAGAATATTTGATTTGGAAATGTAGCTGTAGGTTTGCATGATGGGTTTGGACGACTGCCAAAATCAAGTCTGGAGACATGAAGGTAACCATCTGGACCCAATTTGCACTCAACTCCAGGCCAAAGAGAGGCAGGATCACAAGGTTTAGGGTAAGAAGTCCTCCAAGATTGATCAGAGGACATAGAATCCATAATCCTGAAAAGGGTCTCAGCTTCAGAAGGAAGCATGTCATTAGTTGCATAAACATTAAAGGGGAAAGAAGGAAAATGATGGAGGAGGAGAAGAAAAAGAAGAAGCACAGAAGGTACAAGTGAAGAAGGAGAAGAAGGTAAAAAGGAAAAGAAAATGCAAAACAACATAATGGGCAGCAGGGAGAGGTCTGGTTTCCTGGTAGCAAGCTGCAGGAGCCGTTTGGGTGGCTTCTAGTTTACATTGGATGTGTGAGCCTGTGACTGTGAGGTGAGTGAGGCGTGAGAGGAGAGGGACGTGACTGATATGATGGGTGGGGTAGTGATCATGAATTAAGTGTCATGACATTTTGGTGAGAATTTGAAGCCAAGGTAGGGTCAAAAGATTGATATTATTTGTGTTTCTGAAAGAGTGAGAATGAGAGTGAGAGAGCGTGTTTCACTTTCTCAGACATTTTTTTTGGTACTACTGTCCAATTAGTAGCAAAATACGAGTTTATTCTAGCAATGGTCCCATAATTTTTTCTCATATTTTAAATGGTTCTAAATTTTTAATTTTTTTCTTTTCTATTATTAAAATTTTATTTTATTTTAAATTAAAATATCTAAAATATATTCAATCAAATTTAATATATTTTGATAATTGAGATAACTACATTTTTAATATATTTGTCACATAAGCATTCCATTAAACAATCTCATTATCATGTGAGTTTCATAAATAAATTTTACGAGTTTGTTGCATCGTTGGTACCATAATTTTGGACTATATTTCACTTTGGTACCAAATTTTTAATTTTTTTTTTTTAGTTCCAAAAATTCTATTTTTATTTCAAGTTAAAATACTTCAAATATATCCGATCAAATTTAGCGTACAAAACAGCTGAAATAAGTATACTTTTAATATATTTACTTTGTAAGCATCCCATTAAATGGTTTAATCTTCTTGTGTGTTCTATAAAATAAATTTTGTTAAAATTTTATTTTATGGAGTTCACAAGTAAAATTTATTTTATGGGGTTAACAAAATAATTAAATTGTTTAATAGGATGCTTATAAGGTAAATATATATAAAAAATATATTTATTACAACTGTTACGTAGATTAAATTTGATTAGAGATGTTCGAGTTACTTCAACTTCGAACAAAAATAGAATTTTTGAGACTGAAAAGAAAAAATTTAAAATTTTGGTATCAAAGTGAAACATGATATAAAATTATGATACCAACAATGCAACAAATCCAAAATTTGCTAAAATTTTATTTTATGGGGCCCACAAGCAAATTTTGTTATATGGGGCTAACAAAGTAATTAAATTGTTTAATGAGATGCTTACATGACGAATATACTAAAAATATGTTTATTCCAGCTATCACGTATGTTAAATTTGATCGGATATATTTGAGATGCTTTAACTTAAAACAAAAATAAAACTTCAGTAATTGAAAAGAAAAAAATTAAAAATTTGATACCATTTTAAAATATAACAAAAAATTATAATATTAATGGTACAATAAACCCCAAAATATAAAATGAACACATACATATAACCCCTTTCATATAAGATAGAAATCATGAACAAAGTATCCCCTTTTTTCTTAATATAATAGCTGTTTTTTTTTTATAAGTCTCATTAAATTAAAATTTTATATTATTATAAAATACTAATAAAACTTATCTCTATATTGTTATAATATGAAAATGTTTTGTAATTTTATATGTATATATATTAGAAATATGCTAATACTAATAATTAATTGTACTTTTAGAAGAAGGTTAAAATTTTACCGGCTATGCTGTTGCTGAGAATTAAATTTATTAACTAGCACAGTGTAGGATGGAATTTTTTTTATTATTTTTTTAAAGGTATATGCTAAAGCATAAAAGTATATAGAGATAATGTTAAAAAAAAAAAAGTATACAGAGACAGATAAAAAGAAAAGTAAATAGTAGGGTAAAAAAATGGTACAAATTCTCTCTTTTAGCAAATTCCTGGTAGTTTTTTTTTTTTTTTTTTTTTTTTTAGAATAATGATTTCTAAACAAGAAACTATAAGCACCCTGAGGAGGGGAATACATCAAGCTCTACCAAGGCAGAGGGCAAAATAAAATGGATGAGAAATAAACCATCCATTCAAGGGACTGCAAGAGCAGCAGCCACTATAAAGCCACAGGACTAAACTTGCCGAGACATAAACCAGAAAAGAAAAGTGTCGGCCACCTTAGTACTCCTAACCAAAAGGAAGAGTAAAGAAAATGACACCAGAAAGAAAGAAACGCCTCTTAAGCAAAAGATACAACATAAACCACTTTCATTAGATTATAAAAGATAATACAATAGGGCCTAACAAAAAAATAAATAAAAAAAAGCACATAATAATACAAGTCCATATCCAACAACATCATATTTCAAAATGAAACCTTGAAATTTCTAAGGCGGAGAATGGATTTATGTGGGGTCAAATGCATGAGAAACTTTAACTTTATTTCAATTTAGTTATTAAATTTTGATTTAGTTTCACAACAATCATTTAAAAAAAATTTGGTACCTGAACAATCTTAAATTACTATTTTAATCCAAAATTAAAAATTTATTTTCAAATAAGTCCATATTTTCTATATATTTATAAAAAATAACAAAAAATTTAAGAATTATTTTGATTCCGCCTACTAAGAGTACACTCATCAAGAGAGGTATCAAAGCCTATGAGTAGAAAATCTTCAAAATTTTTATATTTTTTGAACTAAATTGAAAATATAAAAAGATTGAGGGATTAAAATGATTTTAAGAGAAATTTAGAGGTTTAAAAATTTTTAATGGTATCCTTTTTGAAATAAAATTAAAGTTAGATAACCAAAAAGAAATAAAATGAAGTTTGCTATCCAAATTGTCATAAGTGTAAAGTTGGGTGACTACCAATGCATTTAACCTAGATTTCTGCAGCAACAGAAGCAGTGACACTAGCATCCATGGTTGCAAAGACGAAAAGAAAAGTTCAATGAGTTTTTGTGAACTCCTCAACTCAACAACAATATTGAGTATGTCATTAACGTTTGAGAGCAAACAAGACGCTACGAAAGTTTGGATATTGAGGTAGAAAATGTGAGTTTCATCATTCAACCTTCTTTCCTTTATTTTTTGATGGTTTCTTGCTTATAATCCAACAAGATTCATATGCAATATCATCCTATCAAAATAGCTATCAAAGTAAAATGGTATGAAACCACATATATTAAGCTTAAAGCTCAACAAAATTATTTATTAACTACGAAATATCTCAGAAAAACAAAAGAAACTAATGGATTTGAGTGGTTTTTTTTTTTTGGTTAGAAGTTAACAAAAAACCATCCAAATATAGATAACACAATATTTGAAAACTATGAACAGTGACAATCTATGAACAGAGAGAAGAAGAAGCTATGCAGAGAGTAATTGCTCTTAGAATTTGAGTTTACACAATGGATTTTCTTTTTCAAACTTCATACGGATGTACTTTACCCTTCTATAAGAAAAAAATTACAGTTTTTTTTTTATTTAGTGACTTTTAACTATTTAAATTTCCATCAACTTCAAATTTTATTGATTTTGTTTTGAAATTATTTTCATCAATTGATAATTTAATTGAATTTGTATTTAAATATGTTATTTTTGTTAATCATGAGGTTGTTTTTCAATTTTTTATTATTTTTGGATTTTTTTTGTTTTGGCAGTTGTTTTTCTAGTTATTTTATGTTGTTTTTTTGATTTTTTTTTGTCTTGATAGTTGTTTTTTTGTTGTTTTGGTTGATTCATTTTCAGTGCTATGAGGTTGTTTTTCTGTCATTTTGGCAGTTGTTTTTCTATTGTTTTGGTGGTTATTTTTCTAAATTTTTTTTTTGTTGTTTTGGCTATTTTTTTTATTTTTTTTGGTTGGTTCATTTTCAATTTTATAAAGTTATTTTTGTCGTTTTGCCTTGTCACAACTCAAACTATGAGTCATGACCGGCACTAGGGAACAAGAATTTTTTCAAATCCAGAACCTGTAGCAAGCCTTAGAAAATAAATCATACAATAAATAAATAAAAAGTACGACAAAATTAAAATTTTTCGAATCAATATATAAAATAAATGCTCCAAATCCTTTCATAAATAAATATATTCATACAATGTTCAGATACAACTCTCTGAGTGTTAAATTTCAAAATAAAATAATACTCTTCTGATAAAATAACACTACTACTTCAGTTTCTAAAATACAAATTAGAGTTCAAAGTATACATTTACATAAATTAGCCGGGACAGAAGGACACCGGTGAGAAACTCCAGTATTAAGGTATGACGATATAGGATCTCTTGAAAAAAATAATTGAGGGAGGTCAGATCTCACTAAGTGAATTATTATACTATATATATATGCAATCTAAAGCATAACAATCAGACATTCTTATATATATTTGCATATACACACATTTCACACAAATGTCAAACTCTGCTTTTATAAATATAATAGATACATAAAACATTTATTTTAATACATGAAGGATCAAATAGAACCCTATTAATCACAACCTCAATCAATCATATCATCATTCTAGCTATATAAGCTCACTTAAATCCAAATAGGTCACTTATTCCATTTTAAACAGTAGACTGGCCCCGAGACACTAAGTTAACCGAGCTCTAACAATTTGACTGTCAGTGTGATTGGCCCCGAGACACTTGGTCAACTGAACTCCAACAATCACACTATCAATCACATCATATCTCAATTATATCAATCAAATAATTATCAATCACATTGTAATCTCCATAATTAATTCCTCACTCAAACCTTAATCTATCGCACCGGTATGTACACGGTCATAGTGCTGCCCACTAGGAAGCACGTTCTATTGATATCCTTCATTTAAAATAAATCATTCATTCGAAAAATAATTAATGTAGAATGACATTCATAATAGTAAAATAAACCATATATATACTAGAAGTATACCTAAAATATACCCAATATATTTCGAGTATATATATGTCAAATAAAACATAAGATATACAAAAGATAAACCATTAATATAATTAAAAACAATTTAAGTGCATTTTAATAATATAACATGCATTTGCTTAAAAATGTACCTAAATATACTAAACATATACCCTAAGTACACAAATCATTTAATAAAATAATTATGCATAAATATTCATTTAAATATGTATATGTACTAAAAAATACATTTAGGTTTGACATATATTCACAAATATACCAAAAATAACCTAATCATCTAGCATGCATATATAAAAAATATACCAAAAATATACTTAAAAATAATTTAAGTACAAATCAATATTATGACATGCAATTATTTAAGAATAAGTCTAAAATATATTATAAATATACCTAAAGTATACTAATCATTTAAATAAACAATTATAAATAAATTTAATTTTTAAAAACATATGATGAAAATGAAAAGATATCCTAAGTCATGCATTCTATGTGAAATGCATATATATACAGTATAATAACTTACTGATTAGCATTCCACGAGACAGCCTTGGCGGGTCTGGTCCTTTTGGCCTTGGTCTCAGCGCAACTAGAAAAATAAAATAACATTAACAATTAGAATAAACTTCTAATTCTAAGCTTTTAGGATTACTATAGACAGATTCAATCAAAAATTCAAAACTAGACTTAGACCGGTTGTCACGTTTTATGAGAAATCTATCGAAATTTTGGCAAAATCTCTTATGTAAAATAAACATCTCCCTACAAAAATAGGGCCGATCCTGTATAGAAAACACACTTCGAATACAAAATTCTCCCAACTCCTCGGTCGGGATCCCAAACTACAATTTTCCCCGACCGAGGTCCACAATTCACCGCAAGATACAATAAAATATACATAATTTCAACAAATACCAAAAATGCCCTTTAAGTATCACAATATGGCAATTTAAATATTAAAAACATCAAAAATAATTATTTTATCCGTAATTACTTAAAAACCCTAATAATAATATAATATAAGTAAAAATTGATGTTTCTCGAAAAATACACCAATATTAATAAAATTTCATTTTATAAATCCAAATTACTTAATTAATTCATAAACATACTAAAAGTTACTAAAAACCCATTTATTTACAAAAATAATATATTATATATAATTTGAAATAATTTTTGAAAAATAGTATTAATTAGTTAAAAATAGTAAATAATTTATAAAAATCATTTTTATACTTCAAATAATTATTAAAACCAATTAAATTTAATTATTAACCAAAATTACTACCAAATTACCAAAATGCCCCTAATATACAAAAATACACATAAAATACTAATAATATTCAAAAATTCAATAAAAATTATGTAATTACTCAAAATTTGTTTCCTCAACATATTATTTACTAAAATCAACAAATACACCTAATTAACCAATAATTTCTATAAAAAAAAATACATATTTAATCTAATAATTCCAAAATACACATAAATTATATAAAATTTCATAAAAATTATATAAATTCAAAAAAATTATTTAACCAACAAATAGCATTATAATATCAACTCAAACACACAATTAAACTCTAATTTATAATAAAAATACACATTTAAATCAAATTCCAAAATTACATAAACTATAAATATCTCTAAAAAAATTACAAAATATTCTCAAAATTAAATTTCTCAACACCAAAATTAATAAAAATATATAATAACAATAATTTAACAAAATTCATAATTTAATTAATTAATTAACGAAAATTAATTATTTAGTAATAAAATAATAAAAAATTCACCAAAATTAAAATAATTTCCAAAAATTATAAAAAAAAATAAATTCATGAAGCTCAAGCTATATAGATCATCATTTCTAAAGGAATTTATAAAAAAAACCATTAAACTCAAGCTAAAAAAAATTAGAAAAGGAATTTGACATAAACTAGAAATTGATTAAAACTCACAAATGACTAGCTTTGAGCATTGATCAAGCTCAAAATCAACTTCCCCTTGACTCAAGGAGTTGATCGAGCTAAAGAAATTCAGCTCCCATCGTCGGAAAATCATCGGTGACAGTAGAAGCATGTTGCTGCCGTTGCTGCTTCTAACCTCTCCTCGGCGTCACGAGGAAGGAGACGGACAAAGGAGATGATGACGATGAAGGGATGACAGAAAGAAGATGGTTGAGTGGTGTTCGGCGTCGAAAGGAAGAAAGGCACAGTGACAAGAGGAGGCCGGAGCTGCGGGAAGAAAGGGAAGGAAAAGAAATGGTTTTGTAACTTGTTTTGTATATATATATATATATATATATTCACACACTCACAATATAATCACACACACATAAATTAACAATAATACACACAATATAATATAAAATAACACTCAAAAATAACATTAATATAAACCCCCCTTTTTTTTTAAGCAATTTAATAATACCAATAATGTATATTAAAAAAATACTAATAATAAAATTATAATGCACTAAGAATTAACATTAATAAAATATCACTATCAAAATTAATAAATATCAATAATGTAAATCAATAAAAATAAAATAATAATGAGGTACTCAAAATCACGTCAACTAAGAAAATAATATTAGTGCTTAAAAATAATATTAAAATAACCATGCACTAAATTAATGTTATTAAAATAATAGTATTCGAAAATAATAAATATACACAATAGAATTTAACATCCAAAATAATAAGTTCCAAAATAATATATTACATAGAAAATTCAATTAAACATACAATAATGATAATAAATCACAAAATAATTAAATAATTAAATATAACTTTTAAATTTTATTAACACTGCATATCCCATTATTTAATAAAATAATTTAAAAACCAGGGTTATTACATGCCTGTTGTTTTTGGTTGTTTTTGTTGGTTCATTTTCAATTTTATGAGATTTTTTTGAAAGTTGTTTTTTGTGGTTTTTGTTGTTGTTTTGGTTGGTTCATTTTCTGAGGTTGTTGTTATGATTATTTTTTTATTGTTTTTCGTTTGTTTTTGTAGTTGTTTTTTTATTGTTTTGGTTGGTTCATTTTCAATTTTATGAGGTTATTTTTCTAGTTATTTTCTTGATTTTTTCTATAGTTGTTTTCGTTGAAAAAATTGGTTGAAGGATAATAATGTTCAAATGTCTCCAATTTACCATCTACAAAAGCTTTGTTATAGAGAGAAAGAAAAGAGAAAGAAGGCAAGCAATAAAAAAAAAAGAATTTTTATAACTCCTAGTTAACAACCAAGGCAATATAATAATATGTAGATGTGTGCGTGCTTCACTTTACTATATTGATAAGCTTGAAGAAATAGTAGAGTTATCAAGGCAATATGATTTAAAAAAATTACGAAAATGACATATTTACATAAAAAGAGAAAAAAAATAAGAAAAAAAAACGTAAGACAATATGATTAAAAGAAAAATTTTGCAGAGTTATCAAGACAATATAACTAAAAGAAAAAAACAAGAAAATGAAAAATTTGTAGATAAAAAAGAAGGGAAAAGATAGGAGAAGAAGAATAAGTAAAACAATATGATTAAAAGAAAACAATGAAAAAGAGGAGAAAAAAACAAAAGATACGCATATAAAGAAAGAAAATAAAAGAGAAGAAAAGAGGAAGTAAGATAGTGTTTATGAAAAAAAAAAAATTGAAAACATGATTTTTATAAAGGAAAAAAGTCAACAGTATTTTTTAATTATTTTTGAAAAAGTCCCAAAATCAAAAGCATCGTTAGGTTTTGAAAAAAGTGTTATGGTTGAAGGGAGGGGTCATGGAGGAGGCCTAGCACTCCTAGCTAAGTTCTCTCTGCAAATAAAATTTAGAAAAGTTATATTCTAATCATGGTGTATTGGATTTGCTTTTATTTTTTTAATGCTATTTTTAACAAAAGAGAAAAACCATAGTTTAAAATAGGCTTATTGGTGAAAAAAAATTCAACATTTTCGATCTTCTGCATTGTAATCGCAACTTTTTAATATTTGCAATAATGTTCCAATTTTAAAAATTATTTGGTCAATATAGATTTCAAAACACTAAGTTAAGGTTGAGTTGTCATGCCAGCAAACGAAAGATGAGTTCGCACATACACATCAATAGACCATGGTTAGAAAATCAACACACCATATATAAGAAGATAATTCAATGGAGGAGGAACCTGAATAAAGCGCCCACATGAATGGAAGACAGCTCTAACCTCCAAATAGAGCACAACAATAACCAATGCAATAACATCATTGACAACAAGAATGCCATGCAATTAATGTGCATTCTTGGTAACCCACCAAAGAGCACCTCTTGTGGAGGTGTAAAGTTGGAATAAGAAAAGGATAAAAAAGAGAAGAAACAAACCAGAAACAGAAGTAGAAGATGAAAATATAACAAAGTAATGAGAAGTAATATGAAATAACGAAGGACAAAAGAGCAAGTTCAGAGTGTGGACATGACCCTCGAGAGGAGTGAGAATGAAGTTATCCTCAGGGATTTCTCCTCCGTGATACTTAGCTTCATGTGCGGACTTAAAAGAGGAAACTAGAGGAATCGCAACAAGCCAATAGAAAATGCAATTAAATATCATCAGATAGTAATAGGTGTTGTTTAGTAAGGGGTGTTTTTCATCCCAAAGGCGGATATGGTAGCCCACGTGAAGATTGATGAAGTTATAAAAGGGAGGCAAGCAAAGAGGAGGCACTTTAGAGCAAGCATAATGGTAAGGTTTTCAAGTTGGATATACTTGAATTGAAGAGAAGCCCACACTCTAATGAGACAAACAGCATAGGAGGGACGGAAACGAAGGTGGCAATGAGGGAGGAGCTACAGAAGAAAGCGATCTGAGCTGCCATTAAAGAGAGCCATATACTGAAGAAAGCGCTTGATTTGAAGTTGAGTGAATCGAGGATGTATTTAAGGTTGGCAATTCATGTCAACGGATTATAAACGGATCGTGTCGAAATATGATAATAATATAAATATGACTAATCTGAACATGATCCGTTTAATTAATAGTATCAAACCTATAAATTCAAATATGAATACGTTTAATAACGGGTTACACGACACGACTCATTTAAACCTGTTTAACATATACAGATCTAAATATGTTAAGACACATTTAACACGGATACGTTTTAACATGTTTAATATGAACATGTTTTGACACGTTTAACACGAATACATTTTGATACGCTTATCACTGATACGTTTCGACATGTTTAATATCAAATTACAAAAAAAAAAAAAAAAAAAAATTAAACATACAAATCCTAAATAATAATTTGATTTTAAAAATCCATACAAATTCTAAATATCATTACAATATTTTAAACTTCATATAAAATATTAAATTATTTTACAACATAACAATGATAATTTATTTCTATTTAATAGTAATATTACATACTAAAACTATACACATAGTTGAAATCTAACTTAATAATGAAGTAGTATTATATAGTATTTATTTGAGCCTAATACTTAATATAAATTTAATTGACGAATACTTAATGTAAATGTAATTATTTAGATTAAAATTATCTACTTAAACTATCAAATAATACCTCACACTAAATTTATGGAATTTTTTATTATTAATATTAGTTGATATTGAATCATAGAATTTTAATATTTTTATTATATATGTAATTTTCAATTTTATTTGCTTACCATTAAACTAGATATTATATATCAAAATTGTAATAACATTAAGATTACATTTATATATATGTCAAAACTATATATTATTAATACAATTAATAATATTAGTTAGCACTAAAAAAAATATATAATTTTATTATAAATACATAAATTTTTATTATATTTAATGAATTTAATATATATATATATAAACAGGTTTATACATATTTAAACGGATTACAGGCTAATTGTATGACCTGTTTAATAAACGTGTTTATACGTAGTTAAACGGATTATAGGTTAATTGTGTAACTCGTTTAATAAACGTGTTTATACGGATTAGACAAGTTTAATCCCTCTAGACACAATTTTATTCGTATTTTAAATGAGGTGATCCATTTATAATCTGAACCCGTTTAATCTAAACTCAAATCCAGTTAACTCCGTGTCGTATCTTTTAAACGGATCGTGTCACAAATTGTCAATTCTACATGTATTTAGGTTCCTCCTCCATTGAATTATTTCTTGTGACCTTCTACTGACGTGAATGTGAAAATTCATCTTTGGTTTGCTGGTATCACAACTCAGCATTTTTAAATCTATTTTGACCATGTTCATTAATGTGCTATTGCAAAAGGTTGGAAACATTTGAATTTTTTCTCACCAATACACCATAAAATTTTGTAAAACACACCCACATGCACCAACATCCAAGAAGAACATTTGAGCATAATTGCAATTATCAACCATAACGTTTTCAAGAAATTAAATATGAACAATTAGGGGGTACAATAGCAGCACAAGATTCTTGTGTTTTTTGATGCATGCACACAAACTTTAGCTCCCAAAAATTACATGAACTGATTGCATAACCGCATACCGACTGGAAGAGAACATGAGATGAGATCATACAAGTCCACATGATAACTTAAGCTGCCATTGGCGACAAAACTTAAAATGACCTTTTAATTATTATACAAGGGAAATTTTAGGCAATGCAGTGTAGACAATAGGCACTGGAGACACAAGAATCAGACAACGCAGCAACGAGTACACAAAGTACAAAAGCAATCATGGAAGACAATCCCGCTTAAGTTATGAAAGCCTGGAAGTACCTTCAGTCAATAGCTCATCTCTTCCATCCATCTGAGCCTAATCCTATGCAACATCCTTCCCAGGTTCAATAGATGACCCTGGCACAACCTGTAATACAACTGTAGTTGTTTGTGGAAGGCTCTCACCAGCAACAGGAGAAAGATTCAAGTCATTGATTTCATGAGCTACATCAGTATACTTTGAGTCAGCAACCTTGTTATCCAAGTTTTCTGCCTGAGTGGAGTCTGCTCCTTCACCTGGGGCATGATATAACTCTAATTGCTCACCTTCTACAACAGAATGGTGTACTTGTGAATCATCAAAATCACCATCAGGCTGACCAAGCTCTGCTCCTCCGCCTTCTCCTGCAGCACAATAACAATCTGATTGTTTACCTTCTACAGCAGCATGGCATGATTGTGAATCATCAAATTCACCATCAGGCAGAATGGACTCTCCACCTTCGCCAGCAACATGATAAGACTCCAGCAGTTCACCTTCTACAACAGCATGGGGTGTTTGTGTATTATTAAACTTGCCATCAACGTGGCACCGTTGTGAATCATCAAACTCACCATAAGCATGACATGGCTGTGAACTTCCACCCTCATCAGCTTCATCAAGTAGCTGCAGTTGATAATCCTCGCTAATGGCACAATTTGACTGTATCAAATTATCCTTGGCAGCAGCACTTTCAATTTCAAACTGGACATCCTCACTATATGCATCACATTTTACTCTATCTTCCTTCCTCTTCCGTTTCCGGCTCATCTTCTTGCTTGACTTTTTTCTTGATTTCTCCTTTTTCCTCACCTTTTTCCCAAGTTTACTATGTAAATGTTCAGCCTGACTGATAGCAACCTGATGACTAAAGGCATGACAATGGCAACATAAATGCAATGGATCAGCCCTAAATGCTGCGCTATAAATATGAACAGGATTCATCTCCCTTGCTGTATAATATTGTATTGAATCCTCCTTCTTTTTACGTTTACCCTTAGCCTTAGTGTTCCTTCTTACTCGCTCCTTTTCCCTTTTTCTTTTGCCAAGCTCAACCTGAGGAGTGGCTAAAGCTGTGGGCACAGCAGCTGCTGCAGCTGTGGATGCAGTTCCAACTTGGTCACCCAAACAATCATGTACAATAGCCCTGATCCTTGATATTGACTCCATTTGCATGGGATCCAATCCTTCGGTTGTGAATGTATCTGCTATGTGTGCAATATCTCTTAACCCAGAATTCTGCAAAAGGTTCAAAAGTAAAGGTAGAACTGACTCAGTAATTTTTAACTAGTAGAGATCAATGAAAGTAAACATGGAATTACCATTCTCTTCTTTTTGGTTCTGAACTTTACTATTCTCTGGATCTGAGGCAAGGGAGACACCGGCCTTCCAACAAATTTACGTGTAATTCTTAAGTACCAATCCATGTATTCACTTTCATCAACACCATCATCACCTTGCACAATGTGATGGTAACGGGCTGACCATTCATTGAGCTCTGGTTCCATTTTCCCTGACAGATGTATCCCACTGTCAACTCCACGGCTCTTTCTCTCCCAATGCTGCACATCATCTGGGATTGCTTGAAGCATGCCATATTGTCTTAAACAACGATCTGGGAGGTGCCTTTCTGCCTTGTCAAAGCAGATCAGCATTGTCTTTGATCTACCAAGAAGCAGGCTACTTCTAACATTTTCTGGTATTAACATACAGTCGATATTGTTGTAAGGAAGCCATTCCACCTGCATTGCAACAGTTCATTAAGAAAATGTTAATCAACATGCATCAGCCATAAAGTTTGATTAAAAACCTTATTGTCAGACTAGACGGTACGATGTATTGGATGACATTGCAAATCTTACATCACTTGATTTTAGGGAGTCCAGTGCCTTTCGATAGAAGACTATGTCACGTTTCACTGTTGCAGCACTTTGTTTCCCCTTCCACCAATGCACAAATGGAAAACAATCACGAACTGGCTCCTGATAAAACTTTGGTTGGGCAATATTAAGGTGAAAATAACTCCAACACTGCAACAAACAATGAATGAAACATCAATATTGCATTACATACCATTAAGATAGGAAGTTAGCTGTTAATTTATGGATTGATCCACCAACTACCACACCAAGTGACAAGTGGTGTAGAGAAAAACTTTGGAGTACAATGAACTTTCAGTTCATAATAAATCACTGCATCAAAAGATTCTTTCATCTGTTGCTTTCAACTTGCAAAAATTTCATAGACAAGCATCAATGTATATACAAATTTTTTGCAGAGCACTTTTGGTTTCTACATTCCAAGCACAAAATTTACATGTTCGATTACCAGTAGAAGACCCAGCCCTCTAGCCTGGGGGCCAAGCAAAAAAAAAAAAAAAAAAATTCAGAGGAGGCTTAAGAAAGAAAATTTTTTTGAAGGACTAAAGTATCTATTTTATTTTTTAAGGGAAAAGGGTTTAATTAACAAATTTTTAGGACGGCAGGAGGACCTATCTGCCTCCCTTAGTTCTGTCTCTGCTAATTACCCTGTCTCCCAAAACTGATAACTTTCAATGTTGAAGTTAATAAAAGCAAGAAATAAAACATACTCCAGAAAATTATGGATGTATGGAAAGCTACCATCTAAAGTTAAGACCAAATACGTTCTTATACCTCCATTGTCCTCAAAATAGAGAATCTCATCAGTGTTAATAGTACATTTAAACATAATAACTGATAATGAATTGGACAGTAGTTTAATGATCAAAACATAAAATATAGAAGAAACCTACATGACCTCATGCATCAAAATGACAAAAGCCCAAAATTATATCCAAATTAGACAGAGAAGTGAAAGGAGTATCATCCTTTCTGCATGCCCATAATGTCATCAACTCAACCACAGTGAAAAACTGAAGTCAAAGAGCCAAACGCAGTCCATAAGATTGATGTTTGATTCAATTACCAAACATGATACTTCAGTTTTATAGGTTTAGAATTCCATAGTTAATTTTGATAGCAAATCAGCTGTTTTTTGCTGGGTTTCCCATATGTTTTTTCTCTTGGTGTACATAATCAACCACCCATAATTATGTCCTTCAATAACTCTAGCAAGCTCAATTTGGAAAAATAAATCTCAAATTTCACCTCATAGCATTTATTTAACTATTTATTTTAGTGTTTGCTCAGATGGATTGACCTTGTTGAGGACAACATAGCCCTTGCCAGCCCCTCAAATCAAAGATATATTGACAAAAGGGAAAGAATAAAAGACAAATGAGCAAACCTGTAGTAAAGTTAGACAACCACTGATTGTACTTTGAGATTTAAGAGTTGCTCTGCCAAGAGCTCTATACAAAAATGCCAGTGCTGCTGCACCCCATGCATACTTTCCTGCTTTGTCAAAATCCTCAAAAAGTGGAAGGTACATAATAGGGACTTTATTCCCAGTAGTAGTTGAAAATATTGTGCTTCCTACAAGGTACAATAGGTAAGCACGTGTGTGGCGCTCAATCTCTTCTAGTGGTGCATCTTCGGGACACTGGGAAAAGTATTCTTTTAACCAACTTAGTTTTACCATTCCACCACTCATGTAACCAGTATCAGGAACCCTTCCCAGATACTTCTCACATATTGGTTTGCAAGAAGTATATGTTACACCTAGAACAGGTTCTCCATCAATTGCCAACCCAAGCAACAATGCCACATCTTCCAGAGTTATAGTCATTTCTCCAACCCTAAAGTGAAAGGTGTTTGTTTCTTTCCTCCACCTCTCAATAAGAGCTGAAATGAGTGGATTGTCTAGACTAATAGAAGGAAGCATTCTTAAATATCCAAATCCAGCCTTCTCCACCAATTCAATTTGTTGCTGTGTGAGCCTCCATTCACCCAACTTTGAAGTATGTTCGTGACATCTCAAGACACCACGCTCCTGTAACAAGTTACAATGAAACCACAAATGACCATCATTGAGGAAATGAACAGGGAATATATATATACATACATCAACTATAAACTGTACCTGCCCATCCCATACTGCTGAGGAGACATGGTTCTCTTGGTCATAAAGTACCGATGCATCGATTGGCCCCGGATCGGTTGCATTCTCGTCCATTAGTTCTATAGAACCATCAGCAAGTCCAGAACTGGTTACCTCAGTCTCCATGACAACCACTGAGAGATTATTCAGAGTCAATTATCTTAATGCCTTCATGTACCCCAATATTCATACCTTTAGATGCAAATTTATACACATGTCAAAACACACTCACATATTTCTAGTTCACAGGATCCACTGGATAAATTACAATTATTTAATGTGCTCGCAAATGATTTTGACAATTTTACAACACATGGCTTCACTGCACTGCATTTTATTATTTGAACTCAAGTTACAGCATTACTACTCCACATTATAATGCACATCAAAGCTTTTCTTAATTTGAAACTGCACATCCAGAACAACAACCCTTCATCCAAAATTGAGGTCTCAGTTTCTCCTCCAAAATTGTTGAAGAAAACAATTCAAATTTCACATAAGAAAATAACATTCCTTTTCAAGTAATTTACAAGTGAAATTCACAATTGATACATTTAATTACATCATCATAGAATTTGCTAATTTAATTGAGTAAATTTCAAAATCCATAAAAAAAAAAAAAACCCTAATTTTGGATTAGACATGAAGCGAAACCGGAGTTCCATTGACCAATTCTATGATTAATTATAAACTCTGCAAATATCAACAAAACTGGAAAGCAAAGAGATGAGTAAAGCTAACCTTTGAACAGAGAGTAGAATCAGCCAAACGACGATTCGCTTCTCCTAACCACCAAACTGGACAATGGTAAAGATCGGATTACCCTACAAACGACGGTGTCGTACGTGTGCGTTATGCTTATCGTGTGTATGGAAAAATGTCACAAATGGCATACTTACATTTGGATTTTCACTATTATGGCGTCTAAATATTTTCTTTTTGTTCAATTGACTATTTTAATTTTTAATTCCAAATGCAAATAAACCCTTGTTTGTTTTATTCATATTTTGAAATTAAAATTAAATTAGCTCAAAATCTTAATTATTTAGTTCACTAGAGAATTTAAATCATAATCAATTATTATTTATTTGTTAAAAACATTTTATAATTATTTTTACATTAAACATTAACATTCCAATTATTTATTTTTCAAATATTATTAATAAATCTTAAATAACAGATTATTTATTATTTAACATATATTCATGAAATATTTTATAATTATTTTTATTAATTTATATATTTTATTTATAAATTGCAAATGTTACATAAATTAATATTTTATTTTATTTATTTGACTAAGACATGGGTAAATTATACAAACAATTACCAAATTTTGCACTTAATTATAAAATGATATCACAATTTTAATTTATATTTTTTCAATCACATAACATCAATCTATCTTTCGTCGAGACGTCGCTAATTAAATTTCAGATAAGATTACACTACAAACGAGGGTGTCATATGTCTGCATTATACTTATTGCATATATGGGAAAATGTCACAAATGGTATACTTACTTTTGGATTTTCAGCATTATGGCGTCTAAATGTTTGTTTTTGTTCAATTGACTATTTTAATTTTTAATTCCAAATGCAAATAAATCCCTGTTTGTTTGATTCATATTTTGAAATTAAAATTAAATTAAATCAAAATCTTAATTATTTAGTAGTCCAAAATTGATTGTTAAAATTAAAACAAATATTGATTAAAGATAGATCATGTAAATTACTAGAAATCTCCCCATTTATAACTTTAACAAATAATTTTAAATGATAATAAGAAAAATCATAGTGTATGTGTGTGAATGTGATTGATTGTATGTGTGTGAATGTGATTGATATACTCCCCATTAAAATATTCTTAGGAGTTTTAAAATCTCCCCCTCAAGATATGCCTAGGTGAGTGTATTTTCAACTACGTTATAACATTTAAAGTATAATTATATGACCAATACCATAAACATAACATTCAAATCCTTAATATTTGATAAATCAAAAATTTAATTCCAATTATTTATATGATTAAATTTATTATTCAATCAAGCATATCATTCAAAATGCTACTTTTCTCCCCTTTTGGCAAAATGAAAAATAGTGGAAGCTAATATGATTATAACTAAAATAGAAAGAAAGAAAACTTCATTAACCATTACTTTCAATATGTAACTAAAGTAAATACCAAATATAAACATGATCACTAACATATAATAAATAAGTTGATGTGGTTCAAGAGAACGTGCAATGCAAGACAATGAAAAATAGGATGTAGAATGCATGAAAACAAATGTGTTCACCATTTGCATGATCAAACTCCTAATTTTGGACTTTGACAAACAATTTAGATTTTAATGATTTCATTTAATTGTGTAGGAAGTTGATTGATTATAAAAAATAATTGTTTAATGATTGGAGACAATAAAATACTCCTTAAAAGAGTATAAATATGCATTTTGATGAAGTATCTCAATCTATATAAGTCTCCAATCTTTGAGAAACAATTATATAGAAAAAAAATATACAAATTTGGACTTATAGTGGTATGCTCATGAGCACCTCATGAGCCAACCTTGTATAGTGCCTTAGGAGCTCATTTTTTATAATATGGTCAGTGCTCCTCACGAATTGCCCTCATTATCGTAAGGAGTATAACTTAGCTCGTGAGGGAAGTCCCAACAACATTTAATAAATATTTTTGAATGTAACGATTTTCAAATTGACGCTCATGAGCTAGGGTTTGCTCCTTACGACCATGAGTGGCATTTTGATAAAAATAAGTCCAAGATGATTCAAAAATAAACAAGAGATGTTGGAGACATGATCAATGCATCCAACATCCATAATCTAAGGTGTTTACCTATATAAAAAACTCATGTAGTTCAATTAAAGGCTTAAGAAACTTGTTTACTCAATATACTCTCTTAAGTATTCAATTAAGCTCTCAAAACTCTCTTCAAGTTCTTTTCATATTTGTATAACTCTTATGAGAGTTGGTGAGTGTTAGAATAGATGTTCTTACTCTTCTATTTTATAGGATTAAGAAAATGAGAAGTGAGATTCTATTCTAGTGGAATTTGTTTAAGTGTTTAACTAGTGAAACACTTGGGAATTTCATTTTAGTATAATCTTTGGAAACACTTGTAAATTGATTTTTGAGTAAGCTTTGAAAACTCAAGTTATAATGTTGAAAGAGTGTGCCTAAAACTCTTGTGTAATCTCAATCTTGTGAATATGATTATGAGAATTGAAAATCTTAACTTAGGGATAAGTTAGGTGGAGACGTAGGATTATTAAGAATTTGAATTCCTTAATTGCTTGTGTTTGTTGTTCTTCCTTTATATTCTTATTCAATTATTGTTCATCCATTAAATTTGTTTTAATTTTATATAAATCCTTATTTGCCTTATTCACCCTCCTCTAAGGCACTTTCAATTGGTATTAAAGCTTGAATTTTAGGAACTTAATTGCTAGAATACAAGATCATAAGGAGTGAACTTCAAAAGTTTTCTTTATTTAGACCATTCTTTGATGGTAGTGACTATCCTTATTGGAAGTTCAAAATGGAGCTATATCTAAATTCTAATTCTATTAGACTTTGGGAAGGTATTCTTAAAGGTTAACAACCATCAAATACTACCATTGATGGTGTACAAACTAATTTTTAAGAAGTAATTAGAGTAATGATCAAAAGGAAAAAAACAATAAAAATAAGAAAACTATGATCACACTACTCTTTCCCATGACAAAAGAAGAAGGAGGCAAGTTTTAATATTGCATTTCAGCCAAGGAAATGTGGGAGACCTTAGAGAACCATTATGAAGGCAATGTACAAGTAAGAAGTAAAAAGGTTCAACTTCATATATATAAATATGAACTCTTTAAAATGAAGCCTAAAGAATCAATCACAGAGATGACAAACCATCTCAATGCTCTCTTTATAACCTAAAGAAACTTGGAAAATATTTCTCTAAAGAAGAGGTAAACAATAAAATTCTATGAATCCTACCTTGGAAGGATTAGGAATCTCAAGTCACTTCAATTGAGGAAGCTCAAGATCTCTCTACCCTCTCAATCGATGTGCTTATTGGAAAGTTCTTGACACATGAGCTCATAATTAAGCAAAGAAGTGAAGAGCAAAAAGAAAAGGAAGAAAGGAAAAAGAGAATAACATTGAAGGTTTCACAATAAGAAAGTGAAGATGAAAATATTAAAGATTCTAGTGATAAAGATGGTGATATTGTCATGCTCACTAGAAACTTCAAGAAGTTTTTAAAAAAGAAAAATTTCTCAAGAACTGGAGACTTTAACAAGACGTATGATAGTGAAGGTAAGAAGAAAACTAAATTAGTTACTTACTATAAATGCAAGAAACCAGGTCACATATGAAGTGAGTGCCACTCAAATTCAAGAACAAAGGAGCAAAGAAGAAAAGAAAGGTCTTCAAAGCTATTTAGGATGACTCCTCCGAATCTAACAAGGAAGAGGAACAACAAGAAATGACCAACCTTTGCTTCATGACTTTTGAAAATGAAAATGAGGTACTATCTATTTCTTATTCGTCCTTTAATGATTGTGATGATTATTGTGATAATGATGAGAGCTTTATTATGAGCAAATTATAGTTAAATATAAAAGCTTACTTTCTAAGAAGCAGCTTTGCAAAGATGAGCTATCTAGCTTAACTAAGGAATTCAAAAATTTAAAGATCGAGTTTTTAAGCTTGTTAAGTCAAATGAGAAACCAATTTGTGATTTAAAATCTTCAAATTCCTTGGAAGAGCAACTCAATAAAGTAAGTGATGAAAATTATAAACTTTCTAATGAGATAGTTGAGCTAAAAAATTTCATATAAAAATTCCAAAGAGAAAAGGAGAGTTTAGATAATTTACTTGACTCTTAAAAATTTCATAGAAATACTCATGGAATTGGATATGCTAATGGAATGGCCTCATCTTCTTCATCATCACATATTAAATTTGTTAAAGCATCATACAATTCCATTCATTCTACCTCTAAATTGATTAAGACTCAAGCTTTCAAAGCTAATAAGTCTCATATGTCAAATATTAAAGGAAAGTCTTATAAAACTCAATTCTATATAATACAAAGAGGTAAGTCTCATACTAGAAAAGTACAACCCAAACATGTTTACATGTACACTAGACACAACATTCATAAACATGTTGCACAATATAATAACCTAAATATGTTGCACAAACCTATCAAAATAAACATTGCCATTGTCAATGCATGTCTCATACTATGACACAAAATAATAGGAGACACACACCACCTTAACACCAAAGGCATGTCTCATTTTCTAAGCAATCATTGTTATAACCCTATATTTTAAATTATTAAAATCTAATTTGGGATATGCAGTGTTAATAATATTTTAAATTTTTATATATTATAATTATTTGTGTGTAATTTAATTTTTATGTGTATATAATTATTTATTCATCTATTAATGTTATTATTGTTATTCTTGTGAATAGTATTAATTTATTTTATTTTATATAGTTTATTATGTAGAGGAATTACTTTGAAAGCAATTAGCATTTGAAAGTATTATTATTATTATTATTATTATTATTATTATTATTATTATTTTTATATGTATGTGTGGGGGTATTTTTGTCTCTTCCTATTTTAATAATATATATGTATAAGATTTTTTTTCCTTTTTCCTTCCTTTCTCTTTTTCCTTTCCCCTCCCCTTTCCTTCTTTTTCTTTTTCTTCTTCTTCTTCTTCTTCTTCTGCTCAGAATGCGACACCACCCCAAGCCTCCACCAGTGCCACCGAACCACCATTAAGCTTCACCATCTCCTCCTCCCTCTTCCTTTTCCCTTCCGTCGTCGATAGAGCCCCTTCCTCCCCCATTTCTGGCGAGAAACATAGCATAGTAGTAGCAGCATCAACATGATGTTGACAACATTTCCAGTAGTTCTAGCTTGAATTTCTAGGCTCAATCGACTCCTCTCAGTCTGAGTAACCTTGTTCTTAGCTCGGTTCAAGCTAGAAACGCCCGGTAATCCATATATCTTCAAGTTTTAGTTTAGGTCAACTTTAGTTTTTTTTTTTAGGTTGATTTCCTATGATTCATGCTTAATGCCTTTAAAAATGTTGTTATGTGTAGCTTGAGCTATTCAAATATATTTTTGTTTAATTTTTCTAAATTATTTTAATTTTTAGGTGTTTCAGTTTCCGGTGATCCTCACCGGAAAAATTTTATATTTTCAATAAATTTTTTGGATTATTTGGATGATAGTTAGTGAAGGAAGTATATGAAAATTTTGATTCGATTATTTATTACGAATTTTTGAAAGTTTATGAGAAAAATTAATTTTTAGAAAAATTAATATAAATTGGTAAATTTAGTGTTTTAATTGAAATTATTATTAATTAGTATGTTTTGAATAATTTTGGAATAATAATAGTATTAAAATAATTTTTACGAATTATTTACTAGTTTTAACTAATTAATAATAATTTTCGAAAAAATATTCAAATAATAATTTTATTTATTGTTTTTGTGATTAAATAAATTTTTACCTATTTTTATTATATATTTGATCTATTTAAATAATTATTTGTGAATTTTACTATTTAATTTCAAATATTTAAAAAAATGGATTTTTATTAATATATAAAAATTATTTGAGATTTATTAACTAATTTGAAAAATAATTAGCTTTTAGGTATTTATTATTTAAATAACTGGAATTGATGTATTTTATTGAGTTTTATAGATTTTAATGATTTTTAATATATTATTATTAAATTAGTGATTGATGCGTATTTTAGTTCTCGATTGGGCGAATTGTGAAGTTCGTGGGCCAACCCGAGAAGTTGTGCTTTCATAATATTTGTAGTGTGTTTACTTGCAGGATCGACTATACTTTCAGTAGAGAGACATTCATTTTACAGATGAGGCTCTACTAAATTTTCGGTAAAATTCTCATAAAACATGATGTCGGGTTGATCTTGAGTTTTTGAATTGTCGTCGAGTCGTGTCTTAGATCGAGTCACTCTTTAGAATTCCTAGAAGTGTAAAATTAGGAGTTCGATTCTAATATTATGATTATTCATTTATTTTCTATAGTTGCGCCGAGATCGAGGTCTATTGGACCATACCAGTCTACTATATGTAGAGGAATACACAACTGTGAGTTATTATTTTATATATGCATTGCATATAGAATATATAATTATGAGCATCCATGTTTTTATGATGTATTTAAACATGAATTATTTTACCAAATAATTATGTATATGTTGGTATACTTTTGGTATATTTTGGTATATATTTAGTATATATGTGACATATATGTTTGGTATATTTTTAGTATATATTTGGTATCTGTATGACTTATATGTTGATACATTTTTAGTATATATTCAGTATCTTTTTGGTATATACTCAACATATATTTTTGGTATATAATTGGTATATATTTAGTATTTGCTTGGTATATGTTGGTATATGAGTGGTATATTTCTTTAAAAATGGATGTCATCATGTTTAAATTACGCTTTTTATTATTTTTAGTAATTATACTATTTATTTAAAGGATAGCAGTATAATGTGTTACCTAGTGGGCTGCACTACTACTGTGTACGTACCAGTGCGTTAGATTTTAGGGTTGAGATTATGAAATTATTTGATGTGAGACTTGATTATTCGATTATTGAGAATTATGGTGAGAGAGTAGTGTGATTGCAGGAGCTCAGTTGACCTAGTGTCTCGGGGCCAATCACATTGATAGTGAGACTGCGGGAGCTCGATTGACTTAGTTCTCGGGGCTAGTCTACTATCCAAAAATGGAAAAAAGAATTATTTTAGAATTAAGTAAGCATGTTGGTTAGTGAGATTTATTGACCGAGGTTGCAGATATTTTAGGGTTCTACTTTGATCCTTCACTCAAATAAACTTTTTCTGCATTTATTATTATATAAATGTGGATTTTAACATATGTGTGAAATGCATGTATATGTATATTATTATATTAATGCTTGACTGTATATGACTTTAGGTTGTATGTATATATATATATTATAATAATTCACTCAGTGAGGTCTGACTCCCCTCAATATTTTTTTATAAGATCTTTTTCTTCTTCTGACCTCCCCTGTAGTACTATTCACCGGACCCTTTCCTCCCCAACTGATTTGTGTAAATACTAAACTATTATTTTCTTGTATTTTACTACTCATTGTAGTATTGGCATTATTGTACAGTAGTGTGTTGTATTATTAGAAACCTTATACCCAAAATTTGTATGAAATATTTTTATTTTGATATGATATATAAAGATTTGCTTTTACATTAAATAAAGTTTTAATTATGGCGTATTTTTATATTATTATTGCATGTGTTGTTATTTTTAAGGCTTGCTATGGGTTCCGAATTCTAAAGAATTCTCATTCCCTAGCATCAGTCATGACTCCTTATTTGGGTCGTGACAATCATATGCACTTAGAAGAAATAGATTTGCAAATGTTGAATGTTTGTATTGCATGATCAAGGGACATACTAATAATGTATGTTTCTATAGAAGGCTACACATGAATTTGGTTCATTTGAATTATCTTGAAACTAACTGACCTAGACCATGAAAGGTTTAGGTTTAAAAGAACACTTAAATTTTTTTTATGTAAGTGTGCTTAAAATCCATAAGAGAAAAAAGAAAGTGGTATCTTGATAGTAGATGTTCAAGGCATATGATGGGAGACAAAGAGCAATTCAATAAGCTTGATGCAAAGGAGGGAGGACATGTCACATTTGAAGACAATACCAAAGGAAAGATAGTAGGCATTGGAGAAATAGGTAATCCCCAACCTTATCTATACATCACGTTTTGCTTATTGATGGTCTTAAGCACAATTTACTTAGTATACGTCAATTATGTGATATAGGAAATAAAGTGACCTTTTATCCTAGAAATTGCTTTGTTTGGAGTTTTGATGTAGATAAAGTAATTTTTTGTGGTAAAAGAATAGATAATGCTTATGTTATTGATTTAAATAAAATTGATAACAAAGACATAAGATGCTTAATTTCTATTTCTCTTGACACATGGACATGGTATAGAAGGTTAGGACATATAAATTTTGAGCTATTTAGTGATATTTGTAAACATAAACTTATAATTGATTTACCCAAGCTTGAATTCTCCAAAGACAAACCTTGTAATGCTTGTTAAAAGGGAAAATAATTTAAGTCTTCATTTTATTAAACAAGTTCTCGAGCCTTGAGAGTATTGGCCCATGCACACATATGTGGACTTATAAATGGAGCCTATGTAACACAAAACTAATTAGCTTGCGTTAAGGTCCAATCTACACCACTTATAAGCTCTTTATTACTTTGCATATTTTCAAAGTGGGATATATTCTCCAACACTCCCCCTTAAGTGCAACTGGGATTTAACAGTTATTACTTAAAATTTTTACTTTTTGAATTAAAAGGCAGCGATAACACTGGACTAGGCCGTTGGACTAGACATCTAGACAGACAACCAAAAAATTAAGAAATCGGGCTAGACCCGCTCTGATACCATGTTAAACAAGTTCATGGGCCTTAAGAGTGTTAGCCTATGCACACATATGTGGACTTATAAATGGGGTTAAGCCCATGTAACACAAAACTAATTGGCTTGTGTTAAAGTCCAATATACACCACTTATAAGTTCTTTATTAATTTGCACATTTTCAATGTGGGATATATTCTCTAATAATGCTTAAGAAGGTAGTGTTAACCTTTAGGCCACTTGAACTTATACATATGGATTTGTTTGAACCAACTAGAGTTGCTAATCTCGTTGGAATGCACTATGCTTATATATTAGTTGATGACTACTTTAGATACACTTAGGTGTGTCTTCTTACTTATAAGAATAATGCATTTAAAGATTTTGAACATGTTATAAAAAGAGTTCAAAAGAATTTTTTTTATATTTCTTCTATTAGAAGTAATCATGGAACCAAATTTAAAAATGAATTCTTCAAAACCTTTTGTAATGACAATGGTATTTCACATATGTTTTCATCTTCTAAAACTCCTAAAAAAATGGGGTAGTTGAAATGAAAAATAGAACTTTTATGGAAATGGCTAGAACAATGTTTTATGAGTATAATTTGCCTCTATACTTTTGGGCGGAAGCCATTAACAAGTCTTATTATATTTCAAATAGAGTTTTTAAAAGACCAATTTTAAATAAAACTTCTTATGAGTTATAGAACAATTTATAACTCAAAATCTTATATCTAAGAGTATTTAGATGCAAGTGCTTTATATTAAACACTAAGGATAATCTTAGGAAATTTGATTTTAAAGTCGATAAAGGAATTTTCCTAGGCTAGTTCACTTCTAGCAAAGCATATAGAGTGGTTAATAAAAGAACTCTAGTAGTTGAAAAGTCTACGCAAGTTGTCTTTGATGAATCAAAATCATTTAATCATAGAAAAGATATTTGTAGTGTTGATGATCTTATAAGTGATAATAAGATTATGGATACATAAAAAGAAAATGCTAATAAGCCTTTGGAACTTAAAGTTCCAAGTAAGGAGGACAATAAGGAGATATTTCAACTTACCTTGAAGGATGAACTTCCAAAGGATTGACAATTCAAGAAAGGTCATTCTTAATATCTCATTATAGGTGACACTACAAAAGGGGTAACTACAAGGTCTAAACTTAAGTCTATTGTAAATTTAGCCTTTATTTTTGAAATTGAGTCTAAAAATGTTAATGAGGCATTGAGTGATGAATTTTTTGTCTTTACTATACAAGAAAAGTTAAATCAATTTGAGAGAAATAAGGTTTAGGCCTTAGTTCCTAGACATAAACATCATTCTATTATAGGCACTAAATGGGTGTTTAGAAATAAGATGAATGAACAAGGTGTCATAACTAGGAATAAAGTTAGACTAGTAGTTAAAGATTATAATTAAGAGGAAGGCATTGATTATAATGAAACCTTAACCCCTATTACAAGGTTAGAAGCTACTATAATGGTACTTGCATTTGCATTATTCATGGATTTCAAACTTCATCAAATGGATGTTAAAAGTGCATTTTTAAATGGTTTCATTGAAGAGGAGGTGTATATTGAAAAACCTTTGGGTTTTGATAGTTTTGATTTTCCTAATCATGTGTTTAAATTTTTAAAAACATTATATGGATTGAAACAAGCTCCAAGAGCTTGGTATGAAAAATTGAGTAACTTTTTTTTAGAAAAAGGTTTTTTTAAAGAAAAAGTTTACACAACTCTTTTCATAAAGAAATCTAACCATGATTTATTAATTGTTCAAATTTATGTTGATGATATTATTGTTGGTGCTACTAACCATTGCTTGTATGAGGAATTCTCTAAGTTAATGCAAGGAGAATTCAAGATGAGTATGATAGGAGAACTTAAATTCTTCCTTGGACTACAAATCAAGTAATGCAAAGATAAGAATTTCATCAATCAAACTAAATACGCTAGGGACATTCTCAAGAAGTTTGGCATATATGGAGCTAAATCAAGCAAGACACCTATTAGTACCACCACCAAACTCAATAAAGATGAGAATGGTAAACCTATTGATGAAAAGTGATTTAGAGGTATGATAAGATCCCTTCCTTATTTAACTAATAGTACTATATATCATATTTGCTACACACTTATGTGATAGATTTCAATATAGTCCTAAAAAGTCTCATTTGAATGCTATCAAAAGAATTTTCAAATATCTTTGTGGAACAATGCATTTAGGACTTTGGTATCCTAGGAATTCATTCTTTGACTTAATTAGTTATTTAGATGCAGACTTTGTTGGTAGTTTATTAGATAGAAAGAGTACTTTTAAAATTTATCAAATTTTAGGTAATTGCTTAGTTTCCTAGTTTAGTAAGAAACAAGCTTTAGTTGCCTTGTCCACTGCTGAGGTAGAATGTGTTGCAGCTAGTTATTGTTCTTATAAGTCTTATGGCAGAAGCAATAACTTAAAGACTATGACATTGAACTTGATCACATTCCTATTAAATATGACAATACAAGTGCTATAAACCTTAACAAGAATCACATTTAACATTCTAGAACTAAGCATATTGACATTAGACATCATTTCTTGTGTGATCATGTGCAAAATGGTGATATTTTTTATTGAATTTGTTTAATATGAACCCTAAAAGGGATGCAAAGTGCATGCATTGAGCCAAATAATGAAGAATTCAAGCTGGTTAACTTAATTTCATATTTTGAAATTTAGCTTGATATGGATGAATTTTGGAGTTATTTCTATTTTGGAGTCAATAAGGAAGATTCAAGAAGATTCTGGAAGATATGAGAAGATTCAAGGATATTTCAAGTCAAAGTTAATAAGTCAATAAGTCAAAGTCAAAGCCAAAGTCAAAGTCAAAGTCAAAGAGTTAACAATTCAAAGTCAAATGTCAATGGTCAACATCCTAAATGTCATGTGACATGACACGCTTTAATGCTTAGTTGTTATGAGTTGTCATTTTACTTAGTTGTAATGAGTTGTTAATTTTGACTTTTCAAAGATAAGTTGTCATTAGTTGTCTTATTTTTGAAGGAATTCTTCTTAATTAAGAATTTTTCCTTTATATGAGTCTTTAGGAATAAGTAAGAAACTTTTTCCTTCAAAGATTAGGTTGTTTACATGCCTATATAAGGGCTAACCTTATGTAAAATGAATTTGGAAGTGATTGAAATATTAAAAAGTGAGTTTTTTCCTTAAACTTTATTCTTTTGAAACTTTGTAAATTTACTTGAATTGTTTCATATCTACCTTTCATTATAATTGCTAGGTTAGACTTAGAATTGTGTGATTATTCATCTTTTAATAACTAAGTATCTTGCTTCAATTTAATAAGCAAGGGGTTTAGCTCTATCAATATAACACAACATATCCTTGATGATCCTCAGGCTAATATTCAAAGTTAGATGTGCATTCTATCTCTTTGATAGGTAGGGTTCGTATCAGTTTGGTATTAGAGCCAAACTTCAAGGTTTGGTTAACTATCCTTTTTAATTTTCTTGTATTATTTCTTCTTCTTCTTCTTAATTCTTTATAGATTAACAAAAAAAAATTGAGTGAAATATGAGAGTATTCACATCCTTGAGTGTAAACACATAAGGGAGTGTTTTGTGAAGATTTTTATTTATATATTTTCAAATGTGATTTTTGGCATGGACATGCCTTATTTTCTTGGTGGGGATGATCCTTATGTTTACTTGAAATGGGTGCAACAAATGTAGGAGATACTTAATTATCTTAAGATAAGTGATTTTAAAAAGTGTAAACTTGCTTCTAATAAATTTTTGGGTCATGTCGCTATATGGTGGGATGATTTAATGGTAAATAAGGTTAGAAATTGGGAATTAATAAAAAGGTTAATGACTAGATATTTCATTCTTCATAATGTTAGGAATAAATTCTATTTTAAATTATAAAGACTTAAACAAAGGGATGAATTAAGTGTTGATGATTATGCTAAAAAGTTTAAGTTTTTTGTAATTGTGAGAATCTGAAGGGTAGAAAATTGCAAGATTCATAAGCAGGCTTAAGAGTGAAATTAGACAAAATCATATATTTGTGGTACAATTGCAACTTCTTTTGTCTTTGAATGATGTGATTACACTTGCTTTGAAGAGAGAGAGTTAGAGTAATAAGGTTGATAGTAAGAGTGGTGCTAATGTTGAAATAACATTGAATGATCATGAGAAGAAGTGGAGGATCAATTATGCGATCAAACTAATAAAGTGGAGCAGAGCATTATTTATAAAGAGAAGTGTCAAAAAGAAGTTGTTGTATGTGAGGAGACAAAAATAAAGTGTGAATCTAAGAATAGGGAAATTATTAAAGTCATTGAAGCTAACAAGGAGTGTTTTCAAAGTTTTGAGCAATCTAATGAAGTTGTACAAGGATTAATTACTCAAGAAGTTGCTAAGAGTGCATCTTGTGAACATGAAGAGTGCATGCATCATGAAGAGGAATATTGAGAAGTTTGTACATAAAAGAAGGAGGAGGATAAAGAGTTGGTTATTTATTATGATTATGGTAACAACTTTAATCTTTCTTTTTTAGTATTTTGAAAGTTGTTTTACAAACTTTTATGCAATACAAAGATCCATTTGATGATGTTGTTGAAGTTCCTTATGTCCACAATGCAATCTATGGAGTCTTTACTTGTAGCAAAAAGAACTTGAGATATTCATATTTCAAGTTTAAAAGGAAGCAACAAGAATACAATCCTTGCAAGTTCATGGATAAGAGTTCTACATTCCAATTGTTCAATTAAGTTCAAGTTATAATAAAGCTACTTGTGTGGAACATTACTTTAAAGGAGAAGTTTTCAACAAAGGTGTTTGTATTTGACCCTAGAGGATTTATGAATTTATCAACTTGAGAAGATGGCTATTATTTGAGGGCGAATCATTTTCAAGAGGAAGGGAATAATATGAACCCTAAAAGTGATGCAAAGTGCATGCATAAAGCCAAATAATGAAGATTTCAAGCTAGTTAGCTTAATTTCATAATTTGAAATTAATTAGCTTGATATGGACGAATTTTGAAGTTATTTATATTTTGGAGTCAATAAGAAAGATTTAAGAAGATATGAGAAGATTGAAGCATATTCCAAGTCAAAGTCAATAAGTTAGCAAGTCAAAGTCAAAGAGTCAACAAGTTAAAGTCAAATGGTCAATGGTCAATATCGTACATGACATGTGACGTGACATGCTTCAATACTTAGTTTTCATGAGTTATCATTTTGCTTAGTTGTAATAAGTTGTCAATTTTAACTTTTCAAAGATAAGTTGTCATTAGTTGTCTTATTTTTGAAGGAATTCTTTTTTATTAAGGATTTTTCTTTTTAATTAGTTGTGTTTAGGAATAAGTAAAAAACATTTTCCTTCAAGGATTAGATTGCTTACATGCCTATACAAGGGCTAATCCTATGTAAAATGAATTTGGAAGTGATTGAAATGCTAAAAAATGAGGTTTTTCCTTAAACTTTGTTCTTTTGAAACTTTGCAAGTTTACTTGAATTGTTTCACATTTACCTTTCATTACAATTGCTAGGTTAGACTTAGAATTGTGTGATTGTTCATCTTTTAATAGCTAAGTATCTTGCTTTAATTTAATAATCAAGGGGGTTAGCTCCATCAACATAACCTATCTTTAATGATCATTGGGCTAATATTCAAAGGTGGATGCGTGTTCTACTTTGTAATAAGTAGGGTTCGTATCATTATCAATACTAATAATCAATTAGTAGATATTTTTATCAAGCCTCTTTGTGAGGAGAGATTAAATTTTATTAAGCATAAACTTGGAATGATTAATGGTTCAAGTTTATCTTGACAACTTAATTAATTGTTATTTTAATGATTGGATTCGTGTGTTATTATTTATTTTACTTATCTTTGCTTTCTATTTATTTTTTGTATTTGATACCATTTAATAAATTCATACTTAATCATGGTTTGTATGGTTTCAGTTTATTTTTGGTATTTAACACTCTATCAAAAGTATTTATCAAGAAAATTTAATTTCTGTAATGTATAGATTTTGTTTTTAATAAATTTATTTATTAAATAATTAATTATTGAATTTTATTCAATCTATTAATTATTTACATAAAGCAAATTTATTTCATATACAAAAACATGATTTATTGATTTCCCATTTGTGTGATTTATTTTTAACTATACTTTATTAAAGATAATTATGTCAAAAATAATTATTTGAAAAAATAAAATCTATCTTTCAATCTAATATGTTTCATTTCTATTAATTTATGATATTTATTGAAATAACATTTGATTTAATTGCTATTTAATATGATTAGATGATGATTTGATGATTAAGGACTAATTTGAAACGTTTTTAGGGTGTAATTGTAAATTATTTAAAAGTTTAGGGGCCTTCTAGCATCTTTCATCACAAACCGTTGAGCTCATGACTGTTGGACCTTAGTCTATCTAGAGCTGCTTATAAGTGGTCAAAATCCTTATTTTACAAGGATTTGGTTTCTTTCTTACATGAATTCCTTTTTAAAATAGTAACATGCATTTATGTACAACTTTTTAGCATAGTTGTGATTATTTTTAACCCTAATTCATCCCTATATAAACCTTATAAACTCTTTTTTTCATTCTCACATCATTTTTTTTTTGCAATTCAAACCTTTCTCCTCTTAAACAAATTCTCTCATCTTTTCTCTATTACTCTAAGTGCTATCTCTATGGCTCATAAGAAGAAGATTACTCAAGATATCTTCTCCTCCTCTAGAAGAGCTACCAAAGATCAACCTAATAAGTAACCCCCTCTCTCCAAAACTTCAACTCAATTTAGGGAAAGGCTTGCTCAATTCAAGGAAAGGAAAATTATTTCCTTTAAGTACATGTCTTAAGCTACTTTAGAGAAGATGAGTTATTTTAATGAGGTTAGAACTTTACTTGAGAATGTGGGTTTGTATGATTTTGCATTCAATGCTTTGCCTACCTATCACCCTTTGGTCCATGAATTTCTTGCTTCCTATTGCTTGAAAACCACCACTTTAATGAGCAAAATCCTTTGAATAACATGAGATTTAGATTAGGTGGGAGAGATAAATTCCTTACCTCTCAATAATTTTAGAAAAGGGGTTTTAGCTTCTCCTTGTTTTTTTTTTTGCTTCCTAATTCTTTTTGAACTGAACTTGCAAAACCTAATGCAAAACCTTTTGAAGTGAGACACACTGAAGCATCTAATTTTACTTTAAAATCTCTTTGGTATGTGTATAGGTTTATTACCTATTCTATTCATGCTAGGGGTTTAAGTAATGAAGCTATTTCCTTTAATGATCTTTTCCTTATTAGATGTCTTAATGAAAGCATAGATGTTGAGCTAGGAATATGGCTTTAATAGAGGTTTTGGTTAGCTAGTGATAATGTTTGTGGTGCTTTATGTATGGGAAGCTTCATCACTAAAATTGCTCATTACTTTAGGATCAATTTGAACAACACTCCTTCCATTCCACATTCTTTCCTTAATGATAACCTCTTAAGAAACATTAGGAAATTCAAGCTTGCTAGAAATTGTTGGGTTTGGAAAGACAAAGTAGGAGATGAAGATGTTTATAAGGAGCTAGCACTAGACTTAGAAGATATTGAGCACATAGGTACTTTTGGACTTAAAGGTGTCCAAATTGAAGAAAAAGTCCCTCAAGAGCATGCTCTACCTCAATCTCAAAGAAAAAGAGCAAGAGGACCTTCCACTTCTGAAAGTGTTGATGATGAGCCTGCTTAGGTTGGTGGACTTTTTAATCATCTATCCATTGTTGAAATGAACTTCAACCATAGATTTGATTAAGTGGACACTAGACTTGATCAGTTTGAGCATATGATGGATCACATGGAGTATGATATTCATCAATTGTATGCTTATCACCACATACAATGCACTTGGAATCCTCCTCCTCCTCCTCCACCAGACTAGATTTTCTTTATTTTTCATCAGTTTATATTTGGTTTATTTATTGTTTATTTTAAGAATGTTAAGCCTTAAGATGCTAGTTTATGTCTTGTGTTTTTCATTTACAATTAATATTCCAATATCAATTGTAATTCTATCCTTTTTTTATGCAGTTAATATTTTGCTAAAATTTCCTTTTGCATTTTAACAAACTAGGAGAAATAATTGAGTTTGCATGTGTATTTAGTTAATTTCTTTTTAAGAAGGAGAAAATTATTTGAATATATTTTACATAATTTTGTTTATGCATGCATAGTAACATTGTAAGTGTGGCTAATTTTATTACAATTTAATAATCATGCTTTCATGATTTTTTTCTCTTGTGATGAAAGGCCTTGTTTTGCTTACTTTGTTTATACATGACATAGATTTTATAAATATTTGCTGTATCTTTGTTTTCATTACGTTGGTTCTTGATATTTTATTCCCTCTAGAATTTTTATTTCCTTTAGGTTTATTTCCCTTTATATCTATCTCTTTCCTTTTTTTCTTTAATAAAGGGGGAGAAGAAACTATATGATAATTGTGTTTGTGATATGCTAAGTTCTACATGATCATGTATGTTAGCTAGCTAAGCTCTATATAATCATGTGATAGTTAAGTTTGTTAAGTTTCAAATAAGTACTATATGTACTATTTTTGTGATGCATTTTTAATAGTACTGCATGCATATATGTTTGAAATTATTTCCTTCATATTGCCTAACATTTTTTAAATGATCATGATATCATGTTTTTAACACATTTGATATGTTAGGCCATGTTTCTTTTTGTTCCTCATGTTGAATTTTATGTTTTTTTTTATTTTTTAACAAAAGGGGAATAATATATTTAATTTTTATTTCTTATCATGTTTATAAAAGAAGAGTAATAAAGAAATATATTTATATATAGGGGATTTTTTTTTGGTTTTTTTTTTTCAAATCATCTTCTTTACAATTATTTGTTATCCCTTATATATGGCATGCATTTTATTGAATTTATGCATATATTAAGGGGGAGGAAAATATTCTTTATATTGCATCTATTTTATATGAAATGTGGAGCGATTTTGCATACTTATTTGTGCTATTTATTATTAACCCACACACACTTTATTTATTATCTTATCAAATTAGTTGTCAAAGCCAAAAAAGGGGAGATTGTTGACCATTTGCATGATTAAACACCTAATTTTGAACTTTAACAAACAATTTAGATTCTAATGATTTCATTTAAGTGTATAGGAAGTTGATTGATTATTAAGAATAATTGTTTAATGATTGGAGAGAATGAAATACTCCTTGAAAGAGTATAAATATGCACTTCAATGAAGTATCTCAATCTCTGTAAGTCCCCAATCTTTAAGAAAAAATTACATACCAAAAATATACAAATTTGGACTTATAGTGGTCTACTTATGAGCACCTCATGAGCCAACGTTGTCTAGTGCCTCAAGAGCTCATTTTTTTACAAAATTGTCAGTGCTCCTTATGAGCTGCCCTCACGATCATGAGGATTAGAGCTCAGCTCTTAAGGGCAGTCTTGACAACATTAAACTAATTTTTTTGAATGCAATGATCCTCAAACTGATGCTCATGATCCAAGGTTTTGCTCCTCATGATCATGAGCAATGTTCTGACAAAAATAAGTCCAAGATGATTGAAAAATCAACAAGAGATGTTAAAGACATAATTAATTCATCCAACAACCATAATCTAAGTTGTTTATCTATATAAAAAACTCCTAGAGTTCAATCAAAGGTTTAAGAAACTTGTTTACTCAATATACTATCTTAAGCATTCAATTCTCTTTAATTTCTTTTCATATTTGTGTAACTCTTGTGAGAGTTAGTGAATATTAAAATAAATATTCTTACTATTCTATTTTTAGGGATTAATAAAATAGGAAGTGAGAGTTTATTATAGTGGAATTGGTTTAAGTGTTTAACCATTGAAACACTTGGGAATTTGGTTTTAGTGTGATCCTTGAAAACACATATAAATTTATTTTTGAGTGAGCCTTGAAAACTCAAGTTGTAAAGTTGAAAGAGTGAGCCTCAAACTCTTGTATAATCCTAATATTGTGAATAAGATTATGGGAATTGAAAATCCTAACTTGGGGATAACTTAGGTGGAGACGTAAGATTATTAAGAATCTGAACTCCTTAGTTATTTGTGTTTGTTGTTCTTCCTTTCTATTCTCATTAAATTCTTATTCATCCATTAAATTTGTTTTAATTTTATACAAATCCTCATTTGCTTTATTCACCCCCACTTTAAGGCATTTTCAAAATGAAATGACTCAAACTTATGGGTCCTCTTCTCTTTGATCTCCCCTTTAATGTCCTTGTTAATGGAACCATTAACAAGTGAGATTGTGATGCTAGTAAAGATAATGGAAATCATACTCTAGATTATCAAGCCTTGCATCAATCCTACCAAACCTTGTATTGAATTTGAACTCTACAATTGACATTCTATCAAAGAAGGAGGACACACATTGATCCTCTTCATCAACACTTTAAGCACCTATAGAATTTCATTATGCTCTAGCCCTTTTCTTATTTCCACTTAAGACTTTTTAGGTACTTATTCCTCTTATCCTTCCCTTATTTTTCCTTAAAACTATATGCCCTAATCCTCTCAATATCCTCAAGGTCTGGAGCAAGATTCACATGCATTGCTTGTTTGGATTCATCATCCTTGAACATCCAAAGTTCTCTAACTTTCTTGAATTGCTTGGAGTTTTTATAAAGGTATGATCAAGGGAGGGTATATGGAATGGATTTAAGGTTAGAGAGGGTGACTTTAGAGGCTTAGGTGATTTTGTAATAAAACCTCCATTGCAAATGTTTCTATTTGCATTATCACTCAAAAGCCAAAGCCTCTATTAAAAAAATCTACCCAACTCCTCATTCTCCTTATTAACCATATAATTAAAGAGAAATAGATTATCCAAGGATATAACTTTATTGCAATGCCCTCTAGAAATAATGGAGTAGGTTAAAAAGTAATGAATATACCAAAGGGCTTTAAATTTTAGAGAGGAGGACATGGTATGGTTCAGAGTGAACCTTTCAACATTAGGCTTGCAATTTTTAATCCAAAAGGAATTTTATCCCAATTTGAATTCATTTAAACATGGCCAACCCTATAAAACACAAAAAGATTTTTAAATTTTAAGGCAGTCATGAATCTATCCCTACCACCAAGCTAGAAGTGCATGTTAGTCAAGGGGTTATGTCATCAATATAGGTCATAAAAATGGTGAAAGAAGAAAGAAATTTGATCACAATAAAAGGAAAAGTGGGGAGGATCTCAAAAGCCATGTTAAATGAACCTATATAATTAAAGAGAGATTTAGCTTTATTAAAGCAACCTAAATGATTTAAGGCTACTTTTGAGATGTACCTTAAAGGGATTAAAGTCCTCTTAAAGAATTAGCTTGCCTTTGCTTTTATTTTGGCTTGAGAATATAAATTTAGTGTTGTGTCTTCTTGAGTTGCTCTTTTATGGCCCTTCTTAAAGAAGACTCACTCCTTGATTTTTGCTTGGGAGCTAATATAAGTATGTATCATATAATTAAATGTAAGAGAATACATATGGGATGTGTAGGGAATGAGGAAAATAATAATAATTAGTAAATGGAATGAAGAACAAATCAAAAGAGAGAAAATAAGCAAGAGAGTTTTGAAAAAGAATGAGTTTGGCATGAAAACTACATCAAATGGGAGGGGGGGGGGAGGGGGTATTTATATAGAGTTTTAATGTGCAACAACCAACTTTAGATGTCATATTAATCCCAAAAATCCATTCCTAATGAATGTACATGACTTTTTAATGGAAAATCGTAAGTGACCATTTTTCTTATTTTATTAGGATGCTCCTCATGATCGTAAGGAGGATCATGAGTACGCTTGCTAAAATTATCAACATGTGTCACAATCCTTATAGTTTGAAGGTAACAGTCATGACCAAATTATATTTTGATCCCTAAAATTTAAAAAATGTTCAATTAAGTCCTTCAATTGACTAAAACAACAAGTTTCAAAACTTTAAAATAAAAGCTATTTTAACTAAAAATAATGAAATTGTTGTAAATTTTTTGATCATGCAAATGTAGTAAGATCTCTTTGGACATTTTAATATTGTCAAACTTATTAATAAATTAAATAAATAAATCTTATTAATAAATACCTTCAAAATGCAATGATTAAACATGCAAATTCAGATGCTTGCTCTCAAGTAAAGATCAAACAATTCTAACATATAGACATGCATGTAAATAATTAACTCAAGTAAGAACCATCTAGCATACCAAGTTCTTTCTTAATGAAGTTCATTTGATATTCATTTAGAGGTTTGGTAAAAATATCCATTATTTGGTTATTAGTATCAATAAATTCAAGCACAATACCATAGTTTTGAACATGATCATGCAAGAAATAATGCCTAATATTTATATTCTTAGTATGAGAATGTTGAATAGGGTTCTTAAAGATATTTATCACTCTTGTATTGTCATATTTGATAGGAATGTGATCAACATCAATGTCATAGTCCATAAGTTGTTATTTTTACCATAAGACTTATAAGCAATAATAACTAGCTAGCATATATCCTGCTTCGACAGTGGACAAGATGACCAAAACTTATTTCTTATTAAATAAAGAAACTAAACATTAACCTAACAAGTGGCAAGTCCTAAAAGTGATTTAACTATCTAACAAATGTTCAACAAAGTCCATAATTCGTATGACTAATAAGGTTAAAGGATGAGCTCGTAGGATACCAAAGTTATAAATACAATGTTCTTAAAAGATATTTGAAAATTTTTTTGATAGCATTAAAGTTTAACTCCTTAAAACAAAATTAAAATCTAGCACAGAAATATACAATATAATTATACCAGGTCTATTGACCTTTTGCATGATCAATGTCATGATTAATCTTAAATCAACCTTAGTTTTAACTTTAACAACCAACTTTAGTTGTTAACTTTTATATTTAAGTGTGTTTATAAGTTAGGTTTAAAGGTGCAATCAATAGACCTTGAATTAAAGTCCAAACAATGTTATTTAAAGGTTGGATTGCCTCTCACAATTCTATCAAAGTCATAAGGAGGGTCACAGGCACGAATTGGATGAAGAGCTAAGTTGTGAAGAGCTCTACACCCCTCATGGTCTACCCTCATGATTGTGAGGAGTGTGCTTATGATCATAAGCTTCTTGGTAGTTATTATAATTGCTATTTTAGAGCTCTAATGACTACATATTTTACCTCAATGATTATGAGCAACAAAATTCTTATAAACAGTGAAAGAAACATTAAATGAAGATATATGTTTACTAAGGATGAAAATAAAAATCCCAACAACTATATTTTGGTCCATCCACTATAAATACGAGCTCAAGCGCAAAACATCATTTGAAGAGTCAGAGACTTTATGGATAAAATTATTATGTAAAAATCACTAAGCTAAATTTATTTCTTCTATAATTTTTCTTTGTATATTCTTTATTTATAAACAAACTCTTATTGAGTTTTTTTTATACCTTTCTTGTGAGAGTTAGGTGGGTTCTTTCTTTTTAGGTAGTTGTCAACCCCTTGAAAAATAACTTGTTGTAAAGATTTTGAGTTATCCCTAAAAACTCAATTAGGAAGGTTTAAGTGTGAGCCTTGAAAATACTTGGGAATAGGTTTGGTATGAGCCTTAAGAAAAGCACTTATAAAGGTTTATGAGTGAGCCTAGAAAATGCATTATGTAAAGGTTTAGTGTTGAGCCTTGAAAAGCACTTGTAACAATCTTGATAAATAAGATTGGAGTGGGTTTGAAAATTCTAACTTAGGGAAAGTTAAGTGGAGATCTAGGATTGGTTATAATATGAACTCCTTAAATTACTTGTGCCAAACTTCTCCTTCTTGTTCTTATTTCTATTCATATTCATTGTTCTTAAATCACATTTTATTTTCCCTTTAATTTTTCAATTTTTCTTTAAACCTTAATTAGCCTAATTCACCCCCCTCTAGGGCTCTAACAAGGTCTACATGTAGTAAGATAAAGAAAGGGATCCAATCATTCCTCTGTATTTATTTTCATCAATCGACTTCTTATTCTTATCCTTAAAAAGTTTAGTGGTAGTGCTCATTGGAGTCTTACTAGCTCTAGCTGTATCCATCCTAAACTTATTGACGATGCCCCTTATGTATTTTTCTTAGTTGATGAAGATATTTTTTTAAATTGTTTGATTTAAAAGCCAAGGAAGAATGTAAGCTCTCCCATCATGCTCATCTCAAAATTTACCTTGCATCAACTTACAAAATTCCTCACACAAGCAATAGTTAGTAGCATCAAATATACTGTTATCCACATATATTTCTATAATTAGTAAATCGTCATTGGATTTTTTTTATGAAAAGATTTATATTAAAATTTCCTTTAGAAAATTCTTTTGCTAAAAGAAATTCAGTTAACCTTTCATATCATGCTCTCAGATCTTATTTCGATTCATATAATGTTTTTTTTTTCAATTTGAAGACATGATTAGGAAAGTATGAATTTTAAATCCCAAAGGTTATTCAACATGAACCTTCTCTTGAATGTACCTATTCAAGAAATTACCTTTGACATCCATTTGGAACACCTTAAAGTTCATATGAAAAGCAAAAGCAAGTAACATCCTGATCGCCTCCAACTTATGACTTCCATTTAAAACAACTTAAGGTTTTAGTGTGCACCTCAACTTGCAAAATTAGGATCTGTTAAATACCTTTATGATGACTTGGCGAGGCAAGTCAAGTCATCATACCCACTCCACCTAAATTTTATTTTTTGCTCATTTTTCTTTTATAGATAAATTTCATTTTAGCCTATGAATTTGTATAATAGTTTAAAAAGGCCAAATTAATTATTTTAGGTAAAAAAATATTTAAATTTGTATTTTTGAGTTCAACTAAGTTTGTAATTTAATTAAAAATAAAAATATTTTTTACAATTTTTATAAATAAATATTTTATTTTAAAAGTAAAATTAGAAAATTTTAAACTAATAATTAAAATGTTTTACTATTTATAAAATAATAAATATTAAAATTATGAAAATAAAAAAATATTATGAATTATACGTTGTAAATTATAAAAATTTAAAATAAATAATTACATAATCAACAAAAATTGATTATACATATGTAAATTTTTTTATTTTAATTTTAAAATATTCAAATAAAAACATATAAATAAAAAATTTTTGAATTTAAATTAAAATATGTAAACCTTAAAAATTTATATGAAAATTTAAAACTCAAATTAATTTTATTAATAATAATACTTTTAAATTTAAACTTTATACCTTAATTGATATAACCTAAAAAATGTAATAAAAATACTTATTTTACAATTTTGCATTAACAAATATTTTATTTAAAATAACAATCAATATCTTCAAACATTTAAAAATATTTTAATGTTCATAAAATTATAAATAATGTAAATCAAATAAATCACCTCTTGATCTATCACTCTACTGAATAATTAATTAGGTTGAATATCCACTTTCACCCTTGAACTTTACCACTTTAACCCATTTTACTCTTCACATTTTATTATGTTTTTAGCATATTCCAACTTTAATTTTGCATCTCTTTCATCCATACAACACACTCTCTTTGAAGTTTGCTAACAGTAGCTAACATGAATCCTTCACATCATTATTCAATTTTTTTTCCTTAAAATCATTTCTTCCTTCTACAGATTGATTCTCTCTTCCTCTCCGTAATGACAGTGATGCCAGTAATTTTGAAATCACCACCTGACCCACATGCGTGCCTTAGTATTCATTCCCTTCAGCTTTGTTTGTGGTTTATGCTCAAAATCTAGCAGTGGCTTTTAGTTTCATATTTTGTCCAACCTCTGTTCCAATTGCCTCTCGCACACTTTGTAGGTTATTGTATGACGTTCCACAGTGAAATTGTCGTCAGTATATGTATGAAAAGAAAATAGGGTCTTGCTCACCACTGCCAATTCTTTATTCCATTTTCATGATTCTTAGCTGCTAGTGCTGCAAAAATAAGGACTACTGTGAGTCTGATTCGAGTCCTCAAATCTAAGATTGATTTCGTGAAGGAATCCAAAGATGTCCGATTTTCATTTCTTAAATTTCTTTTCTTTTTAGTTCTTTGCTTTTCCTTTAGTTTCCTACGTGATCAATAAAAATTGGAAACTATTTTGATTTTTTTTTTTTTTTATGGGTGCGTTTGATCTAATCTTGAATTGAGATATGGTGAATTGATTTGCTTTCATCATTTCGATTTTTTTTTTTTTATGTGATCATATTTTGTTATATTATTTAAAATGAGTTCTTTTCCTTTTATTAGAGGAAAATTTGTAGTAGTGATGGTGGCTGACGTTGGAGAAGAAGGTGGGATGGAGGAAGACACTTTTTTGGTTTTTTTTTCTCCTTTAGTCCTTTATTTTATTTTAAGTACACTTCAGCACAATTTTCATATAATATGCTCATGATGGCAATGGAAGAGATGTGCATGTCCATATGGCACACAATGAGTTAAATACAACTAAAAATTGTTTATTTAGAGATGATACATGTTCAAAATTAAAGTTAGGGTATGCTATAGAAAATAATAAAACATGAAGGGTGTCATAGATCAAAGTGATATAATTCAAAGGTGCAAGTGTGTATTCGACCAATTAGCTATTGATCGTCTATTTTGTTATTTACTTATGTGAAACTGATATATCTCATATTAAATTATTCATATTATACTAATTTTAATTTATTATTAATTATTAAATTATTATGAAATAAAACTAATAATATTTGATGACTAAATTATATTTATAAATTATTATAAAGTTTACATTTTAAATTATAAAATTTTAAAAACTAACTAAATAATCAATATAATTATTTGTGAAGATATAAGTTTTATTTTCAATTTTAAATATACATTATTCAAGGCTATAAATGTCAATAAAATATTTTTAATTTTATGTTAAAATATGTGACTATTAAATAAGTAAAAATATACTTATCATTGTAATTTTAAAATGGTTAGAATATATAATTGTGTAGATAAAATATTAATATTAATAAAAAATTATAACTTAATATAATAAAAGGACATTGAAAAAGTGAGAGGATTAAAATGATAATTTATAAAAATTGCGAAGACTATAAATAACATTTTTTTTAACTAAGGAGCATGGAACTAACAAAGAGATATTTAAAAGATACAAATTTTGAGGTACCTATAAGGTTCAACCTCAAGTACAATGAGGTGATAGGTTTCTTTATATAAATACAAGGGGCTAAAGAAATATTTGGTCGTACAAACAAATAGCAACTACAACCAGAAATTCAAGTAAAAACTCACATTATATATAGTTTGTCCTATGCCTTCATCCATATAGCAACCAAAACCCTTTGTTGAATTTGTGCCGCTTAATTCACTCCTACTTCCTCTTACTCTAACTCCTCTTATTTGCTTTCATAGTCAATAAAATTATACATTTTTTAAACTCACTTATGAGTTTTTCAAAGGCAATTAGATCCCTTACAACCCAACTTATGAAAATGCCATATTGTTGCTTCACCCCATTCTTTAATAGCTTCATACTTGCTGATTGGCATATAGGTTCATTAAACGATGAAGGTTATGTTTGGTTCGCGAAATATATTAAGATTAGAATAGCTATTCCATAAATAATAGCTATTCTTTATTTTGGTTTAACTTTTATTATGAAATACCAATTCCATAGAATATCAATTTTATAATTTTTGAAAAATAGCTATTCTTCCAAAAATTAAAGAATATGTATTTTTTATCTTTAAAATAGACTATTTCCACTTTTACTCATAAAATTTATGAGCAAAGATAAAAGTAGAGGACATATTTAGACACTCCACTAAAAATTTAATAATTTTTTACATTTTGAATTTTTTTCTTTTTACTCCTTTCGTTTTAACTTTTTTACCTTTTTATAATGACTCATTACTTACAAAATAATTTGACCTTTTAGATTTTTTTCTTTTTCTCTTTCTTCTGAAGCACTTTACCTTATTTTAATTTTGTCAAAAAATATTTTTATTTTTCAATTTTCTAAAAATAATTTAGCAAGATGGAATTAATAATTTTAATGTATTAAAATTTCTAAAAAATATTTTTAGCAATTAAAGTGGGATACAACCTAAAATAAATTAACCACAATAATATAATATATAGTTTTATTACTGTTTAATGACATATTTACATTCATTTTAGAATTTGTATGTGCATACATTATTATATATATAGTTTATAATTTTTTGAATTTAAAAATGAAAGCCATCTCATGATTATAATTAATTTAAAACTAAAATTTGATTTTACACATTTATAATGGTTAGTTTCATTTAAAAATAAAAACATTAGTCAAGTACAATTGTGATCTTTTTACCAATTGTATGACTATTTAATTTTGATACTACTAATAAAATTCGTTAATAAAGGTATTAATGTCATTTATATTTAAATCTACTTATTGAATAGTAATTCTAGGTCATGAACCAAATCATGGAATAATAATTATTTAGAAATAGCTATTCTAGGAATACATATTCTATTCCTTAAAAATTACAATTCTATTCCACACTTATTCTATTTCATGAAACAAATATGGCCTAAGTCTTTTCATTCATGGTTAACTTATCATTTTAGACGACACTAGGGGGTGGTTCTAATGCTTGAAAGGTTTCACATTATAAATTTCTTCTTGATACTAGTTGCATAGGAGTAGCATATAACTATAACGCATGATCTGTTGTTTTATTGTACTACTATGACATTTTTGAAAATAAATGAATCTTCAAGTAGTACAATGCATTAACGACATGTGTTTAAGGGATGCCATTTAGCTTCCATGACCTGTAAGTACATAATGCCCTATCTAAAAAGACTACGTGCTCATCTTTATCCTCACTAATCTCAAAACCAACACCCCCATTAAAATCATTTCACAACCCAATGCAGACTCTTTTTTCCTAAATTAAAGACATAGAACTTGGACTCTAATTATTAATCCACCTTTTTTCCTCTTTTTTTTGGTTATCTCTAGTTTTGTGTAATGTTTAAATTAAAATGTCTTCAAACATACTAATTATTGGCTTGAACATCGCATCCTTGATCCATAAATTAAAAGTTTTATCAATGTTCTTATCCACCATCCAAAAAATGCATATGCTACTTTTATACGCTCTACATCAATTATTTATAGGATATTTCAAAAGTTATTCAATGCATTCCTACTAAGCTCACCAAGCTTTTCTAAATCCTCCTCAAATGTACTCTATGCACAAATATAAAAATTTTTTTATAAATGCTTCACCTTGGATTAATTAGCATAGATGTATCTTTCACACCATTTATGCTTGGTTAAAGGTAACAAATGCATAATTGATATAAACATGGTTAAGTTATACCAAACCCGTATTCAATCTTGATAACCTTGCCAAGGATCATTCACAAATCTAGTAAAGGAAAACTCTAATCACTAACAAGAACCTTAAATAACCTATACTTAAGAGCCTTAATTATAAGGAATTAAAGCTTATTTAATATAAACTTAAGATTAACAAATTCAATTTTAAGTCTAAATTAAACTAGGTTTGAATACACAAAGCCTTCCCTTAATAAATTCACTAAAATTGTTTTAAAAATAAAAGAAAAGGACTTTAACCTCTCAAGAATTGAAATTTAATTGATAAAACTTATTCTAAATTTGTGCTACATTGCTACAGCCTTTTTATAGGTATGTAAACATCTTAATCCATAAAGGAATAGGTTTTCTTACTATTGACTTTAACAAGTTATCAATCTTGATTTTGATATTAAAAAACTTAATTTTGAGTAACTAATGTGTTTACTTCTAGTGTGTATAAGTTAGGAATCATTTAAAAGTCAAAATAATGATGAATTATTAAAGAGAAATTATTTTGGAAAGGCATCACAAGCACTATCTCATTTGGACTCAAGACAGGGACCAATTTACACATTTTTTATAAAATTGGAACCCATCCCGAGCCAGTCTCGACCGGGACTAAGCCTAAGACAATAGAACTAAAAATTCCATCAAACTACATTTTGGTATAGTAAAGATCCCAATCTATGTCCCGACTAGGACATTGCTTAGGACTATACAGTCCCAATCGGGACCTAATTCTGTAAAACTTTGATTTTCAGGCAGAACTAATCCTGAGCCATCTCTTGACTTGGACCATGCTCGGGACTAAAGAAATTCAAATCTAAAATGGCTACACATAGCTACTTTTGAAGCATCCCGACTAGGACTGACATAATCCTGACCAAGAACTGACAAATTACAGCTCAAAAGTCCAAATTACATTCAAATGGACTTTGAATGTGTTGGAAATGAAATTATTGTTTCTCACAACTATAATTGAATTTCTCAAGTATAAAAATAACCTCTGAAGATCATTCAAAGTTTAAGAAAATTATTTATTAATCATATACTTTCAAGCAATCAATTAAGCTCTTTAAACTCTTTCAAAATTCATTTTATTTTTGTATAACTCTTGTAAGAGTTTGTGAGTGTTAGAATATACATTCTTATTTTTTTGTTTTCTAAGATTGAGAAAATGAGAAGTGAGATTCTATTATAGTGGAATTGGTTTAAGTGTTTATCCATTGAAACACTTGGGATTTGGTTTTTAAGTGAGCCTTGTAACACTTAAGTTATAAGGTTAAAAAAGTGAGCCTCAAAATTTTATGTAATCTCAATCTTATGATTAAGAATGTGGGAATTGAAAATCCTAACTTGGGGATAAGTTAGATGGAGACATAGGATTGTTGAGAATCTAAACTCCTTAAAGTCTTTATATTCATCATTTTTCTTTCTCAACATTCTTTCAATTATTGCAAACAATTCTTTCAATTTTAATTTATTACTCATTTGCCTTATTCACCCTCCTAAGCATTTTTAGGTGGTATTAGAGCTTGGATTCTAGGAACTTAATTACTAGAATACAAAATCATAGGGAGTGAATCTCAAAATGTGTCTTCACTTAGACCATTCTTGAATGGTAGTGATTATCCTCATTGTAAGTTCAAAATGAAACTATATCTAAATTGTGATTCCATTAGACTTTAGGAAGTATTCTCAAAGGTTAGCAATTACCAAAAACTATCATTAATGGTGTACAAACTACTCTTTCAATAAGTGACTGGAGTAATGATCAAAAGGAAGAAAACTATAAAATTAAGAAAGATATGATCACTCTACTCTCTTCCATGATAAGAGAAGAAGGAGGCAAGATTCAATATTTTGACCAAGGAAATATAGGAGACCTTAGAGAACCATTATGAAGGCAATGTACAATTAAGAAGCAAAAAGGTTCAACTTCATATGTACGAATATGAACTCTTTAAAATGAAGCCTCAAGAATAAATCATGGAGATGAAAAATCATCTCAATGATCTCCTAATAACCCTCAAGAAATTTGGAAAACATTTTTATAAGGAAAAGGTGAATAGTAATATTCTAAGAATCCTACATAATAAGGATTGGGAATCTCGAGTCACTTCAATTGAGGAAGCTTAAGACCTCTTTATCCTCTCAATCGATGGACTTATTGTTAAGCTCTTGATATATGAGCTTATAATTAAGCAAATATGTGAAGAGCTAGAAGAGAAGGAAGAGTAGAAAAAGAGCATAGCATTGAAGGTTTCACAAAAAATAAGTGAGAATGAAAATATTGAAGATTCTAGTAATGAAGATGGTGATATTACCATGCTCACTATGAACTTCAAGTTTTTTAGAAAGAAAAATTCCTTAGGAGCAAAAGACTTTAACAAGAAGTTTGAAAGAGATGGCAAGAAGATAACCAAAAAGGTTACTTGCTACGAATACAAGAAATCGAGACACATTAGAAGTGAGTACCTTAAACTCAAATTCAAAAACAAAGAAGCGAAAGATAAAAAGAAGGCCTTCAAAGCTATTTGCAATGACTCCTCTGAATCCAAAGAGGAAAAGGAAGAGGAATAACAAGAAGTGACCAATCTTTATTTCATGGCTCTTGAAAACAAAAATGAGGTATTCTTATTCTTCCTTTAATGATTGTGATGATTATTATGATGATAATAATGATGATGAGAGCTCTATTGTAAGCAAATTATTAGTTAAATACAAAAGCTTGGTTTCTAAGAAAAAGCTTTATAAGCATGAGCTATCTAGCTTAACCAAGGAATTTGATAGCTTACAGAATGATTTTGCTAAACTTGTTGAATCAAATTACAAAAATTTTAGTGATGTAAAATCTTCTAATTCTTTGGAAGAGCAACTCAAAAAAGTAAGTGATGAAAATCATAAACTTTCTAATGAGGTTGTAGAATTAAAAAATTCCACATCCAAATTCCAAGGAGGAAAAGAGAGTTTAGATAATCTTCTTAACTCTAAAAATTTTTATGGAAATACTCATGGAATTGGATATGCTAACAGAATGGCCTTATGTTCATTATCATCGCATATTAAATTTGTTAAAGCATCATGCAATTCCATTCATTTTATCATTAAACCAATTGAAACTTAAGCTTTCAAAGCTAATAAATCTTATGTGTCACATATTAAAGGGAAGTCTCATAAGAATCAATCTTATATGACACAAAAGGGTAAGTCTCATGCTAGAAAAGAACAACCTAAACATGCTTACATGTTCACTAGACACAATACTCATAAACATGTTGCACAAACCTATCAAAATACACATTGTCATTGTCAATACATGTCTCATACCATGACTCAAAATAATAGGAGACATACACCACCACAATACAAAAGGCATGTTTCACATACTAGAAAGCATATCATTATAGGAGAAAGAAATTTGAAAATATTGTGTGTTCATCTTTTATAATCAAAGAATAAACCAATAATATGTGCTTCTATAGAAGAATACATATGAATTTGCTTTCTTTGGATTATCTTAAAACTAACCAATGTAGACCAAGAAAGGTTTGAGTTCAAAATAACACTTAAATTATCTTATGTAGGTGTGCTTGAAATCCATAAGAGCAAAAAGCAAGTGGTATCTTGATAGTGGATGTTCAAGGCATATAACAGGAGATAAGAAGCAATACAACAAACTTGATGCTAAGGATGGAGGATATATCACATTTGGAGACAATGTCAAAGGGAAAATTATAGGCATAGGAGAAATCTGTAATCCTTAATCCTTATCTATACATAATGTATTGCTTGTTGATGGTCTTAAACATAATTTGCTAAGTATAAGTCAATTATGTGATATGGGAAATAAGGTGACTTTATATCCTAGAAATTGCTTTATTAGTAGTCTTGACTAATGGAATGCACTTTACATATGTATTGGTTGATGATTACTCTAGATTTACTTATGTATTTTTCTTGCTTATAAGAATGAAGCTTTTAAAGCTTTTGAAAAATTTGCTAAAAGAGTTAAAAAAGAAAAAGAATTTTATATTTCTTCTATAAAAAGTGATTATGGAATCGAATTTGAAAATGATTTTTTCAAAATTTTTTTGCAATGAGAATGGTATTTCATATACATTTTCTTTGCCTAGAACTCATAAAAAAATGAGGTAGATGAAAGGAAAAATAAAACTCTTATAGAAATGGCTAGAATAATGCTTCATGAAAATAATTTATCTCTATACTTTTGGGTGGAAGCTGTTAACGAATCTTGTTATATTTCAAATAGAGTTTTCAAAAGTCCAATTTTAAAAAAAAAATTCTTATGAGCTATGGAACAATAGAAAACCTAAAATCTCATATCTAAGAGTATTTGGATGCAAGTACTTCATATTGAACACCAAAGATAATCTTGTAAAATTTAACTCTAAAGTCGATAAAGGAATTTTCCTAGGCTATTCCATCTTTAGCAAAGCATATAGATTGTTTAATAAGAAGACTCTAGTAGTTGAAGAGTCAATGCATGTTTTCTTTGATGAATCAAACTCACTTGATCCTAAAAAGGATGTTTGTAGTATTGATGATCTTATAGGTAACAATGAGATTATGGATACACAAAAGAAAATGCTAGTAAGCCTTTAGAACTTGAAGGTCCAAGCAAGGAGGACAATGAGGAGATATCTCAACCTACCTTAAAGGATGAACTTCCAAAGGATTGACAATTTAAGAAAGCTCATCCTTAAGATCTCATCATAGGTGACACTACATAAGGGGTAACTACTAGATCTAAACTTAAGTTTATTATAAATTTAGCCTTTATTTCTCAAATTAAGACAAAAAATGTTGATGATGCATTGAATGATGAGTTTTGGGTCTTTCCTAAGAAAGAAGAGTTAAATCAATTTGAGAAAAACAAGATTTGGACCTTAGTTCCTAGACTTAAACATCATCCTATTATAGGCACCAAATGGGTGTTTAGAAATAAGATGAACGAACAAGGTGTCATAACTAGGAATAAAGTTATACTAGTAGTTAAAGGTTATAATCAAGAGGAAGACATTAATTATTATGATACCTTCACCCTCATTACAAGGCTAAAAGATATTAGAATGCTAATTGCATTTGTATCATTCATATATTTTAAACTTTATCAAATGGATGTTAAAATTGCTTTTTCAATTGGTTTCATTGAAGAGGAGGTGTATGTTGAACAACCTCTAGGTTTTGATAGTTTTGATTTTCCTAATCATGTATTTAAACTTTTAAAAACATTATATAGATTAAAACAAGCTCCAAGAGTTTGGTATGAAAGATTAAGTAACTTTATTTTAGAAAAAGGTTTTTCTAAAGGAAAAGTTTACATAACTCTTTTCATAAAGAAATTGAACCATGATTTACTAATTGTTCAAATTTATGTTGATGACATTATTTTTGGTGCTACTAACCATTGCTTGTGTAAAGAATTCTCTAAGTTAATGCAAGGAGAATTTGAGATGAGTATGATGGGAGAAATCAAATTCTTCATTGGACTAAAGAGTGCTTATATGCTAAATTTCAATCAAGTCCTAAAGAGTCTCATTTGAATGCTATCAAAAGAATTTTCAAATATCTTTATGGTATAATGCATTTAGGACTTTGGTATCCTAGGAGTTCTTCCTTTGACTTGATTAGTTATTATGATGTGGACTTCGCCGGTAGCTTACTAGATAGAAAGAGCATTTTTAAAACTTGTCAATTTTTAGAATAATGTTTAGTTTCTTGGTTTAGCAAGAAACAAGTTTCACTTACCTTGTCCATAGTGGAAGTAGAATATGTAGCGGCTAATTATTGTTGTACTCAATTCTTATGGCAGAAACAATAACTTAAAGACTATGGCATTAAACTTGGCCATATTCCTATTAAATATGACAATACAAGTGCTATAAACCTTATCAAGAATCCCATTCAACACTCTCGAACTAAGCATATTGACATTATACATCATTTCTTACGTGATCTATCCAAAATGGTGATATTTTTCTTGAATTTATTGATACTAATAATCAATTAGCATACATCTTTACCAAACCTCTTTATGAAGAAAGACTGAATTTTATTAAACATGAGCTTGGTATGATTGATGGTTCATGTTTATCCTAACAACTTGATAAATTGCAAAGTTAATGATTGGATTTGAGAGTGATCATGTAGTTACTTATATCTGCTTTATGTTTATTTTTCATATTTGATATCATTCAATAAATTCATGCATAATCACTATTTGTTTGATTTTGGTTTATTTTTGGTATATAACACTTGTTCACTAGTATATTTTTGATATTTTATTAATTACCTTCATTTTTCTTATGTGAAATCATGTGGTGTTTATTTGAATTAAATTGATTATTTTTAATTTTGATCTTCTTTATTTTCAAAATATTTTGTAAAATTATTTTTTAATTCTTCCTATTTTGGAAAATTAATAATTAAGTAATTAAACTTTTATTCATGAAATTAATTATTTTAATTTTGCTATCTTTCTTTAAATGAGTTCATTTCATATACTCATTTAATCTTTCTCAAAATCTCTTAATTGATTCAAAATTAAATGCAATTAATTATCAAGGACTTAATTATAGAGTGTTTTGAACTTAATTGCAAAGATTTTATAATTCACTCGGGATCAGATCATGTCTCGATCGGGACATTATTCTGTCATTTCTATGTTTTTACACATAGCTGGTCCCGAACGATATCCCGATCGAGATATCACTCAGGACATTATGTCCCAACCAGGATGAGAGCATGTCCCAATCGGGACATTGATCCTAACAGAATTATGATTTCCAATCTCTTTAACTTTTTAACTCCCCAATCATAAGCAAGAATGATTTTTGAGGTTCTTATTCAATTGAAATTAACTATTTCCAACCCTAATCTCTTGCCTATAAATACCATTATACTTCTACTAGATTTTCATCTCAATCAATGTTACCTCTCTCTATATATTTATTCTCGTATTTATCTTCTCTCTCATTATGGCTCTTAAGAAATCTAGCAAGGTTCCTTCTTCTTCTCAAAATCCTCCTTCAAAGAAGGATAAACCCAAAAGAATACACTCTCTATTCTCATATTATTCTCAAAATCTAAAGAAGAATGTTACAATTCCAAAAGAGAATCTTTATTCCCTCAAGATTCATGGATGAACCTACCCTCAAAGCAATTGGTTGTTATGATGAAGTGAAGGATCTTCTTCTAAAAAGTAGGATATAAGATTTTACTTTCACACCTTTTCCATGTTATCCTTCTCTCATCATTGAATTTCTTTCATCATACACTCTTCATTCCATCAAGTATGATGATGCTAATCCCAACTTCTCCATGAGATTCAAATTGGGAGAAAGAGATCGCTCATGACTTATCAAGAGTTTGATATTCTATTTGGTTTTTCCCAAGAGGGACACATTCAAGTTAACCTCCATTAGCTTGCTTCTTCTTTTGTAGGATGAAATCAAAGCTCCTAACGCTCCTCAATTCTCTGCCAGACATACTAAGGGCTCATGCCTCAAATCCAAAGCACTTTGGTATGTTCACCACTTCATTACCTATTCTATTAATGGTAGAGCCCTTTCTAATGAAACTCTTTCTCTTAATGGTCTTTTCATTATCTATTACCTCTATCATGATGAAAAGATTACTTTAGGAAGATTTTTACAATAGAGAATTTGGCTAATTAGTGATAGTAACACCGATGCAATTTGTATTAATGAAATTGTCATAAAGTTAGCTAAATTCTATAATGTTAATCTTGATCCTCTACCCTCTACCAAACCTATACTTCTTGATGAGTCTTTTATTAAAAATTCCAAACAATTCACTTCTATTAATGGTGTTTGGATTTGGAAACATAACCTTGGAGCAAGTGAAAATATTAAAGCTATATTTCAAGAATTAGAAGAGCAAGAAGGTCTCATTGTGGAAGAAGAACAAACTCATGATGCCCCTCCAAAGAAAAGGATAAGAAGTGAAGATACATTAACTCAAGGTGATCAAGCTGATATGAACCCTACTTATAACAAAGATAGAACGCGCATTCAACTTTGAATATTAGCCCAAGGATCATCAAGGATAAGTTATGTTATGTTGATGGAGCTAAAACCCTTGCTTATTAAATTGAAGCAAGATACTTAACTATTAAAAGATGAACAATCACATAATTCTAAGCCTAACCTAGTAATTCTAATGAAAGTTAGATGTGAAACAATTCAAGTAAACTTGCAAAGTTTCAAAAAATAAAGTTAAGAGAAAACCTCACTTAATTTATTAAAATTTTCAAATAATTCTCTAAATTCATTTTACATAGTTTAAGCTCTTATATAGGCATATAAATAACTTAATCCTTGAAGGAAAAGGTTTTCTTCCTTATTCCTAAAGATACCTATATAGGAAAATCTTTAACTAAGGAGTTTTCCTTAAAAAAAAAGACAACTCGTCTTTAAAAGTCAAAATTGACAACTCATGATAACTTATTTTTGAAAAGTCAATATTGATAACTCATGACAACTAAATAAATAACTAATGATAATTAAGAATGTTGACCCTTGACCTTTGACTTGTTGACTCTTTAACTTTTACTTGTTGATTTGACTTGAAATATTCTTGAATCTTCTTACACCTTCTAGAATATTCTTAAATTTTCCTTATTGACTTCAAAATAGAAAATAAATCAAAATTTTTCTGTATCAAGCTAATTAATTTCAAAACATGAAATTAAGCTAACTAGCTTGAATTCTTCATCTTTGAGCTCCATGCTTGAACTTGAGGTTGAATCCACCATTTTTCTTATAATGTAAAGATCAAACAAATTCAATGCTTGTATGAACTTCTTTGTTCTTGTTCTTGTCATTCCCTCCCTCTTGAAGATGATTCGCCCTCGAATCATAGCCATCTTTTGATGTTGATAAATTCATAAATCCTCTAGTGTCAAACACAAACACCTTTATTGAAAGCTCTCCTTTGAAGTAAGGATCCACAGAAGTAGTTTCAACATAACTTGAACTTGATTGAATATAGAACTCTTATCCATGAACTTGTAAGGATTGTATTTTTGTTGCTTCCTTCTAACTTGAAACATGAATATCTCAAGTTCTTCTTGCTATAAGCAAAGACTCTATAGATTGTATTGTGGACATAAGGAACTTTAATACCATCATCAAATGGATCTTTACATGGTATAAAATTCTGTAAAACAACTTTCAAAACACTATAAAAATAAAGATTAAAGTTGTTAGCATAATTATGATGAATAACCAGCTCTTTATCCTCCTTTTGTGTACAAACTTCTTTATATTCCTCTTCATTATCACAAGATGCACTCTTAGTAACTTCTTGAGTAGTTAATCCTTATACAACTTCACTTGATTGCTCAAAACTTTGCAAACACTCCTTATTAGATTTAATGACTTCAATAATTTCACTATTCTTAGATTCACACTCTATTTTAATCTCCTCACACACAACCACTTCTTTTTCACACTTCTCTTCATGAATAATGATTTCCTCTATAGTTTAATCATATAATTGATGCTCATATTTCTTCTCATGATCACTTAACACCACTTAAACATTAGCACCGCTTTGATTATCAACCTTATTACTCTAACTCTCTTTATCCAAAGCAAGTGTAATTACATCCTTCAAAGATAAAGAAAGTTGCAATTGTACTATAAAATCAAGATCTTGTCTAATTTCATTCTTAAGGCCACTTAAGAATCTTGCAATTTTCTACCCTTCAAATTCACCTAAATCACTTGCAATTACAAATAACTTAAACTTTTTAGCATAATCTTTAACACATAATTCATCACCTTGTTTAAGCCTTTACAATTTAAGATAGTATTTATCCCTAACAATATGAAGAATAAACTGTCTAGTCATTAACCTTTTCATTAATTCTAAATTTCTAATCTCATTATTCCTATTCTCTCTCCATAAAACCATTAAATCTTTCCACCATATAGCAGCACATCTTAGAAATTTTTGACAAGCAAGTTTGCACTTTTGGAAATAAATTATTTTAAGAGAATTAAATATCTCTTGTATTTGTTACACCCATTTCAAGTAAACATAAGGATCATTCCTACTAAGAAAATAAGGCATATCCATAATGACCACACTTAAAGATAATTTAGAAAATAAATAAAAAAGAAATCCTCATAAAGCACTCCCTTAGTTGTTTACACTTAAGGATGTGAATGCTCTCATGTTTTATTAAAAAAAATTATATTTTATTTTTTTTAATCTATGAAGAATTAAGATGAAGAAGAAGAGATTGTGCACAAAAATGAAAAGGATAGTTAACCAAACCTTGAAGTTTAGCTCTGATACCAAATTGATATGAACCCTACTTATAACAAAGATATAATGCACATTCAACTTTGAATATTAGCCCAAGGATCATCAAGGATAGGTTGTGTTATGTTTATAGAGCTAAACTCTTTGCTTATTAAGTTGAAAGATACTTAGCTATTAAAAGATGAACAATCACAAAATTCTAAGCCTAACCTAACAATTGTAATGAAAGGTAGATGTGAAAAAATTCAAGTAAACTTGCAAAGTTTCAAAAGAACAAAGTTAAGGGAAAACCTCAATTAATTGATTAAAATTATTAAATAATTCTCTAAATTTGTTTTACATAGTTGAAGCCTTTATATAGGCATGTAAATAACTTAATCCTTGAAGGAAAATATTTTTTTCCTTATTCCTAAAGATACCTATATAGGAAAATCCTTAATTAAGGAGTTTTCCATCAAAAATAAGACAACTCATAACAACTAGTATTTGAAAAGTCCAAAATTGACAACTCATCTTTGAAAAGTCAATATTAATAACTCATGACAACTAAACAAATAACTAATGACAACTAAGAATTTTGACCCTTGCCCTTTGACTTATTGACCTTGACTTGGAATATTCGTGAATCTTCTCACACCTTCTAGAATCTTCTTGAATCTTCCTTATTGACTTCAAAATAGAAAATAAATCAAAATTCATCCATATCAAGCTAATTAATTTCAAAATATGAAATTAAGCTAACTAGCTTGAATTCTTCATCTTTGAGCTCCGTGCTTGAACTTGAGGTTGGATACACTATTTTTCTAAGATGTAAAGAACAAACAAATTCAATGCTTGTATGAACTTCTTTGTCCTTGTTCTTGTCATAAGTTCAAGATCATGAACCTCTTTGGGTAGGATAAATTTTTGAATGCATGTCCTTGATGGAATCCAACTTTAATTCTCGCTTTGATGAAGTTGAATCCAATTTCAATGTACGTTTTAATCAAATTGATGACAACATTGCTCATCTTCAACATGATGTGTCCATCATATTTATGAGCAACAAGGCTATACTTGTAACTATCCTCCTCCTTCATCTCCTCCTCTAGAATAGATATTATTTATACTTTTCATTTGTTTTATTTTCAATATTTATTTAGTTTATTTTTCATATATGAGCCTCTAACTACTACTTTATTTTTAGGCTCATTTTCTATTTGATTATGTTTTATTTATTTTGTGTTTATTTTTAGTATTTTATCTTTGTGTTGTATGAATTTTTCTTATTAATGAAATTTTCCTTTCTTCAAAATCTAAATTTCTCTAATATTCATTCTTTTTTATTTTTGACAAAAGAGGAGAAATAATTTAAGTTTGCATGAGTGTTTAGTTAGTTTCTTGCATAAGTATTTTTTAACAAAGAATGTGTTTATAACTTTATAACTTTGTGATAGTGTGTCCTTAATATTAATTTTTTTATATTTTATTATTTAAAATAGGGAGAGAGAAAATTATTTTAATATTATTTTTACATTATTTATGTATGCATAGTAACATTATGAGTATGGCTAGTTTTGTCATATGTGATAAAAAGACCTTACTTTACTTACTTTCTTTATGTAAGTCATATATGTCATAAAGATTTAGTGTATCTTTATTTTTCATTGTTTTGGTTCATGATCTTTTAATTTCTCTAAGGATTTTTTTAGTCCTTTAGGTTCATTTCCCTTTATGTCTCTCTTTTTTCTTTTTATCTTTGACACAGGGGGAGAAGAAGCTATATGATAATTGTGCTTAGTACTTATGTTTGTAACATGCTAAATGCCACATGATCGTGTATAATTATCTAGCTAAGCTCTATATGATCATATGATAGTTAAGTTTACTAAGCTTCAACATAAGTACTATATGTACTATTTTTGTGATGCATTTTAGTAGCACTATATACATATATGTTTGAAATTATTTCTTGTATATTGCTTAACATTTTTTTATCATGTTTTTATGTGTTTAACACATTTGTTATGTTTGGTCATAATTCTCTCATGATATATTTTATATTTTTGTCATAGAGAATAAATTATAAATTTATATTTCTTATCATGTCCATATTCATAGGAGGAGAAATAAAGAAATATATTTGATTTCATTTGATATCATCATTATTATCACAATTGCTATCTATTACACATTTCACTTGGTATTATTTTTATCAAAGTCAAAATAAGTTTGTCAAAATCAAAAAGGGGGAGATTATTAACCTTAGTAAGTTATCAATCTTGATTTTACTCTTAACAAACTTAATTTTGAGCAGCTAATGTGTTTGGTTTAAGTGTGTATAAGTTCAGAATCTTTTAGGAGTCAAAATAATGATGAATTATCAAAGAGAAATTATTCCGGAAAGACATCATAAGCACTATCTCATTTAGACTTAAAACAGGGACCAAGTTACACATTTTATCAAAATTAGAACCCATCCCAAGCTAAATCCTGATAGGGACCAAGCTCGAGATAATAGAACTGAAAATTCTATCAAACTGCATTTTGGGACAGTGAAGATCCTTATTTATGTCCTGACCAGGACATTGCTTGGGACCAGGTAGTCTCGATCGGGATATAAGGTCACGACCGAGACCTAATTCTATAAAAATTTAATTTTCAGGTAGAGCTAATCATAAGCCATGTCTCAATAGGGACCATGCCTGGGACTAGAGAAATTCAAACCTAAAATGGCCACAAACAACTACTTTTGAAGCATACCGATCAGGACTAATGTAATCCCAACCGGGACCTGACAAATTACAGCTCAAAAGTCCAAATTACATTTAAATGGACTTTGAATGTGTTGGAAACAAAATTATTATTTCTAACAACTATAATTGAATTTCTTAAGTTTAAACACAACCTCTAAAGTTCAATTAGAGGTTAAGAAATTTGTTTATTAATTATATACTTTCAAGCATTCAATTAAGCTCTTTAAACTTTTTCAAAATTCATTTTATTTTTGCATAACTCTTATGAAAGTTGGTGAGTATTAGAATAGACATTCTTATTCTTCTAGTTTTTAGGATTGAGAAAATGGGAAGTGTGATTCTATTTTAGTGGAATTGGTTTAAGTGTGGTTTTTGAGTAAGCCTTGTAAAACTCAAGTTGTAAGGTTGAAAGAGTGAGCATCAAACTCTTATGTAATCTCAATCTTATAAATAAGATTATGGAAATTGAAAATTCTAACTTGGGGATAAGTTAGGTAGAGACATAGGATTGTTGAGAATTTGAACTCCTTAAATTCTTATATTCATCATTCTTCTTTCTCAATATTCTTTTAATTCTTATAAAAAATTCTTTTAATTTTAATTTATTACTCATTTGCCTTATTCACCCCCCCCCCTCTCTAAGGAATTTTCACTTACTTATTCCTAAAGACTCCTATAAAGGAAAATCCTTAACTAAAGAGGATTCCTTTAAAAATATGATAACTAATGACAACTAAGCTTTGAAATGTCAAATTGATAACTAATGACAACTAAGCAAAATTTTACCAACTCTTTGAATATGAGTAGTAGCCACTCTCCATCACATCTAAGGTTTTATTTGTAGAGAATATTCTTGAAAGATTCTTGATTTTTGTAGATTCCCTTAGCATTTTCTAGTACCTTTCAAAATCTTCAAAATTCCACTTTATGTATTTTGAATGCAAATTGATCCACTTAAAGAGTTTGATATGAATTCTTCATTTTGAGGTCAAAATATAATAATAAGGTGCAAAAAGGATGATTTTGCCCTTGTGTCAAACATTCTCTAAATTCACTCAATTGAGCTCCAATTGCACTTATGCTTTGATTAATAAACTCAAGCTTCACCTTTTGCTTCACGAACACTCCTAAATCATCCTTTAATGTCTTCATATGAGCTCTAGTCATTGGACCATCATACTTGAGTAGATTATCATGTTTATCAATATGGTTGGTGCATGTTTGGTTTGTATCATTCCCTCCTTCCTCGCAAAGATTCATCCTCAAATCATCAACCTCATCAAAATCAAAGGGAAATAAATTAGAAACATTGAAAGTTGCACAAACACCATAATCACCAAGTAAATCTATTTTATAAGCATTATCACTAATCCTTTCTAGAACTTGAAAAGGACCATCACCCCTAGGATGTAACTTTGACTTGGGCAAATTAGGAAATCTTTCCTTAAATGTACCCAAACCCAATCACCAGGTTCAAATATCACTCTTACACGCCCTTTATTAGCTTGTTGGGAAACTTTTGCATTCTTTTGTTTAATATTCAAGCGTAACTTTTCATGTAATGCCCTAACAAAATTAGACTTCCTTTTACCATCTAAATCAATTTGCACATGCAAAGGCAAAGGTGATAAATCTAATGGACTCAAAGGAATGAAACCATAAAAAACTTTAAATGGACAATAGTGAGTCGATGAATGCACACTACAATTATAAGCAAATTCAATATATTGCAAACACTCCTATGATTTCAAATTCTTTTTAATTAATGTGCGCAATAATTGACCTAAGGTGAGATTTACTACCTCAGTTTGACCATCAATTTGGGGGTGACATGTAGTAAAGAATAATAACTTAGTCCTCAATTTACCCCATAAAGTCTTATAAAAATAGCTAAGGAACTTATCATCCCTATCACTAACAATGGTTTTAGGCATTCCAAGTAAATGCACAATTTCCCTAAAGAAAATATTAGCAATATTTGAAGCATCATTAGTTTTATTTCATGAAATAAAATATGCCATCTTTGAAAAATGATCCATAACCATAAATATTGAATTATTAGCACAATTTGACCTAGGCAAACAAAAAAAAATCCATAGAAATATCAACCTAAGCCATACTAGGGACAGGTAGTGGCATATATAACCCATTAGGCTTAGACTTAGAATTAGATTTAGCTTGCTTATGTGAAATACACTTATCACAAATTCTTTGTACATCCATTATTATGTTAGGCTAATAAAAATGATTATGCATAACATCTAAAGTCTTATTAACACTAAAATGCCTTGTTAATCCACCCTCATGTGCTTCCCTTACTAAGAGTTCACACATACTACTTATAGGCACACATAAATGATTATCTCTAAATAAAAACCCATTATGCATATAATAATTATCAAATTCAACCTTTTCACATACATGATAAAATTTACTAAATTCATGGTCATTCACATATAATTCCTTGATGTACTCAAAACCCAATAACTTAGCATTAAGAATAAGAAGAAACACATACCTTCGAGATAATGCTTCAGCAACTATATTTTCCTTACCTTGTTTATACCTTATGAAATATGGAAAAGATTCAATAAACTCACTCCATTTAGCATGACATTTGTTTAGCTTCTATTGTCCATTCAAATACTTCAAAGACTCATGATCAATATAAATCACAAATGTTTATAAGGCTCAAAGTAATGCATACATCTCCTTGACATATGTAGGATACTTTAAGGTAGCTCCATTCAACTTTTCACTTAAGGAAGCAATTGGCTTTCCTTCTTGGATGAGAACAGCTCCAATACCCAAACCTAAGGCATCACATTCAATTTCAAAAGTATTAGAAAAGTTAGGTAAAGAAAGTAAAAGTGTTAAAATCAACTTATCCTTAAGCATGTTAAACACTTTCTCTAGCACATCTCCCCATTAAAATCCCACGTTCTTCCTAATTACTTGGTTAATGGTGCAACAATTGTGCTAACGTCTCAAACAAATCTTTTATAAAAACTTCCTAAACCATGGAACGAACGAACTTCTCCAACAAACTTAGGTGTAGGCCATTCCTTAATCACCTTAACCTTCTCTTCATCCACTCAATGCCTTATGCACTCACCACAAACCCTAGGAAAATGAGTTTACTCTTGCAAAAAGAACATTTCTTAAGGTTAGCATACAACCTTTCTTTATGCAAAACACTAAAAACTAAACGCATATGATTAAGATGTTCATCTAATGACTTATTATAAATAAGTATATCGTCAAAATAAACAACTACAAACTTCCATAAAAATGTACACAAAACATAGTTCATTAATCTCATCAAAATGTTCAAATATTTTTAAAGAAAAGGAGAAAATATAAGCCCAATTAAATTTAGATTTACTTATGTAGCACTTTTTAGCATACTTTTCAACATGATGATGGCCAAATTGACTCAAGCTCAAAACATAAAAGTTTTAGCCCTTGTTGTTATCTTTTGACATTTCTTGAATTGCTTTATTTGGATCTATATTGATTGAGATACGACCTATTTACTTCTATATGTTCTGTCTGCCTAGTTTTATACATGACCTGATAATCTTTCATAACTTTAGCCCATGAAGACGATCAAATTAACCCTAACTTTCTTCATAATAATTCTAGCGCTCTATCTTACCTTTTCATAGTATTTTGAATCATCTTAATCCAACTTCTATAGCAAAAGTTATGGCCAATATCCTGAAGCATACTACACAAAATATGAATTTATGTGAATTACTCTTATCTTGATTGAAAGTTGACTTATTAGCATGAACAAATCTTGAAATCTTCCTCTTTGGAACTAGGATCATATATAATAACATCAATCATGCCTTACAAAAAATCCATATGTAAATGTTACACAAACTGACAATAGTTAGACAAATCTAAATAAATTACAAAAATTTAAAATTATAGATAACTAATGAACTTATGCATGTCAGAGATTATAATGAAATTGCCACCATCTTTGAGGTTTGGTTCTTTGATCAACACTATATGAACCATCTTTAGTATTTTTTATTTTAATAGTTCTTTGACACACCCTTTAAACAACACACCTATTTAGACCTATTATAGTTCTCCAACCAATAGGTCAACCTCTTTTGCATGCATCAAAGTATAAAAATATTCTCTTAGAAACTCTTTCTAGCTTCTTTTTGTGACTCTTTACAAAGATTAATTTTAGTAACTGGACCAAGATTACTTTTTCTTTAAGGCAGTAAAATATGCCCCAAAGTAACCAAACTCAACAATATCACTCCCACTCAGTTCTCTCATAAAAATCTTTTTTGTCAGCTTACACTTTATCATTAACACTGTAACTCTTAATTCATCCCCCACATCACTCTTTAGATCTTTAATCTTTATTTGAGAGTTTTTATATAACTTCTTCTTAAAATACGCTTACGCAATCATTTCAATCACCAAGAAGTCTACCTAATGTGATCTAACATTCTCCTAACGTCTTCCTCCACTACAAAAAGACCATTGGTTAAGGATTTACATGGAAAAGTGCAAAAATATTGGATATAATTAGAAAACCAAGCTTATGGTTGTACCTTTATATAAGATAAGAAGTTCATATAAAAATTTTTTAATGTATCAACATCCTCATTAATAAATTATAATCCCCATTATACACCTATTCACCACCAAAATTAAAATTTACATTTACAATGTTATCCATTGTATAATAGTAACATATACAACAATAAATAAGTGAGAATGATAAAATAATAACAATATGTAAATAGGTAATTACAAATTTTAACACTTCTATACTAAATTATTCATAAATTGTAATATTCCATTTTTACTCACTAACAAAAATCTTAAATCGGTATTATGCTACACAGTAAAACGAAAATAGAACATGGACCACAACAACAAGAATTAAAAAGCATGAATGTATAATGGTCCATAATAACTAAATAATTGAGAAAAAAGTACAATGGGAACAACAATGACATTAGACAAAAAAAAAATCTTGCTTGCAAAGTTTCTTTTTTTTTTTTGTACTCAATTTGATTTTCAATGAAACAAGAAAACAGGCAAAAAAAAAAAAAAATTGTACTAAAAACAAGAGCATAAGATACTTTGTTTAAGGAAGTGTTAAATTTAAAGGCATAGAGCATGAGGTTCTCTATATTGGAATTAGGGATTTAGGGTTTAAAAAGGGGATAAAGAATGACTGTTGACAAAAAGAATGGGTTTTTTTTTCTCAACTTTTTATTTATGTATGACCTACTTATTAGTAAAAAAAAAAAAAAAAAAAAAAAAAAGATTGTTAGGCAAGGTTTGATGAAGGACTTGAAAATTTGACTAAAAAAGATGAGGATTACATTCGCCTCAACAAAGACAGTAAAGGTTGTATGAAATTTCAGAGAAACCTTAGGGCATTTTTATACCTTTCCCTAAAAAATTTTGATTTTGCTATCTAATTTCTATTTTTTTTTTTAGCTTTAAAAATGTGTTGTAACTAAGGATGACAAGAAGTTTAAGAAAGCACATTTACACTTAACAAATATTTTGGGTTTCTGTTTCAGGCCTAAAAGACATTTTTGTTTTTGGGCTATGAGCCTACCAGATAGTTCCAGGCTCAGTTTAGTTTTAGATTTAATGTGCATTTTCTTTGTTAGAGTTAGATTTGGATTTTAATTCTTTTATATGTGTCTAATATATATGTATAGATTTCAAAATAATGCATCATCACATTCATTCACAAAATTGGAAGCTTATTTATTTTTCTGCAATCTTTGCAACCTATTTTCATTGGTTTTTAACCTGATTTTGACTATCACGCTTCCTGGTGAAACAAACCTTTTATTAAATTCAATTTGAATAGGTTAAAAAAAAAAGAGTAAAACTTGCTTCTAGCCCTCTTATCATCTTAACCAAATAACAAATCTCTCTTAATTGTTCTTCAGCTTTTGTTATTATTGTGATGTTTGCCTAACTCGTATTAACATTCAAAAGATATTCGGCAAAATTATTCAAACATGGTATTTGGTTTAGCTGATATAGAAAATTGATAGCTATTTCTCATCAAACAATTAGATTTTAGGAGTTTTGTAGGATTTAAAAATTAGCAACATATAGTTGTTTTAATTCTTAATAGCTTCGAATTCTATTAACTATATTTTGAAAAAAAAAAAATCACGAGCTGATAGCTTATTTGAATTTCCTTTTCTTTTGGACTAAATCATCATTATTAATAAATTAAATTTATACAATTAATTTTTTATAATTTATAATAAAAGAAATAGTAATATAAATTTATAATTAATAATTAAACAATTATATATATATATTCTTTGAAAATATTTTGTATTAGTAAAATGTATATTTTAAAACTAATTTTTAAATAATTTCTAGTAATATTTAAATAACATATAAACTAAAGATGATAATTATTATTTATTAATTATAAATAATTTATATAACTAAAAATGTCTTAAAGAATATAAATAATGTCCATTTGAAAACAATTGATATCTTTGATGCTTATTTAACATGTTAACCTCAACATCTAACAAAATTTTATCAAATTGTTTTCAATAATCAACTACCAATTATTCATATCAGCTACCATATATTATAAATAGTTAAACCAAACAAACACCAAGTATTCTATGTATTATCAAGTAAGATATAGTAGTCTCTACTTGTAATGGAATTTACCGCTACAAATAAAAATACTGGAGTAATCTTTATGTATTCATACTTTTTTTGGTTCTTTTCTGTTTTAACTTTTAAAGAAGGCAGCAAAGATGGAGAAGAGAAGACGAGAGAGAAAATGGAATTGTATTATTATAAACCTTAGGACCAATATTTATGTCCGAATCCTATACTAATACAGTTACAATACCAACTATTTAAATTCAGTTAAAACTAACTATATTCGTCCTGCTGTCCTGGACCAATAGCATTCATTCTTCAATACTTTCTTTCCCACCTGCTTGAACCTTTTCAGCTTCCCAATTCTCAGCTTGTGATTTAGCAATCTTCAGCTGCTTAGTCAATTTATTAGCCCCTTTCTTTAACTAACTCCACGTCAGCTAGAGCACAAGCGCACATAATCGGAACTTGCGTCACAGAATGATACCTATGATCTCATAATTAGATACATTGCAACGCCTGTAATGTCAAGAACACAAGGACAGGTCTACAAGGGATCAACCTGCAATCTACCATCATAAAATCACAATTCCTCTCATTTTCTCGCTCTTTCCAGTCCCAAAGGGAGGCAAATAATTCTCTTCCATTTTCATTCTCAGCATCTTCCTTTTACCTCTCTGTTTCTAGCTTAAATGATCAGCTCGACTTAGTTCATGGAAAAATAATATAGATGCCTATTTGTATGCACATCATAGATACATCATAGATACAAAGTATACATGAGAAAATAAAGGTAAACAAACAATTACAACCTTAACCATAATAAACATTAAGAAAATCTACTAAAAACAACGGAAAAGGGTCAGACATTTTACAGGCGCACCAGTATTCATGCTAGTATGTTTCGCATTTACAACTGGGCTTTGAGAAGATGAAAATATTCAAAAAGAAGACCAAATGGTGAAAATTCTCACAAACACCAAATGTTGGGGAAAATGATTGCTTAAAGAATATCACAAACTTAAAAACGCTAAATTGTCAAAATGTACGAGCTCCTCTCCGGCCGCCTTCTTAACTTGCTCTTTTGGCAGTGGAGCTATCTTATGGTGAAAATAATACAAGATTGGCCATTCGACTCAGGTGCACCAACTATTGGAACATCCGGAGGAAGTTGTTTGCATATGCCATTGGCTTGACATCAGGGTGCGGCTGCAAATTGAAAAACAAGGCAATGGAAAAATTAACATCTCTTACTAAGAATTCTCCAGTTAATGCAAATGTTCATCCTAATTAATTAGAACAAAGAAAAAAGAATATGTTAAAGGAAAAAGCCACCAACCACTGCTGAGAATGTAACAATATTTGGCTTCAATTCAGGGGCTTCAAATCGAATAAAAGCACCCTTGTTACCCATCTGAAAAAGTGCAAAATACAAGAACCATTAAAAAAAAAAAAAATATCACCATAAACCATGCATGCTCAAAATGTGTTGAAACCACATGATAAATTATGATTATACTCTTTCTTTCTAAAATAAAATAAAACATAGCATTACCATCAGCAGTACTAAAATCTTCAACTCCTCAAAAGAAAAAGGAACTTATGGGTGCTGTACATGTGTGTGCAGTGCATATTCAACAAGATATCAAATCCGCAAAATATAACACAGAATGTACTTATACAAAGAAGATATGCATTGAACAATGTATTCCCATTTCCTTGGAAATTGTTAGTAGTCAAAACTCATATTTTGAGCTGCTTCCCAAGGAAACAGGGAAAAAAGCAAGCAATTTGACTCAGTGTCCCATCTTCTACATAGACCCTAAGGGAACTTTTTTAGATAGAAACCAGCATGTTACATTTAGGAATAAGAAACACAGAATTTCAGCACTAAATTACCAGCAATCTTTCCCTACCATTGCCATTAAGCTCAGAAGGATATACTCTGTATAGCATAATTAAAAACATGGAACATAAATTTTTTTGTAATATATTCATATCAGGATCATAAGTAATTGCTGAACTCAAAAGCAATATATAAAGTCCAATTAAGAAGTTGGCACAACACGTCCTGCCACATTAAGCAAATGGCATCAATATTCAATTACCTGATCGCAATAATTTGGAGCAGAGAAGACAGTGATAAGTTTACCATCATGTTCAATCTCATAACCTTCATCCTTTACTTCGTGCGATCGCACAACTAAATCTGTTATGTAATTTTTCATTAGATGATACCGACATTGAACAAGAAAAGAACTAATGCTAGTAGCTTTTTTTAAACATAACATTTAAAGATCATTACCTAGATTATTTTCATGCAAAAACTTTTTCGTCACATCCGGACCAAAAGAAAGGCCTACACCCCGCTTACTAGGGCCTCTTCCAGTGAAAGGTTGTGGATCACTCCATAGCAATTCACACATCAACCCTGATGAAAATTATGTGAATTATAAGGACATATATGCATTAGAAGAGTCAATGATTAAACATTTTAATGCTTCAGCAAGTCATCAACAAAGGGCTGTATCCTTGCTTACCTAAATACATACATTTGGTACGCAATTCCAATTAACTATATATCTAATCTTAAAATCTAATGGGTTATACAATTTGTAACTGAATGAAAAAGTAATGTTGAAGTGGCACCTGAAGCTAAGACATCACTCAGAATTTGTGAAACAAATTGAACTATGTTATGCCCAATGCATTAATCTGTGGATAGGGCCAGCAGAAATGATGAAAGTGAACTAAATTCTCACAATAATGATATTGCCATAAAGGAGATGGAAAAGAAGAAATTGCCTTTGGAAATTGCAAATGTCCAATTTATCACATGAGTGTAAAAGAAACAGAAAAATTGCAAGATTCTTTGCACACATTTTCCTTGCAAATATATCAGCTGCTACATGCCTGGTATCTTGAAGAAGGACCAGACACTCATAAAAGAAGTTCAGACATTACAAAAGGGCAGAGCATCTAGTTTAATTTCATTTCTAGCATAACTACACAGTACACGGCAAATCAGCAAACATTTGCCAGAATGCAACTTGCCTGTTATGCCACCACAAGGTCATAGCAGATAAGTTAATGAGAGACTTCTATTTCAATCCACACACAGTCACGAAAGGCACATTGTGCACACTGGGAAAAACAGAACCTAAAGTATTATATCAATCATTAAGGAAAAATTGCAACAACAAAGTTTTTCATGCTGAAAAACCAATAATAAATCACAACCAATGTGCACATCTTAATAATAATCTTATACAAACTTGGGAAGACTGACTTGCCATAATAGCTTTCAGCAGTTACAGATACAAAGTGAGAGCAATGATGAGGATCCATATAATACAAATAACACAAATTTAGTTTAAGGAGAAAAAATAGAAAGTTGAAGCTTACCTTCTTCAGGGGGCTCACAAAACCGATCAATAGCTCTAATATCAGATAGTTTGACCCCGTCTACACTAAAGAGACCTCCATGAACAACAAATACCTTCTGATTTATTACATGAGCCAAAGGTAAACAGCAAAAGACTTCTGCAAAGAGCTCCACAAATGTATCACTCAATTTGGATCTGACTTCACCCTCAAAACCATATATCTTGTTCATACTCTTGCTTTCATGATTTCCTCTAGCAAGATATACGGCTGAAAAATTTCACAAAGTGGATATAAGATATGGTAACTTGAAAATGCAATCAACAACAATTTAAAGCATAAAATAGGACGCAAAGAAAAAGAAAAAATTAAAACCAGCACTATGCAGGATAATGTAATTGTTAAAATGATAACAACAACAAAAGAAGAGAAATCAACATTAATGGTGACAGTTATAGAATCCTTGTATAAACTATTGTAACCAAAGAGTGGAAGTGCAAAAGAACATAAAAGATGGTTCACCTGATGGACACATGCATTTAAATGCAAACAATGTGAGAATGACCTCGAGAGAAAATGATCCCCTATCCACAAAATCGCCATTGAACAGATATGGATTCTCTTCTGAGGGAAGACCGTTGAGCTCAAAAATGTTTAACAGATCATAGAACTGCCACATTACAAAAACAAAGGTAAATGAATTTAGTGAAAAAAGAAAAATCCCATTGTTACTAAGTTAGAACAAGTGGATGGTTTTCAGGAAAGAAGCAATGCAACAATGTGCTAATATAGAAAGCACAAAACCAATATACATTGTACTAAAATGAAACAAAACTTTTCCAACATTTAAATGGACTGGAGGATAACACATCAGTAAAGAGTTTGGAAAGCTATGTCAATGCAGAGATGTAAGAGGACAGAACACTAACATAAAAATTCCAAAATGTAGTCAGATGATGATGACACAAATTTCATTCCATTTAATCCCAACATATTTATGACCACTGAAAACATCATATAGTTTCAATCAACAAGTATTCTTCCTTTAAAAGAAGAAAAAACATGGTTGCAATATTGTCAAAGCAAAGACTAAAATATGTTTTCAATAACTTTAGCAAAAATATATCCAATTTAGCAAATAAATGTACACAGAATTGCAAACGTAACATGATTACCTGACCATGTACATCACCACAAACAGTGAAATGCTTCCCTTCAGGAACATTTATATCAACCAAAGAAGGCAGATTTTGTAACATATCCCTTGTTTGTAAGACAATCTGGAACGCATATCTAAATAAATGCAGATCACAGCAGTATTAGATAAGCCATGTTTCATAAATAAAATTCATAGCTGTTTTTGCCAATCATACCGTTTATGTAAGCACTTTTGATTCTTGAAATCATCCATCATTTTCTTGACAAAATCCAAAGTAACAGTGTCTCCCTCTATCCTTGCACCCAAGTATTGTGGCTCCACATCTAGCATCAACACAGAAAAGCATTTTCACTAATGCTTAGGAATAAGTTTCTTCCACAAACCACAAAAATAGAAAACAACAAATAAAAAGAATAACATGAAATATGAGATGGGAAAGAGATGCAAGCAGCAATGTGGCCGTCCCTAAATAAATGATGCCTGAGAGTATGGGACTACAACTATTGTAATTAAGAAAAAAAGAAATCTCTTCCAGAGTTCTTAAATAAACACTCGTCAATATCTCAGAAAAATTGGATTTCAGAAATTTTCAAAAACAGCAAATCCACATTGACTCTTTCTATATATATTAAATCTCAAACATAATAAATCTATATTCACATGGTGCGTGCACAAGCTTCAGGGAAATGCCAAATAAAAGCAAATGTTTTTCCTGTTTTCCTTAAATGTTTTAGAATATGAACATTAAGAGCAACAGTGATATCATGGAACAGTATCATGGAATGGGTTGTGACTATAGCACTTTATTAACCCTGAGTTCAAACCTAGGTTAAATATTTTTCTCTTGGGAAAGACACCACTAACCCTCCAGCCACCCCACCAACATGCCCCTAAGGCCACCAGTATCACCACCAGTACTGCCACCACCATTGCAGCTGTTTCCCTTCCTACCAAAATCACAGCTACGACCACAACTGCTACTGCCACTGGTACTATGGCCACTTGGGTGGGTAAGGATGATGAACTGGGGCCAGTCCCTATTAGGACAATGTAGAAAATAAATAATTAGTACTTACAATGACTAATTTTATCAAGAGAAACAAACACACTAAAGTCTTAATGCCTGATGAAGCCTAGTGATAAATTAGACAGATACATAGGACCCGCTGCCAAAGTCAAATCCAACAAATTTAATTTATCTTCAACTTAGATAACAGTCATAAATAGTACAAACCTTTTTAAGTAAATGAAACATCAAAATTACATATAATGCATCCAAAAAGAAACCTTCAGAACAATCACTCTCCAAGCAACCAAACTCAGAAGGTAAAAAATATTAACCTGTGTGACCTTCCAAGAGAGAAGCCCAAGACAATGTTATTTGACCAGAATCAGAATGGAATATCAACCCAGAGTTAAAAATAAGAAAAAGTTAAAGGGGACGCTGGGAACTGAGAGAAGCCCCGGGCGTTGATGGTATAGACCATGCTAAGACACAATGGGATGCCATAAAGGAAGATGCTTAAGCATTATTCAGATAACTTTTCAGAAATGAATAATTTGTTTCCAGCTTAAATGCTGCAATAACTTCGGGCAAGAAGTATAAAAATACAAGAACATTACCCCTGCAGGTAGTGTTCATAGATGGTTGGCTCAAGTCCTTGTAGTGTCATTTTAGTTGGATAATAAAGGAGGCAAGTCAGTATGTTTGTAAAGGAAAACAAATTCTCAATGTTTTTCTCATCGCTAAAAGGGAAATCCAATGTTAATTATAATTGCACATCAGAAATCAAGACCACTTACACAGCACACATTTAAAGGGGACAGATTTTGGAGTTAACTGGACAAATGGATGAGGATGGATACAAGTTCAGCCAGGTACAGCGTCTTAAGTAGATTTTCTTCTCCAGCAGTCAGAGCTATTATCAACATAAGTGAAGATATGGGCACCCAGGCTGTTGTGATATACAAAGGTGCTGGGTAAATCACTTCCGATTTGTCCCTTTTATCAAGAGTTTCCAACTTGTGGCTTTTTATTAAGAGTAACATATAAGAGCACAAGCATTCTTCCTATCTTTTAACTTTCCAATAAAAAATGAAATGTATTTCCTTCTATTCTCTTTTTCTACACATCTCTGATATTTTCTCCACCTTTTATAAGATTTTTTCACTATTTTCAATTTTCAAATATTAATTGTACATTAGACATCAAGATCACTTATATAGTAATGGTACAAATTTGAAGGGGACAGATTTTAGAGTTAAATGGACAAATGGATCAGGTGGATACAACTTCAGCCAGATACAGTGCCTTGCATAGATTTTCTGCTCCAACAACAGTGCTATTATCAATATAAGAGAAGACATGGGCACCCAGGCTGTTGTGATACACAAAAATGATGGATATATCATTTCCAACTGGTGGCTTTTATCAAGAGTAATAACTTCCAACTTGTGGCTTTTATTAAGAGTAAGAAGCCTTCATTCTACCTTTTAACTTTCCAATCAAAAGCTGAAACATATTCCCTTTTCTTTTTTTCTACACGAGTGATGTTTTATCCCCTCTTATAAATTTTTTTTCAGCATTTTCAAATTTCAAATGTTGTAAAATTGATCACAATCAAAAAGAAGAAAAACCAAAGAAGGTTGTGTACCGCTTGAACCAATTACCCAACTCAAACCACCTTACTTTGGTTAAGTTCAGCAGATTACTTAATAGAATGGTAGTTTTGGGTTCAGGCTTTTGAGAACTGAGTAAGATAACTTTGGCTTCAAAAGTTTCCCAAGCTTTATAACTATCACCTAACTTATTAGCTCATGATAATCTACCAATCACTTCATCAAATTAAACCAATTCAACAAAACAGAAAATGCCCTAAACAATGTAATGCAGAACCAAAAGCAAAGAGAAGAAATAGAAACCAAATGTATAAAATTGAGCGATGAACATATGAAACTAACACAATAAACCACCTCGGAAAAAAAAAAAGAGAAAATCTCTTCACAAATAAACTCCTAAAAGCACCATAACAATGCTATTGATGGAACTGAAGAAAACATTAATGAAAGTTTTATGCTTCTGAATAGCTTAGTGATTATGAAAGCAGAACAATCAATATGAAACATACGCTTAGATCTTAAAACCTACAATCACAAAACTTCAAAAGCCTTGAGATTCTTCTTTGAAAAGAAATTTAAAGTAAATGTACACCAGATTATGGTCCATCTCTCCATCCCTCAAAAAAAAAATAAATGCTATCGAATTGTAAGTGAAAGAATAATAATATAAGACATCAACATACAATTTCAAAGCAGTGAAACTACATTTTATAATATCACTTCCTCACTTCCACTGTATCAGATAAAAAAAACATACAGATCCTGTTCTGATAATAATAATAAAAAGAAATCTTCAATACAGAAATTACATTTCTCAAACATTCACCAAAGCATGTCACACTACAAATACTAGAGCAGTTAAAACAGTTAAATAGATATTGTTCTTTTCAACATTCCATTTGTTAGCTTTGCTGGATTCCCTTGAATAGACCCTAAGAAATTATTGAACATATCCATTCATAATGTCTCTAACTTGCCAGTTATCAGCTTCAGAAAATATCATCTAGCAATTTTCCCAAATGGCCCTTTTCTAGTGGGTTTGGTATTTCTGTGTACATGTTCATTATTTACTTAACCAGGTTGCTGAACCTGCCACATTCAGCATTACATTCCCCATAGAAATGATTTAGTCCCATTCCAATGAATTCCAAAAAGAACCACCATTTAATAATTGATCAGGTTTGTTTTTTTGTGAGCACATTCATTATTTACCCCATGAGAGATTATTAAACCTGCCATGTTTAGAATTGCAATCCAATAATGATGCTTTAAACAAACTTCAGACCAATCAATTCCAATAAGGACCCCTCACTAACGAGGTTTGGGCTATGAAGGTCGCCCATGTCAGACCAACAAGCCAATGTTTCTCAAAGTTATATAAAACAATTCTTAAGAAATGGCCCGGCCCTTTACTAAGACAGAAGAATAAAGAATGTAACTTGAAGCCATCAAGTATGGGTAACGGTACACATAGGAGAAGGTAAGTCAACCATTCAGTTAGAAAGCTTTTCAACCAAGAAGAGCACAGTGGTAAAAATATTATAAAAGGTTCATGTAGTGGTAAAAATATTATAAAAGGTTTCATGTAGCATCATACATGAAACCTTTTATAATTGTTTTTACCACTGTGCTCTTTTTGGTTGAAAAGCTAAACATATCCCTAGTTAAATTTAAATGTCTTGCCATCACCCAATGACCACTACAAAGATGATATAATTGTTGGCAGAAAGTAAAGAAAAAACCAAAACACAAAACAGCATAAAGAAACAAGTACCTATGGAACGAAAATCAATAGAATCAGCTACAGAGCGTCTTTCAGACTCTGGTGCAGCAATTGCTTCCTCAAACTTAAGCTTCATTACTGCCTTCTCACATTCCTTTAATTTCTTGGTGGCCTCTGGATCATTTGGAGAGATTTTCTTGACCTAAATTACATATAAGAACATTTATTGTCATAGCACAATATATTTTTCAACTAAAATATGCCAAAACACTTCACATCTTCACAGCAAAACAAAAATGTTACCTAAAAAATGAGCACATTTAATGAAAGAAAATTCAACAAAGTGGATTGACAATTATCAACAAAATATCAATTAAAATAAATATTCCAAATCCTCATAAAATGGCATTTCAACTTTATTTACCTATATGATGACATGGTAATATAAGAACTAGGCTTGTTTCCCCGCCAAATTCACACTTGCTCTCTCTATTATGTGCCATCATTTGTCAATTCAAATTTACTTAAAGGATGTAAGATATTTAATCTCTACTTGGGGCCACGCAAAGATGTATAGTATTTTGGCCAACAATTATTGAGTAGTAGAAACAAGAAACCTATTCACACCATGCATTTGCATGACTAGAATAGATATGTTGGACAATTATGACCACATAAGGTTGTCCTAGGAGAAAACCCCAGCTTTTGATATTGCTTTTATTAACATAAATTTTCCAAGAAAAAGGTCTGCAGCCTGCAGGCAGAAATACTCAGGCCTGACATCTTTATGTCAAATTAAAAAACTTCATTCAAACTAGAATTACTAATGCATTGAAAATAGAAGGCCATATAAAGAAGCTTGCCAAATGTAAATGCAATTAGAATTGCCAAATAAGAATAACAAAGAAAATAATCCCTATGCATCTACAATACCTAACAGGGGCACAGTGGAAGCCTTTAGCTGGTTTGAAAACAGAAAGACAGCAGCAGTGAGAAACCCTTTGATTCACAAGAAAAAATGGATAAATGAACATACTACATCAGTAATTCATCATACGCTTTGTTGCTACACTCTATTAGCAATAATCATTTTCCACTCAACTCTTCATAGCATTAAATGGTAGTTCCAATATTTAATTGATAAGGACTAAAAGTTTATATCCTTACAGTTTCTTTTCTTAAGTGATTTGCAGGGATCAATTATGTCAACTCAAATGTCAAAATCTTCCCTCTGAAATTAATTTTTTGCTGAACCTATCTCGAAACTCAAGATGATAAAGGTGTGTTTTAGACAGATGCTAGTGCATATCCAAGAGAATGCTATAAACAAGATGTTTTCATTTTAGAACTCCCCCATGTTATATTTTATTGTTTAGAAGGAATTACACTCCCTTATTTTTTAGCACAAGTAGCTACGGGTTTTACTATGAATTTTTACTAAACAGAAGCATAATTTAGACCTGTGTTAAATTGAAAAGCAACTTTCATAAGAGAGCCTTATGCTAACTTTAAAAATGTAAGGCAACAGTAGCTCAATCAAATCCACTAAAATGCATCACATCGAGTGTGCAATAACTTAGCTCTAAAAGCTCATTAGAGAATGAACATGTAATAATAAACCAAAAGATTCAAGCAATAAGTATCCACAATTGACTAATTGAGACATAAATAAATATGCAAGAATCGGAGATGACGAAAAGTCAAAAGAATGAAACAAATAACCTCTCTCTTGTAAACCAACAATATAAGGAAACTCATAAGAAATAATATAATAAAACCATATAAAACACCTGTTGGAAGTCCTTCAGTGCATCTTTGAATTTCCCCATAGCAAGATAAGCAGCTCCTCGCCTGTAATAACCCTGCGATTATTGAGAGAACTATGAAGACAAAAGCAAAGAGATGCACAAGCCACATGTGTAGGCAGACACTGAGAAAAGAAAAAATCTAGGTAGCAAAGAAACCCATTCATGCCTTCGAATATTTAGGATCAATCTCAATAGCCTTTGAAGCATCTTGTATTGCACTGCCATACTCCTCCAATTTAGTATGGGCAAATGCACGATTCGCCCAGTAAACAGCATTCTGACCATTTAATTCAATTGCTTGCGTATATAAATCAATAGCCTGACCAAACTTATGAGCTGTAAGCACAAAAATTGACACAATATTAGCACAATGTCAAATCCCAACAACAACCCACATAGAAACAAACAAATTAAATTAAATCATGTACCTTTATTCTCAAAAAAAAAAAAAAAAAAAACCCATGTACCTTTAAATGCTTCATTAGCCAATACTTTAATTTCTTCAGCTCGTGAAATAGTTGAATCTTCAGTATCCATATTGAGTATAACCTCTAATTAACATATAATAATAGAGATACTTCAAATTAGATAATTTCCAATCCTGAGACCTATATAGAGATCAACAAGAGAAAGAACAGAACTCTAATCGTTATATAATCCAAAAAAAAACCACACTTTAACATGTTATTTTACTTCTAAATACCAAATCTTTTGTATGCAACGAGAAATACTTCAATCATTCAGAAAAGTATTTCAAAAATCAAAACCTCGGTAACCAAAAAGAGCTGCCGCAAACTCAAAATACCTGATTGTATAGCTCAGCTCAATGCACTAAAGTCAATGAAAAGATCAGTTGAAGACTGAAAGAAGATTATGATGGCCGTGATTGCGGCACTGAGCCTGGCGGCGAGTCGGAGTGAAACAAACTCACTCCGAACTGCAATGCGGGCTGTTGTTGGCTTCCAATATTGAATTTTGTGTCCCAAATTAAACGGTAAGTTGCAATTTTTAGGGTTTGGGCTGGGCTGAGATATTGACTCGCACAACTGGGTCACCGCTAGTCGGCGAAATCTGGAGATTTAAAGTCGCCCTAACAATATCAAATTTTAAAAATAAAATTTCACCCCACATTTTATAACACTTGAACTATTTGTAGAAAAAAAAAAAAAGCCATTTTTATATCCATTTTTGGACAGTTCAGTTTGGGAATTTAATTCTTTCCAAACAAATTAATATAACACCATATAAAACAGAAATTTTAGAATTTATATTATACACAAATTTATATTATTAATTATTAATAGTAAAAATTAATGTTATACATTTATTATCAATAAATGACATCATTTGGATTATTATAAGTTTATATATATTAATATACAATAATAATAATAATTTCATTTAACTCATTAATTTTAAATAATATCTATAAGATTAAATTACTTAATGAAAATAATAATTAATAAGGTATTAAATATAATAAGATTATACTATATTATAATTAATAAAAAAAACCTAACTTATCTTATTTTTATTTGTAAGATCATTATTTAATTTGATTAAAATGACATAATATTGGATAAAACTACATCGTTTTAGTTATCAAAAATATGTGTCCATATATGAATATACAATAAGAATAATTATTATAATAATATTATTTACCTCATTAATTTTAAATAATATCAATAAGATTATATTCTTTAATAATAATAATAATAATAATAATAATAATAATAATAATATTATTATTATTATTATTATTATTATTAATAAAAAGGACCTATCTTTCTTGTTTTTGTTTATGAAGTCACTATTTACTTTAATCAAAATGACGTCATATTAAGTAAAATTATGTTGTTTTGGTTATATAAAATAATTTTCTATATATATTAATATGCAATAAAAATGATAATTATAATAACATTATTTAACTAGTTAAGTTTAAATAATATCAATAAGACTAGATTACTTGATAATAATAATAATTAATAAGTTATTGAATATAATAATATTATTTAACTCATTAATTTTAAATAACATTTATAAGATTAGATTACTTACTAAAAATAATATTTAATAAATTATCAAATATATAACAACAATTATTTTAATTAATAAATTATAAAATTTGAAATTATACAATATTATTTTTTTCATATTTTTAATTTAAATTGAAAAATAAAGTGCATTCGACATTCTTATTTGTTAATAATAATAATAATAATAATAATAATAATAATAATAATAAAAATAAAAATAATAAATTAATAATAATATTATGTTAATAATTTATTTATAATATTTTAAACACAAAACATAATTATTTTTATCATATATTATAATACATACGTTATTTAATATATATTACTTGATAATATAATGAAAAGTATATAATTAAGTTCACTACCATTCCTTCATATTTATATATTATTTATTAAATTAATATTCGATATTACATTTGGTTCTTGGTTCAATATGGCTTTGGTATGGTTTCATACATATCTTGATTTCGTTTTTACAAATATCTAGTATCATACCAAATTAGTCACAAAATTTGGTTCATGATTAAAATTATTCTATTCGATACAGTTTTAATATCTTTCTATTTAAAATTTTGGTTCAGTTTTGTATTTTCTTCTTCTCCTACTTAGCCTTATGTAAAACATACTGGATAAATACTCAATTTTAAGAGAAAATATCACCCATCGCAAATTGTCATCCAAAAATTTCAAATATGCAATCAATTATTATTATTATTTTTTTGGACAGCAACTTATCCATATTTCATATTTCATATAACACACTCCCACTTTCATTACTAATGAATAACTCTCTAAGTAATGCTGCTCCATCATTGATGTCAAGCATCATCAACCCTCAGAAGTTACCACAATTGATATCAAGCATCACCAAGTTGCATGATGTGTAATGGGCTTAGTATCTCAATACCTTTGATATTTTGTTTGCTTAATTATTCACATATATATATATATATATATATATATATATATATATATATATATGTATATAGTTCAGTTGTATTCGTCTCTGTCTATTCTTTGTAAAACAGGGGCAAATAGAGCTATTTGTATTGTCAGGTTGTTGTGTGAGTTGTTATTGCTATTTTTTTTTTGTTTATTCTAGCTGGTTTATAGTTGTTGTCATGTTTTGAACTTGTTGTCCATTTCTTTTTTCGTTTGTTTTAAGTTGTTTTATGGCTCTACTTTTAGTTGTTTTATTTCTTTAAAAATTGCAAAATTTTAAGTAAATGAGTGAATTAAAAATTTTAAAAGTGAAATATATGATTTTTTTACTAAACAAATTTAAAGAATATGGTTATTTTTGTTGTTCATAGTTATTGTTTTATTCTTGTGTTGTTACTGAGTAGTTGAATTGTTTTAAGAATTTTAATAGTCGCAATTTAATTTTTTTATTTATATTGTAAAAATAATTAATGATTTTATTTTGACTAATTTTTGAATAAATATTTGAAGAACATTATATCTTTATATTTCAGTTTTTAATTTATTTTAGCTTAATATTTATTTTTATGTGGTTATATTTAAGTGAAAAGAGTCCTAGAGGGGGGGGGGGTGAATAGGACTATCAAATAAAAATAAAAAATTAAAAGAATTATTTGCAAGAATTAAATAGAAGTTGAGAAGGAACAATGAAGAACACAAAGATTTAAGGAGTTCGGATTCAATAACAATCCTACGTCTCCACCTAACTTATCCCTAAGTTAGAATTTTCAGTTAGCCACAATCTTATTCACAGGATTAAGATTATACAAGAGTTTTATGGCTCACTCTTATAACCTTACAACATGAGTTTTCAAGGCTCACTCAAAAAATCAAAACTCAAGTGTTTCAATGGACAACACTTAAATCTCACTTCCCTTCTAATCTAACACAAGATTTAAAATGAAGAGAAATTTTATTTCTAACACACACAAAAATCTCACAAGAGTTATACAAACAAAGAATTATTTAAGAGAAGTTAAGAGCTTAATGAAAGCTTAAGAGATAATAAATGATAAAACAAGTTGCTTAACTTCCATTCAGCTTTAGAGGTATTTATACTAAAAAATATAGCTGTTGGAGGTGCAAATGATGTGTCCAACGTCTATATTTTGAATTATTGAGACTGATGTTGTCAGACAGCTATTCATGGATTGAAACGTAATTGGCTCCTCAGGACGTTTGAATTTGCCCACACTTTCTTCATAAAAGTTGTAGATATTTGAATTATCTTTCCATATCAACTTGAATAACCTAAATTGGACTTATGTAGCTTAATATATGTCCAAAATACTAAGGATTATGCAATCTGTAATGCAGACTACAGTCAGACAACTATACCCAAATTGAAGTCATGATTTGCTCCTGAAGAAATTTTAATTTGCTCATACTTTTTTCATGAAAGCTATAGATATTTGAATTATATTTCTATGAAATTTTGATTCACCTAAATTTGACTTCTGGAGCTCGGGATATGTCCAAATTACTGAGGATTGTGCAATCTGAAATGCAGAATACTGTCAGACAGCTATACACAAGTTGAAGCCGTGATCTGCTCCTGAAGAAATTCGAATTTGCCAATATTTTCTTCATGAAAGTTGTAGATATTTGACTTATATTTTTATATCATTTTGAATCACCTTAATTAGACTTCTATAACTCAAGATATGTCCAAAATACTAAGAGATGTGCAGTTTGAGATGGCAGACGTATATGTGAATTTCAACTCAAAATTTTAATAACCAAATGAACTTGGATTTTCACAAAAAAGCCCAATTCAGAAAGCTCAAGATGTCTACTTCAAATGTTAAGAAGCTTATTTTCTCATTTAAGAGCTCTAAATATGTCAAAAGCCTTCTTCAATCTCAGAGGTTTAATCAGCCCGAAAAGTCACTATACATCCAAAAGTGTATATGTTTGGTATATAATTCCCTACACACTTAATTAAAATTATTAGTATAAAAATTGATTGTCAAAGTCCAAAATTAAGAGTTTGATCATGCAAATGGTCAACAATCTTTCCTTTTTTGGCTTTGACAACCAATTTGAAAAGATGATAAATAATATGTGTGTGTGTGTGTAAAAAATAAATAGCATGTATCAGTACATTAAATAAAAATATCTCCCCCTTTCAAATTAAATAGATGCAAAAACAGAAAATATTTTGCTCCCCCTTAAAATGTTCATAAATTCAATATTTATCATGTATCAGAGCATATAAATAAATGAATTATCATAGCATGTATAAGGGTTTAACAAATATATTTCTTTAACAAAAATATATTTCTTTATTTCTCTTCCTTTTTGGACATGATAAAAAATATAAATAAATTTTATTGAACATAAAAAAAAGTTATAAAAAATATGGCCTAACATAACAAATGATGATAACATGATTATTAAAAAAATTTTAGACAACATGAAGGAAATAATTTCAAACATATATGGAGGTAGTGCATGCATCACAAAATAGAATATATGCTATATTGAAACATCACATGATTATAGAAGGTTTAGCTAGACAATCAATCATACATAATCATGTGGTATTTAGCGTATCTTAGACACAATTATTTATTCCCTAAGCACAGAGCTTCTTCTCCCCCTTTGTCAAAGACAAAAAGAAAAGAGAGAGATATAAGGGGAAATAGACCTAAAGGAGCCAAAAATATTAGAGGGAATAAAAGATTAAGAACCAAAACAATGCAAGCAAAGATATTCAAAATCTTTATGAAATTCATGTCATTTTAAGAGATAAAAACCATTCCCAAGAAGAATTTATACATGAATATGAATTTTGCATGAATAAGGACAATTAATATTGAATTTTGAGTCAAAAAAAAATTCATGTCATATATAAACAAAGTAAGCAAAACAAGACTCTTTTTTTTTATCACAAGGACAAAACTATACTTACATTGTAATTATGCATGAGAAAAAGGAATTATGTGAAATAAATTTAAATAATTTTCTCCCCCTATTTTCAATGGATTTAAAAAATTTGATATTAAAGAGACACTATCACATAGTTATATTGCTTATATAAATACATCTTTGAAAAAATTTCTTTTCCTTATAAGAAATTAACTAAGTACGCATGCAAACTCAATTATTTTTCCTCCTTTGTCAAAATGCAAAGATAGACAAAATCTTAAAAATATCCATGCATTATCAAAAATAATTTCTAAGAAAACATAAAAATTAAACAAATTTAAAAATTTTCCTTTTTGTCAAAATACAAATAAAATTACATTAAAAAAGAGTTACAATGATGTTAAAATACCAATTGTAAACAAGATATAAAACTAACAGTCTATGTCTTATATCCAGAAAATATCTAGAAAATAAACTAAGCATAAACTGTCATAAAATAATTATAAAATAAACAAACAGCTCATGGTTTATATCCAGAAAATATTCAAAAAATAAACCGAGCATAAACTAATGAAAAATAGTTATAAAACACACTTAATAGCTCAAAACTTAGATACATAAAGTATACTGAAAATAAACCTAGCATAAAAATACAAAAAATTTTGTTGAGGAGGAGGAATATTTATGCTATTTAAAATAATTAATTAATTGTATTTAGCTCAATAATTAATTATTAATTTGCAAAATAGGAGGGATTTTTTTTTTTAAATGAATGAATCCACACAAATCCAATTAAAATTAATACAAAGATCATGCAAATGGGAAATACAATATATCATGCATATGAACTAAAATTGCTGAAGCAAATACTTTTAAAACAAAATATATATATGACGCTGAAAATAATTTTTTTTTTAAAATCATATAAACATCAATTCATCAATTTAACAAGTGATCAAGACAAGCTTGAGCCATCAATCATACCAAGTTCATGCTTAATAAAATTCAATCTTTCCTCACAAAGAGGTTTGGTAAAGATGTCTGCTAATTGATGATTAGTATCAATAAAATCAAGAAAAATATCACCATTTTGCATATGATCACGCAAGAAATGATGTCTAATGTCAATATGCTTAGTTCTAGAATGTTGAATGGGATTTTTACTAAGGTTTATAGCACTTGTATTGTCACATTTAATTGGAATGTGATTAATATCAATGCCATAGTCCAAAAGTTATTGTTTTTGCCATAGAACTTGGGTGCAACAACAACTAGCTGCCACATATTCTACTTTAGCGGTGGACAAGGCAACCAAAACTTATTTCTTACTAAACCAAGAAACTAAGCAATTTCCTAAAATTTGACAAGTTCCAGAAGTGCTTTTTCTATCTAGTAAGCTACCAGCAAAATCAACATCAGAATAACTAATCAAGTCAAAGGAAGAACTCCTAGGATACCAAAGTCCTAAATGCATTGTACCACAAAGATATTTGAAAATTCTTTTAATAGCATTCAAATGAGACTCTCTAGGACTTGATTGAAATTTAGCACATAAGCAAGTAGCAAACATAATATCGAGTCTACTAGTAGTTAAATAAAAAAGGGATCCAATCATACCTCTAAATCGCTTTTCATCCACCGGTTTACCATTCTCATCCTTATTTAGTTTGGTTGTTGTGCTTATTGGAGTTTTGCTTGATTTAGCTCCATCCATTCCAAACCTCTTGAGAATGTCCCTTGTATATTTGGTTTGATTAATGAAAATCCCATCTTCACATTGCTTGATTTGAAGTCCAAGAAAGAACTTGAGTTCTCCCATCATACTCATCTCAAATTCTCCTTACATTAGCTTAGAAAATTCCTCACACAAGTAATGGTCAGTAGCACCGAAAATAATATCATCAACATAAATTTGAACAATTAATAAATCATGCTTGGATTTCTTTATGAAAAGAGTTGTGTCAACTCTTCCTTTAGAGAAACCTTTCTCTAGTAAAAAGTTACTCAATCTTTCATACCAAGCTCTTGGAGCTTGTTTCAATCCATACATTGCTTTTGACAATTTAAAAACATGATTTAGAGAGTTAAAATTTTCAAAACCCGGAGGTTGTTCAACAGATACCTCCTCTTCAATAAAACCATTTAAAAATGCACTTTTAACATCCATTTGATAAACTTTAAAATTCATGTATGATGCAAATACAAGTAGCATCCTAATAGCTTCTAACCTTGCAACGAGGGTAAAAGTTTCATCATAATCAATGCCTTCCTCTTGATTATAACCTTTAGCTACTAGTCTAGCTTTGTTCCTAGTTATGACACCTTATTCATTCATCTTATTTCTAAACACCCATTTGGTGCCTATAATAGGATGATGTTTAGGTCTAGGAACCAAGGTCTAAACCTTGTTTCTCTCAAATTGATTTAACTCTTCTTGCATAGCAAAGACCCAAAATTCATCACACAAAGCATCATCAATATTTTTGGGTTCAATTTAAGAAATAAAGGCTAAATTAATAGTATATTTTAATTTAGATCTAGTAGTTATCCCTTTTGTAGTGTCACCTATAATGAGGTCTTGAGGGTGAGCTTTCTTGAATTGTCAATCCTTTGGAAGTTCATCCTTCAAGGTAGGTTGAGATGTCTCCTTTTTTTCCTTCTTGCTTGGCTCTTCAAGTTCCAAAGGCTTACTAGCATTTTCTTCTTGTGTTTCCATCATCTCATTGTCACCTACAAGATCATCAACACTACAAACATCCTTTCTAGGATCAAGTGAGTTTAATTCATCAAATACCATATGCATTGACTCTTCAACTACTAGAGTTCTCTTATTAAAGACCTTATATGCCTTGCTAGAGATGGAACAGCCTAGGAAAATTCCTTTATCGGCTTTGGAATCAAATTTTCCAAGATTATCGTTGGTGTTCAATATAAAGCACTTACATCCAAATACTCTTAGATATGAGATTTTGGGTTTTCTATTGTTCCATAGCTCATAAGACGTTTTATTTAAAATTGGTCTTTTAAAAACTTGGTTTGAAATATAACAAGATGTGTTAACAGCTTTCGCCCAAAAGTATAAAGGCAAATTATACTCATGAAGCATTATTCTAGCCATTTCCACAAGAGTTCTATTTTTCCTTTCAACTACCCCATTTTATTGAGGGGTTCTAGGAGATGAAAATGTATGAGAAATACAATTTTCATTACAATAGTTTTTAAAAAATTCATTTTCAAATTTGTTTCCATGATCACTTCTAATGGATGAAATACAAAATCCTTTTTCTTTTTGAACTCTTTTTGAAAAATTTTCAAAAGCTTTAAGTGCATCATTCTTATGAGCAAGAAAACATACCTAAGTGTATCTAGAGTAGTCATCAACCAATACATAAGCATAGTGCATTCCACCGAGACTAGCAACTCTAGTTGGTCCAAATAAATCCATATGTATAAGTTCAAGTGGCCTAGAGGTGGACACTACATTTTTTAGCTTAAGAAGGTTTATCTTTAGTGAATTCAAGCTTAGGTAAACCAAGTACAAGTTCATGTTTACAAAGATCATTTAAAAGCTCAAAATTTGCATGTCCTAATCTTCTATGCCATGTCCATATGTCATGGGAGATAGACACTAAGCATTTTATGTCTTTGTTATCAATTTTATTCAAATCAATGACATAAACATTGTCTACTCTTTCACCACTAAAAATAATTTTATTTTCATCAAGACTATTAACAAAGTAATTTTTAGGATAAAAAGTTACTTTATTTCCCATATCACATAATTGACTTATACTAAGCAGATTGTGTTTAAGACCATTAACAAATAACACATGATGTATAGATAAGGATTGAGGATTACCTATTTCTCTAATGCTAATAATTTTTCCTTTTGCATTATCTCCGAAAGTAACATGTCCTCCATCCTTAGCATCAAGTTTGTTGAATTGCTCTTTGTCTCTTGTCATGTGCCTTGACCATCCACTATCAAGATACCACTTGCTTTTTGTTCTTGTGGATTTCAAGCACATCTCATTTTCGTTTTCAATGGCCAAGAAGCAAAGATTGGCAACTTCTTGTTGTTCCTCTTCCTCTTCGGATTCGGAGGAATCATCCCAAGTAGCTTTGAATGCCTTCTTCTTATCTTTTGCTCCTTTGCTCTTGAATTTGAGTTTGGGACATTCACTTCTAATGTGTCCCGATTTCTTGCATTTATAGCAAGTAACCTCTTTAGTTTTCTTTTTCCCATCTCCTTCGAACTTCTTGTTGAAGTCCCCTGTTCTTGAGAAATTTTTCTTTCTTAAGAACTTCTTGAAATTCCTAGTGAGCATGACAATGTCACCTTCTTCGTCACTAGAATCTTTGATGCTTTCCTCTTCACTATCTTCTTGAAGAGCTTTTAGAGCAATGCTCTTTTTCTTTTCTTTTTTCTCTTCTTGTTCTTTACCTCTTTGCTTGATGGTGAGCTGATGTGTCAAGAGCTTACCAATTAGCACATCGGTTGATAGAGTGGAGAGGTCTTGAGCTTCCTCAATTGAAGTAACACGAGATTCCCAATCCTTCTTAGGTAGGATTCTTAGAATCTTGTTGTTTACTTCTTCCTTGGAGAAATGTTTTCCAAGTTTCTTAAGGGTTGTGAGAAGAGCATTAAGACGATTTGTCATCTCCGTGATTGATTCATAAGGCTTCATTTTGAAGAGTTCATATTCATACATATGAAGTTGAACCTTCTTACTTCTTACTTGAATGTTGCCTTCGTAATGGTTTTCTAAGGTCTCCCACATTTCTTTAGCCGACATACAATGTTGAAGCTTGCCTCCTTCTTCTCTTGTCATTGAAGAGACTAGAGTAATCATAACTTTTTTATTTTTATGATTTTCTTCCTTTTGATTAATACTCCATTGGCTTCTTGCAATAGTAGTTACCACACCATCAATGACAATTGTAGGTGGTTCCCAACCTCTTAAGACAATATCCTAAAGTTTGATGGAATCATAATCAAGATATAACTCCATTTTGAATTTCCAATGTGGATAGTCACTACCATCAAAGAATGGTTTAAGAGAAGAGATGTTTTATGATTCACTCCCTATAATCTTGTATTCTAGCAATAAAGTACCTAGAATTCAAGCTCTGATACCAAATGAAAAGAGTCCTAGAGGGGGGGTGAATAGGAGTATCAAATAAAAATGAAAAATTAAAAGAATTATTTGCAAGAATTAAATAGAAGTTGAGAAGAAACAATGAAGAACACAAAGATTTAAGGAGTTCAGATTCAATAACAATCCTACATCTCCACCTAACTTATCCCTAAGTTAGGATTTTTAATTACCCACAATCTTATTCACAGGATTAAGATTACATAAGAGTTTTATGGCTCACTCTTATAACCTTACAACATGAGTTTTCAAGGCTCACTCAAAAAACCAAAACCCAAGTATTTCAATGGACAACACTTAAACCAATACCTTTAGAAATAAATCTCACTTGCCTTCTAATCTAACCTAAGATTTAAGATGAAGAGAAATTCTATTTCTAACACATACCCAACTCTCACAAGAGTTATATAAACAAAGAATTATTTAAGAGACTTTGAGAGCTTAATGAAAGCTTAAGAGATAATAAATGATAAAACAAGTTGCTTAACTTCCATTCAGCTCTAGACGTATTTATACTAAAAAATATAGCTGTTGAAGGTGCAAATGATATGTCCAACATCTATATTTTGAATTATTGAGATTGATGCTGTCAGACAGCTATTCATGGATTGAAACCATAATTGGCTCCTCATGACATTTGAATTTGCCCACACTTTCTTCATAAAAGCTGTAGATATTTGAATTATCTTTCCATATCAACTTGAATAACCTAAATTGGACTTCTTTAGCTTAATATATGTCTAAAATACTAAGGGTTGTGCAATCTATAATGCAGACTACGGTTAGATAACTATACCCAAATTGAAGCCGTGATTTAATCCTGAAGAAATTTTAATTTACTCATACTTTCTTCATGAAAGCTGTAGATATTTGAATTATATTTCCTTGAAATTTTAAATCACCTAAATTTGACTTTTGTAGCTCGGGATATGTCCAAATTACTGAGGATTGTGCAATTTGAAATACAGAATACTGTCAGATAGCTATACACAAGTTGATGCCATGATATGCTCCTGAATAAATTCTAATTTGCCTATATTTTCTTCATAAAAGTTGTAGATATTTGACTTATATTTTCATACCATTTTGAATCACCTTAATTTAACTTCTATAACTCAAGATATGTCTAAAATACTAAGAGATGTGCAGTCTGTGATGGTAGACGTATACGTGAATTTCAACTCAAAATTTTCATAACCAAATGAACTTGGATTTTCACAAAAAAAGCCCAATTCAGAAAGCTTAAGATGTCTACTTCAAATGTTAAGAATCTCATTTTCTCATTTAAGAGCTCTAAATATAGCAAAAGCCTTCTTCAATCTCAGAGGTTCAATCAGCCTGAAAAGTCACTATACATCCAAAAGTGTATATGTTTGGTATATGTTTGGTATATAATTCCCTACACACTTAATTGAAATTATTAGTATAAAAATTGATTGTCAAAGTCCAAAATTAAGAGTTTGATCATGCAAATGGTCAACATTAAGTATTAGAGCTATTCAAATTTTGTTGTTGTCAACTTGTTGTTAGGTTATTATTGCTATTTCTTAGTTTTTTTTATTATTTTCTAGTTATTGCAAGGTTGTTATATATATATATATAAAATAACTTTTTTGAATATCAAAAATTATTAAACAAAATCCTTTTTTTTTTAGAACGAGTTGAAGGGATAGGTAATAAATTGGGGTTTATTAGGACCAATGCTATGAGCTTCTAGAGTATAATGGGATATTCATTAAATTGATCATTATGAGTGTTATAGCGAATTTAATTTGAAAGTTCAGTGGCCAAAAGAAGGACATTCTTTAGCTCGTTATTTAAATTGAATTGGTCAAATGATGGAATCTATAAAATTAATCAAGAGGCTTTGGAAGAAATTCTAGGGGGGGCCTTACGAGAATTTTGACACCCGACATTTTTAAAAGTATCAGGAATGGAATGATTTCAATATATATATATATATATATATATATATATATATATATATATATATATATATATATATATATATATATATATATATATATATATATATATATATATATATATTATAATTCATTACGTAAAATCATTAGATGTGTAGTTGATATAGAGAAAAAAAATAATGATTGAACAAAATGATGCAAGAAAAAAAATTAAATTGTATTATATTGACTCAATTTCAGAATTTAGTGAGAGTAATGAACACATCATAAAAAAATTGATTAATTGTGCTTTGAATATTTCCATTTAATAAAATTTTCTTTCCTTCTAAAAAAGTACTCATTAATTTTTCTTATTCTTTAAGAAAAAAAATAAAACCAAACCAATTGAATCAATTTTCATATATATATTTAAACTATATGAAAAATAATGGGAAAATGATATGTTTTATCCTCAATTTTACACTAATTATCAATTAAATCCTACATTCAAAATCATTTCAATTTGCTCCTTTAACTTTATAAATTATGTCAGTTCTATCCAATTTTATTTGAAAATCTAATTGTATTTTTAGAAGTTACTTTTAGATCTCTATAAAAAAAATTTGATGGTTATTCAAATCTTCTTTAAAAAAATTAAAAAAATTTAATTTTAATTTTACCATTTATGAAATGAATTTTCATATAAATATTTAAATTATATGAAAAAAATAATTTCTCTTCACATCTTATACTTTAAATGGAAAGTCAAAAAACAAAAATTGGCGTAACATTGAATTATTACACCATCTGGGTGTGTATACTTTGGCTATGACAAAAAGATTTTTCCCTTATTTTTTTCATAAATTGATTAAGACCAAAGATCAGTGAGCATTGTGTTTAATGGAATGACAAAATTAATTGTTTTTAGTGTATTATTACTTCAAAAGGAAAATAAATTAACCAAAATGCACCAACATAAAATTAAAACTATTTAGAATTGTGTGGTACTAACCTCACTATTAAAAATATATGTTAAAAAAAATAGCATGACATTTTCTTTCCGTATGGGTAGAAGAGAATTAAATAATTTTAAGCTCTCAAATTATAGCAGGGATTGTCAAATTTTATATTATATATCATTTTCTTTCCGTAAATGAAACTAAACTAGAGGTTGAGATTATCTATACATTAATACAATTTTGTGGACCATGGAGTAACACCATTCATGTATGGGCATGACAAAATTAAAGAATTATTTTTTCTTTCTGTATACATGCAAATTAATAGTTATTCGGTAATATATTCTTTTATTTTCTTTATTTTTCTTTTCCCCAATTGATCTCATCGCTCTACACATGCATGCATGAATATTTTCCGTTGATGAATGTCCTTTAGATAAGTGCTTCTTGGCTTCTCTTTCGGCCTAAAAAATCAATTAAAACATAAAATCACATTAAATTTTTTACCTACCCTCCTAATCTACATAATATATTCTTTGATAATTTTAAATTTAACCAATTAAAAATAATAACACACACAATATATTTTATAAATTCAACTATTTCATGCAATATATTTGGAGGATGTAAAGATTTTTCATATATAAATGTGCAAATGTAATATATATTTTGGTATCCAAAGTAATATATTGTAATAAATTGTTTTCTTATAGCTTCAATAGCTATATCAAAAGCATCCCATCCATATTTAGCAATATATTGCACAACAGATTTCCTAGCATTCTCATCATCTGCAAGACCTTCCTTTCATCGTCCGTATGGCTACCATTCACTCTTCTAACAATCTTCACGTACTTCCTGATCAAATTCTCATTAATATATGCAGCTCCATTGAAAATAGGCAACATTAAGCATTTGTAAAACAACATCTTTATTTATGGCCAAAATGGTATCCTAAAGAGGAACCAAAACATCTAAACTAATTTTTCTATCAATAGCTATAGTAAAAAAGAAGAAGCAAAAGCAGCTGACCAAACTAGAACTTTATAATAGGAAAGCTCAAATAAGGTTATGAATGAATGGATTACCCAGTATATTAGCCAATGCTGATCATCAAGAGTTGAAGGGCTTTCAATAGCTTATAACGATGCATATTTGTTAATTCATATGAAACACACATAATTGGAGCAATCAATACTAGCCTTAATGGTTGAAAGTTGAGTAACTAAATAGCTTGAAATAGGGTATAAAAAGGATCATGTGTTCAATTTTTGCACCATATGTGTCACACTCGTACCTTAATTCTTAGTACATTTACATTCATTATACTATATATATATATATATATATATATATATATACTTAAATATATACTTAATATTTAAGTATAAGTTAGTATATATATAGTTATAGAGGAAAGGATTAAATTGTAGCAAATAATTATCCTTAATTGAACAATTGAAAGCTTGATCACATATTATTTAATTATTTTTTTGGGTATATCATGAGGAGCTACCATAGGTTAGAAAGAAAGAAAGACAAAAAGAAAATAAAAAAAGGGGGAAGAAAAGAAAAAAAAAGGGAAAAAAGGGCACATTCATTTCCTCTTATAGACATTGATTTTCCAAGCGAAATTAAAGATCTAAAGTAAAATTAAGGCTATAATCTATATCCTATAATACTTTGGTGATTGATTTTATAAGTAATTTTAATGTTTTGGTTGATTTAGTTTAGGGTTCCTAAGTTGCAGATTTTGGGTTCTTAAAGTTTGATTTATTAGTCTTTGTAATTTGATTATATATTGAGTTAGAAAGCTCCAAATTAAGTGTTTTTAATCATCTGGAACCTTTGAAGAATTATCTAAAATTTTTCCTATTTGAGCTTAATCTAATTTAGTCTCTATATTAGGGTAACAAGAGAAAACATTTTATTGTTCAGTTTGTCAGTTTCTTTAAGCTAGTTATAATTCATTATATATAACTCTATTTGTGGTTGTCCAATTGGTGTGAAATATTTGTAGCATGGTTTAGACATATAGATCTAAGACTGATTAAAATTTTAACTCAAAATTCCTTTTCTATAAGTCCCAGTAATGTTTCAAAGTCAACTTTGAAAGCAACCATTTTGATTATGTGAACCAGGTTTAGAAAGTTCATGAGTTAAAATTAATCTAGATACTTTTGATATATCTTGAGCTAGGAAACTCAAAATTGAGTTTGGTTTAATTCTAATAAAACTTGAAAGAGTTTTCTAAATCTTTATAGTTTTGATGAAGATCTAATTATATTTTAATAATGGTCTAACAGACCTGTACTTTTTATTGCTAAATTTGTTTGAGTAATTGAGCTGCTTATAATAGACATGTATAATTTGATTTGTGGTTATCGAATGGAAATGAAATTTTTATTGAAAGTATTAGACATAAAGACCTAGGTCTAGTTAAAATTTGAGGTTAAAATTCATTTTCTACATATCAAAGTAATTTTTCTAATTTAGGCCTAAAAATAGCTATTTTAGAGTCATGAAGCTGATTGGTAAAATTGACCTTAATTGCATTTTATGCATATCTTTTGAGGGCTGCATGGTTAGAGAAGCATGTGGGATTATTGTATTGATGATTTATAAGTAAAATTGTATCTGTTAGGTGCTAGAAAAGGCAAAGGAAGTGCAAGTGCAAGTTAAGAAAATTTGGTGAACCAAATTTATGTGTTTATAGGCTATTTTGGTGAGTAGATGTTCAAAATTTTTAAATATTTTTATAGCAACAAGAAAATGAGTTTTTAATGATTTTTTTGAATATAAAATAATGTTTAATAAATGTTTTAATTCAGTTTGGTTACTCCTTGAATTACTTAAAGTATTTACGCTTTAAAACAATAATAGTTTCAAGTGTGCAAGTTAAATGTATTATTGATACATGCTTTATTTTATAACTTGATTTAAAGTCATTTTACTTACTTAGTGATTTAAATAATTTATGCTCTACATGGTTTCTCTCTTCTTTGAAATATAATGATGATTGTTTGATTTTGAATGCTTATAAACCATAAATACAATAATATTGTTTTGATTGATTACTTTGTGAAAATGGCATTTGGATTTGAGTATTACCACCCTATATAAATTGTGAAAATGTGTTGAGATGACATATGCACATTTGAGATTATATTGGTTGTTATTGTATAATAAATAATAGGACACTTAATTATAGGACAGTGAAGGGAGAAGAGTCATTTTGTGCTAATGTAGTAGGAGGGTTAATCTTCAAGTGTGCCTAGAGAATGAGTTTGTGATGGTCGGGTTATGATGCTTATTTTAAGGATGGTTAATACATGTCAAATGATGTATTGATGTTTAAAAAGGCATGTGTTTTACTTGGATATGTTTTGCACAAGTTTGATAGTGAAAAAGGATTTAATGTTTTAAGTGGATTATATTGTGATTTCAAATACTCTATTATTATCATTTAAGAAGTTAAATGTGTTTAGTTTAACCAAATTGTTTTCTACTTGATATATCTATTCATTGAGTATTTTTGTATTTATTTTACTCTGTTTTATAAATGTTTTCAGATAGTAGGGCTTGATAGTTGGTGGACAAAGTTAAATGAGTGTGAATAGAAGTTTTAAAATAAGGTTGACCAACATCCTCATTAGAGAAGCCTTGTTCCTTTATTTCTTAAGCTTGTTACAGAAGTATTATAAAAGGGTATATTTTTTAAGTTTAAATAATGGTGGCAAAGTTATATGTAAGATAAGTATTTGGAAATGTGTTTTATATTATCTTAATGATGTTTTCATTATTATGATTTTACTTTATGAAGATTATTATTAATCTAGTAAAAAATGTAATTTTTTATATGATCTTATTACTTTATACGTATTTTACTATTCATAAATAAGTATTTTAATATTCATAAATACATATTATTTTAAGAAGTTCTTATTCTTTAAATGTAATATATGAATAAGATTAACCTTTTAAAAGAGATTAATTTAAATCCTTTTCCAAATGTAATGACATTTATAATATATTTAGACTAAATTAAATAGTTTGTTAATAATTGGTTTTAAATGTCCATTTAGGACTATGTGAAACGAGGTACGATAATATGGTGGAATTTTTTTTTTAAAAAAGAAACATACTTTTAATCATATATTATTTTGATTTAGCATTCAACTAGTCTCACTATCGAGTCTAATTCCTATAATATATACCCATGATTCTTGCTAATTTTTTTCTTTTAACTTAGTTAATGAAATTTATATATACATAATGTAAATCTTGCACTTATAGTGGGAAAAGAATCATGATTTCGGGTCTGCAACACGAAAATCAATCTAATATCAACTTTGAGACACATCAAACATGACATTTAAAAAGGAAATATACCACATGAATTAATTGAGAATAGATTAAGACATGAAATTTAGGAATTAAGTTGAGCAAATACCCAACAAGAGCATCTAAACGCTTTGCGATAACTCCAAGAACACCAATGTTCTAAAAATGCTCTCCTTTTCTCTTTTTTTCTATTGCACTCTCAATCAATGGAAAAGATTATTAGTCTAGACAGAGGCAACAAATGTGAAGGAGAATTAATTTGAAATCCCATAAAGTGTTTAATGGTATCTGATGCTATTGAAACTAAGTAAAGAATTTCTTAGGCTAATGCTAAAGTTTTCTTTTTCCCTCCAAGAGAAGAAAAGTATTGACACAAAAAAAGATAAAAGAAAAGACAAAGTTGGAGCTACCTGCTGTTGCCTTTAACAACCATTACTTGAGATAACATGTTTGGTATATATACTTTACTATTTTTTCTCTTGCAACTATGTTTTCAGTTATTATTATTATTATTATTATTATTATTATTATTATTATTATTATTATTTTCAAACATACAATTATATAAATTATGTGGATTAAGGAGTTATTAAGTGAAATCGGCTTTTTTCTTTTGTCAAATTCTCTTTAAAAGAAGGTACAAATAAGTATTTTATAATTTAACCATTTTATTATTAAAAAATTATAATTTTTTATAATGAAGTTTATATGATTTTATATTGGTATTTACTTAAGTGATAAAATTTATCATACCTCATAATTTATCTTTTCTTTAATGATAAAATTTAAATTTTTAAATGTTAGATGTGAGTAAAATTACTTGATATAATCTTCATATATAAAAATTTAAAAATATAAGATGTTGAAGTTTTGTAGAAAAATTACAAATTTCTTATAATAAATGATAATATTATAAAATATACTTTTTTTTTAAATACATATCAAGCTTTTAAATTAGTCTATTTTATCTTATTTTATTAGATTTTTACAATTTTATAATTATTGAAAAATATTTTAATTATTTTATATAATACTTTTAAATTGTGTTCGGATGCAAACATCTTGTTTAAAATTTTATATTTCAATTATTTAAATTCCAAATACAAGGATTTCAAATGACACCTTATTACATGTTATTTCAAATTCTTATTAAATGAGTTTTTATGGATTTGTTTCAAATTCCTACTAATACAAATCCATGTAATTATCAAATAACATATTTGATTAAAGTACAAATCTATATTTAAATCTCTTGCATTCAAGCATAACTTTAATGTATGTAATAATTGTTGAAATTTTTTTATACAACTTAGGTAAAAGAAATTGCTCCTACCTCAACTTTTTAAGCTACTATCAAATAATGAAATAAAAGAGTTTTAACCTTGTAAAATCTCTTCCAAGTGCTATAGGAACTACCTCATATACAGTTACAAGGCTAAAGTAATAATATCAAATCATTAGGGTTTACTCATGTGCTATTATATTTTAGTTTTTATCACTTTAATTAAGCACTAAATTTTAGGTCACTTGTGCTAATGGTATCTTACTTTTCAATCAATAATACCACTAATGTATCCAACTATTAAAAAGTAATATAAAACTTCCTACCTTTTCTTTTTATTACAAATAAAGTACTCAAATCCAATTTTCGGTCAAAGTTAACTACATGGCATGTCATATAGCCTTTAACATGACATAAAAAAGACAAACGAAAAGACAAAGTTTGAGTTGCCTTTAGCAACTATTACTTGAGATAACAGATTTGACATATATACTTTACTTTTCTTTCTCCTGCAACTATATTTTTAGTTATTATTATTATTTTCAAAAATACCATTATATAAATTATGTGTATTAAGGAGTTATTAAGTGAAATCAGCCCTTTTTTTTGTCAAATTCTCTTTAAGAAAAATTATAAATAAGTATTTTATAATTTAATTATTATTGAAAATTTAAAAATTTTTATATTTAAGTTTTTGTGATTTTATATTGGTATTTACTTAAATGATAAAATTTGTCATATGTCATAATTTATCTTTTCTTTAATGATAAAATTTAAATTTTTTAATGTTAGATGTGAGTGAAATTACCAAATATAATCTTCACATATAAAAATTTTAAAATATAAGATGTTGAAGTTTTGTAGAAAAATTACAAATTTCTTATAATAAATGATAAAATATACTTTTTTTTAATAAGCTTCTAAGTCAGTCTATTTTATCCTATTTTATCCTATTTTTACAATTTTATAATTATTGAAAAATATTTTACTTATTTTATATAATACTTTTTAAATTGTGTTTGGATGCGAACATCTGATTTAAAATTTTATATTTTAATTATTTAAATTCCAAATACAAGGATTTCAAATGACACTTTATTATATGTCATTTTAAATTCTTATTAAATGAATTTTTGTGGATTTGTTTCAAATTCCCACTAATACAAATCCATATAGTTCTCAAACAACAAATTTAATTGAAGTACAAATCTATATTTAAATCTCTTGCATTATAGCATAACTTTAATGTAAGTAATAATTGTTGAATTTTTTTTTATACAACTCAGGTAAAAGAAATTGTTCCTCAACTTCTTAAACTACTAGCAAATAATGAAATAGAAGAGTTTTTACCTTTTAAAATCCCTTCCAAGTGTTATAGAAATTGCCTCATATACAATTGCAAGGCTAAATTAACAATATTAAGCCATTAAGGGTTTACTCTTGTACTATTAGATTTTAGTTTTTATCACTTTAATTAAATATTAAATTTTGGGTTACTTGCGCTAATTGTACCTTACTTTTCAATCAATAAATACTACTAATGTATCCAACCATTAAAGCGTAATATAAAACTTCCTACCTTTTCTTTTTAATACAATTAAAGTGCCTGAATCCAAATTTTGATCAAAGTTGACTATATAGCATGCCATATGGCCTCTAACATGATATTATGTGTCACACTTTACTGATTTGGCACCACATGGTGTCTGTAGCGCCATGTGTCACACATCTATGATGTGGTGTCACATGAAATATAAACTTCACTTGAGTGAATATTTTATAAATGTTATGGTCACATGTATATGATGTGGTGTCACACAAAAATTAATGCACTACTATTTTGATATGAAATATATTGTATATATATTTTAGCTTATAATAAGTATAAAATATTTATTTAAGTTTGTATGTTAGAATAAAATTATAATTATAATTGAATATTTTATAAATGCAAAAATAAAAATTTTTAATTTTTAATTTTTTTGAAGAATTTAACTTATATTTTGTAAGTCCATTTATATTTTATTAATCTCACGAGTAATATTAAACTCTATCCGAATTTTGGATTAATAATAAATAGTTAAATGTGAGCTAGTTAAAATTAAATTTTACTCAACTAGGTTACATTTTTGATATTTATGTATATATAAGGTCTAAAATTATTATAGGTTGATACTTGGAAAACTAAGGATTATAAAGTTGTTTATTATTCTTTAATGTGCTCTATTTGTCCATTTCACTCATTGTTGTTGTTGTGACCTTTGGATACAAATTTTCACTTAAAAATCATAAAGTTCAAAATTTTATCATCAATAAATAAAAATCAATTCCACAAACAAAAATAAATTAAAAAAATAGAAATTTTCATTCATGTTACACAATTTTTAGCAAAGGTCACATTACAATATCTCTCTTTTAGTAAAGTCTCATTATACCGATGTATTAGGCATGCAAATGTTATATGGTGCCACATTATAAAGTGTGCCATATGGCACCATGTCATATAGTTTGACATGTGGTGCTATTAAAGTGTGACACACAATGCCACATCAAATGCCATGTGACGTGCCACGTAGTCAACTTTGGCTGAAAATTGAGTTCAATTTGTAATAAAAAAAAGTTAAAAAATTTTGTATTACATTTTAATGGTTGGATACTTTAGTGGTATTTAATAGAAAAGTTAGGTACTATCAATACAAATAACCCCTAAATTTTAATTGTTTATTAATATATAAGGGCGTTGTCTTTTTGTCTTCCTATAACACTTGGGAATGATTTCTTGTAATTACCCTAGTGGGGTAAATAGGGATTTTGATAAATTAAAGAAAAATTAAAGAAGAGTTAATGATTAGAAGAGTCCTAGTTAGAACCTTTAACCATAAAAATTGTGTAATTGTAAATGAGTCTTCAAAGCTTATTTTTTAGCTAAGCATAAAAAAATATGGTTGTTAGAGGCATTAAGTTTGTCTCTAACCATCTTAAGCTTCATTTAATGAATTTTACCTTTTTTATAGAAAAATGTTCAATCATGGTTGTGACATCCATAGTCTCGGTTGGGACCTTCAATAAAAGTAGCTGTTGCACTTTGATAAGACCTTTGCTTGAGAGCATTAATGACTCGAGATGTTTAGTCATGATTAGGACTCAGTTCATGATGGGTGTCCCGAGTTTGGTCCCAATTGTGATCCTTGTTTGGGAGGAGCACTCGACAAAAGCAATCTTTATGATATAGCCAAGGTACCAAACAAACCAATCAATTCAAGTGATGTTTTACATTATGAGGGACCAATGACAAAGAAGTTCAAAGAAGCATTGAGTTCATTTATTCTTTATATTATGAGCAAAATGGTGGATTCAACCTCAAAGTGCAAGCATAGAGCTAAATGATGAAGAATTTAAGCTAGTTAGTTTAATTTCATATTTTGAAGCTTAGTAGCATGCTTTAGTATTTTAGTTATAACTTTCACTACAAGAGTTGGATTGAGGTGATTCAAAATGCTATGGAAAGATAAGCCAAAGGGCTACAATTTTCATGCAGATCAATTTGGCTAATTCGATCGTCTTTATTTTGACATGGCCATGTCAAAAATTTGATATAGCTATGTCTGATTCAATGTCTATCCAACTATGTCAACATAGTCGTGTCTGAGAGCATTCTTTTTTTGACAAATCCATATCACTTTTTTAACACAGACATGTGCAATGTCATACTTATTTTCCTTATTTTATTAGGGTTTCTTTTTTGATATTTTGGAAGTTTATTTGTTTTCAACTTTATTCCTAAATAAGTTTTCTCTATAAATAGTCGATCTTAGGGCTATAAACAAATGGTTGTTAAATTTTAATCAATTAAGTGATATTTTTTTCAATTTTGTTCGTTTGAAACTTTTCAAGTTTACTTGAATTATTTCATTTCTACCTTTCACTACAATTATTATGTTAGATTAAACTTAGGATGTTGTGATTGTTCATCTATTAATAGCTAAGTATCTTGCTTCCATCTTAATAAGCAAGGGGTTTAGCTTCATTAACAAAACTATCCTTGATAATCCTTAGGCTAATATCCAAAGTTGGATGCACGTTCTATCTATGTTATAGGTTAAGTTTGTATCCGTTTAGTATTAGAGCCAAACTTTAAAGTTTGGTTAATTATCCTTTAATTTTTTGTTCATAATCTTTTATTCTTCTTCTCAATTCTTCTTAGATTAAAAAATAAAAAAAATTGAATTATTGTGATTTATTCAAAAGGTCCAAAATTTATCAAACTTTAATTGATTTAAATTGTTCAATTTTTGTATCCATCTAAAAAAAACATTGTTACTTGGGTTAATTATGAAATTATGTTGTTGGAGGTGCTTTGTGGGTTTAAAAATTGGATTTGGCTTCTCTATTGATTTTTATTGTGTGAATTTTTCTTTTCTTCTTTAAATTGGGTTTTCTTAATTTTAAGCTAAGTTTTATTCACTTACTTATTTTCTTGTTTATTTGATTCATGAATAGTCACTTTGAATTTTAAGTTTAATCTAATTTTATGATTGTGGTGTTAAGTTGATTAAGTAATTCTTGAAGAATTTGCATTAGTTTTCTTAGAATTGAGATTGAGGAATTTGAATGGTAAAAGGTAAGTGGTGAGCATGTAAGAGGGTAAAAGCCTTATTGAGTGAAACATGAGTATGAGTGCCATTTAAATTGAGAGAAACACATAAGGGAGTCATTTGTGAGGTTAATTTTTTTTTACTACTAATAATTTCTTATAGGGAAAATTAAAACAATGGCTAAAAAAGGTGAAGGAATTTCTGGTAAAAAGTTGTACATGAAAGCCATGAACTAAATGTTTGAAAGAACGATGTTAGGCTTATCAACTCAGATTAGAGACTTGGTGAACCAAATTGACAAAATAGAGTCAAGTTATCATGGAGATACTAGTATAACCACTACTATAATTCAAGGGAGACATAAATAAAATAATGATGATCAAACATCCAATTTGGGCAGAAATGGGCATGCAAAAATTGATAACAACTTGGGAAGAATCAAGATGAAAATTTTAAGCTTCTAAGGCAAGAGTGATACTGAAGCATATTTAGAGTGGGAGAAAAAAGTAGAGTTTATCTATGACTACCATTAATACCCGAAGAAAAGAAAGTGAAACTAACCACCACAGAGTTTACTAATTATTCACTTGTTTAATAGGATCAATTGGTGACTAGTAGAAGAAGGAACCATGATTGGCCTATTGAGACATGGGAGGAGATGAAGCAATTATGCGTAAAAGGTTTGTTCCTACACACTATTATAAAGAATTATACAATAAACTTCAAAACCTTGTACAAGAATCTAAAAGTATAGAGGAGTACCATTAAGCAATGAAGATGGCTATGATTAGAGCAAATATTAAAGAGAACCATGAGGCAATAATAATAAGGCTTTTGCATAGGTTGAATATAAACATTATTGACTTATTGAAATTATATCATTATGTATACATGGAAGATATGTTACACATGGCAATCAAGATTGAAAAGCAATTAAAGTTCAAGAGTTCTAAAGGCAATTCAACTTCTTATAGTCCTTCATGGAAGTCAATTTGGAAGAGTGGAGATAAGAACTACAACAATGTAAAATTTAACTATAACAAAACAGAAAAGGAAGGGGAAACACCAAGGTAAAAGATAAAGGTGAGACTCAAACTAAATGTTCTCGTGATGTTCAATGTTTTAAATGTTTGGGTTATGGACATGTCTCTTCTAATTGTCTAAATAAATGCACTATGACTATGAGGGATAGTGAAATCTTTAGTGAAAGTGATGATGATGAGTGTGATTTAGAGATGTTTGAGCTTGACGATGCAAGTGATGATAGGGCTATACAAAGTCCATCACATGGTGAATTGCTTATTATAAGGCGAATCATGAATGTTTAAGCCAAGATAGAAGATGAAGGTCAATATGAGAACATCTTTCAGAATATATTCAAGATATAAGATAAGGTATATTGTATGATCAGTTATGGGGGTAATTGCACAAATGTAACTAGTACCATATTAGTTGAAAAAATACATTTATATACTATAAAGCATCTCAAGCCTCACACATTGCAATGGTTAAATGATTATATGGAAATAAAAGTGAATAATTAAGTAAAGATAACATTTTCCATAGGTAAATATGAAGATGAAGTATTGTGTGATGTAGTGCCTATACAAGCTTGTCATATTCTTTTAAGGTGTCCTTGGTAATATGATAGGAGGGCAAATCATAATGGGTTTTCTAATAAATATTCTTTTATAATGAATAATGCACTTATTACCCTTAAATCTTTAACCGCTAAAGAAGTGTATGAGGACTAAAAAGTTTTAAAATAAAGATGTGAAGAATTTGAAAAAGAAAAAGCAATGAAAAGAGAGAGAGAGGGGGGGGGGAGAGAGAGTTTGCAAAAAAAAGAAAAGGCAAATAAGCAAAAGGAAAGTTGTGAGAAAAGCAATGCGAGGAGTGACTATAAAGAGGAAAAAGGAGAGCTTGAGGGGATGCACAATAAGAAAAAGAAGAGTAATGCACATGCAAAAGGAGAGTTAAGTGTAATAGAGGTAAAACTGAAAGGAATCGGTTATGCAACTTAGGCATTAGAAATATGTGTGGTGAGTGTAAGCCTAAGTAGGGTGAAATTTTTAAAATTTCACTTACATAACCCTTCATGACATAAAAAATTCCATTCCCAAAGATCTAATTTGCATGTTACACATAACTAAATAGCAAAGAAAGAAATAAAGACATTAAACTAAAAAATCTTTAGTTTAAGGAAACTTACCAACTCCTATTTCAATGAAGACCACAATAGTGAAGATCTATAAGCTTTGGATGTTTTAGGTTCAACACTTGAATTAAATGATCTAGCTTCCCAAATGTAAGGCCTCTAGCTTAAAACACCAAAGCTCTGCCAAATCACCTTCTTGCTTTGATTTGAGTAGTTTCAAGTTTCCTCTCAATTGACCTTTACAAATCTTTCACTAATTCGATTTATAAAAACACTTAGGGTTTATTTTATGTAAATGTTGTTCTATATTTTATGGTATGTCTTTAACCATTTAATTTTAAAAACATTATATATATATATATATAAAGCAAAACCTAATGACATCATCTCTTACATCACAAGTGTACAACTTGTATATGTATCATTAGGGTTCCATTAATTATATAGAGAACACATCTCATGTATTTTTCTACATTTATTATTATTATTATTATTATTATTATTATTATTATTATTATTATTATTATTATTATTATAATTATATATATATATATATATATATATATATATATATATATATATATATATATATGATCTAATCTTTATCTTAGCCATAGTTAACAATGTACACATTAGAGACAATGTGTGTCTAATATGATAAATAGACTTGACCTCATTCGTACATTTAATCAACTAGAGCCATCACATGCCATAGACCTATGTGTGAACAACATAAGTATATAAGCAGTAATAAACCCTAACCTCTCAAATGTGAATGACCATGTCACCTCAGGTCAAAGGACTATATGCACCATTATGACCTAGATTATGATTGTTGATTATAAGTGAATATCCTTCTGATCACAAATCTAATGTCATTGTTTGATCTACCTCTTACATGAGTATCCACATGTCTATTCTAATATCTCATATCAAGTGGCATGAGACTCACTACCTCTCATTATTAGTATCATATATTAATAAAGAAAAATAGATAAAGGTGATAATCTAATTAATATTATGCAAATATTAATTTATAAACTATAAACATTTTATTGCATATGTTCTAAATAAATTTGTATCTTATATGATCAACTCTTGATAATAAATTTATTTAACATAATGCTAATGGATAAATATTCAATTAAATAAATACTTTAAATAATAGAATATTATTTAATTGTCATTTGGGATAATTTACAATATCAAAATATGTGATTGGCCTCTAGGGCATACTACCTATACTAACAATCTGCCACTTATACTAGAGCCAATCACTATAATATCTTAGACCCATCTTCTTAAGATGTTGATTCAACTGTAGTTGCATTAGTGCTTTAGTCAATGGATCGGCCACATTATCAATTGAAGCTACTTTTTGCATGATCACATCACCCGTTATAATAATTTCTCTAATAATATGAAAGCATCTTTCTGTATGTTTGGATTTTTTGTGAGATCTCGGTTCCTTTGCCAAAGCAATGGCTCTATTGTTGTTGCAATAGAGAGGAATTGAGGACTAAATGGAAGGAATGACTCCTAGTTCAGTAATGAGATTTTAATCGAAATAGCTTTTTTAGCAGCATCCATTGTAGCTATATACTTGGCCTCTGTAGTGGAATTATAGTGACACTTCACTTGGAACTCTTTTAACTCACTACACCTCTATTATAATAAACCTAGAGATAGACTTTATATTATCCACAATTGATTAAAAATCAAAATCTATGAAATGATCTATCTGTAAATCACCTCCTCTATAAGTTAAGACTAAATCTTTAGTCCTTCTCAAGTACTTAAAGATTGCCTTAACAATTATCCAGTGCTCCATACCTGGATTGGATTAAAACCTGCTAGCCACACTAATAGCATAGGCAATATCAAGCCTAGCACACAATATAACATACATTAGGCTTCCTAAGCATAAGGAACTTTGGCCATTTGCTCCATCTCCTTGGGTGTTTTAGTTAACATACCCTTGGATAGCCTTATCAAAATAATGATTCCAACTCTTTGAAGCCTGCTTTAAACCATAGATAGATCTATTAAGCTCACACACTTTTAAGCTATCCTTAGATTCAAAATCCTTAGGTTGCTCCATGAAAATGCCTTCCTCAATATAACCATTAAGGAAAGCAGTCTTGACATCCATCTACCAAACCTCATAATCATAGTATGTGGCTATGGCTAGAAGAATATGAATGGATTTAAGCATAGCTACTAGCGAGAAGGTCTCCTCATAATCGACCCCTTACCTTTGGCAAGACCCTTTTGCTATAAAACCTAACTTTTTAGGTCTTTGCCTTCTTATTTGCACTAATTTTTCTTTTAAAGATCCATTTGCACCCAATGGGTACAATACCTTTAGGAGGATCAACAAGTGTCCAAACTTGGTTTGCATACATGGAATCCATTTTGGTTATCATAGCCTTAAGCCATTTTAAAGAGTCTTTATCACATAAAGCTTCTTCATATTTAGTAGGGTCAACAACATGAAACCCTTGCATATCATAAAGAAAACTATATCTCTCCAGAGGATGAGATACCTTATTAGACCTTCTAGGAGTCGGTGTGATGACATTCTCAATTGGAATAAGCTCTTCGGGTTGATTAATATCCATTTAATCAATTTATTAGGCTTCCTTAAATGACTCCCCATCTAATATTATCTTCCTTCCTTTACCACCTTCCTTAAAAAAACTCTTTCTCAAGGAAAATAATATCTTTGCTTATAATAATAGCTTGTTAAGCAATAAGATAAAAGCAATACCTTAAATTATCTTTAGGATATCCAACAAACCTTACTTTAATCGATTTTACATCCAACTTGTTTGATTTTAGCCTTTTGATAAAAGCTGGACATCCCTAAATCTTAACATGTTTAAGACTTGGTGCTCTACCATGCCATATCTCATATGTGTAGTCAAAATATATTTGGATGGACCATGATTAGGGATGTAGGAGGTCATTTGGAGTGCATAACCTTCAAGTAAAATAGGAAGATTAATGTAGTTCATCATAGTATGTACAATATTCAATAAAGCACAATTTTGTCTCTAAGACACACTATTTAATTAAGGTGTTCCAGGCGGTGTGAGTTATGATGCAATGCCATGTTCCTTAACTCAATAAACTCGATACTTAAGTATTCACCTCCTCGATCTAATCTAAGAGTTTTAATACTTTTCCTAGTTTGGTTCTCTACTTAGGATTTGAATTCCTTTAACTTTTTAAAGGATTCACTTTTTTTCTCATAAGAAATAAGTGCCCATACCTTAATAGATCATCTATAAAGGTTATAAAGTAGCAGAAACCACTTTTAGCTATTTCATAAAATAGTCCATATACATCTCTATGTATGATTTCTATCATATCCTTGGCTCTTGCCATTTGTCAAATAAATGGTGTTCTAGTCATTTTCCCTTGCAAACAAGCCTCACCAATTAGATTGGATGCAAATTCAAGATTGCTCAAGATTCCCATCCTTTCTAACTTATTAATTCTATCCTCTGCAATGTGACATAATCTCAAGTGCCATAGATATTTAGAGCTAAAGGGATTTTCAATTAGCATTACATTTTCATCACTCACATTAATTTGAGGATCATTGTTATTGGACATATTATTAACATAATATAAACCATGCATTAAATAATCCATGCCTACTATTTCACTTCCAAAGTAAATGTTACAAACGTTTATTTTAAAATGAAATTCATAACCCTTTCTAGTTAAACTATAAATAAAGACAATGTTTTTTAGGCATTAGGTACATATAATACATCATCTAATAATAAATTATGATTATATAAATAAATAGAAGTGGATTATATAGCCGTGGTAGCAACACTTGCTCCATTTACAAGCTTTAAGGTCACTTCATTAGGCCTTAACCTTCTCTCATTTGCTATATCCTGCAAGGATGAACAAATGTGAGAACTAGCACCAGTATCCAACACCCATGCATTATATTGGCTTTTAGAACATTTAAAAGTAAATAAATTAGAGAAAGTCTTACCTTCTCTTTGCTTGCCCTTTCCCTTTGTCTTGAGAGACTTAAGGAACTTAGGATAATTCCTCTTCTAATGTCCTTCACCTTAGCAATGGAAACACTTTTTTTTGCCTTGCTCTTTCCTTATAATTACCTTTCCTTTATTGTTGGCTATTCCACACATGGGCTTAACAACACTTGTCTTGCCTTTCTTCCTTTTATTATCTTTCTTCTTAGTCTTACTAGAAGAGGCAATAATTGCAACCTCCTTTCCTTTGCTTTATTGGATAACTTTTTTAGGCCATTACAAGTATATTAAAAAACTCCACAAGAGTACACTCTATTTTGTTCATATGGAAATTGGCAATGGTTTGCCTAAAAGATTCAGGAAAGTGATTGAAGGATTAAATCCATTTAAAGGTGGAAGTCCATAGTAAAGTCATGACTCTCTAGCTCCTCCATAGATCTAATAATAGAGTTTACATGGACTCCTACATCCTTACCCTCCTTTATCTTAGCAAGAAAAAGCTGCTTTGATATCTCATGACTAGCGGTCCTACTATGTTCACCAAATAACTTTTATAGGTGAAGTAGGATATCCTTTGCACTTGTGTACTTCATATGTTGCCAATGGATTTCAATACTCAAAGAAACCCATGTTATGCAGTGTGCTTGCATGTCATCTTCTTTTCATTTTTCTAGAGTGTCACGTTCCTCTTGGGAATAATTTTTGAGAAGGGGACTAGGTGGACATTGCTCTAATACATTTAGTATTTTTTTGAAAGCTAAAATAACTTTTAAGTTCCTTAGCCAATCTATAAAATTAGGGCCTAAGAGCCTATGTTGGTCGAGTATGATTGAAAGTGAGTTTAATGGTCTTATATTATCAAGTTCATGCAAAGGTAACAAGATTAATTAGTTATATGACATTGTTAATTACCACTATATTTGATTTTTAATCATAATTTTCTCCCACTAACTTAATGAGTCCTACATTTCTAAAGTAGGAAATGAAAATCCATCATTGGATGGATTTCTAGTGAGTGATAGAATTCTTAATGGGTCACTAATATTCTTCAGGTACACATTGCCTTTCTTGGAATATTAGTTCTCATTAAGTGGACAACACATGTCCATCACATCTTATGTGAGGTTTCATCAATCCAGGCCTCAGGTACACATTACCATTCTTGGCCTTTGGCATTAGTTAGGTCCACACTATTGGAATAACAAAATGTATGGATTTGAAAACTATAAACCTCAAGTACTCCTATTTGCCATTCTTAGCCCATAGTATATCTATAGACCCACAACATCTCATGCTTAACAATAACATTACATTAATCTCTTAGGCTTTATGTACACCCTTATATATCTATAGCCAATGCACACAATCCTAAAACCATGCAAGTTATTTCTCCAATGGAGAGCCTAGGCCTAAATTTATTTTGAAAGATTTTTTATCTTTGATTATTAAGGTCTCACTTTGCACATTAGCTAATTATATATATATATATATATATATATATATATATATATATATATATATTGCATGGCATCTACATATAGCATGTTATAAAATATATATTACATATATACATAGAACATGCAAAATAAATGCATAAATTAGGAGTGATCATGGACCTTTTCAAAGCCTATTATAACTCATAGAATAAGTTTCAAAATCGACTTAGCCAAAGAAAAAACTTCAAGGCTTAAATCTCCTTGTCACCATCTCGATGGGCCTCTAACTTGAACACTTTAAGCTTCATATCATAACTTTTGTTATTTACATTCAATCTTTGGCATACTAGGGTAAATATTACACATCCTAGCACTATGTAATTGACATTTAATTACATACTAAATAATAAAATTAATTATTATTATCCATGATCATACTTTGCATGTATTCCAAGCAAACATCAAATAAATACAACTCTTACATGTTATAATTAATTTGCAAAGCATACAAAATAAGAAAAAAATATGTTGTCCATACGCTGACACACCCTGTGACATAGCTGTGTCTTAAGGTGTGTAACAATCTATCCCTTAGGATAGATAGAAGTATACATGCCCTGATACATGGCTGTGTCTCAGGGCGTGTAATAATCTATTTTTAGGATAGAAGCATACACACCTTGATACACAGTCATGTCTCAAGGCATGTAACTTGTTGTCTAATATAAAACACATCATTTTAAGCATATTAAGCCATAACACTTGCAACCAACATCAAGTATAATAACAAAACTTGCAATTATCAATAAATTTAATAGGTGTAAAGTTAAAAAAGGAGCTCTGATACCACTTGAAAGGAATTGGTTATGCAATTTAGGCATAAAAAAAATATGTGTGGTGAGCATAAGCCCAAGTAGGGCGAAATTTCAAAAAATTTCACTTACATAACCCTTTATGACATGAAGAATTCCATTCCCAAGGATCTAATTTTCATGTTACATATATTTAAATATCAAAGCAATAAATAAAGACATCGACCTATGAAATCCTAAGTTTAAGAAAACTTTCTAACTCTCAGTTTGATGAAGACTACTATAGTAAAGATGTAGAAGCTTTGGATTCTTTAGGTTCAACACTTGAATCAAATGCTCTAGCCTCCTAAATGTAAGGCCTCTAGCTTGAAACACCAAAGTTCCACTAAATCACCTTCTTACTTTGATCTAATTAGCTGCAAATGTCCTCTCAATTGACCCTCATAAATCCTGCATTAATTTGATCTTTTGCAAGAACACTTAGGGTTTATTTTATGTAGATGCTATTCTCTATTTTGTTATGTGTCTTTAACCATCTAACCTTAGAAACATTTCTTAGGTTATATATATATATATATGTAGAGAAAGCAAAACCTAATGACATCATCTCTTACATTACAAGTGTACAACTTGTATATGTATCATTAGGGTACCATGAATTATGTAGAGAACACATCTCATGTATTTATTTATATTCATTATCACGTATATCTATATGATTTAATATTTATCTTTACCATGGTCAATAATTTACATGTAAGAGATAATATGTGCCTTATATGACAAATTTGACTATATCCTTTTATATAGACTTCGGCTTGGTAATTGGGCCAACACTTGGTCCAAGCCCAATCCACTAGACAAATGGGCCTAGATTAGGTTCATGGGCTTTCTCAACATCTTAGATTAATCTTTGATCAAAAACTCTTTTGGGCTTAGGCCTAAACTACTTGGGCCATTAATCTAAGTACAAATAAAAATGACATATACATTATTAATTTAATACTTTAATTAATATCTCGTATTAATTAAGTATAAATTAATAATTAAACTCTTACTTGAATTAGATTTCATGCTATGCTAGGATCATTGATTAAAGCATAAATCCAACTCTATTAATCTTAATTAATTGATTAAACACTTTAATCAATAATTAGATTAATATTGATGATGATTTGGTAAAACTCTTTTAGGTGTGACTAACTAGATTCATGTCTAATTAACAATAAGAAAATAATATAAACACTTGATATTATTTGAAACTCCTTTTAAGTCTAAATGTGAAAATCCCAATTATACACATTTAGTTCTCATAAGTTATGAGTGACCCCTAGCATTGATATTATAAATACCTAATTAAAAATAAATGCATGTATTGGTTCACATGAACCCATTGGTCATAATTACTATGCACTAAAATTCCTCCATTAAAAGATCCCAATATATCCTAAAGTCAAGGTTTAGTCAAACTTTAATAGCTGTATTATATGACCTCATCTCAAGTTATAATTCTTGATAAAACATAACAAATAATAGAAACACTTTTCTTATAATGAAGCTCTTTCGAATTGTGTTTAAGATCTTATCTCAATTCACTTCAGAAAATGAACCCATCTTAGTCAAACACTCATCCCTACATTTAATTGATTAGAGCCACCACATGCCATATACCTATGTATGGATAACATAAGTATGTGAGTGGTAATAAACCCTAACATCTCAAATGTGGATGACTGTGTCACCCAGGTCAAAGGACTATATACACCATTATGACCTAGATTGTGATTGTTGATTATAAGTGAATATCCTTGCAATCATAAATCTAATATCACTATTCGACCCACCCATCATATGAGTATCCACATGTCTATTCTGATATCTCATATCAAGTAGCATGAGACTCACTACCTTCCACTATTAGTATCACATACTAATCAAGGAAAATAGACAAAAGTGATAGTCTAATTAATATTATCCAAATATTAATTTACTGATTATGAACATTTGATAGCATATGTACTAAATAAATTTATATCTCATATTATCAAATCTTGATAATAAATTTATTTAACATAATACTAATGGATAAATATTCAATTAAATAAACACTTTAGATAATAGAATATTATTTAATTATCATTTAGGATAATTTACAATGTCAAAATATGTGATTGGCCTCTAGAGCATACCACCTATACTAATAAAAATAAGAGAGAAAAGCAAGTTTTTATGTAAAAGAAAAAATGTGAGGAAAACTTTACTCTTGAGGTAGCCTATCCTTGTACTTGTTTATAAGTAATCTTATTTAAGCTCTAACGATCTTGACCTTTTATTGCCTAGTTCTTTTGTGAGATTATTGTAGAAGTTTGAAGATGTGTTTCCTGATGACATTCCTAGTGGTTTGCTACGAATTAGAGGAATACAACAGTAAATTGACTTTATACCTAATTCTACAATTCCAAATAAACTTATGTATATGTGCAATCTTGAGGAAACTAAGGAATTACAAAGGCAAGTTGAGGACCTTATAAGTAAAGGTTACATTAGAGAAAGCATGAGCCCGTACATTGTACCAGTTCTACTTGTACCAAAAAAATATAGAAATTGGACAATGTGGGTTGATTGTTGTGCAGTCAATAAAAAAAGGGTAAAGTATCAACATCCTATACCTAGGTTATATAATATCCTTGATGAATTGCATAGGGTTGTTATATTCTTTAAAGTTGATTTGAAAAATGGTTATTATCAAATTTGCACGAAAGAGGGAGATGAGTGGAAAACTACATTTAAAATAAATTATGGTTTATATGAGTGGTTAGTTATGCCTTTTGGTTTAACTAATGCACCTAGTACTTTTATAAGGTTAATGAACCATGTTTTGCATGCTTTCATTGGAAAATTTATGGTTGTTTATTTTGATGATATACTTATGTATAGTAAATCTTTGGAAGAGCATATTGAACATGTGCATTTGGTTTTAGAAATGTTATGTAAGGAATGTTTGTATGCTAACCTCAAAAAGTGTAGTTTTTACACACATAAGCTTGTTTTCTTAGGCTTTACTGTTAGTGTGAAAGGAATAGAGGTGGATAAAGAGAAAGTTAAGGCAATCAAAGAGTGGCCTATAAATAGAGGAGTTAGTGATGCATGAAGTTTTCATGGTTTTACAAGCTTTTATAAGAGATTTAGGAGGGATTTTAACACTATTGTCACACCATTGACTAAAGTCATCTAGAAAAATATTGGCTTCAAATAAGGAGAAGCAAAAGAACAAGAATTTAATATGCTTAAGGATAAGTTGACTTTTGCTCCTTTACTTACTCTTCCTAACTTTTCTAAAATATTTGAAATTGAATTTAATGCTTCAAGTTTGGGAATTAGGGCTATTCTAATGCAAGATGGATGACCATTTCTTATTTTGGTGACAAATTAAATGGTTCAAATTTAAAGTATCCTACTTATAACATGCCTTAGTTTATGCTTTAGAGACTTGGTAACATTATTTATTTCCTAAAGAGTTCATGATACATATTGATCATGAATCCTTGAAGCACTTGAAGGCACAAAACAAGCTCAACAAATAATATGCTAGGTGGAGTGAATTCATTGATTCATTTCCTTATGTCATTAAATACAAGTAAGGTAAAAAGAATGTTGTGGCTAATGTACTTTTAACAAGGTACACTTTAGTTGTTTCTTTATATGCTAAATTGCAAGGATTTGAATATATTAAAGAGTTGTATGAGAATGATAGTGATTTTGGAAATGTTTAACATGTATGTGAAAATGTTGCTTTTGAAAAATTCTATAGACATGATGGTTACTTTTTTAAAGAGAACCAATTGTGTTGGATGGTCAAACTTTATAGGGAAAATTGGGAACTAAACTTTTATTTTCTACTACATGTCATCCATAAATTGATGGTCAAACTGAGGTAGTTAATTAAACTTTATCTCAATTACTTATAACCATGGTTACGTGCAATTTGAAGTCATAGAATGATTGTTTTCCACGTATTGAATTTGCTTATAATTGTAGTGTGCACACTTCCACTAATTTTTGTCCTTTTGAGATTGTTTATGGTTTTATTCCAATAAGTCCTTTAGATTTGATTACTTTACCTTTGAGTGAACAAATAAATCAGATGGAAAAAAGAAGGTGAATTTGTGAAGGCCTTGCATGAAAAAGTGTGAGCAATATGCCAAACATGCAAATAAAAGACGTATGAATATTGTATTTAAACCCGGTGATTGGGTTTGGGTGCACTTACAAAAAGAAAGATTTCTAACTCAAAGGAAATGTATGGGCAAAATTCGCAAGTGCACGGAATCGTAAAGTAGTAATAAAAGATATATTATTCCTATAAGGATAGTTTTAATTATGGAGCTACTCTTAATATTTTGCTTGTCTAGACTATCGATAATTTTGACAAGAAAAACTAGTAAACTAAATCTAAAACAATATAAAATTTTGTCATGAAATTTACTTGATTAAAGATGTTAGGGTTTAAATCCCTCGACTCAATTTTTATTCAAAAGATAATAAGCTCTTGATTACATTTCATTTCAAAAGCATCTTTAATATTATGACGTCTCTTTAAAGTACTCTCACATTTAATCATTTATGAAAATTAATTGATTACCTAGCTCTCACTAGCATAATTAATTAATAATCACCAATTTATTCTAGTAATCTTTTATGGAATATTAATATTCAAGTGTCTCTGGACTAAATCAATTTAAATTAATAAATTGTTATTGCTATTCTCACTATAATTTATCTCTTAATCTAATCCTAGTTTCTAATTTAATTTAAAGGGTAGCTAAGCCAATTAAAAGCATTAAGTCCAATAACTCTCATAAAATGCATATTCTTTTGTTTAGAATTTATTTGATTATGTTCATGTTGAGCTAGATTCATTAAAACCCTAACTAACCTACTTAGTTACTCATAGAAAATAAAGAAAAATAATAAGAGATGAAGAATGATAACATATTTATAATTGAATAAATAAATAAAGAGTAAGATGATAGAGGAAGAAAAATTATTTTTATTCAACTTGCTCAATATGATCTTGAATCATCAAATCTTATTCTTTAATCTGATAGCTTGAGTTCAAAATTCCAATTAAAACATAAATAAAAATAATACTTATATAATAGAAATGAAAGAGTGCTATTCTATGAAGTATCAGCCCTTCTAATTGTATATGTTTTAAAAAATAAAACTTCTCTATTTATAGAGTTCACAAAAAACCCTAAAGATAACTTTCCATAATAAGCAATCTACATCGACACGTGTGACACAACTGTGTCACTTATTATTCTTCCAAAGTACAGCTCTCTTACATGGCTGTGTCACTCCCCTGACAAGGTTGTATTAGAATAATCTTCAACATTCTATTTGAATTAAACACGGCTGTGTCACTGCTCATATTCCAAAATCTTTATTTTCTTGCCCTCTTTTATGGCCAAATTTGCTCCTAGCTTTAAGCTCTTATTACTTTCATTCCAAATTAGATTTCAACTTGAAGGAACTTACAAAATTCAATACTAAAGAAATTTAGAATGTATAAAAAGTAATTAAAAATACATAAAATGATAAATTCACTATTATTCTAACTCCTAATGCATTTTATACCTAAAATATGCTTTTAAATAATAAAAAAACTATAATTCTAATAATGAATGTAGTTATTTGGTACTTAAAATATATCATTTTTAGCACTTATCAACTACCCCACACTTGAGCTTTTACTTATCCTCAAGCAAACCTTATTCATATAACAATAAAACTCATTTGCTAGTTTCACTTAAACAACCACGCTAATCTTCCATTAATACAAAACTTAATAATTCAAAAACTAAAATAATAAACAAGGTTAAAGATATAAAGGTTATTGTGTGAAAACAAAACTTTCTCATTAAATTCATGAAAATAAACTATTGATTTTGGAGAAAAATGAAAGCAAGGAAAGATCATTCTAATTTCTAGTTAGTCACATTTTTAACATGCAAGGTTCCTTTTTTATTTTTTTTATTTAATTTCTTATAAATTTTTCCTAATTACAGTCCCCTCCTTTCTCATATTACTCAATGTGAATACCTTTAAAGGGTCCTTTGGATACTCATACTTATTTAGAGCATTGGAGTTGATAGAGCTTATGCAAATATAATACACTTTAAAGCAAGCTCTAAGCAATTTATTGAGTGAGTGTGTTTTATGCTAATCTCACTATATATATATGTGTGTATGTGTGTGTGTTTACCAACATCGACTAGATTTAATCTTTACTTACAATCATCTTTCTACAATATTAAGAATCTAAGTTCAATCACTCAATAAGAAAGTAAGTATTAAATTCAATTTGTATATATATATATATATATATATATACCAACATTGACTAGATTTAATGTTTGCTTACAATCATCTTTCTACAACATCAAGAATCTAAGTTCAATCACTCAATAAGAAAGTAAGCATTAAGTTCATTGAAGTTTAAAACTTCTTAACCATAATTTATTCCTCTAGCTTAGCAAATTAAAAGTAAAGCATTAATATGAGATTATTGCACTTTTTCAAGATGCAATCACATAATGAATCTCACACATCACATGAATGAGTTGCAAATTCTCAAGTGTTATGCAAATGAATCCTAAAGAAAAAACCTATATGCTAAAAAAATTTTAAAAAATAGGATATATAAAAAATAAAAAAAATATTAAATATGCATGAAATGCATGGTCCCTTTTATGTAAATAATTAAATGCAAACGTTTTAAATATAAAATAAAATAAACATGAACTAAAATATAAAGAGAAATTAACTCTCCTCTAATGAGATGTAGTTAATAGAGGCAAAGATGGAATAGCTTTCCTGATCTTCTTTAATTGTTGAGTTTGATATTTTTGATAGTTTTCTAAAATTCCAAGTGTGCTTTATACAAACTTGCATTAATGCTCAGCTCCATTCTCTCCAAAATGATCTTGGAATTTTTACCAATTAAATGTCTCTTCTTGCGATTTCTTTGTCTTAACCCATTCTTCATTGCTACTTACTTCTTCACTCTCTTCATCCTTCAAAGATGAAGAATTCTTTTGCCTCAATGCATATTGGCACAATAGGTAGCAATTCCTAGAGTTTGGCTCTTGCAATGTCATCTAGTATGTTATGACTTCGGCTTTGATAAGGGCCTTAGCATTCAATGTTCTGGTTTTGTATCTTCTAAAACCACATGTGTTTAAATCTCTATTTGTAAAGTACATTGCCAATGTCATGCTATGTGCCCTATTGAGATATCTACCTTTTTTTATTGTACTACATGACTTAAAGTTTAGAAAATAAAGTGTATGCTTGAAACTCTAGTGTTAGAATATAAGTACCATAACATAAATAATTCACTCATAGTTACCCTAGAACTATCTTGTCTTCCAAAAATATTATATGCCATGAATTTATGGATCATTAGTAATGAATGATCTTGAATAAATCCGGCAAGCGTACCTTCTCCTACACTAAAAGTCTCATTATTTATAATTACCTTCCAAAATCCTTTAGCATTAAAGTCATTAGGAGGATTAATGTATCCTCCCTCAAGAAATCCAAATATTTCAAACGTGACAACATGATCCTATTTGATCACACAAAAGTTGAATATCTTCTTTAAGTTTGACACCATAAAGCACATCTTAATAAAAAAATCTAAGAAGTTTAAACTCATGCATTTGAAGAGAAAGAGATTTTTCACCATCTTCTTCTAAATGGATGGGAAAGAAAGCATCAAATCTTGTTGTCAAATAATGCATTCTTGCACTTTTTTGCATATTCTTTTCACCATCCAATGATAATTTGCTCCTCTTCTCAAAAGTTATGTTAGCAATTTAGAAAATATTCTTAAAGCAAATAAATGAAAAAAAAGCACTTTAAAAATAATAATAATATGAATGCTTTCTCTTGCAGGATAAAAGCCCTAATTTGAAAAAGGAAAATAAAATTGTCAAATAAAATTTCTATTTACTTAATATTAAAAGGGAAATGAAATTAAGAAGGAAAACTATTCCTAATTAAATTACTTAGGAAATATATAGTCCTATTATAATCAGGAAAAGAAATAAAATACTTTTAGATTTTTGAAAATTTATTTTTATTGAAAATAAATCCCTCCCCCACACTTAGAATCAACATTGTCCTCAATGTCGTGAGGTCAGAGGGAAAATTGACGAATCAAAATCAAATTTTAAAGAAATCAAGTTAGGGTGTGCATTGCAAAAGTAGACACAACTGTGTCTGAGCTCGATTTTACAAGATTTTAAGGCAACATAGCTGTGTCAAATTTCAACACACCCATGTTTAATCTGTAGAATTCTACTGTAGAATGACAAAAGGCATTTTTCTCTTATTCACATCTTATGTATTAAATATAATAATGCTCACAAGTCAATATTAAAATGTTTATATAATACCAACTTGATTTATAAAAAAAATAACATCATTTGCAAAATTGATTGGCCTAACGCATCTAAAGTCACATTCATATTTTTTCATTCAACGTAAAATATAAGTTGGACATGATTAAACACATAAATAACTTAAATAAAGAATTTAAATGATCATTACAAACTAAAAATAAATAACAAACATAAAACCAAAATATTTAAGCAAGCATTTAACATCTTAAACAACCTAATTTCAAAATACCAAAGCACTTGAAACTTAAAACATAAAATAATAAAGAGTTCATGTAATCGAAGGGAAAATTTTATCATTTGCTTATATTATTCATCATTTAGGAGCAGTAAATGGGTCTTATGGAAGGTCGAAGCCTTGACTATGGAAATATGCTATGAGGTTGCGATTAAGTGCCTTGACCTCATTTGTTAAACACTCCATATTAATGTCCAAAGTACCTACTTGCATTTCTAAGTTGTCAATTCTTTCTGCCATCCCTTCTAACGTTACTTGTTAAACCTCTTCTTCCTCTCATTCTTCTTATTGCACTTCTATTTGCTCTTGTTCTTAACCATGTGCTTGATCCATAACTCCTCTCATTAGTCTCCAATTGCCATTCACATGCTCAATAAGGTCCATGGATTGCATCATTAGAGTGCTTATCATTTTGATTCCTTTCACCTTATCATACTCCTATCCAGTTAAATCTCCATAGTATTTAAAAATTACCCTCACTATGCCTCTAATCTTGATTGTAAAGGAGTTTTTGGTGGCAACATCTTTTATCTTGAGGGTAATTGCATGGCACATTATAGACGACGGGGTTTAGCATGCACCTAAGATTTTAGCAACTGCAACACTGTTTGAGCTTAGGGCTCTAAAGAGCACACTAACCACTATCACAAAGACATGGCATGGAGATGAGGAGTCACAACCAGGGTAATAACTAGGATAAATAAAAAAAATAATGGTACTCAATTCTTTAAAAGAAAGCTAACACCACAACCAGAAGATTCTAGATATGAAATACTAACTTCTTTCAGTTTTATGTTCTTTTAGAATTACTTTATGAATTAATATCTTACCCTCTATTTACATGTAATTTCATATAAACCCTTATCTAAAATAATCAACTCCATGCAAACTAGTTATGAAAAATACATGTAAACAATGCATTTATTTAAATTTGCAATCCCTAAGTTATTATAATCTACATTGATTTAATTAAATGGGCTACTTCTATATTTTTAATTCTAAAGTGATCTTAAGTCTATAAATTATGGAAAATGCTTATATTAAATAGGCTAAGTTTGAATTAATTAAATTAAGTGGGCCTATGTCTAAATTAACTAAATTGGCCTAATATATCTCTATCCTAAGTCTAATTCATTATGGGCCTAAAATGCATTTTTAAAATTTAGACCTACATTTATTTAAATGGCCTAACACAGGCTTAGGGCCTAAAACACATAAAAATAAACAAACAAGCCCAAAAAAAATATACAAAAAATAATTAAATAAAATATCAAACAATCAATTAAATCTGTTCTAAAAACCTTAATTAAGGTGACTCTAAACAAACAAATAAAATAATCAATGAGCAGCCCTAATTTTATCCACTTAAATCTAATTCAATTTTAATTAAACAACCTAAGGATTTCTATAGCCATTAATTTTAATTAATTATCTAATTAAAACCCTAATTTTACTAACCAATTAATTAAAATAAAATACACAATCACACACACATAATTTCATTATTTTCACTATTAGGGCCATTACAATGATCGATTGAAAATAATAAGAAAAGAAAAATTAACATAATCCCAAAAATAATAAAACAAAATAAAATCAAAACAAAAATGAATAACTAAATAAAAAAAAATCTAAAAAACATATATAGCTACAAAGTTCAATCCATGGCATTCCATGAACCATTATGAATTTTGTTCTCCAAGTAAGATCATCATGTAATCTCCTCCATAATCACCAACAAAAGACTAAACAATGATTAGTGAATAAAATAACAATAAAAATTTAATAAAATTGAAATTTAATAAAATCAAAATAATAAAATAAAATAAAAAAAATAAGGGAGGAAAGAAGATGATGATTATAGATGTAGTATGAGTTGCCCCTTAGACTAGGATAAATCACCGTTATTTGTTAAATAGGTCTACAAAACCTTATTATTCTTCTCAAAAGTCTATTGCTCCTTACTTCAAAAGAAAATGAATAAATCATAGAGAATATATTGTTTTTATGTAATGCCTAGGAAAAGAAGAAAAGTCTTTGAGAAGTTCTAGTGTTTCTCCCCCCACTCCTCCTCTTATAAGTGCTTAAGTTGGTCTTTTATAGGAAAAAAACCCTAGCTAACAATGTATCCTACTGTGACTTGCCTTTCTTAGAGTTTTGATCTTAAAAGGACTTTAATTTCCTAAAAATTCAAATAAATATTATTTGACCAATCAAAATTCAAGAAACCAAATTTTATTTACTAAAAAAAGATAAAATTAAATTAAAAGCAGACGAAACATGTCTAATTCCGATCAGAATTGTGTAATTTTGATCAGAATTACGGAATTTCAATTGAAATTATAGAATTCCAATCTTTTTTTAACTTTAATTATAAAAAGACCCCTGAAAGAATTTAAACTTTTCAATTAGGTCTTAAAAAACATTATAATTAAGTCCTTAAACAAACCAATTAAACTCTTTTGAAAATACATTTAAACTTTTAAGATTTCAAACTTTAAGTGTTGAAGACCTATTTATAACATTTTCATCATTGGAATCCTTTGTCGCATCCACACTTCATTATCCCGAAATTTGGTGCTTACAGTTGCCCCCCTTCGTCGCTATTTGCTTGATAAATTATGGCAAAGCAAATAAGCACACAATTTCCAAGGACTTAATTGCTTGACAAATCATGAGCAAATGGGTGTTTTTACATATGCTACTATAATATGTAATTGCTGGCAAGTTTTGAACATCTACAACCCTTTTGTTGTCTACCTTTAATGTTGTAGTCCATAACTACTCATGACTTTTGATTTTATTGCAATCTTTTCATTGCTTATTGATGATTTTGATCAGCAACAACCTTTCATTGCTTGTTGGCTTTAATCAGCTACAACCCTCTTGTTGCTCACCTTTTGATTTTGTAGTCCGTAACTACTCAAGGCATTCGATCAGCTACAATCTCTTCCTTGCTCACTGATGATTTAAATCAATTGGAAACCTTTCATTGCTCGCTCTTGATGCTGCAATCTATAATTGCTTGCAATTTTGATTAGTGATGATGTTGCAATCCATAATTGCTCGCGATTAGCTGCAATCCATAATTACTCGCGATTAGCTGCAACCCTTTCATTGCTCAATGATGATGATGCAATCCATAATTGCTCATGATTAACTGCAACCCTTTCATCCTTTCATTGCTCACTGATGATGCTGCAATTCATAATTGCTAGCGATTAGCTGTAACCCTTTCATTTCTCACCAATGATAATGCTACAGTCCATAATTGCTCATTGATTTTAATTAATTACAACCTTCTCATTGCTCGCCTTTGATGCTACAACCCATAATTGCTTGCAAATTGACTACAATCCTTTCATTGTTTGCCTTTGATAATGTTACAGTCCATAACTGCTCGCGATTAGCTGCAACCCTTTTATTGCTCACTGATGACGTTGCAATCCATAATTGCTTGCAATTAGCTGTAACCCTTTCATTGCTCACAGATGATGCTATAAACCATAATTGCTTGCGATTAGCTGTAACCCTTACATTGCTCGTCTTTGATGCTACAGTTCATAACTGCTCACAATTAGCTGCAACCCTTACATTGCTCACCTTTGATAATGCTACAGTCCATAACTGCTCACAAATTGGCTATAATCCTTTCATTGCTCGCTTATGATGCTGTAATCCATAATTGCCTATGATTTTTATCTTTGGTTATTTGAGTCGAATGCTTTGAATTCTTTATGTTGACTGATTAGCATTTTTACTGACTGACTTTGAATTTTGTTGTGTTGATTTATTAGAATTTCTTACTGACTAATTTCAATTTCATTGTGTTAACCATCTCTATAAGTTGGTTGCACTTCCTTTTGGATTTTCAATTCCTATAGACTTGTTGAAGTTAACTTCAATCATGATGAATGTACAAAAGTACATTATACTGTTGAAAATTTATGAGAAATTCATCACTTTTTCATAAGATAGCATGCACTCAATGAATCTCACTATTTTTTATTTTTATAACTATTATTTAGTTGCCATTTGCAAAGGTTAGAGGCATCGTTAACATCTTATGCTGAGAGTATATCTTTTACCAAGTGAAGAGCTTACTTCCACACCTAATTTCAAAGAGAATTTGCTAAACAAAACTCATGGAATTTGAGTATAGACAGATAGAATTCTGAGAATCAAAATAGCCTTTGAATTATTTTTGTGCTTTTCTTCCTAATCCGAGTATTCTCCCGCCTTTCTCATATTATTCAGTGTAGTTATTGTTAAGGGATTTTTTACTCATACTCATTTTTTTAACATTGGAGTAGATTATATGTACATTTATTATTCAAAATACTAAAAAGATACTCTAAAATTCAAGCAATTTATACTGCAAGTCCGCATATTTTGTCTTTGCATTTTCTTCCCCTTGTTTGGGTGCAAAACAAGTATTAGATTGATTAAAGTTTATAAACTCTCAACACAAAGCTGTTGACTACTCATCTGAATTCTGCAAAGTTAATAAAAGAAATCCACTATGATCAAAGGTCATGAGATAGGCTTTTCGCACATGATCTCATAAAGTGGATGAATTTACTTTCAATTTATGAATTTTGTGATTGAGATGGTACTTTATTACAGAATCTAAGGAAATAGAGTTCTGTTACTTCCCTTGATTATTTTGATGAGTGTTTGGCAAGTTATTTTTCAAGCAAAGTGATACTCTGATGAACGATTATCACTTGCAATCTTGCTCGATCATACTAATGTATTAGTTCCTTTCCCCTTCTTCATTCTTTTTTTATTTTTCCTGCACAAAATACCATAAGTTAGTATGGTCTATTTGTAAGTGAAGAGATTTTGTCAGAATGCAATGTTATTCTTTTGCATTCTTCCCTTTTAATTATGGTGATGATGTCTTTGATCACAAAGGTCATAATACTCCACCATTGAAGTTATGGCTTTGGACTGCATTTGTATTTTTGCCATTCCATTAATGCTATGGTAGAGGGCTTCATTTCTCTTCTTGATATCTCCAACAAAAAAGGTTCAGGATTTAGAGATCTTATTTCATGATCAAATAATTTTCCATATTGCATCATTTTAGGTTTTAAGTGCATCCTTCCCTTTTATAGGGCCGATGAATATATTGCTAACATGTTGGACCTTCTCTTTACCATATTTCATACCCTACACTAGTCTAACTACTATGGAGAGATATTCCAGATGATGCTCCAAATGAGACTATGGAGATGGATGTTGATTCTAACGAGCCTGAGCGTCCTATCTAGCCTTTTGAGGTCACTAGGATGATGCTTTTGCAAATATCACTATCGATGATATTCCTTTACTGGATGGGCCCATAATTTGTTAGGCTCTTGAGGTCTAAAGTCCTGTTGAGCATCAGGTTCACCTTGATAATGTTACCCTTTTCCTTCAGATGTGAACATCCTGACTACCTTTTTTCACTTTTACAATACCAATTTTAAATGTTAGTACCAAAGTATTTATACAATCTTATCTGGGCTCAAGGACTTTATTGTGCAAAGAAAGTATTTCACAATAAATGTATGCAAGTTTATGCATGTTATGTATGACATGCATGATCCTAATAAGTCTCTTGTTTGGAACAAAGCTATGTTCTCAGCTTGGAGTGTAAGAACAAAGTACCTCATCAATAGCCTATAAGTTTGAGCATTGAATGCCTCGCTGTTGGTACTTCTGATGTCAGAACCTCTGATACAGTTTGTTAAATAGATGATCATGCTAGCAAGTGGGGTCCATGGCTTGACATTGGAGCTTGTGATTAACCGATGCACTATTGAACTTTTCTTTTTGCTTTTGCTTTTACTGTATGATACCCGATGTATTGGTATGCTTCTTTCTACCCTGAGATCTCTTATATTGGCTCTTATACTTCAGTGTTCCATCTTCACTCTTTGAAAGCAGACTTATTATTCTGTAATTTACCATCAGAATTACATTTTACCCCTAGTTTCATTCTAAATTCATTTGTGCTATTATTCAAGAGACTCAATTCATTTACTAATTTTATTAATCCTTTGACTTACTAACCCTATTAGTTGCAATCTTATGCATTAAAGATGTATAGGAGTGGGTGAACTAACTGAAGTGAGTTCTTAATTTGCACTTTGAAGGACTCTTGAGCAGAATATAAGGCTTGATATTAATGCAATGATTGATGATAGTTACAAATTAAGAGTTGTAATGCAAGTTATTGAGCTACCTAAATTATTTATGTATAAAAGAACACTAGACTTACACATAAAATCATAAAAGGGTGGTAAAAAAAAGGAGAAAACATAACTAAGATGGTGATCTCATAGCTCTGATTTTATCTTTCATTATGTATTGTCTTTTTATTTAGATACTTATACAATATGATAGAGACGGATATGCAATATTTGAACAAAAATTTCAAATTCAATTTTATTCATTCATTAGGGTAAAAATGAGAACATTTATTATGTCACATGATATAACTTCTGTTATCAGCCAGTCCTAAATTTTCTTTTTCTCTCTAATTTTTACCTTACTATTCTTTTTCTTTTTCTCTCTCTTTATTTTTTCTTATTTTTTTTATCATTCTTTTTATTTTTTCCTTAAATTTCCTATCTTCAGAAGTTACATCATGTAATATATGAATGTTCTTTGAATTTGCATTTATGCCCATGCTGAATGAATCTAATTGAATTGAATTTATGTCAATCATGCAAATACTATCAATATCATAATGCACAGTACCATTAGGATGATAATATATAAGTAAGCATGATCAGAATTCATATCATCGATTACTAAAACAAAACAAGTTATAAAGAAACTAAAATTTTATTCAAAGAAGATAATAAGAAAATTTATTTCCTATTCTAGATGCTAGGGAAGCTGGGTCTCATAGAGGTTTTCCTTCAGGCGGCTAACATAACAACTATTCTTGCATCATCTTTCCAACTATCTCTATGAATTCATCTTTTTGTACCTCAAATGTGCATTTTTCTTTCTTGTCTAGCAACTTCTTATCATCAAACTCATCACCCCATCCTATAGGTACAATCGACTCGAAGGGTATGTCAAAAGAAGGTGGTTTAGTGTAAAACACCTTATAGTCAAACTTGCTTGAAGGTTGACCCAATAAGTCTTCTGCTCTTTCTACATCTTTAAGGGCATTAGGAGATTTCTCATTAGTTTTAAGGTTTAGGTCCTCAAAGGAGCTTAGAACTTCTTCCTCACTAACTTCTGAGTTGATTATTATGGTTATTGGGGTTAGTACATTTCGGTAGTTTGGGAAAGGATTATTTCTGGTGCTTGGGTTTTTGGGGTTTGTGATCTTTTCGGAGTCTATAAGGTTTTGGATTTCTTATTTGAGGTAGATGTAGTTATCCATAAGGTGTTGAAGGTTTTGATGGAATTTGTAGTGTGTGTTTGGGTTATAGCCTGAGGTGTTTGGGTTTGGTGGGTTTGGATTAGGTAGAGGTTGAAGTAAGCCCTTTTACATTAAGTGAGCCCTTTTACATTAAGTGAGCCCTTTTACATTAGGTCCTCTAGGACTTTTGACAAAGGTTGGTTAAAATTATATAATCTCCTTAGTTGTTGAACAACATGCACTTCCACAATCCAGCTAGTGCTTCTTTGCTGTGTGCCCCCAGTTGGGTAGTTTCTTACTTCAGTGCTTCTAGCAATCTTCTTTTTCTCACTTTTAATTTTCTCAGCTTGCAACCCATCATTATAAAGGCCTACAAATGTCTTAGGATTCATCATTTCCAACCTTTTAACTAAATTAGGTGAGACATTTCAAAGAATCATCCTAACCTAATCCTTTTCAGTTATCTTATTCTTTTGGCATTTGTGTAATGGCTTCCACTAATGGAATGTTGATATAAAATTTCTTGAATATCTTTAGAAATTTTGCAAATTATTGGTCATGCTCTTGCTTTTTTAGCCTATGTGGAAATAGTGCAAGTGGTTTATATGGTTTTACTTCCACTTTCTATTTTTGCTTTTCCTCTTCTGATGCTTTTTCTGGTTAAGCTTCAATTTTGTTTACTTCTACTTCTTTGCCTTTCACCTCTTCTAGTTGTGTGTTCACCTTTTGCTTTGGTGGTTGCAATTTAGTTTCACTTCTCAAAGTGATAGCTTTAACATGCTCCTTAGGATTCTTCTTTATATTGCTATGAAAAGTCCCTTGATTCCTTACTGATAATGAGTTTACCGGTTGCCCTACTTGAACTTCCAAAATATGAATGGAAGATGAATGATTTCTAAGCATAAGTTGAGTATATTGATGAAATTGTTCAAAATTTCCCTCAAGTCTTTTTGTAGCTTCATCTTGCTAATTCATTTTAGCAGTCACCAACTCCATAAATTTCTCCATTTTGCTTTCTAAAGAAGATATAAAAGTTGATGAACCTTTATCTTATTGATGTTGTTGGACATTTCTCCAACTTGGATTATACGTATTTCCAAACATGGAATTCTGTTGTAGCCCTTTATTGAAATTATTCACATTCTTCACAAATGAATTCTACATAAGTTGACATTCAATAGTAGGATGTCCCTTATGACACAATTCACATGCTGATGAAGAAATCATATTAAGTCTCATATTGTCCATGCACTTAATTAATGCATTTAACTTTGCATTCATTATTGTGAACCCATCTATCTCAATTGCTCCCCCTTTTCTAGGTATAGCTCTCTCATTAGCCCATAGACTCTGTGTATTTGCATCTCTTTGAATAACTCTAAAGCATCTTTAGGTATTTTAGACATAATTCTACTTGCATCAGCTTCATCTATATTGACTTTAACTGCAGGATTCACACTCTTATAGAAAGATTGATCCAAATCCTAAACAAGTATTAAATATTATGGACGATGCCTTTGCAAATCCTTAAATCTACCCCAACATTAATAAAAGCTTTCATCTTCCCTATAATATAAATAATTAATCTCATTCCTAGTCTTCAAAACTTTAGTAGGTGGAAAATATTTATTGAAGAATACGGTATATAATTCTTGCTAAGTATTTATAGAATTAGGAGGAAAACTTATAAACCATCTCTTTGCCCTATCCACGAGTGAAAAAGGATAGAGAATCAACCTTATTACTTCTGGTTACACTCCATTCATTTTAAATGTATAACTGTACTCCAAAAATCTAGTCATGTGCCTAATAGGATCTTCATATTATAACCCACTAAATTGTGAATTTTGGATCATCTAAATTATAGTTGGCTTGATTTCAAAATTATTAGTTGCCACAACAGGTCGGATAATAGGATTTTGATCTTCTTGTAAATATGGACTGACAAAGTCTCACATCGTTCTCTGCACATTTAGACTATCTTGATTTTCTAGTTAACGAGCTGGTGGATCATGCCCATTAACCCCTTCATCTTCAACTCTACCATTCTCTACTTCGTTCATCCTATTTCTTTATTCTTTACGTCTCCTGTGAAGCATTATTTCAATTTCTAAATCAACTGGAATTTGAATTTCACCCCTTTTTCTTGTACTTCTTAATGAGTGCATAAACTCATAAAAGTGACTGAAAATTAAACAAACAAAACAATAGAAAAATGCTTTCCAAAACTAAGAAAAAAATAAAAATAAAATGTCTGAATCAAACAATATTAATTTTTTCTCTATATCAACTAATATATACTTGGCAATGGCGCCAAAAAGTTGATGTTCAAAATTTGCAAGTGCACCAAATCATACAAGTAGTAATAAAAGAGATATTGCTCCCACAAGGATAGTGTTAATTATGGAGCTACTCCTAATATTTTGATTGTCTAAACTATCGATAATTTCAATGATAAAAACTAGTAAATTAAATCTAAAACAATATAAAATTTTTCCATGAAATCTATATGATTAAAGACGTTAGGGTTTAAATCCCTCGGCTCAATTTTTATTCAAAAGATAATAAAATCTTGATTATTATGAATAACATTTCATTTCTGAAGCATTTTACTATTGTGATGTCTCTCTTAAGTACTCTCACAATTAATCAATTATGAAAAGTAATTGATTATCTAGCTCGCACTAGCACAATTAACTAATCATAACCAATTTATTCTAGCAATCTTTTATGGAATATTAATATTGAAGTGTCTCTCAACTAAATTGATTTAAATTAATAGATTGTTATTATTTTTCTCGCTAGAATTAATCTCTCGATCTAATCCTAGTTTCTAATTTAGTTCAAAGGGTAACTAAGCCAATGAAAAGCACTAAGTCCAATAACTCTTATGAAATGTATACGCTTTTATTTAGAATTTATTTGATTATGTTCATGTTGAGCTAGGTTCATTAAAACCCTAACTAACCTACTTAGTTACTCATAGAAATTAGAGAAAAATAACAAGAGATGAAGAATAAGAACATATTAATAATTGAATAAATAAATAAATAGTAAGAGAATAGAGGAGGAAAAACTCTTTTTATTTAGCTTGCTTAATACTGTCTTAAATCATCAACTCTTGTTCTTTAATCCAATAGCTTGAGTTGAAAATTCCAATTAAAACTCAAATAAAAATAATACTTATGTAATAGAAATGAAAGAGTGATGTTCTATGAATTAGTAGCCCCTTGTAATTGTATATGTTTTAAGAAATAAAATTTCTCTATTTATAGAGTTCACCAAAAACCCTAAAGATAATTTTCCAAAATAAGCAGTCCAAACCGACACAGCTGTGTTGCACAAGTGACACGGTTGTGTCATGTGTTATTCTTTCATAATGTAGCTATTTGACACAACTGCGTCAGAACAGTCTTCAACATTCTGTTTGAATTAGACACGGCTGTGTCACTGATCATCTTACAAAATCTTCATTTTCATGCCCTCTTTTATGGCCAAATATGCTACTAGCTTTAAGCTCTCATTGCTTTCATCCCAAATTAGATTCCAAGTTGAAGGAACCTACAAAATTCAATACTAAAGCAATGTAAAATGTATAAAAAGTAACAAAAAATGCACAAAATGATCATTTCACTATCATTCTAACTCCTAATGCATTTTACAGCTAAAATATGCTTTTAAATAATAAAAACTTATAATTCTAATAAAGCCTAATTACTTAAAAAATCCTAAACTTTTCGAGCTTTAACAATTTTAGCATTTTTTTCAACTTTTATTTATAAAATCTTGAACTTTACGTATTTAACAATTGTAATACATTCTTTTAAAATTCATAAAAAAATCACAAACTTTACAACTTTTAACAATTTTGTTACATTCTTTTGAAATTTATCAAGAAAAAAAAATTATTTCAATATTAACTATATTTATTTAATCAATATTTTAGCGTATGATAAATGTTATGTTGATATAGTATCAAACTCCTTTTAATTTAAAAAGAAAGAGAATTTAATGAGTTAGTAAAAATTTTCCCCTTAAAATATATTATTTTAAAAATAAAAAATATAATATTTTAATTTGTCATAAGTTTGCTCTTGTTTATATGATACTGAAATATCTTTTTCACTTTAAAATTGTAAACTTTACATCTTTTAATAATTTTAACATATTTTTAATTAAAAAAATTCATTTCAGTGTCGTATAATTAATTCCAAATTTATAACAAATTGAAATACTTTTTTTTAGATTGTATATTTTAAGAGGAAAATTTTTATTAACTCAATAATTTTTTTAATTAAAAGAAACTTGGTGCAATATGAACATTAAATACTACAACATTTATAAGATGTTGAAAAATTGATTGAACAAATATAGTTTAATATTAGCCTAATTATCTAAAAATTCTTGAACTTTATGACTTTTAACAAATTTTTGATAAAAGTTTTTAAAATAATATGTTAAAATTGTTAAAAATTGTAAAGTTTATGTTTTTTTTATAAATGTTAAAAAAAATATTAAAATTATAAAAAAAATATAAAATTCAGAACTTTATAAATAAAAGTTAAAAAAAATATATGCTAAAATTGTTTAAACTTGTAAAGTTAATAATTGTTCAAGTAATTAGGCCTTCTAACAATAAAATGTAATTATTTAGTGATTAAAATATATCATTTTTAGGACTTTTAATAATAAAATGTAATTATTTAATGTTTAAAATATATCATTTTTAGGATTTATCAACTCCCTCCCCCCTTCAGTTTTTGCTTGTCACCGAGCAAGCCCCGTTCATATATCGAATAAAACTCATTTGTTAGCTTCACTTGAACAACCACTTTTTCTTCCTCTGTCGCCTCCCAACTTCACTTCATCTATTGCCGCCCAACCATTCTCCTCTGTCACTGCCGTCATCAGCATCTTGCACTATTCCTTAGTTGGCCAAGAAACTCCATCCTGATACAAACAAAGATGATCCTGAAGCTGAAAAGAAGTTTCAAAGGCTTATGAGGTAGGTTTTACAAAATGAAAATGTGTTATATTTATTTAACCATCATACATATCACAATGAATGTGACATCTTTATTGTTTTGTTCTCGTAGGTTTTGAAAGATGAAGAGAAATGTGCACAATATGATGAGGTTTGACATTTATTTTATTTCTTTTGCACTATTTAGTATTATACTAAGGTCATTCTTCTGCTCTTGCTTTTGCCATAAGTTGCTGTTTGGGAAAGAGATCTCCTCAGGTGTTTGTTTTTCTCCAAGGGAAGAGCTTTGTGTTTTAGATTGAGCATTTATATATCAGCTCATCCTGGCCAGCCCCATGCTAGTAGTATAGGGTCAACAATGAAATATTTTGTGTGCATGTAGGAGAATTTGGAGTTCATCGTGATGTTTCTTTCTATTGATATTCATCAGTTACACTGACAAAGTATCTCACTTTCAAAAACAGTAGTTAAACTACAGGAAATAACAGATGATAGGAGAAGTTATATCATATATGTTGCAAGTGAATTGCTCACTTGGTCAAAAGGCTGGTACCCTTTTCTGTTTCTTGTGGGTTAGGAAAGTTAGCAACCTATCATATTTCTCTAACTATTCCAGCCCATTTTCTTTGATCTTCTAGTAATTTTAATATTCAAATTATTGAATTAATTGTGCAATATATTATTTGATAAATCTGGGGTTTAACAATTTTGTGAGGTACAAGGTCTACGACCCAAGCATGTAATATTTCACTCCTGGGAAATTAGAAATTGCAAGTAATTTTGAGAGCTCAGAAAACATTAAACATACAATGGTATCATATTATCATATTCTAGGCATTTCACAAAAGCATGGGCTATATTATCATTTCATGGTACAGTTGTATGTATCATGAGGCCAAGCTCCAGAACATGCATACTTAAATATGCATCTTTTATGTTTTATAGGCTATTTATTCTATGTCTCTTTATCATTTGCAATGATGTCACCTTTTGCATATTCTTTTGCTTTCTAGCATTTTGTTGTTGATTCATGAATCTCTTTAGCCAGCATTTTTACTGATTTTTCCTGTGTGCTTTGTCATATAGGTTGGCCATGATGCATTTGAACAAAATCTTAATGGAGATTTTAATGGTGGACCAGGATTCAATCCGTTCGACAGTTCCTTCCGAATGGATGATTTTAATGTAACAACTTATCTACTGAATTTTTCTCTTGGTTTTGATCCTTTTAACTCGTAATTTCTCTTTAATAATTAGTTATAGTTTCATTCATCTTGCATTTGAAGCTTATAAAGTAAGTTTCTTATTCTTTTATTTATTTTTTTATCATAGTTTATATTTTCCTTTCTGCCCCTCTGTTATATGGGGGTTTGGAGGATATGAAAGATTACATTCTTTGAAGGTGTTAGTGATTGACGTTTGTGTTATCAATCTTAGAGCAGGGCACCTCTGACCAACAAAGTAATTTTTAAAGAATTTTAAGTTTAATTTTACCATTTATGAAATAAATTTTAAAATTAACTTTCATATAAATATTTAAATTATATGAAAAAATTATTTCTCTCCACGTTCTGTACTTTAAATGAAAAGTCAAAAAAACAAAAAAAGACGTAATATTGAAAATTATTACACCATCAGAGTGTGTATACTTTGGTTATGACCAAAAAAGATCAGTGAGCATTGTGTTTAATGGAATGACAAAATTAATTCTTTTTAGAGTATTATTACTTCAAAAGGTAAATAAATTAACCAAAATGCACCAACATAAAATTAAAACTGTTCAGAATCATGTGGAACTAACCCTAACTATTGAAAATATATATTAAAAAAACTAGGCAAAAGAGAATTAAAGAATTTTCAGCTCTCAAACTTTATTTCATTTTCTTTCCGTAAAAACCAGAGGTTCATATTACCTGTACATTAATACAAGTTTTGGTGGACCATAGAGTAACACCATTCATGTATGGGCAAGACAGAATTAAAAGAATTGTTTTTTACACGCAAATTAATAGTTATTTTGTAATATATTCTTTAATTTTCTTTCTTTTTCTTTTCCTCAATTGATCTCATCATTGTACACATGCATGCATGAATATTTTCCATTGACGAATGCCCTCTAGATCAGTGCTTCTTAGCTTCTTTTTCGGCCTGAAAAATCAATCAAAACATAAAACCACATCAAATTTCTTACCTACATTCCTAATCTGCTTAATATATTCTTCGATAATTTTAAATTTAACCAATTAAAAATATTAACACACACAGTATATTTTATAAATTCAACTATTTCGTGCAATATGGTTGGAGGATGTAAAGACTTTTCGTATATAAATGTAATATATATTTTGGTATCCGAAGTAATATATAGTAATAGGTTGTTTTCTTACAGCTCTGATAGCTCTATCAAAAGCATCCCATCCATATTTGTCAACATATTGCACAACAGATTTCCTAGCGTCAAGGCTCATCATCTGCAAGACCTTCCTTTGATCATCTGTATAGCTACCATTCACTCTTCCACCAATCGTCACGTACTTCCTGATCAAGTTCTCATAGATATATGCAGCTCCATTGAAAATAGGCAGCACCAACCACAAGCAAAACAACATCTTTATATATGGCCAAAATGGTAGCCTGAAGAGGAACCAAAACATCTGAACTAATTTTTCTATCAACAACCAATTAGTAAAAAAAAAGTAGCTGAGAACTCACCAAATTAGAATTTTATAGCAGGAAAGCTCAAATAGAGTTATGAATGAATATATTATCCAGTATGTTAGCCACTGTTGATCATCGAGTGTTGAAGGGCTTTCGATAGCTTGCAATGATGCATATCTGTTCATTCATATGAAACACATAATCGGAGCAGTCAGTAATAGCCTTAATGGCTGAAGGCTGAGTAACCAAATGGCTTGAAATAGGGTACAAAAAGGATCCTGTGTTCAATCCTGGCACCATATGGTGGATTTTTTCTTTTTTTTCTTTGTACAAAAAAACCTGGATTTTTTTTTTTAAAAAAAAAAAAGAAACCTGCATTTTATCATATATTATTCTGATTCAGCATTCAACCAGCAATCTGATTCCCATAAATATATACCCATGATTCTTGTTACTTTCTTAACTTAGTCAACGAAATTTATGCATACATAATGTAAATCTTGCACTTACAGTGGGAAAAGAAGCATGATGCCAGGTCTGCAACACAAAAATCAATCTAATATCAACTTTGAGACACATCAAACGTGACATTTAAAAAAGAAATATACTGCATGAATTTATTAAGAATAGATTGAGACATGAAAGTTATGAATTAAGTTGAGCAAATACCCAACAAGGGCATCCAAACGCTTTGCGACAACTCCAAGAACACCCATGTTCTGAAAATGCTCTCCTCTTCTCTTCTCTTTTAGTGCACTCTCTATCAATGGAAAAGATTATCAGTCTAGATAGAGACAACACATGTGAAGGAGAATTATGTGAAATCCAAGAAAGTATTTAATGGGTATCTGATGCTATTGAAACTAAGCAAAGAATTTCTTAGCTTAATCCTAAAGTTTTCTTTTTCCCTCCAAGAGAAGAAAAGTATTGACACAAAAAAAGATAAAAGAAAGGACAAAGTTGGAGCTGCCTGCTGCTGCCTTCAGCAACCATTACTTGTGATAACATGTTTGGTATATATACTTTACTTTTCTTTCTCCTGCAACTATGTTTTCAGTTATTATTATTATTTTCAAACATACAATTATATAAATTATGTGGATTAAGGAGTTATTCAGTGAAATCAGCTTTAAATGAACTGGAGGATAACACATCAGTAAAGAGTTTGGAAAGCTAAGTCAACTCAGAGATGTGACAGGACAGAACATTAACATAAAAATTCCAAAATGTATTTAGACAATGATGACACAAATTTCATTCCATTTAATCCCAACGTATTTATGACCACTGAAAACTCCATATAGTTTCAATCAACAGGTATTCTTCCTTTAACAGAAGAAAAAACATGGTTGCAATATTGTCGAAGTAAAGACTAAAATATGTTTTCAATAACATCAGCAAAAATATGTCCCATTTAGCAAATAAATGTACACAGAATTGCAGACGTAACATGATTACCTGACCATGTACATCACCACAAACAGTGAAATGCTTCCCTTCAGGAACATTTATATCAACCAAAGAAGGCAGATTTCATAACATATCCCTTGTTTGTAAGACAATCTGAAACGCATGTCTAAAATAAATGCAGAAGGGTTGCCAGCAGCATTAGATAAGCCATGTTTCATAAATAAAATTCATAGCTGTTTTCGCCAATCATACCGTTTATGTAAGCACTTTTGATTCTTGAAATCATCCATCATTTTCTTGACAAAATCCAAAGTAACAACGTCTGCCTCTATCCTTGCACCCAAGTATTGTGGCTCCACATCTGGCATCGACATAGAAAAGCATTTTCACTAATGCTTAGGAATAAGTTTCTTCCACTAACCACAAAAATAGAACAACAAATAAAAAGAATAACAGGAAATATGAGCTGGCAAAGAGATGCAAGCAGCAATGTGGCTGTCCTTTAATAAATAATGATGACTTGTGAGTATGGGACTACAAGTATTGTAATTAAGAAAAAAAAAAATCTCTTCCAGAGTTCTTAACCAAACACTTGTCAATATCTCAGATGAATTGGATATCAGAAATTTTCAAGAACAGCAAATCCACATTGACTCTTTCTATATATATTAAACTCTCAAGCATAATAAATCTATATTCACATGGTGTATGCTCAAGCTTCAGGGAAATGCCAAATAAAAGCAAATGTTTTTCTTGTTTTCCTTTAATGTTTTAGACAACATATGAACATTAAGAGCAAAAGCGATATCACAGAACAGTATCATGGAATCGGTTGTGACTGTAGCACTTTATTAACCCTGAGTTCAAACCTAGGTTAAATATTTTTCTCTTGGGAAAGACACCACTAACCCTCTAGCCACCCCAACAACATGCCCCTAAGGCCACCAATGTCACCACCAGTACTGCCACCAACATTGCGGCTGTTTCCCTTCCTACCAAATTCACGGCTGAGACCACAACTGCTACTGCCACTGGTACTATGGCCACTTGGGTGGGCACGGATGATGAACTGGGGCCAGTCCCTATTAGGATAATGTAGAACATAAATAATTAATACTTACAATGACTAATCTTATCAAGAGAAACAAACACACTAAAAATTATAATCAGTCTTAATGCCAGATCAAGCCTAGTGATAAATTAGACAGATACATAGGACCTGCTGCCAAATTCAAATCCAACAAATTTAATTTATCCTCAACTTAGAAAACAGTCATAAATAGTACAAACCTTTTTAAGTAAATGAAGCATCAAAATTGCATACAATGCATCCAAAAAGACAGCTTCAGAACAATCACTCTCCAAGCAACCAAACTCGGAAGATTAAAAATTTTCAGCTGTGACCTTCCAAGAGAGTGAAGCCCAAGACAATGTTATTTGACCAGAATCAGAATGCAATATCAACCCAGAGTTCAAAACAAGAAAAAGGCAAAGCGGACACCGGAAACTGAGAGCAGCCCCAAGCACTGATAGTATAGACCATACTAAGACACAAAGGGATGCCATGAAGGAAGATGCTTAAGCATTATTCAGATAACTTTTCAGAAATGAATAATTTGTTTCTAGTTTAAATGCTGCAATAACTACAGGCAAGTATAAAAATACAAGAACATTACCCTTGTAGTTAGTGTTCATTGATAGTTGGCCCAAGCCCAAGCCCTTATAGTGTCATTTTAGTTGGATAATATGTACTTGACGGAGGCAAGTCAGCAAGCTTGTAAAAGGAAAACAAATTCTCAATGTTTTTCTCATCGCAAAAAGGGAAATCCAAATGTTAATTGTACAGCAGACATCAAGACCACTTATAAAGTACACATTTGAAAGAGACAGATTTTGGAGTTAAATGGACAACTGGACCAGGATGGATACAACTTCAACCAGGTAAAGTGCCTTAAGTAGATTTCTTCTCTTACAGTCAGTGCTATTATCAACATAAGTGAAGATATGGGCACCCAGGCCCTTGTGATACACAAGGGTGCCGGGTACATCACTTCCGACTTGTGCCTTTTATCAAGAGAAATAACTTCCAACTTGTGGCTTTTATTAAGAGTAACATATAAGAGCATAAGCATTCTTCCTATTTTTTTAACTTTCCAATAAAAAATGTATTTCCTTCTATTCTCTTTTTCTCCACACCTGTGATATTTTCTTCACCTCTTATAAGATTTTTTTCACTATTTTCAATTTTCAAATATTAATTGTACATTAGACATCAAGACCACTTATATAGTACAAATTTGAAGGGGACAGATTTTGGAGTTAAATGGACAAATAGATCAGGTGGATACAACTTCAGCCTGAAACAGTGCCTTGCGTAGATTTTCTACTCCAACAATCAGAGCAATTATCAAAATAAGAGAAGATATGTGCACCCAGGCTGTTGTGATACACAAAAGGGATGGGTATATCACTTCCAACTAGTGGCTTTTATCAAGAGTAATTACTTCCAACTTGTGGCTTATATTAAGAGTAAGAAGCCTTCATTCTATCTTTTAACTTTCCAATCAAAAGCTGAAATGTATTTCCTACTGTTCTTTTTTTCTACACATGAGTGATGTCTTATCCCATCTTATAAGATTTTTTCACCATTTTCAAACTTCAAATGTTGTAAAATTGATCACGATCAAAAAGAAGAAAAACCAAAGAAGGTTGTGTGCTGCTTGAACCAATTACCCAACTCTATCCACCTTTGGTAATTTTGGGTTCAGGCTTTTGGGAACTGAATAAGATAACTTTGGCTTCATGAGTTCCCCAAGCTTTGTAACTATCACTCAAAATATAAGCTCATGATAATCTACCACCCAACTTATTAGCTCATGATAATCTACCAATCACTTCATCAAATTAAACCAATTCAACAAAACAGAAAATGCCCATAACAATGTAATGCAGAACCAAAAGTAAAGAGAAGAAATAGAAACCAAATACATAAAATTGAGCGATGAACATATGAAACTAACACAATAAACTACCTTGCAAAAAAAAAAAGAGAAAATCTCTTCACAAATAAACTCCTGAAAGCACCATAACAATGCTATTGATGGAACTAAAGATAACATTAATGAAAATTTTATGCTTCTAGGAATAGCTTAGTGATTATGAAAGCAGAACAAATCAATATGAAACATACACTTAGATCTTAAAACCTCCAATCACAAAACTTTAGAAGAATTGAGATTCTTCTTTAAAAAGAAATTTAAAGTAAATGTACACCAGGTTATGGTCCATCTCTCCATCCCTCAACAAAAAAAAAGCCATCCAATAGTAAGTCAACAAATAACAATGTAAGACATCAACGTAAAATTTCAAAGCAGTGAAACTACATTTTATACTATCACTTCCTCACTTCCACTGTTCTTAATTTCACGTTGCCGTAAACTTATTGCATTTAGGTATCAGATAAAAAGAACATACAGTTCCAGTTCTGATAATAATAATAATAATAAAAAGAACTCTTCAATACACCAACTACATTTCTCAAACAGTCACCAAGGCATGTCACACCCCTAACAGACACTAGAACAGTTAAAACAGTTAAATAGATGTTGTTCTTTTCAACATTCCATTTGTTAGCTTTGCTGGATTCCCTTGAATAGACCCTCAAAAATTATTGGATATAACCATTCATAATGTCTCTAACTTTCCAGTTGTCAGCTTCGCAAAATATCATCTAGCTTTTTTCCAAATGGCCCTTTTGTAGCAGGTTTGGTATTTCTGTACAAGTTCATTATTTACTTAAACCAAGAAGCTGAACCTGCCACATTCAGCATTATATTCCCCACAGCAGTGATTTAGTCCCACCAATGAATTCCAAAAAGAACCACCATTTTATCAGGTTTGTTTTTTTGTGAGCACATTCATTATTTACCCCTATGAGATTGCTAAACCTACCATGTTTAGCATTGCAATCCAATAGTGATGTTTTAAACAAACCTCAGACCAATCAATTCCAATAAAGACCCCTCACTAACAAGGTTTGGGTTATGAAGGTGGCCCATCTCAGACCAACAAGCCAATTCTTCTCAAAGTTATATAAAACAATTCTTAAGAAATGGCCCAGCCCATTACTGAGAGAAAAGAATAAAATATGTAACTTAAGGCAATCAAGTATGAGTAACGGTACACATAGTAGTAGGTATGTTAACCATATGGTTAGAAAGCTTTTCAACCAAGAAGAGCACAGTAGTAAGAAAAAAAAATATTATAAAAGGCTTCATGTAGCATCCTTTATGGGTTATGTACATAGCCCACAAAGGATGCTACATGAAACCTTTTATGATTTTTGTTACCACTGTGCTTTTTTTGGCTGAAAAGCTAAACATACACCCAGTTAGGTGTAAATGTCTTGCTATCACCAAATGACCACTACAAAGATTATATAATTGTTGGGGGAAAGTAAAGAAAATACCAAAACACAAACACAAACACAAACCAGCATGGAGAAACAAGTACCTATGGAACGAAAATCAATAGAATCAGCTACAGAGCATCTTTCAGACTCTGGCATACAATTGCTTCCTCAAACTTAAGCTTCATTACTTACTGCCTTCTCACATTCCCTTAATTTCTTGGTGGCATCTGGATCATTTGGACAGATTTTTTTGACCTAAATTACAAATAAGAACATTTATTATCATATCACAATATATTTTTCGACTAAAATATGCCAAAACCCTTCACATCTTCCCAGCAAAACAAAATGTTGCCTAAATAATGAGCACATTAAATGAAAGAAAATTCAACAAAGTGGATTAACAGTTATCAACAAATATCAATTAGAATAAATATTCTAAATCCTCGTAAAAGGGCATTTCAACTTTATTTACCTCTATGATGACATGGTAATATAAGAACTAGGCTTGTTTCCATGTCAGAATCACACTTGCTCTCTCTATTATGTGCCATCATTTGTCAATTCAAATTTACTTAAATGATGTAAGATATTTAATCTCTACTTGAGGCCACACAAAGATGCAAAGTATTTTGGCCAACAACCATCGAGTAGCAGAAACAAGAAACCTATTCCGACCATGCATTTACATGACTATAATAGATATGTTGGACAATTATGACCATGTAAGGTAGCCCTAGGAGAAAAACCCCAGCTTTTGATATTGCTTTTATTAACATAAATTTTCCAAGAAAAAACTCTGCAGCCTGCAGCAAACAGAAATACTCAGGCCTGACATCTTTATGCCAAATTATAAAAACTTCATTCAAACTAGAATACTGATGCATTGAAAGTAGAAGGCCATATAAAGAAGCTTGCCAAATGTAAAAATGCAATTAGAATTTCCAAATAAGAATAACAAAGAAAACAATCCCTATGCATCTACAAGACCTAACGGGAGCACAGAAGAAGCCTATAGCTGGTTTGAAGAAGAGAAAGACAGCAGCAGTGAGAAAGGCAAGAAAAAATGGATAAATGAATATACTACATCAGTCATTCATCATACCCTCTGTTGCTACACTCTATCAGCAATAATCATTTTCCTCTCAACTCTTCATAGCATTAAATGGCAGTTCCAATATTTAATTAATAAGAGACTAAAAGTTTATTTTCTTACAGTTTTCTTTTCTTGAGTGATTTTCAGGGATCAATTATGTCACCTCAAATGTCAAAATCTTCCCTCTGAAATTAATTTTTTGCTGAACCTACCTCAGAAAGTTAAGATCATAAAGGTTTGGTTTAAACAGATGCTAGTGCATATCCAAGAGAACGCTATAAACAAAATATTTTCATTTTAGAACCCCCCACGTTAGATTTTATTGTTTAGGAGGAATTACACTCCCTTATTTTTTAGCACAAGTAGCTATGGGTTTTACTGTAACTTTTTACTGAATAGAAGCACAACTCATACCTATGATAGATTGAAAGGCAACTTTCATAAAAGAGCCTTATGCTAGCTTTGAAAATATAAGGCAACAGTAGCTCAATCAAATCCACTAAAATGCATCACATCAAGCATGTAATAACTTAGCTCTAAAAGCTCATAAGAGAATGAACACAAAATAATAAACCAAAAGATTCAAGCAATAAGTATCCACAATTGACTCATCAAAACATAAATAAATATACAAGAATTGGAGATGACGAAAAAGTCAAGAAAATGAAACAAATAACATCTCTCTTGTAAACCAACAGTAAAAGGAAACTCATAAAAAATAATACAAGAGAACCATATAAAACACCTGTTGGAAGTCCTTCAGTGCATCTTTGAATTTCCCCATAGCAAGATAAGCAGCGCCTCACCTGTAATAACCATGCGATTATTGAGAGAACTATGAAGACAAAAGCAAAGAGATGCACAAGCCACAGGTGTAGGCAAACACAGAGAAAAGCAAAAATCTAGGCAGCAAAGAAACCCATTCATGCCTTCGAATATTTAGGATCAATCTCAATAGCCTTTGAAGCATCTTGTATTGCACTGCCATATTCCTCCAATTTAGTATGGGCAAATGCACGATTCATCCAGTAAACAGCACTCTGACCATTTAATTCAACTGCTTGCGTATATAAATCTATAGCCTGACCAAATTTAACATATAATAATAGATATACTTCAAATTAGATAATTTCCAATCCTGAGACCTATATAGATAGCAACAAGAGAGAGAACAGAACTCTAATTGCTATATAATCCCAAAAAAACCACACTTTAACATGTTATTTTACTTCTAAATACGAAATCTTTTGTATGCAACTAGAAAGACTTCAATCATTCAGAAAAGTAATTCAAAAATCAAAACGTCGGTAACCAAAAAGAGCTGCGGCAAACTCAAAATACCTAATTGCATAGCTCAGTTCAATGCACTAAAGTCAATGAAAAGCTCAGTTGAAGACTGAAAGAAGATTATGATGGCCCTGATTGCCGCAGCTGAGCCTGGCGGCGAGTTGGAGTCAAACAAACTCACTCGGAATTGCAATGCGGGCTGTTGTTGGCTTCCAATATTCAATTGTGTACCAAACTAAACGGTAAGTTGCAATATCTAGGGTTTGGGCTGGGCTAAGATATTGACTCGCACAACTGGGTCACTGCTAGTCGGCGAAATCTGGATAATTAAAGTCTCCACAACAATATCAAATTTTAAAAATACAGAAATTTTAGAATTTGTATTATAAAACATAGGCCTATTTAAGGCATTTTGCAATTTTATTCCAATTTTTTTAATTTTGGTAAAAATGTTTCAATTTTGCCAATTATTGGCAATTGTAGCACAATTACATATTTAGTCAAAATTAAATAAAATATGTTGACTTGGCAACTATAAAACGTCAAATTTACCCCTTGCATTATAAAATATATACAAATCTATTGGCATAAAAAAATTTAAACGTTTATAATTTTGACAATTTTATCCCACTTTTAAATTTTAAAATTATTTCATTAAAATTTAATAAAAAGTATTAAGAGAAAAACTAAAATCACATGTAATAAAATTTTAAATTTTTTAATGACTATTATTTTCAAAAACTATAATATATATGTTTGTCTATATATATATATATATACTAAAGTTAGATATTTTTAACTACTTTCAAATAATAAATTATTATTAAATGCTTAAAAAATTTAAATTATTATGAGTAATAATTTTTATATTTAAAATATCTTTAATTTTTAGAATTATTATAATGATAATCATTTATAAATGTAACAATTAAATAGTAATTTTTTGTCTATGTTTTTATTTAATTTTAAAAAAATAATTATTTGTATGAAAAATAAATAAATTGATGAAATTAAAATATTTTATTAAAATTTAAAGTTAGGATAAAATTGCCAAAAATTTCAAACATTTGGATTTTTTATACTAATAGACTATCATGAATTTAGCAAAATAAGAAGGGTAAATTTGACATTTTACATGATACTACGTCAATGCTTTCATTTAATTTTGACCAGATAATAATTTGTGTTAAAATTGTCAAAGATTTGATAAATTAGGACATTTTTGCCAAAATTAACGCCTAAAAAATAATATCTGCTAATATTATTTTTTTAGATTGATGGAGAGATTTTGTTAGCAGCTACTTTAAAAAAGGGAAATTGAAGCCCACAAAATGGATTCAATAATTCAAAATTCAGATAAAAGGATATCTAGAAAATAAAACCACCAAGAATGAATCAAAAATTTATATAAGCTAACATTTTTTTTAGATTGATGTAAAGATTTTGGCAACAGAAATAATATTTCTAGGTAGTCACTAATGTTGTGAAGTGGTTTATGAAATTCAATGCGTTTAAATGTTGATTTGATGGTAAACAAAAAAAAAAGGTCTTGAAAATGTTACTTTATTACTAAACAATTATATTGTAATTCAATAGCAAAGAGTGGCAGATGCTCAACCAAGACTAGAAACATTATTTAATATAGTTGTGCAATCAAATTTTTATATGCTACCTTATGAAATATAGTCCACAATCAACAGTTAGTGCTTTAATAATTCTCAAATAGACTTTAAACAATTAGTTTTCAATTACCATAATTTGAAAGTCATACAGATCAATTAGTTGATTAGGTTCATATTATCTTTATGAGAACCTGAGCTCCAAATAAGAAAGTGACATCACAAAAAAAGTTGTGCTTTTATCTTTTATCAGCTCTTGGCTCGCTATGATGCCTACAGTATTTGCCTTAACTAATTATCATTATCAAAGCATGATGTAGCAATCCTTATTATTTTGACTTTAGATTTTTTTTCATTAACTAAAAGTTGAATCTAGGTAAGGTCGCATGTATTAGAGTAGTTAAACCAGTAAATTTTTCAAAGAGAAATGAAGAAAATACTAGTTAATAAAGTATTTATCCATATATATAAGCAAGTATGACAAGCCTAATTAAGTTATGCAACATAAACAATGACAAGCTTAATTGAGTTATGCAGCATAAACATCCAAAACAAAATAATATCTTGTAATACCCTATATTTTATTTTAATAAAAGTAATTTCCAAATTTGTATTATTTTATTATTTAAATGACATTGTTTATTATTAATATTATTATTATTAAACTACACTATTTGCATGGATATTTTATGTGATATATATATATATACACTCATATATAATTAGAGTTTAATTATTTTTATGTGTGTGTATTAATTTATTTTTGTGTATATACATGTATCTATGTATGTAGTATGTGTGTGTGTGTGTGTATATATATATATATGTATATTTACTATGTGCATGTGTGTGTGGTGGAGAATCAATGTATAATATTATAATATAATTTTTTAATATAAAGTAATTATTATTATTATTATTTTTATTTTATATATATATATATATATATATATATATATATATATATATATATATATATATATATATATATATATATATATTTTATGTATGTATGCATATATATATATATATTTATGTATGTATGCATGTAAGAAAAGCAACTTACCTCCCAAAAGAAAAGAAAAACCCGACCACCCACTAAAAGAAACACACCAAACTGCTGCCTTCCCCGTCCACCATCACCATCACCATCACTATCATCCTTCTCCTCTGGCCTGTCTCAGCCCTTCCCGGAGCAATCAGCACCACCAGTAACCTCTCCCTTCTCTTTTCTTCCTCTGATTTCTCCTTCTTCCTCATATTTTGAAGCCTCCTCGCCTTTACTGGAGCTAGATCGATGCTGCCATTGCTCCCTCAACCTTCCTCACCTCCTCAGGCGTCGATCGACGTCAAGCCTTGCCTCTGCCACCCATTTCCAGCACTGGAAAGTGAGGTTGAAGGTGATTTACGCATAGTTATTTTCTGGTTGTCTGAGCTAGTTTATGTGTTAATCTTTAATTCTTCTAAGTTAGATGATGAATTCTGCAAAGTTAGAGGCTTAAATCTAATTTTGTATATTATTTTGATTTTTCCCAATTTTTGCAAAATTTTATTTGATTTTGTTTGAATTTATTTGATATTAATTTGGGTTTAATTAGTAATTAGAGTAGTTATTGTTAATTATTTTGGGTATATTAATTTTATTTGAGATTATAGAAATTTTTGTATATTTATTTAGGTATTTTAAGTTTTATGTATATTCTGTTAATGTGGTTAATTAATTATTTTTGGTTGAATATTTGAGTTAATTAGTGTTAGTATATTATGTTAGTAATTTTAGTAGTGATAAAATAATTTTTGATAATTTTTTTAATTTTTTTTTTGAAATTATTATTATTATGTAAATTTTGAAATAGTAGGTAAATGATGTGTTTTTGTTGATATTATAATTAAATACTATGTTTTAGTTAATTTTGAGATAAAATGTGTTATTAAAATAATTTTTATAAATTATTTATTATTTTTAGTTAATTAATACTAACTATTTTTGAAAATTTATTCAAAACTAAATTATTTATTGTTTTGTGGTTTGAATGAGTTTTTAATTAATATTATAATATATTTAAACTAGTTGGGCAATTATAGTTTGAATTTGACTATTTTATGTTGAATATTTGGAAAGTTGGATTGTTATTAATATTAAATTATTATTTGAAATTTTATTAAATTATGGTGCAAAATAATTTTAGTTAGTGTTTCAAAAATTAAATAAATTATATTATGATTTATTATTAATTTTTTAATTATTTTTGGTGATTTACTAAATTAATATTTAGTATTTGCTTATTTGTATTTTTGATGAACCTCGATTGGGAATTGTGTAGTTTGGGATCTCAACCTGAGGTGTTGTGCCACTGTGTAATTTTGAAGTGTATTTATTTGTAAGATTGATTCTACTTCAGTAGAGGAATATCCGTTTTACAAAGAAAACTCTGCCGAATTTTCGGTAGATTTCTCATAAAACGTGACACCGGGTCAATCCTAAAATTTTTATTATGAGTTCGAATCGAGTCTTCCTTAGAAACTCTAGAAGTTAGGTTTCTATTTTCTGATTGTCATTTCCTTTTCTGTTTTTTAGCTACCCCTCCAGTCGTATTTACCAATCGAGGTCGGACACGACGTGCTAGAGGAGCACCTTTATCCTGTAAGTTAATATTTGATTTGAGTATCGAATTTTTAATTTAAATCATATTCAATTCTTATGAATTTAATTTTATGAGATTCTAGTCAGCATTATTCATAGAATTTTGCATGATTTAATTTATAGTTGATTTATTTTTATTTATTGCAATTTTCATTATTTTATTTATTTTCTTTTATTTTTAAATAAACCATGGTAGAACGGACTACCGGATGGGTTTTATCAAGACTGTGTGCGCATCAGTAAAATATGTGATTATTTAATTATATTACTGGGGCCAAAGGTCTAGTGATGCTTTGCTCTCAGACACCGCCAGTATAATTTTAATTTATATTTATTAAATCACTGGGGGCGATGGTCTGGTGATACTTTGCACTCGAACATCGCCAGTGATATTGAATTAAGAGATGTGACTGCAATTGTGTATCCTGGTGATGCCTCGCTCTCAGGATCCAGTAGTTTTGGATATAAGTGAGTTATATGGCTGTTAAAAATTTATAAATTGGGTTCTACTAAATTTTTATACTGAGACGATTTAAAAAGACATTTAAATATTTATTTCTTCTCTTTTAAAAATAGATTTATTATATGTATACCAAATGGTTGGAATAAAATTATATTATATTATATTATATTATATTTCCATAAAATTTATTTAATGAGGTTTTCAAACCACATTCATTTCTTTATTAACTTACTCAGTGAGGTCTGACTCCCCTCAACTTATTTTTTTTTCAGGAGTTTAGGAGTTTTCTGTTAGGCTTACTTCTTTTCGCCATGTAGCTTCGTCACCGGCTATTCCACGTAGGTCTATTTAGTTGTGTTGTATTTACTTTCACATACCATAGTAGAGAAAATTGTATAACTGCATACTTTATTTGAAATTTTATGTATTTATAATTTATGTACTGAGATACTATTTGTATAACTGATATTTATTTATTTTATGAACTGACATTATAGTTTAAATTATATTGAGAAAAATCAGTTTGATAATGTGCACTGTGATTTTATTATTTATTATAAGGTTTCAAGTCTAAATATTTTCGTCTTTTTCTTTTAAGGCTTATTATGAGTTTTGGTAACTTTATGCTTTCTTATTTTCTAGTGACGGTCACGTGTCCCTAGGTTCGGGTCGTGACATATATGTTGTTATTATTTTTTTTAGATTGATTTAGGGATTTTGGCAGCAGTTGCTTTAAAAAAAATGAAATTGAAGCCCATAAAATGAACTCAATAATTCAAAGTTCAGATAAAAAATACCTAGAAAATTAAACCACAAAGAGTGAATTAACAAACAATATCTGCTAATATTTTTTTTCTAGATTGATGTAGGGATTTTGGCAACTGATATAATATTGCTAGGTAGCCACTAATGTTGTGAGGTGGTTTATGAAATTCAATGTGTTCAAATGTTGATATGATGGTAAAAAAAAAAAAGCATGATTCAACAATATTTTTTATTATTATTTTAAATAGTAATAATAATAATAATAATATATTATTATTATTATTATTGTTGGGGGTCATGATTTTGACTTTAGATTTTTTTTTCGTTACCTTAAAGTTGAATTTGGGTAAGGTCGCAGGTGTTGGAGTTGTTAAACCTGTGAATTTTACAAAAATAACTAAAGAAAATGTTAGTTAATAGAGTATTTATCCATATATAACCTTGAACAAATATAACAAGTTAAATTGAGTTATTCAGCATAAACATCCAAAATAAAATAATATTTGTTGATATTTTTTTTTTAGATTGATGTAGGGATTTCGTTAGTAGCTGCTTTAGAAAAAAGAAATTGAAGCCCATAAAACGAACTCAATAATTCAAAGTTAAAAAAAAAGGATACCTGGAAAATTAAATCACTAAGAATGAATTAATAAATAATATATGCTAATATTATTTTTTTTAGATTAATGTAGGAATTTTGGTAACAAAAATAATATACTTAGGTTGCCACTAATGCTATGAGGTGGTTTATGAAAATCAATGTGTTCAAATATTGATTTGATGGTAAACAGAAAACAAAAGTCTTAGAATTGCAACTTTAGTACTAAACAATTCTATTGCAGTTCCATTGAAAGGAGTTGCAGATGCTCGACTAAGGCTAGAAACATTTTTTAATCTAGCTGTACAATCAAATTTTTATATGCTATCTTGGGAAATATGGTCCACAATCAGTAGATAGTACTCAGATAATTTTCAAATAGACTTTAGACCATTAGTTTTTGATAACCATAATTTGTAAGTCATACAAATCAATTAGTTAATTAGGTTCATATTATCTTTATGAGAACTTGGGCTTGCGTGTTTACATATAGAGGATTAAATAAGAAAATGACATCATAAAAAAAGTTGTGTTTTTGTCTTGTATAAGCTTTTAGCCCTCTATGATGCCTACACTACTTGCCTTTATTAATTATCAGCTATAACACAATCTTTAGATTCACCTTATTATATGCTACACAGTAACTATAACATAATTTTCAAATTCACTTCATTATATGCTACATAGTAGCTATAACACATTGCAAATTCACTTTCGCTAAATGCCCATAAGGAATATAGTGAAATTACCTTTCGCTAAACATCCCACAAGAAATATAGCGAAATTCACTTTCACTAGACATCCTATAGGGAATATAGTAAAAATTATGATTATTACATGTCCCACAGGGAATATAATGAAAATAACGATCACTAGACGTCCTATAGGGAATATAGCGTCACCTATAAAATGTCCCACAGGGATTATAGCATAAAATTATCACTCACTAAACATCCCATAGGGAATATAAAAAAATACACTGAACATAGTGTCAACGGCTATTCACTGAACATAGTGATAGCATCACTGCTATATGTTCCACTATAACTATAGTCAGTTTTCAAAATGTACTGAACAGAGTGTCAAACGCTATTCACTAAAACAATGATATCATCATAACTAGAAATTCCATATGAATTCTAGTGTTCCTTATATTGCATTCAACATGGCATAATGTCATGCATAATCACTGTACACAAGTAAGTGTCCTAACTCTTTACTTTGAAATTGTGTGCTTATTTACATTGCCACAATTTGTTAAGTAAATTACGACAAACAAGGGTAATTATAAGCACCCAAATTTCTTGATGATTTGAGTTTGGTTGCTACAAAAGACCTAATGATGAAAATTAACTTTGAAATTAGTTTTATTGGATCTTATTTATTGATTTTGAACTAAATTGTAAATTATTTTCAAATTTTATTTTTAATTATTATTATTATTTTAAATAAATTTAAAAAATCAAAAGAAAAAAAAAAGAATAAATTTTCAATATATATATATAAGAAGAATGGGTTGAAGGTGGCCCATTCAATTTGTAACATGAATTTGAACTTTTTTTTTAAAAAAAGGGTGATTGGCCATCAATGGCCGGAATTGGCCAGAAAACGACCATTTACTTTTCTTTTCCATCAGAAATGTAGATTTCTGACTGAAAATCTCCATTTCCGATAACGTCCCTTAATTTTTATTTTATTTTATTTTTATCTTTAATTATTGAATGGTTGTTATTTTATTTGATAATTATTTTGTCCTTTTTCAAATAAATAATTCAAAAAAATTATTTTGTTTTTATCTTGTACCCAACTTAGGGTTACAGGAAGTGTCATTTTTTATATAATTATGCACTTTTCCTTTTTAAGAGAGGAGGCTCCTGACTCTTTTATTATTTTCTTCTATCTTTATGGTTTTAGTTGTGAGCCAAAATACGGTGTCCTTTCTCTTGGATTTTACCTTATTTTCTTAAGTTTCTATGCCATACATCCGATTAAATAAAACTAAAAGCTCACGCCCAATACAAAAAAGAAGCCACAGGTTTCCATCAATCAGTGATCATCCTTTTGAGGGGAATCAATATTGTATCTTATTCTTATCTTCATTTATTTTCTCTTTTATTTTGATTTTAATTTAATTTATTTTTCTTTGTTTATTATTTTACATCATTCACTGACTATTTTTTATTTGTTTGTTTGTTTTATTTTCATGACAGATGGAGTGACATGAATTTACTATGGAGAACTAAACCTACGGGGAATCCATAAAGATTCATGAAATGTCATGTATTAAATTTTGTATTTGAATGTAGTTTTTAGGGTTTCTGGTATTTTATTTTTTTATTAGTTGTTTTATCTTGTATTTTTATTTATTTGGCTTTTTAGGTTTGTATAGTTTTATTTTAATTTTTGTAGATCACTGTAATAGCCCTAATAGTGGGATAATAAAATCCTATGCGTGTTTTAATTTTATTAATTGGCTAGTAAAATTAGGGTTTCAATTTGATAATTAATTAAAATAAATGGCTAAGAGATAATTAGGATTTTTAATTAAAATTTAATTAGATTTAAGTGAATAGAATTAGGATCGTTTGTTAATTATTTTATTTATTAATAATTTATTAATTAATTGTTTTTGGCCATTTTAACTAAATTAGTTTTTTTATTGAATCTATTTTTTATTTGTTTAGAATTTTTACGCTGTAATTAATGTAGGCCCATTTTTATTTTAGTTGTTTTGTTTTCTTTTGGTTTGTAAATAAATTAATTAGTTTTAGGCTTAGTTAATCTTTTAGGCTCATTTCATTAGTAATTAGGCTTATTTATTTTTAGGCTCAATTAATTTAATAGGTTATTAATTTTAGTCTCAGTTAATTAAAATGTCTCTTTAGCACCATAATTAATTAGATTAGGTTAGAAATAAATAGGCCCAATTAGTCAATTTAGACATAGGCTCATTTAGATTTAATTAAAATTAATTTAGACTTAGTCCATTAATTTATGCTCTTCTCCATAACATGTAAACTTAGACTCACTTTAGAATTAAAAAAAATTTAGACATAGGCTCAGTAATTCAATCTAATCCATTTCCATTAAAATTAATAGACTTAGAATCATTCTTTAGAATTAAAATAAGTAGATTTAAACTCACTAATTAATTTAAAATGTAGGCCCACCTTTAGCCTTCCATTTCACTTATAAATAAAAGTGTAGACTTAACTCATTTAATTAAAATCAATTTAGACTAGAATAATTTAAGGACGTTGCATTACATGGATGCATTTTTATGTACTCTTTTATGACTAGTTGCCTTAAAGTTAGATGGATACAAAATAGGGTTTAAATGAAATTGTATGTAAATAAAGAATAACTTAGTAATTAATAAAGTCATTCTAAATGAATATAAAACTAAAAGAAGTTGGTATTATGTATCCAGAATTTTTTGGTTGTGGTGCTAACTCTTTTTTAAGGAATCAAGTTACCACCACCTCCAATTTATCCTAATTATTACCTTGGATGGCAACTTCTTATCTCCATGCTATGTCTTTTATGATATAGTAGTGTGTTTTCTAGAGCCCTGAGCTCAAACAGTGTCACGATCACTAAAATCTTAGATGCGCGCTAAACCTTGCTATCTACAACAAAGTAAAACATGCAATATTAAACATTCAAAAGGTATCTCTACTCAATTAAACTTAATTGATTTTATCCTAGGTCCTAAGCATTAATAACCTAAATTAAATAGAATTAAAATTAATAAATTAAAATAAATTCCTTATGCAAGAAATCAAACTAAGTTAAAGAAAATGGTAAGAGTTAATACATCTCTAAGCTACTTAGATCCATCCCAGTACATAATGACAATCTAGCCTAACATGTTTATAATTACAAGAATACAATTCATAAAAGTTTTTGTAAAAATTCTAAAGAAAATAAAGAAGAAAAAGAGTTTAGAATCTCTCTGATCTTAATCTTGAAGCCTTTTTAATGCTTGAACTCCATGAAATATGATCTTGATGATGAATGAATACTTGTGTTTTTTTATGCAAAATAACATTAAAAAATGATTCATGATGATGAAAATGTTATTTTCCATGTCTATTTAAGTCTTTAGATAGTGGTATGTTGCTCTTGTTCCAGTTGAATATGGATTTGCTCTAAAAAGATAAGGCTTATTTAAAATTGAACATTGTGACATAGTTGTACTGCTTAATTATATGAATGTGTTGAAAATGCAAATTAAACTCTAATTGATCTAACACAATCATATTACCATTTGTCACAATTGTGAACTTTTTTAGCTAATTTGTTCACTCTTAGAGCTCTCCAACACAATTGTATCCAACCAAAGCATGGTTGTGCTAACTTCCTTAATGACTAATAGGACGATTATGCTAACTTCCTTAGTGACCAGCAACATGGTTGTGAAAGCACCCAATATAGTTATGTTGCACCATGATAAAAACTCTTTAATCTTTTCACACTTTTACATAGTTGATTTGTCATTAGACATAGTGGAGCTTAGCTTGTAGACTTTAATCCTTAGTTAGATTTGATTCCTTAAAGCACTTATTGTATCCAAATCAACTTTGAAGTGTTTAAACTTTACAAAACATGGAAAATAACATCAAAAGCAACTATAATTCTCTACATCTTGATTAAATATAAATTTATAAATTAAATCCTAAATTCTAAGGAAAATCAAACCTAATTCAATTGGATGAAATTACTAAATCCTAATTAAATATTAAAAAAAAGTCCAAATAACTCCTAAATGAAAAATAACTAGTACAATCCTAAAGAAATGCAATTTGATTAAAATTAACCAAATAATTATACAATAATATATAAAACTAATTGAATATGAACTCAAAATATACTCAAATTAAAGATTTATCAATAGTAACACATATCATTTATTTTTCTTTATGTTTCAGTTTAAGGGTTCTAAAACTCTTCTCCCCTATTATACTTTTTTTACTATCATCACCATCATCTTGTTCTTCTATAATGAAACACATGAAATATGATCCACTTGATACTAAGTCACCAATTGGTACCACTATGTAAATTGTAAAGAAAAAGTAACTTAAAAATAAATAAAGAGAAGAAATAGTTTATCTAAGATGAAAGAAAAATGTAATCTCAATAAAATGAGAAATTGTAAGTTGTGTAGATTTAAATTTATAAATTTCAATTAGCCATAAGTGTCATTTGATATTTCTAAATTAATTAGTAACTAAATATAGAAATAAATGAAGAAAGCTTATCAAAATTAAAATCCTAACCTAAATAAGTCATCCACGATCAACAAATGACAAACATAAGGCAATGGAACCACTTGTAATTAGTTTAATAAGAATCTAAAGAGGAGAGGCTGCTTTATAGGGTAATAGTAGTAGTTACCTTCATTATAGTTGAAAAACCCTTTTTAAAGCATTATAGTAAGGAGAAGTAGGCATTTTTGTTAGGTTGTTTGCCTTTGTGGAAATGTAACCAATGCATGAAAAGATTGCCATAAGCTTGTTAGTGCAACCTACTAGTGGTGATGATTATAATTATAACCAAGGCATAAGAATTTATAGAGAGACTGCCAAGACCATATTGATTTTTGTAGTTGTAGTTGCAAAAATAAAGAAAATGAGGATTTTATAGCAACTTTACTCTTACAACGTGTGTTATATATGTGCATGAGAGGGATGAAATAGTGCTAAATCTATACCACCTCTTATGGACTTGGGCGCTTGGCCTCTTGATAATTTAATATTTATTTAATAATAATTTAGTAATTAATATTAAATAATTATAAATAATTTCATTATATATATATATATATATATATATATATATATATATATATATATATATATATATATATATAATTTAAATGTTGGTTAATACTAAAAGATACGTGGCATAATAAAAAAATAAAAAAGATATTTATTATAAACGTTACTCAATATTAAAAAGAAATATCATATTAAATATAATATATTGTAACATTTATTAAAAAAACAATGTTGCTTTATTATAATTTTACTCTCTTAAGTGACAATTTGTTGTCCTTTACGTGATTAATCTTTAATTACCCCCTCAATTTTGACTTTTAATAATCAAATTTTGTCTTCTAAAGTGTGCATTTAAGTTAGTATCAAAGCCATAATCAACGAGAAACAAATTGAAGTAAAAACAAAGCTATTTGAGAGGTACAAGACCCCTCATGATTGTGAGGAGCATCATAAGCTAAAGGAGAGTTAAATTCATGTCGCTTATAATGGCAGTTCATAAGCATCACCCTCACGATCATGAGCATTCCAATCACAATCCTAAGAAAGTGAAATGCAACTGAAGAAAAGGAGCATAACCACTAATGGTCCTTATAATGGTCATAAGCGTTAATGCCTCAACTTGGCAATTTTTATAATGGCTATTTTAGTGCTCCAACGATTATAAAATTAGAGGTCACAATTGTGACAACTCCCCTCACAATCATGAGCATCATTTCTCATGCAAAAAGTTAAATAAAATATTAAATGAAGATAGAGTAGTTTTGGGGACTGAATCAAAGCTCCAATATCTATAATTTCATCATTCACTACACATACCAAGCTAGTAACTCATTTATGAAGTTAGATGGTTGGTTGAAAAAATATATTGTACTCCTATAAGCTTTGTATTTCTATTTCTTAATAATTCTCCTTGTAAATATTCAATTCTTTGTAAATAAACTTTTATTGAGCTTGCATATGCCACTCTTATGAGAGTTGGGTTGAGTTAGTGATAGGATTCTTTCATGTACTCTTTATTGGGGTGAAGAAGTTATAATATAGTGAAAGTTTAACAAGACAAAAATAAATAAAGAATAAAGGGATAAATATCGTAGTCCATTGATTTGCACACAAATACCACAAAATAATCTTTTATAACCTATTGATTTACAAAGAACGCTAGTAAATAGACATCAAATATTCATTGATTCTATAAAATACTGAAAATTTATAGAATAAGAGAATTATGTCAATTAAAGGATTTTATTGATAACCAAAATCTAACTCAAATAGCCCTAAAACTTACATATTTATAAGGTGATGCAAACCAACTAACCCTAATTTTAATTAAGAAATAAAGTAAAGACAATCCTAACTAAGGTAGGAAATCAAATCCCTAATAATATAGAAAATTCAAATTCTAATCAATGCTAAATTAAGAATAAAAATAAAATCCTAACAACAAAAACAACAACAATAATAATAACAATAATAATAATAATAATTGCTATCCATTTGTCATAACCCAAAACAGGGGCCATGACCGGCATTAAGGAATAGGAATTCTTTCAAATTCAGAACCTGTAGCAAGCCTTTAAAATAAAATAAAAGCATGCAATATATATTAAATAAATAAAATATCTTGCAACGAAAATTAAAACCTCATAAGTAATAATATAACTCATCCACTGATTTGATAACACAAATCCATCTCATATATATAAAATCTTTCAATATGAATTCTCCGTTCAAACTTTTGAAATTTAGATCTCATACATATATAATACATACATCTCATAGAAACAACTACTGCAGTGTCTAGAATACAAAGTAAAAATCAGGTAAGCAATTTACATAATAAGGTCGGGGCGAAAGAAATCTAGTGTAAAGGTCTGCTACTAAGATCTGAGGACGAAGACTCTCCTGAAAAATGTCAATAGAGGGGAGTCAGACCTTACTAAGTGAATTTTTATAATATATATACATGCATAGCTAAACGACAAATGCACACATTCAAAAGTATATATAATAAATATATATACAGGCAACTAACCGCGGATGTAGCAAAAATCATTTTATATAATACTGAAAATAATAACCGTTTATGAAGGATCAAATAGAACCCTAAATGATCGCAACCTCAAATAGTGTTAGACAACACTTTAGCCATACAAGCTCGCTTATTCCAAATAAATTCACTTGTTCCATTTGGACAGTAGACTGGCCCCGAGACATTAAGTCAACCGAGTTCCAGCAGTCTAACTGTCAGTGTGATTGGCCCCGAGACACTTGCTTAATCAAGCCCCAGCAATCACACTCTCAAATCACATCACACATCAATCAAATCAATCCAATAATAATCCATAAATAGGTTAGTAATTTAACCTAAATTCTATCGTCGTACCGGTACGTACTCGGTTATAGTGTTGCCCATTAAGTAGCACATTCTATTGATATCCTTCATTTAAAATAAACTCATACATTCATAAAATAAATGATGTATGATGTAAATTTAAATAGCAATATAAACCATATATATACTAGAAATATACCAAAAATAAACCAAGTATATTTTGAGTATATATATGTCAAACAAATTCAGTTCAATTATAAAATAAACCTAAAATAAACCATATATATACTTAAAACATTTTAGGTATAAATCATGAATAATACATGCATTGAATTTAAAATATACCAAAAATTTACTAAAATATACATAAAATATACTTAAGCATTTATTAAATTATTTATGTATATTTTATACAATTAAAACATACATTTCTAAAAACATGCATCCTAATACACATATATATAAAATAACAACTCACAGTTATGCGCTCCACGAGACGGGTCCGACAGGCCTGGTCCATTAGGCCTCAGTCTCGGCGCAACTAAACAAATAAATGACAACACAAAATTAGAATAAATCTAATGAAATTCCTAAAGAGTCGATCTAAAATTCCGGACACAAACTAGGAATAGGGATTTGACCGAATGTCACATTTTACGAGAATTCTATAGAAAATTCGATAGAACCTCCCCAGTAAAATGGACATCTCTTTACTCAGAAAGTAGAGCCGGTCTTGCAAGAAAACACACTTCGAATATAGAATAACCACAACACTCCTTGGTCAGATTCCCAAACTATAATTCCAGCGACCAAGGTTCATAATTCACAAGATATACACAAAATATATTAAAATTCCAAAAATATCAAAAATGCCCTTAATATGCCAAAATATATAAATTTAGATATTTAAATATTAAAAATAATTATTTTACCGATAATTAGTTAAAAACCCTAATATTAATAAAATATTATTAAAAATCAATAATTCCCTATAAATTCATAAATATTAACAGAAATTCATTCAATAAATCCAAATTAATTAATTAGCCCAAAAACATATTAAAAATAATTAAAAACTCATTTATTTACAAAAAATAGTATATTATATATAATTTGAAAATAATTTTTGAAAAATAGTTTTAATTATTAAAAAATAGCAAATAATTTGTAAAAATCATTTTTATACCTCAAATAATTATTAAAACCAATTAAACTTAATATTCAACCAAATTATTACCAAATTATCAAAATACCCCTAATGTATATAAATTCACATAATATACTATAATTATTCAAAAATTCACTAAAAATTGTATAATTACTCAAAAATTATTTTCTCAACATATAATTCAATAAAATCACTAATTACACTCAATTAACCAATTAATTTTAACAAAATACTCATTTAACCTATATTTCCAAAATTCACCTAAACTAAATAAAATTATAATAATTACACAAAAATCACAAAAATCACAAATTAATTTCTAAAATTAATTTGTACCTCTATAAACACCGTAAATCACAATTTCACAATTTATTTAATTAATTTACGAAAATTAGAAAATATTAATAAAATAATAAAAAATTCATAAAAATCAAAATAAATTCCAAAAATTCTATAAAAATTAAAGGATGTTGATTGAGCTACTAAAAGCAACTTTTGTGAAGGAATTTAGCTTGAATCATCAAGATCGAAGTTCAAAAAAATCAAGAAACAAAAGTGGCCGAAAATGAAATCAAGCTCAAATCCTTACCAAATCAAGTTTTCAAACTACAAGGAGCTTAGAATTGGCTTCCATGGAGTTCTAGGAGCAAAACCAAACTGGAATCATAAAAAACGGTGGCTGGACGAAGGAGAACGGAGTTAATGGTGAGTTTCAGGTTTCTGACAAGATCATGGGCAAACGACACCGAAAATAGGTGGAAAAAGGTGGTGGAGTAGCTGGGGAAGGTGGCGGCATGCCGACAGGCACACTAAACAGAGGGGAATGGGATTTACAACGGTGATGGGAGGGGGAGGGTGTCGAGTTCGCGAGGTTAGGGGTGATGGCAACTTTTGTAAATTTTGTTAGTTTTATATATATATATATATATATATATATATATATATATAATATAATATAACATTATCACTATATATTAAAATATAATAATATTATAACTTAAAATATTCCCACACCACACATAAATATATATACATATACATATATAAGACATATAATAATAATAATGAAAATTATAATATATATATATAGTTAAATAATAAACCTTAAAAAATGTTTATATATATGCAACATATAATCATGCATGAAACTATCCAATTTAATAAAATGAACTAATGTAAATAAATAATTAATTATTTAGGTATTATTTTCCCAAAAATATAAATTTTGGGAAAATTTTACGTAGAAAACTTAGAATAATTTAAAAAAATAACTTTAATTATTAACAAAATAATTAGATAGTCAAATATATATATTAAAATTATTAATACTGCATATCCCGATACAGTATAAAAATTTTAAAATCTCGGGTTATTACACCATTGTTCTACAAACTCATTACAAAAACTTTGAGACTTGTTGCTCCGTATCATTCCCTTAAGGGTAGAGAAAATTTGCCCTCAAATTTTGCCCAAATAATGCGAAAGAAATAAGCTCATAAATGTATTAAGCATAAGAAATTCATCTTTAACTTGTAATTCCTTCAAAATAGAAATTAAAGGAATATAAGAATAAAAAATTTTATTAATGCCAATAAAGTCAATATATTCTATATGCTTGATTGACTCTAGCATACTATATTCACTTTTAGAATGTTCCTTTATCTCAATCCTTAAATCTTTGAAAGTCAAAGCAATTCTTATATCATCACTTTTTAACAATGTATTTCATTCCTCATCACCCTCATCCTCTTTATCAAATATTGGTTCATCTTCAATAACTGCGTCTTCATCCACACTATCATCAATATAAAAAAATAAGCTCTCTTCTTAATACTCTTCTTCTTACTTATCATTAACCTCCCCATCTGAATATCCATGGTGATTATAATATTCATATTGGATTGGATTGGCTTGAGTTTGCCTCGATTTAGTACTGCTCTCATGGCTCACACTGAAACAATGCTTTACCCCTAGATGTCCAGTTAACTGCTACACCTTTTAATTGCCAATAAGTGCAATCCTTTATGTTAACTGGTCTACTACCTACTCAAACTAGTAATTGATTATCTTATGAACCTGTTGTTCCATATCATGTTCATAAATGTTATTAAGACATTGTTATCTTTTAAATGGCATGACTGCAAAGGATCAGTTTGGCTTTGATACCAACTGATGTAGCAAAAGCTTTAATAAAAATAAATAGAATAAAATAATAATAGGATAAATATTGTTGTCTATTGATTTGTACACAAAAATTAGAAAACAATCTTTTCTAATTTGTTGATTCATAAAGAATGCCATGAAATAGACATCAAATGTTCATTGATTCTAAAGAATACCAAAAATTTAGAGAATAAGAGAATTTTATTGATAATGAAAAATTAACTCACATAGTCGTAAAACTTATATATTTATAGGGTTGCACAAACCAACTAACCTAAATTTTAATTAGAAAATAAAATATAGACAATCTGAACTAAGATAGGAAATTAAATCCTTAACAATATAGAAAATTCATATTCTAATCAATGATTATATAATAATAATAATAACAATAATAATAATAATAATAATAATAATAATAATAATAATAATAATAATAATAATGATGATGATGATGATGATGATGATGATGATGAAAATTTATATCTTTTATCCATTGTTCTGTAAACTCATTCCAAGAACTTCGAAGCTTGTTGCTTTGCACCAAGTTGGCAGTAAAGATCTTGATCATTGAGGTTGTCAACCTTACTAGCTTTATCCTCATTACAGACATCAAACAAAGATAGATCACTAACATTGCCATACTCACTTTGAAGCTATAGTTTATAGGCATTATTGTTAATGCATTGTAACACTTTCAAAGGTCTATCTCCTTTTGGGATTAACTTGAACTTTGCATCAGAAATTTTTCTTTCCTCAAGTGTACCCATACACAATCACCAGGCTCAAACATTATTTGCTTCCTTCCTTTATTATGCTACTTCTTATATTGGAGTGTTTTGTTCTTAATTTGAGTTTTAACTTTTTCATGCAATTTCTTGACATATTCAGCCCTTTGTTTGCCTTCTAAGTTCGCCTTCTCCATAGGTAATGGAATTAAATCCCTTGATATAAATGGATTGAAGCCATAAAGTACTTCAAATGGTGAATCATTTTTTGCTCCATATACATTTTTATTCTAAGCAAACTCCATATAGGGTTAATACTCCCAATTATTCAAATTCATTTGAATGATAACCCTCCAAAGTGTTAAAAGAGTTCTATTCACCATCTTTATTTTTCCATCCATTTGTATATGACAAGTTATTGGATAAAGAAGCATTATGCCCATTTTTCCCTATAATGTCTTTCAAAAATGGCTTAGGAACTTGACTTTATGATCACTCACTATAGTTCTTGCCACTCTATAAAGTTAGACAATCTCCTTGAAGAATATATTTTCAATATAGGTTAGATCATCTATTTTATGACATAGTATGAAGTATGCCGTCTTGCTAAACCTATCCATGATAACAGAAGTAGAGACTTTACCCCTTTAGATATAGGTAATCTTAACACATAATCCATTGAAATGTCTACCTAAGGTTCATTAGGTATAGGAAGGGATGTACACAAACCATAGGCATTATTTTATATTTGGCTTGTTTATAAGTTATGCATCTTTCATAAGTTCTCACAACATCCCTCTTCATATGTGGCAAAAAAAATGGTCACTTAACACGTTCCAAAGTTTTATTAATACTAAAGTGCCTTATTAATCCTCCACTATATGCCTCTCTTATAAGTAATTCTCTCATTGAACATTGGATATAAACAATTTATTCTCCTTAAAGAGAAATCCCTTATGTACATAGAACTTATTAAAACTCCCTTTCTGCCATGCCCCATAAAATGTTAGTAAAATCATAGTCATTAGAATATAAATCTTTTATATACTTAAAACCCAACAATTTTGCATTAAGTTTTGAAATTAAGGTATAACTTCTAGATAATGCATCAACCACTACATTTTCTTTACCATGCTTTGTACTTAATGATACATAGAAAGGACTCAATGAACTTCACCCACCCATTTGGCATGTCTTATACTCAATTTGCCTTACCCTTTAAGGTACTTTAAGGAGGTTGATATGGACAATGAACTCCTTGCAGCTAAGGTAATGTTATCATGTTTTAAGGACTCTTACCAATTAATAAAAATCCTTGTCATAGGTTAGCTAGTTTAGACCAGCTCCACTCAACTTCTCATTAAAATAAGCAATAGGCTTACCTTCTTGCACCAAGACTCCACAAATATATATGCCACTTACATCATCCTCAATTTTAAAAGGTTATTAAAATTGAGTAAAGATAATAAAGGTGCTACTTAGTTTGTCATTTAACAAGTTTATTAAAATTGAGTAAAGATAATAAAATTGATTTTATTTTAAAAGGTTATTAAAATTGAGTAAAGATAATAAAGGTGCTACTTAGTTTGTCTTTAAACAAGTTAAAAGCCTCATAAAAACTCATATTCTTTTTAATGCACTTTAGTTAATGGTGTAGCTATTAGAGTAAAATTCTTGAATCTCTTATAAAAACTGGCTAGACCATAAAAACTCCTAACATCATGCAGACTAATGGGTATTGGCCACTCCCAAATTACTTTTACCTTTTCTTGGTCCACATGAATTCCCTTATCATTAACAATATACCTAAGAAATGTAATTTCATTAGTACAAATCATGTAGTTTTTTAGATTGGCATATAACTTTTCTTTTCTCAAAACATAAAACATACATCTTAAATATTGTACATGCTTATTTAAATTCTTATTATGAATAAAATATCATTAAGATACACAATAACAAATTTTCCATTGAATGGTCTTAAAACATGATTCACTAGTCTTATGAATGTGCTAAGTGCATTAGTGAAGCCAAAAGGCAATCCTAACCACTCATATAGGCCTTGTTTAGTTTTAAAAGTTATTTTACATTCATATGCTTCTTATATTCTTATTTGATGATAATAAGATTTTAAATTAATTTTTAAAAACAAACATTATACATATAATTCATCCAACAAATCATATAACCTAGGAATGAGATGTTTATACTTCACCATGATTTTATTGATGGCATGACAATTAATATAAATTCTCCAAGTTCCGTTTGTTTTATGCACAAATAAGATGGACACCATATATGGACTCATACTTTTATAAACATAATCTTTCTCTATAAGCTCACTCATTTGCTTTTGGATTTCTTTAGTTTCCTTAGAGTTAGTACTATATGCCTGTCAATTTAGAATTCTAGCTTCGGGTATGAAGCCTATTTGGTGTTTAATGCCTTTTTTAGGTAGCAAACCATTAAGATTTTCATTCAGGAACAAGTCTTCATAATCTTATAATAAAATCAACAACAACACTAGGTAAACCTTTGGTTATTTTATTAAAAATGATTAAAATATCTTTGTGTATAAGTACAAGTAAAGGTTGGCTTGAAGTTTTAGCTTCCTTTACATTACTCATGGTTGTATAAACATTCATTTTTTTTCTCATTTAATTTTGCCTTGTTTTCTCTCCCCTTGGATTGTTCATTTTAGTTAAGTTGAGAGGAATTTTTAAGCTCACTCATCTTACATTTTTCTTTTTTCTCAAAGGTTTACCTTCACAAAGAATTTACTAATGAAGATTGTATCATTTAATATTATTGCTTGATATACATTTGATCTTTAAAAGTTTCTTTTAGAGATAATGGTTGAAGGTTATACCTTTTTCCAATCCATTATTAAAGAATACCTAATTTTGAAACTATCATAATTCACCTTCTTATCATATTGCCAAAGTCTCCTAAACAATATTTCGATAGCATACATTGGTCCAATATCACACAACACTTTATCCTTATATCTACTAATTAAAAAAAAAAAGAATTAGAACTTGTTTATTTACCTCCACAAAACCACTATCATTAAACCACTACAATTTTTATAATTTTGAATGCTTAATAATAGGCAATTTTAATTTCTCAACTAGCAAAGTACTTACCACATTAGTACAACTTTCACTATCGACAATCATATTGCATAATTTGTTAAAAATCAAATAATGAGTATGAAATAAATTTTTCCTTTGCTCCCTATGGTCATCATGTTTATTATGCAAACTCAATGTTCTTTATACAACTAGATTATCATGGCATATTCAACATCATTACAAGCTTTTAGAAGTGCTATTTCATTATCACTCTCGCTCTCACTTTTTAATTTAACATTACCATCCTTAATGTTCATAGTTTTTCTATTTGGACATTCCCTAATAACAAGCCCATCTCCTAAACATTTAAAGCATATAATTCCCTTAGTTTGGGTTGGTTGATTCTCACCCTTTTCCTTATCACTTAAAGAAAAACAAGTTTTAATGACCAATGTTTAGCGATTAGCACTTAAACAAGTTGCAATAAGAGTGTTTATGGCAACCATTTTTAAAGCTAGTCACTAAAGCTTAAAAAAATAATCTGCATTGCAACTACATATTTATCCTTTCATTGTATCCAATCATATACGGTTGCTATTAACAATAAATTGACATGTTGAACTGAGCTAAATTTTGTCTCCTTTAATAATAATAACAACAACAACAACAATAACAATGACAACAATAACAATAACAACAATAATTACTATGACAATAGTAATAATAACAACAAAAATAAAAATAGCAACAACAAAGACAACAACAACAATAATAACAACAACAACAACAATAATAAGAATAAGAATAACAATAATAATGTTGACACCTAGTTTGATCGGCCAATAAAAAAAGTCCGATGATGAAATGAAATGAGCACTTAATGCAAAGATTAACCCACCATCCTTTTGAAAATGGACATGAAGTCTAAATCTCTTGAAAATGGATTAGGAACCAATGAAGCCCGTGAAGCCCATAAAGCTCGTTAAAAGTTGCCTTAGCCTAAAATCGTTGAGGTGATGCCTCTCGAAAAAGGCATCACTATAGGAGTGTTGGGTTGTTAAGGTCATGCCTCTTCCTCTAGACACCACCTTAGTGGCTCCTCTCTATTTTTTAAAAAGAGGAATTAGTGCACTTAAAATTTTGGAATTAAGGTCTATCCATGTTCCCATGTTCTTTAGAGTTATTAAGAGCGTTACCAATGGAATAAATAGGTTAAAACTCCTAATGAAAGAATTAAAAGGAAAAAAAGGGGAATGAGAGGGATGAGATTTTTCTGAAGACAGAACTAAAAGGATGAAAACTAAAAATAGAGCATTTCGAAAGGCAAAAATGAAGGGAGCATCCTAAAGTGAGAGTAACTTGGAAACAGAAGGAAAGAGAGGAAGATAAAAATGGTCTTAGGGTCTATTTTCAAAGGGGTACAGCACTTTCTAGCATTCTAAAAGTGCCTCAATCAGGATCCATCTCTGAAGGCTATCTAGAATGGTAAAAACTTTTGTTTTCATGTTAATTTTATAGTTTATATACCTTTTATTATCATGTATGAGTCATTTTATATCTTAGGTGTAGCATTTACAGGCACATGTAGTTAGCCCACTCATAGTTAACCAACTTTATATTTGATAAAAGGAAATGGATTTCGTTTATTTTAAGTTTTATAATCTGAAGTCAGGAGATGCCTCTTCAAAAGGGTAGCACTATTTTAGGCTAAAGTGAATTTAAGGTGACTCAATAATCCTTTTATTAAATGTTGGTCCTATTTCAATTCATCAATGTTCTATGTGAATTTATTTCTATGTTCTTTAATTTATTTAGTTCTAATTTTCTTTAAATTTTAGGCATGCATTTATCAATGTTTTAGGTTTTTTATATATATTTATTAAGTTTGTGCTTATCTTAATTTTAGGTTTTACTACATGTTTTGTGTGTATTTTATGTGTTTTATATTTTTATATTCTTATTCCTTATTTCTTTTTACCTTATTTTATTATCTTGATGTTTACTAATTAATTAAGCTTTGATTATTTAATTTTCATTTTGAGAAATTAACTTGATGGTTTTCTTTTTTATAGGTTTTTATTATTTCTAAGGAGCTAATTTATTTGATTTTTTTAGGAATTAATAGGTTGATGGTTAATCACCAAATATGACCTAAAATTTGGAAGATTCATTTAAATTTTTTTTATTTATTTTGTAAATTTTATGTGATAAAGGGTTGTAATATTTTCTCCTCGTCTCATTCTCTATGTGTTTATCTTACTTTATCTTTATTTTTATTTTATTTAATTTTTATTTTTATTTCTACTTGCATGTTAAAAGGTTATAATCTTTCCTCCTCCCTTCATTTCTTAGCATGTTTATTTCATTTATTTTATGCATGTTGTTAATTTAGGTATGGATGTATGATGTAATGGATTTCAAATTAATTTGCTTGTGATTAGCATTAAATTCAAACTTGGACTAAAATTGTAAAATTGGAAGTTTGTTTAAATGAAATTGCAATTTGCATGTAAATAAGGAAATAATTAAATAATTAAAGGTAATAAAACACAAAATACAAACGGAGGCCAACTGCTAGGTTGTCTGAGTATTCTAAAGCTTATACCCAGTTTCCAAACCTAGTCTTTAAAGACGGCTGTCGGGGCCCTCTGTGGAATCCAATAATATGAACCCTAAAAGGGATGTAAAGTGCAAGCATTGAGCCAAATAATGAAGAATTCAAGCTAGTTAGTTTAATTTCATATTTTTAAATTAATTAGCTTGATATGGACAAATTTTGATTTATTTTTCTATTTTAGAGTTAATAAGGAAGAATCTAGAAGATTATAGAAGATGTGAGAAGATTCAAGAATATTCCAAACCAAAGTCAATAAGTCAACTAGTCAAAGTTAAATAGTCAACAAGTCAAGGTCAATGGTTAACATCCTACATGACATGTGACATGACATGCTTGAATGCTTAGTTATTATGAGTTGTCATTTTTCTTAGTTGTAATGAGTTGTCAATTTTGACTTTTCAAAAATGAGTTGCCATAAGTTGTCAATTTTGACTTTTCAAAGATAAGTTGTCATTAGGTGTCCTATTTTTTGAAGGAAACTCCCTTAATTAAGGATTTTTCTTATATAGGTATCTTTGAGAATAAGGAAGAAAACCTTTTCCTTCAAGGGTTAGGTTATTAGTATGCCTATATAAGGGCTAAACATATGTAGGACGAATTTGAATGTATTATTTGACAATTTTAATCAATTAAGTGAGGTTTTCCCTTAACTTTATTCTTTTAAAAATTTATAAGTTTACTTGAATTATTTCACATCTACCTTTCATTATAATTGCTAAGTTAGATTAGACTTAGAATTGTGTGATTATTCATTTTTTATAGCTAAGCATCTTGCTTTAATTTAATAAGCAAGGGGTTTAGCTCCATCAACACAACCTATCTTCGATGATCCTTAGGCTAATATTCAAATTTGGATGCACATTCTATCTTTATTATAGGTAGGGTTTGTATCATCTAGTTATTGAAAAGTGTGTCCCAGGTCTCATTCGGGTGGTGACTCCCATCTCCGATATAGGCCTAAAGCCCATATTATATTTCCTAGTGGTCCCTGAGCCTGCACAGTTATGTGATCTCTAAACACTTGGGCATGTGTTACCCCACCGCCTATAGTGATGACTCCATTAGGGATAGAGAAACTGATTCTAATATTTTTATGTTTTATCATTTTTAATTATTTAGTTATTTCTTTTGCATTCACAACACTTTCCACATAATGAGCATTGAGTCCCAAATAAATTGATGATAGTCATCACTTTACTGCTTGCATTTCACTCAAACCTGGTAGTGGGGTATTTAGCTATTGTCACTTATAGGGCATACTTATCCATGTCGCATGAACTGTTGACTGGGGAGACGTAACAAAGGTATATAGTTGGGGGAGCTGAAACTTTTACTTAAGACTCAGCCCATATAGTGACTTAGTAACTTCCTTTAGGTCTTTCCTAAAATGCATATGATTATTGCTATATAGTAGTCCTTTAGATAAAACTTAGGCCCATCATAAAGGGACTATGTTAAATGAGACCTTCATGCCCATTGTAGGCTATTATATTAGACCTTATTTTTTTCAAATGAATTGCTACTTGTTTGTATCGCCTTGAGAGTGTCTTTTTTTTTTTTACATATTAGGTTTTGTTATCTCCCAATGATAATTGAAACCTAGACTAAAAAATCTTAGGAAAATAGACTTGCCATTAAAGATGTGTATAGGAGAAATAAAGTTGAAAGCCTTCGCTATGTGATATGCTTATGTTTATAAATAGATAATTTTTAATTTCATGCATACATGACATTTATTGTAATTTTCAAAAATGGATGTTTTTGCTATAAGCCTCTTTTTGTTTAAAACAAATCAAAGGCAAATTTGGCCCACCAGTGTCAAAGATCTAATCAAGCAATTGAGACCATTTCATAAAGGAGCAGAATGGCACAACCCTTTAATTTCGATGTTGAATCTTTCAAGTAAGAACTTTTAAAAGAAATTAGAGATAAGATGTGACAAATTATTAAAAACATGGTTGTTGAGATGCCCTTTAGTAAAGAAGACTCTGAAACTAGAACTGTTCTTAGTGAGCCATTTAAAGAAAAAGCACTAGCAGATCCAATTGAGTCAGCATGGATGAAAGATATAAAAAGCCAAATGGATCAATTGCAGACTAGGATGAAAAATCACGAGCTTAATCCTAACTTTGTCTATGTGAGCTTAGATTTGGAGGAAGAAGAATGATTAACCTGAAACACAAATGACTAAATATTAAGAAATAATCTAGCATTGATGATCCTCATCTACACTTGAAGTAGTGCATCACCTATTTGAAGGCCACTGGGTTGTCTAAAGCTCAATTTGTCAAAAAATTCCTAATGTCTTTAGAAGGAGCTACTATCAAGTGGTACTACACTTTGGATGCATATATTTAGCAAGATCGAAAGGATCTATGTTCCACCTTTATCAATCAATATGGGTTAAATTCTTAACTTGAAATCTCCTTTCACGAGTTACAAAATATGAAGCAAAGACATTATGAATCCTTCATAAGCTTTATAGATAAATGGAGAGGAAAGTTGGCTTAAATGAAGCATAGACATATTGATCAAACCAGCTGATTATTGCCATAGAAGCATGCATTCCACCTCTGGCCAACAAATTGAAGGATATGGGCATAAAGGAGTTTAAAGAGTTGTACTATTTTAGGGTATAAATTGAAGCTTACTTGAATTTGAGCACTGATGTATGATTATTATCTTTGAATTATTATTATTAGTTGTGGTTATAATGATTTTAAATAATACTCTTCTGTAATAACTTTTCTTTATGCTAATAAATGTCTGATTGTCTAATTTACATGATTATAAACTTGTTTTGATTATGCATGCAATCCTATGCTTGAATGAGAGAGAGATTTTAAAAGAAAAAAAGCACATAGAAAAGGGGCTAAATGTAAGGATTGAATTTCATTTTTCCTTTGAGCACTTTCAACCTTAGCTTTTCCCAAAATGAATTCACTATGTTCATTGAGAAAGAAAAGAGAAAAGAGAGAAAATTAAAAAGAAGAATAAAAATAAAAGACAATGAGGTGAAAAAAGAAAAGGTTAAAAGAAAAGTTTTTGTTTATGCCACCCACATTTGAAAAGTCAATCCTGTGTAACCCTTTGAAAGTCCTCATAATTTGTAATGATACAAAACTCAAATTTCTAAAATAAATCACCACTAACTATGAGTTGAAAAATAATTAGTTAGAAAACCTACAAAGGGCTGATCAATAATAAGCATAATATAGTAAGCCTAATTATAATAAAGGAGTAATCATATGAAAATAGTCGTGATTGATATAATGTTAGCACGTGAAGTGTCAAACATGGACTTTTTATAAGTTTCACAGCAATCTACAGTATGAGTGACATCAATGTCTAATAATCAGTAGTAGGAGCATTGAGTGATTAACAACTAAAGTGGTTATATGAACATTGAGCATAACAAAATAGTGTGGTTAATCATCATCATGAATTTGCAACCAACCAACTAGGTTGAAAACTCCCAAAAATGAGTAGCCTAGGCAAAAATAAGGAAAATAAAAAAGAAAAAAAAATGAAAGACCCAATTAAGTTCAAAAAGTCCTAAAAGGGGGTGACTTAGGCAAAAGAGGAAATATAAAATAAAATTGGTTATGTTTTCATTTTAAGAAGAGCAATTTAAGAAGTCATAAGATTCTGTTTCATGGTATATGAGTGATAAGATCTATCAATTCCTCAACTGGGGGCCAACGTTTAAGATTATATAAACCTTATGAGTGATAAAGACTTTTAATAAATTTTTGAAATGGGGGGGTAAACAAAGTATCTTTTCCACACTAATGGGCAAGTATAATAATCCTACGATAGTAAAGCATTCCAAGCAGGCAACCAAGCAAGGGACATTTATTGTTATTATCCCAATCTGATAATGAGGGTCCTAATTTTTACTCCATTTAGATAAACTGGTCTCAATGACAGTCTTTAATAGACTCAACTTTTAAATTAAGATTCTTTGATAGAAAGAGGGCCAGTTCCTAAAAATTAGCTCTAACCAAAAAAGGCATTTAGCTAAGTCATTCAAGATTTCTTATTTCTTTTAACTCATGCATACATGAAATTTTTTGCAAAAATTATTTTGAATCTCATACATATGGGCATTAGAATAATGCATTTTTTTTATAAATATTACACACACTACGAGATTGCATTGTTAAATAATTTTTGAAAGCTTTTAAAGATCATGATCATTTATACACTAGTTTTGAACTTTTTTGAATGTGTTTTCCTAAAATTGATCTAGCCCCAATACATAAGATGTAATCATGTTTTGCTTGACTCCTTAGAGGCTATATGGCGCATATAGCTTAGCCTTGCTTGATGCCCTAGAATCTATACAACACCTTTTAATTGACCTTGCCTGAAGCTAGAAGTGGCTAAAAGGCTCCCATCTTGTATGATGAGATTATTATTTCACAATTCCTCTTGGGTTGTACCCTGAGGTTGATGGCATAAGAATTCGTAATTGACTTTTGGGTTAAACCCCAAGGCAGATGACATAAGAATTTACAATTACCTCTTAGGTTGTACCCCGAGGCTAATTACGTCTTGGGTTAGACCTTAAGGCTAATTGTATAAAATTCACAAATTCACCTCTCGAGTTGTACCTCAAGGTCGATGGTATAGGAGATGAAGTTTTCTAATTGAAGTATTATAATTTCACTTCTTAGGTTATATCCCAAGGTTGATGGTGCAAAATATATAGTTTGCTTATTAAAGTATTAACAATTCAGCTTTCAGGTTATACCCTAAGGTAAAAGTGCATAAGACAAAAAATTTTATTCAAAATATCACCTCTCGAGTTCTATCTAAAGGTCAATGGTGCAAATATGTCTAATTATTTATCTTTTTCATTGTTTGCCTATATGCTTTTTTCATAAATCTTATTTCATTGCTTACATTTCAATTTTGAAAAAGTAAAGGGCAATTTATTGACAATCGATTTAAACGACCTGTAAAGAAAGTTCGATGATAAAATGAAATGAAATAAGCATTGAATGGACCTAACATCTAAATCTCTTGTACATGGATTAGGAACCAATAAAGCTCAAAAGCCTATAAAGTCCGTTAAAAGTTGCCTTAGCCTAAAATCGTTGAGGCAATACCTCACATAAGAGGCGTAGCTGCAGGAGTACTAGGTCATTAAGGTGACACCTCTTCATTAAGGCACCACCTTACTAGCTCCTTTCTATTTTTTTAAAGAGAGGAATTAATGCACTAAAATGCCTGAATTAAGGTTTATCTATGTTCTTATGTACTTTAGAGTTATTAGGAGCATTACCAATGGAATGAGAGGGAGGATTTTTTTTCTAAAGACAAAACTAAGAGGCTGGAAGCTAAAATAGAGCATCTAAAAAGGCAGAAATAGAAGGAGCAATCTAAAGTGAGAGCAACATAAGGAAAGAAAGGAAGAAAAGAGGGATCTTAGGGTCCATTTTCAAAGGTGTATAATGCTTTCTAGCATTCTAGAAGTGCCTAAATTAGAATCCATCTCTAAGGACTACAATATTTGTCTAAAATAGTAAGAACCTCCATTTTCATGGTAAATTTATAGTTTATATACCCTTTATCATTCTATATGAGTAATTTCATGTCTTAGGCATAACATTTATAGGCATGTGTAGTTAGCCCACTCACAGTTGACTAACTTCATATTTAATAAAAGGAAAAGGATTTTGTTTATTTTAAGTTTTGTAATTTGAAGTCAAGCGATGCCTCTTTAAAAAGGAGTTGTTGCTTTAGGCTAAAGCGACACCTCAACAAAGAGGCGTCGCCACAGTCCTTTTATTATATAATTCAATTTTCACTTAAAGTGTTAAATGTTGGTCCTATTTCAATTTATCAATGTTCTATGTGAATTTATTTTTGTGTTCTATAATTTATATTGTTCTAATTTTCTTCAAAATTTATGCATGCATTTATCAAAATTTTAGGTTTTTATATATATTTATTAAGTTTATGCTTATCTTTAATTTTGAGTTTTACTACAGGTTTTATGCATATTTAATGTTTTTTATAATTTTGTATTCTTATTCCTTATTTCTTTTTACCTTATATTGTTGTCTTGATATTTACCAATTAATTAAGCTTATATTATTTAATTTTCACTTTGAGAAATTAAGTTGATGGTTTTCTTTTTTATAGGTTTTTTTATTTTTTGTGGGGAGCTAATTTATTTAATCTTTTTAGGAATTATTAAGGTGAATGTTAATCACCAAATATAACCTAAATTTTAGAATATTCATTTAAATTTATTTTTTTTATTTTGCAAATTTTATGTGATAAAAGGTTATAATATTTTCTCCTCCCCCCCCCCCCCTTTCTCAGTGTGTTTATCTTACTTTATCTTTGTTTTTGTTTTGGAATCTTTTCTCCTCCCTCCATTTCTTTACATGTGTATTATGTTTATTTTTATGCATGTTGTTAATTTAGTTATGGATGTATGATGTAATGGATTTCATATTAATTTGTATGTAATTGGAATTAAATTTAAACTTCGACTAAAATTGTAAAATTGGAAGTTTGTTTGGATGAAATTGCAATTTGCATGTAAATAAGAAAATAATTAAATAATTACAGGTAATAAAATACAAAATACAAACATAGGCCAACTATAAGGTTGGGTGGCCATTTTAAAGCCCATATCCAGTTTTCGAACCCAATCTCTGAGTGTTGGGTTTCGTGATTAAAAAATGCAGTGGAGACTAAAACTTTTAATCATAAACCCTAACTCGGATCCAAGTAATTCAATTAATTGGTTTAAAAATAGGTTTTCAAATCTTACCACAAACGCAGAAGAGGCAATATTTTTAGAAGGCATAAAGGAGGTTCACTTCGGTGACACCTTATCTCGAGCTTTTGATTTTGGTAGTTCGGATTAAGATGTCCCAAAATAATCCATCCTCCACAAGTGTCCACACGAACAACCTTTGATTAAAATAAAAACTTTGTGTGCTAACACTTCTCTTGATTTCTCACAAATTAAGAACAAAAACACTATGTGTTTTAGTTTTTCTAAGAGGAGAAAATAAATATTTGGTGGCTAATAATTAACTTGGTGAAACCCTAAAGAATATAACATATTTATAGACCTTTAATTAGGGTTTCACTTACCAAAATAACTTTTTGGTAATTTCTCAATTATAATTGTTCTGATTTTATTTAAAATTAAATCAGAAATAATATTCTATTTATTTAAGATAACCTTTACCTTAAATAAATAAACTATTTATTTATTTCCATAAAGCATATTTGGGCTTCTCAAACCCATATCTATTTTTTGGTCTGTTCTAAGTGTGTGACCCTGTAGGTTCACATGACGTTGGCAGTAGGCCTTAAATCTTTATTTAGGCCTACAAGTCATAAGTGGCCTCTAACAATACATTATGACTACCCAAGTCATATGAAGTCAATAATCCGACATAGCCTAATTTATAATAAATATTGTAATCCCTTTGTCACATGATATCTTAATTGAATATAAGGCATAATTTCTGTCATCCTTATATAATTCAATCATATTATTTCTTGACTCTAAGTAGACTGAGAATGATAACTCTTTATCAATTCACTTTAGCATGGCCATGTATTTTCCTCAGTCTATCTTATCAAGAGGCCCATAGATATCTTATTCAAATTAAATAAGGGACAAATTCCTTCTTAATCACTCACATTTCTCACATAACTCATTTCATATCCAACAACAATCTATTTAATCATCCTATTGAAGACAATGTTAGATTGTGTCAAAATATATAATAGTTATGTAGAAATCCATGATGATTTCAAGGTCAAAAGACTAAATCAATATTATTATGATGAGAATTACTTATGATAATTATCTATGTAGTATTCTTATGATGGGTCAATCCATTTTATTATTTCCCAAATAAGTACCTATGAGTTGACTTAATATCTCATATTCATGATCAGTAAAACATAATCATCAATCAACATCATACTAGCCATAACATATTGTTATGACTAGGGATAATTTGAATAGAACTCATATTTAATCTAAGGGTTTTACTATCAAGTCACATACTTGATGACCTTAGTAAGAATTGACTATTCAAGTAATTATCATAACATAAAATGATAATAAAGAATGCCACTTTATTAAATAAAATGATAAAGTCAAAAAATGGTCATACATGATTGACCCAGTGCATATCATTAACACTAAGGACTGCTATTGGGGCCCTCCTTGGGATCTAATTATTGTAAAGTGTGTCTCATGTCTCATCCGGATGGCGACTCCTATATTTGATATAGGCCTAAAGCCCATGTTGTATTTCCTAATGGGCCCTGAGCCCACACAGTGTTGTAGTCACAAAACACTTGGGCATATGTTGAACCCCGCCGCCTATAAATAATAAGAAAATTAACATAACACACAATTCATTATCTCTCTTACTTGTATTGAATTAGATCAATAAGTTAATCTTATTCCTCAATTCAATAGAATGATGTCTCTTCCCTCTGAGACTGTCATCTTCCATTGCTTTATCCTAAGTAAATTAACTCTAATAAATAATGACAATCCCCTTATTTTCCCCAATCTCATTTTTCCTTTCCAACCTACTTAAATGAACTTGAAGCCTTATATTTCTTCTTAATTCTACACTTCTAATGCCAAATTTCACTTTCTTGTGACTATGCATTCTCGAGCACTATCTTGATACTCTAATGAGATTTGCATTGCTAGACTATATATTGTTTTGAAATCCTAGCGGTCTTAAACTCAAAAAAGCTTTTAGCCACCAGTTTTATGAATGTGAATGATACTTTAGTATTGAAAATTTTGGTAATACTTTTTATATCCTTATTTTAGTTCTATTAGGTAAAAAAAATCCTTAATTTAGTTCTATTAGGTCAAAAAAAATTATGAGTTTATTTGATTTTGAGATGTTGACCTCTCTTTTTCTTTTTTAATTAATCTATATGAATTGATTAATTCATTATGATTCACAACTTCTGAGTTCTTTTAGATTCAGGTTTTTATATTAAGAATTCTACATTATTATGACATATATATCTAGCTTTTGTTTAACTAGAAAGGAAAAAAAAAAGAAAAAAAAGTAATTTTTTTGTTACTATGTTTATATTGTGTTGTGGGTGTGAACTATCCTACAAAATTTAAACTGAAATAATAAGTTGTCAATTTAGGTTTGTATTTTCTTTACTATTTCTAAGTTAGTAGGAAATGTTAATTTGATGGTTCATGAGGTTTTATTGGCAATTTTAATATATTGTTTATAACTGGAGTTATTAGTGTCTCATTTTGTGTCTTGGGATATTTACCCAGAGATATTTATATAATATTAGATGACTATGCACAATGTTTGTAAAGTCAAATTCCATGTTTAAATCCAATGAAGATGTTGTTGTTATCTTTTACTTTGTATTACTATAACATATCTCTTTCTTGGCCTTCATCTTCTTCTTCAAGCTCCTTTTGCTACTTTAAATCTCACATTTTTTATTCTTCTCTAATAAATCATTTTGTCCTCATCTTTTTCTTCAAGTTATTTAATTGTTTTTTTATGTTTTATTTTCAATCTATTTTTTAGGTTTTATAATAGTTATATTTATTTGTTATTTGCTTTTGCTCTATTTTAGGTTTAGTAAGTTAAAATTTTGTTTTGATTTTTTTTATGATCATAATGGCAGTTTGGAGATTCATTTAATGCAATTGTTGTAGTAATAGCCAGTGCAATGTTGAGAATTACCATTGGACTCTTTAGCTCAAAGCATGGATATAACACTACTTGCATTATTAATCTTTTCCCAGCTTGTTCACATACTGTTGCAACTTAGGTACAAATTTAGATAAACCCATTATGTTTAAAGTTTTTAGTGGCTATTGATCATGGTTATGAATTATTTAATCAATAGGAATTTTGATTTCATTAATTTGTTATTTATTCTAAGCTTCATAGTTAGTTATAAATTGAGTAATAAATCTGGTTATAAAAGCTTATACTTTAATCATCTCATGCAAAATAAGACTTGTATTCTCCCTTACCATCTCATGCTAACAACCATAAAATGACCAAAATGATTCTTATAGGTATATAATAATTTTAATTACATTTTGATTATTGATTCAATTTCTTGGATTTGTTAATGGGAAGTTATATTATTTTTGGGTTTTTTTATGATTAAATGGTATGATTATTGGGATTCTAATTGCTTTTGGAAGGTAAAAAAAAAGAATAAATTGGCAAAGGTAGCAATAGTGACACTAGCAGCTGGGTTGCTCATACTTAGCTCTATTGCTTATGCAATAGTTGCCAAGTCTAGTGGTAAAGTTGGTGGAGAACTCAAATAACAAACTTTTAAGTGCTATTAAGAATTTACCAAATGAGTTCGTTTATGGTAAGATTTACTTTTCTTTTTTACTTGAGTTTTCTTATTATATATTGTCATGTTTATGATGTTTGTGATGTTATGTTTATATTTGCTATTTTGGTTCGATAGCTTCTCATTTAAATTGTTGAACCATACAAGTCTTTAACTACTTTGCATGGTTAGATGGTTGATTATTATATTGCTTTTGTGTTATCAAGTAAGCGTATCATGGGGGCTGTTATTGTTTTATTTTAATTATAGGCCTGAAACATCTTTTATTGTCATTAATCATTTTTCTTATATACTTCTGGTTATTATTAGATACTTCTAGTTTGTTATTAGATACTTATGGTTATACTACTCTGATTTCTATCCATTGTCCCATTGGGTATGTCTTGAAAAGTCTTTACCAAGCTTTATTAATCTTGTTTATAAATTGGATTGCACAAGTCATGCTATTTTATTTCACCAAGTTTATTTTGTTATAGTTGTCATACATGTATTTAATTAAAATCTAGAATATTCTACTACTTCTAATCATAAAACTTTGATTTGAACCCATGGAATACAAACAAATTGACACCTTTAGTTTTAATAATATATTTGTTATGATTTGACAGTGCGTAATTCATATTTTTTTCATGGTTTGATATTTTATTTCCTTAACTAACTATTTTCTTGGTCATGTTTTTAATCTTTGTACCTTGCAAGGTGACCATGTGACATTCCTAAATATTTACGAAGGGTTTCTTCAATTTAGAAAATTTCTACAATAGTGTTATAAGAACTTTGTGAGTTAACATGCCATGGTGTGTATATTCTCTTAATGGTTATAAACTTTTGGACATGGTTAAATTGTCACTCTGCATTTGTTGGCTATGTGAAAAGATGTGCTAATAGTGGGTTTATATGTGTGTGTGTGTGTGTGTGTGTGTATATATATATATATGTATATCAACTGCTTTGTTTTATAGAAAAAAAATTACTAAAATTAAAGAGCAACTTCAAAGAATAGCATTGAAGATAAGCATACTCTTAAAATAATGTCAAAGAGATATGTTGGTGAGTGGAACTTGAGTGGAATTGCTCTCTCAATAGAAATTAATTATTAGGAATTTGTTGTTTAACATATATTGTAAACTTAAATATTGTAAGTAATGTTTAATTTCTAGCATATCAAAATATATTCAAGTGTACAACTTTGTTGTAAATGAAGTGTATATATTTATATTTTTATTCTGTTATATCTTCACTATATATCTTGTTACAAATATATGTATATATATATATATATATATATATATATATATATATATATATATATATATATATATATATATATTGAAAATAAATTGAAAAAAATTTAAAAATAATGATAGTAATTTATTAAAACAAAAATTACAACCAAATGCTAATTATTGTAGCAATTAATTTTATAGTTGCAAATGGCAAGAATATATAATGTATATATTTTCTAATAGCTATATTACAGTCACAATTGTTCTATCAAGATTGGTCATAAAATAATGAATGTGATTGTCTTTTTTTAACGAGAGGAATTCAATAATAATTACTTTAAAAATTAGTTTCTAATATCTATTATTAGCAACTAGAGTATGGTCTTCGTAGAGAGTATTTACAACCACTTGATTTTTTTTTCTTACAAAAAATTTTAGCGACGAAGCCAATATTGACCTCATGCGACTTGCATTTTTCAATCGCAAATTATTTTTAGCGACCTTTTTTTTACATTTTTTTCTACTATACTTTTCCTTCCCTAATAACTATTTTTCTTGTAGTGTTATACTATTCAAGTCAATTGTATTTTATTTTTGTAATTTTCCTCCACTTTTAACTGAGCAATAGGTTTTTCATCCTCTTTTCCCCAAGAATTTTTCCAAGATGAAAAAGTACTTAGTTTTAAATTATACTTCTTTCCTTTGAGTTGCATGGCCAAATTTACCATTTCTTTAATTTCTATATAATGATGCAACTCCATAATATCAAGTATGTTTCTATTTAGTCCCCTCAATAATCTTATTATGGTGGCTTTTTTATCCTCCTTTACATTAGTTTTAATTATAAGAATGTCCATCTCCTTATGGTACTCCTCCACGCTTATAGATCATTGAGTTAATGTTTATAGTCTCTTATGAAACTTTCGATAGTAATGGCTAAGAATGAATCTCCTCTTTATGATTTGCTTAATATCCCTTCAAGACTCTATAAGTCTGTCTCCAATCTTTATCTCTTTTTGCAAAATTGATCTTACCATATAATAATATAATCATAAAATTCAATACTAGCATACCTCTTTATCCTCCATATAGTTATGACATTTGAAGATAAGGTCTAGTTTTCTCTCCCATCAAGATCATTTCTCCCTTGGAATGAAGGTATCTTCATTTTGATGCTTCCAAGGTTGTGATCTACATCTTCCACACGACCTCTTTTAGGTTGCCTTTTAGGATCTCCAACCAAACTGATTATTCATCCTCTATATCATCATTTTCATCATACTCCTCTTGCTCAATTAGTCATCTCTTTTGTCTAACCATTCCATGGATTTGATTAAAGAGATTATCATGCCTATCCAATCTTTTATTGACTCCCTCCATTATCTTGAACACTATCTCAAATTGTTGTTGCATAGTTTATATCACTTAATAATTTGTAGATGATGAACTTATCTCTTTACTAGACATTTTAAAGCCTGAACTATAAAAAACATAGAAAAAAAAAACCTCATAACACTTCCTTATGTGTTTCACTCAAAATTTTAGGACACTCACTCTTATGTTTACACTTGAATTTGGCTTTTGTCTCTAATAGTCTAATCTTTCTTGCCTTTTACCTCTCAAATTTTCCTTTTGAGTTTTTAAATGAACTAAGATCTTTAATTAAAATAAATTTTAAGAATGTAGCAATCAATAAAGTAAAACTTTGATAGGCTAACAAGAAAATATAAAGGTAGGCTAATGAAATGGATATAGGAATGTAAATAACATAATTTATCATATATTGTTTTCAACAATGACAAAAAATTAAAGTGGTAATATAAATCACAATATAAAGATAATAAATATTTAATTTTAATTTTTTTATATGCATAATTTTTTTTTAAAATGATAACAATAAGCTCAAAACAAGAAATCGATGATAAAGGATGATATGAACCCTACCTATCACGGAGATAGAATGCACTTCCAACTTTGAAATCTAGCCCAAGGATCATCAAGGATAGGTTGAGTTGATGGAGCTAAACCCTTTGCTTATTAAATTGAAGCAAAATACTTAGCTATTAAAAGATGAACAATCATACAATTCTAAGTCTAATCTAACCTAGCAATTATAATGAAAGGTAAATTTGAAACAACTCAAGCAAACTTGAAAAGTTTCAAACGAACAAAGTTTAAGGAAAAACCTCACTTTCAATATTTCAATAATTAAATTCGTTTTCATAGGGTTAGCCCTTATATAGGCATGTAAACAACCTAATCCTTAAAGGAAAAGGTTTTCTTCCGTATTCCTAAAGATACCTATATAGGAAAATCCTTAATTAAGGAGGTTTCCTTCAAAATAAGACAACTCATGACAACTCATCTTTGAAAATTCAAAATTGATAACTAATAAAAACTCATTACAATTAAGAAACTGACAACTCATGACAACTAAGCATTAAAGCATGCTATGTCACATGACTTTGACTTTTTGACTCATTTACTTATTGACTTTGACTTGGAATATCCTTGAATCTTCTCACATCTTCTAAAATCTTTTTGAATCATCCTTATCAACTCTAAAATAGAAAAAATAACTTGAAAATTCATCCAATTCAAGCTAATTAATTTCAGAATAGGAAATTAAGCTAATTAGCTTGAATTCTTAATTATTTGGCTCTATGCTTGCACTTTGTAATTCTTTTAGGGTTCATATTATTGAATGATGTGATCCTACTTCTAAAGAAGAAGATTTCAAGATTTTTTCATGCTAATAACGAAACTTTAATTCAAGAAAAGAGCAATTCGCATAAATTTGTATTTTATGTAGCATACTTTAGTATTTTTGCCATAACTCACTCTAAAAAATTTATATTGAGATTATTCAAAAGGCTATCAAAAGCTAAGAAAGACATATACAACTTTAATATAGATATCCAGAGTTAATTCAGTTTTATACTTGAGTTAAAATTATGAAAGATTATCATATCATGAATAAAATTGGGCAGACTGAATATACATTAGTAAATATGCCATATCTCACTCAATATAGATCCAAATGAAGCAATTCAAGATGTTATTAAAAGATAACAATAAGGATTACAACTTTTATGTTTTAAGCTTAAGTTAATTTGACCATCATCATATTGAAAAGTGTGCTACAATGTGCTATATAAGTAAATCCAAATTTAATTAGGATTATATTTTCTTATTTAAGAAGGATTTTGTTTTATATTTTAGTAAGGATATTAATTAGGTTTTATTTAGGGTTTCTTTAAACCTATATAAAGGCCTTATTTTATGTAACCTGGAGGAAATGCAATCATGGATGATTAATAAAATTTAAAGAAGATTCTTTTTGGTTACTTGGTGGTTAATCATGTGACAACCTTTATGACTTATCAATCTATCTTTTAAATAGTAGATTATGGCATATTTTTAATAACCTTTGTTGCTTATTTGTTATTGTTCATAAAGTTAAAGTTTTGATATAGCTTTGGTTCTTTGGACTAACTAAACATGAGGTGAAGATTCTCTCTCTCTGAATTAGAACTTGATTTGAACTTTCCTTGAGAGTTTGGGTTTAGGTTCATGTTGAGTGGGTTCCTAGAGCAGGTTGTCTAGTGGGTTTGTACCATTTGGTATCAAAGCTTGGCTCAAATCAGGTTTTGTTCATTTCAATTATATGTATCCTCAATTTACTTTCTAATTATTGTGGTTTTAAAAGTTTTATATTTGTGTAAAAAAATAAATATATTTTTTTATAATTTTTTATTTAGTTGGTATTAGATTAATTTAGTTGAATGATTTGTAACAAAGGGTCTTAGGATTGATATACCTAAGGTTTTATTTCGTCATATTAATTAGATTTTATACCTTAAGTTTGATTTGATCAATTTGTAACGAAGGGTCTTAGGTTTGATATACCTAAGGTTTTAGTTGGTTGATACAAAAAGGGTTTAAGGTTACTAATCTTCTACCTTTCTTTTTTTTTCTCAATTTTTATGATTTTTAATTTCTTTTCTATTATAAGTTAAAAAATATATATATATCTGGAAATTTTTGTCGAGTCTATTTAAAATTTCTTTATTTTTTTCCTTTCTTGTGTTATGTTCTTAAGTCTTTCTTAAATTAAAAAAAAATTCAATTGTATGGAAGGCAAAGATTTGAGGACAAATCTTTTTTAAGAAAGGGAGAATGCATAAGCAAAGGGTTTAACTCCATCAACTCAACCTATCCTTAATGATCCTTGGGCTAGATTTTAAAGTTGAATGCACATTTTATCTCTATTATAGGTAGGGTTCATTTCAGTTTGGTATCAAAGTCAAACTTCAAGGTTTGGTTAATAATCCTTTTAATTTTTATGTATTATTTCTTTTTCTTCTTCTCAATTCTTGATAGATTAAAAAAATTTTAAAAAAATTAATAAAACACGAGAGCATTCACATCTTTGAGTGTAAACATGTAATGGAGTGCTTTATGAGGATTTCATTTCTATTTTTTTCTAAATTATCATTAAGTGTGGTTATTATGGACATGTCTTATTTTCTTGGTGGGATAATCCTTATGTTTATTTGGAATGGGTACGACAAATGGAGAAGATATTTGATTCTCTTGAATTAAATGATTTCCAAAAGTGTAAACTTGCTTCATATAAATTTTTAGGTCATGATGCTATATGGTAGGAAGATTTGAAGGTATTATGGAGAATTAATAAGAATAATGAGATTAAAAATTAGGAGATAATGAAGAGGTTAATGACTAGACATTTTATTCGTTATGAAGTTAGGGATAAATTTCATCTTAAATTACAAAGGTTTAAATAAGGTGATGAATTATGTGTTGATGATTATGTTAAAAAGTTTAAGTTATTTGCAATTGCAAGCGATGTAGATGAATTTGAAAGGAGGAAAGTTGCAAAATTCATCAATGGGCTTAAGTGTAAAATTGCTAAGAAATTGAAGAAAGAAGTGCGATTAAAACCTGCTATGCCTTTAAAGGTTATAATTGAACTTGCTCTGGAGTATGAAAAGAAAGTGGGTATTTATGAGGAGACAATAATGGTGTGTCAATCTAAGGAAAGTGAAGGTGATGAAGTTAGTGAATTGGTTAAGCAACTAGTTGAGACAATGAGCAATAAGGAAGAGGTCAAATTGAAACTTCACCGCCAAAGACAATTATTAAAGACATATGCACTAATCAATAAAGTGAAGAGTTTCCATCTTTATTAAGGAATGCTTTAGGAAGGGAAACCTATAAAGTTGAGAGAAAAGGAAAAGTGAGATGAGTGCTAAAAATGAGTTGAGTGAGAAAAGTGAGGAAGATGGGAAACACTTTGTGAGAGAAAACAAGCAAGGCATGATTGAAAAGAAAATAAATGATTGTGCAAAAATGAGTGATGTGAGCCATCCTACACTTGTACCTATGTACAAGGATGTTTTATTAATCACTAACCAAATTCTTCATCAATTGCCTAGTTTTGTTATTTCAAACAGGTTTATCATGTTTACATACTTCATCCATAAAACAAGTGTTGTAATACATGTTATAAAGATAAAGTTTTCAACCAAGAAATTTATGTTTGACCTTGGAGGATTTATGAATTTATCAACTTTAGAAGATGGCTATGATTTGAGGGAGAATCATCTTCAAGAGGGAGGGAATAATATGAACCCTAAAAGGGTTGCAAAATGTAAGCATTAAGCCAAATAATGAAGAATTCAAGCTAATTAACTTAATTTCCTATTCTAAAATTAATTAGCTTGAATTGGATGAATTTTTAAGTTATTTTTTCTATTTTGCAGTCGATAAGGAAGATTCTAAAAGATATGAGAAGATTCAAGGATATTCCAAGTCAAGGTCAATAAGTCAACAAGTCAAAGTCAAAGTCAAAGTGTCAACAAGTCAAAGTCAAGGGTCAATGGTTAACATCCTACATAGAATGTGACATGACATGCTTCAATGCTTAGTTGTCACCAGTTGTCATTTTCTTAATTGTAAGTTGTCATTAGTTGTCAATTTTGACTTTTCAAAGATGAGTTGTCGTGAGTTGTCTTATTTTGAAGGAAACCTCCTTAATTAAGGATTTTCCTATATAGGTATCTTTAAGAATAAGAAAGAAAACCTTTTCCTTCAAGGATTAGGTTGTTTACACGCATATATAAGGGCTAACCATATGAAAAAAACAAATTTAAGAATTGAACTATTGAAAGTGAGGTTTTTCCTTAAACTTTGTTCTTTTGAAACTTTGCAAGTTTGCTTGAATTGTTTCACTTCTACCTTTCATTATAATTAGTAGGTTAGATTAGACTTAGAATTGTATGATTGTTCGTCTTTTAATAGCTAAGTATATTGCTTTAATTTAATAAGCAAAGGGTTTAGCTTTATCAACTTAACCTATCCTTGATGATCCTTGGACTAGATTTTATAGTTGGATGCATTTTTTATCCTTGGACTACATTATTAAAAAAAAATGTGTCGAAATTCCATAATTTCAATCGAAATTATGTAATTTCGATCAGAATTACACAATCCTAGTTGGAATTGAATTCTTTCATTTTTTTCCTATTTCTAATTATTTCCAATTCAGTGTTTTAATGGGTTTAAACTTCCTAATTAACTCAATCCTACCCGGTTTAAAATTCCTAAATACACTTTAAGAATTAGAATCATATTAGGATTAGGGTTAGACTTCCTGATTCTACTATAAAAAGAAAGGAAGGGAAGCAGTAGGGAGGAGGAAAAAAAGAAGAAAAAAGTGTAGGAAAAGAAGGAAAAAGGAGGTCGGGTGAGAAAGAGAAAGAAGAGGAAGAGAAGAAGAAAAAACGTGATTTTCTTTTGAATATTTTACAAAAATTCTTTTTGATTCATCAATTAATTCAAGACTCGTGAAGAATTTTTAAGAAAAAAGATTCGAAGATTTGTCAAGAACAGTGAACTACCAATCTGAGCAGCACCCTAAATCATCCATAAGCATATCATCTTCTTTTATTCTTTATTTATTTATTTATTCATTTGATTATTTTACATTATTATTTTTATCATTGTTCTTTTGAAGTTATTATTATAATTTATTCATTAGTTTTATTTTATCTTATTCTTTTATGGTGATTATGGAGGAAAATTCATGGTGATCATGTGGGAGGGATAAATTCATGAGAAGTCTGTGGCAGAACATGGATAAAGCCTTGTAGAGACTTAGTTTTTAGGGGTTTATTTTATTTTTGTCATCTTTATTTTTTTGTTTATTATTTTATTTTTATTAATTGTTTCATGAATTAATGTAATAGCTCCAATAGTGGAAATAATAAAATTATGTGTGTGGTTGCATGTTTATTTTTTTGATTAAGTTGGTTAGTAATAATTAGGTTTTAATTTGGTAATTATTTAAAATCAATGGAGGAAATATATTGATTTAGGTTGTATGTTAATAAAAATTAGGGTTTTAGTAAAGAATAATTTAATTACTTGTTTGATCTTAGTTAATTGTTTTTTTATGTTTTTATTGGTTTTTGGGTTTATTTATTATTTTTATGTATTTTGGGCTTTAAGCCCACTTTAGGTCTTGATTTATTTATTTAAGTTTAGGTAATTCTTTTAGTCCATCTCACTTAATAATTAAATAGGTTTAATTAATTAAAATACAACTTTAGGTCCATAATTAATTAGATTTTAGATTAGAAATATCATTAGGCCCATTTAGTTAATTAGACATAGGCCTACCTAATTTAATTTAATTAATTTAGACTTCGCTCACTTAATTTAAGCCTTCTTTCATAATTTGTAGATTTAAGATCATTATTTAATTAAAATATGTAGAATTAAGCCCAATAATTTGAATACCTTCATAACATGTAGAATTAAGCCCATTTTTAGAATTAAAATACATAGACTTAGGTTCATTTAATTAAAATAAAAAAGAATTAGGTATTTAGGTTCACTTATAATTAAAACATGTAGATTTAGCTCATTTATTTAAAATCCATGTAGATTTTATTAACTTAGGGATTATATGATTTGTTGAATGCATTATTTACTTGTATATTTCATGACTAGTTTGCCTTGGAGTTGATTGTTTAGGGTTTATATGAAATTGCATGTAAATAGAGAATGAGATAATAATTCATAAAGTAATTCTAAATGAACACAAGACTGAAAGAAGTTGGTATTCCGTATCCAGAATCTCCTGGTTGTGGTGCTAGTTTTCTTTTAGGGAATTGAGTACCACCTTTTTTATTTGTCCTAGTTATTACCCTGGGTGGCGACTCCTCATCTTTGTGTCATGTCTTTGTGATAGTGGTTAGTGTGTTATCTAGAGCCCTGAGCTCAAATAGTATCACGATTGCTAAAATCTTGGATGCGCGCTAAATCCTACCGTCTACAGGAAGCAAAGGATTTGGTTACAAATGGTAACCAAGATAATAATCCAATGATACTAAAATTTAAAATAAAGTAGGAAATAAAAATTAACTAGTCGTTAGAGAAATTTTAAGGAGCTATTGTAGTTTGAATCATGTTACCAGTATTCCCTTTTTAAAATTAACTGGACTTAGTAAGATTAAGGTTGTCATATTGATTTCCTTCTTCTTTACCTTTTTTCAAGTTGAAGGGAATAAAAAATGAACTCTAAGCCTATCCTGAAAATTTTGAAATGATACTTTAGCTAATGGTTTTGTAAAAATATCCACTATTTATTGAGAAGACCAAACAAATCTTGTAACTAAATTACCAAATACAACTTTCTCCTGAAAGAAATGATAATTAAAGGCAATATGTTTGGACCTGGGATGAAATACTGGATTAACCGTCAAGTATGAGGGACTTTAGTTATTTGAAAATAATTAAGGTGGATACTGTAGAAGAATTCCAATATCTATTATAAGAAAATTAATCCATGTAAACTTAACTACGACAATTGCCATACCTCAGTATATATCTTCAAAATTGGATTTTAAAATAATGGGTTACTTTTTAGATGACCAAAAAATATAGTTGCTTCCAAGATATATATAATAACTACATGTGCTTCTTTTTATTATAAAGCATCCTACCTAGTTGATGACACAAGATTGAGTGAACTTTATTGAGTGAGATGAAACCCTTAATTTATTATACCTTTTACATACCAAATAATATGCTTGATTGTTTTATAATCTCTAATTGTTGGTTGTCAAACCTTTTGACAAATATTATGAATCGCATGAACAATGTTATTGACCATTTGCATGATCAAACTCCTAATTTTGGACTTTGACAAACAATTTAGATCCTAATGATTTCATTTAAGTGTGTAAGAATTTGATTAAGTATCAAGTTTAATTGTTTAATGATTGAAGACAATGTAATTCTCCTTAAAAGAGTATTAATATACATTTTGATGAATTATTTCAAACTATGCAAGTCCTCAATATTTAAGAGGCAATTATATACCAAAAAGACACATTTTTGGACTTACAGGTGTCTTTTCATGAGTGCCTCATGAGTTGTCCCCTTTGGGTGCCTCATTTTAGATAGTGACACTTAGTAAGAGTGATCACAGTTGTGAGCAGACACACCTAGCTCATGAGCATCCTCCTAACAACTCACAATGGCATTTTTTTATAAAATTTAAAAGGCAATAGCTCTAATTTTGATCCTCATGAGCCAAGACTTATTCCTCACAATCATGAGCATCATTTCAACTATAAAAGTCTAATATTAATTCAAAAATCAATTAGAGACATTGGAGATATAATCAATGCCTCCAACAGCCATAATTTGAGTTATTTATCTATATAAACCTATGGAGTTCAATTAAAATGTTAAGAAACTTGTTTACTCATTATATTCTCTTAAGCATTCAATTAAGCTCTCAAAACTCTCTTCAATTTCATTTCATATTTGTATAACTCTTGTGAGAGTTAGTGAGTGTTATAATAGATTTCTTATTCTTCTATTTTATAGGATTCAAAAATTGGAAAATGAGATTTTATTTTGGTGGAATTGGTTTAAGTGTTTACCATTGAAACACTTAGGATTTGACTTTTAAGTGAGCCTTATAAAACTCAAGTTATAAGGTTGAAAGAGTGAGCCTTAAACTCTTATATAATCTTAAATCTTATGAATAAGATTATGGGAATTGAAAATCCTAACTTGGGGATAAGTTAGGTGGAGACGTAGGATTGTTGAGAACCCAAACTCCTTAAATTCTTGTGTTCATCATTCTTCCTTCGCAACATTCCTTTAATTCTTGTAGAGAATTCCTTTAATTTCCTATTTTTGTTTAATAGTATTATTTACCCTCCTCTAAGGCATCATTTGGTATCATAGCCTGAATTCTAGGAACTTTATTGCTAGAATACATTATCATAGGGAGTGAATCACAAAATATTTATTCACTTAGACCATTCTTTGATGCTAATGACTATCCTCATTAGAAGTTCAAAATGTAGCTATTCCTTGATTGTGATTCTATCAAACTTTAAGATATTATCCTAAAAGGTTGAGAACCACCTACAACTACCATTGATGGTGTGATAACTACTCTTACAAAAAGCCAATGGAATAATGAATAAAATGAAGAAAATTATAAAAACAAAAAGGCTATGATCACTTTAGTCTCTTCCATGATAAAAGAAGAAGGAGACAAGCTTTAACATTGCATGTCAGCCAAGAAAATGTCGGAGACCTTAGAAAATCAATATGAAGGTAACATGCAAGTTAGAAGTAAGAAGGTTCAACTTCATATATGAATATGAACTCTTCAAGATGAAGCCTTAAGAGTCAATAACAGAGATGACAAATTGACTTAATGCTCTTCTCACAACCCTCAATAAACTTGGTAAACATTTCACTAAGGAAGACGTAAATAATAAGATTTTAAGAATCATACCTAAAAAGGATTAGGAATCTCGGGTTACTTTAATTAAGAAAGCTCAAGATCTTTCTACTCTTTTCCACCAATGCGCTTATTGGAAAGCTCATAACATATGAGCTTGCAATTAAACAAAGAGGAGAAGAATAAGAAGAAAAGAAAAAAAGAAAACCATTGCACTAAAAGCTTCACAAAATGAAAGTGAAGATGGAAGTCTTGAAGACTTTAGTGATGAAGATAATGATGTTGCCATGCTTATTAGGAAAAATTTCTGGAGAAGGAAAAATTTCTTAAGAACTAAAGACTCCAAAAAGAAGCATAAAAGGAGAAAGCAAGAAGAAAACTAAAGAAGTCACTTGCTATGAATACAAGAAATCAAGACACATTAGAAGTGAGTGCCCCAAACTCAAATTCAAGAATAAATGAGCAAAAGATAAAAAGAAGGGCTTCAAAGCTACTTAGGATGATAATGCTTATGAATTTGAAAAGGAAGAGGAACAACAAGAAGTAGCCAATCTTTACTTCATGGCTTTTGAAGATGAAAAAAGGCACTATCTACTTTTAACTCTTTTTATGATGAATATTGTGCTTATAATGAATATGATGATGATGATGTTGAGAGCTCTATTGTGAGCAAACTCTTACTTAAATACAAAAGTCTACTTTCTAAGAAGAAACATTATAAGCAAGAGTTAACTAACTTAACCAAGGAATTCAAAAATTTAAAGATTGTGTTTTCTAAGCTTGTGGAGTTAAATGAGAAACTTACTTATGAATTAAAATCTTCAAATTACTTAGAAAAGCAACTCAAAAAGGCAAGTGATGAAAATCATAAACTTTCTAATAAGGTAGTTGAGCTAAAAAATTTTATATCAAATTATAAAAAGGAAAAGAGAGTATAGATGATTTACTTGACTCTCAAAAATTTCATGAAAATACTTATGAAAATGGATATGCTAATGGAATGGCCTCATCGTCATCATTATCACATATTAAATTTGTTGAAGCATTGTGAAATTCCATTTATTCTACCTCTAAACCGATTAAGACTCAAGATTTCAAAGCTAATAAGTCCCATATATTAAATATTAAAGAAAGGTCTCATAAGAATCAATCCTATATGACACAAACAGGTGAGTCTTATGCTAAAAAAGCATAACCCAAACATGATTATATGTGCACTAAACACGACACTCATAAGCATGTTGCACAACATAATGCACCTAAATATATTGTACAAACTTATTAAAATACACATTATCATTATCAATGCATGCCTTATACTATGACTCAAAATAATAAAAGACATACATTACCTCAACACAAAATGCATGGTTCATATATTAGGAAACCATATCATCCCATGAAAAATAAATTTGAAAATATTGTATGTCCATATTGCATGATCAAAGGACACTAATAATGTATGCTTCTATAAAAGACTACACATGAATTTACTTCCTTCAGATTATCTTGAAACTAACCAACCTAGACCAAGAAAGGTTTAGGTATAAAAGAACACTTAAATTGTCTTATGTAGGTGTGCTTGAAATAACTAAAATCAAAAAGCAAGTGGTATCTTGAGAGTGGATATTCAAGGCATATGATGGGAGATAAGGAGTAATTGAAAAAGCTCGATGCAAAGGATAGAGGATATGTCACATTCTGAGACAATGTCAAAGGAAAGATAGTAGGCATTAGAGAAATCGATAATCCTTAGTCCTCATCATACATCATGTATTACTTATTGATGGTCTTAAACATAATTTGCTTAGTATAAGGCAATTATGTGACGTAAGAAATAAAATGACTTTCTATCCTAAAAACTGCTTTATTAGTAGTCTTGATGAGGATAAAGTAATTTTTAGTGGTGAAAGGATGAACAATGTCTATGTTATTGACTTGTACAAGGTTAATAATAAGGATGCCAAATGCTTAATGTCTATTTTCCATGGCACATGGATATGGCATAAAAGGTTAAGACATGCAAATTTTGAGTTTTTGAATGATCTTTGTAAACATAAACTTGTAATTGATTTACCTAAGCTTGAATTCACTAATGATAAACCTTGTGATGCTTATCAAAAGGGAAAACAATCCAAGTCCTCATTTAAGCTAAAAAAATATAGTGTCCACTTCCATACCTTTTGAACTTATACATATGGATTTATTTGGACCAATAAGAGTTGTTAGTCTTGGTGGAATGCATTATGCTTATGTATTAGTTGATGACTACTTTAGATTTACTTAGGTGTGTTTCCTTGCTTATAAAACTGATACTTTTAAAGCTTTTGAAAATTTTGCTAAAAGAGTTAAAAAAGAAAAAGGATTTTGTATTTCTTCCATAAAAAGTGATCATGGAATTGAATTTGAGAATGATTTTTTCAAAACCTTTTGCAATGAAAATGGTATTTCGCATATGTTTTCATCTCCTAGAACTCCTCAATAAAATGGGGTAATTAAAAGAAAAAATAGAACTTTTATGAAAATGGCTAAAACAATGCTTCATGAGTATAATTTTTTTCTATACTTTTGGGTAGAAGTCATTAACACATCTTGTTATATTTCAAACCAAGTTTTCAAAAGTCCAATTTTAAATAAAACATCTTATAAGCTATAGAACAATAGAAAACCTAAAATCTCATATGCAAAAGTATTTAGATGTAAGTGCTTTATATTTAAACACTAAGGATAATTTAGGAAAATTTGATTCCAAAGCCAATGAAGGAATTTCCCTGGGCTATTCTATTTCTAGTAAAGCATATAGAGTCTTTAATGGAAGAACTCTAGTAGTTAAAGAGTCAACGCATGTTGCTTTTTATGAATCAAACTCATTTGATCATAGAAAGGGTGTTTATAGTGTTAATGATCTTATAGGTGACAATGAGATTATGGATACACAAGAAGAAAATGCTAGTATGCCTTTAGAACTTGAAGGTCCAAGCAAGGAGGATAATAAGGAGATATCTTAACCTACCTTGAAGGATGAACTTCCAAAGGATTAGCAATTAGGAAAGCTCATCCTAAAGATCTCATCATATGTGACACTACAAAGAGGGTAATTACTAGATCTAAATTTAAAGTCTATTGTTAATTTAGCCTTTATTTCTTATATTGAACCAAAAGAGTTAAATCAATTTAAGAGAAACAAGGTTTAGACCTTAGTTCCTAGACCTAAACATCATCCTATTATAGGCACCAAATGGGTGTTTAAAAATAAGATGAATGAACATGGTGTCATAACTAGGAACAAAGCTAGACTAATAGCTAAAGGTTATAATCAAGAGGAAGGCATTGATTATGATGAAACCTTTACCCTCGTTGTAAGGTTAAAATCTATTAGAATGTTATTTGCATTTGCATTATACATGGATTTTAAACTTTATTAAATGGATGTTAAAAATGCATTTTTAAATGGTTTTATTGAAGAGGAGGTGTATGTTAAGCAACCTCCAAGTTTTGAAAGTTTTGATTTTACTAATCATGTGCTTAAACTTTTAAAGGCTTTATATGGATTGAAATAAGCTCCAAGAGCTTGGTATGAAAGATTGAGTAACTTTCTTTTAGGAAAAAGTTTTTCTAAAGAAAAAGTTGACATAACTCTTTTTATAAAGAAATCCAAACACAATTTATTAAATGTTTAAATTTATATTGATGACATGATTTTTGGTGCTACTAATCATTGCTTATGTGAGGAATTTTCTAAATTAATGCAAGGAGAATTCAAGATGAGCATAATGGGAGAACTTAAATTCTTCCTTAGACTTCAAATAAAGCAATGTAAAAATGAGACTTTCATCAATCAAACTAAATATGCTAGGGACATTTTTTTAAGAAGTTTGGTGTGGATGGAGCAAAATCAAAAAAGACTCTTATGAGTACCACCACCAAACTCAAAAAAGACAAGAATAGTAAACTGATTGATGAAAAATAATTTAGAGGTATGATCATATCCCTTTTTTATTTAACCACTAGTATACCTGACATTATGTTTGCTACATGCTTGTGTGATAGGTTTCAATCTAGTCTTAGAGAATCTCATTTGAATGTTATTAAAAGGATTTTCAAATACCTTTGTGGTATAATGCATTTAAGACTTTTCCTAAGAGTTCATCCTTTGACTTAATTAGTTATTTAGATGCAGATTTTGCTAGTAGTCTATTAGATAGAAAAAGCACTGTTGAAACTTATCAAATCTTAGGTAATTGTTTAGTATCTTGGTTTACCAAGAAACAAGTTTCAGTTACTTTATGCATCGTTGAGGCAAAATATGTGGCGACTAGTTGTTATTGTACCTAAGTTTTATGGCAAAAACAATAATTAGTGGACTATGGTAAGAATACTAATCATATTCCTATTAAATGTGATAATACAAGTGTTATAAACCTTAGCAAGAATCACATTCAACATTCTAGAACTAAACATATAGATATTAGACATCATTTCTTGCGTGATCATTTATAAAATGGTAATATTTTTCTTGAATTTGTTGATACTAATCATCAATTAGATGACATTTTTACTAGGCCTCTTTGCGAGGAAACAGTGAATGTTATTGAACATGAGCTTGGTATGATTGATAGTTCAATTTTGTCTTGACAACTTGCAATTTTACTAATTTAATGGTTACGTTCATACATGTGTCTTTCTGTTTATTTTCAACATCTGATTCCTTTTTCATAAAAACTTGTTCATAGTCAATTTTAGTATATTTTTCATGCATATTTATTTTTAGTATATTTTTCATATATGATACATTTTATGTATAGTTTATTTGATATTTGCTATTTAAATAATTCATAATTGAATTTCATCCAAATTCTTGATTATTCAAAATAAACAAATCATTTATATAAATTATTGTTTTCCATTTACATGATATATTTCAAAAGTTTAATATCAAAATTTAATACCAAAAGCTTTGAAATAATTTTAAAATTTTATATTTTTTAATTATTGAAATTTTATTACAATTGATTGTTTATCATTGTGTCATTTAATAACTGATTTTTTTTAAAAAAATTCAACTTATTTAATTTAAAAAAATGCATGATTTAAATTGTTAAAATAATTTTTAATCTTTCAAAATATTCACTTATGATCATATTTATGAAAGCAATTAAGTTTGAGTATGAAATGATGTGACTGTATGTTGATTTGAATATATAGGGACTTAGTGGTAAAGTTTTTAGGACCCAATTGAACAAAATTTGAAAGTTTAAGGGCCTTCCAACATCTTTTGTCAGTTTGACAAACTCTTAATTTTTACTTTGACAAACAATTTAGTTTCTAATGATTTCATTTAAGTGTGTAGGAAGTTAATCAAGTATCAAGATTAATTTTTTAATGATTAGAGATAATGTAATACTCCTTAAAAAAGTATTAATATATATTTTGATAAAGTATTTCAAAGTATGCAAGTCTTCAATCTTTAAAAGGCAATTATATACCAAAAAGATACATTTTTGGACTTACAAGTGTCTTCTCATAAGTCGGTCATGAGCTATCCCCTTTGGGTGCTCATTTTGAGTTATTTCAGACAATGACACTCACTAGGAGTGATCACGGTCGTGAGCAAATGCACCCAGCTTGTGAGCATCCTCCTAACAGCTCATAATGGTATTTTTGACAAAATTTCAAAAGCAATGGCTCTAATTTTGATCCTCACGAGCCACGACTTCTTCCTCACGATCGTGAGCATCATTTCAGCTGCAAAAGTCCAAGATTAATTAAAAAATCAATTGGAGACATTGGAGGCACAATTAATGCCTCCAACAACCATAATTTAAGTTGTTTATCTATATAAACAACCTCTGGAGTTCAATTGAAATGTTAAGAAACTTGTTTACTCAGTATACTCTCTTAAGCATTCAATTACACTCTCAAAACTCTCTTTAATTTCATTTTATATTTGTATAACTCTTGTGAAATTTGATGAGTGTTAGAACATATATGCTTATTCTTCTACTTTTTGGGATTAAGAAATTGGGAAGTGAGATTTTATTCTAATGGAATTAGTTTAAGTGTTTACCATTAAAACACTTAAGATTTAGTTCTTGACTGAGCCTTATAAAACTTAAGTTGTAAGGTTGAAAAAGTGAGCTTTAAACTCTTATGTAATCTCAAATCTTATGAAAAAGTTATGGAAATTGAAAATCCTAACTTAGGGATAAGTTAGGTGGAGATGTAGGATTATTGAGCATTTAAACTCCTTAAATTCTTATGTTCATCATTCTTCCTTCTCAACATTCCTTCAATTCTTGCAAAAGAATTCCTTTAATTTCCTATTTTTATTCAATAGCCTTATTCAACCCCCCTCTAAGGCATTTTCAAATGTTAGGCCAAGTGTGAGTAAGGTATAATAGTGCTCCAATAAGATTTTGATATATTTTAGCATCAAAACTTATATTACTTTATAGCTTGAAGGTTGTTCAAAAAAACTATTTCACTTAATTCTCTATGAAGGAAAGCATTTTTGACATTAAGTTTTCTTAATGTCCATTTAGAAGTCACAGTAATTGCAAGAACAAGTCAGATGGTAGCAACTTTAACTATGGCACTAAAAGTTTCATTATATTCAATGCCATGGACTTAGTTGTATCCTTGCGTAACTAGTCACGCTTTATATCGATCCAAGGTACCAATATTCTTTAGTTTAGTCTTACATATCTATTTGGAGCCTATGACATTAGTATGAGCTGGTCTCGGTATAAAAGACCAAATTTTATTTGAGTGTAAGATTTCCTCCTCTATTGCTTTATACAAATGAGGTATAAAGACCACTTTCTTCTATATTGTTGGTTCTTTCATGTTAATGGTATAAATGGGAACTATAGGATGCCTTCTATCTTTTATCCTTTTAGTTTTAAGAGCTAAATAAGGACCAAGTGCTAAATTCTAAGCTAGTAAGCATTTTCTTATCATCCTATGTCCTTGCTCATTCATTGTACCTGAAAGAGGAATATGTAGGTCAATGCTTAAATTATTGACTATCTCTTTAAAATTATTAGACATGAAAAAAATATTTATTTTGAATTAATTCATCTTGCTTTGTTTGTGTAGGAGTCACAAGTTGACTCAGTGTTTGATAAACTTCTTGTGCATTTTCATCTATCATTGCTTTGATTTGGATAATTTCTTAAGTTGGTTCGATGGCTGCTTATTTTTCTTGTATTATTAAATATTTTTTAACACAATATTCTTTCTTATTAAAATTAATCAGTATACGTATGAGTTGTTGTTCCTTTGGCTCTACGTTAGTGATGTCAAAGGAGGTTTGTGACGTCTCTTTTTGAATATAAGCTTCCTAATTAGTGTAGGTAACTAATTTAGGAATGGTGGTATCTTTATCAAATTAGAATTTTCTCTCATTAAACACCACATGTCCAAAGATATAGATATGATTAGATAAATGATTAAGACATTTAGCCTTCATGCATTAAGTTATTCCCGATGAATGCACATAGATAGATTTTCCTTAAAAACTTTTCTTTCTTATAATTACGAAGATAGGAATAACACTTAAATCCAAAACTTCTCACACTTTCATAATTAGGATTAGTACTAAAAAGTTTTAAAAATGGTGATTCCACTTTTAATTTATTGGAAGGCAATTTATTTAGTATGAAAACTGACGAAACAAATGCACTAACCTAATATTTCATAAGAAGTTTTGATTGAAATAACAAAGTTAATTCAATCTCAACAATTTGACTATGTTTCCTTTTAACAACACCATTTTACACAGAGGTGTTAGGACATAAAATTTGATGATGAACATCACATTGTTAAAGATGTTTTTCAAATTCTTTTAAAGTAAATTCACCACCCTTATCACTTTGGAAAATTTTAATAAGTTTTGTACTTCAAGTAATTGTTCAAAGAAATCGAATGTTGTTTTTAATGGAATTATCCAAGAATACCTTGAAAAATCATTAATTAAGATTGCATAATACTTAAAATTTTAACAATAAGAAATAGAGGTTGGTACGCATAAATCGTAGTGCAATTTTTCAAGAGGATATTTAGAAACACTCATGGATAAATTAAAAGTAAGTTTGTAACTTTTTTCCATTTGACAAAAAATAAAGATTTATTATTTTTCCCAATTAGAAATAATAATAAATTCTTTGTTTTGTAAAAAATTTAAAACTCTAAATTGGATAACCAAACGTTGAGTCCATATAGTAGTAGAAGCAGTATTTATAATAGCAGAAAGAGCAAATATTCTTAGTTTTTCTAAAGCATACATATCACTTTTCTTGATGCCTTTAGCCATCACTTTTCCCTATAACTCAACAACAAACTTGTTAGCCAAAAATATAATTTTACAAGCATTATCTTAAGTTAATTGACTAACAGATAAGAGATTTTTCTTAATTTTAGGTTTGGCAAGTCACAAAAAAAATTCATGACTTTTAGCACTTTTGACAATTTTGTCACATCTTTTTAATTTTTGTAATGTCATTCATCAACTATTTAATTTTTGAAATTCCATACACCAATTGAAAATCTGGTGAAACTTTGCTGATGTGGCCACCGAAAAAATCTTAGTGTATCCACGTAAGCATAACGTCAAAATGCACCATTTTGACTATTTAAAAAAAAATACACGACCTTTGACATTTTTTACAATTTAAACACTACCTATTGATTTTGACAAATTGTTACATAATTTTTTATTTTTTATTTAATTTATATTTTTCATTTGATGCATGTAAATTACATATTTAAAGTAATAAGAATTCAAAATTAATTTTTTTAATTAAATAAAATATAAATTTTATTGCTTTTTTTTAATCAACATTTAATTGATACATTCAAATTGATATGTGTTTAGTTATTTTATATTAAATTTTTATTTTTAAAATATTTAAATACTTAATTTAGTAAAATTATATCTTATTATTTAAATTGCTTTACATATTAAATGAATTTATAATTACATTATACACAAAATAATTAAGGATATATACGTTTTTGTTGAAATCAAGTCTTAATTTTTCTTTTATTGATGAATTTATAATTTATGTCAATTTGAAGGTATCAATTAAAATGTTCTTTAAATAAAAATAAACTTATATTTTATTTAATTATAAATTTAATTTTGAATTCTCATTGCTTATATATTTGTTTTACATGCATCAATTGAAAAAATATAATTTAAATAAAAATAAGAAAATTGTGTATTAATTTGTCAAAATCAATATGTCGTGTTTAAATTGTAAAAAATGTCAAAGGTTATATTTAAATTTCAAAAAATGTCTAAGGTCATGTATGTTTTTGCAAATAGTCAAAACGATGCATTTTGAAATAACGTTTATGTGGATCAACTCAGATTTTTCTAATGGATACATTAGCAAAATTTCACTAGATCTTTCAACCGATGCATGAAATTGCAAAAATTAAAAAAGTTGGTGAATAACATTGCCAAAATTAAAAAATATGTTAAAATTGCCAAAAGCTCTAAAGGTTATGAATTTGTTTGTAATTTACCCTTTAGGAATTATCAACACATTCTTTAGTTTAAGATTACCATCCTTAGTATGTATATTTCCTTCACCAATATAAATAATATCTAGGCTTTTACCATTACCAACATACAAAGAATTTTTACCATAGTAAGGAGTAAGTCTAATGATTTTACCAGTATTATTCATGAGTTTACATAAAAAGTGGGATCATGCTTATTATTTTGTGGCAAGTGTAGCTAAGGCTTATGAAAGGAATGATCAAACCTATTCCAAAATTTAATAGTAGTATAATTATGTTTACTGTCAATTTGACACACTATGGTGCCATCTTTCTGATAAGGAGGATTGGTTAGCTAGTTTCCTTTAAACTTTTCTTTGTGAGCATATTAGACTTGACTTGTGGTAGAAACAAAACCACGGCCTTGTCCTCTTCTACGTCGGCTATAATAAGCTTGTTCATATTTGTTTGATGCCCATTAGTTTTAGCTTCCAATTACAATGCTTAATCATGTGCTTTAAGGGAAAAAAATTTATTGTGTGAAGGACATTAAGGCTTGGTTAACATAGCCATTCAAAAATTTTTGTATTTAAGGCCAAGACCTCGAGCAAGTTGGAAAACTTTGTTAGTTTCTTTAAGTTATTTGTTGATGGTAGTAAGGTTGTCACAAATTCCTTTGCTTTTTTGAAGGTATTCATTAAGTGATAAGTTCCCTTTTCTGAGAGTCATGGGAGTCTTATTCAAGATGACTTCCTTTTCTTTTAAACTTAGCTACAGTTTGACTTCAATAGACTTCTATACTTGGTAGATTGTGTAAGTGTCATTTAGGTCAAGCAAAACTTCTTCAGTAATGGTTCTTAATAACTAGATGGTTAAAAGGCCATCACTATTTAGCCAAGTACTGTACATTGGATTATTTGTTTCTTTGTCATCTAATATGATTTTCATTGGAAGTTCACCTCCTTTTTTTAAATGATGTTGAATACCAAGGCTGTGAACTAACAAGACTACTTAAGATTACATAAATGAAAATTTTTTTTTGTTACATTTCATAGTAACAAGGCTGGAGCGTTTAATGCAAGTTTTGTATAGTAAGCAAGGTTATAGAAGAAGAATTGGCCATAGGATCACATTTTGTTTTTTATTCTCTTATGTTTATCACTTTGATACCATAAAAAGGATAACAGTAAAGATATAATCTCATTCCACTTTATTCAATAAGAGAAGAATTCTCTCATATATATATATATATATATATATATATATATATATATATAAACACACACACACACATATAATATATAAAAGTAAGAAGAAAAGGATTTGGTTACAAATGATAACCAATATTATAGCCTATTGGTATAGAAAATTAAAACAAATTATGACACAAATATTCACTAACCATTAGAGAAGTTTTTCAAAGAAGATAATGTGATTTGAATCAAGTTACTAGTATTTTCTTTTTGATATGAGTTGGACTTAGTAAGATTGAGGTTGCCATACTAATTTCCTTCTTCTTCAATCTTCACATGCCATAAATAAATGAGTTTGATAACTAAAAGAGAAGGCAAACAATGATTGATAAGTCATAAAGTTTATGTAAGAACTTAAAAATAAACTTCTCACTAAGAAACTCAATTTCAATTAATGTATTTTGCCCTCTAAACAAAAATATGACTTTGTTTATATAAAAGACAAAGCTAAGCATACATGCCTATTAGGCATTAAAACATGGAATTACAATTTGCAATTATAGCCACTAACCTGCAATTACAAACTCTAATGCTAATTCTCCACCGACAACGATATTTGGAATTAATATGTAACCCCAAGTGTTATTACATTCAAAGATGCTTTATTCTATATAATAGACTATTGAAATAGTTTAAATCAGGTGATAATTCATGACAGGCCATTATGCTAAGTATTCAAGCTTATTATGACTGACCTAATCAACATTTAAATGTTAACTATGCAAATTTAAAGGCTAATGTGATCATAGGTTTAGGGCTATGATTGCGGCAGAAAGTTTAATCCTTTTTTTCTTGCATTTTCAATCTTCCTGTGATTATAGGTTAGGTTGCGACCATAATAATAAATTTGGCTTCCAAATTCACCTCTTTTTTATATGGTAAACATGATTATTTAGGCCTTCTTTAATCATTTTATCAAATTGGATTGAATTTGAATTTTTCAGGCTTCTTTAACATTTTGAATCAAACTTGTTTATGCTTCTTGTAGTTCTTTAGTTTTGACTTTTTTCATTGGGTCTTCTTGGACTTATAATGGATCTTAGCTTGCTTGAAGCTAGTTAAGCCTTGATCTTGGGCTTAAGATTACATCATATGGTGTCATATTATAATATTTTTATGAAGCAGTGTGATAAAGTCCTTAATTTGTTTTATTTGAGCATCAGGATTTGAGAAAAGCAAAGGTTATATAATGGTTAGTGCATATGGTGGTCTCAACCAATAAAGAGTTGTTGTGAGTCTTAAATCTTACTTTTTATGTTTCTATCATGATATATCATAAACTTTGCCACTTTAACTAAATAATTTCTTAGGAACTCTTTAAGTTGTTAGTATATTATTATAATTTTTTTAGATGTTTGAATTATTTGAATGCTAAATATTAATATCTAACTGGTTTGAAAAATGTAAAGATTGGTACAGTTGGTGGAGGTATGCAACTTGCATTTTAGTTAGCTTGCTTGTACCTACTAGGCATAAAGGATGCTAGCAAAAAGAACCCATGAGTTAAATCGAGGCTTTTGGACATCATTGTTGTTGGTTCTATTATATTAGAGAGCTCTCTCTAATGTCTGCAATTGCTACTAGACAACTTTTTAAGAGCTACATACAATATAACAAAGCACCAAAAAATGATGTTTTTAGGCCTTCAACCTAAGAAGAATATAATAAGATAGAACAAAAAATTTTTACATAATTCAAGCAAACATTATATCATCATTTGCTATTTTTTTCCCTTGTCATTTAATGCCTTTTTCATGAGGCAAATTGGCATAAGGATTATTCTGCAATTGTGTGAAATTACCCCTACCCCCTTTTTCTACTATCATCTTTTTCTACTATCATTATATCTGCTTAACGATTCAGTATAAATTATCTATTAGCATAGCCAAAAATCAACAATGCAATTAAGGTTATGATAACGAATGCAATGACAGCATATTAAGCTCTTCAAATAAACATGTAAGGAATGAGAGGCATTAAGCCACCAAAAATGTAATCAATGGTAATAATTAGTGCACTTTGTAGTGCTCTTCTTAGGTATAATTTCTCCAAATCCTAATTCATACCTACATCCAATGAGTAAGAAATTCAAAGTAAAGACATTGAACAAATTTTAATCGATATAGCTCTCAACAATGTACATAAATAATTTTTTTAACATGTTAACAATCAAACAAACCATATACGTGAACTTGGCTCATAAAAATATTGTATTCCAATTTGAGTTGTCTTTTTCATTGAGTAAATTTAGCATGAACAATTAGCTGCTTAATCCAAGTTGCATAGCATGATACTCAACAGAGCCCAACCAATTTAATTGCAGTTTCAATGCCTACTGTCGAACAATATTGACTTAGATATAAAGTTGTAACACTCATTACAATAAGTTACTATGTTATGTTAGAATAAGAAAAAACTAACTAAAAATTTAAGTCCTAAGAGTCAAAATAAAAGCAAATCTAATGAGTTGTGAGGAATGTAACAAATTGTACATCATTGGAAGGCATGATGACAGAAATGTGGAGATCTTATCCATAATTAACATCTTCTATCATAGTAACACAATAGGAGGAGCTCTCCACATTTTGTACAAGGTCTTAGCCAATGGCTATATATATATATATATATGGCAGTCACAATATTACTAATATATAATTTTCTTTTTTTAAATAAACTTACAATTCTCATTATGTTGAGCAATACTGATTGACTAAAAAGAAAAAAGAAAATTGAGGCACAATATCTATGTCATAAATGCAAACTATTATATAATGCTTTACTTTTAAATTTTTCATTTGTTCACAAATTAACTATAACAACCAAGCATTTCATTCCAAAAAGCAGTAAAAGTCATGTTTGACTTCAAATTTATTTGGCCACCCAACACTTAATTACTTGAGATATTGGATTATAGAGCCTATTATTATGTTTTAAATTAATATATAATAGAGATTTTTCAGAATGAAAAAAAATATATTATTGAGATATATATTTAGACATTCGACTAATGAGCTTCTTATACTTGGAGTTTTGGTTAGTGACACTAATGTTATATTGAAAAACTCAAAAAAAAAAAAATTGAAGAATATAATATAAAAAAATAACATATAAAAACTGAAATGATGATTAATTAAAGTTAAATAATTTTATTAGAAAACAAGTAGCTAATTAAAAAGAGGATACAAAAATTGACAGGAATATTACAGGTGTCGATTTTTTTTTAATTTCTTAAAATATTATATTGAATTTTTTTAAGCTTGCAATGTCAATTTTTATTAGTAATTTTAATTTCATTTGTTGGTTTGTCATCTAAATAATCATTATTATCTCTATGTGACTAATTTAAAAAAAATACTTTTATATTGAGGTACTTTAAAACATTATTTACATTTTTGGTTGATTAAAAATTCAGTTACAACAAAGTGAAAATTAAAATAATGTAAAAGCAAAATATAAAATCAAATTTTTTTAAACTATTAATTGAACGATTCATTAGACAATAAATACTTATTTAAGTATATAGTATTAAAAGTGACTAATTAATTATAAAGTAGAACAATATAAGAGTAACCTATTAAATTAAAATAGCTATTAATATTAATAGTTAACAAGTAACTAATTAATTACACACACATATATATATATATTACGACAATATTTTCTAATATATTGAAATATTTTATAACATAATAAAAGATAAAAATTTGATGAAAATTTATAAAACTCCCTTGCATATCGCAGGCTATTAACAAGTTTTAATATTATAAAGTAATTTAAGATTATTATATAATACTAATTTAGTATTACATAAATATAAAATGTAAATTATAAATTATTACTTAATCTTTTATAATTTTATTGTAAAACTATATAATTTTAATATTATAAGTAATTTCAATACTACGAAATGATTTAGCATTATTATATATTGCTAATTTAGAATTAAATAAATGTAATATTAATTAAAATTACTATTAAGTAAATATAATTTAAAAATTATTAAGTATTATTATTAAATAAATATAATTTTAATTGTAATTCATAAATTAACTCATAAACAAATACATTTATATATAATAATTTATATTGCACCTATTTAATATATGTAAAGGTAAAAATAGGGGGACAAATAAAATTATATAAAAGTTTTTACTTATTATTAAGTAAAAAAATTTAGATAATTTAGTCCTTTACAAATACAAATTGAATTAAATTAATTAAATTATGATTCTAATTTAATTGAAAGTACATTTCTATTCTAATTTGATTATTTTTTTATTTTTAATAAATATTGAATTATTTAAAGTGTAATTCTATTTTAATTGAAAGTATATTTTCTATTTTAATTAGATAAACTATTATTTTATCTCTAATAAAAATTAAATTAATTAAAATATTAATAGTAATTTTGTTAGAATATATATTTTCTATTTTAACTAGATCTACATATATTTTATCAGATATAAATCAAATTAGATAATATAATGTTATAAGTTTTATTAAATTAAATTTAATAAGTAAATAATTAAAATAAAAGAGTGTTATATAATTTTTCAAATAAAAAATTTATTAAAATTAAAATAAGTTATTATGTAATAATAAAACACCATCAAGATTGAAGAATTATATTTTCATATAAATAAAAGAACACTCTTGTTATTTTTTAACATTTTTAGATTAAATTTATTAAGTAAATAATTAAAATTTAACCAATTAAAATTTTTTATTTATCTTATATCTATAATCATATTTTAAAGTAAAACACATAATTTATTTACTAGCAAACAGCATAATCATTATTTTTAAACATTTTTATACAATATAATAAAGAAGAGTTAGAACAAAATCAATGAAGTTTATCATTTAGCTGAAATTAAAACATTACATTAAATTAGTTTTTAAGTAAATAAAAAAATTAATATTAAAAATTGTCGAAACAAAGTGTTATTTTTCAAATAAAAAAATTAATAAAATTAGAGTAAATTATAAATTGAATGAGATTGTAATATTTAAGTTGTTATATAAAGAAAATATAATTTTTTTATTATTTTAAAATTTTTTATTAATAATGTAACTAGTAATTTATTATAATCTTATGATTAATTATGGTCATATTATTTTTTCTATAAAATTAATTTTAGAATTGAGAAAAATATGAATTATGCAAAATATTTGAGTACCATATAATTATTTAAATAACAAATTTATCAAAATTACAATAAATTATATTTAAAATGTTATAATTCATTTTATTATTAAAATGTTTTATAAATAAATAACATTTTTTTATCAATTTTAAAATTTTTTATAAATAGTATGGAAGTATATGTTTAATAGTTTATTTACAATTATGTTTGAAAATTTTTATTTTCACATACGAAGTATGTGATTATATACCAATGTATATAAATGAATGAGAAGAGAGTAACATGCAAGGTTACAAAAAAAATTCTTCACTTATTATTATTTAAAAAATTAGATAATTTAGTAATTTATAAATAAAATAAAATAATATTAATTAAAAAATAATTTTAATTTGATTGAAAGTTTACTTCCTATTTTAATTCAGATTAACTTCTATTTTATCTCTAATAAAATTAAATTAATTAAAATATTGTAGGCAGCGGGGTTTAGTGCACGCCCAAGTGTTTGGTAACCACGGCACTATGCGGGCTCGAGGCCCACCAGGAAATACGATATAGGTCTTAAGCATATTCGGAGATGGAGTTGCCACCCGGATAAAAGCCGGTGTAATACCCTACATACGTATAATTATTTTAATATAAAGGGACATATTTTTCTCGAGTAGTACTAGTAATAGTTAATTTGCATTATATTAAAGTATAAAATTTTGTTAACATTATATTTTAGGTTAAATATTAATTTAAATGTGCATATCTATTCACATGTGTATATATATATATATATATATATATATATAGATATATGTATATAATATAGTATAAAGTATAATTATATACTTGTGTATATATATGTATACATTTTCATGTAACATATGTTTGCATACATATACATATATAATATATATATATATGACTATATAGATATATACATAGGTACACTATTATACTTGAATGTACATTGTGTATATATATATGTATATTTATATATGATATATATAGTATATATGTATATAGTCATAATGTAGTATAATAAGCATAGTATATATATGTATACATTAACTTATAATATAGTATATATATATATATATATATATATATATATATATATGAGTATATGTATATTTTGGGAGAAGAAGAAATAGAACCGAGCTCCCTCCTCCCCGTCCTCGCCCTTTCTCCTCACTGTGCCGCCTCCATCACTGCCTGAGAGTGCCATTTCCGCCATGGGGAAAGCTTGCTGGGTGTGCAGTAGCTGCTCTCCTCTTCCTCGCGAAGCAGCTTCTTCCTCTCCTCGTGCAGCAGCAGCTCTGCATCTCCTCGTTCTGCCCAGCTTCGACGTTCTGTTGTGCCATCCCCTGGAGGTGTCAAGCTGCCCTTCGCCTTCGCCTGAGCAGCTTCATCTCCCCCATCTTCTCCGATGGCAGCAGGTTCCTTCCCCTCCCTCTATTCCGTCCAGTAGCTAGGGGTGAGTAATGCTCACCCGATGCCCTCATTTCTTCCTTGATCTTGAAATTCCTTCGGTTGAGAATTCTATATAGGGTGTGGTTGTGCTATAAGGAAGATAATTGCCCATTTGAATTATTTTTGGGCATTTTTTTGAATTTTCAGAATTTTATTTGAAATTTTGCCATTTTAATTACTTGATTTAATTTTATTCTTAAGTGAAATTAGTGATTAAGTTAAATATAGTTAAGTGTTTTTGAGTTTATTAATTTTATTTAGGGTTTTAGAAATTTTTGGAGTTAATTATAGATTTTATAAAGTTTAGGTATTTAATTAATATTTATGTTAATTTCGAAAGTTATTGTCAAATAATTATAAAATTTTAATAATTGAGGTTAGTATTAATTGTTGTTAATTTTAGGACTCAAACTATAATTTTTGAGATTTTTATACTATTTTTATAAATATATTTGAGCTTATGCCAAAAAAAAAAATTTTGATTTTTTTTTTTGTAAATAATACTTTGGGAAAAAATATTGTTGGTTGATTAAATATTTTTATATAATATTGGGAGGAATTATCTTGAGAAAAAATTAGTTTTAGATGATTGGATAAATTTAAGGAAAATTTTGTGTATATATATAGCATTATGTAATTTATATATATACTAGGGGTAAAAATGTAATTTTAAACTAAATATGATAAATATATATTTTAATTGGTTTTATTAGTATTTAAAGGGTTTAGATAAATTTTATAAATTAATTGATATAATTTCCTAAGTAGTGTAAAATTTTAAATGTCCAATTTTCAATATATATTCATGTAATATATTACAATGGTTTTCATTTGGATAATAATTATAATTATACTATTAGTAATGGAAAACAAATTTAATTGTTTAATTTTGAATAATTGAGATTTTACACAATTTTATTTATTTTAATATGTGTGTAAATGGAGAAATAAATATTATTAATTTTGATACTTTTGAGATTTTGATCTCGGTCGGGGCAAATTGTAGTCTTGGGAGCCCGACTCGAGTGTGAATGGTTGTGTATTTTGGAAGTGCATTTTCTATGCAGGTCTGGCTCTACCTTTGGTAGAGAGATGTTCGTTTTACAGAGGAGACTCTATCGACATTTCAGTAGATTTTCTCGTAAAACATGATATCCGTAAAATTCCTACCGTTAGTTAGGTTAAATCCTGTCTGTCGAGTCTTGTCCGATTTTCATCGAGTCAGTCTGGAATTTTATTATTTTATTGATTCCTGAATTCGATTCCTTAGTCATGTTTTAAAAAGTTGATTCATTGTTTTCTTTTAGAGCATATCGGAGCAGAAGCTGTGAGACCGAGGCAGACGCGTGGTCGTCAGCCTTCACATTCATCCTGTAAGTCGATAAAATGATCTGTGCGTATGTTTATTTAAAGAATGCATGCGCTCGTATTTCTATTATATTGATTATATGATTTATTTAATTTAATGCTATCATTTACGATTTAAATGCAAATTATTTATTTAAAATCGATTTGAGAAATTTTGGTAGAACGAGCTACCTGGTGGGCCTCACCAGGACTATGTGCACATGGTAGAGATTGAGAGATGGATCCGATAACTGTATAATTGATGAATGTTAAACTGGGACGGGTGCCTCGGTAGATGCCTTTGCTCTCGGGGACCGCCAGTGATTGGAAAGTTAATAATGGACTGGGATGGGTGCCTCGGTTGATGCCTTTGCTCTCGGGAACCGTCAGTGCCATATATTTGGATTAAGTGAATGACTACGGCTTGGTGCCTCAGTTGATGACCTTGCTCTCGGGGACCGGTAGTCTAGTTGGAATAAGTGGGCCCAGTTGGCCGTTTAGACTTGGGTTTAGGGTTCTACCGAGATTTTCCAAAAGCTATACTTATATATATTATAAATTATTTTCACTATAAATATATATAGTTTTCAAAAAGGTTTTCAAATCGTACAGCTCTTTTATTGACTTACTCAGTGAGGTCTGATTCCTCTCAATTTATTTTTTTTTCAGGAGCTTGGGAGTTCGACCTCAGACTACCTCTACGCCAGATTTCTTCTTCACCGGCTATTTTATGTAGGTCATTATAAGTTGTACTGTGTACTAATCTAGGTTGCTGCAGTAGTATATGTATTACAGATTTGTATGGTTTAAACATAATTATGTAATTTATTTGTGTAAATCACGCTTGCGTATAAAATTCAATCTGATTTATAATATGAGATGTTGAAATACATTATTATTTAAGCAGTTAAATTTGTGTATTCTGAGAAAAATCAGTTTGATAATGTGTTTTGTTTTAAAGTAAAGTTTAATATGTGAATGGTTGTATTTTCTTTTTCCTTTAGGCTTACTACGGGTTTCGGGGGCCTTATGCTTACCCATTCCCTAGTGCTGGTCACGTGCCCTCGGGTTCGGGTCGTGACAAAGTTGGTATCAGAGCATAAGTTCAATTAATTGTCCATGTTTGTCTTTCTGTGTAACTACTACAGCTTTAGGATTGATAATTGTCTTTGAGATGTTCTTGTATCTAATTCTGCGTTGCTTTAAATATTCTTACCCCGTTTTGAATTCAATTTTCCTTGTCTTCCTTTCAGAATGAGGCGTGTGCGTACCGACCCAGATGCTGATCCGACCCTTAGGCTAGATGAGCAGTCTGTGCATGATGAGGCTCCCCTTCCTGCTCCACGTCGTAGGGGCAGAGGTAGAGGTAAAGGTCGAGCCAGGGTAGCTGCAGCTGAGATTCCTGATCAGCAACCAGTCGAGCCTGAAGCCCCAGTTGTTGACCCTACAGCCTTTGCAGCTGGACTGGCAGGGATTAATCAGGGTCTAGCAGCATTGAATCAGGCGATGCCCCTTGTACAGTAGATGCTTCAGCAGAGGAACCAGGGTATGTCAGATACTGAAGCAGCCCTCCTTTACTCTCGGATTGGTAGAGTTTCTTTCAACGGTACGGGTAATGCCTTAGACTTCATTAATGCTATTGAGGCACGCACCAAGACTGGACATACGGATTATCAGAGGATTATGATTGTGGAGTTGTCGGTACAGGCAGCTGCTCAGGATTGGTTTATGCAGTTGATTCAGCCATCGATGCACGAGCTGACTTGGCCAGAGTTTAAGGACCGTTTTTTGAGATTTTTCTGTCCTCCAGCCACCAGAGATGCCTACAGGTGGCATCTACTCCACATCACTAGAGGTGATAGGTCAGTGGAGGATTATACCAGAGAGTTTAATAGACTGTCCCGACATGCAGAAGATATTAGGAAGGACCCTTACAGAGCAGTGGAGTTGTATGTTACTGGACTAGGACCCACTTTTATTGGTATGCGTACTGAGGACCGCATCTAGAGAGTGTGATTGAGGAGGCCCGTTTGATTGAGAGGCGACATATTCGCCAGGGCACCATGATGGATCCTTATATGATCGGGGGCAGTGGTCATGGTGTAGCTCCCGGGTACCAGCAGCCAGCATTTCACATCGACAGTTCGAGTCAGCAGGCTGCGGGTAATTCTCAGTAGAGTGGTAGGAGGTCCAGGACTCACAGAGTGGGCCGACATGGATATGCCTCAAACAGGAGAACTGGCAGGAGTCACAGATTCGGTGCAGGAGTTAGTAGCAGCAGTAGTGGGCAGAGTAGTTCTGGGTCTGGAGCTAGTGCTTGTGCGAGTTATGGACGATTTCATCAGGGCCCATGTTATATGTTGACGGGCGCTTGCTTTAGGTGTGGGCAGGTTGGACACCTTGCCAGAGCTTGTCCCCACTCCGGATATCAGTCACAGTACGTTCAGGGTTCATCTTCCTCAGTGGCTCAGCCCTACTATCCGATGCCTCAGCAGTATCGAGCACCCATACAGCCACAACAGAGACCGCCTCAGCCTATGAGTCAGCAGGGTTGAGGTTCAGTTGGTAGACCTAGCGGACGTGGTTTTGCGCAGCCTTTGACTTCTCAGCAGGCAGGTCGTGGTCAGGCTCGAGTGTTCACTTTGACACCACAGGATGCTCAGACTTTGAATGCAGTGGTAGCAGGTATTCTCTCAATCTGTGCATGCGATGCTAGAGTGTTGTTTGATCCCGGTGCTTCCCATTCCTTCATTTCTCCTGTGTTCGCTTCGAGAATAGAGTGGCAGCCTTCTAGGTTGTCCTTTCCTCTATCTGTTTTGACTCCTCTTAGTGACGAGTTGGAGACAGATGTTTTCTTTCCTTCGTGTCCGGTGACAGTTGATGGTAGAGAACTATTGGCGGACTTAGTATTGCTCGACGTACTGGAATTTGATGTCATTCTAGGCATGGATTGGTTGTCGAAGTATTATGCCCTTGTGAATTGTAGAGAGAAAGAAGTGGTGTACAGGATTCCAGGTGAAGAAGAATTTTATTTCAAAGGTGAAAAGAGCTTCATGCCTCATAATCTTATTTCTGTCATTACAGCTCGAAAGATGCTTAGAAGGGGTTGTCAGGGATACTTGGCAATGGTAAGAGATGTTGAGAAGGAGAATGTGGCAATTGAACAGGTGCCAATGGTGTGTGAATTTCTGGATGTCTTTCCTGAAGAATTACCAGGATTACCACCAGACAGAGAGATAGAGTTCTGTATCGATGTCATACATGGTACGGATCCTATTTTTATGCCACCTTATAGAATGGCACCAGCTGAACTGCAGGAGCTGAAAGAGCAGTTGCAGGAGTTGCTTGATAAGGGTTTCATCAGACCCAGTACATCGCCTTGGGGTGCTCCGGTGTTATTCATGAAGAAGAAAAATGGTAGCCTTCGACTTTGTATCGACTACAGGCAGTTGAATAAAGTCACCGTCAAGAACAAGTACCCACTTTCGAGGATCGATGATCTGTTTGATCAACTTCAAGGTGCTACATGCTTCTCTAAAATAGATTTGAGATCTGGGTATCATCAGTTGAGAATCAGAAGAGGTGATGAGTCCAAGACAGCTTTTCGAACAAGATATGGCCATTATGAGTTTTTAGTAATGTCCTTTAGGTTGACTAACGCTCCAGCAGCCTTTATGGACTTGATGAATCGAGTATTCAGGCCATACTTGGATCGATTTGTGATAGTTTTCATTGACGATATCTTGGTTTATTCCAAGAGTGAAGCTGAACATGTGATGCATCTGAGAAGAGTACTTCAGACTTTAAGGGAGCACAGGTTGTATGCCAAATTCTCAAAGTGCGAGTTCTGGTTATATCAAGTGGCATTTCTAGGCCATGTGGTTTCTCGAGATGGCATACAGGTGGACCCTAAGAAGATAGAGGCTATTACAGAGTGGTCAAGGCCGACTACAGTTAAGGAAGTACGGAGTTTCCTGGGTCTAGCAGGTTATTACAGAAGATTTATGAAGGACTTCTCTAGAATTGCTGCACCTTTGACAAGGTTGACCCAAAAGAATGTTAAGTTTGTATGGACGGACAAATGCGAAGAGCATTTTCAATTATTGAAGAATTTGTTGACGTCGACACCAATTCTAACTTTACCCTCTGGGAATGAAGGCTATACAGTGTATTGTGATGCTTCCAGAGTAGGATTGGGCTGTGTGTTAATGCAACATGGCCAAGTGATTGCTTATGCTTCAAGGCAGTTGAAGAAGCACGAACAGAACTATCCTACTCACGACTTAGAGATGGCAGCCGTGGTATTTGCTTTGAAAATATGGAGGCATTACTTGTACGAAGTGACGTGTGAGATATACACAGATCATAAGAGCTTGAAATATATTTTCCAACAGAGGGACTTGAATTTGAGGCAGAGGAGATGGATGGAACTCCTTAAGGATTATGATTGCTCCATTTTATACCATCTAGGCAAGGCGAATGTTGTTGCGGATGCCTTGAGTAGAAAATCTGCAGGCAGCCTTGCCCATATTAGCACAGAGAGAAAGCCCATTATTAAAGAGTTACATGGATTAATTGACCAGGGGTTGCAGATGGAAGTTACCCAAAAGTGCCTTTTAGCTCAATTCAGTGTACGATCAGTATACTTGGATCGGGTTAAGGTAGCTCAAAGCAGAGACCCCCAGTTGTAAAGAATCATGTATGAAGTGCAACAAGGGCAATCATGGGACTTTGTGATTGACAGGGAAGGTATATTGCGGTTGGGCACTAGGATTTGTGTGCCAGATGTTGATGACTTGAGGAAGGAGATTATGGAAGAAGCACATTCTTCTGCATATAGTGTTCATCCGGGTTCTACCAAGATGTATCATAACTTTAAGGATACATACTGGTGGAATGGAATGAAGAAGGATATTGCAGATTTTGTATCCAGGTGCTTAACTTGCCAGCAAGTAAAGCTTGAACATCAGAGACCATCGGGACTGTTGCAACCTATGCCAATTCCTGAATGGAAATGGGATATGATAGCCATGGATTTCGTGACTGGACTACCTCGAACTACTGGAGGTTATGACGCTATTTGGGTGATTGTTGACAGGTTAACTAAGTCAGCACACTTTCTACCTATAAAGAAGACGTACTCTACTGATAGACTGGCAAGACTTTATGTCAATAGGATTGTTTGTCTACATGGAGTACCTGTGAGCATAGTGTCAGATAGAGGAGCCACCTTTACCTCAGTATTTTAGCAAGAATTACACAAGGCCTTGGGTACCAGATTGGATTTCAGCACGGCCTTCCATCCTCAGACAGATGGTCAGTCGGAGAGAACCATCCAGACGTTAGAAGATATGCTGAGGATGTGTGTAATGGATTTTGGAGGACAATGGGATTTCACTTGCCACTGATTGAGTTTGCTTATAATAACAGCTATCATGCTAGCATTGAGATGGCTCCGTACGAGGCACTATATGGTAGGAAGTGTAGATCACCTTTATGTTGGGAGATTGGTGAGAGGCAGTTAACGGGACCAGAGTTAGTGCATATCACTTCAGAGAAAGTCCCCATTATACAGCAGCGATTGAAGACAGCCTTTAGTAGACAGAAGAGCTACGCTGACCCCAGGAGGAAGGATGTATCCTTCATGGTGGGAGACATGGTGTTCCTGAAGGTGTTTCCAATGAAAGGAGTTATGAGATTTGGCAAGAAGGGTAAGCTAGCTCCCAGATACATTGGACTGTTTGAGATTCGGTCTAGAGTGGGTGAAGTGGCATATAGGCTAGTGTTACCACCCGAGCTATCGAGAATCCATCCTGTGTTTCATGTGTCCATGTTGAGGAAATACGTCCCTGATCCGTCTCACGTGTTGCGACCTCAAGCCGTAGAGCTTAGCGATGATTTAACTTATGAGGAGTACCCAGTGGCGATTATGGATCGCCAAATCCGACAGCTACGGACTAAGGAGATACCGATGGTGAAGGTGTTATGGAGTAACCATTCTGCAGAAGATTGCACCTGGGAAACTGAAGCTGAGATGCGAGTTTCGTTCCCGTATCTCTTTTCTTCTTAGCTTGTAATTCCTCTTTTCTTTCTTTTCTTGAATTTGAGGACGAATTCATATAAGGAGGAGAGACTGTAATACCCTACATACGTATAATTATTTTAATATAAAGGGACATATTTTTCTCGAGTAGTACTAGTAATAGTTAATTTGCATTATATTAAAGTATAAAATTTTGTTAACATTATATTTTAGGTTAAATATTAATTTAAATGTGCATATCTATTCACATGTGTGTGTATATATATATATATATATATATAGATATATGTATATAATATAGTATAAAGTATAATTATATACTTGTGTATATATATGTATACATTTTCATGTAACATATGTTTGCATACATATACATATATAATATATATATATGACTATATAGATATATACATAGGTACACTATTATACTTGAATGTACATTGTGTATATATATATATGTATATTTATATATGATATATATAGTATATATGTATATAGTCATAATGTAGTATAATAAGCATAGTATATATATGTATACATTAACTTATAATATAGTATATATATATATATATATATATATATATATATATATATATATATATATATATATATGAGTATATGTATATTTTGGGAGAAGAAGAAATAGAACCGAGCTCCCTCCTCCCCGTCCTCGCCCTTTCTCCTCACTGTGCCGCCTCCATCACTGCCTGAGAGTGCCATTTCCGCCGTGGGGAAAGCTTGCTGGGTGTGCAGTAGCTGCTCTCCTCTTCCTCGCGAAGCAGCTTCTTCCTCTCCTCGTGCAGCAGCAGCTCTGCATCTCCTCGTTCTGCCCAGCTTCGACGTTCTGTTGTGCCATCCCCTGGAGGTGTCAAGCTGCCCTTCGCCTTCGCCTGAGCAGCTTCATCTCCCCCATCTTCTCCGGTGGCAGCAGGTTCCTTCCCCTCCCTCTATTCCGCCCAGTAGCTAGGGGTGAGTAATGCTCACCCGATGCCCTCATTTCTTCCTTGATCTTGAAATTCCTTCGGTTGAGAATTCTATATAAGGTGTGGTTGTGCTATAAGGAAGATAATTGCCCATTTGAATTATTTTTGGGCATTTTTTTGAATTTTCAGAATTTTATTTGAAATTTTGCCATTTTAATTACTTGATTTAATTTTATTCTTAAGTGAAATTAGTGATTAAGTTAAATATAGTTAAGTGTTTTTGAGTTTATTAATTTTATTTAGGGTTTTAGAAATTTTTGGAGTTAATTATAGATTTTATAAAGTTTAGGTATTTAATTAATATTTATGTTAATTTAGAAAGTTATTGTCAAATAATTATAAAATTTTAATAATTGAGGTTAGTATTAATTGTTGTTAATTTTAGGACTCAAACTATAATTTTTGAGATTTTTATACTATTTTTATAAATATATTTGAGCTTATGCCAAAAAAAAAAAATTTTGATTTTTTTTTGTAAATAATACTTTGGGAAAAAATATTGTTGGTTGATTAAATATTTTTATATAATATTGGGAGGAATTATCTTGAGAAAAAATTAGTTTTAGATGATTGGATAAATTTAAGGAAAATTTTGTGTATATATATAGCATTATGTAATTTATATATATACCAGGGGTAAAAATGTAATTTTAAACTAAATATGATAAATATATATTTTAATTGGTTTTATTAGTATTTAAAGGGTTTAGATAAATTTTATAAATTAATTGATATAATTTCCTAAGTAGTGTAAAATTTTAAATGTCCAATTTTCAATATATATTCATGTAATATATTACAAAGGTTTTCATTTGGATAATAATTATAATTATACTATTAGTAATGGAAATCAAATTTAATTGTTTAATTTTTAATAATTGAGATTTTACACAATTTTATTTATTTTAATATGTGTGTAAATGGAGAAATAAATATTATTAATTTTGATACTTTTGAGATTTTGATCTCGGTCGGGGCAAATTGTAGTCTTAGGAGCCCGACTCGAGTGTGAATGGTTGTGTATTTTGGAAGTGCATTTTCTATGCAGGTCTGGCTCTACCTTTGGTAGAGAGATGTCCGTTTTACAGAGGAGACTCTGCCGAAATTTCGATAGATTTTCTCGTAAAACGTGATATCCGTAAAATTCCTACCGTTAGTTAGGTTAAATCCTGTCTGTCGAGTCTCGTCCGGTTTTCATCGAGTCAGTCTGGAATTTTATTATTTTATTGATTCCTGAATTCGATTCCTTAGTCATGTTTTAAAAAGTCGATTCATTATTTTCTTTTAGAGCATATCGGAGCAGAAGCTGTGAGACCGAGGCAGACGCGTGGTCGTCAGCCTTCACATTCATCCTGTAAGTCGATAAAATGATCTGTGCATATGTTTGTTTAAAGAATGCATGCGCTCGTATTTCTATTATATTGATTATATGATTTATTTAATTTAATGCTATCATTTACGATTTAAATGCAAATTATTTATTTAAAATCGATTTGAGAAATTTTGGTAGAACGAGCTACCTGGTGGGCCTCACCAGGACTATGTGCACATGGTAGAGATTGAGAAATGGATCCGATAACTGTATGATTGATGAATGTTAAATTGGGACGGGTGCCTCGGTAGATGCCTTTGCTCTCGGGGACCGCCAGTGATTGGAAAGTCAATAATGGACTGGGATGGGTGCCTCGGTTGATGCCTTTGCTCTCGGGAACTGCCAGTGCCATATATTTGGATTAAGTGAATGACTATGGCTTGGTGCCTCGGTTGATGCCCTTGCTCTCGGGGACCGGTAGTCTAGTTGGAATAAGTGGGCTCAGTTGGCCGTTTAGACTTGAGTTTAGGGTTCTACCGAGATTTTCCAAAAGCTATACTTATATATATTATAAATTATTTTCACTATAAATATATATAGTTTTCAAAAAGGTTTTCAAACCGTACAGCTCTTTTATTGACTTACTCAGTGAGGTCTGATTCCCCTCAATTTATTTTTTTTTCAGGAGCTTGGGAGTTCGACCTCAGACTACCTCTACGCCGGATTTCTTCTTCACCGGCTATTTTATGTAGGTCATTATAAGTTGTACTGTGTACTAATCTAGGTTGCTGCAGTAGTATATGTATTACAGATTTGTATGGTTTAAACATAATTATGTGATTTATTTGTGTAAATCACGCTTGCGTATAAAATTCAATCTGATTTATAATATGAGATGTTGAAATACATTATTATTTAAGCAGTTAAATTTGTGTATTCTGAGAAAAATCAGTTTGATAATGTGTTTTGTTTTAAAGTAAAGTTTAATATGTGAATGGTTTTATTTTCTTTTTCCTTTAGGCTTACTACGGGTTTCGGGGGCCTTATGCTTACCCATTCCCTAGTGCCGGTCACGTGCCCTCGGGTTCGGGTCGTGACAGCCGGGATACACTGTACAACAACTAGATCCCATAGAGGTTCCCATAAGCCGTCATCAAAGATCGAGTTCGGAAACTGGGTATGAACATTTGAATGTTCACCCAACCTTGCGGTGGGCCTCCGTTTGTGTTTTGCATTTTATTACTCTTTAATTATTTAATTATTTCCTTGGTTACCACACATAAAAAAATGCCTTCGGATAATTGCTAAATTTTACAATCAAGTCCGAGTTTGCACATTAGTCCAATTTCATGCCTTTAAGTTCCGACATTCAAAAAAACATAGTAAATGAAATAAATAATAATTTACAACCATACATTCAAAATTAAATGGAGAAAGGAATTAAAGATTAAAACGCTTTTTAGCTAAATAAATGAATAATATACAGAAAATAAACCAAACATATACTGAAAATAAACTATTAAAATAACATAAAAACTGCAATATACAAGGGGTAACTAGCAACAATGACTACTCGATGACAGGAATCATCAAGTAATTCCTGCAAATAACACACGGTTAGCCCTTCCTTTTAAAAAAAAAAAAAAAAGAGATCACAAATAACGATACTTACAAAAGGCCCTATAAAGAAGGGTTTTTACATTATGGACTAAAGGAAGCATTGAACGATCAAGATTGAACATCATCATGCAATCATACAAACATGTTTAAGATTAAAGGAATGCAAATCAAAACGGACATCACGATGAGCATGAAAGAAAACAGAACAGAAAGCAAGCTGAAACTGTCAATAAGGCGGTTGCCTAATTGATGAGGTGATCGCCTAATTGATAGGGCGACGCCTTACCAATAGGGGGTCTTGTTCCCTTTGATGCGAGAACACGAGACATGCACAAAAAGGGGCCTTTTAGAGGCCTATCAATGGGGCAATCACCTCTGTGATGAGGTAATCACCTCATTGAGATGTAGAGGCGTCGCCTGATCAACAGGCTAGTTTCGACTCTCAAAACATTCAGACTTCCACTCTAAGTAACAATACATGCATACACACACTCTACAATCATCAGACTATGACTACATGCAAAAGTATTCAAAGACCCATCAATAAAGTGAGATATCAAGCTAGACACATTAGAGATAAACCTAAAATGTACTAAGAACTTAGTCACATAATCAAGAACTCACAAAATGATGCACATGTCAGGTTTAAGTGCAAGTTTTTTACCAAAAATGAGAGGCCCTCAGAGGTGTTTTTTATGGAGATCCTTGCTAGGATGTGGTATCTACCTTTGACACATGTTTCTTCCTTCTTCTCTTATGAAGATGTGGCTTCTTTTGCTTCCCCCTCTCCTTCTTCCTTCCAGGACATTTCTCTTCTTTTTTCTCTCTGTTTTTTTCTTCAGAGCTTCCTCTTTTTTTTTTCAATCATCCCCCCTCTTTTCTTTTTTTTTTCTCTTTTATTCCTTAGCTTTCCCATGCCTCTAAGCCTCCTAGCCCATCATGAGCTCTCATTGCCTTTTTTCTTTCCCCAAAAATCTTTTTCTCATGCAAGAAAGAGGTCTAGAGAGTGGGGCCCATACCACTTGGCTGTCATGATTGCAGCTGCATTAAATACAACTGTAAGTGCGCTGCCATAGGGGCTGCGCCTCATTACACTAAGGCGATACCCCTTTGGCCCAGGCCTGCACTGGGCCGAGCGAGCTTGGGCCGAATTTGGATAGTTGGGCTTGGTTTTGGGTTTTCAAGTCCACATTCCACTAGATATTCAGGCTTCATTCTCATGTCCAAGTTTCACATTCTCATCATTGGGCTTGACAACAGGCCGGTCAAACTAAGCGCCCCTAATTCATCCCTTAACATGGGCCGATCGAATCGGGTGTCTACAGTTTGCGCCCTGATTTTTCAAAAAAAATAAATGCATGCAATGACCATTTTTAAAAAAATCACATGCATCACAGCGAACAAACAATAAGATGAGCAACATACCTGACTCTCAGGTTTCACCCCAGAGATGAATCCTTCAATTTTAAAACATGACCGTGATCCTCGAGTTTTCTTAGCCCGATCAGCCACTCATTAATATTTGATAGAGATATTTCAAAACTGTTAACCTCGGGTTTTCCTGGCCCGACCCTTACAACATTGGAATTCGATTCTCTGGTTTTCCTGGCCTAGTATTCGCAACACTGAAACTTGATTCTCAGGTTTTCCTAGCCCAATCATCACTGGGGATGTGGTTTTTAGATTTTCCTGGTCTGATTATCACTCCTCTGGGGACATAGACTTCTGGGTTTTCTTGGCCTAGTTGTCCTTCGCTTCTAACTTCGGGGATACTACCCAAATAGTGATCTCGATCCTTTGAGCTTCGGGGATTCAAACCTGAATAGCCCTGTCCTTTGCTTTCGACTTTAGGGATACTACCCGAATAGTCATTTTGATCCTTTGAGCTTCGGGGATTTAAACCCAAATAACCCTTTCTTTGAGCTTCGGGGATTCAAACCCGAACAGCCCTTTTTTTGAGCTTCAGGGATTCAAACCCGAACAACCCTTTCTTTGAGCTTTGGGGATTCAAACCCGAACAGCCCTGTCCTTTGCTTCTGACTTCGGGGATACTACCCGAATAGTCATTTCGATCCTTTGAGCTTTGTGAATTCAAACCCGAATAACCCTTTCTTTACGATGTGGGTTTTCCCTGGCCCTTTTCTCTATAAACTTCATCTTAAAAATTCGTACTCTGAATTTTGCCTCCCTAGTATGCGGCACTAATTTCCACCCATCATTTCATTTCATCATCATCATTTTTTTAAGGGAAAACCCTACATGAGGAAAACCCTACATCTTTGTTTGTTATAAAAACAACTTCTTCATTTTGTCCTTTCTCCCTTCTATTTTTTTTTGTCACCTTTTCTTTTCCTCTCTTTTTTTCTCCTTACACTTCTTATACTCCTTGCATCTTCCCCCCTTTTACAGTCAATGGAGAATAAGAGAACACCCCCTGTGCTTGAGTGGGATCACATCCCACCTCTTGTTAGTGCTTCTAGGAGCTTGGGATTGACCTGCGGAGACTCAATTCCTCTTTTGGCAGACCTAAGAACCCACATTTTCTTGTCTGCATCTAAAGAGGTTAGTACCCTATAATTTCCTGCAAAATTATGTTGGGTCAGTGATTAATTAAACATAATTATCAACTCATGACATTAATTTATTAAGTAAATGAGAAATCCATGTTTTGATCACCAGAAATCGGGAACTGTGCCCATCCCACCTTACAGAGGTGATCGCCTTATCATAGAGGCGATCGTCTCATGGATGAGGCGATCGCCTCATCGATAAGGCGATCAGCTTCTATGAAGAGGTGATAACCTATCACCCTTTCACAGAGTCGATCGCCTCTCCAATGAGGTGATTGCCTCTGTGATGAGGCAATCGCCTCTATAATGAGGCAATCGCTTCATCAACAAGGCAAACTGCACTATCTAAAAGTCCATTCATTTTGAATTCCTTTTCTGAAACCATAACATGCATAAATTTCACTTCCCTATCTATTTTTTATAGCATGACGCTCAGATGTTTAAGGGTGCCGAGAATTTTCATGGAGCCCGGGTCTTCTTCAGTGACTTAACTGACGAGCAGAGGGACCGGATTTAGGAGACGGGGTTCGAGGACTTCGTACTCTCACTTCCATCTGAGCAGGGGCGCACAGATTACCAACCACTGCATGCCCTGATGGAGAGGTGGTTTGATATGACCCACACCTTCCACCTCCTATTCGGTGAGCTTACTCTAGACCCAATATCATTTGCTACCATCACGGGGATTGTTTATTCCGGGGATCTTATTCCCTTTGATGCGAGTCTACATCAGCTGTCTCCGGATAAGGTCGTATATATTAAGCGACTTTTAGGGATGACTCCTGACATGAAGGGGACTCATACCCTTAAATTGGACTTGATCAGGAGCTTTTACACCTGGGATCAGGCCGCAACGATGGTCTCTCCCCTTGAGATTGACCAGGTGGTGAGGGCTTTTTTGCTCTACCTGCTCGGTACGACCCTCTTTGCTGACACCACCAGCTCCATTGATCTGATGTTCCTATCGGCCCTTCGGGATTTTGACCAGGTTCCCACATTCGACTGGGGTAGCTGCGCCCTGGCATACTTGTATCGGAGCATGGACGAGGTGGTCCGAGGGGCTAGGAGGTTTTACGGCTTTTGGCATGCTGTTCTGGTACGTCATGATCCCCTTTTTTCTTTGTCTTGTTCTGACTCCCATTACTTACATCAATTTTCTTAACTTCTCCTGTTTTGTTTGTTTGTTGTTATATTTTTTTCAGGTCTAGGCTCTAGAGCTAGAGCTACTTGTGGGCATTACACGAGTGGGGGATCACTTCCTGGCCCTCGATAGGTGGGGCGCCAGTCACGTTATGAAGAGGCACCTTGTGCGAGTTCACATCCATAGGTAGCACCTGAACTCACTAACACAAGATGCGGTACCTACAAAGCACAAACCTATTTATTAGTTCATTACTCGTATTCAATTTACTTACATATTGACGTCTCTTTTCTTTTTAGATCCGGAACAACTTGTGGGGGTCCAAGGACACTTGGACCATCGAGATGACTCGCTCTAGGCCCTTATATCGAAAGAGGGTACTCTTTTATGGCCCTGGGTATCGAGCTTGGTATTTGGGGGAGCGAGTCTTGAACTGAAGGGCAGGCGTTAGAGCTAGGCGGATCCCCAAGTCCCCTCCTGACAGTATGCTTTGGGCTCATGAGCTGGAGGGCGATGACCTCGCTTAGGCTACTGCGGGCTCACCAGCTGTGGATCACACAGTTCGCGTGAAGAGTCGGTATGCAGAGTTCATTCGTACCCACCTTCTATCGACGGTCCCCTTTCAGACCACTTCTACCTCTCAGGTAAATCCTTGTAAGTTCCCCTTTTTATTGTAAATTGACTGTATTCTTAACATGTTCCTCTTATTTTCATCATCAGGCTGTGCTTGCTAGGCCCATGGCCCCGGTTAGGTCTTGAGTTCGAGAGAGAGAGCCCTTGAGGCATCGATTAGATCCGAGCAGGGAGGAGACTTCTGCGATTGGCGAGGAAGCCAAGCCGACTACAGCCTCTGGGTCTGAGTTTGTCCCAGGTAGCTTCACTCATGTCCCTGACCCTCTATCTCAATGTTGGGTTCCTCCTGGAGAGTTATCGTGCCAGTTCTTGGCCTTGGACGAGGACTTGACCCCTGCATGCACCCCTGATGGTGCTACTTATGTAAGTTCTTTTCCTAACCTGCTTACATTGTGATTCTCAAATCAATTGTTTATTTTAAATATTTACTTTCAATAATGTAGATTCCTTTAGAGCAGGGCCTATATATGTATCGCATGATAAAGGCCCAGAGAGATTACATATTGGAGATCACTCAATAGTGAGGGGTAAGAATTTCCTTATTTTCCTACATGTATGCATGCTCGCATGGCTTGCTAACCTATGATTTATTTGAACAGGATCAAGACGTGGCCAGTAAGGCGAGGATAGCTACTCTCGAGTGTCAGATTAATGTATTTCAAATTGATGAGGATGACGAGGATGAAGATAGGAGCGGCAGCGGTGCCGGGGGAGGGGATGACCCTAAGGGTATGAGATCGGATGCTTGATGTTCCAAGGTTAAAATTTGTGTAGTCTCTGAGTAGTGAACGTAAAATTTTGGTTTTTGACTTTATGAACAGAATGTTTGCAAAATTCAACATTTTCCTTGATTAAATTCATTTGTTTTATTTTTCTCATTTCTTCACATGTGAGTTGATTTCAATGTTTGCATACGTAACTGTCCCACTATATTCCAACGACACCTGTTTAGATTGTGTGATTCGAAGAAGCACAATTAGCCCATACTACTGATGAGGCAATCACCTTATCGAACCCTAGTGAAGAGGCGATCGCCTCTTGCTGTTAAGGCAGCGCCTTATTGATGAGGCGATCGCCTCATCGATGAGGTAACCACCTCAGCAACAGGTGGTCCTGCCCCTATAAAAACCCACATTCCTGTGTTCAACCTAATTTTCGAATCCCCTTCGTCTTTCCCTTTCTATTTCTCCCTCTAAGCATCTCTAAAAAGCCATAAACATGATAGAACAAATTTTGAGACCCTTATAGTCGATTTTGAAAGGTTTGGACAATAAATCTTGGGCTGGGTTAGAGTCGTTTCACCTTGCGGTCTTCAAACCACTCCATACTAGGAGAATTAATTTCCCTTTTCTTCATACCATGGTTCAATTTTGGGATCCCCATAAACACATTTTTGGCTTAACACAATAGAAATATGTCCCCTACCAGAGGAATTCGAGGCAATTCTCAGCCATCATATAGATTCTGCTTGCCAACTTGCGATTCCTGCTCTTGAAAACCCAGATTCTCGCTCCATTCATCAACAAATGGCGCGTATGTTTAATTTTCCACCCCGGTCTTCCTTTTACTATATCTTTAGCTCAAAAATCAAATTAGAGTCCCTCATCGAAGTCATCATGAATGTGGACAAAGGGGAAACTTACTGGCCCCGTATGTTAGCCCTCTATTTGTATGCTCAATTTCTATTGGTTTCCCCCTCAGGACACTGTGATATGAAGATCCTCTCCATCCTCGATCAAGTGGAGATAGGGCTCAACCCCTTCCCTCTCATCTTAGCAAAAACTGTCATTAGATTAGATGACTTCACAAGGACGTGATGATTCTCAGGAAGCCCCTTCCTGCTGGAGGTAAGTTTTTCGTTGCCCCTCTTCTCCTTCCAACTGCCAATACTACCTATACCTAAAAATTTACAATACCAAAGATGAGGTTTTATGAAAGCTGGGCTTGATCGAACCTCCTTAAGACATTAGGCATTACCAAGCCAAGCATTATCGAATAAGGAAAGTACATCCCATCCCTACAGACATTCATGGCTGGCTATCAACATTCCCTAATACACTGATTCGCTGGATGTGCCCCTGGTGGGGATTGCAGCATATGACCCTTCGATCTTATACATATTGTGTCCCAATTACCGATCTCCATTTTGCCACTTTCTATAATCCAGCCTGCCTCTGTCGCCAATACTGTCATAAATAACTGATTATGGAGCCTGTTCACGAGTTCGAGCCAGGGCTGCTTTCTTAGAATTTTTTGGACCACCTAATGGCAACTTGGCCTCAAAGAGCCATCGAAAGAAATTTAAGCTACGACGGTGATCAAACCACTGATGATCATTACAAAGCGTGGGTTTGCTTGCAATAGACAGAAAGAGATGAATTTATTAAATATAACTGGACAAGAGAATTACAAATGTTAAGTTCATAGGGTAGGCAACAAAAGAAGAGAAAACAATACTAGCTCATGGAATGAAGTCATCGTTTTCCCTTTTGTTAGAAATAATTTCCCTTTTGTAATAGTTAAACGGCTTGTAATGGACACATTATGCAATGTTTAACGACAATTAAAGCAATCCATTTCATTTCATTTAAGCATAAAACGTATATACATTTCGCTTCTGGTACATCTCATGTTATTAGTTGGCTTGCCCTTGTAAGTTTTCCAACTAACCATTTTGTGCCTCTCCTTACCCTTTTACATGTCCTTAACTTTTGCTTAGACCGCCTCTTTCGAGGTTTTCAGTCCAGCAGGACCCCCCCTTTTTTTTAGTCTTTAACTTTTGCCTAGACAGCCTCTTTTTAAGGTTTTCTCCCCAGTGAGACTTTTTACAAAAAGTATTTCTTGAGCTTGTCTAGGTTGATAGGTTCTTTGAACTCGTTCCCCTCTATGTCAGACAAAATGGTAGTGCCTTTCAAAAATAACTTTTTTACTAAATACGGTCCCTCCTAATTAGGCCTGAATTTCCCCCGAGGGTCGATCATGAGTGATCTCGTAAGTTTCAATACCAGATCCCCTTCTTGAATCTTGCTTGGCTTGATCTTATTATAGGCACGGGCTATTCTTCTCTGATACAGCTGAGAATGATACATAGCCTTCATCCTCTTTTCATCCAGCAGTGTCAATTAAGCCAACCGACTTTCAACCCACTGATACTCAGGGAGTTTAGATTCTAAAAGGACTCTCAATGACCTTATCTCAACCTCCACTAGTAAAACAACCTCACACCCATAGACTAAAGAGTACGGAGTGGCTCCTGTCGAAGTCTTAGCAGTAGTTCGATACCCCCACAATGCGAATTGTAAGTATTCAGCCCAATCTTAATAATTTTCCATTGTCTTAGCCAAGATCTTTTTTACATTCTTATTTGCTGTTTCCACCGCTCCATTTGCAGTGTGGCTTATATGGATATGATCTATGCTGCTCAATCTTATAGTCCTTTAGTAGTGTGGTCGTCTCTGCTCGAAACTAAACACCATTGTCTGTAACTACATGGTGTGGCAGACCATATCTACAGATTATGTTCTTTTCAATGAACCTCGACATCTGCCTCACCCCCACGGTAGCATAAGATTTAGCCTCAACCCACTTGGAGAAGTAGTCAATGGCCATAATGATGTACCGATGGCCATAATGATGTACCGATGGCCATTAGTTGCTTTTGGCTTTACCTCCCCTATGATGTCAATTCCCCATACAACAAACGGCCAAGGAGATGTCATTCCTTAAAGTTCCATAGACGGTAGGTGGCTAACATCACCATATGTTTGGCAATTGTGATATTTCTTCATAAATCCAATACAATCTGCTTCTATGGTGAGCTAAAAGTACCCGTGGAGGGCTATTTTCTTTGCCAAGACAATCCCATTCATATGTGGTCCACACACCCCTTCATGAATTGCTTCCATAAGCTTCCGACCTTCATCCTTGTCGACGTACCTAAGGTGTACCCCAACTGGCATTCTTTTGTATAACATCCCACCGTGGCTTATGAATTGTCGAGACAACATTTGTAGGGATATCCTTTCTTTCTTATCAGCGTCATCCAAAAATTGCCCAATTTCTAAATACCTTTGTAAATCATAGAACCAAGGTTTCTCAGTGGCATCAATCGGCGTTACTCTCACCTCTTCGTAACAAGGGGCTCAAGACTTTATGAGAATTAAGGGTCTGGCCTCTGGTTGTTTCCCACTTTCCCACATAGAGGCTAGTGTGGCTAGGGTGTTAGTTACCTAGTTTCCTTCCTTTGGCAAATGGACGAATTTACACTGTGTGAAGAAGCACAGGATGGTGGTCAAGTATTCCCAGTACAGCCATAATTTGTCTTCTTTTATCTTTTATTCTTTGGTGGCTTATTTTATAACTAGCATGGAATCCCCATAGACAGTGACATTTTCCACCCCTGCGCTACGCAATGCTTCTAAGCCAAAGATGTAGGCTTTATATTCTGCTTAGTTATTGGTTGCTTCAAATTCGAGCCTTTTTGCCATCGAGATCATTTCTCCTTCTGGTGTAACCAAAATTACTCCTATCTCGGCCCCCTTGTTATTGGCAGCTCCGTTAAAGTACATTTCCCAATCTTGTATCTCTATCGCCCCTAAATGCTCGTTGGGGAATTCCAGCTTCCACTTTTAGGCATCCCCCAATGGGCTTTGTACCAAGAAGTATGCTACTACTCTTCCTTTTACTGTCTTTTTGGCCATATACTCTATATAAAATTCTGTGAGTAAAACGAGCCATCTAGCCAATTTTCCCATAAAAGACGGGGTCTATTGGAGGTACCTGAAGGGATCATGTTTGGAAATTGCTTGCACTTTGTAAGACTAGAAGTAGTGTTGGAGCTTCCTCGTTGCCCAAATCACTGCTAGAAAAGTTTTGTCTACTAAACTATAAGTAGCTTCGTAGGGTAGAGGCTTTTTACTTAGGTAATATACAACATGCTCTATCTTCCTTTCACCTTCCTATGCTAGCATCGCCCCTATTGCATCCTTTTCAATTGCCAGATACATGATTAAGACTTTACCTAGTCTCGACGGTTGTAAGACAAGGGGATTCATCAAATAATCCTTGATAGTTTCAAAAGCCTGTTGACATCTCTCATTCCACACAACAGGTTGGTCTTTCTTCAGAAGCTTAAAGATAGGGTTACAGATGGCTGTTAGTTTGGCTATGAATCTGTTGATATACTGTAAATGCCCCAAAAACCCTCGGACCTCTTTTTCGTTCTTTGGTGCGGGCATATCCCTGATTGCTCTGATCTTATCTGGATCTATCTCTATTCCTTTCAGGCTGATAATGTGTCCCAATAGTTTCCCAGATGTGACCCCAAAAATACACTTCTTCGGGTTCAGTATGAGATTATACTTTTATGCTCTAGCCATAAACTTGTTTAGTGCTTCAAAATGCCCTTCCCTGGTTGCAAATTTCACCATCATATCATCCACATATACTTCAACCTCTTTGTGGATCATGTCGTGCAGTAAGGCAGTCGCCATCCTTTGATAAGTGGCCCCTGCATTCTTCAACCAGAAGGGCATCACTTGGTAACAGTATACACCCCATTCGGTGATGAATGATGTCTTCAATCTATCCATTGCTGCTATCATGATCTGATTGTATCCCAAAAATCCATCCATAAAAGAGTACATTGCATTAGAAGCTACACTATCAATTAATGTATCGATATACGGTAGGGGAAAGTCATCCTTAGGGCAGGCTTTATTCAAATCTCGGTAGTCCACACACACTCTGACCCTTCCATCCTTCTTAGGAACTAGAACTATATTTGCTAACCACTAAGTGTCCTCTACCACTTTTAAAAACTTTACCTTCAGCTACTTTTTGACTTCTTCCTTAACCAAGAGAGCCCATTATTGCCTTAGCCTCCTTTGCTTCTGCTTTATTGGCGCTATGTGAGGGTATGTTGGGATTCTATGTTCAAAGATCTCCCTCTTGATTCCGGGCATGTCTTCATAACCCCAAGAAAATATTTTCTGTCTCTTTTTAAGGATATCTTCCATTTTTCCTCTCTCACCATGAGTTAAACCAGAAGCAAACAATATATTTTTAGGATTATCGTCTGTGCCTAAATTAAATGATTCAGTTTGCATGGAATTAACGTCAAACATATGCATGAAATGATCATCACAAACAGAATAACCATTAGGGAACACATCACACAAATAAGCAAATTTAGATTTCACTACATTCACTTTTAAAAAGAAAAGATAGTCAGTTTCAAACAGCGAAGCTAGGGAAACATCAAAGTCATTATAAAAGGTATCTATGATGGAATTAAGGATGTAGGTCTCAAAGTCTAGGTCTTTGTTCTGATCATCAATGCCTTTCTGCTCCGAAGTAGCTTCATCTTTTTTAGACTCCTCTTCAGCCAATAGCAGCTCCTCAGTAGGGGCCCTTTCGTCAGTGACTTCCTCAGTTTTGTCTATGAATTCAGCAAAAATCTCCAACCCCGGGATGACTTCCCCAACCACCAGGAGGGGTTCCGGAGTCCTGCTATATGAATGCCAGTGCCCTCCTTTATAAAGATTTCCCACAGAGTTTTCTTTCTAATCACGGTCTCCTTTCCCTTTTCTTTAGACTGGTCCGACAAACCCATTTCCTTCCCAACTTTGTCAACCTCTTTGAATCCTAATCCATACTTCAGAATATGTACCTTATTTCCCATAAACTCTGAAGGTCTGCTCTGATTTTTCCCTAACCCCATGCCAGGTAGAAATTTCATATTGTGCATCATTCTTAGAACCTTTTCGTCCATCTCATCCTCATAGATCACACAGACTTCAAAACTGGGGCTAATGGAAATCTCCTTAGGGATTAACTTCAATGCAGCTATGGCGACTTCAGTTTCAACTGAGATGGTGACAACCCTTCCTTCATGTGGAAACTTAACCTTTTGATGAATAGTGGATGGAACGCCACCCAGGGGGTGAAACCATGGCCTCCCCAATAAAATGGGAAAGGTTACTGGGATATCAATCATATGCAAGTCAACCCAGACTTCTATAGGCCCTATTTTGACTAATGCCCTAAAAGTTCCCTCCACAGATCTCTTGGTGTCATCATAAGCCTTGATAACCACCTCAGAAGGCTTTAGGTCGGCTACCATCAACCCTAGTTTTGACAGAATCTTCAGTGGACACACATTGAAGGCAAAATCGTTGTCAACCATCACATAACAGGTCATCTTCCCTTTTACTTCGACTTTGATAAGTAGAGCTTTATGGTGATCCCTCCCTTCTAGAGGCAGATCGTCATTGGAAAATGTTATCATTCCTTAAGGAGTTTCTATTAATGACTAGACCATCTGTTCTAGAGTGGAATTAGTGGAAATCTATCTATGATCTTGTGCTAGGACCAGAGCTTCCCTGTGATCCCTATAATGCATGAGTAACTCCCAAACACTGGAAATGGTCTCTTTACTTTGTCTTACCTCCTCTCCCTTTGCTGCACATCCTGCCTTTTCAGATTCAGACCTGATAACCCCAAGTTTCTCTTTCTTTTCCTCGACCTTCCTCATAGACTGCCTTAGCCCGCACCCCTCGTTATCCCATAGGTCAACTTATTCTTTGCTTTCATCATCAGAACTCCATATATCAAAACTTGTACATGTAACTCTGTGGGTTGTTTACTTATTCTCAAGTTTTCAGGCTTGGCCTGTTAGGAATTATGAGAGACATCAATGAAGGAGTTTAGGACTTATTCTTCTGTTAGGCCAGAGTTGACCATCAGAATGGATGAGTTAGAAGGTGGTACATTTCGGTAATTGGGTAATGGGTTGGTTTAAGTGTTTTATTTTCTATTTTCTAGGTCGGTAATTTTGCCTAAGTCTATCAAATCTTGAATTTCATGCTTTAATCGGGCATAGTTGTCTGTGTCATGCCCGATGGTCTGATGAAATTTACAGAAAAGCTTTGGGTTGGCTCCAGGTAAGGGTTGTTGCGAAGGCAAAGGTCGTAGCAGGTTCTTCTCAATAAGCTTATTAAGGACTTTAGACATAGGACGTCCCAGATTAGAAAATCTCCAAGGCTGTCTAACTGCATTGACTTGTACATTACTGCTAGGTGGTCAAATAGCATGAATTTGAACATTACTGCTCAAGCTGGCCCCCTCTTTGCCTCCAGAACCTCTTCCGAAGAATTTCTTCTCTTGAGCCAAATCTGATTCTTTCTGAACCCCAAATCTGTATAATTCTTCAAAATTCTTGATCCTTAGATCCCTTAATTTCCTAGACAATGCGAGAACACACCCTTCTATTGCTAGGACCAACTGGTCGAACTCAGCTAGCCTATGCCTCATCAAGGATAATTTTCCCCTCCAATGAGTCAGGTAATCAATAAAAGGCTCTTTAAAGTTCTATTTGGTATTCTACAGATCTCTCAGGGACACCTCTAGTTGAACGTTGAGACCATATTGCTTGACAAAAGCAGCGCATAATTCTTTCCAATCCGACTGAACATGCGGTTCCAAGGTGTAATACCAACGAATTAATGCTCCTTCCAATGAAATAGGGAACTGCTTAACAATTTGGCTCCTTGTTAGCTCAGTAGCCTTCATGTATGTTACATATTGCTTCAAATGCAAATAGGGATCCTCGGCACCAATATACTTCTTCATGTTTGGGAATTTAAACATACGAGGCAGCAGTTCATCACCCTTTTCCAAATTCAGATCGTAATCTAATGGGGCAACCATACCTTTCTCCTTTATCATCACCTGCATCTGGTTCATCACTTTGGTCATATTCTTAGCCTACTCGGTCTGACCCATATCCTCGACTGGGATGACATTTCTTTGATTCACCGGATTGGCCAATATCGTCACATCGTCTTCTTCCCTTCCTCTAATTGGTATTTCCTTATCAAAATTGACCGGATCGATTGGCGGTGCATTGGGTGGCTGTGTTAGCTGACTTTCTCTAATAAGCTTAGTAATCTCCCCCATCATTTCTCTCATCATAGCTCGAGTTTCTGTTTTTACTTCTTCTTTCCATCGTGCCCCAAATGCTTCTGGATCGAACCCTCCTGCCATTCCTAATTCTGAATTTCTGACCAAACGACCTGAACTAGCTCAGACCCACCCTGCTGAGCTTGAAGGATCTATACCGCTGTAAAACAATTGGTTAAAATGATACATGATGTGTATGCATAATATGCAAGTTCGTTTTATTTAAAAATAAAAGGTTGCACATAAAAAGATATATAAGATCAAAACATGGAACTTAAATGTGCAAACTTCCGCCCTTATTTCTCCCACACACACATTCAATGGCGAGTATATTGTCCTAGGATTTTTGGCTTGGGTTTTCATTATCAGCGGGGGATAATAAAATCGACGCATGTAAAAAAACTCTCAAAATGATTCAAATAACCAATGGTTCCTTTAAATAAAGCCAGAGTCCGCTTTCTATGAGTCAAGATCCTTAGCACCATAAACTTACTTGTCAAGGCCCATTTACAATGGGTTATGAGTAGGCATAAGAGGCCTTTGTTGACTAGTTTATTTATAATGGGCTTTGATTGGGCATAAGGGCCCATTTTATTTTAGACTGCTTATTGATGGGCTTGAGATTTATTTTAAGGGTCCATTATATGGCATAATATACATGCATGTGGGAAAATTCCTAAGGATAGTTGCTAGGTCATTACATGGGCTTGAGTCTTAGGTAAAAAGGCTTCGGCTCCCATAACAATATACATCCATATACGTCTCCCCACTCAAGGGTCAAACAATGCAGATTAGTACGTGTCATGAGTGACAATAATCAAATATTCCACCACTAGGTTCGAGTGAAACGTAGGTAGCGAAGTACTGACTATTGTCATGTTTATTAGGGACTGAAGTGCTCATTGTGTGCAAAATGTGTAGTGAATGCATAAATGCAAAAGAAATAAGAAAATAATTAAAGATGATAAAACACAAAACACTGGAATCAGTTTCTCTATCCCTAGTGGAGTCGCCACTATAGGCGGCGGGGTTTAGCGCACGCCCAAGTGTTTGGCAACCACAGCACTGTGCGGGCTTGAGGCCCATTAGAAAATACGATATAGGTCTTAAGCCTATTCGGAGATGGAGTCGCCACCCGAATAAAAGCCAGGACACACTGTACAACAATTGGATCCCACGAAGGTTCCTAGAAGCCGTCATCAGAGATCTGGTTCGGAAACTGGGTATGAGTGTTTGAATGCTCACCCAACCTTGCGATAGGCCTCCGTTTGTATTTTGCGTTTTATTACACTTTAATTATTTAATTATTTCCTTGGTTATCACACATAAAAAAATACCTTTGGATAATTGCCAAATTTTACAATCAAGTCTGAGTTTGCACATTAGTCCAATTTCATGCCTTTAAGTCCCGACATTCAAAAAAATGCAATAAATGAAATAAATAATAATTTACAATCATACATTCAAAATTAAATGGGGAAAGAGATTAAGGATTACAACGCTTTTTAGCTAAATAAATGAATAATATACAGAAAATAAACCAAACATATACAAAAAATAAACTATTAAAATAACATAAAAGCTGCAATATACAAGGGTTAACTAGCAACAGTGACTACTCGATGACAGGAATCATTAAGTAATTCCTGTAAATAACACACGGTTAGCCCTTCCTTTCAAGAAAAAAAAAGAAATAAAAAATAACGATACTTACAAAAAGCCTTATAAAGAAGTGATTTTTACATTATGGACTAAAGGAAGCATCGAATGATCAAGATTGAACATCATCATGCAATCATACAAACATGTTTAAGATTAAAGGAATGCAAATCAAAATGGACATCACGACGAGCATGAAAGAAAACAGAATAGAAAGCAAGATGAAACTGTCAATGAGGCAGTCGCCTCATTGAGATGAGGCGGTTGCCTCATTGATAGGGTGACGCCTTACCAATAGGGGGTCCCATTCCTTTTGATGCAAGAACATGAGACATGCATAAAAAGGGGCCTTTTGGGGGCCTGTCAATGGGGCGATCGCCTCTATGATGAGGTGATCGCCTCATTGAGATGAGGTGATGCCTCTATGAAGAGGCGTCACCTGATCAACAGGCTAGTTACGACTCTCAAAACATTCAGACTTCCACTCTAAGTAACAATACATGCATACACACACTCTATAATCATCAGACTACGACTACATGCAAAAGCATTCAAAGACCCATCAATAAAGTGAGATATCAAGCTAGACACATTAGAGATAAATCTAAAATGTACTAAGACCTTAGTCATACAAGCAATAACTCACAAAATGATGCACATGTTAGGTTTAAGTGCAAGTTTTTTACCAAAAAGGAGAGACCCTCAGAGGTGTTTTTAATTGAGATTCTTGCTAGGATGTGGTATCTACGTTTGACAGAAGTTTCTTCCTTCTTCTCTTATGGAGATGTGGCTTCTTTTGCTTCCCCCTCTCCTTCTTCCTTCTAGGACGTTTCTCTTTTTTTTTCTTTCTGTTTTTTTTTTCTTCAGAGCTTCCTTTTTTTTTTTCAATCATCCCCCTCTTTTCTCGTCTCTCTCTTTTTTTCTTTTTTATTCCTTAGCTTTCCTATGCCCCTAAGCCTCCTAGCCCATCATGAGCTCTCATATCCTTTTTTCTTTCCCCAAAAATCTTTTCCTCATGCAAAAAAGAGGTATGGAGAGTGGAGCCCGCACACTTGGCCGTCATGATTGCAGCTGCATTAAATGCAACTGTAAGTGGGCTGCCATAGGGGTGGCGCCTCAACGATGAGGCGATTGCCTCATTGGTAGCTGCCAAAGAGGCGATCGCCTTATTACACTGAGGCGATGCCCCTTTGGCCCAGGCTTGCGCTGGGCCAAGCGGGCTTGGGCCGAATTTGGATAGTTGGGCTTGATTTTGGGTTTTCAAGTCCACCATCCACTAGAGATTCAGGCTTCATTCTTATGTCCAAGTTTCACATTCTCATCATTGGGCTTGACAATGGGCCGGTCAAACCGAGCGCCCCTAATTCATCCCCTAACACGGGCATACCGAATAAGATGTCTACAAATATAATTATAATTTAATTGAAAGTATATTTTCTATTTTAATGAAGATAACTTCTATATATAAAAATTAAACTAATAAAAAATTTAGTTGTACTTAAATTAAAAATATATATTTTTGTATAATTTAATCATTTACTAATAAAATAAAATAAAATTATCTAAAGTGTAATTTTAATTTAATTTAAAGTCTGTCTTCTATTTTAATTAGATTAATTTTTATTTTATCTCTAATAAAAATTAGATTCATTAAAATACAATTCTAATTTATTTGGAAATATGTTTTCTATTTGATTAAGTTAATTTCTATTTTATTTCTAATAAAATTTAAATTAATTAAAATTTTAGTTGTAATTTAAAAAAAAAAATAATATTTTTTTTTATTTTAATTAGGTATTTTATCTAATGTAAATCAAATTAAAAGATAGAATTTTATAAACCTTATGAAATTAAATTTAATAAGTAAAAAATTGAAATCAAACTTAAAAAATTTTATAAAATAATTAATTATGAAAAAATATTAATGTAAAAAATTGTTGTATAATTATTTGAATGGAAAATTTAAAGAGAATGTAACAATATATATACACTACAACCCTAAAGCAATAAAAAAACTAAGTGTTAAAACGACATAGTGTTAGTAGGTTTATATATACACTACAACCCTAAAGTAAACAAACCCTCACAATAGTGTTATTATTATTATATTATTTTTGGGTGGTTAGAATCACGCTAAAGTTTAAACCCAAGGAAGGAAGCGTAGGAGGGCATTCAGTTAGCAGCAACCAGAGCGTTCTGTGAGCAACCAGAGCACCCTTCTTCAGGGCGAGGCAAGGACAGCAAGGCAACTCTGAAGGCAGAAGCTTTAAGAGATAAGGGAGGTAACAAACAACTGTTGCTCTCTTCATCTGTCGCCGCCCAACCATTCTCCTCTGTCACTGCTCTTATCCGCATCTTCTTCGTCTTATTCTTCTTTTTCTTCTCGTGCTTTGCTGCATATCATGATTAACAAACCAACCAACCAACCAACCAACAACAATCGCCATCAGCATATCATTTCTCTACAACTAAATAAATGCTTTGCTTTTGATTTTGATTTGGTATCAAATTTGGTACTGATGCTTGCTTTGTTTTAATTTATGTTACAACAGTCAAGTTACAAGACCTCTCCTTTCATTCCGTAACAGTCAAGAGTCAGGAGCCCCTGTCATCTGATCGTTTCTCTGCAAAGGTTTTATTTATTTATTTTTTATTTTTTTAATTTTTTAATTTTTAATTTTTATTTTGGTTTTAATTTGATTTTGTGTTTGATGATTTTGATTTGGGGTTTGATTTGATGATTTATTAGAATAAAGCTATTGTATCAAATTTGATAATGCATGCCCCTTTACCAGTTTATCTATTGACTCTATGCTGAGACTAAATTAGATTTAATTAAATAAAAAAGAAAATTTGTATAATAATACACTTGAATCACAAAAAGCTCTTGATGCCACGATAGTGCTGCACATTTCTGGTACTTCCTTTTTTTGGCTGCTGTTTCTGGCGTTTTTGGTACTTTTTTGCTTTTTTTTTTTTTTGTTGTTGCTATTGGGGCTTTTGTGTTGTTGTTTGTTGTCTAATTTAGTTGTTTGATCTTTGTCTAATTTCTATTTCATATTGTCCTGCAGAAATGATTCAATCTGAATTGCTCCAACTACTTTTACCAAGCTATATTATTATTTGTTTCATGTAAAAAATATTTACGTAGGATTACTTGGAAGCTTAGATTATTGTCTGATTTTTTTTTTGTTGCTATATTTGATAATTTTCAGCTATTTTGGCTTTTGAATGTGTTTTGTTGTTTGTTAAATCTACAGATTTTCAGCTATTTTAGATGGTTTATTTAGTGGTTATATTTGCTAATATAAATGTTTGTTTTTTTGGTTTTTGAGCTGTTTTTTGAGCTTGTTTTCAAGCTTGTTAATGAGCTGTTTTTTGAGCTTGTTTTCAAGCTTGTTAATGAGCTTCTTGATGAGCTCTTTAACAAATGAGCTCGAGATTACTAACACACGAGCCAAACATGAGTGAGCTCGAGCCGTGCTCAAGCTAAATACGAATGAGCTGGAGCTTCAGATTTTGATAACATTTTTGAGCTTGAGTCTGCCTTCTTTATTGTGAGCCAAGCCTGAGCTTTTCAAAGCTTGCTTGGCTCGGCTTGATTACACCCCTATTCAACAACTCTTGTATGTAATTTACAGACAGCAAAATCACTACGAAACCCGCCCAAAAAAAAAGAAAGTCCCAAATGGTTCGTTCACGTGGGGTCAACCTTTTTGCTTTGCTCGGTCGCTGCTCCTCTTCCCTCGATTCTATGAATACTGTACGATTCAATTCTTGAATTTCCAAATTTTTTGGATGAAAATTATAGTTTAATTTATGCTTTGATTTGTTAATTTTATTATTGGTTTTGAATTTATGTAATTTGGTTGGTTGCAGGTGTATAAGAGCTTGTTAAATGGTAACTTTAGGAGATTGAGTACTAGGTTTTCTAAACCTATTGGGACTATTCACAATTACTCTCCTGAAATTGGTACTTTTGTTTGTTCCCTCTTTTTTGATATTTGTCTTTTTGAAAAACCTGAAAAGTGCATTGAAAATGAAAATTTTAAATCTTTGCCCAATTTAGTGGATTGACTTTGAGATAAGTAATTTAAATTCTCTGTTAATATTAAGCTGGAAAAGACTATCTTTGATGTCATGTTTTTTTAATTGATAATTTTTTTGGTGAGTTTCTGCTAAGTTGCATGCATGGAAATATGCAGTTTACCGTAAAAGCTGGTTGTTATTGGGATCTTTAAATGCAAATTTTGGCACAATGAGATCAATTCATGGTTCTGGTAAATATGATTTGTTTTTCCTTCCTGCTTTTTACGTTAGTTTCAGCTCACACATAATGTGTATTATGAGTAATACTTCACTCATATTTAGTTTATGATATGAAGCATTATTATTTCCTTTCAGCTGCCTTGTCAAGAGATTATTATGATATACTTGGCATTAGCAAGAATGCAAGTTCATCTGAAATAAAGAAAGCTTATTATAATGTAGGTTTTTGCTCCCTTTCAGTGTTGTTTTCAACCTCTATATAATTTTGGCAGAATTATAACTTCTGTTTTTGTCTTAGATTTTTCTTCTTATTTCATGTATTCTGATTTTACTCTGTACTATTCCATAGTTGGCCAAGAAACTCCATCCTGATACAAACAAAGATGATCCTGAAGCTGAAAAGAAGTTTCAAGAAGTTTCAAAGGCTTATGAGGTAGGTCTTACAAACTGAAAATGTGTTATATTTGTTTAACCATCTTACATGTCACAATGAATGTGACATCTTTATTGTTTTGTTTTCATAGGTCTTGAAAGATGATGAGAAACGTGCACAATATGATGAGGTTTGACACTTATTTTATTTCTTTTGCACTATTTAGTATTATACTAAAGGTCATTCTTCTGCTCTTGCTTTTGCCATAAGTTGCTTTTTGGGAAAGAGATATCGTCAGGTGTTTGTTTTTCTCCAAGGGAAGAGCTTTATATTTTAGATTGAGCATTTATATATCAGTTCCTCCCGGGCAGCCCATGCTAATAGTATAGGGTTAACAATGAAATATTTTGTGTGCACGTAGGAGAATTTGGAGTTCATCATGATGTTTCTTTCTATTGATATTCATCAGTTATACTTACAAAAGTATCTCACTTTCAAAAACAGTAGTTAAACTATAGGTTATTTATTCGACGTCTCTTTATCTTTTGCAATGATGTCACCTTTTGCATATTCTTTTGCTTTCTATTATTTTGTTATTGATTCATGAATCTCTTTGGTCAGCATCTTTACTGATATTTGCTGTGTGCTCTGTGTTATAGGTTGGCCATGATGCATTTGAACAGAATCTTAATGGAGATTTTAATGGTGGATCAGGATTCAATCCGTTCGATAGCTTCTTCAGAATGGATGATTTTAATGTAACAACTTATCTACTGAATTTGTCTCTTAGATTTGATCCTTTTAACTCATAATTTCTTTTTAATAATTAGTTATAGATTCATTTGTCTTTCATTTGAGGCTTATAAGTAAGTTTCTTATTCTTTTTATCATAGTTTCTTTTCCTTTTTGTGCCTCTGTTATTTGGTGGGTTGGAGGGTATGAAAGATTACATTCTTTGAAGGTGTTAGTCATTGACGTTTGTGTCATCAATCTTAGAGCAGGGCACCTCTGACCAACAAAGTAATTATTACAAATAAAATTAGCTCCATTCTGCCAGTTTATAGACTTCTGTCTTGAATATATTATCATCATTGTTTTTTCATCAAAGGAATGCATAATGATTTACACTGGAATTTGTAAAGTTCTTTAAGAACAGTAAGTAGGTTGAATCACCTAAGATGTTAATTGATATGGCTCTTGTGATTGTGTATTATTTGTTCTGTTATTTGATTTCCCTATGATCAAATCTGACATGCTGATTTAATGTGGACAATCATGTGCTTTCTGTGGTGGAGGTCAGATATTTGGCAATATATTCAATCAGAAATTTGGTGGTCAAGATGTCAAGGTGTTTTTTTAACACTTCTCATCTATATTGTTGATTTCTTTGTGATTTTCAAATTAAAGTTCGCTTAATGTTTCCTTGTTTTCTGTCTTGCATAGGTTGCTATTGAACTATCCTTCATGGAAGCTGTTCAAGGATGCACCAAAACTATCACATTTCAAACTGATGTGCCTTGTGAAACTTGTCGTATGTTATCCTCTGAACTTTCGAAGTTCTTGGAATTCTTTAATTATCTTGTCACCGGCATTCAAATTTGTAATTTTGAGAAGTTATGCTTCTTTTTGTAATTTTGCAGGTGGGGAAGGTGTTCCTCCTGGGGTAAAACCTGAAATGTGCAAGCGCTGTAAAGGCACAGGCATGGTTAGTCTTGTCCAATGATTTGCATTATTTGTGTGCACAATGTGTTGTCGTTTAGCTGAAGTTTTGATGCACTACGTCTGCAGGTATTTATACAACAAGGTCTTCTTAGTCTTCGGCACACTTGCAGCCAGTGTGGTGGAACTGGGCAAACTGTATCGGTATGCTATACCTTGATATTTATTAATTTTATCTTGTAGTCTTTAAATTCAACTCTTTAGGTTGGAAGTTACCTTAGTTTAGACTATTTATACCAGTTGTCTATGTGAAAATATCAGCTTTTGCATTGTCTTGTATGTCCTTGGTCACTAATGCAAAAGATGTATAAAATACAATGTTTTAAGAAATTAAAGTAAAGTGGACACTTGAGAGCTTGATCGATCGTGAATTCTTGGTAATTGTCACATATGAGTGCCCTTTCGGGGATTTGTGCCCACGTTTTTGTGTTCGGGAACAATTGAAGCTAACTGTTGCTATGTTTTGTTTCAATTTTTTTTTCTTGCAACATAAATTTGTTTAATTGTGAATATATCTCTTGACTATGAAAAATATTGCGTTTGTTATTATGTAATTCTTAGTAGTTTCACTAAATTGTAACATATCCTAGCTGCTTCTCTAAAGTTTTTCATTCTAGAATGCTACTTGACAGATGTCTTTTTGGAATCAATCACAATCTATTGGACATTTCAGATATTTCAGAAGTGGGGTTTTCTCTTGATATTCGGTTTATTATACTTATTGGGTCCTGATATGTCATATGAAAACTAATCAAACTCTGTTTGTGGATTTGTTTATATTTGTTGCTTTAGCAATTATTGCTCGACTTGTCTAATTTGACCACGTAACAGAGTTTTTGCAAGTCATGTAATGGGCGCAGAGTAGTGAGAGGGTCAAAGTCAATCAAATTGGATATTGTACCAGGTAAGATTTTCAATCCTTGGTTGACACATGTTTAATTAACGTGCTATTACTAGAAATATATAATTTAGGTGGCTTGTAAATGTTGCTGAAAATTGATCCCTTGTAAAATCACCTTTTTCTCAATTTGATGCCTCACCAAAAGTAAGTCCTTATCATAGTCGTAATGATTGCCTCTAAATGGATACCAATGTACTTGTAATCATGACATCAACGGAGATGCCTTTCTATAATCTGTTGTACTCATGCATCCTCAGGATGGATTTTCATTGGGCTTGCACATAATATTTGATTGTATGCTGTCTTCAGGAGTAGACGACAATGAAACCATAAAGGTGCCTAGAAGTGGTGGAGCAGACCCCGAGAGAAATCAACCTGGTGATCTATTAGTAACTATTAAGGTAATTGAATCCATGATACTGTATTTGTTCAAGAAGCTATGTCTGTATTTCTTGTTTATTATATATTTAGTTAGTTGCTAGACATGCAACTGTGCTACAATTTGCTTTTTTGTTCAATTTGCATATGAAAATGATTTATGATGGTAATGAGAACAGTTGAGGGTGCGGAGGTCCAGTCTTCTGTTGATACAGAAATTTTGACCGTAATCTTTCACTATAATTTCTTTTACTTGCTTCCTTTTTTGTTAATTTTTTAGAATTTTAATATTTAAATGTAGCTTTTTCCCTTTCTTCCATCCTTTTGCTTTATTTTATTTCTGTTTCTTTCTGCTTGTACATTTGTCGCATCCCTAGGTGTTTAACTCATGATGCTTGTCAATTTGATTTTGTAATTTATTGCTGACCATCATCTATGAAATGCAGTTACATTTCTATTTCTTTATATGTACTGAACTTTGTTCTTGTTTTCTTTCTTCTCCGCCAGGTTCGGGAAGATCCATTGTTCAGGAGAGAAGGCTCTAATGTTCACGTGGATGCTGTTATAAGTATTACTCAGGTAAAATTTCTCTTTTATACTGTTCATTGTGCAAGAACAACATTAATATCTAATGCATAGAGTCCTTAGTGCAGTCAATAGTCTGTTAATTAGACTAAATAGTTTCAGTTGAAACATGTTAGGATAAGTTTTGTGGGTTTCTGAAATTAGTAGCCTTGGTTCTTGTTTTGGTTTCTTATTTCAGAAACTTAAAAGCATTTCAGGAAAAAAAAAAAAGGAATTCTAGAAACTTAAAAACTATCTTAAGCTGCTGTTTTTTTTGCTATGCATGTTAAAACCCACAAATCCCCTTTAATAACTCTAGGTCAGAATTTCATTGAATTTCTTGCTTTTTTAGGCAATTCTTGGGGGAACTATCCAGGTCCCTACTCTCACAGGAGATGTTGTACTTAAGGTATGTTGAGACTTCTGTGCAAGATTATTAATGCTCAGAAATTAAGCTAGTCATCTTTTGTTCCAACTTATTTTATAATTTTTAGGTTCGCCCCGGCACCCAGCCTGGCCAGAAGGTAGTTCTGAAGAAAAAAGGTGAGCACTAATACTCGATTTCATATTTTATTTGTTTCCGATGATTTTATGTAATGTCTGATCAAAGTTTTTTTTTTACATAGTTGTCCTTTATGGGCTGTTCTATTTTGTGGTTTATTTTCCTGTACACTATAGAGTGATAGCAGATGCTTTTGACATTTTCCTGTCCACCCTTCCTTCACATATACTGAAAATTCAATCTAGGCATTGGCTTATGGCTTTTTATTTGTTTGGTCACGTCTCTTTACAATTTTAGAACCATGTGATCTTTGTTTTAGAACTTTATTATCTGATCAATGTTTAAATTTCCTTTATCAGGCGGAAATAATTTTCTTGCATGTTTCTTATTTAAATAAAGGATTTGAAGGCTCGTCTGCCTAATTAGTTTTCTGCCGGTGTGTTGTAGGGATCAAAACACGGGGCTCTTATTCCTTTGGGGATCAATTTGTGCACTTCACTGTCAGCATTCCAGCGTATGTTTTCTCTTGCCAGACAAATGATATAAATTAGATTTGAGTTGATAATTTGTTTGGGAAAATATGTCCTTGGCAGTGTAGCATGACTTTTGATGGATTTAATGCAATGTGTTCTAGTTATAATATATATTCTTGTTGTCTTGATAATTTTTTTAATGTCTTTTTTTCTAAATAACACTGTGCCTTAATAGATAGTTATAATAATTTTCCCATAGGAATCTAACCCCAAGGCAACGTGAATTGATTGAAGAATTTGCCAAAGAAGAACAAGGGGAATACTTAAAGCATGCCGCTGGAGCCTCTGGGTGAAGGACTGGGCTACTTTGTTTGCATTCATCATCGTCTCATGGATAGTTAGAGAGCACATAGAAGAAAAGGGATAAAGAATAGATCATATCAATAAACGACCTGTATCAGTTTTGTAGGATAAATTTAATGAGATGTCATCAAACTTTTGTTAATTTTTTTGGAGGGAATGTAAATATTCTTGAATGTGGGTCAAATGCACCACTGGTCATTCAACTTTTAGTTTATTTCATTTTAGATCTTGAACTTTAATTTTAGTTTTTTAGTACTCAAACTTCAATTTTTATTCTGAACCGCTAATCACCTATCGGTGAAATGCTGATGCCGTTACCGGTTTAAGAATATTTTTAGAGGGAATGTAATGTTCTTGCTCACAATGCATGTTATATTTTATTATTCTAGGCCGTCAAGTGACTACCCTTCTTTCAAATAATTTGATTTTTGTACATAATTTCACCTTGCGTCTTATTAACAATTTGTTCGTCATGTTCTTGACAGTTGTGGCCACAGATTTATATTTTTGGATTAGTCACAACGGGAACTATAATCTGTGTTTTTATTCTGATAGGGTAAATTATAATCTGCAATATCTTATCGACTTATGATGTTAGTGATGATACATAGTTTCGCATGCTGGTAGAGTAAAACAATTACTGTGTTTAAAATTTAAAAAGAAATTCGCATTTAAAAAAGTTAGTGAGGTTTATTATTCATTTTCCTTTTTGTCACATTCTTGAATTTGGTTTTACCCTATAAGTCTTTTTTTTTTTTCAATTTTTACAAAACAAAAAAAGGGCACTTTTTACATGGGAAAAATGTGGCTTTCGAACTTATATTGTTTGTTTTATTGAGTCATTATACATTTATTGTGTTTTAAGATCCTTAAACATTTATTTGATATAATATCGAACTCTTATAAATATTTATTTGATACTACATCGAACCTTTTTTTTTTTTTTTTATACAGATTAGAATTGATAAAAAAAATAGAAATGTTTATCAAAGGGATTCGATGTTATATCAAATAAATGTTTAAGAGCTTTTTAAAAACACAATAAATGTATAGGGGATTCAATAAAACAAACCACGAAATTTCAAGGGCCACCTAATGGGTTTTGCCTTTTACTTGTTATCAACTAAAATACCTCTATTTTTTATTAATTACAAAATTTATCCAGCTTATTTACATCTGTGTCCCTTTTAATTACAAGAGTGCCCCTTCTGTCCTTTTACTTTTTTTTTTTAAAATTTTATTTTCTCCTTTTTTATTTTATTTTCTCATTATTTTTTTCTCTCTTTTTTTTTTAAAAAAAATTCTTATTTTGTCATTATTTTCTTATTTTCTCTATCTTTTTTTAATCAATGGAGCATTAGCCAATATATTTTTCTAAGATTTTATTTCATAAATTTTTTGACTTTTTATACTAAAGTATAAATTTTTTTTATTTTTTATTTTTCCTTTTTTTTATTGTCTTTATTTTTTATTTTTTATAAATTTAACATTCTTTCTATTTTTTTTTTTAAATTAATAGATCAAAATAAATACAAATCTATATAATGTTGTAAATAAAATGGTTAAAGTTCCAATAGTATCATTAAACTAATTTTTTTTATTAGTTAAAGTTTATTCATTTTCTTGAGAAAATAAAATTTCATTAATTACAATCAATCATCATGGATTTAGTTTGAAGGAAGATTTCTCCATTGAAATTCAGCTCTACATCTTTTTACCTTTTAGAATAAAAATAAAAATTTATTAATAATTAGTAGTGATTTTTTTTAAAGTTATTTAAGTAGCGAACACATGAAGTTTATTGTTTTGGTGAAATGATATTATATTAAAAATGTAAAATATATTGGAATGAGGATATTGTATTAGAAATGTAAAATATACAAAAAATAAAATAAAAATATATGAAAAGTAAAAAAAGTAAGAAAATATTTTAAAAAGAAAAATTCATTAGTAATTACTAGTGATTTTTGAAATCTATTTAAGTAGCAAACACATGAAGTTTATTGTTTTGTTGCAATGATATTGTATTAGAAACATCAAATGTATTGTAATAAGGATATTGTATCAGAAACAAAAATATATTGTATTAGAAACTTAAAATATACAAAACATAAACTAAAAATATACGAAAGTAAACAAAAAATATACAAAAAAGTATTTTAAATTTAATGTCTTTGGAATTTATATTCCAATAATGATGAATGAAACATCTAGCATAGCAGACTTGAGACTATTTATAATAAAACAATTAATAATAATGATGATAATATATTCAACCAAATACAAGGAAAAACATAATGACTTTGTTAAGAAATTGTTTCATATATGGAAGATAAACTAAAAATAAATGAAAATTCAACAAAAAATATTGTAGGTTTCATGCTTTTAAAATTTGTATTCCAATCAATTTACAAATTTTGAAAAAGAAATTGTCACTCCATTTTCTATTAGATAAGATACCTTGAAATTTTTTGTGTGTATATATATATATTCCATTTAATTTATGTTTTTGATATAATAATTTAGAATAATTGTCAATACAATAATTATATATTTTTTTTTGTTAATTTAGGATACTTTCTATATATTTATAGGTAAAATAAAAGAGTTCTTAATGTCAAAAAAAAAAAAAAAAGAAGTCAAACTATAGGTGAGCTGACAAAAACAATAAATAAAAAATGCATATGATATGACAACCCAAAATGATAATATAAATTATAATTCCAAAAAAGACAAATGGTAACTTGATCAAAACTTGCTTTTCTTCTGAGTCATTTGAAAATTACAGCTATATTATGTCATAAATGACTTGAAGATTAAAACCAAACAAATGATTGTTTTGAGCATATTTTACTTTATTTATTATTGTACCCTTTTGTATTATTAATTGTTAACATGTAATGGCAATTCAACATGGACCAATTCTATTAAGTTTGGATGACATTAACAACATGCTACTACCCCAGTTTTTGGCCAATTGCGCTTAAAATCTCTAAAGCATGTGCTAGTCTTCTTCTTTCTCTATTGAGGTAAAACTTTTGAAAGCCTTGTGTTCCCATCAACTTTGCAAGGTACATTTTTGATAAAATGCTTGAAAGAACAAAGAAGCTAGCCCCACCCAATTTTCCTCAAAATCATAGCTATCCTTTTATTAGTAACTAAACTTGATCTCATAATTGATAGCTTTAACATTTATACAATGCAACATATATCATCAAGAATCTCAAGAACCTTATTGTTCTTACTGTTCTCCATTAACAATATGTTAAAACATAGAGCTTTCATTACCCACTCCTTGAATTCACATCTTCAAAACCTCAAGTGGCTACAATTTCAAATGCAATCTATTCCTTTGTGGATGGGTTCTCAAAATATATTCAAATAATGATAGCAATCATGGATAAGATCAAGATCACTCTCATTACAGAATAAGGAACATATTGCTATAAGATAATGTCATTCCAATTGAACAATGTAGGAGCAACCTACTAAATAGTAGCGACGAATCTATTTTATGACATGATGTAAAAGGAAGTGGAGGTGTACATGGATGATATGATGATTAAGTCAAAAACTAGGGAAGGGCATTTTGAAGCTCTTGATAAGTTCCTAGCCAAAATTGAGAAGTACAACTTGAGACTCAATATGAAAAAGTGTGCTTTTAAAGCAATCTTAGGAAAGCTATTAAGGCACATAATTAGCTAAAGAGGAAAAAAAGTGGATCCAAACGAGATCAAAGCATTTCAAGAGATGCCAATACCCAAAACTGAGAAAGAAGTCCAAATATTTCTTAGAAAATTACAATATATTAGTAAGTTCATTTCTAAACTTACTATAGTAAAATGGAATGATGAATGCCATAAAGCATTTGATAGAGTTAAGGAATACTTGATGGATCCATCTATTTTGCATCCATAAAAGATAATAGACCCTTAATCTTGTATCTGACTTTAGAAGATGGCATAATAGGTTCAATAATGGGCTAAGAAGGAGGGGATAAAGTAGAATATGCAATATACTACATAAGTAAAAAGTTGTTGCCTTATGATGAGAAATATAACCTAATGGAAAAGACCTATTTAATTATACTATGGGCCATAAGAAATTTAAGGCATTATATCTAGTCATATAAAGTATAAGCTATTTTGAAGATTAATCTTTTGAGTTATTTATTTGAAGCACTTGATCTAATTGGAAAAATGTCTAGATGGTTAGTACTCATAATTGAATTTTATATAGAGTACATCATTAAGAAAGTGGTCAAAGGGAGAGCTGTAGTAGAATTTTTAGCCTAAAATGCAATAGAAGGAGATTAGCCATAGGATATGGAGTTTCTTAATACAAACCTAGAAGCAACAGAGTGTTGAGCATGGAAACTCTATTTTTGATGGAGTTATGAACAATAAAGGAGCTAAATTAGGAGTGATCTAATCACATTAAAAGGTGAAATGATACTAAAATTGAGGAAATTAGATTTAAAGTCACCAACAACTTGGTTGAGAATAAAACATGTATTTATGGGACAAAAGCAGTTGTAGCAATTAAAGTGCATGACCTGTTGGTGTTTGTGGACTCATTGTTAGTAATTAACCAAGATAGTAAAGAGTGGGAAGTGAAGGAAGAAAATTTGAAATCTTATATTAGCTATTTGAGATTCTTAGTATAGAACTTCAGTAAATGTCTTTTTATACACTTACCAAGGGATGAGAATCAAATGGATGATGCACTAGCCAGTCTATCATTAATGTGGGAAAATCCTTTAGGTTTGCCAATGAAACTTTTAATGATTTTAAAGTCGAAAGCTCCATGCCATTATAGTGAAAATGTTAGTTTAGGCCATAAAAGAAACCATCGTATTTTGATATCCATAAATTCATAAAGGAAAGAAAGTACCTTGAAGAGACATCCTCAGAAGAGAAATATGCTCTTCGTGTTCTTTTTATAAAACTATATAAGTCATGAGGAGTATTGTACAAAAGAGCATATGATGGAACTCAGCTAAAGTGCCTCAAGAAAAATGAAGCCGAGGAAGTAATGGGGCAGATTCTTGCTGGAGTATATTGTCCTCATATGAATGGGGTAATTTTAAAATGGAAGATCATTCAATAAGGTTCCTACTAAATGAGTATGGAACATGACTGCATTGAACTGACAAGATGTCATCAATACTAGGCATATGGAAACCATAATTATTTGCCTCCAACTCTATTGAGTAATTTGTCATCTCCTTAGCCTTTTGTAGTAAAGGATATTGATATAAGAGGAGAGATAAAGCTAATTGCATTAAATGGACACAAGTATATAATGGTGGCCATTGACTACTTCTCTAGAAGGGTAAAAGCATAACCTTTTGGTGTAATGAGGGTAAAATAAATGGCTCAATTTATAGAAAAGAACCTTATCTGTAGATATGGGGTTCCGCACCATGTAATGATAGACAGCGGAGTTCAATTTCATTTAGAGACAATAGCTTTATTGTAAAAATACAAGATCAAGCACCATAAAATCCTTACCATACTGACCTTAAGAGAGTTTGGCAGTTGAAGCATCCAATGATGATGTAAAGAAGATTCTTTCAAAAATGGTAAAGACTTACAAAGATTGGGCCGAACATCTTCTTTTTTCTTTGAGGGGATATTGAACTACAACATAAATTACAATAGGTTAAACACTGTTTTCACTGGTGTATATGTGCGAAGTAGTGCTAGCTATAGAAATTGATAAGTCTTTAAGGGTAATCTTGGAGGCTAACATTCCTGAATTTAAGTGGGTATATAAAAGATATAACCATCTTGTAGCTCTAGATGAAAAGAGGATCAATTCTTTATTCCACACATAGGTGTACCAATAAAGGATAGCCAGGACATGTAATAAGAAGGTCAAATATGGAAAATAAAGGTTGGAGATTTGGTTTTGAAGCCAACAAGTATAATGGTGTTTGATTCAAAAGGAAAATTTAGATCAAATTGGAAAGGTCCCTATTTGGTTAAATAAATTATGCCTAAAGCTACTACAAAAATATTAGATTTAGAAAGGAATGAGTTCATAGAGCCCATCAATATGGATTGTCTCAAGAAATACTACCTTTGAAAGAAAAATAAAATAAATAAACAAACTTATTGGTTAGAAAACTCATAAAAGGTTGATTAGGCAAAAGTTGGGACATTCCTACTATTCAAAAAACTTGCATAGGGGTGACAGGAAAAAATTAGAAAAAAATAAAAAAGGGATCCCATTGATAAGAAAACTCGCAAAGGGCTAGTCAAGCACAAATCAGGGAAATAAAAGTGAGAAAAAAAATTTAATTAGAAAATCTAAAAGGACTAGCTGATAACATGAGTTGTATTATGTCATGTAATAAATGTACTCAATTTTTTCTAATGAGTAAATAAATTTGAATTTAAATTTTTTGTTCAAATATTGCATATTCATTTTATTATACTACATAAGTATCTGAATGGAAAGAAAAAATATAAAGTTAAAAAATAAAAGTTATGAGATTACTATCTAGTTGCATTTTTTCTTCTTGGCATCCCTTTGTAATTCTATTTCAATTATTGTGTCCTCTTATATCTTAAGAATCTAGGCGGCTCAGTAGTTTGCATTACAATCCATGCTTTATAGTTGTCATTAGTTGTCATGTCAATACAAGTTTTATGTTTCGTTCAAGAGTCCTTTGAGGTCATAAATTTTTCACCTTATCTAGAAAAATTTGTCTCAAGGGCAAGCCCTCAAAATTAGTGGTGACAGTGATAATGAATTAGGGATAACCATACTAACGTCACAAGTGTGAGGGAGAGTAAAAAGTCAAAGCACGTAATGAAGACATAAGAACATAATGGTCATGTAAGTTAATGGTTATATGCTTTAGTTTCCAACAAGAGTAGATCCAGTTGATTTCAGTGTCAGAAACTCCCTTCAACCAGTTCATTTGGTCATCTACAGTAAGTTTGCATTTTATGTTTAAGGCATAAGACTACAACTGATGGGGTTGGTAGGTCAAAGGATCATAAAAAGTAGTAAGAAAACCAAATATAAAATAAAAAATTAAAAGAAAAGAAAAGAAGAAAAATTCAGTCTGCTAAGTTGAAAACCTATAAGGGTAGCTTAGGGAAAAATTAAGGCAAATTTACTAAGCAAAAATAAAGGCATAAAAAAATTTGAAAAGGCCAAATTTCATATCAAAATTACCAAAAATTTGATTGAAAGAAGACTACAGGTTGAAATCCAATTCCCATGGGTAGAATGATATTTACGAAAAAAATGAGGGTAAAAAGGTAAATAATAAGAGTTTTGGGGGCAAAGTAGTGCAACATTCTTTTATCACATTAAGATAACAAATAACAATTCATTAAGTACTATCAAATACATCTAAAACTCCAATATTATGCCACAAACTCCACCCACTAATCTGATAAGTTGTTTAAAGGCCTACATCAGAAGTCCCAACACTTAAAGCACCAATGTTAGAGCTCTTGGTGCCTAGATTAGCAAGTTGTACAAGAAGTCTCTCATTCTCATGCTCAAGATTAGCAGCATAATTTTGTTCCAAATAAGGACTTGTTAGGATCATGCATATCATACTTACATTTACATACATTTATTGTAAAATACACTCTCCAACTTTACATGACCTACATAATGAAAAGTCTTTGAGACAAGGAAAGGTTATAAAAATACTCTACCCAAGTCTGAGGTACTTGTAAAATGCATGTATTACTAATATTAGAATTTAGTGTTGTAAAATATGTAGAAAAATAATTGTGAGACCCACATATAAGGCATTAAAAGGAGTGAAAGTAAGAGGAACAATATTGCCATAATGAAACCAATGCTATACAATAGACTAAGCTGCAGGAGCCTAATAAATCACTGATTGATCTGGTAAGGTAATATCACCAATACCATATGAAATGCCAAAATTAGGAAGAGTAGTAACACCTATAAATGCCTTACCTTAAGAAAATTCATGTGATAGGATAGGAGACTCAGTGACAGCCCCAATATCCATATCCTCAATAGGAGCATCCGAAATGATGTCTATTTGCACAAACTACACATACATAAGAAAGAGTAGTGTGAAGTAGAAAATAAAAAAAAAGAGTCTGAAATATATCTCATAAGGGTCAAGAGGAATTTTCTCAAAAGGTTTATTTGGATGTACTCCATATAGTTATTGTGAGAACGCTCGACCAATGATGAAGCATCAATCCCCTTTAAAGCCTTTTTTAACTCCTGCATAGTCAGTAGAGAGTGGAATGCGATGATAAGAATGCCTATGGTCCTAAAAATAGACACTCTCACCTAGATACCACATCCAACATCTGTAGAAGAACTCTTAGCCTCTCCAATCTTATAAAACCATTAATGAATGCATATTACTAGATATGCTAAGTAGTTTTGAGCCAATCAACATGAATCTATAATAGGAAATAGACTAAGTAAATTTTCTTAATTGTAACAAATCAGAAGACCAATTTTTTCATTTTATTTTCTTACTAAGTGCCGCTTTAGAGTGTTGAGATACTATCGATGTACTTTAATCCCATACTAGCTACCATAAGATGTACGAGAAGCACTCCATTTGCTTATCATAGGGAAATTACTATTAGGATCAAAAGCTATAAATTCTTGGATTGACCCAATCTTAATGCTCTAAATCTATAAAAGGAAAAGTTAAAAAGTTATAGAAATATAGAAAACACTAAAGATGTCAAAATACTCACATGTAGAACATACTAAAAGCTGCATACTATTAGTGTACCTTTGCAAACTATATCTATCTTATAATATAGATAAAAAAGAGCTGCAATGCCTCAATTAAAGGTTGGACCTAATCCAAGTTTTGTAAAGGACCCAACAACATAATACTAACCTTGTGACTAATCTCGCAAAAGATGGTAGCACCTAACAAAATTTGAAGAAAACACCTTGTCTTTTGATTACTTTGACAAGGAGTAGTAGTTGGCAACCATGTGAATCCTATCATGAAAGAAGATAGCAAGATGTTTTTCCAGCTCTTCCACTGTGGTATAAAGTTGATATACTGTGCTACATATTTATTCTTAGCACTCTTCATAACTGAGGAATAACCGAGATCAAAGGCAACTGTCACGACCCGAACCTAAAGGCACGTGATTGGCACTAGGGAATGAAAAAACATATATCTTCCAAAACCTATAGTAAGCCTTAGAATTTTTTCACAAATAAAATCAATCAACTTAACAATAAAACCATAATTCATAATAAATCCACCATAGTCAAATACATATATCTCAAATAAATAAAGTCCATAAAATAAGTTATACAAAAACCATATGCTACTGCGGTGTCTAGAATTTAACATATAATACGAATGTTAAATAAACCTACATAGAATAGTCAGAGAAGAAGAAAACCAATGCAGACGATGATCAATATGAGACTAATTGTGAAGTCCTGAAAAAATAAGTTGAAAGGAATCAGACCTCACTAAATGAATTAATTTTATACAATGCATGCTGGTTTTAAAACTCTTATTTAAAAAAATCAATAAATCCTTTATATATATTAAAATTACTTTTAAAAAATATATGATAAACACCATAAATATCTTTGTATATAAATCTCTTCACATAAAAATCATATATTAAAACATTTGGTGGAAAAATATGGTAGAACCTTATACCCTCAACTTAACAGCTTTTAGGGTCTCTTGATTCTAAGTGAATGTTGTCCCGAGAGCAAGTTTGACTGAGTTACAACCATAGTCTAATTAATTATTCCTTTATTGATGTCTCGAGATCAAGCTCAATCGAGTTACATCTCAAATTTAGCCCGAGAGATCATGCTTTACTGAGCTAACCATTGCCCGAGAGTAAAAGCTCTATCAAGCCAATTTTTCACACATCACTGCCCGAGAGCACAAGCTATATCGAGCGAATTTCACATGTAATAAACACAAGATCATACCAGTGCGCATGTGGTCCTAGTGATACAAACTAGATAGAATGTTCTATCACCTTCTCCCAAAAATCATATTTATCTCACATATAAAATCCAATATAATTATAACAAAAACATCTTTCCAATAATAAAAAATATATATGTCAATTATCTTATCAAATAATATGAACCAATAACATCATAATAATACTTATGCCACATTTTCCAAAATCCTTAACATCAATAAAATAAATAAACATGCTTACGGATACTATTCATAAGCATAATTCAAAATATATATATGTTCAACTTTAATATTATTTTTATTGTGTAAAAACTCTTATTTATAAATCTATCTCAATAGACATTTTATAAAATTAACTCATAGGTTAAGTGTGCTGGATGACATGTCGTCGACTGCCCAAGTGCTACTACTCTTGCTCCGAAGTTCTCTAAAATAAATAATATTTATTTAAAATAGGTTTATATAATATAACAAATAAATTCTTAAAATCATGGAATTGATGAGATTGACTCGATCTAAGAAATAATACTATACAAACTCAAAAACTAACACATATTGATGTCACATTTTACGATAAATCTATCAAAAATTCAGTTGTGTCTCTCTTCTAAAATGAACATCTCTCTACTAAAAGGAAAGTTATTCATGCACAAAACAACACTCCTATAATCTCTATAACTCAACAACTCAGGTTGGGCCCCGAACTACATCTTATACCCAACCGAGAATCAACACATATACACATATAGACATAGCATGATTTTATCAAATTTACTAATATATGACAAAAATAAATTTAGTTAAACCATTTCAATTAACTCATTTAAAAATTAAAATATAAAGGAAATCTATTTTTTAAACAATTAATATAATTAATAATAAAATTCTTATTTAATATCACCGAAATCAATTATTTAAAATAATTAAATTTATAAAGCTTCTTTAAACCTCCTTAACCAAAATTATTGTTAATTATAAATAAACTATTTAAATAATCCAAATATATACAAGTATTAAAGAACTTACTTTTAAGCTTTTAAATAATAATAATAAATATTTTCCAAAATTATTACCAATTAACTAAAAATTACAATTTACTTATAAAAATTATTTTAATAATTTTATTATTTAATATTAGTAAAAAACATGTTAAATAAACTTAAATTCAATTAAAATTTGAAAAAATAATAAAATATAATTTTTCTCTAAAAATACATATTAAACATAATTTTTTAAAAATTTATATCTTAATCTCTACAAGAAATTTCACAAAATTCCCTGAAGAAAGTTTAATCTAACAATTTATAGAAATTATTAAAAATAAAAAAACACTCGGGTTGATAATAGTAACTCGGAACAGTAACCAAACCTAGAATAGTACTTGAAAAATAAAAGAATTCCAGAAAATTATGAAAAAAATATAAATGGATATTAAGCCTAATTTAAACTCAAATTAATTAAATCAATCAAAATACCTAAAATCATTTACCTTAAATTGAGGTGGTTTCTGGAGCTAATTGAGCAAATTGGTTGAGGGGAATTGTTGCCCGGAGGATGACTAGTTGAACAAGACCAACGGTGACACCAGGTGATGCTGGAGCCAACAACGATGGCCTTTTTCTCTTTTCGGTGGTGGTAGAAATGAAGGGAAAGTGGAAGAGAAGGTGATAGGAGGAAGGGGAAGCTGCTAGCGGCGTCGACTAGAGTTGATTGGCATTGTTTGGCGATGATCGGTGTTGGCAGTGGCAATGACGGGCAATGGGATTAGGAGGAAGAAGGAGAAGAAGAAAGGAAAGAAAAGAAAAGGAGAAGAAAGAGAAAAGGAAAACAATGGTTCTATAATTTTTTTAAATATAAAGGTACATATATATTATTTTAAAATAAAATTCCTCCCAATTATTTACACACTTATATATATATATATATATATATATATATATATATATATATATATATATATATATATATATATATATATATATATATAATCTTAATAATTAATAAATTTATTAAAATACTCATTTAACTCTAATTTAATAAAATAACAATTAAAACTTTATAATCCACATTTTATATTAACAAATAAATAATACCGGTCTTTACAATCTTTCTCCCTTACAAAAATTCATCTTCGAATTTTAACAAAATAGAAAGGTGTACTAAGGTTTTTCTAAGGAAAAAGATAAGGATATGCCACTTGCATCTTTACCTTAGTCTCCTAAGTGCAATCTTCCACTGCATGGTTGCTCCACAGTACTTTAACTATAGGAATTTCTTTAGTGTGGAGTTGATGAACTTGTCGATCCACTATTGCCACTGGATACTCTTTATAAGTCAAATGTTTATTGAGTTCCACTATATGAGGTTGAAGAACATGTGAAGGATCGAAGATGTACTTCCTTAACATAAAGATGTAGAACACTAGATGAATCCGTGAAAACTCTAGTGGCAACACTAGTCTATAAGCCATAGTGCCTACCTTTGAATGAGTGTTTAAGGGTCTGACGTATCTTGGAGCTAACTTACCTTTCTTATCAAACCTCATTACTCCCTTCATTGGAGACACCTTGAGGAACACTATGTCTCTAATAGAAAATGTTACATCTCTCCTCTTAGGATCATCATAGCTTTTCTATCGGCTAAAAGCTATCCTCATTATTTGTTGATTGATAAGAATCTTCTTTAAAGTCACTTACACCAATTCTGGGCCTGTTAATTGTCTCTTGCTAACATCCTAACACAAAGGTGATCTACACTTCCTTCTATAATCTCTTTTATCAAATCCTTTACATCTAGCACACATAACCTAGTGCTTAAGTGTAATGTGCCTTTACTATCGATTACAAAATCTTGGGGCTGACCTTGCTATACCTCCAACATTGTCTTTACAATTATGGGTCCTTTCTCTATGTTGCTTTAACTTTATCCAAGTACATAAAATGTACTTTGAATTAAGTTAAAAAACATTTCTTAATTATCTTCCACTATAACTCTTGATCATTCAGTTCATGCAACTCCTTAACAAACATCCTCCTTTTCGAGCTAATGTGAGCAAGGCTTCCCACTAACTTCCTACTCGATGCATTAGCTACCATATTAGCCTTAACTAAATGGTAAAGAATGAAGTAGTCATAGTCTTTCAAGAGTTCCATCCATCTCCTTTGCCTTAAATTCAAATCTTTTTACTGAAAGATATATTTTAAACTTTTATGATCAGTGTAAATTTTACAAGTCATGTGGTACAAGTAATGCCTCCAAATCTTAAAGGCAAACATTATAGCTGCCATTTCCAAATCATAAATAGGATAGTTTTATTTGTGATACTTTAATTAACGTGAAGCAAAAACAACTACCCTACCATTTTGCATTAGTACACAAGCTTATCCTACTCAAGAAGCATTATAATATACCGTACACCTTTCACTTTTTGAAGGTAGAGTTAATATTGGAGCTAACGTTAACCTATCTTTAAGCATCTAAAAATGCTCCTCGCATTTATTAGTCCACACAGACTTAGCATTCTTCTAGGTCAACCTTGTTAAAGGTATGACTATCTTGGACAAATCCTTAAAAAATCTCCTATAATAGCTTTCTAAACCTAAAAAGCTTTTTTACTTTAGCCATTATTATGGGTCTCTACCATTTTGTAATAACTTCAATCTTTTTTGGATCCACTTATATGCCATCTTTGGATGCCATATGGCCTAAGAATGCCACTTAATCCAACAAAAATTTACATTTTGAGAACTTGGCATACAATTGATGCTCTCTCAAAGTCTAAAGTACCATCCTTAAATGCATGGCATGCTCTTCTTCACTCCTTGAATATACTAAAATATCATCAATAAATACTATCATAAATCGTTCTAAGAATGACCTAAACACCCAATTCATCAAGTCCATAAAGGCTACTATGGCATTAGTCAACCCAAAAGACATCACCAAGAATTTATAATGGCTATATCTAGTTTGAAATGCAGTCTTGGGTATATCTCCACTTCTAATTCTCAATTGATGATACCCTGGCCTTAAGTTAATCTTGGAAAAATACTAAGCTCCTTGAAATTGATCAAATAAGTCATCAATCCTTAGGAGAGGATATTTATTCTTGATGGTGACTTTGTTCAACTATCTATAGTCGATACACAGTCGAAGACTACCATATTTCTTCTTCACAAATAACACTGGGACACCCCAAGGAGACATGCTGGGTCTAATGAAATCCTTATTAAGCAACTCTTGCAACTGCTCTCTAAGCTCTTTTAATTCTGCAAGTGTCATTCTATAAGGCAGTATAGAGATAGGATCTATACCAGGTACAACATCAATATAGAATTCTATCTCTCTTTCTGGTGGTAATCCTGGTAATTCTTCAGGAAAAACATCAAGAAACTCGCATACCACTGGCAGATTCTTAACTTCCCCCTTATTTACCTTTGTATCCCTAACCATCGCTAAATAGCCTTGACACCCCCTTTTAAGCATCTTTCTAGCTGTAATCACAAAGATGAGATTTTGAAGCATTGAACTCTTATTTCCTTTGAATCAAAATTCCTCATCATTTGGGATTTTAAAGATCACCTTTTTCTCCTGACAAGCTAAAATGGCATAATGTCGAGCTAACTAATCCATCCCTAAAATCACATTAAAATCTAACACATCTCATAGAACTATATATGCTAGAAACTCTCTACCTTCCACTAAAATTGGATAAGATGAAAAGACTATATCAGTCTCCAACTCGTCGCTAATTAGAGTTGCTATAGATAATGGGATTAATAACTTGGATGATAGCCATTCCATTCTTAAAGCAAAAATTAGAGAAATAAAAAAATGCGATGCACCAGGATCAAACAAAACTCTAGCATCAAGATAACAAACTGGAAGAGTGCCTGTAACCATTGCATTGAATGCCTGAGCATCCTGAGGAGTTAGTATGAACACTTTGGCTTGCCCATGACTAGCCTACTGTGAAGTGGACAGCTATGTAAATCCTTTACCACTAAGTCTCCCTCCATGCCTACCTCTTATACCCTAGCCCTACTAGCCCACAAATTGTGTCAGTCTCTACTAAGGATACATAGGTTCTTGATAGGGCTAATGCACCTGCTGAAATGGTTGAGTAACCAAAGATGAAGATCCTTGAGGATAAGATGGATGATATCCAGAGTTAAGGCAATCTTTGACAAGATGTCCTATTTTCCCACACTTAAAACATGCTATTGTCAACAAATGGCATGATCCTTGATGTACTTTTCCATAAGTAGGATATACATTGGGCCCTAAGCCTATACTGCCTTACCCCAAACTTTAACTACTACCACCACTATTGGCTCCAGCCTTTGATCTAATAGGTTTGCTACTCAATCGGCTATGCCTTCCACTCTTATGCTTATAGTGGCCTCTATATCACCGCTGTGAGGTACCAACAGTTTGAATGCCAACACTACCCATCTGAAACATAGGCTGTGATATGAACGTGGTTAACTTGTACCAAACCCATATTCAATCTTAATAACCTTGCCAAAGATCGTTCATAAATCAAGAAAAAAGAAACTCTAATTCCCAACAAGACCCTTAAATAACCTGTACTTAAAAACCTTAATTATAAAGAATTAAAGGTTGTTTAATATAAACCTAAGATTAACAAAGTTAAATTTAAGTCTAAATTAAACTATATTTGAATATACTAAGCTTTCACTTGATAAATTCACTAAAATTCTTTTAAGAATAAAATAAAAAGGCTTTAACCTCTCAAGAATTCAAAATTAATTGATAAAACTTCATTTAAATCATGTTATATTGCTATGGCCTTTATATAGGCATGTAAACATCCTAATCCTTGTTACTTATTCCTAAAAAAACCTATAAAGGAAAATCCTTAACTAAATAGGATCCCTTATAAAATATGACAACTAATGACAACTAAGCTTTGAAAAGTCAAATTGACAACTCATGACAACTAAGTATTGAAAAGTCAAATTGACAACTCATGACAACTAAGTAAAATTTGAGCAAGTCTTTAAATGAGTAGTAGCCACTCTCCATCACATTTAGGGTTTTATTTGTATAGAATATTCTTGAAAGATTATTGATTCGTATTTATTCCTTTAGCATATTCTAGAACCTTCTAAAATCTTCAAAATTGCACTTTATGTGTTTTGAATGCAAATCACTCCACTTGAAGAGTTTGACATGAATTCTTCATTTTAAAGGTCAAAATATGATAATAAGGTAAAAAAAAAGGATGATTTTGCCCTTATGTCAAACTTTCTCCAAATTCATTCAATTGAGCTCCATTTGCACTAATGCTTTGATTCTCTATCCTAAACTTGATCTTTTACTTCAAGAACAATCCTAAACCACCCTTAAACTTCTTCATGCATGTTCTAATCATTGGACCATTATACTTGAGTGGATCATCATGTTGGTTAACATGGTTGGTGCTTGCTTGGTTCACATCAGGCTATTGAATCCCCTGAGCTACTATAGATCTATTGATTCCACTCAAATATACATGTAGGATAGTAGCATGCATGACATTTAACTTCTCTAGTTCTTTAGCCTCCCTAATAACACTTTTTAACCTCTGATCTATAATCCGAATACTAATATAAGCTGGGCCTAACCCTATCACAAATAACTTCACTGCTCTTCTTTCATGTTGCATCATATCTACAACATGATGTGACAATCTGAGAAACTCATGGTTGTACTCCTTAACTGATAGGTCACCTATGGCTATGTGCCACAATTGCCATCTATAGTTTTCTCTCATGAAAGGTGGAAAGAAATACCTCAAAAATTGCTTTTTAAACTCCAACCATGCCATGGTAGTTATATATGGTTGGATCGACTATATAAACCAATCTTGAGCTGCTGCCTGAATTGATAACTCCATAATTATGATCCTCTGATAATTAATGTATCCAATCCTTGTTCTAGCCTCAATGGTATTTATAAAATCCAAGGCATCCCCAGTACCATCAAAAGAAACTCTTCCAATACTTGAATACAATAAAGCTGCATCTGCATCAGACATCCCATGGTTCCTTTATTGTAACATCTATTGTACCAATGGCATAACTTGATTAAGTGATGCTAAGCCTTGCTTAATTCCTTCCATGCCAACTGAGAAAGCTACAAGATCCATCTCAAGAACTTATAGCTCTACCAGTAGCTGTTGGTCTAGTCCCTGAGTTGCTGCCGCCTTAGGTTTACTCCTCCCTCTTTGTCGTGGGGTAGGGGGAGGAGCTTCTTCCCGAAAGGACTGCTCACCATCATCATTTACTGTATCCACAGTAGGAGCATTTCATGCTCTCCTCCTTCTTCTAACAAAATAATAATACAACATTCAAGACATAATAAGAATACTAATATGTATGCAGAATTGTAGAAGTAATGATAATGACAAGTGACATTTATCAACCTAATCACTGCAATAGTTCAAGAAAAGACATAATTCAATGACAAAAATAGCAGAAAATCAACCATAATCTCTTATACCAACTTTGTCATGACCCAAAGGCACGTGACTAACATTAAGAATAGGAAAACGTGTAGCTTTCGAAACTTGTAGTAAGCCTTAGAATTTTTTTACAAATAAAATCAATCAAGTTAATAATAAAACCATAATTCATAATAAATCTACCATAGTTAAATACATATATCTCAAATAAATAAAGTCCATAAGACAAGTTATACAAAACCATATGCTACTGCAGTGTCCAACGTCTATAACTTAACACACAATATGGATGTTAAATAAACCTACAAAGAACAGTTGAAGAATAAAAAACCTTGTGCAGATGATGACCAATATCAAACTAACTGTGAGGTCCTGAAAAAAATAAGTTTAGGGGAATCAGACCTCACTAAGTGAATCAATTTTATAAAATGAATGCTAGTTTTAAAACTCTTGTATAGAAAAATCAATAAATCCTTTAAATAAATAAATGAAATATATATATATATATATATATATATATATATATATATATATATATTAAAACTTTTGGTGGAAAAATATGATAGAACCCTATACCCTCAACTCTAACAGCTTTAGGCTCTCTTGATTCCAAGTGACTGCCGTCCCAAGAGCAAGCACAATTGAGTTACAGCTGTAGTCTAATCACTTATTCTTTTATTGATGTCACGAGAGCAATCTCAACTGAGGTACATCTTAAATTTAGCCCGAGAGATCATGTTCAACTAAGCTAACCACTGCTCAAGAGTACAAGCTCTACCGAGCCAATTTTCACACATCACTGCCTAGGAGTACAAGCTCCACTAGGCCAATTTCACATATAATAAACATAATATCATACCAGTGCACATGTGGTCTTAGTGACACCCACTAGGTAGCAGGTTCTACCAATTTCTCCCAAAAATCATATTTATCTCACAAATAAAATCCAATATAATTATAACTAAAACATCTTTCCAATAATAAAATGAATATCTCATATGGCTTATCAAATAATACAAACCAATAAAATCATAATAATAATAATTATGCCACATTTTCCAAAATCCTTAATAACAATAAAATAAATAAACATGTTTGCTGATACTATTCATAAGCATAATTCAACCTATATATGTGTTCAACTTTAATATTATTTTTATTGTATAAAAACTCTTATTTATAAATCTATCTCAACAAACATTTTTAAAATTAACTCATAGGTTGAGCATGATAGACGATGCGTTCTCGATTGCTCAAGTATTGCTGCTCTCGCTATAGAATTCTCTAAAATAAGTAATTTTTATTTAAAATATGTTTATATAATATAACAAATAAATTTATAACATTCTTAAAAATTATTAAAATCACTGAATTAATGAGATTGACTCGATCTAAGAGACAATACTATGCAAACTCAAAAACTAACACATATTGATATTATGTTTTACGATAAATCTATCAAAAATTCGGCAGAGTCTCCCTTGTAAAACGAATATCTCTTTGCTAAAAATAGAGCTATTCCCGCACAAAACAACACTCCTATAATCTCTATAACTCAACAACTCAGGTTAAGCCCTAAACTACACTTTATACCCAACTGAGAATCAACACAAATACATATATAGACATATAGCGTGATTTTATCCAGTTTACTAATATATCACAAAATAAAATTTAGTTAAGCAATTTCAATTAACTCATTTAAAAATTAAAATATAAAGGAAATCTATTTTTCAAACAATTAATAAAATCAATAATAAAATTCTTATTTAATATCATCGAAATCAACTATTTAAAATAATTAAATTTATAAAGCTTCCTTTAAACCTTCTTAACCAAAATTATTGTTAATTATAAATAAACTATTTAAATAATCCAAATGTATAAAAATATTAAAGAACTTACTTTTAAGCTTTTAAATAATAATAATAAATATTTTTCGAAATTATTACCAATTAACTAAAAATTACAATTTACTTATAAAAATTGTTTTCATAATTTTATTGTTTAATATCAGTAATAAACATGTTAAATAACCTTAAATTCAATTAAAATTCAAAGAAATAATAAAATATAAATTTTCTCTAAAAATACATATTAAACATAATCTTTAAAAAATTTATATCTTAAATTCTATAAGAAATTTCACAAAACTCCCTTAACAATGTTTAATCTACAGAATTTATGAAATTTATAAAAAATATAAAAACACCCAGATTCGAAACAGTAATCGAACCCGAATAGTACTCAAAAATAAAAAAAATTCTAGAAAATTATGAAAAAATATAAATGGATAGATCTCAATTCCAATTACAATTTATATAACTACCACTAAGCTTAATTTAAACTAAAATTAACTAAATTAACCAAAATACCTAAAATCAATTTACTTCAAATCAAAGGGGTTGCTAGAGCTAATTGGGAAAATTATTGCCTAGAGGAAGACGAGTCAAACGAAACTGATGGAGACACCAAGTGACGCCGGAGCTGGCGATGATGGCCTTCTCCACTTTCCGGTGGCGGTAGAAACAAAGGGGAAGAGGAAGTGAAGGTGACCAGAGGAAGGGGAAGTTGCTGGTGGTGTCGACTGGAGCTTACCGACATCAATTGGAGGTGACTGGTGCTGAAAGTGGGATCATGAGGAAGAAGAAGAAGAAGGGAAAGAAAAGAAAAAGGGAAGAAAGAGAAAAGGAAAAAATGGTTTTATAATTTTATTTTATTTTTTAAAGTACAAAGGTACATATATATATATTTTTTAAAATAAAATTCCTTCCAATTATTTACACACACACACATATATACTCTTAATAATTAATAAAATTTATTAAAATACTCTTTTAACTCTAACTTAATAAAATAATAATTAAAACTTTATAATCCACATTTTATATTAATAAATAAAAAATACGGGTCTTTATAAGAACATGAGTGCCCTTGAAAGAAATCTCAATGATAGCAACAACAGATGTGGAAGAGATAGTCAGCTCGCCCATACAAGTATAGAAAATATACGTAGTATTCATCCATCTCTCAATTAAGCATATAGAGAGTCATAGTTAGACTTATTATGGATGGGAGTGCAACAATAAAATACTTGAAGCCCACAACCCAAATCCTCCTTTTCACACTTGTAGACAAGTCATGAAAAAGTTCTTGAGCCAAGTGAAGCTTCTTGAAAACTTTATGAGTTTCTGACAAAATTCAAGGAAAATTCTATTGTCAAGGAATATTCTATCATTTTTTATTTATTTTATTTATTTTTATTTTGGGATAACAACATTTTTTAGTTCTATAACTTACATATTTTTTTTCAATTAAATCCTATAAGTAATTTTCTTTACAATTAAGTTTTACAAGTTTTAAAAAGTTTTCCTATTAGTCAATTCAATTTTTGTGCTAGTTAACCCTTACAGTTAAACTTTTCACATTTCAGTCCTAAAACTTTTTAAAAAATATTCTTTTTATATTTTAATAATTGTTGCTTATTTATCATTTATTTTATTATTTAACTTGCATAATAACTATATAACTCATTAAAATAATATAAAATATTTAAAATATTTTTTCTTAAAATACTAGTTTAATAAGCAATGTTAAATAAAATTAATTAAATATTTTAAATATATAATTTTAATTAATATATCAGAGATGAATAAATTTTTTATATGGATAAAACTCAATCAATTTTGACAATATTATAATTTGTGGTATATTTTAAATAATTTTTAAACTCAACTGAATTTAAAATAGCCAATTTTTTTTTTTAAAAAATCTCCTTAATATAAACTATTTTATAATAAATATTTTATCAATTAAATAAGTGAACATAATTTTTTTATAAAATAGTTTAATGTAGAGAAATATATATTTTTTAAAAATTATCTAATTCAAATATAATTGAATTCAATAGATATTTAAAATCTAACAAAAATTATAATGTTGACAAAACTAATCGAATTTATGTAAATTTAAAAAAAAAAAATTGATTTATATATGATATATTAATTAAAATGATTTATTTTAAATAATTAAAAAATACTTTATTAATTTTGTTTGTCATTGTTAATGCAACTAAAAATTTAAAAAGAAATATTTTAAATTTTTTGATATTATTTTTACTGAGTAAATACATTAATTATGAAAATTAAATAATATAATAAATTATAAATATAAATAAAATATTTATTAAAAATAATTTTTTTTTCAAGTTTTAGGATTAAAATGTAAAAAAAAAAAGTTTCATTTCAATGGTTGACTCACGAAAAATTAATTTGAATAACGGATAGGACAAACGAAAAGACTTTTTAAAACTTATAGAATTTGATTGTAAATAAAATTTATTATAGGACGTAATTAAAAAAATGATAAAAGTTATAAAACTAAAAATACTATTATCCCTTTTATTTTTATTTATTTCTTTCAAGTTTGATTTTTAAGTAGTAATTGAAAAATTATTAATTATTTAAATAATAATATCGGTCAAAATTGTAGGAATTCCAATTGGAATTAAGGCAATGCTACAATGTTGATCGAAAGAAGAATTATTAAAAAAAGAGACTGTTTCCATGCGGAAAGTGCTATTTTCTATAGAAAATAATAGAATTCCGATTGGGAATAGCCAGTACGATTGAAATTAGTAATTTTTTTTATGTTTTATTTTGAAATACCTAATTTATTTTTATACTGGTATGATCAATTAATTCATGCATCTTGTAGAATAAATAGTGGAGGAAAGAATGTGTACCTTATTATCAGCATCTGCACATCGGTGAGTGATTAAGCGGAATAGATGATAGATTTCCTCTCCTCTAATTAAACTCAAATAATTTCAGGAAAAACAGGAGCTCCAAAGGGCAATTAGATACTGGAGGAGAACCTACACTTCAACAAAGTTGTGTGCCAGTCATAGGATTAGAAAGATGAAAAATTAGACCACAAACGAGTAAAAAAATGATGAAAAATCAAAGTGACAATTAAAAGGAAAGAAGAAGAAATCTAATCAGAAATAATGAAGAAGAAAGAATCTTGGCATGTTAAAATATTTTGAAGATATTCGTGTATAATTGTTATAGACAAAAGTTCTATAACACATAAAGCAATTATTCCTAAACTCTAATTCGAAATTGAGTGTTTAAGCTTTATTGGAGTTCTGGATACATTTATTTTTCTAGTCTATTAGGTCACGTTTCTTTTTCTTTTTTTTTTTTTTAAAACATCGTACGGTCTATTCTAATTTTAGCAATCCTCCTCTAGTCAAATCCAATAAAAGCTTAAGGTACCGGTCATCAAACAATGGTGAATACAACTCTCTGAGGGAAATCATACAACATCACCATCTCTATTTCTTTCTTTCTCTTATTTGATTTATTTTTGTTCAAATTAATTGCTTACGTTCTTTTTATATTTTATTTCATGGGCAAAGTTACTTAAATTAAAAGGAGAGGACTACAAAAGGGAGCCAATCACATTTTTTATTTCCTTTTGTCTCCTTATGTAATGTCCCGTGTTTTTAAGTAATTTTATACTGAATCGGGATATGCAGTGTTAATATTTTTTGTATATATTTATGATATTTTATGAGTTTATTATTTAATTAAAATTGATTTTTATTATTTTATGATATTTTAAGTACTTTACGTAAAATTTTTCAGGGATTTACATTTTCGAAAAAATTAATACGTAAATAATTTAATATTAAATATTTTAAACAAATTCACGCATTTGCATGAACTTATATATATTTTTAAAGTGCTAAAATAAAGTGTATATATGTGTATATATTTAAATTAAACTAGGGTTTAATTAATTTCCCTAATTTTTATTATTTATTATTTAGTTTTAATATTATTTAATTATTTTTTTAGTGTATAAATTATTTAATATATTAAATTATGTGTGTGAAAGTTTATATTATTTTAATATATAGTGTGGGTATATATATATATACATATATACATAATATATTGTCAAAAAATCAAAATTTTGGCAAATTACCGTTTTGCCCTCGATTTCCTCTCCTTCTTCCCAATCACTTCCCATCGTCGTTCCACCATCTGTCACGCCGTTCTCTTGCTGTCGGTGTGCCTCCCGGCATGCCACCTTCTTCCTCAGCCTTCCCCGCCACCTGCAGCAGCCGTTTCCAGCATCGAAGGAGCTCATTTTGGCCGGAAAGCCGAAACTCATCCTCACCGTCGATCAACGTGATTCCAGCCACCATTTTTGACACCGCCAGTCTCTATCTTCTCCTTGAGCTCCGGTGAGTGTGATTCCAAGCTTTGTTTCACTTAAAATGGTATAGATTTGCCTAGGTTTCGATTTTGAAATTTCGGCCTCTTAGGGTTCTTGATTTTTTTGAGCTTCAATTTGATTGATTCATGAAAAACTCCTTTACAAATGTTGCTCCCATTAGATTAATCTTCATGTGTGATTTTTTTTAGAATTTTGGGAATTTATTTTGATTTTTGGGTATTTTTTAGTATTTTATTATTATTTTCTAATTTTTGAAAATTAATTAATTAAATTATGAAATTGTGTTTTATGGTAATTATCGGTGTTAAAATGAATTATAGGAATTTATTTGGAATTTTTGTGAATTTTTATGTATTTATTTTGAATTTATTTAGTTTATGTAATGTTGGAAAAATAGGGTTAATTATGTGTTTAATTGAAATTAATTGGTTAATTGAGTATATTTATTGATATTATTGAAATATATGTTGAGAAAATTAATTTTTTACAATTATATTATTTTTGGTGAATTTTTGGATTAATTTTAGTATATTTATATATAGGGGTATTTTGGTAATTTTATCCTAAATTGGCTAAAAATGTAATTAAATTGGTTTTAATAGTTATTTAGGGTATAAAAATGATTTCTAAAAATTATTTAGTATTTTTAACTAATTAAAACTATTTTTCGTAAATTATTTTCAATTATATGTATAATATACGATTTTTCTAATAAAATGAGTTTTTATCGGTTTTTACTGTGTTTTATGGTTAATTACGTAATTTTGACTTATAAAATGTATTTTTATGATACAAGGGTATTTTCGGTAATTCTGTATTATTTTGTGAATTGTGGACCTCGGTCGGTAAACTGTAATTTGGAGTCCGACCGAGGGATTGTGGTTATGTTTTATGTCTATTTTTTGAAGTGCATTTCTTTGCAGGGCTGGCTCTACTCTTTGAGTAGAGAGATGTCTATTTTACAGGGGAGGTTCTGCTGAATTTTCAATAGAATTCTCGTAAAACGTGATATCCGACTGAATTTTGATTTAATTCTGTCTCTAGTAATCTAGATCGAGTCTTTAGAACTTCTGTGGGATTTATTCTAATTCTTGCCATTATCTGTTTGTTTAATTGCGCCGAGACCGAGGCCTAGTGGAGCAGGCCCATAAGACCCATCTCGAGGAGCGCAATAATTGTGAGTTACTATTTTATATATATATATATGCTCTAGGGTGCATGATTTAGAAATCTATGTTTTATTTTGACTAAAAATGCATAATGGTTTAATTAATATTTAAGTTTATTTTTAGTTTACTTTTAGTTTATTTTTGGTATATTTTAAATTATATGCATGTTTTATTAATGAATTATGTTTAAAATGTTTTTAAGTATATTTCTAGTTTATTTTGTAATTTAATTGGATTTATTTAACGTATATATACTCAAAATATACCTGGTTTACTTTTGGTATATTTCTAGTATATATATGGTTTAGGTTACTATTTTATTTAAATTCATGCATCATTTATTTGCGAATGAATGTTTTATATTTAATAATGAAGGATATCAATAGAACGTGCTACCTAGTGGGCAGCACTAGGACCAAGTATGTATCGGTACGCTTATAACATTTAGGCTATATTACTAACCATTTGTGGATACAGATTGGATATGATTATTTGATGTGTGAGATATGATTTGGGAGTGTGATTGCTGGAGCTCGGTTGACCATGTGTCTTGGGGCCAATCACACCAACAATCAGACTGCTAGAGCTCGGTTGACTTAGTGTCTCGGGGCCAGTCTTCTGTCCAAATGGATCAAGTGATTATATTTGGAATAAATGAGCCTGTATGGCTAGAGTGTTGTCTAACACTGTTTTGAGGTTGCGATTTTCTAGGGTTCTATTTGATCCTTCACAAACTGTGATTTTCAATAAAAATATATAAAATGAATTTATTGCATCTGTGTGTATTTGCTTGTATATATATATATATATATATATATATATATATATATATATATATATACTATTGACTGTGTGCATTGTTATTTAGTATGCATGTATATATATCATAGTAATTCACTCAGTGAGGTCTGACTCCCTTCCGTTGACTATTTTTTAAGAGAGTCATCATCTTCAGACCTCAGTAGCAGACCTGTACGCCGGATTTCTTCCGCCCCAGCTTTACTATGTAAATTGGTTATTTGAGTTTTATTTTATAATCTAGACACTGTAATAGTTATGGTCGATTGTGAGATTGTTGTATTATATTTGTATGAGATATGTACTTTAAATATTTGAACTGTAATTGTATTAAAAGTTTATTTATATATGAGATGAGGATTTGATTTAATCTTATTTGATGGAAATATAATTTTGATATTTATGATTTTATTCCACTGCATAATATTTTACTTAAATGTGTTGTTATTATTTCTATTGCATGTTTTATTTTATTTTAGGCTTGCTACGGGTTCCGGATTCGAAAGAATTCCCGTTCCCTAGCGCCGATCATGGCCCCTGTTTTGGGTCGTGACACCTTAATTCCGATTAGAATTAAACAATTTCGATCGGGAACGTAACCTTTTTTTATTCTTTTGTTTTATTATTTATGTTGGTTTATTTCTTTATTCTTTTATTTGTTTTTTTAGTTATGTATATTAATTATTTTATTGTATTTCATTTTGTAATTTTAGTTGTAACGACCCCAATAGTGGAACCAATTTAACTTTCTTTTTTTTATATGTTTAATGAATTAGTAAATTAGGTTTATTTGGTGAAATAACAAAATGAATGATAACATGAAATAAATATAGTACAAGTATTACTTATCTTGTATTAGAATCTCCCTATGGAAGAGCTTAACTAATTTTTTCTATTAATGTAGAATTTAAAAATATAAAAGTTATCATTAACAGAGAAAATAAACTAGGCAACCAAGGGTTAGCGAGAATAACTACATTATTTCCTACCATACCAATAATAAGGGCTCAAATTATTGGAATCAACTAAAGAATTCATTTGCACCAAAAATTTGGGGGTAGGGGCGGGACACAACGAAGGAAGCCTCCTTAAGAGTAACAAAGGGATGATTGCAGACATTTTGATTAGGGTTTCCTTATTAAAATTAACATTAGACTTAGGAGATGAAATTTAGGGTTTAATTTAGATTTTAGACCTATAACTTAATTAGATTAAATTAAAGTCCATAACTTAATTAGGATTAATAAATGAATTTTAGGTCCGTAATTGATTAGATTTAGGAAAGATTTAATTTGGTCTTACTTAGTAAATTTAGACTTAGGCCCATATAGAAGTTAAAATAGTAGAAATAAGCTCATTATTTTAAAGGCTGTTAATAATTTGTAAACTTTAGCTCATTTTAGAATAATTAAAATTTGTAGATTTAACCCTATTAATTAGAAGCCCAAGCATAATAAGTAGACTTAGCCCACTTAAATAAAATCACTATTGACTTGGCTTATTTAAGGAATTATATGCTTAAATTGAATGCATTTTTATATACATTTTCATATGATTAGTGCCTTGTTGTGTTGCTATTAATTTGGGTTTAAAACGAAATAACATGTAATTAGGGGAATAGAATTTTAATTAATAAGATAAATTTAATGAACATGAGACTAAAGAAAGTTAGTATTCCATACCTAGAATTCTCTTAGTGCGGTGCTAACTCTCTTTTAGAGAATTGAGTTACCACCACTTAAAATTTATCCCAATTATTACCCTAGGTGGCAACTCCTCATCTTTATGTCATATCTTTATAATAATGTTTATGCGTTCCCTAAAGTTCTGAACTCAAATAGTGTTATAGTTGCAAGAGATTTAGGCGTGCGCTAAACCCTACCACCTACATGTGTCTCCTCTCACCGTTGTTTTTTCATTACTGTCTCGGAACTTTTATTTACATAAAGATGAATGCTTTAGACTTGACTCATGATTTTTAAATACTTAAGAATGGTATGATGATATAACACATCAATTTTTCTAATAACAGTATTTTCTTTGTTTAACCCTTGTTTGGGTATATAATAAATCTCTCTTATATTTTGAGATGTTTTGCAATTATTTATTAAATTCTATAAAAGCTTGTTAATAGTTTTTCTTAAATAATAGCTCAAAATTCAAGCTTGCATGCCACGTTGCCCATAAAATATCTTGGTTGCCATTGGGCATTTCTCCTCATTGTATTTTTACTTGGAATCTATTAAAGTTAAATTTAAGAAAAAAAATTAGCTTTCTGGAAAGTTCAAGTTCTTGCCCTAGTAGGATGTCTAGCTTTAATCAAATCACACATCACATATACTCTCTTTTATTATTGTCAATTTTATCAATCAACATATTTAAAAATATTTTTGGTCTGGTGGTTGTATAAATAATAAACTAAATCAAGTAAAAATGAAGGTCTGATGTTGCTAAAGAAGATGGGTGAACTTTGCATGATTGTTATAGTTATTCACAATAAGAGCAATCTTTTTAAGCAATTATGGCACCTATAAGATGAAACAAATGCATGTCTAAAATAAACTACCCATATATTCTTGAAACACATCCTTAATTCTAGCACATAAATCATCCTAACAACCTTTTTAAAACTCAATCAAACAACTTGAAAATGCCTTAGAGGGGGGTGAATAGGGCTAATTCAAATTTTAAGTGAGATTAAGGGTTTGAAGGAAAATTAAAAATGATAAAGAAATAGAGATCAAGAGTGAGAACACGAAGAAGATCAAAAGGAACATAAGTGATTTCAAGGAGTTTAGATTCCTAACCAATCCTAGTCTCCCACCTAACTTATCCCCAAGTTATGATTTTGAACTCACCCTAATCTTATTACTAAGATAGTTACAATAAGGTTTTTTAAGGCTCAACACCAATCTTACAATAACTAGTGCTTTTCTTGGCTTAACATAAACCAATTACCAATGTGTCTTTCACAAGGGCTCAATATTAACCCAATGTTATTTGATTCCTTCACTATCCATATCTTAACCCTAAAAAAGAGTAAAAGAAAGAATTCTATCAATTAAGCACTCACCTAAATCTTAATACAAGGGTAATCATAAACTCAACAAGAGTTTGTTTACATAAAAATGATAAACAAAGAATAAATGTGAAAGAATAAAATTTAGCTTATTGAATTTAATAATAAATATGCTCCACTAGCTCTTAAACATCTTAAATGAGGTTCCATGTCTTGTTTATATAGTTGGTCATGAATAAAAACCTGTTAAAAACCCTCGAGTTCATCCAAATCCTTAATATCCTTCATTTAATGTAAATTCAACTTTTTGTAATGATGTGTTTGCTTAGGATTATGAGCAACACTTTTGGGATTGTAAGGGTAAAAAATATAACTGTTGGTCCTATATTTTTCCATTAAAAAATTGTCAAGAGCTCCTTAGAATTGTGAGTAGATAGCTCAGGATTGTGATGAGCTTAAAATGTTTTCAAGAAGCTCTCATGTGATTGGTGCTCCTCATGATCGTGAATGGTGGTTGGCCTAGAGAAAACTTAATTGTTTTGCCTCCAGACGATTTCCTTTACACTTGGTTCACTTCCTATGGGGACATATGTAGGGGTTTTTGAAGGCCTCAAATTGAAAACAAAGGTTAAATCGAGATCAATCATGACCTTGATCATGTAAAGGGGTTTTTGAATGCTTTAAATGTGTTTAAATTACCCTCAAACATGGTTTAAAGCTTGACCATTTATCCTTGCTTTTTTTTAGCATAATTGTGTATCAATGCTTATAAACACACTTGAATACAAAGGCATTAGTGATTCAAAATTGATTGTTGAAGTCAAAACAAAGGTTAAATTGAGATTGATCGTGACCTTGATTATCAAAAGGTCAACATAACTACATAAATCACCTTGCTTAAACTAAATTATCTTCATTTTCTTGATTCCATCTTAAACTTTTGGTGAGTTTCTATCAATTTTCTAAGGCTAAACACTTTTAAAAATGTCTCTCCTATATTATAGTGTCTTTGGTTTTGGGTTTGGACCTTGATTCAATCAATTTTGTATTAAAATAGTGTGTTTTAGTCTGGTTTAATGATGAACGACAAACCAAGCATGATGAACATCCGGTCGGCCATTCATTACTCTAAACCAGCCATGTGCTCCATTTGGTAAGCTATTCGTCCATTTAATTCTAGCCAAATAGGATATAATTTCCCCTACATTTTTTTACTCTAAAATGATTCTAAAGATGGAATTTAAGGAGCACATGTGTGTGTACACGCACACACACATCATTCAAACATGTCTCAAAATGATTTTTTAGCCAAACATCATTCAAACACACATATCATTCTAGAAAAATAGGCTATAATTTCCCTTACTTCATTTTCTTACTCTGAAATGATTCTAAAGATGGAACTTAAGGAGTGCATGCACACACACATACACACATATCATTTAAACATGTCTTCAAAGGTCCTAGGATGATTAGATCTTATATATTTTCCTCTAATTTTCATAATGGAAAGAAAATAAATAGAAAGAAGCTAATATAATCTAAATGAATTAAAGACATAAATAACCATCTTCTATAGTAAATATCCTACAAGCTAAATTGTAGTTTTCTTACTTTCGAAGTTCTCCTTTAGTAAAATAAAATTTTTTTACATTGATTCAATGTATTCTTAGGAACTATTGTTGTAACTCGCTCCTATCATTAATTTGTTTCTTTTTGGAATTTTTTTAAAGCTAGAACTAGTGCCCTTTATTGTACAACAGACCATACATTTTGATTTGAAGTTGAAGGCTATGTATTCTCATTAATCCTCTCATCAAGATTCTTGGTAGATACATATCTACTTAATAATTTTGCCAAATAATCCATGTTTGCAACATTGCATTCAGGCTCTTAATTAGTTATTTCCCTATGTATTTCCTCTTTAGTTGTACGTGGAGATGCAATGCGTTGTGTGAGCTTCTTTTTCTCAAGAAAGGATTAAATGCCTTAGCAAAATTAGGATTCTGAAGGAGAATAATTTTTATTTTCTTCAGAATTTCTTCAACAAATCTTCCACTGTCAATGAATTTAAAAATAACATTCCACTTTTGAGATGTCTCTTTAGGATATTTATACATTCCTTTTCTTATGAGCTAATTTTCTTCTTTTCCTCTTAAAGCTTATCCTTCTTTGCAAAACTACTTAATTGGAATGTTCCATTAGATCCCACAGATCCTATTTATTACTCTCAGAATCATGTTTGTATCAATGTGCATCACTTAGCCCTTTTCCCTACTCTAGCGTTTGCTTACCCCCCATTTGATTACATATATCCTTTAGTTGCATAATATCCAATGACAAATAAAGATTTTCTACATCCTCTTTAAAGAGATTAAGACAATGATGGGTTAAAATAGGTGTTGAAAGTGTTTATAGATGAGTCCACTCTTTGCTTAAAAGCTTTTTGTCTTTCTCTTTTGCCTTCTTCTGATTCGAAGCAAATTCAACTACACTTCTTTCCTTTTCCTCCTTATAGATTTTGTCCTTCTCAAGAGTCCTTGCTTTGTCTTCCTCGTGCAACTTCCTTACCAAACATTTAGTTTATTTCTTTCTTTTCTTTTCAGATTTTTCCTCTTCATTTCTTTTAATATTCTTGGATCCTTTTTATAAGCATTGTTAATAAGAGCACGTATCCTTACATATTCTTCCTTCCTTGCCCTCTCAAGGAGGTTTGCACTTTGCCCTCTCATGATCTCTAGTTCAAATTCATTAGCATATGAAAAGTCTCTCTAACTCTTAAAATCATACCAAAAATCATAGAAACTTTCCACAAGATGTAAGGATAAGAAAACTCTGGTTAGTAAAAAATTTGCATTAAAGAAATTAACTAAGATATAATGTACTCCAAAAGATGCACTGTAATAATAAGATATAAATATAATATACTCTTTTAATGCAATAAAGTGTCCCAAGCAGTATCCTAAAGGGAACAAAGGAGAAAGACTACAAGCTCTGGCATTGATTATAAAACAAAATAAAATAAAATATGCAATTAATGATAAAATAAGGATTTCTAAAGAGCTACATTAGGTACCTAGATGACATTTCAAATAGAAACTTATGCTTATTTTTATAGTAAGACTATTCTAATTTAGATACAATAAAACACCCTTTGTTTTCTTTCAGTCATTTTCATTCTTTATTTTGTCTAAATCATTTTCTTTTGTTGTCGAAGAAAAAAAAAGGAAGAGTATATAAGAACACCTTATTACATTATCTAAGGAAAAGAAATACTTCAAGCAAAAAGTACACCATTTCTAACAAATTTGAAGTACAACATAATGCATAAAAAGAAAAGACCAAGAACACAAAGTGCTGGACAACATATTCAATTGCAAAAATGGATGTCACAAAGAATATGCAAATAAATAAATAAAAATAAAAATTGTAACTTTATTTTGGCTGTGGATTTGGGTTCTTCAAATGGGAGTTGTGATACAATAATTTTGTTTGTGAAGTGAATCAAAATATATATATATATATATATATATATATATATATATATATATATATATATATATATATATATATATATATATATATATATATATATATATAAGGGTGAAAAAGACGAGCTAATTAAAATTTGAAGGAAGAGATCAAGAAATAAATAGGAAATGAAAAGAAAATTTTCAAGAAAAAGAAGAATGAAAGAACAAGACAAGCAAATTAAGGAGTTTAGGTTCCTTAATTGAACCAACATGCCCACCTAACTTATCCCAAGTTAGGATAATCAATCTCTAACTCCAATTTTACTGACAAGATTGAGTGTATAAGAGTTGTAAAGGCCTAACTCTAACCTTACAATAATGTAGATTTTCTAGGATTAGCTCTAACCAAAATACCAAAATCTTAAGTGATTTAATAGAAACACTTACTGATTATGATCACCACCATCACAATCATCATCATGATCATGATAGTGATTGTGAGGGTCTTTGTCTCTTTTCTTCACTTAGGCATTTTAAAGGACCTTGATCATGAGGATGCTCACCATCTTGACATGGCTCGTAAGCATCACTACCTTGTTGAATGTCTTCATTTTTTAAGCCTTTATTTTGAATCTATCTTAAACAAACATAGATCACACACATTAGTAACTCAAAATTGAGTTTGTTAAAGTCAAAATAAGGGCGATAGCCAAAGCCATACTTATAGCATCACACAACCAATTTCTGGCCAAACAGCCTGTCCCCTTTTTATAATCTATACAACTATAAATTATAATCTTAATAGAGTTGGTTACTGGATCATCTTCTTAATTAAGTTTCTGATGTACCAGATCCTTCATAGAGGCAAGTACAGAGCATACTCCTTAATTTAGATAGGTAGAATAATTATAATTCATAATCTAACTGCTAGAGAAGAAGAAAAACTTTTAAAAGGCCATGGTTTATTTAGCTTCTGAAATTTTTTACAAGAGGGGTTCTGCCTTTCAACTGAGATAGAAAGCTCCTTATATAGAGAAGGAGCTGAGATATAAGAAGGCCTACAAGCAAACAAACAACCATAAATAAATAGACAAATGTGGATAGACATCCACTAATAAAAGTAACAACTTTAAATTACAACCATTTATGACAAATTGGCTCGTGACTTGGAGATAGATTCTTATGTTTAGCACTGTCTTCACTATGGTAAAAGTCTTCATTAGGATCCTGTGAGTGTCCTGCTATTGCCAAACGTGGGTCCTCTAAATTATTTGATTTAAAAGAATTTAACCATATCTGTTCTGCAGATGAGCTGGCTTGATAAGGATAAGATGAGCTAACTTGATAAGGATCAGATGAGCTGGCTTGATAAGGATTAGATGAGCTGGCTTGATAAGGATCAGATGAGCTGGTTTGATAAGGATCATCAATTTGCATATGAGACGGGATTGATGTAGTCCTTTGTGTCTTTTCCTAATATTCTTTGTCTGCTAACAATTGTTTCCCATAATCAGAAGGAAATATTTCCCATGGGGCATCATCATATATCTTTGGCCATATCTCCTTTGGAATAATACCATTTTTGTCGAACATGTGTCTTTGAAACTCTCTCCATGGTGAAGGATCCGTGGTATCTATGGTAATATAGTGCATCATTGAGTGTCTATAAGTCCCATAGATATTAAAGCATGGTACATCAGTAAAAACACCTTTAGCTTTGAAGAAAGTTCTTTTGAGGGTGATGATAGTATGACATTCGAGAGGAGGTGCCACCTGTTGAGTATAAGCTTCATTTGTTAAATAGGATTTCCATCTTGACAAATTCTGGAACCATTTGAGAAATGTTGACAAATGTGGATTCAGACCTTCATTCTTCTCAAGCAGGCTGATATACCTTGCAAGCTTTAATGGTTGAAGATCAAATGAGATCCAGCATAGATGACAAAGATACCAAAATAGGATTAACAATTTAGGAGGCCAATAAAATTGGTTTCCAGGACTTTGGTTTAGGAAGCTGAAAATACAGGTGAAAGGATAGATAGGATGAAAGCCTAATTTGTGAAAGAAATCTGACCCATATTTTTTGATTAGTCCGGATTGAAGTTCAAAAATTTGAGTTCTTGCCTTTTGATTAAGGATGGTCATGGAAATGTGTGATGGTAAGGATGGAGGAATACCTTTTTCAAGAAAGTTGGCATTAATAGTTTGATACATGTATAGCATGGGAAGAACTTTTAGCTGAAAGGGTTTTTCACAAGAGACAGGTGGTCTGCTTAAAAGATCTGGTAACAGGTTATCCTCTCCTTTGATGTGTTCTACTTCAAAGTCATACTTACTGAACCATTCTTTCATTCTGAGAAGTTGAGGATGAGTTAGAGTCTTTCCTTTGAATTCAAGCATTTTTGGAAATGATGAGCAGTACATCACAACTTTGAAATGATGACTAATTAGATGGAATTCAAACTTTTTTATGCCATATTTAACTGCTAAAACCTCTTTAAAGGTTGAGTGATAATGGCATTCTCCATCTGTGAACTTTCCACTAGCATGAGCACAAATCTATTTTTTCTTATTGTCATCCTCTTCTAAAAGAATAGCTCCCCAAAATTGATCGCTTGTATCTGTTTGAAGGATTCTTTTTCCTGTGGAGGGAATCTGGAGATCAGGAAGATTTTTTGTGCAAATTCTGAGTTGTTCAAGAGCTTCTGTTTATTCTGAGGACCATGGTGGAGGATTCTTTCTTAGAAGAGCTCTGAGAGGGCTGTCTTCTTTGTCAAGTGAGGAATAAAATCCCTGAGATAATTGATAATGCCAAGAACTTGTCTGATTTGTTTGACAGAAAGATTTTCTTTTGGAAATTTATCTAGTTCTGTTGTAACATGAGGACCAGAAAGATACTTCCCTTCTTTGAATTTCATTCCAAGAAAATCTATTTCTGTTAGGCCAATTGACATTTTGGTGGGTGAAAGCATAACACCATAATGTCGTACAAGATTAGCAAACTGTTGGAGCAGTTTCTAATGGGCTTTTATATCTGCAGAAAATAAAAGAATATCATCAATATAAACAAGAGCATTGGAGAGGATGGTATTGATGATATTCTTTTATTTTCTGCAGATATAAAAGCCCATGAGAAACTGCTCCAACAGTTTGCTAATCTTGTACGACATTATGGTGTTATGCTTTCACCCACCAAAATGTTCATTGGCCAAATAGAAATAGATTTTCTTGGAATGAAATTCAAAGAAGGGAAGTATCTTCCAGGTCCTCATGTTGCAATAGAACTGGATAAATTTCCAAAAGAAAATCTTTCTGTCAAACAAATCAGACAAGTTCTTGGCATTATCAATTATCTCAGGGATTTTATTCCTCACTTGACAAAGAAGACAGCCCCTCTCAGAGCTCTTCTAAGAAAGAATCCTCCACCATGGTCCTCAGAATAAACAGAAGCTCTTGAATAACTCAGAATTTGCACAAAAAATCTTCCTGATCTCCAGATTCCCTCCACAGGAAAAAGAATCCTTCAAACAGATGCAAGCGATCAATTTTGGGGAGCTATTCTTTTAGAAGAGGATGACAATAAGAAAAAATGGATTTGTGCTCATGCTAGTGGAAAGTTCAAAAATTGAGAATGCCATTATCACTTAACCTTTAAAGAGGTCTTAGCAGTTAAATATAGCATAAAAAAGTTTGAATTCCATCTAATTGGTCATCATTTCAAAGTTGTGATGGACTGCTCATCATTTCTAAAAATGCTTGAATTCAAAGGAAAGACTCTGCCCCATCCTCAACTTCTCAGAATGAAAGAATGGTTCAGTAAGTATGACTTTGAAGTAGAACACATCAAAGGAGAGGATAACCTGTTACCAGATCTTTTAAGCAGACCACCTGTCTCTTGTGAAAAACCCTTTCAGCTAAAAGTTCTTCCCATGCTATACATGTATCAAACTATTAATGCCAACTTTCTTGAAAAAGGTATTCCTCCATCCTTACCATCACACATTTCCATGACCATCCTTAATCAAAAGGCAAGAACTCAAATTTTTGAACTTTAATCCGGACTAATCAGAAAATATGGGTCAGATTTCTTTCATAAATTAGGCTTTCATCCTATCTATCCTTTCACCTGTATTCTCAGCTTTCTAAACCAAAGTCCTGGAAACCAATTTTATTGGCCTCCTAAATTGTTAATCCTGTTTTGGTATCTTTGTCATCTATACTGGATCTCATTTGATCTTCAACCATTAAAGCTTGCAAGGTATATCAGCCTGCTTGAGAAGAATGAAGGTATGAATCCACATTTATCAACATTTCTCAAATGGTTCCAGAATTTATCAAGATGGAAATCCTATTTGACAAATGAAGCTTATACTCAACAGGTGACACCTCCTCTCGAATGTCATATCATCACCCTCAAAAGAACTTTCTTCAAAGCTAAAGGTGTTTTTACTGATGTACCCTGCTTTAATATCTATGGGACTTATAGACACTCAATGATGCACTATATTACCATAGATACCATGGATCCTTCACCATGGAGAGAGTTTCAAAGACACATGTTCGAGAAAAATGGTATTATTCCAAAGGAGATATAGCTAAAGATATCTGATGATGCCCCATGGGAAATATTTCCTTCTGATAATGGGAAACAGCTGTTAGCAGACAAAGAATATTAGGAAAAGACACAAAGGACTACATCAATCCCATCTCACATGCAAATTAATGATTCTTATCAAACCAGCTCATCTAATCCTTATCAAGCCAGCTCATCTAATCCTTATCAAGCCGGCTTATCTGATCCTTATCAAGCCAGCTCATCTGCAGAACAGATATGGTTAAACTCTTTTAAATCAAATAATTCAGAGGACCCACGTATGCCAATAGCAGGACACTCACATGATCCTGATGAAGACTTTTACCATAGTGAAGACAGTGCTAAAGATAAGAATCTATCTCCAAGTCACGAGCCAATTTGTCACAAATGGTTGTAATTTAAAGTTGTTACTTTTATTAATGGATGTCTATCCATATTTTTCTGTTTATTTATGGTTGTTTGTTTGCTTGTAGGCCTCCTTGTATCTCAGCTCCTTCTCTATATAAGGAGCTTTCTATCTCAGTTGAAAGGTAGAACCCTTCTTGTAAAAATTTTCAGAAGCTAAATAAACCATGGCCTTTTAAAAGTCTTTCTTCTTCTCTAGCAGTTAGATTATGAATTATAATTATTCCACCTATCTAAATTAAGGAGTATGTTCTGTACTTGCCTCTATGAAGGATCTGGTACATCAGAAACTTAATTAAGAAGATGATCCAGTAACTAACTCTATTAAGATTATAATTTATAGTTGTATAGATTATAAAAAGGGGACAGGCTGTCTAGCCAGAAATTGGTTGTGTGATGCTATATGTATGGCTTTGGCTAGTCCATGATATAATCTGTATAGCTATGAAATATAATTTTAATGGAGCTCTGAAAAATTGGTATCAGAGCCTTGTTTTTGTATAAGGTGGAATTGTTATAATTCATATGAAGACTAAAAGAGAAGAAATTCTTAAACATGATAGAACCAGAAAGCTCTTATGTTCCCTCTTTTACTCCCTCTATAGTATGTGATTATAAGTATGTGCCAACTAAGTCTGTTGCTGTTACCCTATCACCCCCCATCAACCAAATGAATTTACTTACCTTCCTGAAGATCAAAAGATTGAAGAATCAAAGTTTCCCTTGTTGAACCCTTATGATGCCTTTTCAAAATCCAAAATAAAATGGAAACAATCTTTTAAAGCTCTTGTAAATCGACCCACTTCCTCTATAAAAGAATATGTTCAAGCCTTCAGTTTTGATTAACACCATATACCAGCCTCTCAGATAGAACAATTCGTGACCTTAGAAATTCCTCCAGAATTTCTAAGAACTTGGCTTAACCAGGGATACACTCACATCCACTTTGGAGCTATAAGGTTAGGACTCTCCTACCATGGCAAAGCAGGGCAACCTGTTTTCTCTAGGATCGCTCTTTTGGATTCTAGATATAAACAGTATCAATATGCTGTAATTGGGACCGTAGAGACATCCTTAAATGCTGGCTCAGTATTCTTTACATTTTTCCCAAATTATAATCTGGCCCTTTCTGATCCCCATGCCTTGACAGCTTTAAAAGTCTAACTCCAGATCCTTGGTGCTGAACAAATCTCTACAGCCAAAGTAGCCACCCTTCACTACCATATTGTCTACCGTCTCCAAAACCATGCTATCAACTTATCACTACCCTGTGTCCAAAATGATGCTTTGTTCATAAAAGCAGACTCTCATAATACTCCCACATGCATTCACACACCTAAACAGCTTTCTAGGAATGATTTGTTAAAATTATTCCCAGAAAAGTGGATCACCAATTATGAGAAGTTGCATGAGACAGTGGAGCCAATTTAAGGTACAAACCCTATGCATATCAAAAGATCTGATGGATCAGTTGATACGATCTTTAGGAGAAAATAAGAGACTCTTATAGTTTTTAATACACAGTTCATGATCAATCCTTGGGATCCAGAAGATAACATCCCTGTAGCCTCTTTTGATAATTCTGGAAGACCAGTCTATGCTTTTAAGAGTGATGGTCAGTGTTATTTTGATTATTGTGATTATGATGATTGTTATGTTGCATCCTACTTTGATGATGATGAGAAGAAAAAGAAAAAGAAGAAATCTCTAGGAAAATATAGTGAAAAGGAATTCAGAAAAAGATATGAAGATGGAGATTCAAGCATCTGCACTCTGGGACAACCTTCAGGAAAATATGATTATCTTATATCATATTCTCCTTCTGCTTGGTACAAACCACCAATTACTCAAAATATTCCTCCTGAACCTTGCAAGCCCCAAATACCTCCTTCCCAGCCAAAAACTAAGGCAGCTCCTCTCCCATGTTACAAAAAAGCTTTGAAATTGGTAAGAAAAGAAAACTCAGTCGAGATTCAAAAGCCAAAGTCTTTACCCCAAATCTGTATGTTCTAACCCACAGACTTTCCTCCTTTAACCAAAGAAACAAAAAACCAAATTACCATGCAACCTTTTATCCTGGAATCAAACATTGTTGATGTAGATGGCAGACCTAGATAAACAACTCCGACTGAAGCAGTAGTCAACTGGCAGACATAGAATGCTTGCGCTCAAAATAAAAAACTGAAGCTTATTGAAGAAAAGATTGATGGAGTTGCTGAACATATGAATTTGGCAAAGAAAAAGTTCCAGGCCTTTGAAAAATGAATGATAGCAGTTCATGTAGAATTACAAAGGCAGATAGAGATGAAGCACTAGGAACTTATGTGAATCATCAGCAACAAAGGCACATGGAATAGCATTCAAATGAAAGAAACAAAAATTTTAAACTTGAAAGCCCAGGTTGACCAACTTGAAAAAGATCTTAAAAGAAAGAAAGAAGAGTTGTCCTCACAAACCTCTTTAAAATCTTTCTCTCCAGATCCTTTGGGTCTTTTGTACAGCCCTTATTCAATTCCCAGTTCACCATACACAGCCTCTTCCACCCAATCTTTATTTCCTGCTCCAACAGCTCCCTTGAATATTCCTCCAAATTTTCAAGGATTTAAATCCTCATTAAAAACCCCCTCTTAAACACAGTCCTCTGATGAAACAACAACAAAAAAAGGAAAAATAGTCCATTTCTCTCAAACTGAGAAACCTAAAACAACACCTTCTAAATCATTACCCAAAAATACCTCACCAACCTCATCACCAAAAGAGCCAGAACACCCTCTAATGATGGTGAATCCTATCTCTTCCTTTTTAGAAAAATGTGCTAAAAATGTCATGCCCAGCTTTTCAATTGGATCTGATTCAAAGGAAAGTTCATCTTCTGAATTTTCAAAAAGTGACTCTGATTCAGATTATTAAATACCCTACTAATTGATGGCTGATGATATTACATCTTCTAGAGGACCTCAAGTTGAAGAAGTTGATGATCCAGAAGAAGAATTTGAACAGCCCAGAACACCACAGCCAAATCCGCAGATAAATTTCCAAAAAAATACTGGAAATTAATTTACCCTGGATGATGTTCCTCCTTCACAATATAGGAATAGATTTCTGGAATTTAGAGCATGGATAGCTGGGAAAATGCTTATTCCTGGAGCAGAAATCAGGGTTGTTATTGAAACATTTTTTGCAAGAATGGTGGGAAAGCTAGCAAACTGGTATGCTTCTCTGAATGCTTATGCTAGAACCCAGTTGATGGATGCCACATCACTAGAAGATTTTCTAGGACTCTTACATTATGAGTTCTTAGGAAAATGGGATGATGATACGAAAGGAGTATTACCAGATGAAATGTCGTTCACTTCAAAGAAAAGATCTAGAATGACATTTCCAAAATATGTCTACTAGATTTTACCTGTTAGGAGGCACTGATAATCCTGATTTAAAATAAGCCTTTTTGGCTTCTATTCCCGAGATCCTTGCCTCTCGATTTATGCTCATGCTAGTGGAAAGTTCATAGATGGAGAATGCCATTATCACTCAACCTTTAAAGAGGTCTTAGCAGTTAAATATGGCATAAAAAAGTTCAAATTCCATCTAATTGGTCATCATTTCAAAGTTGTGATGGACTGCTCATCATTTCCAAAAATGCTTGAATTCAAAGGAAAGACTCTGCCCCATCCTCAACTTCTCAGAATGAAAGAATGGTTCAGTAAGTATGACTTTGAAGTAGAACACATCAAAGGAGAGGATAACCTGTTACCAGATCTTTTAAGCAGACCACCTGTCTCTTGTGAAAAACCCTTTCAGCTAAAAGTTCTTCCCATGCTATACATGTATCAAACTATTAATGCCAACTTTCTTGAAAAAGGTATTCCTCCATCCTTACCATCACACATTTCCATGACCATCCTTAATCAAAAGGCAAGAACTCAAATTTTTGAACTTTAATCCGGACTAATAAGAAAATATGGGTCAGATTTCTTTCACAAATTAGGCTTTCATCCTATCTATCCTTTCACCTGTATTCTCAACTTCCTAAACCAAAGTCCTGGAAACCAATTTTATTGGCCTCCTGAATTGTTAATCCTGTTTTGGTATCTTTGTCATCTATACTGGATCTCATTTGATCTTCAACCATTAAAGCTTGCAAGGTATATCAGCCTGCTTGAGAAGAATGAAGGTATGAATCCACATTTATCAACATTTCTCAAATGGTTCCAGAATTTATCAAGATGGAAATCCTATTTGACAAATGAAGCTTATACTCAACAGGTGGCACCTCCTCTCGAATTTCATACTATCATCACCCTCAAAAGAACTTTCTTCAAAGCTAAAGGTGTTTTTACTGATGTACCATGCTTTAATATCTATGGGACTTATAGACACTTAATGATGCACTATATTACCATAGATACCATGGATCCTTCACCATGGAGAGAGTTTCAAAGACATATGTTCAAGAAAAATGGTATTATTCCAAAGGAGATATAACCAAAGATATCTGATGATGCCCCATAGAAAATATTCCTTCTGATAATGGGAAACAATTGTTAGCAGACAAAGAATATTAGGAAAAGACACAAAGGACTACATCAATCCCATCTCACATGCAAATTGATGATCCTTATCAAACCAGCTCATCTGATCCTTATCAAGCCAGCTCATCTAATCCTTATCAAGCCGGCTCATCTGATCCTTATCAAGTTAGCTCATCTGATCCTTATCAAGCCAACTCATCTGCATAACAGATATGGTTAAACTCTTTTAAATCAAATAATTCAGAGGACCCACGTATGCCAATAGCAGAACACTCACAGGATCCTGATGAAGACTTTTACCATAATGAAGATAGTGCTGAAGATAAGAATCTATCTCCAAGTCACGAGCCAATTTGTCACAAATGGTTGTAATTTAAAGTTGTTACTTTTATCAGTGGATGTCTATCCATATTTGTCTGTTTATTTATGGTTGTTTGTTTGCTTGTAGGCCTTTTTATATCTCAGCTCCTTCTCTGGTCAACAAAAGGGAAATTAAATCTATGGCGGTGGAGGTGGAGAGAGGAGGTAGATGATTGTAGTTTCATTGTTTGCTAGTTCTAGGGTGAAGAGGAAGAGACAAAGAGGAGATCAAGTCACAACGCATGAGAGCTAATGAAAACGTTAGTGAATTTTATGTAAATTTGATGATAAATATAGTAAACATTATTTTACTTTTTTTCTAAATCTTTTTAAAGTTTAAAATACAAACTAAAATTATATTTATCAATTTCTAATATAAAAAATAAGCTAAGATTATTTTATCAATATACAAAAATTCATATTCTTTTTTCAAACATATTTGTATAAATAGTATAAATATATACAAAAATTGTTTTATGTTTAATATAATACAAGAATAAAATATTTTTTATCTAAAATATTAACTCTTTTTTAGCTTCATTAGTTGATAACCCATACAATACTTGTTATAATAAATTATAATTATTAGTTATAATCATATGGAAGATATATAGTACAGTATAAGTAAAAATTTCATAAAATATTTATATATAAGGACCTTATATTTATTTAATAATTTATGTGTTTTACTTAAATTTGATGATAAATATAGTAAAGCTTATTTTATTTTTTAAAATCTATTTCAAGTTTAAAATAATACAAACTAAAAATTTATTGATTACTTTCAAAATTTTTATCAATATATAAAAATACATATTTAAAAAAAAAAAAATTTACCCCTATTCATATTTGCATAGATAGTATAAATATATTTACAAAAAAATAGATAGTATAAATATAATTTTTTACAAAATATTCTTATTATTTTTACGTGTATCATAAACAGTGTATATCTATTAATAATAAAAACATAAATCAGTTATATACAATATGTAGAACAATATAAATAAAATAAACAAGTTATTTGAGTAATGTTGTTTTCTTTTAATGATCAAATAATTTTTTTGGTAAGGTGTGGTAAACAAAAAAAAAATCATTGGATTGGAATCCCAATAAACAAATCAATAAAACTCTATACAAGTCATTGTGATTTGTAATTTAACTCTTTTGTAAAATATATTACTTAAAAAATAAAATAAATAAAAAATTTAATTTATAAAAATATAATTGAAATAAAAAATAAATTATGAATTTTTTTGTTGCCTCCATAAATATGTTTATCCTAATAATATGAATTTATGATTTATTTTAGTTATTTTATTGAAATTTTAGAATTTTAAGAATTTAAAATTATTGAGAATCAAGTTTAAATGAAAATTTCAAGTTGAAATTAAATTATTCAAATATATTATAGGGTTACTTTTGTTATTAAAAAATAATATGCATACGCTTTTTCGTTTAAAAAAGTTTTACCTCTATGTGTGTGTGCACACGCGTGTAAAATTAGATTTCCCTAATTGTTGTAAACCAATAGATTTTTTTTTTACTTTTTTGACAAATCTTGAACTACAATATATGTTTCATTTCTCTAATTTCTCACCCTTTATTTGGTTTTGACTGTATTCTATATGCATATACTAATGTTAATAAAAAAAAATTATTAAAAAATCTTTATCATCCTTATAATTATATCCGAATGGAACGAATTAGTCAAAATATAATATTATATATATATATATAACCCTTGTGTTAAGGCCATGCATCAAAATAAGATAACTAAGGTTTTCCATGGGTTTCATGAGGCAAATAAAGCTGCAAATTTCATGACTTTTAATGCTGCATCAATGGTTCCCAGATGCCACAAGCTATCAGTTCGTCCACAAGGATTGCAAAATTGGCTGATTCATGACACAGTGGGAGAGACTTTCGAATGTCCTCTAGTTGCGTCCTAGGCATATGTCTCCATTTGCACCCAAATCCCAAATAATAATAATAATAATAATAAAGTAAAACGCTCATTTATCTATAACAACTATGGGCTCTTAAATAAAACCATTAAACTACGAAATGAGTAGACATACAGCCATTAATGAAATGATTATTCAAATTGCACATCAAAGCAAGATTAGCATTACTTCATGATGTTTTGAACATAATTTAACAGGCATTACAAAATTCTGATTAGCAATAGCCGAGGTTTTTTTGCTTCTTCTTCTATATTTCTTCATCAGCAACTTTGTCCAAAATCGAGGATTATTCTCCACACTATTAAGAGTAATTAAACACATTAAAATTAAGTTAGATTTTGATAGCATAATTAATCAAGAAATAAAAATAACCCAATTAAGAAACAGATGTCAGGAAGGCAAAAACTTACTGGATAACTGGAATGTGATCAAATCCTGGAGGTATGGTTTCACACAGATCATTGTTTGAGAACTGAACTCATAACGGGAAGAAAACAACCGGAGAGAATCTAATAGAATCTAAAAGAAATAAAGGCTTAAATTACCATCTTCCAGAGCAAATATGGGACAACCTAAACTGCACTTTTCTTACTTCTGAAGTTCTCCTTTAGCAAAGCAAATTTTTTCTTGCACTGATTCACTGTCTTCCCAGGAACTGCAGCTGCAACTCGCTCCCATCGCTGACTTGTTTCTTTTGGAAATGTTTTTAGAGCCTGAACTAGTGCTCTTTCTTGTACAGCAGACCATGCATCTTGATCTGAAGTTGAAGGCAACCCATTCTCATTAATCCCTTCATCAGGATTCTTGGTAGCTGCAGGTCTATTCGACAATGCCGCCACATTATCCATGTTTGCAACACTGCTTTCAGGCTCTTGTTTAGAAGCTGCCCCTTGTATCTCCTCTCTAGTTGTAAGTGGAGATGCAATGCTTTGTGCAGGCTTCCTTTTCTCAAGAAAGGAATCAAAAGCCTTAGCAGAATCAGGCTTCTGAAGGAGGACAGTTTTCGTTGCCTTCAGAATTTCTTCAACAGATCTTCCAGTACCAATGTATTCAGAAATAACCTCCCACCTCCGAGACGTCCCTTTGGGATATTTCTGCATTCCTTTTCTTAGGAGCTCAATTTCTTCTTTTCCCCAGGGCTTGTCCTTCTTTTCAAAACTGCTTAATTGGACACTTCCATTAGATCCCATAGATCCATTCTGCTGCAGATTCTTCTTCTCTTCTTGTTTATTGCTCTCAGAATCATGTTTGTGTCCACTTGCATCACTAAGCATTTTTGCCTGCTCTAGCACTTCCTTACCGTCCATCTTATCACACATATCCCTTAGCTGCAAAATATCCATTGACAAACAAAGATTTTCCACATCCTCTTCACTGAGATTAAGCAAATGGTGGGACAGAATAGGTGCTGCAAGTGTTCGTAGACGAGTTCGCTCTTTGCGCAGAAGCTTTTTCTCCTTCTCTTTTGCCTTCTTCTGCTGCGAAGCAAATTCAGCAGCACGTCTTTCCTCTTCCTCCTTGCGGCGTTTCTCCTCTTCAGCAGCCCTTGCAGATTCTTCCTCCTGCAACTTCTTTGCCAAAAATTTAGCTTCTTTCTTTCTCTGCTTTTCAGCTTTTTCCTCTTCCTTTCTCCTTAATATTCTTGGATCCCTTCTATAAGCATTGTCAACAAGGGCACGTATCCTTGCATATTCCTCCTTCCTAGCCCTCTCAGTGAGCTTTGCATTCTGCCTCTCCATCCACCTTTTATGTTCACGAGATTCAGCTTGCTCAAGATCAAATTCATCAGCATGTGGGAATTCTCTCCAGCTCTTAAAGCTGTACCAGAAATCATAGAAGTTTTCCACTTCTTTCAAAGAAGTTTTATCATCACCTAGGGATGGGACTGGCTGGGTTACTGACCACCGTCCATTCCTCATAAAAGCAGGACCAAACACCTTGAAGAAGTCCTGAGGTGCACAGTCTGTGGGAATTTCATCATCAAACTCATCAGTGGAGTCATATACTCTTCTCTTTAATGGATCAATCAAAACTTCATACGCTTCTTGGATAGCTTTGAAGTGGCTCTCTATTTCGTCCTTTTTTGCTTGTTTTGCAGCTTCAGTGTCCTCAGCAAGAAGAATAGCAGCCTGTTTATCAGGATGATATCTCAAAGCAACCTCACGATAGCTTTTTCGTATCTGTTCTTCTGTGGCCAGGTATCTCAAATGGCTCAAACCTAACAAGGCATAGTGATCTTGCTGCTTGTCTCCAGACTTCTTTTTACCTTTGGTACTATAAGAATCAGATGATGGCATGTATGTCTGTTCTTTTTCATTAGACCCATTCTGATCTTCACTGTCCACATCCTCCTCCTCCTCATAGCCAAGAAGCTTTTGAGCAACAGAGTGAAATGCATGTCCAGCAGGTTCGAATTTTAAAGCCTTGATTGGAAGGGAATTCGAAGAAACATAGATTGGCTGTCCATCAACGAGCTCCTGTGAATAGGAAATAAGCCGCAACCTAGCTGTGATGGCCATAGTGTTTACAAAAGCAAAATTGAGAATAACCAGATGAAGATCAATCCCCAAGAAGAGCTTCACTAAAACCCAGTGCCCTGTTTGAGAAGTAGAAGTTGTACTAATAAAACAAGCTGCACAGATAAGCAAACTCCAGTCCGTAAAAAATTCGCACCAAAGCAATTAACAACATATATATATATATATAACTATATATAATTGACTCCAAAAATTGCACAGTAACTATATATATATATATATATGTGAGGGAAAATTAAATACTATGGCGGTGTCGAAGGGGCGGTCGAGGTGGAGGTAGATGATTGTAGTGGTTATTGTTTGGTGATTCTAGGGTTTGGAGAAAGAAAGGTACAGGAAATGGAGGCGCAGCGTAGAAGAGGTGAGAAAAGAGTTTAGAGTTTTTAGGGTTTTATTAAAGAATAGTAGGCTAAATTGGAAAACAGAGCTTTTTGTCGTGGAAGGAATTAATCCCACAGAAACAGGCTTCGTTTTGAGACAAAGACAATTCAATTTAATTTGATCGTAGCTAGAATAGAACTCCAAGTATTGTATTGTACTGCATTTGTATCATCATCACTTCAAATCTGTTTTCTTCTCTCATTGCATTTAATTAAAATGATGCATATCAGGGATTGAAAGAGTGAAACTTACACGCGAAACGCCGCAGCAACAAGGTGGCGATCTACCGATGACGGCGGCGCCTGTTTGCTGTGCCGTATTTTGCTTGTGCAGGAGTTGTGCAACTCGGGAACTCTCGATGGTTGTTGCTGAAATTCGCTACGGGCCGCGATTTAAATGTGTCGTGAACCAACGGACTTGGTGAACCGGTGAATATAGAGGTCCTCAAAGCCGGGCCATGCACTTACATATAAGATTTATTATTATTATTTAGATTTGAATAATCATTCAAATATTTTTCACATCAAAAGCTTGCATAGAATAAAATGGCTTTTTTTTTTTTTAGTATTGCAAAAGAAAATCTACTAAATTTGATAAAGTGATCTCACATCACCATTAGATTAAGAGAACAGTTTTTTTTTTTTTTAAATCCAAACATTAGAAAATTTTAGATTTACATGGCATGCCAAGTACTAATTACATTTAATTTTATTTAACTAAATCTAGTAAATCAATAAATTTGGGTTTTGTTTTGTACAAAGCAAAATACACTTTTTTTTCCCTTAAAATAATCATCATTAAATAATAAAATACACTTTTAATCTACTGCTGATAAATATAAAATAAATCAAAAGTAATTAAAATTACCACAGAAATTTTCATAAATTTGTTTTACTTTTTGTACAAATCTTCAACTAGAATAATATGTTATATTTCTCTAATCTTTTACCCTTTTAGATGGTTTTTTTGTTTCAACTGCTCAAACAATTAAATCAAGAGCAGAAAATTTAAGTGTCGAGAATCCAAACATCATTTCAATAGAAAAGATTCAAAAGGAGTTTCTCTTTTACTGTTTCTTCTTGTCTTTAATTTTATAGGTTTATAGGGCCAATTATAAAAAAAATTATCACCTTTAGCCCGATTGGCAAATTTGACATATCTTTTTAATTTTTGCAATTTACAACACCACTAAACTCTATGACAAAAATTAATAGGCGTAATAATCAAAGTTATCTTTAATTTTTTAAATGGGATCCATTTATAATCTAATAGATAAAATCGCATGTGCTAAAATTTCAAAACATACAATTTTAAATGATTTTATCTATCTATTTGTTTTAGGAATTGAGCCATTTAAAATGGTACATTTTGAAATTTTAAGGTCTCATAAAACGCACTATTTTGTACATTAGATCATATATGAGTCACACATAGAGAACCAAAGACAACTCCAACTGACATATTAGTTTAATTTTAAAAGAAAAAAGCTTACCGGTTAAAAAGTTGATAAATGGCATTGTCAAAATTAAAAAAATATGTCAAATTTACAAAAAGTGCTAAAGGTGGTGAATTTATTTTTTTTATTTTTTGTAATTTGCCCACTTTTATATTAATATAAATATGTTTGGATCCTTTACTTATTCTTCTTCTTCATCTCCAATTATTATGAATAACTAAATTATTAGTTAAGATTTTTAGACCCAGCTCAACCTAAACTTAATTAGGTTAAACTTTTCCATAAGTGTTATTGAACTCAATGCTTTCATTTGACTGATCACTCACCGAATTGATTTTGACAGTACGATTATATTGAGAGATTAATTCTATTGAGATCACAATAACAATTTATTAATCATGTAAATTAGTTGAGAGATAGTTCAGTTGTTAATATTCTCTTAAAAGCTTTGCTTCAAAAATTGAAAGTGATTAATTGTTTGAGTTAGTGAGAGCTAAATAATTACATAATTGTCATAATAAATCAATTGTGGTAGTACTTGATAGAGACTTTCATAATTTAAAAGATGCTTTGGAAATGAAATGAAATTCATAATTAAGAAAGAAGTTGACATGACTTTTAAATAGTTTAAGCTGAGGATAAAAATCCTAACAATTATCCATATAGTGAATTTAAGAATAGTTAGTCTTAGTTAATTTCATTTCATTTTCATATTTTTTTAGTAAAAAACAAATCGACCATCTAAACAAGAAAAACTAAGAGTAATTCAATAGTTTGTTATCAAATTCTTATGGATAAATATTTAATTACTACTTGAATGACTCCATATGCTTGTAGATTGCATGCTCGCAACTCTTATGATCTTGAATTTTAGCAATTAAGTACACAGAACCCAAGCTCTTATAACAAATGTTGGAGCCCTAGAGGGGGAGTGAATAAAGCTAATTGAGGTTTAGAGGAAAAATTAACAATTAAAGGAAAAAAAAGTTATTTAGGAAGAATAAATATGAACAATAATAAAAAAAAAAAGAAGTTAAACAAAAAGAAGAGAGGAGTTTGAGCCCTCAATGAACCTATGTTTCCACCTAACTTATTTTCAAGTTAGGATTTTGATCTCACCTCATTCTTATTACTAAGATTGTTAAAAGAAAGTGTTTTAAGGCTCAATACTAACCTTACAACTTGAGCTATCAAGGCTCACTCACAACCTTTACTACCAAGTGTTTTTCTTAGGCTAAAATTCAACCCTTGCACTAATTCGTAAGATTTTTATTCAAGGCTCACTCTTAAACCTCACAATTAAGTGTTTTAGTAAGGTTAACACTTAAACATCAATGGTCAAGATCCTCACTACCCACTTCTTAACCCCAAGAAAAAGTAAATGAAAGAATCCTATCACTAGTTTACCCTAACTCTAAGTAGGAGATACAAACTCAATAATAGTTTATTTATAAAGAATTGAATATCCACAAAGAGAATTATTGAGAAATAGAAAAATAAAGCTTGTAGGAGTATAATAAATTTTTTCAACCAACCATCTAACTTTATAAAGAGTTATTGGCTTGTTATTTATAGTGGATGATGAAATTATAATTGTTAGAGATTTAAAATGCCTACTACACTCATCCTTCTTTCCATTAATTACTCCTTTAGCTTTTTGTAGAATTTGGTATACTCACGATCATAACAAATGCATTTCATAATTGTAAGGAATTAAAATGTAGACATTGCTTATATGAACTAGCTGTTGGAAGCTGTAAAATGAGGGTCATAAGCATGCTCATAATCATGACTGGGATTGTGAAAAGAACTATTTTTAATTTTTTCTTCAAGCTCTTGAAAACCTTAAGATCATGAGGAAATGATCACCATCGTGATAGATTTCCTCATAATCATGATAGAGATTGTGAGGATGATTGTCCTCTTGAACATTAGCTTCACTTGAGTCCTTTAGGATCATGAGAATGCTCACGATCGTGATGCCACTATTTAGCATCCATGTCTTCATGTTTTAGCCATATTTTAAGTTTCATAATGCCATCATTATACATGCCCCTAGTCTTAACAAAAATACATTCTTAAACACACATGTTAGTAATAACAATTAATCTTTAAAGTCAAAACCAATGTTGATTTGAGATTGATCAACACCTCAATCATGCAAATGGTCAACAATTTCCCTCTTTTTGACTTTGACAATTAATTTTTTTAATAAGAATTCAAAAATCATTAGGTGCATAAATGTGCATTTATTTTATAATACTTCCCCCTTAATCATATACTAAGGAGTTTTGAAATTTCTCTCCCTCAATATATGCTAAGATGAGTTAAACTTGCCAAATAACATTCAATAATATAAAATGTAATTGCCCTAGAGGGGGGTGAATAGTGCTTTTTGAATGTCAAAGGAAAATTAAAATAGTTAAGCAAGGATTAAGAAAATATTAAAAAAATAGAGAATCAAACACAAGTGTTTAAGGAGTTCAGTTTATCAACAAACTTATGTCTTTAACTAACTCTCCTAAGTTAGAATTTTTGAATTACCATAATTTATACACTTAGATAGATTTTTACAAGCTTGAGTTTTAGGCTCAACTTTAACCATACAAATAAGAGTTTTTAGGCTAACTCTAAATCATAAACCATGTGTTTTAATAGACAAACACTTTAACCAATTCCTTTAGAAATATACTTCAATTCCTTTATAATCTATCCTAAGAATTAGATAAAGTAGAAGTTCTATTTATAACACACAATCAACTTGCAAAAGAGTTAATAAAAAATAAATATATAGTTGAAAATTTGAGAGCTTAATGAATGCAAAGATAAGAGTTCAATAACTAATTATCTACCTCTTGAATAATGCTTCAGAGGTTATTTAAATACTTGAGTAACTCAAATGTGGTTGTTAAAGCCATTAAATTTATCCCTAACCTCTTCATGGTTCATTAAATGTATTTCAAATTTACAAGAAGATGCCCAGTCCTGATTGGGACATTTAACAAAAATAGAGATTGCACTCTAACGTGATCATTTCTTGAAAAGGATATGTTTAAGTCCCGATCGGAATCCTACTCATGTGTCATCTCAATCGGGATCAGAGCCTAGGATGAGCACTATCTCAAAGCTCAATTTTTACTCAAAAAAGTCCTGGGTGAGTGCACATTGGTCCCGCTTGAGAAGGTTGCTTATGATGTTATCCCCAGTTGAGTCCTAAGTGGACATGTGCTTATGAGGAGCACTATCCAAAGCTTAAATTTTCATTATTGAACTCATGAGTGCCTCCCTGTGGTCCTAATCGAGATACTTACTTGAGATACTTATCCCAAGTAATGTCCTGGTCAAGACCATGATTGGGATGGGCTCTGTCCCTAACCTTATTATTGAGTGATGCATTATTGAGTTGAGTCTCGTTCAAGATGAAGCTCGTAAGGGCTGCAACTACTGTATTGTTCTTTATGATTTTTCTTTCCAAAGAGTTCCTAACTTATACACACTTGAAGTAAACTTATTAGATACTCAAAATATAGTTTTTTAAGATAAAAATAATGGTAATTGAGATTGATCATTGTAAAAGGTCAACATAAAATATTTAGTTTCTTGCCCTTTTGGTATTCTATTTATAATTCAAGCATTCAATTATTATCATTCAAATGCTAAATTTCATTTCCCTTTTTCAAAGTTAAAAAAGGAGAAAATAAAAAGGGAAAAATACTGAATAGAAAATAAAAAGTAAATTAAATAGAATGAATGATACCAAATGTGTTAGTGATATACCCTAGGCCAATTGTGTAATGGTCATACTTTGTGTTATATTTTTATTTTATTAATAAAAAGGCATTTTTATTACTACTGGCTAATTCTGATAAGTTCATTGAACAATTAATTCTACCTAAGGTCATTAAATATATGACTTGATAGTAAAATTGTTAGGTGATACTTGAATTTTATTTTAAATTATCCTTAGTCAATCATTGTTATAGGAACAATAATGAATAAAGACTAGTATGAGATTGACTAATGATTATGTTTTACTAATCATATATATAAGAAATTACGTCAAACTTATACGTATAAATATTTAGAGAAACGATGTTCTGGATCGACCCACTATGAAATACTAGGATAATTATTATAAGTGATTCTCATCATGATAGTACTATTTTAGTTCTCTGACATGAAATCACTATGGTTTCTTACATAATAAGTTATGTATTTTGACACATTCTTACATCATCTTTAACCGAAAAGTAAAATAGGTTATGATTGGATATAGAATGAGTTATGTGAGGAATATGAATGATTAAAATGAAAATTTTCCCACCTTTGTTATGAGAAGATATCTATAGGCCCCTTGATAAGTTAGACTAAAGAGAAATGCATGGCCATACTAGAATGAGTTAATGAAGAGTTATTAACATTAGATAAAGAGTTATCAGTATCAATCTAATTGGGATCAAGAAATAATATGGTTGAACAATATAAGGATAACATAAACCATGCCTTATGTTCAATCAAGATATCACATTACAAAAGGACTATGATACATGCTACGGATTAGTTTATTCGGATTATCGACCTTTACACAACTTGAGTAGTCATAATATTGTGTTGGGCTAAAATGGAAATTTTAAGCCTATTGCTAACATTGTGTGAACCTAGAAGATTGCACACTTAAAATAGGACCAAAGCAGACTTGGATTAATTAACCTAATGATAATCTCTCTGAAAGAATAACTAAATAAATATATATGCATATATTTACATTTGTATTTATTTATTTCCTTATTTTTTAAGGTAAGTGTTATCTTAAATAATTTGAAAATAATTCTAATTTTAGAATTAAAATCAAAATAAAAAAATTTTAATCTTACTAAAACTATTTTAGTAAGTAAAGGGTTTGAAAAAACCCTAGATGGGATGTCTATATATACATCTCTTTCTCTAGGGTTTTTCAATGCTCTTATTCTCCTTCTTCCACTTCTTTTGAGAAAAGAAAAACACACATAGAGAGAAAAACAAAATAAGAAGAATCTTAAAGAAAAAGGTGTTAGCTCACTAACACAGCTTTGGTCACCTTATTTGTGTGCATACCAGTAAAGGATGTGGCTTTATTGGGGGCATCTTAATTCAATAAGAAGACATGAAAGCTCGAGGTAGGGTGTCATTAATGTTAACCCCATCTCATCCTTCCAACCTTTTTACCTTAAAATTATCTTGGTGAGTTTTTGGGATCCCTTTTAATCGATTTATTCAAATTATATGGATCCTTTGAGGGTTTCATGGTTAAAATTTTTAATTTTTGCTAAGTGTTTGCATCATGGAATCCCAATAAAATGAACAATGGGGATATCAATTAAGAAAAGAAGTGAACTAAGTAAAAATGTTTCAACACTAATTGATACTAAAAAAAGTCAAATGAAACATTAATAGTGAAAAGTGAGATACATGCCAAGCATAACATGCATTAAAAGATTGGCAAATAGAAATTATATTCTCAATATATAGTCTAAAGAGGACTTTCAAGGCAAACCAAATGAAAAATATTTAAAAACCAATGAGAAATTAGTATGTCAAAGTTATGCAATTAATAGAATCATTTTAGTTATACAAATAATAAAATTATCTTTAGACAATTTGATATGTGCATATCTTTTAATAAACTATACAAATTGATTTCTTTAGTTTATTAACAATTAGCTAAAAAAATTTTTGTTTGTAAACCTTTTTCTTTAAAAGTAATTTTTGACACTTGAAACCTAATTTTATAACCATGGAACTCTCATTATCAACATCCTCATCATCATTTAGCACATTATCACATAAATCATCACAAGTATTTTCACAAGAGGAGCAAGAAGTGGAGGGTACCTTGTAGTTATTCTCTAATGCCATAAAGTAAAGGTTGTAGATTTTTATTGCTCTTCCTTCATTTCCAATTCAAAAGAGTCATCCCAAATAGTTTTGAAGGCTTTGCTTCTTCTTTTTGTTCCTTTACTTTTGTGCTTAAGCCTTGGACATTCACTACTAAGGTGCTTAAGCTTCTTACACTCATAGCAAATGAATTCTTTCACTTTATTAAGCTCACCTATTTTGACTCCTTGAGCTTTGTCAAAATCTTCTTAGATATTTTTATGATGATGACTAGTTCTTCTTCATTATCACTTAAAAGCTCCAATTGACTCTTTATCACTTGAATTTTTTAAGAAGCTTTAAATGCAATGCTCCTTTCCTTTTTTTTTTCCTTGCCTTTTAATTGTTCTTACCTTTGCCTTAAGGTAAGCTCATGAGTGATAAGCTTACTTGTGACAATGTTGATTGAAAGCTTAGAAATGTGATGAGCTTCCTCAATAGAGATTACTCTTGATTCCTAATCTTTCTTAGGTAGCACCCTTAAAATCTTGGTGTTGACTTTTTTTAGAGTAATGCTTGCCTAACTTCCTCAAAGTGGTTAAGAGAGCTTTTAATCGATTTGTCATGTAGATGATGCTCTCATGAGGCTTCATTATGAACATCTCATATTCAAACACATGGAGTTAGACCTTCTTAGATCTTACTTGGATATTTCTTTTATAGTGATTCTCCAAGGTCCCTAGATCTCCTTGGCCGACATGCAATGTTGAACTTTACCTTTTTCCTCTTTTATCATGGAAGTAGTAAGAAATGTCATAACTTTTTTATTCTTGTAATTTTCTTTTATTTCTTTTTAATACCACTTTTTTCTTTCTTTAGTTACTTTAAAACCATCCATTTTTTCCTTAAGAGGATTCCACCTATCAATAATTACATCCTAAAGTCTTATAATATCACTATTTAAATAAAAACTTCATTTTATACATCTAATAAGGATAATCACTCCCATCTAGTAAGGGTTTAAAGGCTTGAATATAAAGAATTTCATGCCCATTTTGAATTTTAACAACTAAGTATGTAGAACCTAAACTCTAATACCAATAATTAGAGCCCTAGAGTAGGGGGGGTGAATAGAGATAAATAGGGTTTAAAGGAAAAATTAAGAATTAAAGGAAAATAAAAGGTGATTTAGGAAAAATAAATATGAATAAGAATAAGAATAAGAAAGAGAAGTTGAACACAAGGAATTAAAAAGTTAAGTTCCTCAATAAATTTACATCTTCACCTAAGTTATCTCTAAGTTAGGATTTTGATCTCATCCCAATCTTATTTGTAAGGTTAATAGGTTTAGCCAAATCTCAAGGGGGGATGATGTAATTTACCCATTATAATCTTATGAATTAATATACGCATTATAATATTATACTCACTCTATGTATAGTACAATATCATAATTTTGCAAGACAAACCATTGTGCCATAGTGAACACAACTTCTAATTATTCAACAAATTTTGCTACACTAAAAGGATGACACTTTTATGAAAATATTGGTAATATATCATCATTGGGTATATCAAAATTTTGCTCATCTATATTAAATTGAGTATCTATTCCAACCAAGTACGTTGAGCAAAACGTCAAGCACTCTTTAGAAATGTATGCCTCTACAACTAAACCTTTTAAATGAGCTTTGTTACATACACCTTGCTTTAAGTCACATAAGCATCTAATAAAAAATATTTATTATAAGTAAATATAATAAATTAAATATATTTAAATTTCTAAAATTACTCGAATACAATTTACTTTTCAAATAGAAATATCCATCTAAATTCTACAAGCCACCGATTAAAGCCTTATTGGCAAATGAATCATTATTTAAACCATAACATCAAATAATGCATGTGGATATATATTTTTAGCTTACATAAAAGTAGACAACATTCTTCAATCAATTTTTTTATGTCACTTTTTTAATCTTCTTATGGCACAAATGTTGAAAAAAAAATAACCCACCTCACTTAACATAACATAATCCTCCTTGTTTATAAACCCTTGAATACCAGTCAGAAATAAATATTGTAATAGCATTTTACAATCATGACTTTTCAATCAAAATATTTTGTGATCATGGGCAATGACATAACAAGAAATGTTAGAGGCATATCCATCTAGAAATTTAACAAATTTCAGAAATTCACAAATTGCCTGCCTATCTTTCTTTGTCATCATATAACATGTAGCCAATATAATTTATTTTCCATGTCCTTTCTAAAGCATGTACAATTCTTTACGAATCCCCATGTCTTCCAAATCTTACCTTGTCCTCATAATGTCTTTTATTTTTTCATCAATGGGCAACATGGTGCTTAAAATACTCGCATGCATATTCTTCTCAATATGCATAACATCAACATTATGCCTTAACTTACTCCATTAAGGTAAATAAAAAAAAATGCTACACTTAGTCCAATTCAAGTCTTTATACTTTGTCTTTCTATTATTATGCTTTCCTAAAGTCAAGTTTTATAGCCTTCCCAATTGAATTAGGATTATTGGGATTCTGTGATGCAAAATGTAGCAGAAATTAAAACTTTAATCATAAAATCCCTGTACATGATCCATGTAATTTGAATAAAATTAATTAAGACGGTTTTCAAAACTCACTAAGACAATTTTAAGGAAAGAATGTTGGAAGGATGAGAGGGGATTCACACTGGTCATACCCTACCTCGAGCTTTTAATGTCTTTTTGTTAGATTAATAAATTGCTAATATGAAAATGTCCTCTATTGGTATCCATATGAACAGAACAACTAAAGTAGTGTTAATATGGTAGCACCTTTGTTCTCTAAGACTCTTCTTATTTTAAATTTTCTCTCTGTATATTTTCTTTTTTTAAAAAGAAGTGGAAGAAAGAGGAGGAGAATAGTAGCTTAGAAAACCATAAAGAAAGAGATGCATACACATACATCCCATATCAGGTTTCTTAAACCACTTACCTACCAAAATAGTTTTAGTAAGATTAAACTTCCTTTTTCTATTTTAATTCTAATTCCAATATTAAAATTATTTCCAATTTATTTAAGATAATAATTACCTTAAATAGATAAGGAAATATATAAATATAAATATAAATATATACACTTATATATCTATTTATTTATTCTTTCAAAGAGATTATCATTGGGTTAATTAACCCAATTCTGCTTTGAACCTATTTTAAGTGTACGATCTTATAGGTTCACACAATGTTGGTAGTAGACCTAAAATTCTCATTTTATCCCACAAGTCATAAGTGGCCTCTAGTAAGAAATTAGGACTACCCAAGTTGTGTGAAGGTCGATAATCCAACATAACCTAATACACAGTGTATTGTAGTCATTTTGTCACATGATATCTTGATTGAACATAAGGCATGGATTGTGTCATCCTTATATTATTTAATCATATTATTTCTTGATCCCCAATAGACTAAATTGATAACTCTTTATCAACTTATTCTAGCATAACCATGCATTTCTCTTCAGTCTAACTTATTGAGAGGCTCAAAGATATCTTCTCAAAATAACTAAGCGACAAATTCCATGTCAATCATATACATTCCTCACATAAATCATTCTATATCCAATCACATCATGTTTTACCATCCAGTTAAAGATAATGTAAGAATGTGTTAAAATATAGAACTTGTTAAGTAGGAAACTATAGTGAATTTTAGGTCAAAGGACTAAAGTAATACTTCTGTGTTGAGAATCACATATGACAATTATCCTTGTAGTATTCTCATAGTGGGTCAATCTAGTACCTCATTTCTCTAAATATGTACTTATGAGTTTGACTCAATATCTCATATACATTACCAGTATAATATAATCATCAATCAACCTTATACTAATCTTTCTTCATTATTGTTCCCACAATAATGATTGACTATGGATAATTTAGAATGGAATTCAAGTTTTACCTAAGATTTTTACTATCAAGTCACATATTTTGATGACCTCAAGTAGAATTAACCATTCAAGGATAATATTAGAATTAGCCAGTAATTAAAAAATGCCTCTTTATTAATAAATGAAATATGACAATATCAAAACATAGTCATTACATAATTTGTTTAGGGCATATCACTAACAAGGATATCATCACCGGTTAAGTCTTTTAAAGGCTATTTGTTCTCTATTTTACCATTAAATTTCCAACTTTTACACTAAGCATGATCCTTACGTAAAAATAAACAATGCCCCTATAGACATATAAAATTTTAAAACCCAAAACAAATTTGGGTTTTATCTCATTGGACTACCAAAGTTATTTAATGTTTAATTCAAAATTAATTAATTAATTAATCAAATAAAACCCAAAATGTCAAAGCAAGTAATTCTTGATATGTTAACAAGATATAATTTCCAAATAAAAAGAAAATGCAAAGAATATATTATTATCTATATATGGTAAAATATGAAAGAAATTTATGGAGGATACATGTATCTTTTTGGTAAAGGGTCGAGAGTTAAACAAAAAAAAATTCATGCCTAAAATACAAAGGCAATATATCATACTCTAATTAAATATAGAATATATAATTTTCCTACAAAAAATACATACAATAAAAGCATCTCCTTAAATTCTCTATAAATATAAGTGCTTGTGGTTCATTTAAGAGGAGGATCGAAGAGAGTCAGGACATTAGAACTTTATTACTTAAGCATTAAATAAGCTCTATAGATTTCTCTCCAATCAACAAGACTCTAATAATTCAAAATCAATTCAAGGACCTTCATAATGCTACTTTAAAGCTCGTGATTGATTCAATGTGCATTCTTTATCAAATTAAAGAGGTTTTCTTTAACAAATTCAATAACAAGCCTGTCGTGCCCTTGATTTCTCAACAATGAGAGAAAGCATCAAAGGATTTAATTTCTACACGTATAGAGATTTACATTAAAGATTTCTACCCTCTTTTAATTAGTGAATTTTTTATATTTGTTATTATTTTTCTTATTTCTCCATTTAAGATTAAGAGATATGTGTTGACAAATTTTTGGTATGCCTAATAGGACATCTTTACATTTTATCTCTTTCCTTTATAAATCATCTCAAAGTTTAATAGTCAAGATCCATGGGCTTAATAAAAAAAAATCATTAATCCAAGAGACCCACCCACTTCACTATACGAGGCACTACTGAAGTTAGCCTAAAAGCCATCATAAAAAAAAGGTTAATTAAAGACATTTACGCATGCACTCTTCCTCCACTCCAAAGTGTGTTCATTTCTCCACCATCAATTGAAGAAGTGATGACTCATGCTCAATCTCTACAAAAAATGAAGGAGAGTCTTAATTCATCCATAAATAAGGATGTCACTCATGTTGACGATGCATTAATATCTCTAAATGACTCTTCTAATGTCATGAGTGTCATGATGATGAATAACTACCTCTTTGGAGGAGCAAGTTGCTAAGACGAGCAAGATCTTGGAAGCCCTCATTGACTTAATTAAATAAAAAGATGGATAAATTCCCGTTTTAATGAAAAAAGTTAATGATTCAACTGAAAAGGGAATTGTGGTTACTAATGATTGATAAAAAAATGAATAAAAAAGTTATGCAAGTTCCTACTGTTGTTGGTTCCACTTCTAGTGTATCATCAAAGCCTACCTAAATGCTTGCCAATAGATCTATAACTGCAGATCACTTGACAGACCTTGTTAAGGAAGCTATCAAAGGTTAAGTGGAAAGTATTAATAAACCTTCATACATGTTTACTAAGCCATTCAAAGGATTGATTTTATAAAAATGCCTGCCAATAATCAACCCCCAAATTTTTAGCAATTTGGCAAAAGTAATCACAGGAAACATGTAGCTCATTTTATGGAAACCTATAATAATGCTAGCACCTATAAAAGATTTGATGGTTAAATAATTTGTTGGAACCTTAAAGGTTGGTATATTAACTTAGAGATAGGTTCCATTAATAATTAAGAATAATTAAAGTGCGAGTTTCTTAGCCATTTTATAGCACTTATGCATTGTTAGCATAATAGAGCTCATGACTACATGTCAATGGAAGGATGAACATGTCATTGACTCTATTAATTGATGGAGTAATTTGAGCCTTAACTACAAATATAATCTTTTTGAAGCCTCCACTTTGGAGATGTGCACTGAAGGGATGCATTAGGGACTATGTTATATTATTTAGGGTATTAAAGAATATAATATTACTAATACTGGAACACAAGCCTTCTCGATGGAGGATATAAAAAAAGGGAAAGAAAAATAAGATGCTCGTAAAGAGGGAAAACCCTCCACCAAGGTCGAGAGTAAGCAATCCCTGACTATTAATGCAAAGCCTTTAAAATTCTCGTCTGTAACTAAGAATAAGCAAGAAAAAAAGTTTAACACTACTTGAAGTCAAGGAATTAAAAAGAGCACTTAAAAGGGGAGGTAAGAAAAAAAGTATCCTCTTCCTAATGGTAATGTTCCTAAAATGTTATATGGCTTGCTTAAAGCCAACCTCATTCAATTACTTGAAATGAAGCACCCTGAAGAAGATGACTGGGTGAATGATCTAAATTACTATAAGTATTATTGGTTAGTTTGTCATCCTATTCAAAAGTGTTTTGTTTTAAAGGACAATATTATGTAATTGCATAAGAAGGGGGAAGTTGTTTTCGGTGAAAAAGTTTCCACCTCTAATAAAACTTCAATTGTTGTTCACTATTCCATAATTGTGAAGTTTGGAAGTTTCAAGCCCATTGATGTTTTCAGTGCACCTTGTTATTAGCTAGATTTTTACCTTGGTCCATGGAAGTTATTATACAAGAAATCTCATATTCCAACAGGGGCATCAAATATCCATATTTAGGAGTCAAAGATTATTCCAATGAAGAATGGACTCTTATTACTTGAAAAAGCGAAAGGAAGAGGAACACGCCCATAGGAAAGCCCACTTTTAATAGAGCTAAAGTTATAAAAGGGCCTGCTAGAAAGCCAATTGCTCTAAAAGTAATAAAAAAAGGGCTCCCTTATGCAAGATAGAAGATGAGATCATACAGAAACTAAGAAGACCTATGACCCTCAAGGAATTTTTGCAAAAGGAATTCTTAGATCAGGATAATGATGTTATTACTTGCTACTACCTCAATGAAGATTCAAATAACCATAAAGAATTAGAGGAAGAAAAAGTTGAGTCCAAGAAGTTTAACTACAATCAATGTACAATAATTATATGTTTCATTGATGAGGATTTCTTGCTTAGTTCAAAACTTTATGATTGCCCACTTTTTATTCAAGGCTACATCAACAAATAAAAGGTCAATAGAAATCTTATAGATGATGGATCTATTATGAACTTTTTACTATTTAAAACCTTAAAGGCCTCAGGAATACCCATGGATGAACTTATAAAGAGTCGCTTGACAATTCAGGGGTTCAACCAAGGAGGTCAAAGAACTTTAAGAAATAATCGATTATTATTGCTTACGAATGAATTTAGGTAAGATGCTTTTATTTCATATGATTAATGCTAGGACCATTTATAAAATACTACTTGGAAGGCTTTAAATACATGAGAGTAGTGATGTCTCATCTACACTTCATCAATGCTTTAAGTATTGCCAAAATAAACAAGTAAATAGGGTAGATGCTAACTCTAAACCCTTTGCCATGGTAGAGTTGTATTTCACTAATGCAATGTTCTATAATGATTCAATAGCATGTAGAAAGAAATCATGTAACTCGAAGGAAGCCATTATATAAGAAGAGACTGCATAAAGTGAAGTTTCTATAAGTGAGGCCCCTAAGCTTATTGATAGATCTCCTAAAACACTAAAAAAGGGAGTGACACCAAGTTTAAATATAAGTGAAAAAGGGGTCATCAAGAGTTTAAAGAATTTGAATTTACTAGTTACGAATCTTAGATCTTTAAATATTCATAAACTTCCATTGCATGGATTCATAAAGTCATCCCAAAGCCCTATAGTAAAACATGGTGATTTGACGATAAAAAGAACTAATGATTTTGACCCAAATGCTTACAAGCTACTATCTAAAGCTAGCTATGGCCATGAAAATATGGCCAAGTTGGTAGGAGAGATAGTAGTAAGTTATGAGCCAAGCAAACACAGTGTTAAGAAGCCTCAATTGGTGTGGAAAGAGAATAATCAATTTATGTCATTTAAATCTGGTTTATGGCATGGTTTAACTAACCCATTACACCTAAAGATTCACAAGGAGACTTCATGAAACATAACTTTTAAAGAAATTAAAAAGGAGCATAAGCATAAAGCTCCCAATAAGAGGCCTTCAATTTTTAATTGCCTTAGCAACCCTGGAAATCATGACTTAGTATTTGGTAGGATCGGTAATCAAAGACTTAAAGATGTAAAAGTACCTAGAATCTCTATGCATGAGAGGATTAGATCATCAATCTCAAAAAGAAAGAATTTTAAGGTAAAGAAAGAACATGTTGCTGAGATTGATTCAAAATATATATGCAGTAAGTTTTTTCTAGAATGAATAGGTACACCAAATGGAAGGTGTCTATTAGCCAAGAATTAAAAGGTAGATAATAAACAATAGTTATCAGTGGTTAAGAACCATACCTAATTGATAAGGTTGATAAAGAGATGAATGTAGTAGCCAGCCATATCATTATAGAAGAGTTGGATCAAGATGATAAAGTCCTCATTATAAAAGGCATTGAAGATGTTCCCCTTACATTTAAAAGAGGGAATAAGGTTACAATTGATGATTTGAAAGAGGTTAACCTTAGAACTCTTGAAGATGCTTATCTAACATTCTTAAATGCAAACTTAATGCAAACTTATTTTAGAGTGCCATGATGTCATTGCATGGACATATGTAGAAATGTCAAGGGCTTAACCCTAAAATAGTTATATATCATTTGATTATACGAAAAAAAGCTAAGGTGATAAAGTAGGCTCAACAACGTTTTCATCCTGAATTGATACCATAAATAAAGAATGAAGTTAATAAACTCACTGATGCAAAATTTATCAAGGAAGTTTAATACCCTACATGGATTTTTAACATCATGCCTATAAGAGAAGAATATGAAAATATAGGTTTACATTAACTTTAAAGATCTTAACAATACTTGCCCTAAAGATGATTTACCAATACCCATTTTGGAGTTCATAATAGATGCTACAATAGGTCATGAAGTCCATTCATTTCAGGATGTTTCATCCAATACAACCAAATCCCAATGGCAAAAGAAGATCAAACATTAACTCCATTTCATACTCTAAAAAGGGATATAATACTACAAGATTATGCCCTTTGGTTCAAAGAAAGTAAGTACAACTTACTAGTGGACAATGTAATAGATCTTTGATGATATGTTGCCTAAAAATGTCGAGTGCTATGTTGATGATTTAGAGTCAAAATAAAAAATAAAGATGATCATCTCAAGGACTTGCACATGTTTTTTGAGTGGTTGAGAAAGTATCAACTAAAGATGAATCCATTAAAATGTGCTTTTAGATTTTAGTTGGCAAATTCCTAGGGTTCATAATATGACATTGAGGAATTAAGATAAATTGATCTAAAATTGATGTTATCTTAAAGATGGTTGAGCTAAGAAATACGCATGAACTCAAGAGCTTGCAAGGGAAATTGGTATACATTCATGTTGGGTTTCGTGATACAAACACAATGAAAATATAAAATTTTATCACATTCCCAAACCCAGATCCATGTAATTTGACTACTTGATTAAATCTAGAGTTTCAAGAATCTTACTTAAATGCAAAAGAGGTAAGAAAATCTAGAAGGATGAGAGAAGGTTCACTGCGGTGACACCTTACCTCAAGCTTTTGCTTTGATTAAGATTTGAATTTTAGATGTCTTCAAAAGAATCCATCCTCTAAAGGTATCCACATGAACAAGCCTTGATCAAAACGATCTATGTGTGTGCTAGCACGACTTGGTTGTCTCACAACTCAAGAACAAAACTCTCTTTGATTTAGTTTTTCTCAAAATGCAGAGAAAACAAATTTTAGGTGGCTCACTCAATTGATTTGTCTTAAACCCTAGAGAACATAACATATATATATAGTTCTCAATTAGGGTTTCACTTACCAAATCCTTTTTGGTAAATATCCATTAAATTCAAATTTTATTTATTTAAAATAAAATCATATATTTATTATTTCTTTAGATAACAATTATCATAAATGAATAGTTAAATATATTTATTTCCAAAGTGTTTAACTAGGCTTAATAAGCCTATAATCATTTTAGGCCTCTTATAAGTGTGTGACCTTATAGGCTCATATAACATTGGCAATGGGCTTAAATCTCTATTTAGGCTTACAAGTCATAAGTGGCCTCTAGTAAGACATTATGACTACCCAAGTCATGTGAAGTCAATAATCCGACATAACCTAATTACAATGAACATTATAGTCCCTTTATCACATGATATATGTATTGAACATAAGGTATAGAATATCATCCTTATATAGTTCAATAATATTATGACTTGATTCCAAGTAGAATGAAAATGATAACTCTTTATCAATTCATTTCAGCATGGCCATGCATTTTCCTTCAGTCTAACTTATCAATGGGCCCATAGATATCTTACTCATATTAATGAGGGATAAATTCCTTCTCAATCATTCACATTCCTCACATAACTCATTTTATATCCAACAATATTCTATTTAATCATTCGGTTAAAGATAATTTTAGAATGTGTCAAAACATAAAATAACTATGTAGAAAACCATGGTGATTTCAAAGTCAAAGGACTTAAACAATATCACTACAATGAGAAATACTTATGACAATAATCTATATATTATTCTCATAGTGGGTCAATCCAATACATGATCTCTCATCATGTACCTATGAGTTAACTTAATATCTTATATCCATGATTAGTAAAACATAATCATCAGTCGACATCATATTAGCCTTATTAATATTTATACAATAAATAAATGTCTATGGATAATTAGAATAGAACTCTTATTTTAATCTTAGGGTTATACTATCAAGTCACATACTTAATGACCTTAGTAAGAATTAACCATTCAAATAATGATCATAAAAGGAATGATAATGGAAATGCCTCTTTATTAATAAGATAGAAATGTCAATACATAATCACAAATGATTGACCTAGTGCATATCACTAACAATTCAGCGGTTCATATCCAATCTCATCGGTAGATGTTAACCATTTTATAGGTTGATGAAAAAGGATGTCCCTTTCATTTGGGATCAAGCTTGTCGTAATGCCTTTGAGAAAGCCCTATAATCCTACAAGCCTTAATTTTAGGTCATCCTCTAATTCAATACATTGTAGCTCAAGAATGCTCTTGAGGATTTTGCTAGCATAACAAAATGATAAAAATAAGGAATGAGCACTTTATTACCTTAATAAAACTCTAAGTGGGGCTGAGTTGAATTATTCTCAAATTGAGAAGATGTGTTTAGCACTAATGTTTGCCATTAGAAAGCTTTAACACTATCTGTAAGCTCATAAAATCAAATTGATTTCTAGAGCTAATCCAATCAAGTACATAATATCTAAACTGGTGCTCTCCAGAAGACTACTAAAGTGGGCTCTCCTTATATAAAAGTTTGACATAAGTTTTGTTTCTTAAAAGACAGTAAAAGGTCAAGCACTTGCTAATTTTTTAACTGATCATTCAATTCCTGATGATTGGTAATTTTTTGATAACCTACCAAATAAAGAGGTTCTGTTCATTAACGGATCACATTGGAGGATGTTTTTTGATGAGGTTGCTCGCGAGGATAGAGTCAGGGCCAGAGTTATCTTTGTTCCGCTAGAGGAAGATGTACTTTTATATGCCTTCAATTATACTGAATGTTGCTCAAATAATGTGGCTGAATACCAAACACTCATATTAGGTCTAGAAATGGTAATAAATATGGGCATAAGTCACCTCGAAGAGTTTAGGGATTCTAAGTTAGTGATCAATCAACTTCTTTTGGCTTATGATGTAAAAAAACATGAATTGATCCCTTACTTTCAATATACGGCTAGACATCTTAAAAATTTTGATAGTTTAAGCATTAAACATGTTTCAAGGAAAGAAAACAAATAAGTAGATGCTCTAGTCAACCTTGCAGTAACCTTAGCCCTTTTGAATATATCTCATATATAGAAGATGGGTAGTGCCAACTTGTGTGCCTATGATTAACGATGATTATGACCAAGTGAATCATGAATCTACTTTTAAAGTAGAGAAGGAAGATCGACACCAACCTTTAATAGAATACTTGAATAATGGAAAGCTACCAAATAAGGCTTGACATAAAGCAAAAATCAAGAGACAAGCTTTTCATTTTAGTGTTTATAAGGACACCCTCTATTATCGTTCTTTTGAAAATTTATGGTTATGTTGCTTGGGTAAAGAAGAAGAAACTAAGGCATTAGAATAAGCGCACTTAGGGATGCGTGGCAGTATCAATTCGAGCCTAAACTGCATTTTCATATTAAGATCATAGGATACTATTAGCCAATAATGCTGAAAGATTGTACAGAGTATGCCAAAAAGTGTGAAGGTTGTCAATTACATGCCAATATCATTTGCTAGCCTCCTAAGCCACTTCATCCAACTGTTGAGCCTTTTGATGCTTAAGGATATAGTTGAGCACAGTTTGGTTCAGTTTTAAGAATACAATTCTCAGGCTTTAGTTTAAAATATCAAAGATTTAAAATTTAAGCCTCGAGAATTGTTCTAAATGTTTTGTTAAGTTTAGTTTGGAGATTAAAATTTTTGGTTTAATTCAGTTCGGAGATTGGTTCTTCTCCAATTTAAAAAATAAATAAATATATAATTCAAATTAAAATTTTAAACTATGAACCATTTCATAATTTTATCATAAAATTAAATGATTTTTTATAGTTTTATTTATCATTATTTTTTACTATAAAAATATTAATTAATACACTCTAATATATCATACAATTAACTTTTTTATGAAAAAATTATATAAATTATATATATCATAAAATAATAACAATACCATAACTTTTAAGAAGTATATTATATTGCAATTTTGTTATTGAAGGTGAATTTAAATTTGTTAATATAAATTATATTATAGTATTATAAAATGCTATTTACCAATTAATATTTATTTTTTGTGATTTAAAATAATTTGATTGATGAGCAAAATTTTTTATTTCAAATAATTAAAACAACATTATTTTAGATTACAAGTTAAATTAGTAGTCCAATATTAATTAACATAAATTATATTATAATATTCTAAAATGCTATTTACCAATTAATATTTATTTTTTGTGATTTAAAATAATTTGATTGATGAGAAAATTTTTTTATTTCAAATAATTAAAATGACATTATTTTAGATTACAAATTAGTAGTCTAATATTAATAAATTGAACATAATTATTGTAAAAATCTTTATAAATAATTTTAATCTTTAAAATATATATGTATATATAACTCTAATTCTATGAAATTATCGATTCTAGTTTTGGTTTTTCAGTTTGGTACAATTTATAGCTATTTGAGATGGATCTCGGACCTATCCTAATAAAAATTTTCAGGGACAATTCGATTTGAAGAAAGTCAAATGGCCAATGAAAATTTTTGATTCAGTTTTTTTAATAGTTTGGGTTCTTCAAGACCCATGGTCAACCCTTCTTGGGATTGGATGTAACTGGTCCTTTACCTAAAAGTTTAAAAGACATTTTTATATCTTGGTTACAACTAACTACTTCTCTAAATGGGTTGAAGCTATTGTGCTCAAAGAAGTTGAGAAAGAAATAACGGTGGAATTCATAAAAAAACTACATTATTTTTTGCCATGGAGTGCCTCGCTAATAATACGAAAAAGAGTTTTTTAAAAAAGCAATGGATAAGTTATGTATAAAGTACAAATTAAAACAATATAACTCTTCCATGTATCACACACTGGCTAATGGTCTTGTAGAGGCATTCAATAAGATTTTGTGCAATTTATTAGAGAAGATCTTGAGTCATACGAGAAATAATTGGCATGAAAGATTACGGGAAACTCTATGCACTTATCAAACTATGCATTGGACAGCAACCAGGGCAACTCCGTGTTCACTTATATATGGCTTTAAAGTTGCACTACCATTAGAATGCCAAGTCCTATCCTTAAGGATTGCCATTCAAGAATTTCTTTTCAATAAAGAAAATATACGCCTTCACCTTGAAGAATTAGAACTCTAGATGAAAGAAGGCTTGAAGCACAATAAAGACTTGAGTACTACTAAGCCTAGATGACTAATGCCGTTAATAAGAAGGTGCACCCTTGCTCCTTTCAAGCTGGTGATCTAGTCATTGTAGTTAAAAGACCAATCATTCTCTCATGTTACATGGGAAATAAGTTCATTTCCAACTAGGATGGTCTTTATGTTATTCAAGAAATTTACTCTAATGGTGCTTACAAGATAGTTGACAATGATGTGTTCCATATTGGACTAATTGGACTAATTAATGGAAGATTATTAAAGAGGTACTACACTTAAAGCTTGATGAAGCTCTTGGCCTATATGAGTTGAAAATGTGAATGGCAAAAAAAAAAAATCAAAAAAACTATAATCATCTTGAACTACATTTTAACTTGATCTTTCATAAAAAAAGTATGTAGGTAGCTTGGTTTTATGCCAAGTCTAGTCACATAAATAAAAAAATTTTATGATCCTCTTGAACTACCTTTTGACTTGATTTTTCGTAAGAAAGTATTTAGGTAGCTCGGTTGCATGCAAAGAAGATTATAAGTCATTATGTGATAGCAAAGGAAATAATAAAAGAATTTAGAAAAAAAAAGTGAAGCTCATGTTTTATTCCGTTTAATGATTAAAATATTGTCCCATTACATAAAGATGGAAGAGCTTAAAATAAAAAGAAAATGCAAAAAAAAAAATATGAGGTTTCCACTTAAGAATCTTTAAGTCATCAAAATCTATTACAAGTAGACAATGAAGCTCTTGTAGTCTAACCTCATTAGTTGCATCATGAATAGGAATGTTTTCAATATTGGAAATTTTAAGTTGAATTTGAGAGATATTGTTTCATTTTTCTTGAATGCTTTTCTTGGGTATTTCTAAAGAGGACTCAATATCCTTCTTCTCAGCATTTATTCTCTTGAGCTCATCTTTAAGTTAATAAGTCTAGCCTCTAAAGAAGACCTATGCTAACATCTTCATTCTTAAGTGCTAATGAAATATCCAATTGCTCTTTTAGTCTCTTAATCTTCTTAGCTTGATAATTAGCTAATATGCTAGAGTGGAGTTTGGCTTCTTTCTTATTTACTTTATTGACTTTATGAATGAAATATTCTAAGCGATTCTTTAGCACGAAAATGTCAATACTCTTGAATTTCTTTAACATGTCAACAAATTAACATACAACATCCATCATTAAAGGAATTTCGGGAAGTAGGGTACCACTAAGCCTCTCCTATAAGTGATTCCAAGCAAGTGCAGTAGCTTAGTGTTGATAATAATGAAACATGTCATCATCACAAAGTTGAAAAGTTATAAATGTGTTGTTATGACATGCTTCCTTTAACTCAATTCTATTAAGCCTGCTTGCTTATCATGAGTTAGTTTTTTTTGGATTGGTTGGTAGCATAATCATCAATAAGCAACATTTGGGAAGCATCCTTCATATAGGCTATAACCTTATTATTTCCAAATGTAGTTGACACTGTATAATAAGTTTTAGCACTAAATGTAGTATCTTCAGAATCCCTAACTTCTATATGCCTAATTTTTGGGATCAAATATTAAGCTTAAGCTTTTATTTGAAAAAGAATACATATCATGTATGAGTCATCTTGTTCATAACATCACCCAATTCAAGAGGAGTTGGACCCTTAGAAAGATGTGCAAATATATAAAAAGATGCCTCAAACCACTTCTTAAACCACCAAACCAAATACTCCTCAATAGCATAAGTGGCTTTAAGAGTTGACACCATTAGTAAGGTGATGCACGATCTTATAGAGTGATTAAAGTAAGATAGCCAAAGTTTGATTTTGAGCTATAAGTTTAAATTGGCAAACTGTCTGAGGTTTCCAAGTATGTCTTCAAAAAAATTTAATTCTCAACTTAACCTATAAGGGCTATAAGGCTCACACACATAGTCATTGTTGAGACATGTAGTTAGAAAGCTTGAATGACGACTAGAAAAATACTCCAAGTTCAGAGAGGGGGAGTCCTTGTGGTCATCCAAAGTGGTAATGTTTTTTGGTGCATTAAATATTAAGCCAATTTGGTATTGAGAATCCATGAACGAATCAAGCATAGTTACATCTTCTAAAGCATGAGCCATTTAATAACCAACATAAGCAACCATTATTAGCATTGCGCTAGGTTTTAAAGAAGCATGTGTTGTAAATCTACTCGTAAGTCATGAATACATATAGTGAGTGGGGAAGATGGGTGTGCAAGTACTGAAGTTTGAACTAGTTGAAATTTCCCTTAAATCATGATAAATATTGGCCAACTAGAACTGCCAAATAAAAGCATCAACCAATCACCATCAAGCTTGCAACCTTAAAGGTATTGGGTTGTATTAAATCAGCTTCTTTTCTAGGAAGGGTGAATTTGCATAACCAACATGATAAGGAAATAACTAAATAAACCTTTTTTTTAAGCCTCAGATATAATATAGAGATCAACAAATGGCTTAGTCCATCATTTAACATAAAGCATGGGTTTTTTTTTATGACACTTGAAGTATTGAATATCTCCATTTATTGGTTAACCTGCTCATTATTTTTAGGATGAGAAGATGATTTATACCTTATAGGGCTATGAAACTAAAACCTCACCTAATCTATAATGGTCATCTAGGCACGATCACTAACCTTTTATGCAATTTTGATGAAAAGCAGTAAATAAATATTTGCAACTAATGGGAAGATGATGTTTACCTTCATGACCAACCTTATTTAGCTTTTCAGCCGAAGGGACGACTTCATCAAGAAAGGATCCATAAGTAGAAAGGCCACCTAAATTCTTCAAGTCCTATAAAGAGATGGACTTCACTGGTAGCTATCTAATAAGTACTTGTAGAAGCATTCTAGTGTTCAAAGAAACTGTGCATGACTTCTATTTGAAAATCATATGTGAAGAGCAAAGCAAAAACTGCATTAAAAAGTTTGGATGAGTTCAATTCTTACTCACAAGTAGATAGCACATCTTCTATCCATTCTTAATAACCTTCATTGTAAGAAGCTCTACCCAAGTACAAAGAGAAGGACCTCTATAATAGTTCTCCATTATTGATGTGATGCTTTAACAATGGCAATTCATTGGATGAAGGTGAAGTTGTATGAAGAGAAAAAAGAAGGAATGCAACCCTTGAAGTAGTAGTAGCACTATTTCAACTGTTAACATCTCGCATGGAGCTCCAAAAAGTTAGATGATGAGTACCTTTGGAAAAGGAACAAATTGGAGCAAAATGCCCAATTGATCGTGAGTAGACTTTAAGTGCAGTGCCATCCTTCATCTTCGAAGATTTGTCACCCAAAATAAGAAGATTTGTTTATGTTAAAAAAGCAATCTCCTTAAAGACGAGCATGTTGAGATGTAGAATGCAAGTCAACCTTTAAAGAAAGTGTACTCATAAGAAAAGTCCTTTAGAAATTTATAGCTCAAGCTAGAGATTTGCTCTTTGAACTACAAAAACAAAGAAGAAAAAAGAGAAAAAAAAGGATCAATAGTAAATTGAAAAAAATCAAAGAAAAAAAGAGAGAATAAAAAGGAGAGGGATCGAACAAACTTAAAAAAAGAAAAAGAAGAAAAAGTGTAGCATACCAATAGTGAAGTTGAGACCAAGTTTTGATATAGGTTATGACTCTATTCATTGCACAGTGATTAAAATTTTACTCTAACTCACCTCAAAAGGGCGCACTAATTTAATTGATGAAAGTGAGAGGGTGAAAGAATTTATGTCCCTATTTATAATGGTTAAACTGAATTGCTAATCAAGCAATTATTTTTCCTACTCTAATTAGGAATTGTGAAAAAAAAAGAGTGAAATTGAATTTTTCCTAATAAAAAAAAAGAATAAAAATTCATAAAAAAGAAAAGAATAAAAAAAAAATTTAGATGTAAGAAGTCCATATGAAATCAAATTAGGAAGATTGATTGTTAAAAAAATGAAAGAACAAAAAAGAATAAAGAAAGGAAAAGGAAGAGAAGTATGATGTTGTATCCATGTTGGATGAAGAAAACTCAATAAAAAAAAGTGTCCAAATAAAAAAAAGTGTCCAAAAGAAGAAGATTAAATGTCACATCATATATGCTTGGAGCCAAAGAAAAAATTTTGAATTGTAAAAGTGAGTGGACCAAGCCTTCTTTAAATGCCTATGCTCATGTGTTGATTTTTGGGCCTAAGTTTTTTGAAATCCATATAAGTTTAAATTGAATTTTTTTTTCAAGCCAAGCTTCTCTAAATTCATATAGGTTCAAAGCTATTTTCCTTTGGGCTAACTTTCTTCAAATATGTCAATATACTACATAAAAGTATTGGCAAATTGGTAACTATTGATGTCAATATTTGACTAGTTGTTGATGTCAACCCATGAAAAAACATTCGAGACATGATCGCTCTAAAATTTTTACACGAGCACATATGAAGGGGCATTTGTAAACATATAAAATTTTATAACCCAAAAAAAATTTGGATTTTGTCTCATTGGACTACCTAAGCTATGTAATGATGAATTCAAATAAATCCTAAAATAATAAAGAAAATATTCTTCATATGTTAACAAGATACAATTGCCAAATAAAAACAAAATGCAAAGAATATATTATTCTCCATATATGGTAAAATATAAAAGAAATATATGGAAGATACATGTATATTTTTTTGTAAAAGGTAAAGAGTTAAAAAAATAAATACATTCTTGCCTAAAATACAATGGGAATATATTATTCTTTAATTAAATAGAGAATATATATTCTTTCCCTACAAAAAATACATACCATAAAAAGCACCTCCTCAAATTCTCTATAAAAATGAGTGCTTGTGATTCATTTGGGAGGAAGATTGATAGAGTCAGGACATCAAAATGCTACTACGAAACATTAAAGAAGCTTTGCAGGTTTTTCTCTAGGGAACAAGACTCTAATAATTCAAAACAAATACAAGGATCTTCACAAGGCTACTTTAAAGCTCGTGATTGATTCAATGTGCATTCTTTATCAAATCAAAGAGGTTTTCTTCAATGGATTTAATAATAAGCCTATATCATCTTTGATTCGTCATCAAAGAAGGAAAGCATCAAAGGATTTAGTTTCTACACTTGTAAAGATTTACACTAGAGATTGTACCCTCTTTTGATTAGTAAATTTTTTATATTTATTATTATTTTTCTTATTTCTCCATTTTAGGACAAGAAATTTATGTTAGTAGCCCTATATAACATAATTTGTTATGCAATCTTATAAAGCATATTTAACCATTATAAATATACCAAGACATATACCCTTTTGTACTCCATCTAAACAAATCACCAAAGGCTGTAAAGTCATTTATAATCCAAATCATTACAACATGGAATCGAAAGGTCTTTCTAAATGAATCATCAAAAGTGTCTATGGCATGGAACCATAACTCTTTCAATTCTTCAATCAATGGTTATAAATAAGTGTCAATATCCTTTATTGGCACATTTTTCCTAGAATTATCATGGATAATATAAAAAAATGGGTCTTTCATACAATCCCAAGGAGGGAGACTAAATGGTGTTAGCACACTGGCCACATGCTATACGTGTTGCTTAAAATTTCAAATGGGTTAAAACGATCAGTTGCTAGAGCTAGACTTGCATTTTTAGGTTCATTAGCAAACCAAGAAAACTCATTATTGAACTCTTTCCAAGCTAAAGAATCTGTCAGATGCTACATATATTCATCATCGATGCACTTTTTTTTTTATGTTAAACCATTTTTGTTGATGTTTTATATGACATAAAAAGACGTTGAAGCCTAGGTTTTAATGGAAAATACCTATCATTCACTTTCCGATGTGATATACCACATGTCATACATGCATCGAGGCTCTAAATCCTTCCAAAATAAGACATAATCATACTTATAAGTGTCGGTACACATATATCCTAATCCTAAGTCCCTAAGTATCTTTTTAGCCTTGTAGTATGAATTTGGAAGTCTCTCTCCATCAGATAATGATATCTTAAGTAATTACAAAACCATATCCATTGATTTATTGATTAACTTGTAATATACTTTATTGTAAAGTAATATGATGATAAAAAGATAACCAAGAAATCTTCTTACACCTAGGATATAATTATATTTACACATCATTCATAAGTGCTTTAAGATATGTTGGAACATCACATTTAGTAGATTCATTCTCAATAACACCATCATCTTTATTTGATTGGATGTATTTCTTATCACTACAAGAAAATTATAAACTACCAACAAAATTTACCAACGTATTTATTTTTATTTGTAAATACCAACAAATTACCAAGTGTATAATATTTATATAATTATAAAATAAATACTAACAAATCAAGTATCAATTAATAATGAGATTATTACCAACAAAAAAATTGTTTGTAAATATGGTACTATTAGTAGAAATCATTTGCCAATGGAATAGCTTAAAATTTTTACAAACAAATTTAGATTGTTGGAAAATGGAGATGGCGCCACAATTTTTTTCCACATCAGAATTGGCAACAAAATTATAGATAAAATACCAACAAAAAAAATTATCTCTTAGTAAATTAATATTGAATATTAAAAAATATAGTAAAATTATAGATAAAATACCAACAAAAAAAATTATCTCTTAGTAAATTAATATTAAATATTAAAAAATATAGCAAAAAATAAAAAATTCTTGATAAAAATAATTTCTTTATAATTAAAAATAATAATAAATAATATAATTTTTCGCAAAATTATAGATAAAATACCAACAAAAAAATATCTTTTATTAAATTAATATGAAACGTTCGCAACTATAGCATCAACTACAAAATTCTTGGTAAAAAATAATTTCTTTATAATTAAAAATAATAAGTAATTAAATATTCTTACTAAAAGATTATTTATTTAATATTAAAAATAAAAAAAAAAATTAAAAGCTCCAATATTACTTGAAATTATCTTTTACTATTTTTAATAAAAACATTCATTTTATCATATTTTTGTCACTATCCCTAATTGCCTCCTCTCTATGAAACTCCACAATGGAACGTCATTCATTCATCTAGCTTGGTGTTGTGTCCTCCAATTGAACGTTGTTCACTCCACAATTGTCCCATTGTTTGCTACAATTTTTTGTCCACAATTTTCTGCTTATTTCTATTTTGTTGGTTCTATCGGAAACCCATTCACTCCACAATTTAAAAAAAACCCTTTACTGTTTAAAGTGAGGGTGAGCATGGGTCGGAGAAATTCAGGAATTTAAAATCTCTGGAACTATACCATATTTCAGGGATTTTAAAAATTAAATCTCTAGTATAAATACGTAATTTAAAAATCTTTAGTACTAGTGCCTAATTTAAAAATCTTTATACCAATATCATCCCATTTTTCAGAATGGTTCGGTACATAAATTCAATCTATCAGAATGGATCGGTATGGTACAGTTCAAAATAGGTTTTCAAAAATTTATGTAATAAATAAATTTATATTATTAATTTAAATTATTTTTATTTAGTATTAATAATAATTAATATTAAAATTATGTACTGTTGTTAAAATTACATAGTTTTATTATTAATATAATAAATTTATTGTATAGTCTTTTTATGAATATGTTATTTTTTGCTGTGCTTAGTAATTTAAATTTATTCACTTAATATCCCTCGACCTGTTTACACCCCATAATCAAACGATATATTTTTGGGTAAAAATATATCGTTTTGGTTATTATATGTCTATATGTCGTAGTAATAGTAGTAGTACTAGTAGTAGAAGTAGAAGTATCAAATATAATAATAACAACATATTTTAGTTAAAAATTATAATTTTTGAAATAATACAATGTGAATTTTCTTATTTCATATTTTTTATTTTAAATTGAAGTACAATGTGCTATCCACATTTCTACTTGTTGTTGATAATAATAGTAATTTTCTTATTTCTCATATATTAAGTTGGGTTATTTGCATAAAAAAGTAACATGAATTTAGCCACTCTTTATAGTTTAATCACAACATTTTAATCTTAGCAAATTAAAACATGAATTTACAAAACTTTGTAATTCTATTCACCGACCAAATATCTGGTGAAAAATTGTTGATGTGTCAACCCATATGTGGATTATTAGGTTAACTCTTGCCTGACACATCAACAAATTTTCATAAGATATTTGGTTGGTGATTCGAATTGCAAAGTTTTGGAAATTTATGTTTTAATTTGCCAAGATTAAAATGTTGTGATTAAACTGCAAAAAGCATTTAAAGTCCTTTTTTTTTTATGCAAATAACACTTTTAAGTTTAAAGTGTTTTGTAATGAATATTTTACCTTCTTATCTGTTAATTGAATCATTTGAAACTATGTAATGTGAATTTTTTTTATTTTTATATTTTAAGTTCAAATTGTAATAGACATTTCACATTTTTACTTGTTAATTGAATAGTAGTAGTAGTAGTAGTAGTAGTAGTAGTAGCAGTAGCAGCAGTAGTAGTAGTAGTAGCAGTAGCAACAATGATAATAATATTAATAATAATTAAATTAATAAAAATATTTTGTTAATAATTTATTTATTATGTTTTAAACACAACAAAACCACTAATTTAGCACATATGAACTATTCATTTTAGTGATGCAAGCCACTCAAGTATATTATGTGTCTTATCCTAGTTTAAGACACGACAAATCAGATTGACTAGCAGTTTGCAAAGTTAAAGAAAGGAATGTTATGGATGTTCCTATCGATGTTTTCAAAAATTCAATAGCAAATGCAACATTTCAAGAAGATGAAGGCCAAGTGCATCATATTGATAGTGGTCAAGAGGCTATTAAACCTAGTCCTTTAAATCATCAAATGGAGAATTTACTAATATAAATGAAGTGGATGTTGAACTTTCATCGGATGAACTAGAAATTGATTCAGAATCAGAACAGGAAGATGAAGATGGACATGAAGAAGACAATGAACTTGAAGATCTAGAATTTAGTGATGGTGATTAGTAATTTGCCTAAATTATATATGTTTCAGTTTTATTTCTATAATACTTAGTTTTGGTTTTTTTATTAATTATTAATTTAATACTTAATTTAAGTTATGTTATTTTGAATTATTGAACATAGATATTGGAGTTTCTGATATTATTTTGAATCATAGTTAGATTAATTAAATATAATGCTAATAATCTTTTATGAAAGTTATTAATTGTTGAGATAAGTGTGATTTTAGGATTTATGTTATACAGTTTTATGCTTGTTTATTCCTTTACGTGCAGTTTCAGGCATAATTTATACTTATTATACAATATGCACTTTGTCATAAGTCATGTACAAGGTTGACTTGAATGTAAGTTGTTGTACTAATCTTTTAAACTTATTAAAAATTCATAATTTGGTGTATTTATTTGATAAGTTTCTATTTTATAATTCATGTACAATACTGATGCAATTTTTTGATAAATTTATAGACATGGCTCGAGTTCAAGGTAGAGGAATATAAAGACGAGGTAGAAATCTTAGTGGTAGACAATCAAGTGTACAACACAGTGATCCTACACCATCTCCCATAGATCCTAATGATAAATAATCATGTGTACAACATGCTGATTCCATACCACCTCCTATTGGATTGTAAGCACATAATGTGACTAGGAATGCACCTACATTAATTTCTTCTGCAAACATATATAATACAAATGGATGTACTAATAAAAATTACTTTAAATGCTACTAAAGTAACATATGTGACTTCTACAGTGCAACAAGTTGAGGCCAACTTTAATTCCTCATAAGGATAGCCTCAAATAAATGGTCGCTTTCACATCATATTACATTATGAAAAGTATCTAATTTGCAATTTATCTTTAATTAGTATAGTAATTTCTAATTATTATGAAATGTGTTTCATTCATTTTTTTAAAACTTGCAGATTATTTCCATCTTTCAAATGCTCACGTAGGATTAAAAAGATATTTAAGGAAAAGTTGAATGTTAATGGTTCTTCGTGGAAGAGCGTCTCGCAAAAGACTAAGGATTTTTACTTTGAGGAGTTTAAGGTTTGCAATTTATTTAAATTTATAACATAAATTTAAACTAGTTGTGGAGTTATTCACTTTATATCTTTTAATTACATTCTTTCATAATAATAACAATGACTAATATTTATTACTTGCTATGTAGAAATACATCTTATCAGATAAGTAAATTAATGTTATTGCCATAAAAATGCTTGGAAGAAGAAGGTAGCAATACGTTATAGTGAGTTTTTATGTGATATAAGAAAGATGAATGAGAAACCTACATATATTTTAGAAGATATCATGAAGAAATGGAAAAAAGATTGGAGTGATTCTAAATTTATAAGCAAGGTAGAACAATACAAGAAAAATAGATTGAGTCAAACCCAAAGTAATGGTAGTGGAGTTTCCACCCATACTGGAGGATCTATAAGTCATCATAAGCATTCAAGAAAACTTGTAAGTAATGATACAAAATTTTTATTTACAAAAATTGTAATATCCCGTGTTTTTAAAATATTTTTACACTGTATCGGGATATACAGTGTCAATAATTTTTGTATATATATTACGATATTTTTATGAGTTGTTATGTATTTTAAACCTATTTTAATTACTGTCTATTATTTTCAGTGTTTTACGTAAAATTTTCCCGGGACTTGTATTTTCGGGGAAATTTTCACGTAAACAATGTATTATTAATTATTTTAAATGTATTTACGGACTTGCATGAACTCATGCGTATTTTTAAACTATTAAATAAAGTCTGTGTATGTATATTTATTTAATTAGGGTTTATTATTACCCTAATATTTTATTAAGTATTTAATTGTTTTATTGTTATTTAATTAATTTTATTTAGTATAAATTATTAAAATATTAAATTTTATGTGTGTGGTGTATATTTGATGTGTGTAATTTAATATTATTTTAATATATAGTATAAAGTATATATATATATATACATATATTTGTCAAAAATCAAAAAGTTTGGAAAATTACCATTTTGCCCCCCGAGTCTTCTTCTTCCTCCCGATTCTCCCTTCTCCATTTCCGGTCGCTGCCATGCCGTTCCTTCACCGTGGGTGTGCCACCGTCTTCCCCGACCAATTTCGTCGCCTGAGGTGGCCGTTTCCGGCGTTGGGAGATCGATTTTGGCCGGAGAAGCCGAAAATCGATCCACCGTCGATCACGCCGATTCCGGCCACCGTTTTCGACACCGCCAGTCTCTTTCTTCTCCTTGAGCTCCGGTGAGTGTGATTCTAGCTTTGGTTTGAGCTAAAATGGTCTAGAATTGCTTAGGTTTCGATTTTGTCAATTTCGGCCTATTAGGGTTTTCGATTTTTTTGAGCTTCAAATTGATTGATTCATGGAAAATTCCTTCACAAATGTTGTTCCTAGTAGCTTAATATACATGGATGAATTTTTGTAGAATTTTTGGAGACTTTTTGGATTTTTGGGTATTTTTGAATATTTTAATATTATTTTCTAATTTTCGGAAATTAATTATTTAAATTATGAAATTTGAGTTTATGGTTAAATTAGGTGTTGAAATGAATTATAGGAATTTATTTGGAATTTTTATGAATTTCTAAGTATTTATTTTGAATTATTGAAGTTTATGGAATTTTGGAAAAATTAGGTTAAATGTGTTTTTATTTGAATTTAATTGGTTAATTGAGTTTAATTATTGATATTATGGATAAATATGTAGAGAAAATTAATTTTGGATAATTGTATGATTTTTGGGGAATTTTGAAGTAATTTAAGTATATTTATATATATAGGGGTATTTTGGTAATTTTACCCTAAATTGTCTAAAAATGTAATTTAATTGGTTTTAATAATTATTTAAGGTATAAAAATGATTTCTATAAAATATTTGGTATTTTTAACTAATTAAAACTATTTTTCGTGAATTATTTTCAATTATATATATAATATACGGTTTTTCTAATAAAGTGAGTTTTAATTGGTTTTTATAGTGTTTCAAGGTCAATTATGTAATTTTTACCTATAAAATGTATTTCTGTGATTTAAGGATATTTTTGGTATATCTGGAATCATTCTGTGTTTATGGACCCCGGTCGGTGGACTGTAGTTTGGAGTCCGACCGTGGGATTTTGATTGTGTTGAGCCTATTTTTCGAAGTGTGTTTCTTTGCAGGGTCGGCTCTACTCTTTTGAGTAGAGAGATGTCCATTTTACAGGGGAGGTTCTGCCGGATTTTCGATAGAATTCTCGTAAAACGTGATGTCCAGTCGAACCCTAATTTTCGATTCTGTGTTTAATACTCTAGATTAAATTCTAGGATTTCTATTAGGTTTATTCTGATGTCGATTATTTATTGCTTGTTTAGTTGCGCCGAGACCGAGGGCTAGTGGACCAGGCCCGTCGAACCTGTCTCGTGGAGCGCATTAGGTGAGTTACTATACTATATATATATGCTTAGGATGCATGATTTAGCAATGCATGTTTTATGTTGATTAAATATGCATAAATAATTTGATTATTTCTTAAGTTTATATTTAAGTATATTTTTGGTTTATTTTTGGTATATAATAAATTATATACATGTTTTATTAATAAAATATATTTAAAATGTTTTTAAATATATTTTTAGGTTAATTTATGATTTTGATTGGATTTATTTGATATATATATACTCGAAATATACCTGGTTTATGTTTGGTATATTTCCGGTATATATATGGTTTATATTGTTATTTCATTTATATTCATGCATCATTTATTTTTGTGAATGAATGTTTTATATTTAAGAATGAAGGATATCAATAGAACGTGCTACCTAGTGGGCAGCACTAGGACCGAGTACGTACCGGTACGCCTATAGCTTTAGGCTATATTACTAACTATTTGTGGATATTGATTTGATATGATTATTGATATGTGTGAGATGTGATTTGGAGGTGTGATTGCTGGAGCTCGGTTGACCAAGTGTCTCGGGGCCAATCACACTGGCAGTCAGACTGCTGGAGCTCGGTTGACTTAGTGTCTCGGGGCCAGTCTACTGTCCAAATGGATTAAGTGGATATATTGGAATAAGTGAGCCTGTATGGCTTGAGTGTTGTTTAACACTATTTTCTGAGATTGCGATATTCTAGGGTTCTATGTGATCCTTCATAAATTGGGATTTTTCAGTAAAATATCTAAAAATGATTTTTCTGCATCTGTATGAATTTGCCTGTATATATATACATATTATATATATACCGTTGACTGTATACATTATCACTTAGTGTGTATGTATATATATTATAGTAATTCACTCAGTGAGGTCTGACTCCCTCCGTTGACTATTTTTCAGGAGAGTCAACTTCCTCAGACCTCAGTAGCAGGTCGATACGCCGGATTTCTTCCGCCCCGGCTTCTTTATGTAAATTGTCTACTTGAGTCTTATTTATTTTATCTAGACACTGCAGTAGTTATGAATTAAAGTATTGGATTTCATGTATTATTTTAAAGAGATGTATTATATTGAAACTGGATTTGTATTAAAGATTATACATTTATGTGATGAGATGAGTTTTGAATTAATCCAGTTGATATGGATGATATTATGATATTATGATTTTTATTTTCCGCTGCATATCATACTGTTACTGTTATTATGGCATGCTTTATTTTATTTTTAGGCTTGCTACGGGTTCCGGATTCGAAAGAATTCCTGTTCCCTAGCGCCGGTCATGGCCCCTGTTTTGGGTCGTGACAAAGTTGGTATCAGAGCGGAGTTCTATGTCAGGGCTTAGTTATGTGAGTTGTGGCCCTAGTTTTAAAGTTGTGTTTTTTCTTTTGAACTACTGCAGTGTATTAGGTTCGAGTATGTCTTGATAAGTATTCTTTGCTGTAGTTTTCAGCGTTATTCCTCCATTGTCTGTTTTGTCTGAATCTTTCTGTTTGTCTTTTCAGAATGAGGAGGCGAGCGCGTGTCACTCCACCGGTCGTTGAGGCCGAGGATGATGAGTCTTTTCAGGATGAGGTTTTACCTCCTGAGCAGCCAGTTAGACGTAGAGGTCGTGGCAGAGGTAGACCTCGAGGAGCGGCAGGTCGCCGTAGGCAGAGAGAGTTACAGGACGAGGAGCCTGTTGAGCCTGAGTTTGATGTTCCTGTTCCTCCAGTTGTTCAGCCTGTTCAGCCTGCCTATCAGCAGGGTATGTCTGACCCTGAGGCAGCTTTGTTCTATGCCCGAGTTGGCAGGATTGCGTTTGATGGTACTTCTGATCCTTTAGACTTTCTGCATGCGATTGAGACTAGGACTCGGACTGCTCATACCGAGTACCAGAGGATCATGATCGTCGAGTTGTCTGTTGAGGGACCAGCTCTAGATTGGTTCATTCAGATGATCCAGCCTTATATGATGACGATGACCTGGGCTCAGTTTCGAGAGCGATTCATGAGGAGATTTTGTCCAGAGCCTCTTCGTTTGAGCTATCGTCTCCGTTTGACTAGTATTTCTCGTGGAGATCGATCTGTAGAGGAGTATACCCGAGAGTTTCTTCGTTTGGGTAGATATGTTGAGGATCTGATGCGAGATTAGTATTTCGTTGTTACTACGTATGTTACTGGTTTGGGTTCAGCTTTTGCTGGTATGCCCACAGCAGGTCTTACTCTGGAGTCCGTGATTGAGCTAGCTAAGGAGATTGAGCTGAGGTTAGTTAGATAGGGAGCGATGCCTGATTATTACCAGTTGGGAGTTCAGTCGAGTGGATCGCAGGCTACTCCATATTCGAGTTTTCATGTTGGTTCGAGTAGTCAGCAGCGAGGTTCGACTCAGCAGAGTCAGAGACAGCAGCAACGAGTGCATCAGAGCAGTAGACATGGCCGTGGAGGTCAGCGTAGATCGATCAGATTTGGGTCAGGTGCTTCGAGCAGCAGCAGTGGTCGTAGTTCTGGATCAGCGGCCAGCATTTGTCAGACTTGTGGTAGAGTCCATCAGGGACCGTGTTATCTGACACCACTGACATGCTTCAGATGCGGGCAGACAGGACATTTTGCTAGATCGTGTCCTTATTCCGGGTACAGCAATAGCAGATTTCGCGATTCCCACAGCAGTCGATTGCTAGTGCAGCACCCTTGCCATTTCAGTTACCACCAGCCCAGCATCAGAGTTCCACTCAGTTTGTTCCACAGCAGAGTCGTGGTAGAGGTACTAGAGGAGGTGCCAGAGGTGTTGGCCAGGCTTCTACCAGTCAGCAGGGAGGTCGAGGCCAGGCGAGAGTCTTCCATCTGACTCAGCAGGATGCTCAGGCATCTAATGCAGTCGTGGCAGGTATTCTTTCTGTTTGTTACCTGGATGCATGGGTTTTGTTTGATCCAGGTGCCACGCATTCGTTTGTTTCTCCTATTTTTGCTTCTAAATCTTGTTGGCAAGCTTCGAGGATGGCTTTTCCTTTGTCTGTTGCCACTCCTCTGAGCGATTCTTTGGACACCGATATTGTTCTTTCTGGTTGTCCAGTTCTCGTGGGAGATAGAGAATTACCCGCTGATTTGATTTTGTTGGATGTGATGGAGTTTGATGTTATTTTGGGAATGGATTGGTTATCTCAGCACTTTGCCGTGGTAGATTGCAGGAATAAGGAGGTGACTTTTAGAATTCCTGGTGAAGTAGAGTTTAAGTTTGTTGGTGATAGGAGTTCAGCACCTCAGAATCTTATTTCTGCTATTTCAGCTAGGAAGTTGTTGAGGAAAGGTTGTTAGGGGTTTTTGGCATTGGTTAGGGATACGTCAGTGGAGAAGTTATCACTCACAGATGTTCCGGTTGCTTATGAGTTTCCTGATGTTTTTCCCGAGGAGTTGCCAGGTTTACCACCTCATAGAGAGATTGAGTTCTGTATAGATGTGGTACCAGGTACTACTCCTATATCTATGCCACCCTATCATATGGATCCTGCAGAGTTGAGAGAGTTGAAGGAGCAGTTGCAAGAGTTGTTGGATAAAGGTTTTATTAAACCTAGTGTTTCCCCTTGGGGTGCACCAGTCTTGTTTGTGAAGAAGAAGGATGGTACCCTGAGACTGTGCATTGACTACAGAGAGCTGAATAAGGTGACAGTGAAGAACAAGTATCCTCTCCCGAGGATAGATGATTTGTTTGATCAGTTACAGGGTGCACAGTTCTTTTCTAAGGTTGACTTGAGGTCAGGTTATCATCAGCTGCGGATTAGTGAAGCTGATATTCCTAAGACAGCTTTCCGCACTCGATATGGTCATTATGAGTTTCTGGTGATGTCTTTTGGTTTGACTAATGCACCAGCAGCTTTTATGGACCTGATGAACAGAGTATTCAGACCGTATGTGGATCAGTTTGTAGTAGTCTTCATTGATGATATACTAGTATATTCGAGGAGTATGGAAGAGCATGTATATCACTTGAGGATTGTACTACAGACACTGAGAGATCATCAGCTTTATGCTAAATTCTCGAAGTGTGATTTCTGGATGGAGAGTGTTTCTTTTCTTGGACACGTAGTGTCTAAAGAAGGTATTCAGGTTGATCCACAGAAGGTTGAGGCAGTGTCTGAATGGCCTAGACCTACTTCTGTTACAGAGATTCGGAGTTTTCTGGGTTTAGCCGGGTATTATAGGCAGTTTATGCAGGATTTTTCCAGGATTGCAGCCCCTATGACTCGCTTGACTCAGAAGAATGTTAGATTCGAGTGGTCAGAAGCTTGTGAGAATAGTTTTCAGTTGTTGAAGGAGAAGTTGACCACAGCGCCAGTATTAGCTTTGCCTAATAGTGTGGATAAGTTCACAGTTTACTGTGATGCCTCTAGAATTGGTCTTGGTTGTGTGTTGATGCAGAATGGAAGGGTGATAGCCTATGCTTCAAGGCAGTTGAAGAAGCATGAGCAGAACTATCCTACACATGACCTAGAGATGGCTGTAGTGGTCTTTGCTTTGAAGATTTGGAGACATTATTTGTACGGGGTGACTTGTGAGATATTTACTGATCACAAGAGCCTTAAGTACATTTTCCAGCAGCGAGATTTGAATTTGAGGCAGAGAAGATGGTTGGAACTGTTGAAGGATTATGATTGCGAGATTCTTTACCATCCGGGTAAAGCTAATGTGGTAGCAGATGCCTTGAGTAGGAAGTCCTGAGGTAGTCTTGCTCACATCGGTATTGAGAGGAGACCATTGATCCAGGAGTTGCATTTGTTGGTGGATCAAGGTCTGATGATGAAGATCAGCAGATCAGGTGGACTGTTAGCTCAGTTTAAAGTACGATCTGTACTAAGGGATAGGATTAAAGCAGCTCAGAGCCGAGATCCTATTCTGGAAGAGCTTGCAGAGAATGTCAGAGCAGGGAAGTTCACTGATTTCACACTCGATGATGATGGTGTGTTGTGGATCAGTGGTAGATTGTGTGTTCCTGATGTGGATGATTTAAGAGAAGAGATCCTAGAGGAAGCACATTCTATAGCCTACAGCGTTCATCCGGGTGTTACTAAGATGTACCACAGTATCAGAGATCTATACTGGTGGGATGGATTGAAGAAGGATGTCACTGATTATGTTACTAAGTGCTTGACGTGTCAGCAAGTGAAAGCCGAACATCAGAAGCCTTCTGGGAAGCTTCAGCCTCTTCCTATTCCCGAGTGGAAGTGGGAAAGGATAGCTATGGATTTTGTAGTCGGTTTACCTCGTTCGAAGGATGGATACGACTCCATCTGGGTGATCGTAGATAGGTTGACGAAGTCTGCACATTTCTTGCCTGTGAAAGCCACATATTCAGTTGCTAGATTGGCGAAGTTGTATGTGAAGCATATTGTATGCCTTCATGGAGTACCTGTGTCCATTGTGTCAGATAGAGGTTCGGTGTTTACTTCTCGTTTTTGGCAGAAGTTGCAGGAAGCGATGGGCACTAGGTTGGATTTCAGTACTGCTTTTCATCCTCAGACAGATGGTCAGTCTGAGAGGACGATCCAGACACTGGAAGATATGTTGAGGATGTGTGTCTTGGATTTAGGAGGTAGCTGGGATGATCATTTGTCGCTTGTTGAGTTTGCATATAATAACAGCTACCATAGCAGTATTGGTATGGCACCGTATGAGGCGTTATATGGAAGGAAGTGTAGATCCCCGTTGAGTTGGGATGAGATTGGTGAGAGAGCTTTGACTGGACCAGAGATGGTTCAGGATGCTGCAGAGAAAGTCGTCGTGATCAAGCGCAGATTAGAGACCGCAGTTAGCAGACAGAAGAGTTATGCGGATCCTAGGCGCAGAGATGTGGAGTTTCAGGTTGGAGATTTCGTTTTTCTGAAACTATCTCCGATGAAGGGTGTGATGAGATTTGGCAGGAAGGGTAAGTTAGCACCGAGATACATTGGACCGTTTGAGATTCTGGAGAGAGTTGGCACTATTGCATATCGGTTGGATTTGCCTCCGAGTATGTCACAGGTGCATCCAGTATTTCATATCTCGATGTTGAGGAAGTATATCTCAGACCCTTCGCACGTGTTGCAACCTGACAGTGTGGAAGTGAATGAAGATTTGACGTTTGCGGAAGAACCTGTGGCGATCGTTGATTTTCAAGTTCGACAGTTGCGATCGAAGCAGATTCCGATGGTCAAGGTTCTATGGCGTAGCGACAGAGTTGAGGAGCATACGTGGGATACTGAAGCTGAGATGCGAGCTTCTTACCCGTATCTCTTTCCTTCTTGATCTTATCTTTTAGAATTCGGGGACGAATTCTTGTAAGGGGGGGAGACTGTAATATCCCGTGTTTTTAAAATATTTTTACACTATACCGGGATATACAGTGTCAATAATTTTTGTATATATATTACGATATTTTTATGAGTTGTTATGTATTTTAAACCTATTTTAATTACTGTCTATTATTTTCAGTGTTTTACGTAAAATTTTCCCGGGACTTGTATTTTCGGGGAAATTTTCACATAAACAATGTATTATTAATTATTTTAAATGTATTTACGGACTTGCATGAACTCATGCGTATTTTTAAATTATTAAATAAAGTCTGTGTGTGTATATTTATTTAATTAGGGTTTATTATTACCCTAATATTTTATTAAGTATTTAATTATTTTATTGTTATTTAATTAATTTTATTTAGTATAAATTATTAAAATATTAAATTTTATGTGTGTGGTGTATATTTGATGTGTGTAATTTAATATTATTTTAATATATAGTATAAAGTATATATATATACATATATTTGTCAAAAATCAAAAAGTTTGGAAAATTACCATTTTGCCCCCCGAATCTTCTTCTTCCTCCCGATTCTCCCTTCTCCATTTCCGGTCGCTGCCGTGCCGTTCCTTCACCGTGGGTGTGCCACCGTCTTCCCCGACCAATTTCGCCGCCTGAGGAGGTCGTTTCCGGCGTCGGGAGATCGATTTTGGCCGGAGAAGCCGAAAATCGATCCACCGTCGATCACGTCGATTCCGGCCACCATTTTCGACACCGCCGGTCTCTTTCTTCTCCTTGAGCTCCGGTGAGTGTGATTCTAGCTTTGGTTTGAGCTAAAATGGTCTAGAATTGCTTAGGTTTCGATTTTGTCAATTTCGGCCTATTAGGGTTTTCGATTTTTTTGAGCTTCAAATTGATTGATTCATGGAAACTTCCTTCACAAATGTTGTTCCTAGTAGCTTAATCTACATGTATGAATTTTTGTAGAATTTTTGGAGATTGTTTGGATTTTTGGGTATTTTTGAATATTTTAATATTATTTTCTAATTTTCGGAAATTAATTATTTAAATTATGAAATTTGAGTTTATGGTTAAATTAGGTGTTGAAATGAATTATAGGAATTTATTTGGAATTTTTATGAATTTCTAAGTATTTATTTTGAATTATTGAAGTTTATGGAATTTTGGAAAAATTAGGTTAAATGTGTTTTTATTTGAATTTAATTGGTTAATTGAGTTTAATTATTGATATTATGGATAAATATGTTGAGAAAATTAATTTTGGATAATTGTATGATTTTTGGTGAATTTTTGAAGTAATTTAAGTATATTTATATATATAGGGGTATTTTGGTAATTTTACCCTAAATTGTCTAAAAATGTAATTTAATTGGTTTTAATAATTATTTAAGGTATAAAAATGATTTCTATAAAATATTTGGTATTTTTAACTAATTAAAACTATTTTTCGTGAATTATTTTCAATTATATATATAATATACGGTTTTTCTAATAAAGTGAGTTTTAATCGGTTTTTATAGTGTTTCAAGGTCAATTATGTAATTTTTACCTATAAAATGTATTTCTGTGATTTAAGGATATTTTTGGTATATCTGGAATCATTCTGTGTTTATGGACCCCGGTCGGTGGACTGTAGTTTGGAGTCCGACCGTGGGATTTTGATTGTGTTGAGCCTATTTTTCAAAGTGTGTTTCTTTGCAGGGTCGGCTCTACTCTTTTGAGTAGAGAGATGTCCGTTTTACAGGGGAGGTTCTGCCGGATTTTCGATAGAATTCTCGTAAAACGTGATGTCCAGTCGAACCCTAATTTTCGATTCTGTGTTTAATACTCTAGATTAAATTCTAGGATTTCTATTAGGTTTATTCTGATGTCGATTATTTATTGCTTGTTTAGTTGCGCCGAGACCGAGGGCTAGTGGACCAGGCTCGTCGGACCTGTCTCGTGGAGCGCATTAGGTGAGTTACTATACTATATATATATATGCTTAGGATGCATGATTTAGCAATGCATGTTTTATGTTGATTAAATATGCATAAATAATTTGATTATTTCTTAAGTTTATATTTAAGTATATTTTTGGTTTATTTTTGGTATATAATAAATTATATACATGTTTTATTAATAAAATATATTTAAAATGTTTTTAAATATATTTTTAGTTTAATTTATGATTTTGATTGGATTTATTTGATATATATATACTCGAAATATACCTGGTTTATGTTTGGTATATTTCCGGTATATATATGGTTTATATTGTTATTTCATTTATATTCATGCATCATTTATTTTTGTGAATGAATGTTTTATATTTAAGAATGAAGGATATCAATAGAACGTGCTACCTAGTGGGCAGCACTAGGACCGAGTACGTACCGGTACGCCTATAGCTTTAGGCTATATTACTAACTATTTGTGGATATTGATTTGATATGATTATTGATATGTGTGAGATGTGATTTGGAGGTGTGATTGCTGGAGCTCGGTTGACCAAGTGTCTCGGGGCCAATCACACTGGCAGTCAGACTGCTGGAGCTCGGTTGACTTAGTGTCTCGGGGCTAGTCTACTGTCCAAATGGATTAAGTGGATATATTGGAATAAGTGAGCCTGTATGGCTTGAGTGTTGTTTAACACTATTTTCTGAGGTTGCGATATTCTAGGGTTCTATGTGATCCTTCATAAATTGGGATTTTTCAGTAAAATATCTAAAAATGATTTTTCTGCATCTGTATGAATTCGCCTGTATATATATACATATTATATATATACCGTTGACTGTATGCATTATCACTTAGTGTGTATGTATATATATTATAGTAATTCACTCAGTGAGGTCTGACTCCCCTCCGTTGACTATTTTTCAGGAGAGTCAACTTCCTCAGACCTCAGTAGCAGGTCGATACGCCGGATTTCTTCCGCCCCGGCTTCTTTATGTAAATTGTCTACTTGAGTCTTATTTATTTTATCTAGACACTGCAGTAGTTATGAATTAAAGTATTGGATTTCATGTATTATTTTAAAGAGATGTATTATATTGAAACTGGATTTGTATTAAAGATTATACATTTATGTGATGAGATGAGTTTTGAATTAATCCAGTTGATATGGATGATATTATGATATTATGATTTTTATTTTCCGCTGCATATCATACTGTTACTGTTATTATGGCATGCTTTATTTTATTTTTAGGCTTGCTACGGGTTCCAGATTCGAAAGAATTCCCGTTCCCTAGCGCCGATCATGGCCCCTGTTTTGGGTCGTGACAAAAATATACTATTAATTTGCAGACATAATTTATTTTATGTACTTATATAATGTATTAATTTGTGTTATACACCTATTTAGCTTTTTGTTGCATTGTTAGTTTATGTGATCCTGTTGATGGCTAGTTACTGTCCTAGTGGTTTTTATATATTTTTAGTGTCTAGCAAAATGAATTTTATTTACCTAATTTGGTTGTAGCCCATTACTTTATCTCATTTTGCAATAATTTTTATTAGTTTTTAAAAGTTGTTATTATTTGCTGTAATTCTGCATTTGATGCCTTGTTTTTTACTATTGCTATTTATTAGGTTTCTTGGTTGCTATAGATTCATTATGGGCTGTCCCCTTCCCTTAAATTTTAAAAATTTTACCTAATCATAGAGCAAGAATATTTTTTTCTGGTGAATTATAAGTTTGTTTTAATGCTCTTGGAGCTGTATATGTACTTATATAGTTCTTTTTTTTTAAGTAAATGAGTTGTATGCTTCAAGTGTTCTATTATATATATTTTGAGAAGTGTAGTACTTGGTATGAGAATAAATATATGTGGTTGTCTTGAATGGCTCTTTAAGCTAAAACATTTACAAATCATATTGATAAAAGATTGTCAAGAATACCTACAAGTACTTCTTTTCCTTTTTATTTTCCATAATATATCTAAACCAAATAGATTGATAAAAGATGAAATTATATAGAAATCTAAATAACTTATGTGCTAATTGGTGCTAATATATGGTGTTTTATTCTCAATTGATATAGTAATTTCTTATTATGTTTTGTATTTTTGTTCACCTAGGCTACAAAACCAGGACACGAGCCTAACCCATAAGAGATTTTCATCTATTGTCATACAAAAAATTGATGGTCAGACATTCATCGATAAAAATCATAAGATGTTAATGTAAGTTGTTATTATATATTCAATCACTTATATTGTAGTTTATTAATAAAAAATTGATAAATTCTTTACTTTGTCATTTTATAAAATAAAGTTGTAGCTTTATGAGAGCAATTATTGAAAGACTCTGAAAATATAAATCAGATACAATTGTATTATAATGTTGTTGGTGGAGAAAAAAAGAGAAAAGTATATGGTTTAGGCTCTACAACATCTTTATTTTATAAAGATGATGGCCATAGCTCTACTTCTCCAAAAACATCATCTATTACTCATACTACTACATTAGAGCATCAAGTTAAATAATAAAAATAATAAATGGAGTTGTAAAGACAACAAATGAAACTTCAAACACAATAATTGCAATAATAAAAGGAAGAGCATGAACAACAAATACAAAACAACAAGATATTTTTCAATAGATGAAAGATCAAATGGAGAAATGTTTTAGCTACAACTCTTAAGTACCATAAAATCTTTCTTATCCTTCTCTTGGAATTTGCTTATTATAATGGTTGGTTCTTATCATGGATTTATTTATTACTTTAATGTGATACTTTGAATATTAATTTAGGTCATTTTTTGGACTTAACCCATTCATACAAGGATGAACATTATATATATGCATGAAAATAACAGGCATTTTTTTAGTTTTAGGTATATAATTATTTTTATAAAGATGACTACTAGTTAGGTTATTTGCAAATTAGGTAGCCTTCTTTGCTTTAATGAATTTTTGTAAGGATAATTGCTATCCTATTTTGAAAATTAATTAGCCTATTTTTTTTATCTTGTGGTAGAATGCCTAAGAGGAGATTCAATAAATTACTTGTCACTACTTTCATAGGTTGTTCACCTCCACTGGTTGCACTTATGATTCTCTTGTTAAAGGTATTCCTTCTTTAGTAATGAATGCTAATAATGAGTTGCTTCTTGAATCATTGTCCTTAAATGAGGTGTGTATAGTTGTGTCAATATGCAAGGAGATAAATCGCCAGGGCTAAATGGGTTAAATCCCACTTTCTTCCAAAAGTATTGGTATATAGTGTCAATTGATCTCTTTTATTTCTATAATGAGTTTTAACAGACGGGGAAATTATAGTGTGGAGTCAACTATAATAATATAGTTTTTATTCCAAAGAAGAAAAATCTACAGGATGTGGGAGATCTCACGCCAATATCGCTTTGTAATGTTATCTGCAAGGTGGTTGCCAAAATATTAGTAACCCATTTAAAAGTGCTCATGCTTAAGCTCATTTCTTCTAAGCAGAGTGCTTTTGTTGAAGGTCATTCAATTACTTATAATATTATTATGGCGTTTGAGCTAAATCAATTTATGAAAGGTAAAAGGAAGGGGAAAGATGGATATGTTGTATTGAAGCTTGATATGTCAAAGGCGTATGACAAAATGAAGTAAGATTTTTTAAGGTTCATGCTTCTTCAATTTGGATTTGATGTTAGGTGGCTTGATTTGATTATGGAGTGTGTCTCATCTATGGAATATAGTATCCTACTTAATGGTTTTGAGTTAGCTTTTTTTACTCCTAAAAAAGGGTTAAGGGAAGGAGATCCTTTATCTCTTTACCTTTTTATCATTTGCATGGAAGGCTTGAGTGCTCTTATTTAAAAATCTGAGATTTTGGGGAGATTGCATGGGTGTAAAATTGCTAGAGGTGCTCTAATTATCAATCTTCTATTCTTTACAGATGATTGTTACTTTTTTTTAAAGCATATACACAAAAGGGAATAGAAGTGCAATATATTATTTAGGATTATTATGTTGTGTCAAGTCATATGATAAATAAACAAAAGTCTATGCTCCTTTTTAGTGAAAATGTTCAATAATCAATTCGACATGAGTTAGTAAGGATTAGTGATATGCACTAGGTTAATCATTTGTGATTATGTATTGACTTTCTTATTTTATTAATAAAGAGGTATTTCATTATCATTTGATTTTATGATAATTATATGAATGGTTAATTCTTACTAAGGCCATCAAGTATGCAACTTGATAGTAAAACCCTTAGATTAAAATAAGAGTTCTATTCTAATTATTGCTAGCCATTTATTCATTATATAAATATTAAAGTATTAAGGCTAGTATGATGTTGACTGATGGTTATGTTTTACTAATCATGAATATAAGATATTAAGTTAACTCATAGGTACATGATGAGAGATCATGTATTGGATTGACCCACTATAAGAATATTGTATAGATTATTGTCATAAGTATTTCTCATCACAGTAATTTTATTTAACCTTGAAAGCATTATGGATTTCTACATAGCTATTTTATGTTTTAACACATTCTAACATTGTCTTTAACCGGACAATTAAATAGGATGTTGTTGGATATGAAATTAGTTATATGAGGAATGTGAGTGATTCAGAAGGAATTTATCTCTCATTAATATGAGAAAGATATCTATGGGCCCCTTGATGAGATAGAATGAAGGAAAATGCATGGCCATGCTGAAATGAATTGATAAAGAGTTATCATTTTCAGTCTACTTGGAATCAAGTCATAATATTGAACTATATAAGGATGACATTCTATGCCTTATGTTCAATTAAGATATAATGTGATAAAGGGATGATAGAATTCACTATAATTAGGTTATGTCAGATTATAGACTTCACATGACTTGGATAGTCATAATGTCTTGCTAGAGGTCACTTATAACTTGTAGACCTAAATGGAGATTTAGGCCCACTACCAATGTTATGTGAACCTATAAGGTCACACACTTAGAACAAGCCCAAAACGATTATGGCTTTAATAAGCCCAAAATAAACTCTGTGGAAATAAATATTTAAAGTGTTTTATTTATTTATTTATTTGTTTATTTATTTAATATAAATGTTATTTTAAATAAATAAATAAGATATTATTTCTAATTTATTTTTAAAACAAAATCAGAATATAATAAATGAGAAATTACCAAAAGGTCATTGGAAGGTGAAACCTTAATTTGGAGTCTATAAATATGTTATATTCTTTAGGGTTTAACTCACTTGTTTTTTCTGCCTCCAAAATGGTTTTCTCTCTTCTTAGAAAATAAAAACAGAGTTTTTCTTTTGTTCTTGATTTGTGAGACAATCAAGAAATTTGCTAGCACACACTCCAATTCATTTTTTTGAAGGGCTGTTTGTGTGGATACCTATAGAGGACGCATCCTTTTAGAGACGTCTAGATTCGAACAACTAAAGCTAAGGTGTCACCAATGTGAACGTCCTCTCATCCTTCCAGAAAATCTTGCCTCTTCTGTATCTTGGTGAGATTATTGAAACATTAGATTTAATTAAGTAGTCGAATTACATGGATTTAGGTTTGGGAACTTGATAAATTTTTAATTTTTTTATTGCGTTTGTATCACGAAACCCAACAATTTTGGTAATGCAAAAGGCTTCATTTTTTTGGTTTTTATTTGGGTCTCCCTTCTAAGATTAGACATAATAAGTACGAAGTAATGGGTTACATTAAAGATCGAATTTATAGTAGACTCAATTCTTAGAAAGGAAAGTTTCTATCAAGAACAATAAAAGAAATTCTTTTAAAAATTATGATCCAAGTCATTCTGAATTACTTAAGGAATGTGCTCCTTATTCCTTCTAATTTATGTACTGAAATTAAAAGGATAATGAATAGCTTGCAGTGGGGTTTAAAGACAGGTTCAAAATCTACAATCCAATGGAAATGTTGGGATAAGTTGTGTCTTCCAAAGTAATTTAGGGGTATGAGTTTTAAAAAGCTTAGGGATTTTAATTTGGTGATGATGAGTAAATAAGCATGGCATTTAGTTTCAGCTCCAGATTCCATGGTTGCAAAACTTCTAAAAGCTAGGTACTTTCTAAACTCTTCTTTTTTACAAACTAAACTCGGGACTAATCCAAGTTATTAATAAAGAGGTATTTTGGAGGCTTGTTTTATAGTTATTTAGGGTGCTAAATTAAGAATTAGGCATGGTAAACCAATCTTTATTTGGAAGGATCCTTGATTGTTGAATTTTGATAATGGGATGATTATAACTCCAGTGGTGGAGGTCTTGAGTTTGCTACTGTTGATACTTTATTTTATGAAGGCACTGACTAATGGCATCCTAATTTAATTTCAGATCTTTTTAATGATTGTGATGCTTCTAACATCCTTAGACTTCTTAGGAGTGTGCAGAACATTGAGGATTCTTGATTTTAAACCTTCAGTAGAAATGATTTATTTAAAGTGAAGGATAGCTATCACACCACCTATAGTGAGATTGGAGAGCATGTTTCTAAAGGGTGAAATGCTATTTGGAAGCTTTTTGTTCCTCCTAAAATAAAAAATTTATTTTGGTGATGTGCTTCCCATTATTTACCTATTAAGGTTTTGCTTCGTTCTAGTCATGTTCCTGTTGATGTTGATTGTTCAATTTGTATAATGGTTGCAGAATCAATTTAGCATGCTATCTTTGGATGTTATCATACGAGGGATTATTGGAGGTTATTCTTAGTGATTGTTACAGTTTTTTATCATCTCGAGTTGATTAATTCCTTCTCTGAGGTATTCATTAAGCTCACTTTAGTGATCAGGCTTTATTTGTTATTTTATGTTGGGCAATTTGGGATAATAGGAACAACTATATTTGGAAAAATATTAAACTTTCCCCACAAATTATTAATCAGGCCAGTCACTTTTTGTCTCGGTGGCAAGTAGTTCGACGTCTGGGTGTTAATGATTCTATTATAGCAAATGTTCTAAAAGAAGGGGATGTAATATGGAAGAATTTGGGTTAAGGCTTACTGACTTTAAACATAGATGTTGTTGATTCATGTAATCACAGGATTAGGCTTGAGTGTGTTTTGAGGAATTCAACTAGTAGCTTCTGTGGTACTAGAATTTAGATGACAAATAACAGTTTCTGTCCAAAGGAAGTAAAAGGTCTTTCTTTTTGGGAAGCTCTCTCTTATCTTCATGCTCGCCATCTTGATAATGTCATAGTGGAGACAGATGCTTAACATGATGTGTTTAGGTTGCGAGGTGAACGTGACTTGTCCTATAGTGGTTTAGTATTAGAAGATTATTTCCAAATTTTAAAGCATTTCTAACTTTTAAAGCATTTCTCTAATGTTGTTATTCATTTTGTTAAAAGATTAGCCAATGTGGTAGCTCATGAATGTGCTAGAGCTACACTTTATTTTCTTGGTCTTCAAGAGTGGGAGTCCCCACCAGATTTCTTGTCTATGTTTTTCTCTTGAATGAAGTTTTTCTTTTTAAAAAAAAGTTAAATACTTTATTGTTTATTCTTTACTTGACTATAATGTTATTATGTAAATAATGTTGTAGTTTAATTGAATTCAAATTGTAAATTATTTTATTATAATTTTCAAGTTCCCTAGGTTTTTTAAAAATATATAAAATGAAACAAAATATATAATTTATAATTAAATAGTGCTAAAATCTACTAATGGGACATATTTAATAAGACATTACCAACAAATACTTTACAGGTAAAATACTTTTTTATTAACAACCAAATGGCAACAAATTTTAACAATGTTTTACCAACCAATTTCAGCAACACATTAGAAACCAATTTTATCAACAGATTACCAACGGAATTCAACAAAGAATTGCCAAGGAATATTTTTATTATATTTTATTTTTTCTATTAATTCAACAATGATTTTACTAACCACAAGTTTTGTTGCTAACTAATTTTACCAATGAAATTACTATTATTTTTTATAATATTTTACCAACAACCACATTATTTTACTGACAAAAATTTCAATGGAAATTTAGCAACGAACATAAAATTTGTTGCTAACTATTTACCAACAAGTTTAATCATTTACAATTCCATTGTTAATTGTATTTACCAAAGAAAAAGTCATTTATACCAACATATATTTTCATTGGTAATATGTAATATTTTTGTAGTGCATTAATATTTTCATTGGAAAATATTTTCATTGGTAATTGTATTTTTGTAGTTCAGTAACACCATCATCATCATCATCATACAAATGATCATTATACTCATCATTACCTATATTTTGACCTTTATCACATGATTTTCTTTTCAAATTCTCATAGCTTAATTTTTCTCCATGATAAACCATGTTACATATCCTAGGTCTATTCTTTCTATTAATTCAATAATATTTTTCTAACCACAATTTTTGTTGCTAACTAATCTTACCAAGGAAATTACTATTATTTTTATAATATTTTACCAATGACTACATTATTTTACCAATAAAAATTTTGCTGGAAATTTAGCAACAAACATAAAATTTGTTGCTAATTATTTACCAACAAATTTAATAATTTATAATTATGTTGGTAATTGTATTTACCAAGGAAAAAGTCATTCATACCAATAAAAATTTTCATTGATAATATGTAATATTTTTATATTGCATTAAGATAAAAAAAAAATTTGGTAAGACCATCATCATTGTCATACAAATGATCATTATACTCATCATTGCCTACACTTAGACCTTTATCACATGATTTGCTTCTCAAATTCTTATAACTTAATTTTTCTTCATGATAAAACCATGTTACATATCCTGGATCAATACCCTTCTACAATAAATGATTTTTCATTCTTATTTGATCATGAAATAGTAAATTCTAACAACATATACATGGACATCAAATCCGACACTCTTTACCCATGTTAATTTCAACAAAATTCATGAAAAAGTTTACCCATCTATGTGTGCCTTGGACCATTTAACAATATGCATCCAATGTTTGTCCATTTTGTCCACTACCATTGAGTAAAAAACATAAGATATATATTACTAATTTTTCTTTTAATATAACTATATATACAGTATGAACTTGTACATGTACAAACATTTGGTCTTATTTTCTAATTGTGTAGTTTTTTGTATACATGTTGTTTAATTCAACATGAACAAACACATGGCCTATGGATGCCTATGTTTTTGTTTGTATTTATGATTTTTATATGACATGGCCAAACACATGGCCATATAGATGCCCATGTTCTTGGATGTATTTATGCTTTTTGTTAGACATGGCCAGACACATGGTCATACTGGTCGTGTCTCGTAAATATTCAGTTACAACACCTACAATTCACATCCATTCAATGATTCAAAAATTAGGTTTTTTTAAACAAAAAAACTAGTGATAATTAACTTCTAATTCATGCTCCAATCTCACTTAAAATAACACCTTAATATATAATAAAAAATTCAACAATTTAAACTTTGAAATTATTGATAATTTAAAAATAGCTTGAGACTCAAGAAACTTAAAGCTCACCTCGTATATCTTGATGGTAAGAAAATAATATATCAGATAATTTGATGTATTAGTGTTGTCATATAAATCACTTTGGATGGAGATTTAAAAAACAACTAATACACATTGCACTATAATGCATAAAACCACACAATGTGTCTTACATATATCAAACCTAAAAACAATAAGATGTTTTGATGTTCAAAAGGGGAAGATAATTATAAGTATATTTGCTTTCCATTACAATAGGCAATGTAAATTCAAAATTTTACTATTTTAATTGGTGATTTCCAATTTCCTATAATTTAAATGTCAATGTCCAAATCAAGTAGTTAATAACTTTTTTTAATATTTAAATATATCAAATTTGATGTAAAGTTACTCATTAATTAGAAATAAATTGGGATAAGTACAAAAAAGTACCTTGTGGTTAGATGCATTTTTACTTGAAGGCTTGTGGTTTTTTTTTTTGTGACATTTAGAGGTGCATGGTTTCATTTTCTAACACTTTAATACCCTATTAACCAATGTCATCATTATTTTGTAATAAAACTTTAATATAACACTCTCTTTCAATAATATAAATGTTTTACATGTGATTGACCATCAATATAACTATATAGATACTATTAAAAATATTACAAATTTATTCTAAAAATTATTTCCTTTTATTCATAATAAAATTAAATTTATGTCTTATTTTTATTTATTGTGAATTTACTTTAGTTAGTTTAATGCTATATTACTTAGTATATAATTTTACTATTAAAAATTCATATTATTTTAATATTATACCATATATTTTTAACAATATTATTGAGTAAGATACTATAATACAAGTAGAATAAAACCATAGATCCTTAAATGTTACAAAAGTACCACAGTCCTCTAAGTTAAAAAACACCTAACCACAAGGTACTTTTTCGTACTTATCCTAAATAAATATACATTGTCATAATTTATTGAATACAAATAACAATAAATTTTGTGACAATATCAATTTACCAAAATATATGTCTATGTTGTCATTATATATATATATATATATATATATATATATATATATATATATATATATATATATATATATATATATCTATTCCATTTAGTGACAAAAACCAACTTTCGTCATTATTGTATAAATATCTAACGACAACCATAGTATCATAACAAACTAGATTTGGTTTAGAAGCATTGGATGAGTGAAAACAAATTCGTGGTTTATAATAACAAATATGTAATGACAAATTTCAAATTTTTCATTATTATATATGTATTTGACGACAAGAGCAATTTGCAACAAACCAAAAAATTTGTCATTTATAAAAATTAAACTATAATGACAAATTTGAAATACGCCATTTAAAATTTTTAATGTAAATATATGAAATCTTCATTGTTTGAGGAGTTTGTGTCATTATAAATAATCCTGCCAAAATTGTCGCATCAAATTCTCTCACCACCTACAAACATGACAAATTAAATTAATTCATCATAAAAAAAATGTTTTTGCCCATGAAAAAATCAACAGATATGACTAGACATATTATCGTCGCATATGAACAACTTAACATGATAATCAACTACTTTCGTCATCTGACCACATTATTTGGCGATAATAAAATTTTCATAAAAAATACATCATTTTAAATTGGGAAAATTTGTTTAAATGGTCCCTCACTTTTAAAAATTATATTTGTTCATCCCTGACATTTAATGAAATAAATTAAATATTCCTAATGTTAAGTTTGATGTTAGATAGACGTTAAATATTTATGAAATGACTAAAAAACCATGGTGATTGGTTATTGTTATAGACAACATATGTTGGCAATTTGATTCTTCTTCCTTAAACCATGATGACTTTATGAAAACCTTTCTCCCAATCCAACATCATTCCTGTAAGCACCCAATTTCTGGATGCAATTGTACACGTGTGCGACGAAAGCCCCTATGATGAAAATTTAATTGATAATTGATCTCTAATGTCGAGTTTTGCGATTTAAAGGACTAAATTGCTACGTTTTACGGATTTAATTATAAAATTGGTTTTTTAGGGATTTGATTGCAAAAATTAGAAACTTTTGAGGACCTTTTTTGTAATTTAATTAAAAAAATGTGTGATCGGTCGGCATTGTGTCATGTCAATTGGCATTACATATTGTTGACCGACATTTAGCAATGCCAATCGGCATTACGAGACGTCAGTCGACATTCTAGAGTGCTGATTTTTTCTAAAAATTGATTTTTTACACTAAAAATTAATTTTTTCATCATTTCTTAATTTTTTCATTGGTCCAGGATACCAAGTGTCCTATATGTGCAAGTCTTTGATTTTTTTTAAAACACTATCACCATCTTATTATCTTGATTTTGAAAGTTCAAAAATAAATCCAGACTCTTGAGACTCCTGCTCTTGCTCCCAATATCGTGCAACTTCCCTACGTGATCGCAAGAGTTGGAGGTTGCGAGGCTAGGCTTTAAAAGCCGAGAGGGAGAGTCTATGAAAAAAAAAGAAAAAAAAGGGAGAGAGGAAAAGGCTAAAAAAACACTATAAAGGCTAGTTTATGAAGAAAAATTACAGAGGAGAGGGAAGAAAAGAAGAAAAATTATTTTGGAGTCTAACAAATAAAATCCTAGTTATTTTCTTTACTATGTAGAAAGTCACACACCTTAGCTCTTTATTTTCTATTTTCATAACCTTTGGGAAATCAATAAAAATACATTCTTTGCTTTTAAAGTCCAAAAAATCAAGAAAAATAATAGGGTCAATCTCAAAACAATGACAATCCCAATCTAAGGGTGTTCAAACAGCATTTGCACAACATCCCCTACTCTTTTTCTATTCTTTTTTATTTTGATTTGATTTTTTTGTTTTATTTATTGATTGAATTGTTATTGATTAAGTATTTTGTTGCGTTTTTTATTTTTGTTTTTATTGATGTTCTGTGATGCTCTGGATGTGAGGTTGGTGATGTGAGATTTTGGTAGTGGCTACATTGAAGAATCCATGGGATGCCATGGAATGAATTTTGTGAAATCCCCATAGAATTTAGGGTTTATTATTTTTTGCAGTATTTTGTTTATTGCTTTTATTGAGTTATAATTAATTTGCTTTAATTTCCTACACAGTAGATTGTAATAGCCCAAATAAAAGGAAATTAGTGGAATTTTAATTCTCTACACTAAAAATTGATTAATAATCTAGGCTCAATTTGGTAAAATTCAATTAAAATTAATGATGGTAGTAAATTAATTTTAGGGTTACGTGAAATTAAATTAGGGTTTCTTAGAAAAATCCTATAAAAATTATTATTTTGATTTATTTTTGGTATGTTTCTCTAATTAGGTTTTGTTTGTTTTTGGTTCTCATGTCTTTTTTTGGGCCTCAAGCCCTCAATAGGATCAATCCATTTTATAAATAAGCTTAAAAATGGTTTTTTAAGATTTAATTAATTTAAAATTAATTTAGGCCCATTTAGGTTAATTAGACCTTAGGCCCATTTCTAGTTAATTAAAATTAATTTAGATTTAGATTAGCCCATTAATTTCATTTCTTTTAAAATAAATAGACTTAGGCTCCATTTTTTATTTGAGTTAAAATTAAGTTAGACTTAGGCCCACTTAAGAATCTAATTTCTTCTTTAAAATTTGTAGACAATAGGCCCATTTCCTTAATTAATTAAAACAAGTAGATTTAAGTTCACTAATTCAAAATGTAGGCCTATCTTTAATTTTATTTGTAAATAAAATACATAATTAACTAACTTTAATTAATAAAATTAATCTAGTTTAGACATAGGGACATTGCCTTCTGCATGCATTTTTACATGTAATTTTATGACTTATTGCCTTTGGGTTAAACAGATGTTTAATTAGGGTTTAAATAAAAATGCATATAATTAAAGAATAAGATAGTAATTCATAAAGTAATTCTAAATGAACACGAGACTAAAAGAAGTTAGTATTATGTTCCCAGAATCTCTTGGTTGTGGTGCTAGCTTTCTTTTAAAGAATTGAGTACCACCAAAATGATTTGTCGCAGTTATTAGCTTGGGTGGTGACACTTCATCTCCATGCTATGTCCTTATGACAATAATAGGGCCCTAAGCCCAAACAGTGTTGCGGTTGCTAAAATCTTAGGCATGCACTAAACCCTATAGTCTACAGTGGCAACTCCACTAGGGATAAGAGATACTGATTTTACTTATGTTCTTTAGAATTATTTTATTAATTATTATTTTATTCTTGCATTCATTCTACAAGTCCTTATTAACCGATGGCATTAGTTTATGATTCCATGATTCCACTAGCTTTATGGAGTTATAAATTAGCTAACCATCACTCTTAGCCTTAACTCAATTTAAGAGAGATTACCGAGCTTATATGACTAGAGTCTGTAATCCAAGTCCTAAAAGGGAGTAGTCTTCTCTCGAGTTTGCAAAGGATGCTAGGCCCCTCTAACCTTGGCCTGTAACTCTAGTCTTAAAGGAGAGCATCTTGCTAAGGGAACCATGACTTTTCACCAGACCCTAACCACATATAATGGCTTAATAACTTCCCCTATGATTACCTAAACTACTTGTGAATGTTGCCATGAGGTATTTCTATCTACAAAGGCCTAAGCCTATACTTTAGAAGCCTACGTGGGTTAATAAGTTAATAAAAATCGGGCTAATCTTTTATACCTAGAAATATTTTTTCTATGCTTTACTACTTTAAGAGATTTAGCATGCACATCAGTTCTTAATATCCCCTGTTGATATTAAGGCCAAGACCAAAAATCCTAGGAAAAGAGACTCACCATTGAACACATGTCTAGGAGGAATAAGGTTGAAAGGATTAACGTTGTACACTTGATTACTAATTGCTATTTACTACTTATTGCATAGTACGTGCATCATGCATGCATGCATTTCATCCATCATACTAACATTTTGTTTTGCAGCCATCATAGATTCATCTGGGTCTTCTCGTTTTTAGGGATGAAAAGGTGGCAGACTAAAAAGAACAAATTTAACTCCCAAAGCCATATTAAAAGAGATCCTTCATAGACTAGAGAAGAGTCCTATTAATCTGCTTTACTTGGAAGCTAAACCAACTCCAATTGAGCATATAAAAATGGAACTACAATAAGGAAGGAACTGGACCTTAGAAGACATCAAGGGGGCTTTAATGGATGACATAAGGGCTATGATGCAAGATGAACTGAGACGGGCTTTATTTGGATTGATGCAACTAACTACTGCTATTATACCACCACCCGTAATTGAGCAACCACTTACTACTGTAGCTATCCTACTTACTGCAAATGCTCTACCTGTTGCCAATAATGCTGGGGCATAACCTGTTGTTAGAAACCCACTTGCTATTGATGTGAAGCTTGAGGATATTGAGAACTACATGGTAAAAAAGGCAAAGAGTGAATCACTTGAACTAGTATAAGGCCATGAGTCCAAGCATATGTAAGCACTGACCTAGAAAATATCCAAGATAGAGGAATTAATTAGAGGACCAGGCATGGGATATTCATTTAACTTTGATGATATACTACTAATGTAGGGTAATAAGCTACTTGAGAAGTTTAAAATGCCTCAGCTGCAGAAATTTGATGGAACTAGAGATCCTAGGATTCATCTTAGTCAATACACAATAACTATGAGCACTATGAAGGCCCCATTAGTAGAAATCACTAGGTTATTTGTATTGTCTTTAGAGGGAATGACTATAAATTGGTATCATGGGTTGGAAAAGTCTGTCAGGGCTGACTAGAAAGAATTATGTACTACCTTTTTGAAACAGTATGATTATAACACTAGAGTAGAAGTGTGCATCAAAGATTTAGAACTGACAAAATAGAAATTGAATGAATCATTCTTTGATTTTCTTACTAGGTTCATAAACAAAGTAGGACTAATGAAGAATAAGCTTGCTAAGAAAGATCAGGTTAGGATGATAATCTATAATGTATCACCCAATCTAGTGGAGAGATTACAGATGATGAACCCCAAAACATTCATAGACTTATATAATGACAGTCTACAAGCTGAAGAAATTATGAATGAAAAGAAGAAAAGCTCTAGAGGCACCAAAACCCAAAATTACTCAATTGGGGACACACAATAAAGAAGCACTATTCGAGCTATGGAGGTGGACGCAGTTCAACTACCCCGAAGATTCTCCAACTTCAATCAACCACTCTCAAAAGTCCTAGACCTATTAATCCAAAAAGGTCTACTTTGACCCTTAACCTTTTCCAAACTACCTAACCCAAATGTCCCAGGCTATGACCCTAACAACTATTGTAAGTTTTACCAAGTAGCTGGTCATTCCAAAAATACTTATATTTGCCTCAAACACGAAATCCAAAATCTGATAGACTCCAAAAAAATCACAGACCCTGAAAAATCCAATCCTAACCTAAACACTAGAAACAATCCTTTCCCAAACTACCGAAATCTCCTAACACCAGCCACTATAATGATCAACTAAGGAGTTAGTGAGGAGGAAGTGCTAGACTCCTTTGAAAACCTAAACCCTACAGACAGTAAGGAATCTCTTGATGCTTATAGTGGAGTTGAGGATTTATTGGGACAACCCTCAGGCAAATTTGAGTACAAAGTGTTCTACTCTAAACCACCCTATACTGATATCCCTATTGAATTAATAGTACCTTTAGGATGGGGTGATGAGTTTGATAATGAGCTAGTAGAAGAAGAAAAAGAATCCAAAACTCTAGAATAGCCACAAAGAGGAGTTGAGGATTTTCTTGGGCATCCCTCATGCAAATTTAATTACAAAGTATTCTATTTAAAACCAACTTCTAGTGACATACCCCTTGAAGAGATTGTGCCTATAGGATGGGGTGATGAATTTGAAGAGAAGAATAAAGGGTCTTTAAGTCCTAAGCAAAGGATCAAGGAGTTACTTAATGAGCATCTGAAAAATTTTAACATGGAGGGAAAATAAATGTGCACAGTGGAAGTGTGGAAAAATAGAAAAAGGGATCGGATTATTGGGGTTGTAGACATCTAATACGACTTTGACGAGGAAAGTCCCGCTGGTTTTGATGTATGGAGCGATAACCCTGATGTGAATCATGTCAGGAATTACAAGGTAGTAGAAAAGAAAATTGAGAGAGTCACAGAAAGAGAAGTAGAGGATGCGAAAACAGAAGGAGGAGAAAAAGAAGACCTGGTTTTGGAACTAAAAAAGGCTAAGGCAAATGTCAGCATTTGTGAGCTACTGATGCATTCAGGCAGCCATAGAAGAGCTCTTGTCAAAGCTCTATCAAACATGAACATTGATACAACAGCTACACCTGAGGCTATGGTAACAAAGGTTATGAAAAAGAAACACGGGATGATAACGTTCTCAGATGATGAGTTGCCTTTGGAAGGAAGAAATCATAATAAAGAATTATTTATCCCAGCTAAAGTGAAGGGGAGGCAAACTAACTTTGCAATGGTTGATAATGGTTTTTCTATTAATGTGTGTCCATTGAAGATCCTGCCTAATTTGGGTTTGAAAGCCAATGACTTAACAAGTTCAAACCTGATAATCATAGCCTATGATGACAACATTAGGAATGTGGAGGGGACATTCTAAGCTCTGTTTAAAACAAGACCTGTGGAATCCACCATTGAGTTCACTATGCTAGATATCCCTATCACTTATGCCTTGTTGCTGGGAAGGCCATGGTTCCATGCTCTGGGAGGAGTACCCTCAACTATGCACCAAAAGATAAAATTCCCTCATAAAGGAGATGTAATGACCATAGAAGCAAGAACCGATGTAGATGTGACCACCATGCTAAAGAAACAAAAGTAAGTGTGCACTTCTCCTAGTTTCTAAGTTATTGGGATATTTGATGGAACTGAAATGGACCCAAGGGTTACAAAGATAATAGAGAGTATAAATTATCAACTTGGACAAGGACTGGGAAAGAATGAGCAGGGAAGCCCTAGGCTACTAGACTTCAATAGTCAGAGTGACACTAAGGGATTAGGGTACATTGAGATAGAATGTGGTAGCAAAAGAGGAAGGAAGAAGGGAGAGGCCAAGATAAATAAGCCCTTGGGGAGAATCGGGCCGATGAGTGGGAATTTTATCAAGCTAGGGGAAGGCAAGTACTATATGGGTGCTAGGGAATCTATTAATGTTATTAGAAAATACATTCCTAGTTCAAAATCTTCAAGGAGCAGATTGTGGAGAACCTAGTAGAGATTAAAAAAAAGGAAGTGATAAAGCAAGTAGCTGAGAAAATGGGTGATACTACTGTTGAAGAGCTGCTATGTCTACCACTTGAAGAGGAGCCACCCTATGATTTAGCTACTATCATTCATAATAGTTTTAGTGATGTTTTTTTATGAAGAAACTAATGTAATAACATCTGGCCTTTATGAGGATGAAGACTTTGTTTTTTCCATAGTCAATGATATGAACTCTAGTTTGGCTTACTTGTGTGATGTCCATCTTGATGGTTCTATGTATTTTAATATTGATTGTAAGTGCATGTTAAACATTAATTCCATTTAATTAGATTCATTAAACATTGGCACAAATGATAATCCTAAGAATATTTATATCACATGATGTAACTCCTGAAGAGAGAAAAAATTTTAAAAGAATATTAACAAAAAGAAAGGTAGTATTTGCTCGGACTTATAAAGATATGCTAGGTTTAGACAAGGAAATTATGGAACATCACATCCCAACTTATCCAAAAATTAAACCTATTAAATAGAAAATATGCATGCTAAGACTAGAGTGGATTGAAAAGATAAGAGAGGAAGTTGCTAAACAAATCCAAGCTAATTTTCTAGAAGTGGTTGATTATCCTTAATGGTTAGCGAACATAGTACTACTACCTAAAAAGGACGATAAAGTAAATATGTGTGTGGATTTCAGGGATCTAAATAAAGCATGCCCAAAAGATTATTTTCCTTTACCTCACATTGATGTGATAGTGGATAGCATGGCATCGAGTGTAATGTATTCTTTTATGGATGGGTTTTTAAGATATAATTAGATAATGATGGCAGTCATGGATAAGATCAAAATAGCTTTCATTACAGAATGGTTGACTTATTGTTATAAGGTTATGCCTTTTGGATTAAAAAATGCAGGTGCAATATATCAAAGGGTAGCTACTACTCTTTTCCACAACATGATGCACAAAGAAGTAGAAGTATATGTAAATGACATGATGGTTAAGTTAGAGATAAGAGAGGGACATTTTAAACCTTTGGATAAGTTCTTAGCTCAAATTGAGAGGTACAATCTGAGGCTCAACCTAAAGAAATGCATTTTTGGGGTTACTTCAGGAAAACTACTAGGGCATATAATTAGTAGTAAAGGAATTAAAGTAGATCCAGATAAAGTGAAAGCAATCCAAGAAATGCTGGTGCCAAGGACATAGAAAGAAGTAAGAGGATTTATTGGCAAGTTACAATATATTAGTAGGTTCATTGCAAAGCTTACTAACATTTATGACCTAATCTTCAAATTGTTGAGAAAAGATCAACCTGTAGAGTGGAATGATGATTATCAGAAGGCCTTTGATAAAATAAAAGAATATCTCACCAATCCACCTATACTGAGACCATCGAGGCAAGGTAAACCATTGATCCTGTATTTGGCTCTAGAGGAAAAGGCAATAGGGGCAATGTTAGCTCAAGAAGGACTAGATGGGATAGAACACATAATGTATTACCTAAGCAAAAATTTCTTGCCATATGAAGAAAAGTATGATTTAGTGGAAAAGACGTGTTTGATAATGATATGGGCAATAAGAAAATTGAGGCATTATTTTTAATCTTATAAGGTTCAGGCTATTTAAAAGATAGATCCCTTAAGATACTTACTATAAACACCTACTTTGACTTTAAGGATGTCTCGATGGCTCGTACTCTTAATTGAATTCGACATAGAATACATTACCATGAAGTTTATCAAAGGAAGGGCAGTAGCAGAATTCCTAGCATAGAATGCGATAGAGGGTGATGAATTGTGGAACTTAGAATTTCCATATGAGAATCTAGCAATTGTAGAGCATCAGGAATGGAAGCTTTATTTTAATGGGGATGTAGATAACAAAGGAGCTAGATTAGGAGTGATCCTTGTTATGCTAGAAGGAGAAACTATACCAATGGCCAAGAAATTGGATTTCAAAGTAACTAATAATATGGCTGAGTATGAAGCATGCATTCATGGAGTGGAAGCAGCAATAGCAACTAGAGCAAAGGAGTTATTAGTATATGGGGATTCGATGTTGGTTATTAGTCAGGCTAATGAAGAATGGGAAGTAAAGGAGGAAAAGCTTAAACCCTACGTCCACTATTTAAGGGTTTTAATAATGAACTTCATTAAATGTATTTTTATCCATCTATCAAGAGACGGCAATCAAATTGCAGATGCTCTAGCAACTCTTTCTCCAATATGGGATAGTGTAACTAGATTGACTATGAAGCCATTAGTGATCATGAAATCAATAGCTCCATGTTATGGTGGTGAGCATACTATGGGCATTCAAGTAGGACCTGAAGAGAAGCCATGGTTTTATGATGTTTAAAGGTTTATTGAGGAAGGAAAGTATCCAGATGAAGCCACTTCAAAAGAGAGATATGCCCTGCGTCTTCTTGCATGTAATTTTGCAAGTCACGATGGGGTGTTGTATAAGAGAATGCCGAATGGGATACATCTCAGATGTCTCCAGAAGATGAAGTAGAAGAAGTGATGAAAGAGATTCATATAGGAGCTTATGGTTCTCACATGAATGGAATAATCCTAGCAAAAAAGATAATCAGACAAGGGTACTACTAGATGAACATGGAAAGAGATTACATTAAGATAGTAAATGAATCCCATCAATGTCAAATCTATAAGAATCTCAACCACCTTCCTCCAATGGTGTTGAATAGTTTATCATCTCCTTGGCCTTTTGCAGCATGGGGGATTGATATCATAGAAGAAATAAGGCTGATAGCATCAAATGGACATAAGTATATAGTTGTGGCAATTGATTACTTCTCTAGATGGGTAGAGGCTAAATCTTTTAATACTCTAAAGGCGAAGTAGATGGCCCGGTTTATTGAGAAGAATCTTATTTATAGATATAAGGTTCCACATCACGTTGTGATGGACAATGGGGTTCAGTTTCAAACAGAGATGGCAGAGTTATTGTAAAAATATATAATTAAGCATCATAAGTCATCACCATATCGACCTCAGGCTAATGGAGCAGTAGAAGCAGCGAGTAAGAATATCAAGAAAATCCTCTCTAAGATGGTCAAAACTTATAAAGACTGGTCTGAGTACCTTCCATTTGCCTTGTGGGGATATAGAACTATAGTTAGAACTGCCACAGGCCAAACTCTGTTCTCTTTGGTGTATGGCTGTGAAGTAGTTTTGCCTATAGAAACTGAGATCAAGTCTCTAAGAGTGGTTATGGAGGCCAAAACGCTTGAGAGTGAATGGTCACAAAAGAGATATGATCATCTGGTATCTTTAGATGAGAAGAGGATGAATGCTTTGTTTTATACTCAGATATGTTAGAGGAGGATAGTAAGGTCGTTCAACAAGAAAGTAAGACTAGGGAAAATAAGAGTTGGGGACATGGTGTTAAAATAGTCTAGAGCAATGGTGTTCGATCTAAGAGGAAAATTCACACCGAATTAGGAAGGACCGTACTTAGTCAAGTCAGTTCTACCAAAGGGAGCTGTTAATATATCTTATCTTGAAGGGAATGAGTTCATAGAGCCTATTAATCTAGATAGCCTCAAGAAATACTACCTATAAAAAATAAATAAATGTAGTATAAAGAAAATAAAGTCCATTGACTAGAAAACCTGAAAAGGCTAGTCATGCAAAAATAAGGACATTCCAGCTGTTCAGAAAATCGTATAGGGTTGGCAGGTAAAAATTAGGGAATAAATAAAAGGAAAAGGTCCTACTAATTAGAAAACTCATAAAGGGCTATTCAAGCAAAAGTTAGGGAAATAAAATGTGAATGAAAAATATCCAGTTAGAAAATCCAAAAGGACTAGCTGATAACATGAGTTATGTTATGTGATGTAGTAAATGTACTCATTTTGGCCCTAATTAATGAATCTTATTGGAATTGTATTTTGTTATAACATTGCATGTTCTATCTTATTTATAATGCATAAGTACTAGAAAGGAAAATAGAACATAAAAGCTTAAAATCAGCTCTATGATACCATTTTGCTTTAGTACATAAAAGAAGCCCGCTAAGTTGAAAACCTGAAAGGGTAGATTAGGCAAAAGTTAGGGTGGGCCTATTAAGCTGAAAACCCAAAAGGGCAGCTTAGGTAAAAGTTAAAGTAAAAAATAAATAAATAATAAAATAAAATTCACTTAGGGCCATCTATTCATCCAAGTCTAATTTTAAGAAAGGGAAATTTAAAATAGATCAGTACAAGAAGGTAGTATGACATAACTATAAATCAGAAATAAAGATAGCCTGGAATCAGTCATCCCGGGCTCCACTATCAAGCCATGGGCTCCATCCTCTACTAGGGTCATCATGATGATAAGTATCTAAAGGTTTGACAAATGAAGTACCAACATTATAGGGGTCTATGCCCAGGTTCGCAAGCTATATATGAAGCACTCATTCTCCTGCTCCAAATCCTTAGAATAACTCTGCACATATAAGAAACATCATATCATATGTATTCCATACATACCATGCATAGATTTGCATAATAAGTGTATATGCTTACCCGCCAACTATCTGTGACCTACATGGTGAATAACCTCTGAGACAAGGCGAGTCTGTACAAATACTCTACCTATGTCTAGGGGACCTATTTTGTAAAGTTATACCAATATCAATACCAAGTGTATAGGTAATATAAGAGATAAGTCAAACAAACTCACATGAGAAGTATCTGCCAGAAAAAAGCTATGAAGTTGAGCATCGCTAAAGTGCATATACTACTCAATCAGAGTCTGAATAACATAAGCCCAATAAAGCATGGACCTGTCCATAAGAGAGACATTACCAGGGATAGCACTAATAAGAGCCCCTCAAGACTAGTCCTAACATGTTAAGTATAGTGTGTATGACTAGGTCTAGTCTCAGATCTCTTAGTATCAGGAGCAGTCTAAGTCCTATAAGCAGTCTCAGTCTTTCCCCCCATCACCTTAATAGCAGGAGAACCAATCTCCTCAAACTATGAAAAAGAATGAGTAATTTATGGGTTCTAAAATAATAAGAGAAATGATCAAAAGTTACCTCAGCCTGGTCAGCAGGAACCTGCTCCAAGTGGTTCTCATAGATGAACTGTCGATAATCTTGAGATCGCTCAAGAAAAATCATGGTGTCATATCCTTATAATGCCTCTTTTAACTTTGGACCCATCAAATGAGAATTGTATAACATCAAGAGAGGAACAATATAGGGAATACGACGTTGAGAAGGTCTAGAATGCCACTAATACACCTGCTCTCCTAAATACCACATCCAGCAGCCATAACCAGGGAGCAAAATCCTTATGTCCTCGATTCGTACTATAGCAACCATGAAATCATACCTCTGGATGTCATCTGCTCCCTCCAGCCAATTAGATTTAATCTATAAAATCATATTATTAAGTTTAACTTGCATTAAATCATGAAATACTAATGATTCTGTTTTCCTACTAGGTGTCACTCGACAGTGTTCAGTTGATCATAGTAAGTCTTCAGAGTGTTCTTAATGCTAAACAGATGGGAAGAATCCCATCTTTACATCAAAGGGAGACTCCTATTGGAGCTGATAGCATCAAAACCCCGAATCAAGCTGATCTATATACTCCAAATATGAAAAAAATCAGTAAATCATGAAAAAAAAAGAACATATATGCATGAAGTGCCAAAAGCCACATATGGTGACAACACGTCTACAGACAGTATCCAGTCTGTAGTAAAGATAGGGTAATATAGTAGATCCTCAATCAAGGGTAGCAACCCAATCTAAGTCATGAAGGGGGTTGAGTAAAGCAATGCTAACCTCGTGACCAGTCTCACAGAAAAGGGTCGTACCAAGCAATATCAGAAGGAAACACATAGCCTTATGGGCAAGCTGACGAGGAGTGGTGCTAGGAAGATGTTTGAATCCCTCAACTAGCGATGAAAAAAGAACATTCTTCTAATTCTTCCACATTGGAATAAACCCGATCAAATCTTGAATATACTGACTATGTGCATGCTCAGAGAGATTGCAATAGCTGATATCGAAGGAAATGGGAGTCCCCCCGAAAGCAATCCCAATGATCACAGAAAAACTCGTAGGCAAAATAGTCAACTCACCTACACAAGTATGGAACATGTGGGTGGTATCCATGCACCGCTCAATCAATTTAAATAAAGAATGGCGATTAAACCTCCCTCAAGCTATCAGAAGCCTAGCAATAAATTGTCTAAACCTAGAGGCCCATACCATCTACACTATATTCTTCGACAGCCCATGAAATAATTTATAAGCTATGTGAAAATAGCTCGTGAATTTCATCTATCGCTGGGAGAATTTCAAGGATAGAAATAATAATAATAATAATTAATTAATTGATAAAAAAATAAAAAATAAATAAATTCTGGATCGGCAAAGAAAAATGCCGATCGACATTCCATAATAGTGATCGACATTGTACAATACCAATTGGCATTGGACAAAGGCTGACTGATTTATAAACTTCTGACTTAGATTTTCAGACTTTCAATCCACCATTCAACTAAAATCCTATGTTCCCGGGTTAAATTTAAATTTTTTATGCATTTTTTGAGTATTTTTAATCTAATTTCAACAATATACACACTATTTTGCATTATCAAATTAATTATGATTACTAAGTATATGAATAAATTTTTATAAAAATAAATAGAAATGAGGAGGTGTTACCTCATTGCCCACATTTTTGAACCTACGAAGGTGAAGGCGAGTCAAAGGAAGCATAATAAAACCATCTCAAAGTCCAAGGTTGTTCTGAGGAAAACGAAGAGGCATAATGGCTGGGTCAGTTGGAATCTCTGCTCCTCTATATAGCCTGTATTATGGGTAAGCTATAGGATTTGACGAATCGTGAATCAGACTTTGGATAAGCAAGAAATCAAAAGAAGAAAATCAAAGCAAAAAAGAAGAAATGGAGAGGGAAATGAAAGAATAACATCGAAAAATAAGGAGGGAAGCTTCTTATATATAAAAATATCCATTTTGGTTCCTTGACTATACCTGCATTCAAAATCAAGTTTTTTTTTTACAATTTCATCCACAATTGCATCTTGATTAGGATTTAATTTCTAATTAATTCATTTAACTCATGTCATTAATTAATGACTTATTATTAATTATGTTTGTATTAAAATTTTTTGGATCCTCTGTCAAGTACAAAATACAGAATACAATTACATAATTCGATTTTTTTGCATCTTACATGCATCGACATATTTTGTTAAGGATTTTTAAATCTGTTTTATTATATGCTACACAATAGTTATAATAAAAATTTCATATTGTTTTGTTATGCACCACCCAGTAGTTATAACATGAATTTCAAATTCAATATGTTATATGCTACAAAATAATTATAACGTGAATTTTCAAATCTTTTGATCTACCAGACACTATACAGTAGTTATAGTATTATTGCTAGATGTTCCAAAGGAACTATAGCACAGTTCTCAAATCGATAAACGTCCCACAGGGAATATAGCAAGAATCATTATATTTCGTTAAACATCTCACAGATAATATAACGAAACTCATTGTCACTAGACATCCCAAAAGGAATATAATACAGTTCACCAGACACTACACAATAGTTATGGTATTATTGCTAGATGTTCCACAAAAACTACAATATATTTTCAAATCATGAAACACTAAGTGTCCCATTGGCAATATAGCGAAACTCATTTGCATATATCTTACTAAACGTCCCAAAAGGAATATAGTGTAGTTTGCCAAACACTACATAGTAGTTACGGTATTATTGTTAGACATTCCATAAGAAGTATAGCATGTTTTCAAATCATGAGTCGCTAGACATCCCACGGGAAATATAGTGAAATGCATAAGTTTCACTAGATGTTCCATAGGAAATATAGTGAAACATATTAAATCTAGCATCCTGCTTAAAATTGCTCAACAATTTAAGCATCAATACATCAATTAGGATATAATGAAGTACTCTAATTCTTTCTTTCAAAATTGTGTGCTACTACTATTATTTTGCCATAATTTTTCAAGCAAACAACGACAAAATAGGGCAACTGTAAGCACCCAATTTTGGGATGCAATTGTGTATGCGTGCAACGAAAGCCCTTATAATGAAAATCTAATTGAGAATTGATCTCTAGTATCGAGTTTCATAATTTAAAGGGCTAAATTGCTACGTTTTATGGATTTAATAGTAAAATTGGTTTTTTAGGGATTTAATTGCAAAAATTAGAAACTTCTAAGAACCTTTTTCGTAATTTAATTAAAAAAATATGTGATCGGCCGGTATTTAATGTTGACCAGCATTGTGTGATGCTGATCGACATTACGTAATTCCAGTCAACATTAAGTAATGCCAATTGGTGTTACGGGATGTAGGTTGACATTTTAAAATGCCGATTTTCACTAAAAATTGATTTTTTACATTGAAAATTGATTTTTTCATCATTTCTTAATTTTTCATTGGTCCAGGACACCATGTGTCTTGCGTGTGCGAGTATTTGATTTTTTTTAACACTATCACCATCTTATTATCTTGATTTTGAAAGTTCAAAAATAAAATCCAAACTCCTGAGACTCTTACTCTTGCTCCCATTATTGTGCAACTTCCCAATGTGATCGCAGAAGTTGGAGGTTGCTAGGCCAGGCTTTAAAAGCCGAGAGGGAGAGTCTGTGAAAAAAAAAAGGAAAAGAGGAAGAGGCTACAAAAAAAACCCTCAAAAGGCAAAGTCTGAAGAAAAATCAGAGAGGAGAGGAAAGAAAAGAAAAAAATTCTTTTAGTGTCTAACAAATAAAACCCTAGTTATTTGCTTTACTATGCAGAAAATCACACACCTTAGCTCTTCATTTTTTGTTTTTAAAACCTTCGGGAAATTAACAAAAATACATTCTTTGCTTTTAAAGTTCAAAAAATCAAGAAAAAACAATAGGGTCAATCTCAAAATGGTGGCAATCCCAATCTGAGTGCGTTCAAATAGCATTCGCACAACATCCCCTACTCTTTTTCTATTCTTTTTTATTTTGATTTGATTTCTTTATTTTATTTTTTGATTGAATTATTACTGATTAAGTTTTTTATTGTGTTTTTTTTATTTTTTTTATTGATGTTCTGTGATGCTCTGGATGTGAGGTTGGTGATATGAGATTTTAGCAATGGCTACATTGAAGAATCCATGGGATGCCATAGAGTGAATTTTGTGAAATCGCTATAAAATTTAGGGTTTATTATTTTCTACGGTATTTTGTTCATTGCTTTTACTGGGTTGTAATTAATTTGCTTTAATTTCATGCACTGTAATTTGTAATAGCCCCAATAGAGGGAAATTAGTGGAATTTTATTTCTCTGCACTAAAAATTAATTAGTAATCTAGGCTTAATTTGGTAAAATTCAACTAAAATCAATGATGACAATAGATTAATTTTAGGGTTGCATGAAATGGAATTAGGGTTCCTTAGAAAAATCTTGTAAAAATTGTTGTTTTGATTTATTTTTGGTATGTTTGTCTAATTAGGTTTTGTTTGTTTTTGGTTCTCATGCCTTTTACGCCCTAAGCCCACGGTAGGATCAACCCATTTTATAAATAGGCTTAAAAATGATTTTTTAGGATTTAATTGATTTAAAATTAATTTAGGCCCATTTAGGTTAATTAGACCTTAGGCCCATTTCTAGTTAATTAAGATTAATTTAGATTTAGCTTAGCCTATTAATTTCATTTCTTTTAAAATAAATAGACTTAGGCTCCATGTTTTATTTGAGTTAAAATTAAGTTAGACTTAGGCCCACTTAATAATCTAATTTCTTCTTTAAAATTTATAGACAATAGGCCCATTTTCTTAGTTAATTAAAACAAGTAGATTTAGGGTCACTAATTCAAAATGTAGACCCATCTTTAGTCCATTTTATTTGTAAATAAAATATAGAATTAGCTAACTTTAATTAATAAAATTAATCTACTTTAGACATAAGGATGCTACCTTTTGTATGCATTTTTACATGTAATTTTATGACTTATTGCCTTTGGGTTAAATGGATGTTTAATTAGAGTTTAAATAAAATTACATGTAATTAGAGAATAAGATAGTAATTCATAAAGTAATTCTAAATGAATATGAGACTAAGAGAAGTCAATATTCCGTTCCCAAAATCTCATGGTTGTGGTGCTAGCTTTCTTTTAGAGAGTCGAGTACCACCAAAATGATTTGTCCTATTTATTACCTTGAGTGGCAACTCCTCATCTCCACGATATGTCTTTGTGACAATGGTTAAGTGTGTTCTTTAAGGACCTGAGCCCAAACAGTGTCGACTTGCTAAAATCTTAGGCTCACGCTAAACCCCACTGTCTACAAATCCTTCCCAAAATTCCTATAAGTCCACAGTTAGGATAGAACAATTTCCCAGGTTAGCCACCACCTCTGGACCTAACACCACCCTACCTCCACCATCCAACACTAACAAACACCATCATCTATACCTTGCAACATCACCACCATCACCATTCTCAACATTGCCACCATCACTTGTTAGCATGGTCTGAATATTTATAATAAATATGTCAAATGATCTGAAGTATAAGACATCAAATCGTATCTTAATTGTAATAAATACTATCACTAATAACAAACACTCATCCTACACTACCTAACGCCAAATGTCATAGAGTCAGGCAAAAAAAAAAAATCTTAGCCTTTGTTTAGTTTTTGAGAAAGAGAGTGAAAAGGAAGAAGGAATTGGAATTCAATCTCACATTATATGTTTGTACTATTAGACCATAATTGGGAAGGTAACTAATTATTTAAAACCCAAATGAATTCAGTATTGTAGCACTCATTTCATTCCCAGCATTTTCTTGACATTAATCTGGGTAAGAATGAAATCAAAATTAAAGAAATCATCATCGGTACTGCAATATAGAATCGAAACAAAGATAAATCACCAATATACAACTTAGCCTCCATTCACTAATAAGAATCTTGAATCTTTACACCTAAAAACCAAAAAGACAAACCCAATGTCCTTAGCCTCTTGATAAAAAAATATCCAACCTATTAATGCCAATTCCATAGCATTACCAAATCAATAATAATACCTAATATCACAAACAGTTGTCAAATCAATGCTGCCGCCAATACAACCTCCATGAATAGTTGCTATCACTGGTTTCCTACACTTTATCGTAGTTACTACATCCTATAAAAACTTTAAGTCTTGCTAGACCTTCTCGCTAACTTAACCATAGTTAATCAAAGGAAGCATTCATTTGCTGATAGAAATGCTTCTTACTTTAATAGCGGAGTGATGGTTATCGATCTTGATAGATGGAGACAAGGTGATTATACTACAAAGATTGAGGAAGAAGAAAAAAAAGAAATAAGATGGTTAAAGGGTATTTATGACTTTTTATATTTTCTTTTCTATTTTACCTTTATTTTCCTCATTTTCTAACAATAAAATAATAAAATTATTGACATAATTATTATTTAGTGTAATAGAATTAAACATTAGAGATGAATAAATCTAATTTTTAAAAGTGAGGGATCACTTAATACAATACACCAAACCTCAGGAGGTAAATTATAATTGTCGTTTTTTAAATTTTATGTTGTAATTTTAGTAAACAATTTTTTTTAAAAACTATACTTCACCTCTTCATCTTTATATTTCATTTGTTGTCAATTATTATATGAATAATTTTTTTTTTTTTGATAGATTAAAATTTGATTTTTCTCATCAAATTTTATTAAAATAAAAAGTACAATTTATCTATATAACAATCCAATATCATACTATAGTCATAATAAATTTTTTACTTTAATAATTACGCATCCACTTTTCTCTAATTTTTTAATGTTAAATATTCTTTTAAAATAAAATAAAAAACTTCTTATTCAAAATCTTATCTATAATAAAACATTTTAATATTTTTGAAAAAAAATATTAAAACTATTTTCTTAAAAAATTGATTTTCAATCTATAGTATTTATTTGTATCAATTTATCTCCACTAAAAATATCACTTTAATCGAACAATTATTCTTCATATTTTTCATTATTTTGTAATGCTAGTATTATTTTTTACTCTAAAACATTCTATCCACTATTTTCAAATGATTATTGTTTTAATTAATAATTAGATAATAAACATTAGCTGATTTAATTTTAATTTTGCTTAAAAGTTAATAGAATATTTATACTCGAAAATCTTAAAATTTCTATTTTGTTTATATAACATATATTCCATAAACTAGCTTTTAGAAAAATTTATGGTTATAAGTAATATTAGATCAATAAAATTTTGTTAATATAAATTTAATTATATTCTTATAATAATTTGTCAAATTTACAAACTTGAAAAAGTTATAATATAATATATAATAATCTTATTACTCATGTTTAAAGGGTCTCTACTTAGGCCTCTTAATGAAAAATGGTCCTCTCCTTAAAATAAAATGTTGAAATGCAATATCAATGCCGCAGTATTTAAAAGGCAGGGGATGTATTGGTGTGGGATGCATATTTAGAGACAGTGTTGGGAGGCTGGTTGCAGCTCGGAAGGCGGTAGCGCATGGCATTGATGAACCTGCTTTATCTGAGGCAATGGGCTGTCGTAAGGCCTTGAGCTGGTTGGGGCAATGCATTGCCGGCGGAATAGATGCATTATAGTGTAATGTCTATTAGCTGTTTTTGAATGGAATGCATTATAGTGTAATGGATGCGTTTCAACAGTGATGCTTTATCTAAGGCAAAATTCACCTTTTAAGTCTCTAAACTATAACAGTTTTTTCTATTAAATTTTTATATTTTTATTATATTATATTAAATTCTTATACTTTTATTTATAAAGTTATTGAGTCATAATTTATCTCATTTTGACAAATAAATTACAATTATTTATTTTTTTCTTAAGTAATGAATAATAATTTATGTCATTTTAACTTATTAAGATTAACAATGTTGACCATTTAGCAGTCAATAGTAATTAACATTACTAAATCTAATTAGTCAACATTTGACTTATTCAATATATGACATGAATTATCATTCACTACTTAACAGAGTATGATAAATAATTACAGTTTATCAATTAAATTAAAATAAATTGAGACTTAATAGCTATATAAATAAAAAAAAAAAAGTGATCAATACAATACAATAAAAATATAAAAATCCAATAAAAAAACTGTTATTCTTTAAGAGCTTAAAAAATTATCTAAACATAACTGTTGAAATGGATGCATTGCCGGTGGTTCAAGCGTTAATTCTCATTTTCAGAAAAAAAACGAAGAAGATTGTAGAGAGTTTATTTTAACTTGTTATCTTTTAGTCATGTGAAAAGATCCACACGTCTAGTCCTAAAGAATGGAGAAATGTTGCTCTTCCTTTCTTATTTTGGATTTAAGTTAATGACGTTGAATCTATATTTCAAAATATATATATAGTACATTCTTAATAATTTTCTAGTTAAATAATTATATAAAATTATTTTAATAATTTTAAGTAATAATTTTTTGTAATTAATTATTTTATAAAACTTATTGATTTTAATTTTATTTATTTACTTATTAAATTTTTAATTTAATAAAATTTATAAATTTATAATATTTAATTTCATTTATATTTAAAAAAAAGAAATAAATCTAATTAAAATAAAAATATTTTCAACAAAATTATAACTAAATTTTAATAAATTTAATTTTTATTAAATATAGAATAAAAATTAACCTAATTAAAATATAAAATATATCTTTAATTAAATTAAAAATATATTTTAATTAATTTAATTTTTATTAATAAATGATGTAATTATTAAATTATATACACATACTCTAATATTATTTTTTTATGAATTTATTTTATATTATATTATTTTATTTTACAGTTTTCTAATAGCCCTAATATTATTAGCCCCATCTATTTTGTGCAGCCGTCTTCTTTTTTCTCCTCGTTCATTTCTCATTTTTAATTTTCATTTGGCTCCTCCTTTCCAGAGTGGCTTCACCGCCTCATGGCTCCGCCGCTGTCACCAACCCTTCTCCACCAGCGTTTAATCAAGTGGGTAATTAGTATCTTTTCATATCATTGTCTCGTTCAATTCCTTTCTTTTATTGTATTTTGTTATGCAACCATAAATCCGCTACATTTCTTGAATTGATCTGTTGTGACTTTCAAGAAGATTACATCTTTTCATTTGAAATTGAATTCAATGGGCAGATATCAGTGAATGGTAAAAAGTTGTCAATGCAATGGATCTATCAGATGCAGTGATTGTGAAATCAAGCAGATTAAAATCTGTTGTGTGGAATGATTTTGATAGGGTTAAGAAAGGTGACACCTTTGTAGCTATTTGTAGACATTGTAAGAAAAAGCTTAGTGGCTCGAGTACTAGTGGAACTTCTCATTTGAGGAATCATCTAATTAGGTGTCAGAGAAGATCAAGTCATGGCATTGTGCAATATCTTTCAAAGAAAAAGGAAGGAAACCTTGCACTTGCAAATGTTAATATTGAGCAAGAACAAAGAAGGGATGAACCCCTTATTGTTGTTAATTATAAATTTGATCAGGGTCAGGTTAAAGATGATGCTGTTACTATTGCTAGTAGTAATTTGGGTAACTTGGATCACAGGCGAAGTCATTTGGATTTAGCTCGTATGATTATTTTACATGGTTATCCAGTGCATATGGTTGAGCATGTTGGATTTAGAATTTTTGTTAAGAATTTACAGCCTTTGTTTGAGCTTGCAACGCCTGATAGAGTGGAGGCGGATTGTATTGATATTTATTCACAAGAGAAACAAAAGGTTTATGAAGTATTGGATAAATTACCTGGCAAGATTAGCGTTAGTGCTAATCTATGGTCTGCTTTAGATGGTGCTGAGTACTTGTGTTTAACAGCACATTATATTGATGAAAGTTGGCAATTAAAGAAAAGGGTATTGAATTTCATTTTGGTTGATCCAACCCATACAGAAGATATGCATGCAGAAGTCATAATGTCATGTTTGATGGATTGGGATATAGACCGTAAGCTCTTCTCAATGACATTTGATAATCATTCTTCCAATGACAACATTGTCCATAGAATTAGAGACCGCTTGTCCCAAAATAGGTTTCTCTATTGCAATGGAATGCTATTTGACATACGTTGTGCTGCAAATCTTGTCAATCTGATGGTTCATGATGCATTGGAAGATCTCTTTGAGGTGACACACAAGATTCGGGAAGGCATTCGGTATATTAGAAGTTCACAAGAAACTCAAATGAAGTTCAATGAGATTGCTTTACAAGCTGAAGTTGAGAGTCAGAAATGCTTGTGTCTTGACAATCCATCACGATGGGACTCTACGTATTTTATGGTTGAAGCTGCACTGGAGTACAGGTGGGCATTTTCCCTTCTTCAAGAACAAGACCCTGCCTATGACATGTCTCCAACTGATTTAGAATGGGAAAGGGCAGGGACAATTTTAACCTACTTGAAACACTTTGTTGAAGTTACTAATGTCTTTGTGAAAAACAAGTGTCCAACTGCGAATATGTATTTTCCTGAGATTTGTGAGATTCACTTGCAGTTAATTGAATGGTGCAAGAACCCAGATGATTTTATTAGTTCTATGGCAGTGAAGATGAAAAATAAGTTTGATGAATACTGGGAAAAATGCAGTTTTGCTTTAGCAGTTGCAGCTATGTTAGATCCTCGATTCAAGATAAAGTTGATCGAGTATTATTATCAACAAATTTTCGGTAGTGGTTCTGCTGAGTTAATTGATGAAGTTTTTGAGTATATAAAGGCTCTGTACGGTGAATATTCAATTGGCTCTCCATTAGCTTCACTTGATGAAGGACTAGCTTGCCAGGTTAGTGGTAGCAGTAGCAGTGGCGTGTCACTTAGCTCTGAAAGGGACTGTAAGGATAGACTTACTGGATTTGATAAATTTCTCCATGAAACTTCTCATAGTCAAAATGCAAAGTCAGATTTGGACAAGTACTTGGAAGAACCTCTATTTCCTCGCAGTGTTGATTTCAACGTATTAAATTGGTGGAAAGTTCACACTCCGAGGTATCCTATCCTTGCAATGATGGCCCGAAATATCTTAGGAATTCCCATGTCAAAAGTTACACCGGAGCTTGCTTTTAACAGTGGGAGGAGGGTGCTTGATCGGGAGTGGAGTTCACTAAGACCAACTACTGTGCAAGCTTTGATGTGTTCACAAGATTGGATTAGTGAAGTAGAAAAATGATACCCTTTCAATATTATTATGTAAGTTTGAATATTTTTTGTCGATATACTTCCTCTTCTAGTAGCATTATAAATGCTCGTTATCTTTGAAATGAATACAATCTATATCATCCAACCCCTGTCATTTTGCAGACTAGCTTGTCGATCGGATGGTTACTTTCCTCTTTCTAATCACTACATACATCTCAATCTCTAATATATGAAATTAATACCTGTTTTTTTTTTTTTTTTGGTTCCCTCATTAGATTCGGTAGATTGTCATGATGTGATTATTCTTATTAATATGTTTAGGAGATTCAAGACAGCTGCCATCATGTTTATGGAAACATTTTCCAATGCCGTGCATTATATATTTGCTTGCTTGAATTAAGATTTGTGCAGTAACAGTTGCGCTGCCTCAATAATTTCTAGATTTGGCTGTTTTTTGAAGGACAGTTCTCTGCTTGCGGAATGACTACCTTCTACAGATAGGGGATTTCATGAATTTAGTTTTGTTGTTATGGCCTTCTATTTGTGTTGAATGAACTTCTTCCAGGTCTTGGTACTACACCGCTTTCCTGGTTTGTACATCACATGACACTTTGAGGTGCCTCTTCTACTAAGAGAAAAGAAAATGGTAAAAAAAAGAAAAAAAAAATGCCTCCATTATTTAAGGGAATAACAAGAAATTGTTAAGAGTCCATTTTTCCATTATAAGGTTTGTTTATTTTTTTATTTTTATTTTTTTTGGGTGTTAAGGGTTAGCTGTCAAATGATAAAAATTTCATTCCTGATATTATTATAAAGGTCATATTTGAATTTCTGACTAACACAGGATGGTAAAACTATCTTTATTGTAAGTTCAATGGGTTTTTGGAATGATTAAAATTATTAACAAAAGGTCTTTGAATTTGCACTTGATGGTCAATTAACTTATAAATAATTTTTTTGCTGAATGTTTCATCAATTTGACGAATTGGGTTAATTAGTTCAGAATACTTTTTTTTTTTTTAATTAATTCACCCCAGCGCTTTTGTATATTGACAAGTTAAGTTTAATTTGTTAATTTTTATTAGCATTCAATGCTCATTCTTTGTATATCATCCTTCTTTTTTACATATATATTGTGGTGTCATTATGTCAATGCTCATCATTTATAACTCCCATCTTACATATTTCATATTTTTGATATATTATTTTATATTATCGGCGAAATTGGTTTCTACCACAGCACTTACACTTTAATCAATCTCCACAGGTACCAACATGATTTTTTTTTTTTCATATATATATATATCTCTCTCTCAGTATGGTTGAATTGAAGTCTAACACAATTTATCAATTTATGCCAATTACAAGTGTCTAACTACAATATAAAACAAGTTTTTCATTCACCATTGTCAATGTTGGCCAAAATATCTTAACAATTATAGTGGCTAAACAATTATTTTTCAAAGCTTTTATAGATGAATTCTTGCTAACTATAACTACCTCACCTTGTATTTGGTTTATAAGTACACTATTTAAATATGCTTTTATGAGATTTATTTTGTTATTATATATAAATGCCCATTAAAATATATAGTTCCTTGCTAAAAGAAACAGTTTTACTATTGTATTATCCTGAGGTTATTTGAATAATAAGTATATATTTAAGAGTTTCAATATATAAATTAAAAAAAAAAAAAAGATATATGCATTTAAGAGTTTCAATATGTATTTGCATTTAATATTATTCTAAATTAAATTATAGATGTGGAACTTTACAAAAAAAGAAAATAATTAAAACATGCAACTCGAAGTTGAGTGATTGAGTGCATGATTTGAATTTATATTTTCCTTAACTTGTAGTCTGTACTTGTTGTGGTTATCTTAGTGGAGTCCATAAGTCTAAAAAAAAAATTACATTTTGTTGCACCTAATATTAAAAAAAAAACTTATTTTTTTTTATTTTGTTTGTTTCTTATCATAATATCTATATAAAGGCATTCGGATGTAAAAACAAGTATAAATAAGCAAGCAAAAAGAAAAAAGCTAAAAATGAGGTGTGTGCTTGTGAGGGTAACCAAAGTAATTATGATGAGTATGAGAGAGTTTCAAGGGTTTGAGAAATTTTTCTCAAAGGATGAGTGACAAAATAATGAAAAAATTATTTTTTGAGTGCTTGGAAAACACTTTAAGTGTCACTATTTTGGTGAGAAATTTTTTTATTGTGTACCTCAAGTGTTGATCTAGAAAAAACTCTCTATTGTGCCTACTATTTTTATAACAGAAGAAAATTTTAGATTTTGTCTCGTGAACGTAACCCAAGAATTGAGGGCGAACCAAGTTAAAATATTAGTATCATTTTTATTATTTATACGACATGTTTTATTGTCTATTTTTCTAACCCATTGGTTGATTTAACCATCTTCATTTATTTATTTATTTGATTGATTACTTCTGTAGTAATTTTATTTTGTTTCTGTAAAAATTATTTTGTTATGCCAACTCTATTAATTTTCCCAACAGTACTATATCTGGTACTTCATATTTTTTTAACAAGATGCAAGTTTGAGATTGAGTGTTATAAAATATTTGTAATCATTTTTTTTTCATTTTATAATATGTTTTTGGAGAGAGCATATCTTTAGATACATTTTTTTCTAATAATATCTCCCCTTCTAATACCATGATATATATATATATATATATATATATATATATATATATATATATATATATATATATATATATATATATATATATATATATATAGATTTTAACTCTATTAGAAGTTAAAATCAATTATGAATATCTTGGGCTGATTCGACCTCTGAGATTGAAGGAGGCTTTTGACATCCTTAGAGTTTTATAATGAGAACGTTATCTTCTTCACCTTTGAAGTAGACATCTTGAAGTTTCTGAATTGAGCTTACTTGTCAAAATCTGAGTTTATTTAGGTATGCAAATATTGAGTCGAAGTCAACATATACAGCTACCATTTTAGATTGCATAACTCTTAGTATTTTAAAAATATCTTGAACTACAGAAGTCCAATTGGAGTGATTCAAAATGATATGAAAATCTAAGTCAAATATATACAAATTTTATGAAGAAAGTATAGCCAAGCTCGAATGTCTCTCGTAGCCAATCCTGATTTCAACCTATGCATAGCAGTCTGACAACATTACTTTCAATAATTCAAAATTATAAACGTTGGATTTAAAATATAGATGTTGGACACATTATTTGCATCTCCAACAACTATATTTTTAAGTGTTTATCTATATAAACACCTCTAGAGCTGAATGAAAGTTAAGACATTTTTTACTTATTATCATTCTCTATCTTAACATTCATTAAAGCTCTCAAATTCTCAAATATTTACTCCTTGTTTATAACTCTTGTGAGGGTTGGTTGTGTGTTAGAAATATAACTTCTTTTTATCTTAAATCTTAGGATAGATTAGTAGGAAAGTGAGATTTATTTCTAAAGGAATTAGTTTAAATGTTGTCCATTGAAACACTTGGGATTTGGTTTTTTAAGTGAGCCTTGTAAACTCATGTTGTAAGGTTGTAAGAGTGAGCTATAAAACTCTCGTGTAATCTCAGTTTTATGAATAAAATTATGGGTGATTGAAAATCTTAATGTAGGGATAAATTAGGTGGAGACGCAGGATTGTTGTTGAATCCGAACTCCTTAAATCACCATGTTCTTCATTCTTCCTTCTCAATATTCTTTCAATTCTTACAAAGAATTATTTTTAATTTCAATTTTTATTTAATATTCCTATTCACCCCCCCCCCCCTCTAGGCCATTTTTAATTGGTATAAAAGCTTGAATTTTAGGAACTTCATTGCTAGAATATAAGATCATGAGGAGTGAATCACAAAATATTTTTTCATTTAAACCATTCTTCGATGATGGTGACTATCCTCATTGAAAGTTCAAAATTGAGCTATACCTTAATTATGATTCCATCAAACTTTGAGATATTATCCTAAAAGGTTAGGAACCACCTACAACTACCATTGATGTTGTGGTAACTACTCTAGCAAGGAGTCAATGGAACAACTAATAAAAGGAAGAAAATCATAAAATAAAAAGGCGATTATCACTCTAGTCTCTTTTGTGACAAGGGAAGAAAGACGCAAGCTTTAACATTGCATGTCAGCCAAGGAAATGTAGAAGACCTTGGAAAATCATTATAAAGGCAACATGCAAGTTAGAAGCAAAAAGGTTTAACTTCATATGTATGAATATGAACTTTTCAAGATGAAGCCTCAAGAGTCAATCACAGAGATGACAAATCGACTCAAAGCTCTTATCATGACCCTCAAGAAACTTGGAAAGCATTTCTCTAAGGAAGAAGTAAACAACAAGATTCTAAGAATCCTACTTAAGAAGGATTGGGAATCTCGGGTTACTTTAATTAAGGAAGCTCAATACCTCTCAACTCTCTCTATCGACGTGCTTATTAGGAAGCTCTTAACACATGAGCTAACAATTAAGCAAAAAGATGAATAATAAGAAGAAAAGGAAGAGAAGAAGAAAAGCAGTGCCTTGAAAGGTTCACAAAATGATAGTGAAAAAGAAAATATTAAAGGTTCTAGTGATGAAAATGATGAAATTGCCATGCTCATTAGAAACATTAAGAAGTTCTTAAAAAAGAAACAATCATCAAGAATAAGAGACTTCAATAAGAAGTATAAAGGAGAAGGTAAAAATTAAACCAAATACATTATTTTCCTTGAATAGAAAAAGTCAGGTCACATCCGAAGTGAGTGTCACAAACTCAAAAACAAAAGTAAAGGAACAAAAGAGAAAAAGAAGGCTTATAAGGCAATTTGGGATGACTCCTCCAAATTGGAAATGGAAGAGTGACAACAAAAAATGGCCAACCTTTGTTTTATAGCCAACCTTTCTTATGATGATGATGATGAATATGATGATGATGATGATATTGAAAGCTCTATGGTAAGGAATCTCTTGCTTAAATGCAAAAACTTATTATATAAGAAGAAGCCTTATAAGCATGAGTTATCTAACCTAACTAATGAATTTGAAAAATTGAAAAAAGAATTTTCTAATCTTGTTAAATCAAATGATAAATTGTCTAATGATTTGAAAACTTCAAATTCCTTGGAAAATCAATTTAATAAAGCAAATGATGAAAATCAAAAGCTTTTTAAAGAAGTCTTAAATTTAAAAAATTCCATTGAGAAACTCATTAATGGAAAAGAATATTTGAATAATATTCTTGACTCTCAAAAATTTCACGGAGATATACATGGAATTGGATATACCAATGAAATAGCTTCCTCGTCATCATCACATATTAATTTTGTTAAAGCCTCAAATAATTTTGCTCATTCTACCTCAAAACAAAATGAGACTCAAGCTTTCAAAGCAAAAAGATCTCATGTTTCAAACACTCAAGGAAAGTCTTATAAGACTCAACCTTATATGACACAAAGAGGTAATCATCATGTTAGGAAAACACAACCAAAACATGCTTACATATACATTAGACATAATACTCATAAGCATGTTGCACAAAATAATGCACTTAGACATATTGCACAAAATAATGCACTTAGACATATTGCACAAACCTATCAAAATACGTATTGTCATTGTCAATGCATATCTCACACTATGACTCAAAAGAACTTTAGGAGACACACACCACAACATCAACAAAGGCATGCTTTATATATTAGGAATGCATATCCTCCTAGGAGAAATAACTTTGAAAATTTTGAATGCTCATATTGCATGATCAAGGGACATACTAATAATATGTGCTTCTATAGAAGACTGCATATGAATTTACTTCCTATGGACTATCTTAAAACTAACTAACCTAGACCAAGAAAGGTTTGGGTTCAAAAGAATGCTTAAATTATCTTGTGTAGGTGTGCTTGAAGTCCACAAGATAAAAAAGCAAATGGTATCTTGATAATGGATACTCAAGGCACATGATGGGAGACAAGAAGCAATTCAACAAGCTTAATGTTAAGAATGGAAGATACATTACTTTTAGGGACAATGCAAAAGGAAAGATTATTAGCATTAGAGAAATTGGTAATCCTCAATCCTTAACTATACACTATATGTTTCTTATTGATGGTCTTAAATATAACTTGCTTAGTATAAGTCAATTATGTGATATAGGAAATAAAGTCACTTTCTATCCTAAGAATTGCTTTGCTAGTAGTCTTGATAAAGACAAAGTAATTTTTAGTGGTGAAAGAGTTGATAATATTTATGTTATTGATTTGAATAAGACTGATAACAAAGATATCAAATGCTTGATGTCAATTTCCCATGACATATGGACATGGCATAGAAGGTTAGGACATGTAAATTTTGAGTTATTGAATGATCTTTGTAAACATGAACTTATGATTAGTTTACCTATGCTTGAATTCATTAAGAATAAACATTGTGATATTTCCCAAAAGGGAAAACAATCCAAGTCCTCATTTAAGCTAAAAACATGTAGTGTCCACTTCTAGGCGACTTGAACTTATACATATGGATTTGTTTGGACCAGCTAGAGTTGCTAGTGTCAGTGGTATGCACTATGCATATGTATTGGTCGATGATTACTCTAGATTTACTTGGTTATGTTTCCTTGCTCATAAAAATGATGCATTTAAAGCTTTTGAAAAGTTTGCAAAAAGAGTTAAAAAAGAAAAAGGTTTTTGTATTTCTTTTATTAGAAGTGATCATGGAACCAAGTTTGAAAATGAATTTTTCAAAACCTTTTGTGATGAAAATGGTATTTCACATACATTCTCTTCTCGTAGAACTCCTCAACAAAATGGGGTAGTTGAAAGGAAAAATAGAACTCTTATGGAAATGGCTAGAATAATGTTTTATGAGTATAATTTATCTTTATACTTTTGGATAGAAGCCGTTAACATGTCTTGCTACATTTTAAATAGAGTTTTCAAAAGACTAATTTTGAATAAAACTTCTTATGACCTATAGAACAATAGAAACCTAAATCTCATGTCTAAGAGTATTTAGATGTAAGTGCTTTATTTTAAACACCAAGGATAATTTTAGAAAATTTGATTTTAAAGCTGATGAAGGAATTTTCCTAGACTATTCTATTTCTAGTAAATCATATAGAGTTTTTAATAAGAGAACTCTAGTAGTTGAAGAGTCAATGCATGTTATATTTAATGAATCAAACTCACTTAGTCCTAGAAAGGATATTTGTAGTGTTGATGATCTTATAGATAATGATGAGATTGTGGAAACTCAAGAAGAAAGTGGTAGTAAGCCTTTGGAACTTGAAGGCCCAAGCAAGGAGGACAATAAGGAAATGTCTCAACCTACCTTGAAGGATAAATGTCCAAAGGATTGGTAATTCAAGAAAGCTCATCCTTAAAACCTTATTATAGGTGACTACAAAAGGAGTAACTACTAGATCTTAATTAAAGTCTATTGTTAATTTAGCCTTCATTTCTTAAATTGAACCTAAAAGTATTAATGATGCTTTGTGTGATGAATTTTGGGTCTTTGCTATGCAAGAAGAGTTAAATCAATTTGAGAGAAACAAGGTTTGGACCTTGGTTGTAAAACTAAAACATCATCCTATTATAGGTGCCAAATGGGTGTTTAGAAATAAGATGAATGAACAAGGTGTCATAACTAGGAATAAAGCTAGACTAGTAGCTAAATGTTATAATCAAGAGAAAGACATTGATTATGGTGAAACCTATGCCCCGTTGCAAGGTTAGAAGCTATTAGAATGCTACTTGCATTTACATCATTTATGGATTTCAAAATTTATCAAATGGATGTTAAAAGTGCATTTTTAAATGGTTTTATTGAAAAAGAGGTATATGTTGGACAACCTACAGGTTTTGAAAGGTTTGATTTTCCAAATCATGTATTTATACTTTCAAAAATATTATATGGATTGAAAAAAGCTCCTAGAGCCTGGTATGAAAGATTGAGCAACTTTTTGTAGAGAAAGTTTCTCTAAAGTAAAATTTTATACAACTCTTTTTATAAAGAAATCCAAGTATGATTTACTAATTTTTCAAGTTTATGTTGAAGACATTATATTCAGTGCTACTAACCATTACTTATGTGAGGAATCCTCTAGTTTAATGTAAGGAGAATTTGAGATGAGTATGATGGGTGAACTTAAATTCTTTCTTGGACTACAAATCAAGAAATGCAAAAATGGAATTTTCATCAATCAAACTAAGTATGCAAGACACGTTCTTAAGAATTTTGGCATGGATGGAGCTAAGATAATTAAAACTCCAATGAGCACCACAACCAAACTTAACAAAGATAAGAATGGTAAATCAGTTGATGAAAAACAATTTAGAAGTATGATCAGATCCCTTCTTTATTTAACTACTAGTAGACCCGATATTATGTTTGCTACCTGCTTGTGTGCTAGATTTCAATCAAGTCCTAGAGAGTCTCATTTGAATGTTATCAAAAGAATTTTCAAATAACTTTGTATAATGCATTTAGGACTTTGGTATCCTAGGAGTTCATCCTTTGACTTGATTAGTTATTCTAATGCGAACTTTGCCAGTAGTTTATTAAATAGAAAAAGCACTTCCCTTTATAAAGATTTTGTGTATCTTTGTTTTCATTTCCCTTTATATCTCTCTCTTTTCTTTTTATTTTTGACAAAGGGAGAGAAATATATTTGAGTTTGTTATTTGTTACTATACATGTGTATAATATTTTATTATTGTGTTTATACTTGCATAATTCATGTATAATTTCTTCTTATGAATTGTTTTGATCTTTGATAAAACATGAATATTTTTACAAAGATTTGGTGTATCTTTGCTTTGTTCCTATAGGAATTTTGATCCCTGTAAGTTTATTTCCTCTTATATCTCTCTCTTTTCCTTTTGCCTTTGTACAAAGAGAGGAAAATATGTTATGGATAATTTGTGTTTATTTTTTTTATATATATGTTAAGTGCTACATAATTGATTAACTAACTAAACTCTATATGATCATGTGATACTTAAGCTCGTCTAGCATCAACATTATTGTTATATGTACTATTTTTGTAATGCATTTTAGTGGCACTATATGCATAGATGTTTGAAATTATTTCTTCACATTGCCTAACATTTATTTAAATGATCATATTATCATATTTTATGCTTTTAATACATTTGTCATAAGCATGCCATGTTTTTATCCCTCTTGCTATATTTTATGTTATTTTTTATTTTTTTTGTCAAGGGAAATAATCTATAAATCTATATTTTTATCATGTCCATATTCATAAGGGGAGAAATAAAGAAATATATTTTATTTCATTTGGTATCATTATTATCATAAATATTATCACACACTTTACTTTGTATAATTTTTTATCAAACTCAAAATAAGTTTGTCAAAATCAAAAAGGAGGAGATTGTTAACATTAGCAATAATCAAGCTTAATTTTTATCTTAAAAAACTTAATTTTAAGTATTTAATTTTTTTGTTGAAGTGTGTATAAGTTAGAAATCTATTGGAAGTTAAAATGAAATATGAATATCTTGGGTTGATTCAAAATCTGAGATTGACGGAGGCTTTTGCATCCTTAGAGCTTTATAATGAGAAAGTTATCTTCTTCAAATTTGAAGTAGACATCTTGAGGTTTCTGAATTAAGCTTACTTGTTAAAATCCGAGTTCATTTGGGTATGCAATATTGAGTCGAATTCAACATATGCAACTGCCATTTTAGATTGTATAGCTCTTAGTATTTCAGAAATATCTTTAGCTACAGAAGTCCAATTGAGGTGATTCAAAATGATATGAAAAGCTAAGTCAAATATCTACAGCTTTTATGAAGAAAGTATAAGCAAATTTGAACATCTCTAGTAGCCAATCATGATTTCAACCCGTGCATAGCAGTCTGACATGATTACTTTCAATAATTCAAAATTATAAACATCAAATTCAAAATATAGATGTAGGACACATTATTTGAACCTCCAACAGCTACATTTTTTAGTTTTTATCCATCTAAACACCTCTAGACCTGAATGGAAGTTAATAATATTTTGCTTATTGTCATTCTTTATCTTAACATTCATTAAAGCTCTCAAATTCTCAAATATTAACTCTTTGTTTATAACTCTTATGAGAGTTGGTTGTGTGTCAGAAATATAATTTCTCTTCATCTTAAATCTTTGGATAGATTAGTAGGGAAGTGAGATTTATTTCTAAAGGAATTGGTTTAAGAGTTGTCCATTAAAACACTTGAGATTTGGTTTTTTGAGTGAGCCTTAAAAACTCTTGTTGTAAGGTTGTAAAAGTGAGCCATAAAACTCTTGTATAATATCAATCTTATGACCAAGATTGTGAGTGATTAAAAATCTTAAATTGGGGATAATTTAGGTGGAGACGTAGGATTATTGTTGAATATGAACTCTTTAAATCATTATGTTCTTCATTTTTTCTTCTCAACATTCTTTCAATTCTTATATAGAATTATTTTTAATTCTGATTTTTATTTAATAGCCCTATTCACCCCCTTAGGGCTTTTTCAATATATATATATATATATATATATATATATATATATATATTGAATTTTTTAAAACTTATTATACTATTAAAACTGAGGAAAGATATATCCAGCTTTCAAAACCTTTTGAAACTATTTATCTTTTTCCCAAAACTTTCTATAAAAATTTTAAAAAAAGCAAAGGGATATCGATACATTCATATAGGACCTATCCAAGTAGGCCTAAAGTCCCTGACCTAAGAAGGGTTTAACACTTTTATCTTAGTAACTCTTCAAAATGCTAGAATTAAAACCTTTGAGAACTCTTTATTAGGAACTATAGAGTTTAGTCTTTGTAAAGGCCTAGTATCATTTGATTGTTACCCAAACTTTATTGAAAAAAATGTTTTAAAATTATTGGTTTTACAAATCAAAACAAATAATTATAATATGATTGAAGGTTCCATCCCAGTAGTATTGATTTTTTAAGTGCATTAGAAAGCTATGAAGTTTGCCTTCAATTCAAAACATTTATTCCAAATAGAAAAGGAGAAACATTATTACTCTAAACCCATATCACCAAATTCAATATGGTTGTACCAAAACCTATCCAATGGAAAGAAATCACCCTTCTAGAAGACTAGATTCTTGAAGGAGTTGTCCCATAAGAACCATTTACTAGTTTTAAACTTTATGATGATTTATTATTAGAAAGTATAAATCTAGGAAGAGCTTTACATTATAAACCTTCCTTATAAAGCCAATACATATGACTAGGTAAATCTAAAATCATATTTGCCAAAAATCATAAACCTCCCCCTTAAAACCTAATCTCCTAGGTATTCTACCTTGGATATACCATTTACTTCCCTAAGAAATGTATATTTTAGTACACATACACTGAGGTGAGTCTACAATGAGTCTAAAATATAGATAAAAAAAAAAGACCTTCACCTTTAAATTCTCTACTGCTTTGGCTATAATGGAAATATTATTAGTTTTCCTTTATAATAAGACATTATAAATATAAACCCTAAAGATCTTTAAAACAGAATATTTTCATGATACAATAAAGAAATAGAATAGAAAACTTACTTGGATTCATAAGTGAATTAACACCTGAAGCCATTGATGAAAAATTAGATTCAAGATTATTTCTACTGTTTATTCAAGAATATAAAATCCATATTTTATTTTTCGAATACCTTGAAATGTTTGTAGTTGAACATAACATTTTACATGCTTTTAAACAAAAAAATATATAGTTTACAAAACATTAAATGGTCAATCTATAGAGTTAAAACATTCTCCTTTTATATTAGTTAAGATTCCTATAGGAAATGAGAGCTTGTCCCTTTAAAAAACCATAAGATAATGACTTTGCAAACCTATAAACATAGTGTTTTAGAATAACTTCATAAATGCACACCTAAACACTATAGGAAAGTAGCTTTCCATATTAGAAAGCCAAGTCCATGAACTTATAGCTTCCAATGAGTCGATAAGAACAACAGATAGCAAACTTAAGAATCTTATGTTTAAGCCCTATCGATTCTCTACTTTAGCTCAATAAAAGTTTAAAAGTAATAAAATTGAATTTTTACAAGATATCAGGGAATGACTTAGTAGATTATATCCTTTTAGTTTTATTAGAAACCTTATAGCTCCTGACATGCCATAATATGTAAACCAAACTATTAGTGTTTTAAATAAAACAAAAGAACCCATTTCTGATGAAGAAGCATTTCAAGAACAGTCTCTTAAGATAACTGAGCTTCATTGGTAGAAACTTTACCCTCAAATAGAATATGTCTAAAATAAGTTGATAGAATTAGAGCTAGGAAACCAACCCAATGCTTTGGTCCAACCAAAATTCATTTCTAGTTCTACTTACTAATGGAACATAGATGGCATGACAGAGTACCAAATCCTAAACTTCTTACAACAGAAGAAAATGGCATCTAATGTATATAAGACCTATTCTAATAGAATGGGTTGAACTATTTATTACAGGATTTTATAGGCAACTAAAAGGTTGGTGGGATAACCATCTCATAGAATAATAATAACTAGATGTATTAAATACCACCCAAATAAGGGATGAAGGAGAGCTTATACTTGACCAAACTAGAAACCCTATCCATGATGTTGTATCAACCTTAATTTTGACTATGGCATTGCATTTCATAGGGACTCTTCCCATTTGAAAGATAAAAATGCAAACCTATTGTCAAACCATAGGTGTAAGGAACTTGGTGATTTCTAATGGTATAATTCAACGTTTCTCTCTAGAGTTATGCTTAGGGAAGACTCCAATCAACCTTTTTAGAAAGAAATTTTTTTTGCAGGGCTTTCAACTATCTTAGGAGAAAGGGCTAAGAATCACATTAAGCAAGCTCTGGGGAGTCATATTATAACATATGATTAACTCACCTATGGTGAGCTAATCACTATAACCCAAAAGGAATGCCTTAGGATTCGTCAATAACTAAAACTTTAAAAGCACACCAAATGGGAAATGAGAGAAGCTAGGCATGAAGTAAGAACATTTTGTAAACAATTTAAGCCTACCATTGTCCAAAACTAGACCCAAGTCTATAGTGGCAATTGAAAATAAAATCCTCTAAAAATCCCTTTAGGAAGTAAAACCTATAAGATACTCTAAAAAAAGAAACCAGGAGGAATCTTACCTTATACACATTCTATGATGATCATATGTCATCTAAATGAGTCTAAAAGGTCCTAGGATGATCAAATTTAATATTTTCCTAATTTATTTTCATTTTTAAACTATTTTTCTTTAATACTCATTTTAGTTTTAAAGCTTTTACATTCTTTTATTTACTTTGGTTTTAATTGAGCTTTTGGTTGATGATTAACATTAAGATGCTTATTGTGCTTTCTTGATTGTGATTTGATGTTTATGAATTGATTATATGCTAATTTAGTGACCTGATTTTATGCCTAAAAGTATGTGTTAATTGTTGTGCATATACATTTAATGATACTTGTGCATTTGTGTTCATTTTGTGACTCTTGCTGTGATTTTTGTATGCATATTCTTGTTTTGGTTCTTGATGTTTGATTTATGATAATTATTGAGTGTAATTTATTATTATTATTATTATTATTATTATTATTATTATTATTATTATTATTACTATTATTATTACTATTACTATTATTATTATTATTATTATTATTATTATTATTATTATTGTTGTTGTTGTTGTTGTTGTTGTTATTATTATTATTGTTGTTGTTATTATTATTGTTATTATTATTATTATTATTATTATTATTATTATTATTATTATTATTATTATTACTATTACTATTACTATTATTATTATTATTATTATTATTATTGTTGTTGTTGTTGTTGTTGTTGTTGTTGTTGTTGTTATTATTGTTGTTGTTGTTATTATTATTATTATTATTATTATTATTATTATTATTACTACTACTACTACTACTACTACTACTACTACTACTACTACTATTATTGCAAATTCTTGTTTTGGTTCTTGATGTTTGATTTATGATAATTATTGAGTATAATTTTTTTTTTATTATTACTATTATTACTATTCCTATTACTATTACTATTACTATTACTATTATTATTATTATTATTATTATTATTATTATTATTATTATTATTATTATTATTATTATTATTATTATTATTATTATTATTATTATTATTATTATTAATTTTGTGTGCATTATTTGGCTATTTGATTTTTTTTGTGATCTTGAGATTAATTATTAACTATAAATGGTTAAATTAGTACTACTATGAAACCTAAATGTAATATATGTGCTTTTTATTGAATTCTAATAAATGTTTGCATGCTTTGATGATTAATTTATGATAGTTTAGAATCTAATTTGTGAATATTAAGTGTCTTGAGTCTATTATATGTCTACTTTTCATATTTATTGTTCTATGATTTTTTTTTAACTATTTGGAAACATCAATTAATCATTTTGGTTAAATTGATGTATTCTAAGGAATTATTCATCATTTTTATGCTTATTTTTGACTCCTAATCAACTTTATTTTCTTTTATCACTTGATTATTGTCTCTAATTTATTTTTCTCCTTTTATTGACTATTATTACTAACCAATTTCCTAGTTTATTGCATTTTTGAATTTCGTGCATTCTCATGTGCTTGATGCATATCATGTGCCTTTTGCATATCACTACCATATGTGTGAATCATTTTTATATCTCTTAGATGCATTTTTCATGCACCCTGAGATGCATTACTACCATTTTTGCATGAATTTTGGAATTGCATCATAGTGCATTGCATGCACCCTAGATTTATATAATACTTGTGTGAATCATGCATTTGCATTTACATCATGCATATATATATATATATATATATATATATATATATATATATGTATCAATTACTAACATACTAACTACTAATAATTATTTTTATTACAATTTATTTTTCAAACATTTTACTTATCATTAAATCTTATATATTGCTTAGCATTAAGCTCCTAATCTCAATCTCTACTCTCAATCTCCATTCTCTGCATTTTTATGTTTAAGTTATATATTCATGTTCATTTTAATATTAATTTCCTTTAATTTGTCTTTTATTTCATTATTTACTTTATATTTGCTTATAATTCTTTATTATTGTCTCTACTTTCAATTTCACTTTCTAATTATATTATGCTCTATTTATCATTAGTTTGTTAATTTTTCTTTAATTGAAATCTCTACTTCCAATTCTATTTACTTTATACTTTATTTATACTTTATTTTTCTTTATGTTCAATTTTATATTATCATATAATTCATCTCTGCAATCTCTACAATTCTATTATTTATCTCTGATATCTTATTCTTTACATTTTTATACGTAATTTATAATTTTATGTTCAATTTATCATTTCTTTATTTTAATTCATTTATTATAGTTTATTATCTTTTATTTATTTATTTCCATTGCCATTATATCTCTACTCTCAAGCACTTTATTTTAATATTTGGTCTTAAATTCTACTCTCATCTTATTTTTCTTTCTATTTTACTTCATTAGGTTATCAATTTCTTTTTAGGGATAAGTACAATTTTGATCCATATGGTTTTGCCTTTTGGGAAAATCAGTTGTAGATGGCGGGGTTTAGCACGCGTCCAAGATTTTAGCAACTGCGTCACTATTTGAGCTCAAGGCTCTAGCGAACACACTAACCACTGTCACAAAGACATGACGTGGAGATGAGGAGTCGCCACCCAAGATAATAACTGGGACAAATTGAAAAGGAGGTACTCGATTCCCTAAAAGAAAGCCAGCACCACAACTAGGAGATTCTGAATACGGAATACCAACTTCTTTTAGTCTTGTGTTCATTTAGAATTACTTTATGAATTACTATTTGTCCTCTATTTACATGCAATTTCATATAAACCCAAAACAATAAACTCCAAGGTAAACTAGTCATGAAATATACAAGTAAATAATGCATTCAATCATATAACCCCTAAGTTAGTCTAATATACATGGATTTTAAATAAATGAGTTAAAGTCTACATGTTTTAAATTATAAGTGAACCTAAAGGCCTAATTCCTTTTAATTTTAATTAAATGAACCTAGGTCTACTAATTTTAATTCTAAATATGAATTCAAATCTACAAATTATGAAAAAGGGGCTTAAATTAAGTGAGCTAAGTCTAAAATAATTAAATTAAATTAAGTGAGCCTATGTCTAATTAACTATATGGACCTAAGGATATTTCTAACCTAAAATCTAATTAATTATGGACCTAAAAATATATTTTAATTAATTAAACCTAATTAATTATTAAATGATATGGGCTAAAAATAAACAAATCAAAATCTAAAATGGGCTTAAGGCCCAAAACACACAAAACTAATAAATAAGCTAAAAAACAAATAAAAAAACATAAAAAAAAATTAAATAAGATCAAATAAATAACTAAATTAATCCTTATTAAAACCCTAATTTTTATTAACATGCAACCTAAATTAATCTACTTCCTCCATTGATTTTAAATGATTACCAAATTGAAACCTAATTTTACTAACCAATTTAATAAAAAATCATGCAACCACACACATAATTTTATTACTATTCCCACTATTGGGGCTATTACATTAATTCATAAAATAATTAATAAAAAATAAAGAATAAAGAATAAAATAAAAATAAAGACAATAAAAATAAAAAAAAATAAAACCCTAGAAACTAAGTCTCTACGAGGCTTTATCCATGATCTTCTGTGGATTTCCAATAAAATTCATCTCCCTTATATGATCACCATGTGTTTTCCTCCATAATCACCATAAAAAAATAAAATAATAATTAATGAATAAATTATATTAAAATAAACAAATAAACAAATAAATAAATAAAGAATAGAAGAATATGATATGCTTATGGATGATTAGGGTGCTCCTTAAATTTGTGATTCACCGTTCTTGATAAATCTTCGAATCTTTTCTTAAAAAATTCTTCACGAGTCTTGAATTAATTGATGAATCAAAAATAATTTTTTAATTAAGAATAAATAAAAGAAAAATAAAATCACAATTTTCTTCCTCTCCTCTCCTTCTTTTCTACACTCTCCTTATTTCTTTTCCTCCCCTTTTTTTTTTCTTTCTTCCCCCCTAGCTCCCCTTTTATAGTGGAACTAGGAAGCCTAACCCTAATCCTAATGTGATTTTCATTCCCAAAATGTATTTAGGAATTTTGAATCAAATAGGATTAAATTAATTAGGAAGTTTAAACCAATTTAGGATTGAATTAATTAGAAAATTTAAACCACCAAAAACACTAAATTGGAATAATTAGAAATAGGAAAACGACAGAGTTCAATTCCGACCGGGATTGTGCAATTCCGATCAGAATTGTACAATCCCAATGCAATTCCGATCAGAATTGTACAATCCCGATTGGAATTATTGTAATTCCGACGCGTAAAATTTTTTTACATTTAATTACAAAAAGGCCCTCAAAAAAATTTAAATTTTGCAATTAGGTCCTAAAAAGAACTTTGTGATTTAGTCCCCGAAAACATTAAATTCTTCCTTTAAAAGCCCTTAGAATTTTTTAAAGATTAAGCATCGAAGACATTTTCATCATTGGAGTCTTTTGCTGCATCCATAACATGTCATCCCGAAATTGAGTGTTTACAATTGCCCCCCTTTGTCGCTGTTTGCTTAACAAATTGTGGCAAAGTAGAATAGCACCCAATTTCTAAATTGAAAGTTAGGATACTTACCTATACTCCGTGAGGCTTCTGCTGGTGAATTTGCTATACTCAGATGTATAATGTTTTAAATGGCATATCATACTTAGTCGTATGATATTGATTATACTTGGTCGTATAATCGATTAAAGATACATTGCACTCGATCATACAATGCCGACTACACTCAGTCATATAGTTTATTTTTGATAAAAAACATCATACTTGGTCATATTATGCCGATTATACTCGGTCGTATAATCAATTGAGGAATACAATGCACTCAGTCATACAATGCCGACTACACTCGATCGTATAGTCTGTTTTTGATAAAACACATCACACTCATTCGTATGATGCTGATTATACTCAATCGTATAATTGATTGAGTGAATACATTGTACTCGATCGTACAATGCCGACTACACTCGGTCGTATAGTCTATTTTTGATAAGAAACATCACACTCGATCATATGATGTTGATTATACTTGGTCGTATAATCGATTTGGTGAATACATTACACTCGATCGTACAATGCCGACTACACTTAGTCGCATAGTCTTTTTTTGATAAGAAACATCATACTCGATCGTATGATGCTGATTATAGTTGGTCGTATAATCGATTTGGTGAATACATTGCACTCGGTTGTATAATGCCGACTACACTCGGTCGTATAGTCTATTTTTGATAAGAAATATCACACTCGGTCGTATGATGCTGATTATACTCGATCGTATAATTGATTGAGGAATAAATTGCACTCGATTGTACAATGCCAACTACACTCAGTCGTATAGTCTATTTTTGATAAGAAACATCACACTCGGTCGTATGATGCTGATTATACTTGATCGTATAATCGATTTGGTGAATACATTGCACTCGGTCGTGCAATGCCGACTACACTTGGTCATATAATCAATTTTTGATAAGAAACATCATACTCAATCGTATGATGTTGATTATACTCAGTCGTATAATTGATTGAGGAATACATTGCACTCGGTCGTACAATGCCGACTACACTTGGTCGTATAGTCTATTTTTGATAAGAAACATTATACTTGATCGTATGGTGCTGATTATACTTGGTCGTATAATTGGTTGAGGAATACATTGCCAATTTTAACCATTTCCTAAATTGCTAAACTATAAAGCTTTTCAATTTAGGACTAAATTGCAAAGAATCCAATGGACCTAAATGTAAATGAAAGTTGAAGGACCAAATAGGATATTTTCCCCTTTATATATTTCATTCCTTCTTTTCCCAATCCATACTCTCTTTTCCTATTCTTCTTCTCTTTTTCCTTTCATTTTCTCTTGATTTTCAAATTTTCTCTTTTCAATTAAACTTTCATCCGACATCTGATTTTGGATCCGTCTGATCCTATGGCCCACCCACAATGTAGACTATGTGGGAGCAGTTCCAGGCAGTCCGATCCCATCACTTTACGTCCACAATTTCCCCAAAATTATTTGGGACTTCATAAAGATGAGGAGATATTTCCATTGACCCATTTGCACCTCCACAGATATTCTCAAGCTAGAAATAAGGTAAATTTCTTATCCCTATTTTTAATCCTGTAATAAACATATTTATTTTAGTATATAAGATTAATTTTTATATGCATGCAATTTAAAATTGATGTGAATCATGAAAAATTGACAAATTAAAATAAAAATATGTTAAATTTCACTAGGATTTTCATCAAAAGTCTGAATTTTTGGATTAAAATCCCAAATTTTTGACTAGAATTCTTCAATTTCTGACTAAAAATTAAGAAATCTGATTGGGTTTCTAGATTTCCAATCGAAAATCTAGAATTTCGATCGGAATTCTAGATTTCCAATCGAAAATCTAGACTTTTGATTTATTTATTTATTTTTTAAAAAAAAAGAGAAAAAAGATTAGAAATTTAGGAAAGAAAATGATCTTGTTATTTTTGCATTTTTTAGAAACCCCTGAAATTCTCGAGCTATTTTTACTTAGCGTGAGAGTTGTTCCATGACTTGTCTAGAGAGGTAGCACAACATGTTTGGGCATCTGGCTTTCGATGCTTTGTTGCTACTTTACCTACTGCCCGGGGTAGGTCAAATCACTATTCCCTTTTTGCACTTTTCAAGAGTTGGATAGACACTACTCACACCTTCCACACACGAGTGGGCGAGCTCACTATTTCCCTGATGAGCTTTTTTGCCATTACCGGGATTGCATTGGGGGGTTCCCTAGTTTCTTTTGATATCCATTACTGTACTCTTTTGGAGGATGCTAGGAGTCATTACGTCCATGACCTACTCAGATTCATTCCAGCATGGAAGAATAGGAAGAACGTGCTTCTTTCCTCCCTTGTATAAGGTTTTAGGAGACTACCTACCACTACACCTTGCCAGATTCTCTAGAAGGTGAGATGTTTCTTACTAATTCTGCTCGGCATTACCCTCTTTTGTGAGACTGGTCATCCGCTCTTCTTGGCCCTCTTTAGGATCTTTCTAGGGTCTCTACTTTGGATTGGGGGTCTACAACACTTGCTTATCTCTACTATAGATTGGATACTATTTGTAAAGGTGTTATGATGATGTGTGGCTTTTGGCATGTCTTGTATGTATGCTCCTTATCCCTTTTTAACTTTTTACTTACTTCCACCTTCCCCTTTTCATTTCCTTCATCTTCCCTTTTTCAGATTTGGGGTATTGAGACTAGAGTGATTCGAGGTTTCAGTGCTATCAGCTCTAACAGGAGTCTTCACCTAATGTAGAGATAGGGTTCTTCTCGTCTTGCCAGCATTAAACATGATTTACAGACTTATCAAAATCAACTGAACTCCTTAGAGTGGGACTTGGTAAGAAAATTTTAACTTTTAGTATTTCATCAATTGCAGAAGTCTAACAAATTTACATGAAAATGAATGAGTTTGTAGGTTAGATCAAATTGGTTGGCTGGTGCTGAGGACATTCAGCGATATTAGTTTATGATTGCAACTATGAGACTTAAGACTATGAGAGTTTTGCTTCTTGGTTATGGCTGCCAGATGTGGTATCTTGGTGAGTGTGTTTATCACTGGCATATGGGACCTTCTAGGAGACGTGTCCCTTCTTCTATTCCTCTTTCGATGTTACAGAGTAGTAGCACGACTAGCCCGGAGCTTAGAGCTGCTCTTGAGGGATATGACGCTTTGATGATGCTTAAGCGTTCTCGTCATTATCGAGAGTATATTCGAGAGAACCTCTTAGAGCAGGTTCCTATGGATCTATATGAGGTATGCTTTTTCTCACTACTTTACTCCAATTCTCTCATCATTATTGACATTTGATTCTTTATATAGTTTGAAGGAGTCCTTGATGCTGCTATGGAGGAGATTGAGGATGGTATTGAGGAGACTGAGCAGGAGGTTAAGCCTATTCCTTCTAGTGAGACTGCTCATGGTGAGGCTCCCTTGGGTATTATTCTAGGTGATGTGCCCCCATTTGATAGGTTGATGTATTATTGGGCTCTTATGGTACAGACTCCTATTGAGCGACACATGTATTTTGATGCAGCTCAAATTCTTAGCTTGTCACCTCCCGATGCTTCTCATGTAAGTTCAATTTGTTTCCTAGCCATTCATGCACAAACCTACACTTGTTGCTGAGTTAGTAAAATTTATTTTATAGGTCCCTAGGACATAAGCGAAGTATTTTTATAGAGTCGCCTCTTCCCAGAGATTATTTACTATGCAGATTACAGACACTTGCAGGGTTAGTATTTACAACACATATGCAAATGTATGCATGCTATGCATGATATAAATGGTTCTAACTATTTTCTGATGTAATAGAATTATGTCGGGGATCTAGAGCGTGAGAACGAGAGGCTCCGACGATAGCTTGTGAGTCTTGCTTTCCATGGACATGATGCCGGGACTTCTATGCCCCTAGATTAGGGTGACAATCCGTCTAAAGAATGGAGCCCTTGGCCGGACATTGGAGCTCAAGAGGACTGAATTTCTTTAGGAATTGTATTAGTGTGACAGTACTTTGAGATATTTTAGGACTGTCTTCTTTTATGCACCATAAACCTTTATTTTGGACCAAACTGTAATTTCCCCACTTTTTTTTCGACCGGTGTTCTAGATTTTTAATCGGAAGTTTAGAATTCCAATTGGAAATCTAGAATTTCAATTGTAATTATAGATTCTCGATCAAAATTAGGGATTTCTGATCAAAAATCTAGATTTTCGATTAAAAATCTTAGTTACGCTCCGATCCTTTTCCTTTTCCGACATAAATTCAGTTCAACAATAATCCTAATCCTTTCTATATTGGATTTGCGGCCTATATAAGAACCAAAAACCATAAGACCCATATAATGCCTTCATTCTATTTTTTTTTTGCCTTTATCATGACACAAGCCATTCTTATTTTGGTGAGGAAGCTTCTCATAACCCTTAATGGAGATTATTGGAATCAACTTCTACCCTTTAATGTCAAACCATTAAAGTCTTTTTAACATCTGAAGATAGATAATAATTTCTTACATACTGCTGCCACTTTCTAGGATGCCAAGGATCACGTATTTAGATTTAATGGGCAAGAGTTGTGTCCCCTAATAGAGGAGTTTGCTACTATTATGGGATGTTCACTAAGTTCAACTGCTACCATTGCTCTCCCAGACCTTGAAATAGAGTTCCCTAACAGATTAATAGCATTCTTTAATATGCCCCCAGATATTATCTACATGCATGCACATAATGTTGAAACCATCAGTCTTCCTTTTCTAATTTCCTCTTGTGAAACTAGAGACAAAACCAGTACTGCTTGGATTAAAACTGTCGCATTCTACCTATATGCTCAGTTTCTATTAGTATCTTTTCATGGAGATGCTAATGTAAAAATTATCAGCATCTTGGAATAGGTAGAAACTGGAGCTAATCCCGTGCTTGTCATGCTTGCTGAAACTATCATTGGGTTAGATAATTTCAAGGTTCAAAATCGACTATCAGGCAGTTTACTTCTCCTTCAGGTATGTAACCTTTTTTTTTTTAGCTTAGCCGCCCTTTCAGGTTTTCAACTTAGCTCTTTTTTTTTATTAAGATTTGGTTACAGGAGAAATTGAGTCTACTTGATGCCCCTCCTAATGCTTTGACTTATCAACCTCATCATCTATAATCCCATCCTTTGAAGATAAAAAATAAGCATTCTAGAGATCAATGGGTTGATTGGATGAAAGGCATTGTTGATACTGAGATTACTTGGATCTGTCCTTGGTGGAGATTAAAATTTATGACCATCAACTTGTATGACAACTGTGTCCCTATTCTCGGATTATACTCTTCGACCTTTCTTTCTCCTTTACGCCTCTGCCATCAATATGGTCACCCTCAATTCATTGTTGTTGTTATAACTGACTTTGAAGGTTTCCTCCTAAGGAAAGACTTCTTGGACAAGGTGAAGAACTTATGGCCTCGTAGAGCTTTGGAATGCAATTTGTTCTTGGATGCTGACATGACTACTGATGACAACTACAACACTTGGGTTACTATGCAATCTATAGAATCACCAAAACTTATCAAGTACAAAAGGACTCAAATATTATTAGATGAATTAAGAAAGAAACAAAAACATAACTAGTGGTCTCATAAGTCTGGTTTCTTATGTTTTATTTTTTCTTCAAGTCTTTATGTCTTGTAATAAAGATAGAATATGCAATATTCAACAAAAATGTCTTTTCAATTTATTTCATTTTCCAAGGCAAAAATGAGTACATTTATTACATCACATGACACAACTCCTATTATTAGCTAGTCCTTTCAGATTTTCTAACTGAACATTTTTCCTCTCATTTTCATTTCCTTATCTTTTGCTTGATAAGCCCTTTACAGGTTTTCTGAACAGCGGGAATGTCCTAACTTTTGCCTAACTAGCCTTTTAAGGTTTTCTAGTTAGCGGACTTTTTTTTTTAAAGGTAGTATTTCTTAAGATGATCCAGGTTAACTAGCTCAGTGAACTCATTCCTTTCTAGGTTTGATATCTTTGCGGCTCCTTTAGGCAGAATTGTCTTGACTAAATACGGCCCTTCCCAATTCGATTTGAATTTTCCTCTCGGGTCAAACACCATAGTCCTTGTGTGCTTTAATACCATATCTCCAACTTTTATCTTTCCTAGCCTAACTTTTTTTATTGAATGCTCTTGCTATTCTCCTATGATAAATCTGAGTGTGGAATAAAGTATCCATCCTTTTCTCATCTAGTGATACAAGGTAATCAAACCTCTTTTGCATCCATTCACTCTCAGGGATCTTTGCTTCCATAACCACCCTCAAGGATTCAATTTCTATCTCTATAGGCAGAACTGCTTCACAACCATATACTAATGAAAATGGAGTTTGTCCCATAGCTGTACGTGTTGTAGTTCTATATCCCCACAAAGTAAAAGGAAGGTGTTCGGACTAGTCTTTATATATCTTTACCATCTTAGAGAGAATCTTCTTTATATTCTTATTAGCTACTTCTACTGCTCCATTAGCCTGAGGTCAATAAGGTGAGGACTTATGATGCTCAATATTGTATCTTTGTAACAACTCAGTGGTTTTTGCCTGAAATTGTACTCCATTATCTGTCACAACATGATGTGGGACCCCATACCTACAGATGAGGTTCTTCTCAATGAACTTTGCCATTTTTCTAGCTTTTACGGTGCCAAAAGATTCTGCTTCTACCCATCTTGAAAAGTAATCAATTGCGACCACTATATATTTATGCCCATTTGAATCAATTGGTTTTACTTCCCCTATTATATCTATTCCCCAGGCTGTAAAGGGCCATGGAGATGTTAAACTATTTAGAACTGTAAAGGAAAGGTGATTGAGGTTCCCATGTATTTGACATTGATGGCATTCTCTTACTATTCAGATGCAGTCCTTTTCCATGCTCCCCTAATAGTATCCCTACCGAGTAATCTTCTTTGCCAGAATTATCCCATTCATATGTGATCCATAGACTCCTGCATGAATTTCTCTCATCACCTACTTTGCTTCATCCTTCTCGAGACATCTCATCTATATTCCATTTGGCATCCTTCTATATAATATCCCATCATGACTTGCATAATGACGTGCAAGAACACGAAGAGCATATCTATCTTTAAAAGTTGCTTCATCTAGGTATCTTTTTTCCTCGATAAATCTCTGGATGTCATAAAACCATGGCTTTTCCTCTAGCCCTATTTGAATATTCATGACATGTTCTTTGCCATAACACGGAACTTGCATTTTCATTATCACCAAAGGTTTCATCATTGATCCCGTCGGTTTATCCCACATTGAAGAAAGTGTTGCCAAAGCATCCACCATCTGATTCTCATCTCTTGGTAGATGCATAAAAAGACATTTGGTGAAATTCTTTATCAACTTTCTCAAATAATGGATGTAAGGTTTCAGTCTTTCCTCCTTTACTTCCCACTCTTCATTAGCTTGGCTAATGACCAACATGGAATCTCCGTAAACCAATAGGTCTTTTGCTCCGACTGTCAATGTTACTTTCATACCATAGATAGATGCCTCGTATTCAACCATATTATTGGTAACCCAGAAGTCTAATTTCTGGGCCATTAGGGTGGTTTCTCCTTCTAGTGTGACAAGAATTACTCCTAACCCTGCTCCTCTATTATTCACTGCTCCATCGAAATAAAGTTTCCATTCTCAGTGTTCTATTACTGCTAGGTTCTCATCTGGAAACTCTAGATTCCACTGCTCATTTCCTTCGACTGCATTATGGGCTAGAAACTCTGCTATAGCTTTACCTTTGATGACCTTTGTAGTGACATATTCTATATCGAACTTCGTTAAAAGTACCAACCATCTAGACATCTTTCCGGTCAAAGCTGGTGTTTGGAACAAGTATTTTAAAGGATCTATCCTTGAAATGGCTTGTGCTTTATAGGACTGAAAGTAATGCCTTAACTTCTTTGTAGCCCAAATCATTATCAAACATGTCTTCTCTATAAGATTTTAGTTTTCCTCATATGGCAGGAACTTTTTACTGAGGTAGTATATAGCATACTCTACCCCTTTGGGCCTTTCTTGTGCTAACATTACTCCCATCGCCTTTTCTTCTAAAGCCAAATATAAGATTAAAGGCTTACCTTATTTTGGTGGACTTAATATAGGTGGCTTAGTAAGGTATTCCTTAATCTTATTAAAGCCTTTCTGGAATTCTTCATTCCACTCCACAGGCTGATTCTTCCTCAAGAGCTTGAAAATTGGGTCGCAGACCATAGTAAGTCTTGCAATGAACCTACTGATGTATTGTAGTTTTTCGATGAACCCTTGTACTTCCTTCTCTATTCTTGGTGCTGGCATCTCCTAAATGGCTTTGATCTTGTCTGGATCAACTTCTATTCCTCTATTACTGATTATGTGCCTTAATAACTTTCCTGAACTTACCCCAAAAATGCATTTCTTCGGATTAAGCCTTAGGTTATATTTTTCTATACTTCCTAAGAACTTATCCAAAGCCTCAAAGTGTCCCTCTCTTGTTTCAGACTTAACCATCATATCATCAACATAAACTTCCACTTCCTTATGATTTATCATGAAATAAGGCAGTGGCCACTCTTTGATAAGTTACTCCTACGTTCTTAAACCGAAGGGCATCACCTTGTAGCAATATGTTCCCCATTCCGTGATGAAAGCAATTTTGATTTTATCCATAATGGCCATCATTATCTGATTATAACCTAAGAACCCATCCATAAACGAATACATCGCACTAGATGTTGCACTATCCACAATCACATTAATATGGGGTAAAGGAAAATCATCCTTTGGACATGCCTTATTCAGGTCCCTGAAGTCTACACACATTCAAACTTTTCTATCTTTCTTAGGAACTGGTACTATATTCGCCAACCATTGAGGGTACTCCACAACTTCTAGAAAACTAGCCTGGATTTGCTTAACAACTTCTTCCCTTATCTTTTCTGTCCACTCGGGTCTTAACCTATGAAGTTTCTGCTTAACAGGTTTAGCTTTAGGATATGTTGGAATGTGATGCTCCATAATTCCCCTATCTAACCCTGACATATCCTTATAGGACCAAGAAAATACTACCTTTCTTTTTATTAATATTCTCTCAAATTTTTTCCTCTCTTCAGGAGTTAAGTCATATGATATAGAAATGTGTTTTAGTTATTCATTTATGCCCATGTTTAATGAATCTAATTGAATAGAATTAATGTCAAACATGCATGAATGATCATTATTAAAATGCACAAGAACATCAGAATTAACATCACACAAGTAAGCCAAACCAGAATTTATATCATTGACCATAAAGGAAACAAAGTTTTTGTCCTCAAACAAACCGGACATGATTACATCAGTTTCTTCATAAAAAACATCAGTAAAACTATTATTAATGATACTAACTAATTCCTGTGATGGTTCTTTGTTAGGTGCAAACAAAGCAGTTCTTCGATGTCTTTGGCAACTGTCTTCATCACCTTGTCCTTGTTGTCTTCCACCAGCTTTTCAACTATCTGTTCTTTAAAAATTTCAAATCCAAGAACATCCATACTAGCTACTTGGACATGCTCCTTTTCACCTTGGTAGAACTTCTCCTTTCCTTGCTTAATAAAGTTACCTTTCAAGGGTCCCACACTCCCTAGGCCATTTTCATTGAAAAACCTTATCCTTGTCCCTTTGTTGCTAAACTCAGCTCTAGTATAGCCCAATCCTTTTGTGTCATTCTAGGTTTTGAAATTTGGCAGTTCTGGGATTCCTTACTCATTTTTTCCTAGTCCTCACCTTGGTCGCTAATTCATCTTCTTGATCATATTTATAACCCTTGGATCCATTGTGACTCCTTCTGAAATCATGGCCACCTGATAACCAAGGGGAGTGATTACCTATTTTTGACTATCAATAACTACAGACACCATTTTGCCCATACTAGCATTTAGAGTCACCACTTCCCCATCAAGTAGGAATTTCACATTTTGATGTGCTGTCGAAGGCACTCCTCCCAAGACATGATACCAAAGTCTACCTAGAAGAAGGGCATAGGTGACAAGAATATCTAGAATAGTGAATTCAACCATTGCCTCTATAGGTCTCGTCTTCATGGAAGCTACAAAGGTTCCTTTTACACTCCTTGTGCTATCATTATAAGCCCTTATTACAAGGTCCAATTTTGCCAAATCCTCCACCTTCATGCCTAAATTGGGTAGGATCTGTAGTGGACAAATATTAATTGCAAACCCATCATCCACCATCACATAATTAGTCCTCTTCCCTCTTATTTCAGTTGGGATGAATAGTGCTTTATTATGGTTCCTTCCTTCCACAAGTAAATCCTCATCCGAGAAAGTAATGACCCCGTGCTTCTTCTTAGTAACCTTGGCCACCATTGCTTCAGGAGTTGCTATAGTTTCAATGTTTATCTTAGACAAGGCCTTAACCAGGGCTCTTTTGTGGCTGCTCAAATGCATCAAGAGCTTCCAAATACTCACGTTAGCCTTCACTTTCTTGAGTTGTTTGAGAATCAAGTCATCACACTGTTCATTCGAGTCTTCTCCTTCAACAACTTCTTCCCTCTCTATGGCTTTCTCTGTTGGCTTATAACCTTTCCTGCTTCTGGTAACTTGGCTGACTTTAGGATTATCTACCTATACATCATACCCTTCAATGCCTTCCTCATTCGAATTATACCAAATATCAATCATCCCTATAGTCCAATCTTTCTTCCCTTCTTTCCATACCTCAACCATGCATTTTTCCTTTTTGACCAGTAACTTTTCATCATCGAACTCCTCACCCCATCCTGTAGGCTCGATTGTATTAATAGATATGTCAAAAAAAGGTGGTTTGGAGTAAAACACCTTATAATCGAACTTGCCTGAGGGCTATTCCAGTAAGTCTTTTGCCACTTTCATTCTTTTAGGAGTAATAGGAGATTTCTCAGTAGTTTTAAGGCTTAGATCCTCAAAAGAGTTTAGCACTTCTTCTTTGGTCACTCCTGAGTTGATCATCATGGTGGCTGAGGGTGGTACATTTCAGAAATTTAGAAAAGGATTATTTCGGGTGTTTAGGTTTGGGCTTGATTTTTTAGGGTCTGTGATTTTTCCAAAGTCTATGAGGTTTTAGATTTCATGTTTAAGACACATACAAGAGTCAGTAGAGTGACCAGCGACTTGATGAAATTCGCAGTAACTATTTTGTTCAAAACCAAGTAGGTTTGGGTTTGGTGGTCTAGAAGGGATTAAGGGTCTAAAGAGCCCTTTTTGAATGAGACGGTCTAGGACTTTGGATAAGGGTTGGTTAAAATTTAAGAATCTCCTAGGTTGTTGGATGGCGTGAACTCCTATGACTCGGCTGGTATTTCCTTGCTGTGTGCCCCCAATTAGGTAATTTCTCACTCCAATTTTCTTATTTTCGATCTCTTCAGCCTGTAACCCATCATCATAAAGGTCCACGAACGTCTTGTGGTTCATTATTTGCAACCTCTCCACTAGGTTAGGTAACACGTTTCAAACTATCATTCTAACTTGGTCCTTTTCTACCAATTTGTTCTTCATCATTCCTACTTTATTCATGAATCTAGTCAAAAAATTTGAAAATGATTCATTGGGCTTCTGCTTGGTTAGCTCCAGATCTCTTATAGACACCTCAAGCCTAGTATTATAGTCATATTGCTTTAGAAAAGCAGTGCATAACTCCCTCCAATATGCTCGGATAGACTTCTCTAACCCATGATACCAATTAATGGCCATTCCTTCCAAGGACAGCACAAACAACTTAGTAACCATGACCAAAGGAGCCTTAGTGGTACTCATTGTAGTTGTGTATTGACTAAGATGAATCCTTAGGTCCCCAGTACCATTAAACTTTTGCAACTGTGGCATTTTGAATTTGTCTGGTAGCCTGTCTTCCTCAAATTGCATCACATCATCAAAGTCAAAAGGGTATCCTAGGCCTTGTCCCCTTATCAACTCTTCCAACTTAGACATCATCTGAGTCAATGCCTTCATTTGTCTGGATTCCAGCTCTTGAACTTGTTCAAGTGATTCCTTTTTCACTTTTTCAACCATGTAACTCTCAACATCCTTGAGTTTTGTGTTATTATTAACATGTAGTGGACCCATGACAGGTGGGTTGGTCGTGGTGGGTGGTGCAGTAGTAGTAGGTGGTGGCATTAGTCCCGCTAAAGGTTGTCTTAACTCATCTTGCATCATTGATGTCATATCATCCATCAGTGCTCCTTTGACATCTTCTAGGGTCTAGTTTCCTCCCTCTTGTTGTTTCATTCTTTTAGTTCATTTAGGTTGCATAGCTAGATTAATGGAGCTCTTTTCTAGTCTGCTAAGGATCTTTTTCTCGATCGGTTGGGGGCTTGAATCAGTTCTCACCAGTCTGCCACCTTTCGACTCCAAACACAGGAAGAGCCATACAAATCTATGATGGCTGTAAGACAAATGGTTAGTATGATGCATGAGATGCATGTATGCATGATGCACGTGTTATGCAGCAAGTAGCAAGTAACAAGTTAGGTATACATACATCCTTCCAACCTTATTCCTCCCGCACACGTATTCAATGGTGAGTCTCTTTTCCTAGGATTTTTTGTCTTGGTCTTAATATCAACAGGGGATATCAAGGATCGACACGCATGCCAAATCTCTCAAAGCAAATAGAAGCATAGAAATAACATTTCTAAGTGTAAAAGATTAGCCCAATCTTTATTAACGTAAACAGGTTTCAAAAGTATGGGCTTGGGCCTTTACAGATAGAAATACCTCATTGCAACATTCACAAGCAATTTAGGTAGATCCTAGGGGAAATAACTAAGCCATTATATATGGTTAAGGTCTGGTAACAAGGTCAAGGTTCCCTTAGCAAGATGCTCTCCTTTATGGACTTTGAGTTATAGGCCAAGGTTAGAGTGGCCTAGCATCCTTTGCAAACTCGAGAGAAGACTACCCCCCTTAATGACTTGGGTTACAGGCTCTGGTCAGATAAGCCCAGTAATCTCTCTTGGACCGAGTTAAGGTTAAGAGTGATGGTTAGCCAATCTACAACCCCATAAAGCTAATGGAATCATGGAGTCATAAACCAACGCCATCGGTTTAGTAGGGACATGCAGAATGAATGCAAGAATAAAATAATAATTAATAAAATATTTCTAAAGAACAAAGTAGAATCAGTATCGCTTATCCCCAATGGAGTCGCCACTGTAGATGACAGGGTTTAGCGCGTGTCTAAGATTTTAGCAACCACGTCACTGTTTGAGCTCAGGGCTCTAAAGAACACACTAACCACTATCACAAAGACATGGCGTGCAGATGAGGAGTCACCACCCAGGGTAATAACTGGGACAAATTGAAAAGGTGGTACTCGATTCCCTAAAAGAAAGCCAGCACCACAACTAGGAGATTCTGAATACGGAATACCAACTTCTTTTAGTCTTGTGTTCATTTAGAATTACTTTATGAATTACTATTTATCCTCTATTTACATGCAATTCATATAAACCCAAAACAATAAACTCCAAGGCAAACTAGTCATGAAATATACAAGTAAATAATGCATTCAATCATATAACCCCTAAGTTAGTCTAATATACATGGATTTTAAATAAATGAGTTAAAGTCTACATGTTTTAAATTATAAGTGAACCTAAAGGCCTAATTTCTTTTAATTTTAATTAAATGAACCTAAGTCTACTAATTTTAATTCTAAATATGAACTCAAATCTATAAATTATGAAAAAGGGGCTTAAATTAAGTAAGCTAAGTCTAAAATAATTAAATTAAATTAAGTGAGCCTATGTCTAATTAACTAGATGGACCTAAGGATATTTCTAACCTAAAATCTAATTAATTATGGACCTAAAAATATATTTTAATTAATTAAACCTAATTAATTATTAAATGATATGGGCTAAAAATAAACAAATCAAAATCTAAAATGGGCTTAAGGCCCAAAACACACAAAACTAATAAATAAGCTCAAAAACAAATAAAAAAACATAAAAAAAATTAAATAAGATCAAATAAATAACTAAATTAATCCTTACTAAAACCCTAATTTTTATTAACATGCAACCTAAATTAATCTACTTCCGCCATTAATTTAAATGATTACCAAATTGAAACCTAATTTTACTAACCAATTTAATAAAAAATCATGCAACCACACACATAATTTTATTATTATTCTCACTATTGGAGCTATTACATTAATTCATAAAATAATTAATAAAAAATAAAGAATAAAGAATAAAATAAAAATAAAGACAATAAAAATAAAAAAAAATAAAACCTTAGAAACTAAGTCTCTACGGGGTTTTATGCATGGTCTTCTGTGGATTTCCAATAAAATTCATCTCCCTCATATGATCACCATGTGTTTTCCTTCATAATCACCATAAAAAAATAATAATTAATGAATAAATTATGATAAAATAAATAGAATAATAAATAAAATAAATAAAAAAACAAACAAATAAATAAATAAAAGAAGAATAAAAGAATATAATATGCTTATGGATGATTAGGGTGCTCCTCAGATTTGTGATTCACCGTTCTTGATAAGTCTTCGAATCTTTTCTTCAAAAATTCTTCACGAGTCTTGAATTAATTGATGAATCAAAAGTAATTTTTTGATTAAGAATAAATAAAAGAAAAATAAAATCACAATTTTCTTTCTCTCCTCTCCTTCTTTTATACTCTCTCCCTATTTCTTTTCCTCCCTTTTTTTTTCTTTCTTCCCCCCTAGCTCCCCTTTTATAGTGGAACTAGGAAGCCTAACCCTAATCCTAATGTGATTTTCATTCCTAAAGTGTATTTAGGAATTTTGAACCAAATAGGATTAAATTAATTAGGAAGTTTAAACCAATTTAGGATTGAATTAATTAGAAAATTTAAACCACCTAAAACATTAAATTGGAATAATTAGAAATAGGAAAACGGCAAAGTTCAATTCCAACCGAGATTGTGCAATTCCGATTGGAATTGTACAATTCCGACGAGCAAAATATTTTTTTACATTTACTTACAAAAACGCACCCAAAAAAATTTAAATTTTACAATTAAGTCCTAAAAAGAACTTTGCGATTTAGTCCACGAAAATATTAAATTCTTCCTTTAAAAGCCCTTAGAATTTTTTAAAGATTAAGCATCAAAGACATTTTCATCATTGGAGTCCTTTGCTGCATCCATTACATGTCATCCCGAAATTAGGTGTCTACATCAGTCTTGTAGTTTTTTTTTTACATTTAAGTACCATGTGTTTTACATTTTTTTTACACTTTAATACCTTTCTAACAAATATTGTTTAAAATGTATGCTTTAATGTAAAAATAATATGTATTTTTAATGCTAAAATCATATAATGAGTAATATATCATTCAACTAATTACAATAAATACGCAAAAAAAATAAATTTAGATGTATTTTTAATTTAATTATGAATAAAAAGAAATACTTTTTAAAATAAATTTAAAATATTTTAAAAAAATTGGTTAAATTGATTATAAATCATATATAGAATAAATTGTTCATTGAAATTTAATATTATATTAATAGTTTCTCATAAAATAATGATAATTTTAGTTAGAAGGGTATTAAAGTGGAAAAAAAATGTGTAACATAGGGTAATTAAACACCAAAAAAAATCACAGAACCACAAGGATAAAAAATTGTACTTATACCTTCTTTTTATTTACAATAATGGGACATTTTAATAAAAATAGCCATTAGAGCTGTTAAGGATGAAAGTGATAGGAGGGTCCCGACTAGGACTGAGCTCGGGACTGATGTCCCGGGTGGCATCCCTATAGTGACAAGGGATCAGGAGCGACATTGCCATCTTTTGATAATTTTGCTCAATAAGGTCCCGAGAAACTTCAATTGATCCTAGTCAGGACTAAGGATTGAGATCGATGTCTCGATTGATGTCCTGGTTAGGATGAGGACTCAAGATAAGTTATGTCCAAAGTTCAAAACTTGCTTGTTTTGGTCTTGATTGAGCTTGTTTGGTCCCGAACTTGATCCTGGTCAGGATGGAGCTCGGGACTGCATCCTAAACTTAATTTTCTTTATTTTTTCTTCATTATTTTGTCTTCCAAAAGTTACCTATCTTATACACAATTGTAACAAATATATTAGATGTTAAAAAATAAGGTTGTTAAGATCAAAATTAAGATTGATTATTGCTAAGGCCAACAATCTCTCTTGACAAACTTATTTTGAGTTTGAGAAAATAATTTAAGGTGTAAGTGTGTGATGTTTTAAAATTCCCCTTAATGCATGCAATTTATTCTGAATTTTACTCCTCCTTAATATATGCATAGATAAATAACAATTAAATTGGTAAGAAGGGAATTAATACAAAAATGATACCAATTGAATTTATAAGTAAACAAACAAATTTACATATTCCTTTAAAATATTTCTCCCCCTTTGTCAAGTAATTTTTATAGTAAGACATGTATAAACAAAATTGTCTCCCCTTATTTTAAATAATAACACATAAGTTCAAAGTTCAAAGGATAATATGTAAGTTCAAAGTTCAAGTGATAAATACAATAAATAAATTCAAACTCAAATACTACATTCTCCCCCTTTTGTCAAAATGCAAAATGATGAATGGAAATAAAATTGTATTAATGAAAAAGAAAAGTACAAAAATGAATAGTACACTAAAAATAAACTAAAGATAAACTAGAACATAACAAAGCACAAAACACATTAACAACACATAAATCGAAAATAAACTAAAAAGAAACTAAATATAAGACATAACAAACATAACATATAAAGAAGATAACTAATCATCATAAGGAGCATCTTCTTGAGTAAAATGAGGATGTGAGAATGGCTCATAGTTGCAAATATAGCCTTGTTGCTCAAAAAGGTAGTACACATCATGCTGGACATAGGCTATATTTGCATCCACTTGATCAAATATTGCATTAAAATTGCTCTCCATTAAGCTTATTCAATCAAATAGTTGACTCACCCATTGAGGCCCATTTTTAAAGGCTTGAGGGTCTTGAGAGGAAGTTCCTTCTTATCTTTTCCTCTTCCTTTGAGGAGCACTATAGGCTTAAGTGTGGAGCTCTTCTTCACCCTCACCTTGGCCTTTGTATTCTTTAATTTTTTTAAAGATTGCTTCAATATGCTCATTATAGCTAAGGTTAAGCTTCCAAACCTATGTGTTATTGATTTTTGAAAATTGTTTGGAATTTTTTATGAAGGTTTCATCAAGAAGTAAAGGTTTACTAGAGGTTAAAGTAGAGAGCTTAATATTATAGAATTTTGCCAATTTAGTATTATGAACACAAATAGCATAAACCAAACTATCACTAAGGAGCCATAATCTCCATTGCAAAAATCTTTCTAATGTAATAGGTTCATTATCAACAAGACAATAGAGTATGAAAAGATCATTAAGTGAAAAAGTTTTATTGCTAAGGGCTCTACCATTAATGGAATAGGTTAGAAATCAATGAGCATACCACAAAGCTTTAGACTTGAGGTGAGAAGATTTGGTATGTTTGGCAGAGAAACTTGGGGCTTGAGGAGAACAAATATTAGTTCGAAAGGTATATGGGAGCCAATTTGCATAAACTTGAATGTATCCCTCTTCAATGAAGCTTAAAAGAGTGTCAAAGTCTTGGTAAGTCATAAACCTTTCTCTTCCACTCAACTTGAAACACATGGAGTAGTAGGGGTTGTCATCATCATAATGCACGGAGTGAAAAATGTAGGTAGAGAGGAATTCCACAATAAGATAGGTGTAGGAAGGTAAAAGATTGAAATTGAAATCAAATAACCCACCTCTTAGGAGTAGCTTTTTAACTTCATCATAACATCCTAAAGCCTTAAGAGTTAGCTCATACATAAATATTGAAAGAATGTAGGCTCTCTTTTTGAATTGAGTCATCCATGTCTTGAGATGAATAAGAGAAGGGAGGATGAGTTCTTTTTGGTTTATCCTTCTTGGATGTTGATTCTTATAAGGAAAAAGAGCTTTGGTAGGTTTCTTAGGAGCCATTGATGAAAGAAAAAAATTGCTAAGACGAATAAAAAGAAGAAAAAGAAAATTATAGAGAATAATTAAAAGATGAAGAGTAAAATAATATGAGTAGAATGAGAGAGTATTTATAGACTAGAAATAGGAAAAGATAAAGATAAGAATTTGAATTTTAGTAAAAAAGTACATAAAAATTCAATCTTGAAAAGAATTTATATGCTAATTAAATGCCAAAAATTTGAAATTCTTATGCTGTCAAGATACATATCTTGGTCAGGACATATTAATATCCTGGTTGGGACATGCTATTCTGAGTGATATCCCGATCAGGATCGGTATTGGCTCAATTTTTGAAAAAAAATTGAATCGATGTCCCAATCCTGACAAGTGTGGTCCTTATTAAGATGAGACATGTGACAACCCTTCAAATTTTGAAAATCTTTCAATTAAGTCTAAAATATGTTATAAATTAGTCCCTACAAACTAAATGCATAAATATTTTGAATTAATTTGAGGATAAGGGATATTAAATGAGAATCAAGGCTAAATTCATGCATTAATGAACAAAAAGGAATTTATCTTGCCAAATATTAAAATAATTAATTTGTTGAATTAAATTCAATAATTAATTATTAATAGGCAAAATAAAAAATTTAACAAATAAGGAAATAATTTGAAAGGAATATTTTAATGAATGAAGAAATTAAAAAAATAAGTCATAATGTATATGCAACTATGTCACTTATTATAATACTTAAAAAAAAGTGATCATAATGTATATGCAACCATGTCACATCTTATAATCCTTAAAAAAAAAGTGATTATATAATTCAACCAAAAAAATGTTATTAAAATGCAAAACGTTTGTTAATAAATATATATGTATCAATGCAAGGTAGTACCATCAATCATGCCAAGTTCATGCTTAATGAAATTTAATCTTTCCTCATTAAGAAGTTTGGTGAAAATATCAACAAGTTGTTATTTGTATCAATAAACTTAAGCGAGATATCACCATATTGGACATGATCTCTAAGAAAATGATGTCAAATGTTTATATGCTTGGTTCTAGAGTGTTGATGGGATTCTTATAAGATTTATGGTACTTGTATTATCATATTTGATAAGAATATGATCAAGCTCAATGCCATAGTCCTTAATTTGTTGTTTTTTCCATAAGATTTTTTAGTAATAACAACTACCTACCACATATTCAGATTTCGTAGTGGATAAGGCAATTGAAACTTATTTCTTGTTAAACTAAGAAACTAAGCATTTTCCTAAAAATTGATAAGTTCTAGAAGTGCTCTTTCTATCTAAAAAACTATCGATAAAATCTGCATCCGAATAACTAATTAAGTCAAAGGAAGAACTCTTAGGATACCAAAGTCTGAAATGCAATGTTCCACTAAGGTGCTTAAAGATCCTCTTAATGGCATTCAAATAAGACTCTCTAGGACTAGATTGAAACCTGACACACAAGCATCCTGTCTACTGGTGATTAAGTAAAGAATGGGTCTGATCATACTTCTATAATGCTTTTCATTAACCGATTTACCATTCTCATCCTTATTAAGTTTGGTTGTAGTGCTCATAGGAGTCTTGCTAGACTTAGCTCCATATATGCCAAACTTCTTGAGAATGTCTCTTCTGTGCTTAGTTTGGTTAATGAAGATTCCATCCTTGCATTGCTTGAATTATAGTCCAAGGAAGAATTTGAGCTCACCCATCATGCTCATCTCAAATTCTCCTTGCATTAACTTATAGAATTCCTCATACAAGAAATGGTTAGTAGCGCAAAATATAATGTCATCAACATATATTTGAAAAATGAGTAAATCATGCTTGGATTTATTTATGAAAAGAGTTGTGTCAACTTTTCCTTTAGAGAATCCTTTCTCTAGCAAAAAGTTACTTAACCTTTCATACTAATCTCTTGGACCTTGGTTCAATCCATATAATGCTTTTAAATACTTGAACACATGATTAGGAAAATCAAAACTTTTGAAACCTCATCTTTAACATAGACCTCATCTTTAATATAACCATTTAAAAATGCACTTTTAACATCCATTTGAAATAGTTTTAAATCCATGAAGGATGTAAATGCAAAAAACATTATAATAGCTTCTAACCTTGCAACCGGGGCAAAGGTTTCATCATAATCAATGCTTTCCTTTTAATTATAACCTTTAGCTACTAGTCTAGCCTTATTCCTAGTTATGACACTTTGTTCATTCATCTTATTTCTAAACACCCTTAGTGTCTATAATAGGATTATGTTTATGTCTAGGAACTAAGGTCCAAACCTTGTTTCTCTCAAATTAATTTAACTCTTCTTGCATAGTAAGGACCCAAAATTAATCACCTAAAACATCATCAACGTTTTTTGGGTTAATTTGAGAAATGAAGGCTAAATTGACAATAGATTTAAGTTAAGATCTAGATGTTACCCCCTTTATAGTGTCACCAATAATAATGTCTTGAGGATGTGCTTTCCTAAATTGCCAATATTTTGGAAGATCATTCTTTAAGGTAGATTGAGGCATCTCCTCACTTTCTTCTTTGCTTGGACCTTATAATTCTAAATACTCTAAGTTATCCTTGGTGTTTAATATAAAGCACTTGCATCTAAACACACTAAGATATGAGATCTTGGGTTTTCTATTGTTCCAAAGCTCATAAGAAGTTCTGTTTAATATTGGTCTTTTAAAGACTCTATTTTTTTTATATATTAAGAAGTGTTAATGGCTTTTACCCAAAAGTATAAAGGAAAATTAAACTCATGAAGCATTGTTCTAGCCATTTACACTAGAGTTCTGTTTTTCCTTTCAATAACCTCATTTTATTAAGGTGTTCTAGGAGAAGAAAAGGTATGTGAAATGCCATCTTTATTGTAAAAGGTTTTGAAAAATTCATTTTTAAATTTGGTTCCATGATCACTTCTAATAATTAAAATACAAAAATTCTTTTTGAGCTTTTTAAAAAAACTTTCAAAATCTTTAAAAGCATCATTCTTATGAGTAAGGAAACACACCTAAGTGTATCTAAAGTAATCATTAACTAAGATATAAGCATAGTGCATACCACTAAGACTAGCAACTCTAGTAGGACCAAATAAATCCATATGGATAAGTTCAAGTGGCCTAAAAGTGGACACTACATTCTTGAGCTTAAATGAGGATTTAGATTGCTTTCCCTTTTAATAAGCACCATAAGGCTTATCCTTAGTGAACTTGAGTTTAGGCAAACTAAGCACAAGTTCATGTTTACTAAAATCATCCAAAAGCTCAACGTTTGCATGTCCTAATCTTCTGTGTCAAGTCCATGTGTCATGGGAAATAGATATTAAACATTTTATGTCTTTATTATCAACTTTATTCAAGTTAATGACATAGACATTGTCAACTCTTTCACCATTAAAAATTATTTTTTCATCATCTAAGCTACTGACAAAGCAATTTCTAGGATAGAAAGTAACTTTATTTCCTATGTCACATAATTGACTAATAATAAGTAAATTATGCTTAAGACCATCAATAAGTAACAAATGATGAATAACTAAGGATTGAGGGTTACCAATTTCTCCAATGCCTACTATCCTCCCTTAGGCATTGTCCCTAGATGTTATATGTCCTCCATTTTTTAGAATCAAATATGTTGAATTGTTCCTTGTCTCCTGTCATGTGTCTTAAACATCCATTATCAATATACCACTTGTTTTTTATTCATGTGGACTTCAAGCACACCCATATAACATAATTTAAACATTCTTTTGAACACCCAAACTTGAGTTGGTCTTGGTTGGTTAGTTTTAATATAATCCAAAGGCAGTGTGTTTGAATGTAATCTCCTATAGTAGCACACATTGCTAGTGTAACCTTTTATCATGTAATAAAAGCATTCAATATTGGCAAATCTATTTCTTTTAGGAGTATAAGATTACCTAGCATATGGAACATGCCTTTTGTATTATGGTTGTGTGGGATTCCTAAAGTTCCTTTATGTCATAGGGGGAGTGTAAGACATGTATTGACAATGACATAGTTTATTATGTAGTGTTTATATAGCATGGTTAAAAGCATTGTATCTTGTGTACATATAAGCATGTATAGGTTGGGGCTTCTTAGTTGAATCTTAGCCCTTTGTGTTAAATAAGGTTGAGTCATGTGAGACTTTTCCTTTCTATTTAACACATGAGACCTTTTAGCTTTAATAGCTAAAGTCTCAAGAGGTTTGGAAGTAGAAGGGATGGTATCATATAAAGTTTTAATAAAGTTAATGTGAGATGATGATGAGGAAGAAATTCCATTTCTATATCCAATTCCATGAGTATCTCTATGGAATTTTTTAAAGTCAAGTATACTATCTAAAGTCTCCTTTCCTATTTTGAATTTAGAGATGGAATTCTTCAACTCTAAAACCTCCTTAGAAAGCTTAAGATTTTTATAATTAACTTTTTTAAGTTGGTCCTCTAAGGAATTTGAAGATTTCAAGTCATTATCTAATTTTTCATTTAAATCAACAAGTTTAGAAAAATTATTTTTTAAGTTTTCAAATTCCTTGGATAAACTAGATAATTCATGCTTGTAATGCTTCTTTTTAGAGAGTAAGCTTTTGCATTTAAGCATGAGTTTTCTCATAATAGAGCTCTCATCATCATCATCATCACAAGAAGAATGAGAAATATATGGTACCTCATTTTTTTCTTCAAAAGCCATGAAGCAAATGTTGGCCACTTCTTGTTGCTCCTCTTCCTTTTTTGATTCGAAGAATCATCCCATGAAGCTTTAAAGGCCTTCTTCTTGTCATTTGCTTCCTTATTCTTGAATTTGAGCTTGGGGCACTCATGTCTTATGTAACTTAATTTCTTGCATTAATAGCAAGTAACATCTTTGCTCTTCTTGCTATTAAACTTCTTATTGTCTTTTTGCCTTGAGAAGCTTTTTCTTTTAAGAACTTCTTGAACCCTCTAATGATCGTACCTATTTTATCATCCTCTTTACTAGAGTCCATAAAGCTTTGATCTTCACTAACTTCTTAGATGGCCTTCAATGAAATGCTCTTTTTCTTTTCTTCTTTCTCATCTCTCTTATCTCCTTTTTGCTTGATGGTAAGCTCATGTGTAAGGAGCTTTCCAATGAGCATATCGATTGAGAGAGTTGACAGGTCTTATTCTTCTTCAATTAAAGTGACTCTAGATTTCCAATTATTCTTAGGTAGGATTCTTAGAATCTTGTTGTTCACTTCTTCCTTGGAAAAATGTTGTCCAAGTTTCTCTAGAGTAGCAAGAAAAGCATTGAGATGATTTGTCATTTCAGTTATTGACTCTTAAGGCTTCATCTTGAAAAGTTCATACTCATATAAGTGGAGTTAAACCTTCTTGCTTCTTACTTTCGTATTACCTTCATAATGATTCTCAAGAGTTTCTTATACCTTTTTTGCATATTGGCAATGTAGAACTTTGCCACCTTTTTCTCTTGACATAGAAGAAAGTAGAGTGATTTTTGCTCTTTTATTTTTATGATTTTCTTCTTTTTGAGTTTGACTTTATTAACTTCTTTAAAGAACCACTTCCACATCATTGACTTTGCCTTTTAAAGGTTCCCAACCATCTAAAATGACATCCCACAACTTAATTGGATCACTATTTAAATAAAGTTCCATTTTAAACTTTTAATGAGGGTAATTACTACCATCAAAGAATGGTTTAAGAGATGAAATATTAAGAGATTCAATCCAATGATCTTGAATTCTAGTTATTAAGTGCCTATAACCCATGCTCTGATACCAATCGTAATTTCCCTAGGGGGTGAATAGGGTTTTTTAAAGATTAAAAGAAAATTTGAGAATTTGAGAAATAATTAAGTAAAGAATAAAAGAAGGAGAAGATGAACACACAAATTTAAGGAGTTTGGATTCTGAACAATCCTACTTCTCCACCTAACTTATCCCCAGTTAGGATTTTTTAATCACCATACCAATCTTATTAATAAGATTATAATTACAAGAGTTTTGTGGCTTCACTCTAAACCATACAACAATGAGCTTTCACAAGGTTTGGCTCTAAGCAAAATCCTAAGTGTTTTAATAGACAAACACTTACTCCAATTCCTTAGAACCAAACCTCACTTCTCTTCTAATTTTTTTCATAAATTATATGAAGTAGAAGTTTTATTTCTTGCATAAAACCAACTCTCAATAGAGTTAAAGAATGATAAAGAAAATAAATAAAAATTTGAGAGCTTAATTGAAAGCTAAGAGTAAATTATTCAACAATCAAACTGTGTGGCCTTCAATTGAGCTTTTAGGAGTTATTTCTATAGTTTATGAACTTAAAAATGTCTGTTGAGAAACATTAACTTTGTCCATACCTTTATCTTTCTTCATTAATTGTTCTTTAGCTTTTTGTAAGAATTTCATTGGTCCTTATTAGGAAATTCTCAATCCTAATCGGGACATTTAACAAAACTAGTAGTTAGAGTTGATAGAGCTGTTGAGGATGAAAGTGATCGATGTTTCAGGTGGCATCCTAATAGGGATAAAGGATCAGGAACAGCATAACCATCTTTTGATAATTTTGCTTGATAAGGTCCCCGGCAACTTCAATTGATTCCAATTGTGATTAGGATTAAGATCGATGTCCTATGTGATGTCCTAATCGAGACAAGAACATAGGATGGGTTTTTTCTGAAGTTTAAAACCTACTTGTTTTGGTCTTGCTTGAGCTCATTTGGTCCTGGTCTTGATCCTATTAGGATAGAGCTCGGGATTGCATCCCAAACTTAATTTTCTTATTTTTTTCATTATTTTATCTTCCAAAAATTACCTAACCTATACACACTTGAAATAACATATTAGATGCTCAAAATAAGTTTTTTAAGATTAAAATTAAGATTGATCATTGCTAAAGCCAATAAGGATGTTCGTTTTCAAAAAATTAAAGAAACACTAAAAGTTGTTTTACTAAAAGAAAACATTTTTGAGTTTCAAACTCTTATTGAAAAAGAAGTTTATTCTAATTTACCAAATTCCTTCTAAAGTAGGAAACAACGCATAGTAGACCTTCTTTATGAACTAGACTTTGATAAGAGAAATATTCCTACTAAGGCTTGGCCAATTCAGATGAATGTTGAATTAGAACAACATTATAAGAAAGAAATTCAGGATTTAGAATCTAGATGGTTAATTTCCAAATCTAGATCACCATGGAGTTATGTAGCTTTCTATATCAACAAAGCCTCGGAAATAGAAACAGGTACTCCTAAGTTAGTGATAAACTACAAGCCTTTGAACAAAGCTCTAAAGTGAATCAGGTATCCAATTTCCAATAAAAAAGATCTTTTATAAAAATTGCATTCTATATTTGTGCTTTGAAAATTTGATATGAAGTTAGAATTTTGACAAATATAAATTGATCTAAAACATCAATATAAAATTGCATTCACTGTCCCATTTGGACAATATGAGTGGAATATCATGCCTTTTCATTTGAAAAATGCACCATCAGAATTTCAAAGGATCATGATTAATATTTTCAATCCATACTTTGAATTTTACATAGTTTACATTGATGGTGTGCATATCTTTTCAAACTCTATTGAGTAGCATTTCAAACAATTAAAAACTTTATTCTATATTGCTAAGAAAAATGGACTTGTTGTTTTAACCAAAAAAAAAATTCTCTTTTTGAAACAAAAGTTAAGTTCTTAGGACATTCTATATCTTTCGAAACCATTACCCGTATTGAGAGATTTCTTGAATTTTCCCACAAGGCTTTTGATAAAATTCTCGATAAACCTAATTATAGAGATTTTCAGGGAGTGTAAATTATGTTCTAGATTTCTATCCTAGTATTAATATGATAGCTAAACTTATACATAATAGACTTAAGAAAAATCTTATTCATTGGGTTGATCAATATACACATATAGTTCAACAGATCAAAAGTCAAGTCCTTCACATACCTATCTTTATCTAGTTGACTCAAGTCTTCCTAAAGCCATAAAAAGAGATGCTGGTGAACTAGGTTATAGTGGAATATTAAAACAAGTCCAAGACAAGAGGGAGGTAATAGTCCAATACACTTTTGGTAATTGGAATAGCATGCAAAAAACTATTCCACTGTAAAAAGGAAATTCTTTCCATCGTTTTGTGCATCACAAAATTTCAATCTAATTTATTCAACCATTAACATTAAATTTTAAGTCAATTATCAATTCACTATTTATATTAATGATTAAATTTAGTCTTTTTTTATAAAAATTTATATCAATTGATTGTAAATTTTTAAAAAATTTTAAAAATTATTTTATAGGTTTAAAAGCTTTTAAATTTTATAATTAGGTTATATATATATATGTGTGTGTGTGTGGATGTGGAGAGAGACTTATGGCGTGTACAATGCTTTTCATCTATTGTAAAAGATAAAAGTGAATTTAAAAAGCTTTTGTGTTACACTTTTAAAAATAGTTATTTTTGTTGTGTGTGTGAAGATCTTTTTCTATCTTTTATGTGCCTATTGTTTTTCTTTTTCCAAGTTAAAATATATGAAAAAAATTTAAAATATTACGCTCATTTTTCTTTTATTTTTGATAAAATGGATATGTAATCAAATAGACACAAGCTTACCAAAGCTCAAGTGAATTAAAATATTTTAGCAAAGATTTGACTAGTTTAATTAAATTACATGTCAAGAACAAAGGTTAAAGAATAAATAATTAACAGAGAAATTTTATCAAGAAATATCAACCAAATTAATAAGATCTTTATTTTTAATTGAACTATATCGAACTACAATGCTAGTTCATGTGTTATGTACAATGCAGTTGACAAGTTGTAGGCTTATTTACATGCAACATTAACATGTAAAACCCATCTTCCTTTTATTAGAGCTATAGAGGTATTGGATCTTAAAGTTTATGGTGTGGTTAATAGTAGGGTAACTCATATGGCAAACAAGTTGATTTCTTTACAAAACTAATTAGAATCATAGATTAGTACAGAATTATTAGAATTCCATATATTATTACAATGAATGTACATTAAAAATAATCTAATATAGTTTTTTTTTTCTTTTTCTAAACAAAAAATGAGCATATCTTTCATGAGACTTGTAACATGTTTTGTTTATTTTAATATATTGTTATTTATTTTTCATCTAACTTTTGTTTATTTTCTGTATATGAAATAATCTCTTACACTTTTATTCAGTTTCATGAAAAATATTAAATAATCTCACTATACGTTTTTCAACTATTTATATATCCAGTGATATATTTAATTCTGAATAAAAATAATGTATTATAATTGGAAGACTATAAAGTGTCTCTTTTTTAAAAAAAATGTTATTTCAAATTTATTCAATTTTGAATATTTTTTGTTTATTTTTTATTTATATTATATATAGGAAACAATTCATATACATAATTTTTCATCTTAAATATATACAAAATTTTAAAAAATACTCTTTTAAACCAATATCTATTGTACATATTCAAACAACAAAATCTATAATCATACACGAGCAAAAATTCCTAAAAAATATATAATATCTGAACAATAAATATATTATAGCATACAATGAGTATATTTTTGATATATTTTATATTTCTAATACACTTCAAAAAATTGGAAACAAAAAAATCAGATTACAACCTTTAATTTTATTATTATAAGGGGAGTTCAAAAACTGCCCGAACCAAAGAAACCGAAACAAACTGAATGTTGTACTGACCGAAAATCGATATATACAAAATAACACAACTAAAAATGATGCCATTTAAAAAATTACCCTATTATATAGACATCTTAAACTAACCCTAACCCTTATTTTACCCTCTTCCTTGCTATCTCCTTCTTTTATCTCGTTCTCTCTCGATTTTTCTTCTAATCCTCTCATCTTCTTCATCACTCCAAAACCCTAAAGCCTAAATAACACCCCATCCTATTTTCTTGACCTTACACCTACTCTGACTTTATCTTCTATCTTTATCATCTTTTCTCTATTTAGATGAGATTACAGTGAATCGAGTAATAGAAACCTGTTACATTTGCTTTGTTTAATCGAATTTTCTACTGTTTTCTTTTTATTTGTGCAGTCTCTTAAAGTTTAATACATTAAGATCTCATTCTGAAATGTTTTATAATCATTCAAGCAGTGAGATTTAAAATGTTAATGCATATATATGTTCTATGTTTTCATTTTGATTGTTTCTGATATGTAAAATCAAATCTTGCATGTGGTTTTTTTGAGAAATAATTTTTTTTATTTGTTTGATTTTCAATTACATATTATGATTATGTGTAGATCTGTAAATTTTAACTTTGTTTAAACATTCTATGAATTGTTTTCAAGCAAAAATTATGTTTTGGAAAAAAAATATAATATTATGTCAAATAACATACATGCATGTTAAAGATTTTTTGAGTAAAAATTTTTATTTTGTTATGATTTTTTGGTGCAATGAATTTGTGTTGATGGATCTACAATCTTTGTTAAAAAATTTAGATTTTCATTCTGTTAGTACGATTTTAAAAAGAAAATGTTTAATTTTTTATTTTTTTGTTTAGTTTTATAACTTATTTTTTATATATTTGTTGCTACAATTTTAAAAAAGAAAATGTTTATTATTTTGATATTTTTCTTTATTGTCATTTTTATGTTTTCTGGTTATGTTATTTATGGAATTTTATGTTTATTTGTTTCAATTGTAAATAAAGGGTGGAAGCAAAAAAATTGGGTGGAAGCAAATGCTTCTTTTAATATTTTGTGATGAATATGTATTCTAAGTTCTAACTTTGAGTGTAAAATAAAAAAGGTGGAAGCAAGCAATTGGCCATTTCGATCACTTTATTTCACTGTGAATATAGTTTTAATGACTTTTGGTCTTTCTGGGGCTTTAGAAAAAAATTATAGAAAAATTGAAGGTATAAAATATTTATTATCTTAATTTTTTTCACTTATCTTTATGTTTATATTCTTTCACTAATTTTTTCTTTTTTGTTTTTTTTGTAAAGATGGAACATGACAGTGCCAGTACTGCTGCCACTATTGTCCTATCTCTAGTAGGAATTTAGGGGTGGAACCAAATGCCCAAAGACCCCAGACATAGCTTGAGATGCAAAATGTCTCTACTGAGATTGAGAAGCAGATTGAGCCTATGAAAAAAAAAGAAGAAAAGCATCAGAATCCAGAGTAAAGTGTTGGGATCATTTTTAAAAAATAAAGGATGAGGCAAGGGGCCATACTGCTGAGTGCAAATATTGTAGTAAAACTCTCTATACTGACCCTAAAAAATGGCACCTCTAGTCTTCGAAATTATTTAATTGCAAGAAATGCCACATTCTAATGACACTAGGTAGTCTCTTTTAACACTTAAACCTGTATCTGATTTTGTTGCATCCCAATCTGAGCAATTAGGCATATGGAATTTTGATTAAGAAGCTATTTATAAATCATTTATGTGAATGTTGATTGTTAATGAATTGCCCTTCAAATTTGTTGAAGGTGATGACTTTAAAAATTTCATGGCATCCTATTGCCCTAGGTTTAAAATTCTATCTAGATGGACATTTTCTAAAGACTGTTCTTCCATGTTTCTTGATGAGAGGGTGAAGCTCAAATCCTTAATACACACTCAGTATCATAGAATTAGCATTACAATTTATTCATGGACTTCCAACCAAAGAATAAATTATATATGTGTTATTACCCATTTCATTGACATTAAATTTAAATTGCAAAAAAGAATTCTATCTTTTGTGCCTGTGACTTCCCATAGAGAGAATATATAGCTAAGGTTCTAGAAAACTGTCTGATAGATTGGGGTTGGAAATTTGGTTTTTGTATGACTATTGACAATACTTCTTTAAATGATACTACTATTAATTATTTCAAAAATAAGCTTCTTTCTTGGGGTACTACCTCTCCTATTAGGTTAAAATTTATACATATGAGGTGTATAGCTCATATTTTGAATTTTGTTATTAATAATGGCTTGAAAGAAGCCTCTAAATCTGTCAAAAATATAAAAGAAGTTATTAGGTGTATAAGGAATTCACCTCTTAGACTTAGAAAATTTAAAGAAATTCCTGATTTTGTTGGGATTGATTATCAATCTACTTTATCTCTTAATGTTCCAACTCAGTGGAACTTTACTTATATCATACTTCAATCTACTTATTTACATAACAGAGCTTTTAATAAGTTTAAGGAGCAAAAGAGTTCCTTCAGGGCAGACTTGAAGGGTGATGTCCCTAACTTCTTTGATTTTCAATATGCCAATAAAATTATTGATATGCTAAAGCATTTTTATGAAATGACACTTATAATTGTTGAATCTCTTTATATGACTGTTAATTTTTTTTAATGAAATATCTTACTTGAGTTACATGTTGAATGAGTAGCAAGCTTCTACTAATATCATTGTTATGTCCATGGGGCAATCAATAAAATTAAAATTTGAAAAATACTGGGGTGACCCTAAAAAAATGAACATGCTCATCTTCCTAGCCAACCTTTTAGACCTTTGGGACAAGCTTGAGTATATAGAGTTCTCACTTAAGTAGATGTATGGTGATGATATTGGCTACATCTTATACACAATTGTAAAATCTCATCTTTATCTTTTGGTTGATGATTATATGAAGCTTTATGGTTTTGGTAAGGGTGAAAGCCAATCCAAATCCTTTTATGCTTCTATTGTTTATGTTCCTAATGCTAGGAAATCTATGTCACTTTTAAAAGCTAAATTTAGACAACATAAAATGGAATCTGATAGAAGTTTCGGCAATAAGAAGCTTGAATTAGAAATTTATCTATATGAGGATATTGTGGATAAAGGGGATTCATTTGATGTTCTACGTTAGTGGAAAGTTAATTCTAAAAGGTTTACTATCCTTTCTTTTATAACACGTGATGTGTTTGTTGTCCTTATTTCCACTGTGGCCTTTGAAAGTGCTTTCAGCACTAATCGATGTGTTCTGGATGATTTTAGGAGCTCTCTCACTCCTAAGATTGTTGAGGCCTTAATATGTACTTTTGATTGGCTAAGATTGGCTAATAAGCCAATCTATGTTGAGGAAAGTATTAATGATTTAGAAAATTTTAAGAAAGGTAATCTTTAATTTAGTTTTTTTATTTGTTAAGTTATATTTACTATACAAGAAATGCTACTAATTATTTTATCTTTTTTTACAAAGCTGCCTAAACAAATAACCAATGGACCATCATCTTCAACTGCAGTCTAATTACATTAATCTAACAATTCTCAATAAATTTTATTGGCTGATTAAATTCCCTTTATTTGTTTGTAATGTTGTGAATTTCTACTACATTGTGTGATTACCATATTTAGCCTGATGAATTACTTGCTTTGATGAATTCCATTACCCCATGACCAACGTGATGTGCCTCTATGTATTTGTTGAGGTGCTAATGTTGTTGTTGCTCCTATGGCTGTTCAATTATACGACAATGATGATACTTCTACCCTTACTATGTATTATGATGTACCAACATGCATGTTTAAGTTTCTTGGGTGGCTTAGCTTTTATTAGCTATTAGAAATATGGCTACATTTTTGCTTGATCAAAATGTATTTAATCTGAGCCACATTTCAATTTATGCATTTTCATTATTGATTACTTTTTAATTCTATCACTCACTTGATGTTTGTTTGTGTTTGTTCTTATAAGAGACTTCTTCCACTTGCACTAAATAACATTGCTTCAACCTGATGCCTGCTACGTTTTTTGTCCAATGCATGGCAAATTATATTTTGTACATTTTCTACATCATTTTTTTGTATATTGCATATATGCTTTTGTGTATTTGTATAGCACAATTTTTTTGGCTAGGCAATTTTTTTGGTTAGGCAATTTTTTATAAATTATAGGCCTTGACTTTTGTAAATACAATTTAAATATTTATGTTTCAAATTAAGGAATACATATAGATAACAGAACAACTAGTGCTAATTAGTGTTCAAAAAAAAAAAAGAAAATTGCTAATTCATGTCCCTATAGGCTTTTAATTTTTAAGCCCAGTCCATATAAAGCCTAACTGATATAACTGAAATAACTAAACCAAAATAACCAACTTATTTTTAGTAATCAATCATTCAGTTACCATACTTCATTTAGTTCGTTTCAGTTCACAAATTATACTACTTAAAACTGTTTAGTTCCACCTATTTCACAACTAAACCAACCGATGCACAACCCTAATTGTTGTTGTTATTGTTGTTGTTGTTATTATTATTATTATTATTATTATTATTATTATTATTATTATTATTATCATCATCATCATCATCATCATCATCATCATCATCATCATCATCATCATCATCATCATCATCATCTACTTTATTATAGATAGCCCCATGGTTGCTATTTTTGTGATTTTATTCATCATGACTGTAATATAAATTTCAAAAGTATGAATTTGAAATATTTTTTTATGTATTTTCATGTATTTTGGTTTATTTTTAGTATATTGTTAATTTATTTTCCCTTTACAAAATGAATAACATATGTCAGCCTTTTATGAAGAATAATGAACAATTTCATTATATTTTTTCAACTATTTATATATACAATGATAATTATTTTTTGAATAAAAAATGTATTATAACTTCAAGACATGTATTAAGTATCTCTTATTTTTTAAAAATGTATTTGATATTTAGTTTCATTCAATTTTGAATATTTTTTGTTTATATTTCATTTATATTGCATGTATGAAATAATTCACATACATAATATACTAATTCATTTTTGGTTTCTATACATAATCAAAGTCATTATATATATATATATATATATATATATATATATATATATATATATATATATATTGGAAAAGGCCAAGAATCAAGCAGTGCACCAAGACATCTCATTTAGGCTGACACCTCTGTAGCACCAACATTACCTTTCACAATCCCTTTTTTTTATTAAAATAAAATAAAAGGAATACAAAATAGTTTATACAAAGCCAAACGCTAAAGAAAGAAACTAAGAGAATCTGAAATTCTTCCTACCACTAGCATCATGAATCTTGAAACCATTACAGTAAGGGGGATAGGAATCCCACCAAGAAATATAAGGTAAAGATATAGCTATGGTTGATAGCTTATTAGCCACTGTGTTGCTTCTTAAAAACATAACTAATGTGAACCTACATATGACTTAGCTGATTGAGACAATTTTGCCAAGAAGAATGCAGATGCCATGGCACTTCCATATATCGATTTAACAATAGTCGAACTATAAAAGTGGAGTCGCTTTCTATCCACAATGGATGAACTTGCAAGTCCTAAGCTTTTTTAACCATAATAATAATAGCATATGACTTTGCTTTGAATGCATAACAAATACCTAGGGGAGCTGCAAATGAAGACATAGATTTACCATTAGAAATGTGAAGAATTCCATTAGCACCTATATGACCTAGACAACCTCTAGCAATACCATTAGAATTTAATTTATACCAGTTGATAGGAGAATGCAACCAAGGGACAAAGATAACATGTTGTACCTTATGAGGCATTCCCACAATACGAAAATGAGCTAGAATAATTAAATTTGATTCACGGTTATTCATTGTTCCAAAACCAAACAAATCTATCTCTTTAATGCACTAAGAAATAAAATGAACAGCAACTGAAATTGGGGTGAAAGAATCATCAAACAACTTTTTTTTTTCTAGCCTGCCAAATGCACCATACCATCAAGGCAATGCTAACCTTCCAAAGAGCTTCTAGTTGAGATGAAAAGTGATTTTACAAGTAGCTTTAGAAAGCTTATGAAAATCATTAGATAAATGTAAAACCACATCAAACATGCTCCTTAAAGTATACCATAAGGTAATAGCACACGGACACTTTGTAAAAAGATGATCAAAAGTTTCATAAGCTCGCAAACATGAATGACATTGAGAAGTTGAATAAATGCACTTTAACTTTAATATATTATATGTTGGCAATTTATTATGCAACATGTGCCATAGCAAGAAAGACCTAGATAGGGGTAGATAATGATGCTAGACTTCAAAACCCCAAGCCACTTTAGGAAGCTAATGACAAAAATGGTTAAAAACCACTTTATAAGAAATAAAGCCAATAGGAGAATAATGGCAAACTATAGAATCATGATCTAAAAAAACCACTGACTCAATATCTAAAAAATTTTTAAGGTAAGCAGTTTGAAATTCAAAAGGAAAATGCTAACAACCATCATAAAAAATATCACTAATTCGAGCCTCTAATATATGCTTTATAGACATAGGAACCTGAATTCTCTCACTAATATAATAACCCAACTAATCTGAATTCTAGAAATTCAAAAAAGACTTAACTAATGGAATCCACTAAGAAGTCACTAGAAAGTCCTGAGACACATCATAAATTGAAGACCAATCGATGACTTGATGTAAGTGGAACGAGGCTTATAGATCACCGAAAGAAATCTAGAGCGCAAGAATGAAAAATAGAAGGACTAATTAGTAAAAATATGCCATGCCAATTTAGACAACAAAGCATTATTTACATGATGGAATCGTTTAAGGCCAACACCTCGTTCATCATATGGGACACAACACTTATCCCATTTGACCATGATAAATTTCTAATTAGAGATAGAACCTGTCCATAAAAAGTTTTGAATGGCTTTTTCTAAATATTTCAAAAGAGAAGATGGCCACTTATAAACCATAAATGAATACAAAAATGAACCATACATGACTGATTTAATAAGGTCAAGTCTACTAGGCATGAACAAAGATTTCCCTTTCCAATTATCAAATTTAGAAATAATACGATCTTCAATAGTTTGTAACTAACACTTTCTAAGAGCTCCTAAAAATAAAGGGACATCAAGATAGTTAAAAGGGAGATATCCTTTTTTAAAACTAGTAAGAGCATATATAGAGAGAGCTTAGGCATTAGAAACATGCTTCCCAAAAAAGATTTTAGATTTGCTTTAATTAACCAACTAACCTGAGATTTTTCCATAATCTAAAGAAACTTACAACAATAAATTAACATTAGCTTGCGAAGCCCGACAGAAAATAAGGACATCATTCACATATAAAAGATGAGATGGACAATGAACCCGATAGGAAGCATGCATAGGAACTAAAGCATTTGTTTAAAAAAGATGCAGCAGTTTCTGTTTAAAGAAATCCTCAACTAAACAAAACAAAAGAGGTAAAAGAGGGTCAACTTAGTGAACCCCTTTAGAATATAAGATATAACCTTTAGGAGTGCCATTGACCCAAATAAAAATGCGTGCTGAGTGAAGAATAGAATTAATCCAGCCATAAAAAGTGTCAAAAAAAAACCAAAACTGTGACGCACTAATAAGATAAAACTCCATTCCAAAGTGTCAAAAGCTTTACAAATGTTAATCTTTATAGCCATATTACCCTCGAAGTAAGCCTTATCAATAATATTAATATTTTTAGATGCAACTGCAATGCAGTCTTCAATGTGCCTATCCAAAAGAAAACCAAATTGAGAATAAGCAATAATTCTAGAAGCCATCTTTGTAAAACGGTCAGCAATAAGCTTAGTAATTATCTTATAGATAAAATTACTAAGCACAATGGGTCTAAAATGTTTAATTCTATAAGCATCATGAACTTTGGGCAAGAGGGTCATAAAACTTGAATTTAAACCTCTGAGAATAAAACCATTATAGAAAAAATACTTTATTGCAGCACAAACATCAATACCAATAAAATCCCAGCATTTTTTAAAAAATAACCTCATGAAGCCATCTAGTTTAAGGGCACTGAAATGATCCATATAAAAAAATAGCTTGTTTAATATTAGAATCTAAAGGAACTTGCAAAAGCATATCATTATCTTCAGAAGAAACAAGGTTCATAATGAACATAGGCACCTCTTTTAAACTTAAAACATTACTAGTAGAAGTAAATAAATAAGAGTAAAAGCCCGTACATGGTTTTCAATTAAAACCTGATCATCAATAGGAATATCATCAATATACAAACTGTGAGTGCCATAAAACACTCGTCGTTTAGCAAGTAAAGAATGATAAAATTTTAAGTTCCTATCTACATGCTGCAACCTTCAAATGCAGCTTTGATTTTTAAAGAGAGAGCATTGATTATTTAAATGAATGGATAACTGTTTAGAGGCTTCCAACTCTCTTGTATAACGATCATTATTAAAACCATAAGCTTTAATTTCTGATTATGCATGAAATAAATTATGCTTAGCATCATTAATCAAATGATCAAGATGACCAAATATATTTTCATTCAAGCTACAGAGAAAGGTATGAAGCATTTTTAACTTATACATAATCACATACATTGGATGACCAGAAAGAGAAATCGAACACCAAAAAGTGCACACGTTAGAAACAAAAGTGATCATGGTTAGTCCACATAGAGAGAAAGTGAAAAGGTCTATAAGCAATAACCTAATTTAGATGACAAAGTAAAAGAAGAGGATTATGATATGATTGGTATCTCACAAGAGCTTGACACTCAATGGTTTTCTAAAAAAGAAGAGCAGCCTAATTATAAAAAGACCGATCTAAACGAATGTGAATACAGTTAGCACCCTTTCTATTATTGGACCAAGTATAAAGAGTCCCTTTTGTGTCCAATCCAGTCAAATCACAAGCATCTATAGTCGAGATGAAATCACAACATGAGCAAGCTGTAAGAGGACTTCCCTTTTTTTCATGACACTTATAACAAGCATTAAAATCACCAATGGCATATTACAAATCATCTTGAATTAATCTAGTGACTTGAAGAAGATTGTCCTATAAAAGACCACAACTAGAAGAAAGGACATTTCCATACATACAGGAAACAACATGATTAACTGAATGCAAAGAGAACTGAATAGAAACATGCTAGATCGAACTAATAAGAATATAGACATTACTCGCTCCTATAAAAGACGATATGAGCACCTAAATGGAAGGACAATGAGTCATATTATGGGAAATAAAAGACAAACCCACAGAATTCCAAAAGTGATAACTAACATCACTAAAAGTGATTTTTTGGTTCAGCAAGACATAACAAATTTGGCTTATGAAGTGTACAAAAATTATAATATAGGGAACTTTGAGTAAGCGTATTGCCAAGCCCTTTACAATTCTAGAATAAAATCTTCATTTAGAAGATCGAGAGCCTGCCCTAGTAGTGGGCTTATTACTAGTAAAAGTAATCTTTTTCTTAGGAGATTTTTTCTAGTAACCTCCTACCAAGCTCCTTCTCCCTCGTCATCAACCTGATCAACCTAAGATTGCTTACTCATGTGTAAAAGCTCTTATTGAGCCTTATCCAGGTCCTCTTGATTTTTTGAAGAAGAATGAGCTGCCTCAGAACTAGTGACATGAACAAGGTTTGCCACTACTTGAGCCAAGATTAATGAATTAACAATATTAATAGGATTTATCAGATCAACAACAAAAAATGATTTATCTTTATATGTCTCAGGCGTTGTGGTATTGTTTATGATCTGATGTAATATTTCAAAAATGTTAGTAATAGGAACCAATTCCTTATTAGTGTTGTTCTGCTTCCATTTTTGACAAACAATAGGCCATCCTCGAGAATGATCCTGGTTTGGTTTTACCAGCTTATCAGTTTCAATGGATTGATTTGATTTGCTTAAACGACATACGACAAAATTATGGCTAATAGATTAGGATAGAGAACATAAAGACAGAAGGTTCTTATAGTTAATATTAATATTGAATAAACTACCCTTATAACCTAAAACCAGCTGATGTTACAATGGAACTGACAAATCAATGTCTACTAGGATTCTAGCAAAGTGACCAAAATCACTATCCAAAATGTCTCTGTCAATCCTGAGGGGGATACCAATATTGTGGGCAATATCTGCCAATAATTGAAGATGATATAATTCCCATTGAAGCCGAAAAAGCTGAACCCATAACAATATGGTAAAAGACTTCTCCTTATAAGGATCGAAACCCATACACTATCTTTAAAATCTCAATGTACCAAGTTTAAGAGACAATGATCCTCGTGCCTAAATAGCATCCTTTTCCAAATCTGATTAAAGTAATACATGATAAAAACCCCGTCCTAGAGAAATAAGACGCTAATTGGACGTGAGACCCCAAATCAAAGATAGCTTTTCTTTGAATTTAACAAGTGTCTATGGTGTTTCACCTTTACTTAGAAAAACCCTTGCAATCAGAGAGTGTTGACATAACTCTAGGCGTTTTCTATAAATTTCAAAATTGATTTTGATTGTCTGATATGAACATGCAATAAGGATACTTGGAATAGCCAAATTTGATGGAACCGAAACCTGAACATTCTCCTAAATTGCCATAGCATATGTTTTTTAAGATTCATACAACGTCAAGGATGCATGAATAGGACTCTGTCGAGAACATCTCAAAGTGGTTAGGATATTCATTCTGATCATCAGTCGTCCCTATCGTCATGGAGCCGCTAGGGTTCCTTCAGATTATTTTTTTTATTTTTTTGTTTTCATAACGTATATATAAAAAATATCCAAAAAATACAAATATATGAATAGTAAATATAGTATTATATACAATAAGCACATTTTTGTATATTATCGGTTTTGGATACACTTAAAAACATCTTAACAAAAAAAATTTTGATTACAATCTTTAATTTAAACAAACATATGATATTTGATAGTAATGCATTCGAACATCCAATTATATAATGTTCATTACTCAAAATACCCAAAAATAATAAATAAAAGAAAAAAGTAATGTCCTAGTTGTTTCCCATCACATTTTCACAAAGTCGTTCGATGACAATTCCTGGTTGCTTACAACATATAATCAAATTAGGATGATGGTTGGCCATGCTTCAAAATCATAGTTTTAACTATGCATATAACCTACAGGCACATATACGTAATCAACAACATGAGAAAAAAGCCATACTTTCTATAAGAAAAAAGAAGTAATCCCCAAATTCTTTAATCACAAAATTCAACAATAATTCAAACACAAAAACTAAAAAATTACACATAAATGCATTTAAAGTTAAACAAATGGTAAATTAAAAAAAATGGAAATTTGAGAAGCTAAGGCCTTTCAGATTGACAGAGAAAATTAAAATTGAGACAAATAAAGAGAAGGAATAAAAATCAAAGTATGAAATGAGATAGATAAGAGATTAGACATCTTGACAGAGATAAAGAAGGATGATCTCAGACTTTTAAAAAAAAATTGTTTAATATATATTAATTGATCAATATTTTAAAGTTTTATCATCAATTTTTATTTATAAAAAAAAAAGGAAAAGACAAAAGGGAATGAGAGAAAAAAATAAATAAATATGAAGAAAATAAGAGGATATGGAGAAAAAAGAGGATGAGGGAAAAAAAATAAAAATAGAAAGAGAGGGAAAGAAAAAAGGAATGAGAGAAAAAATAAAGATAAAAGAAAAATATAAGTGGGAGGGAAAAAATAAAAGAAAAAAAGAAATGAATGAAGAAAAAATATTAAAAAAATAAAAATTTAAAAAAGGGGAAAAAAGAAGAAAATTAAAATTTAAAATTTAAAATTTAAAAAGAAAAAATAAAGGAATGAGGAAAAAAAAAAAAGAGAATAAAAGTAAAAATTTTAAAAAAAAAGAAGGAAAAAAGGTAAAAATAAAATAAATTACAAAAAAATAAAAAAATAAAAAGAGACTTGTATATATATATATATAATGGCAACTAATCTTATAAATTTCTCCATAGTTTATACATAAATTTTGGTATAGGCCTACCCAATTTTTGGCAAGCTCAAATTATCTGGGCTTGGTCTAGACCAAATCTAGTTTGAAAAAGTTGCAGGCTTTTATGGCAAGCCGATGGCTTAATGCTTTGGGATTTTTGCAAAAATAACCAAAAGACGAAAAAAGTTTTAAAAATAAGATTTATTTTTTCTTTTAAAAATACGGTATTTGATAATAATTATTTAAAAATTACAGTGGTTATTTTTATATACCAAAAAACAATGAAAACAAGTGAAACAATCAAAACAACCAAAACAACTAAAACAAACAAAACATTCATGAAAATAACTGAAATAATTACATAAAATAACAATTAACATTTATCAAAGACAAACAAAACAATCGAGATAATCAAAACCAATAAAAAAAAAATCACAATGCACACTTATGAAATTAACGAAAATTCATGAATTGGTAAAAATATTTTAATACCCATACCACAAGAAATATAAATCCAAATACAAATGAATTCAATAATTATTCAAGTGTCAATAATAAACAAAAAATTTTGATATCCATTCATCAAATAAAAAAAACTATAAATTGACAAAAATTTATCAACATGAAAATAATAAATAAAGTGTTTATGAAAACATGAATAGAAAAAAATGAAAAAAAAAAAAACATAATCTGAAGAAAAATTGGATCAAATAACAATATACGGTGTAATTTTGCATTTTTACCTATTGCTTTATTATCACTCATAGTGATTGACCCGTTTCTAGATGCTTTTTTAAATTTTAAAATATTAACTTTTACAAATGTATCATACCAAAGCAATATTAATTATGATCATTGCTGCTACTGTTTCTAAGCAATGGACCAGAATTTCCCCTTGTTAATTCCCCATAATCATATATTTTATGTAACTAACTCTTCTGATTTACAAATATGAATTTGATTTTTAAAAAAAAAAAAAACAAATAATGTTAAGAAAAAGTGAAATTTTTTTTTTATTTTGAGTGCATAATACCTAACTAATGCATGAGTAACAAATATGAAAAATATATATTTAATTAAATAGAATATTTATCAGCTATTTACACTTGAAATATGAAATATTAAAAATATTTCGTACTCATTTAATAGTCAATGCAATATATTCAGAGTCGTAGAATGTAATGTATTCACAGCAGGCAAGTTATTTCTTAAAATATTATATGTTTTTAAGTTTGTAAAAATATATATATATTTATTTATTTATAAAAGAGGGAATATATAGAATCATTGAGATGGTAAATAAAAGGGCTGTATTTTAGTTTATTATATTATTTTATTTTTGACATTTAAAAAAAATTATATATTTCTAATATTTTAACTTTAGTAACACTCATTAGACCTTTTATTATGGATGAAGTAATATGTGAATAAATAAATATAAGGATAAATAAATATTTTTTAAAATAATAGAAATAAAATAGTGTAATAAATAAAAATTATAATTTTTCCTAAATAAAATTTCTCAACCATGTGTTATAGTTTTTTGTTTTCTAAATTGATTTAATTCAAAGCATCCCACAATGAGAAGATGGTGACATGTTAGTTGCATTTATGGGATTAGGTATAATCATTGAATATGAACAAATTCCACCATCATTTTTTTTCCTTCATAATTCTTATGTTATTATTGTTGTGATAAAAACATCACACGTACGTACCATACTATAGAGTGGTCCCTCACGTATCTGCATGAGATTTCAATGGATTATTGCCCTGTACTTTGGCTGGATTTCCTTCTTCAAAAACAGATGGGAAAAGAAAATCATAAAAGGAAGACGATGCTCCTATATATATATATATATATATATATATATATATGGGGGATCTTTTGTCCACACCTTACACTTAATCTTCCCATGGGGGGTGTTTTCTTGGAGGGATGGGGGAATTTTGTTTCTCTTCTCAGTGCATGTGGACATGAATTTCTTTTTCTTTGGAATTTTCAGGGCACCCATTATGTATGCTTCGACCAAAATGTTCAATTCCAAAGAGAATTCCACCACACTTTAGTCAAAAGAAATTCCATGCTGTTTCGGCAAATTCGTTCCATTTTATTGGTAATTTTTCTTGTTTAGTGCATGATTATGTTGGGTTGCTTGAGAGCTGAATTGTTCCTACCTAGTCAAGAAGCATTTGAATGAAGGTAAGAACTTGTAAGTCAAGTAACATGGGGATGATAGACTAAGATAGGAATTCAAGTTCAAAACTCTGTACAATTCATAGTACCCAAATGAAATTGGGCAAAAGCTTGACTATGTTGTTAGTGAATTCTTAGTTTTTCAATATCTTTTTATGTCTTTATATATGTGTATATAGAAGTGTCTCCGTTCAAGTTTATTTTTACTTCAATTTTCTTAAATTTACCTTTAAATATACAACATCTTATCAAAATTAAATCTATTAGCTTATATCTTTATTACTTTATTTTTTCTAGAAAAAAAATACAAAATTAAAATTACTAACTTTTTTAGCACAATTTTTTTTTTGAAAAACATAAATACAAAAATTGAATATTTTATTTATAATAAAATGGATGTTCTTATTATTTTTGTAAATTTGATATAACAAATGAATATTTGAATACATGACTGTGTATTTTTTGACATGGTTGTGTCTGATTGTGAGCAAAGCAAGGTCATCAGTCAAGGCTTATGCATGGTTGTGTGTCTCTTTTCACATGGTTGTGCTTGAAAACAAGTTTTTAAGCATCATATGCACACGGCCATGTGTCTTTTTGCATATAGTCATGTGTTGCAAACACTATTTTTTTTATCATGTGGATTTTCTTCATTTTGTTGTTTTGGGATATTATTATAATTCATATTATACCCATATTATACTTAGGGTATAAATAGATATTTTAAAGTTTGTTTAAGATGACTATTCACTTAGTTTTAATCAAATTATAGCTTTTGCTTTATTTATTCTCTAGATTGAGAATTGAGTTTCTAGATTGAGGGTGGATTATTTTCAATCATCAATTGCATGTTGATTATTCACACTGCATATTGTGGCAGGTGGTATCATATTGGGTTTCTCCCAATTGATGGCTAACACTGGTAGTAGTGGTGGTAACCAATCCTAAGACAGTGACTAAGAAATGCATATTGTTTAGAAAGCAATCAAAGAGTAGCGACAGTCATTTGAATAATTAACCCAAAACATGACACAATAATTGGAAGCACTTCAAACCTAATTACAAGCATTGTTGAGGGTTAATGGACTTGGGGCATAGGAATAATGATAGTGAACAAGGTAGAGGAATTAACATTGCCGCACCCATTATTGATCTTATTCCCAACAATCAAAACCAAGTATCATGACCCAAAACAGAGGTCATGACCGGTGCTAGGGAACGGGAACTCTTTCAAATTCAGAATCTATAGCAAGCCTTAAAATAAATAAAAACATACAATAATAATAATAACATAAATAAAATAACTTGCAACGAAAACAAAACTCATAAATAAAATAAGCATAAACCATTAACTCGTTTAAATAAACAAGCTCATCTCATAAATATAAATCTTTTAATACAAAACCCAGTTCATATCTTTAAAATACATATTTCATACAAACATAATATATACATCTCACAACCGACTACAACTACTGTAGTGTCTAGATTATAAAATAACATCAAGTAAGCATACTACATAGTAAAGCCGAGGCAAAAGAAATCCGACGTATGGGTCTGCTATTGAGGTCTGAAGACATAGACTCTCCTTAAAAATAGTCAACGGAGGGGAGTGAGACCTCACTGAGTGAATTGTTATAATATATATACATGCATAACTAAATGACAATGCACACATTCAATAGTATATAAAATAAATATATATACAGGAAAAATCACACAGATGTAGCAAAATCATTTTATATAAATATTAAGAAATACATCCGTATATGAAGGATCAAATAGAACCCTAGAAAATCACAATCTCAAATAGTGTTAGACAACACTCTAGCCATACAGGCTCACTTGTTCCAAATAATTTCACTTGTTCCATTTGGACAATAGACTGGCCCTAAGACACTAAGTCAACCGAGCTCCATCAATCTGACTCTCAGTGTGATTGGCCTCGAGACACTTGGTCAATCGAGCTCCAATAATCACACTCTCAATCACATCTCACATTAAATAAATCAATCCGATCAATATCCACAAATAGGTTAGTAATATAACCTAAATTCTATCGTCGTACCGGTACGTACTCGGTCCTAGTGTTGTCCACTAGGTAGCATATTCTATTGATATCCTTCATTATTATATAAAGCATACATTCATAAAACAAATGATGCATGATATTAAATAAAATAGCAACATAAACCATATATATACTAAAAATATACCAAAAATAAACCATGTATATTTCGAGTATATATACGTCAAATAAATTCAATTTATTTACAAAATAAACTAGAAATATACTTAAAAATATTTTAAGTATAATTTATTAATAAAACATGCATATAATTTAAAATATACCAATAATATACCAATCATATATCAAAAATAAACCTAAGCAATAATTAAATCATTTATTCATAATTTATCAAAATAAATCATACATTTCTAAAAACATGCATCCTATAACACGTATATATAAGATAACAACTCACTGTCTAACGGGCCTGGTCCACTAAATTTCGGTCTCGGCGCAACTAAACAAACAAACGATAATATGAATCAGAATAAGTCTATCAACATTCTAGAGGCTCAATCTAAGAATAGTGGATACAAAATCAGAATAAGAATTCAACCAGACATCACGTTTTACGAGAATTTTACCAAAATTTTGACAAAACCTCCCCTGTAAAATGGACATCTCTCTACTCAAAGAGTAGAGCCGGTCCTGCAAAGAAACACACTTCGAATAGACATAGACAACCCCTCAGTCGAACTCCTAAACTATAATTCCACCGACCGAGGTTCACAATTCACAAGATATTTATAGAACACATGAAAAATACCAAAAATGCCCTTTAATACTCAAAATATAGCAAATTAAATATTTAAACGCTAAACATAATTATTTTACCGATAAATGCATAAGAACCCTAATTTTAATAAAATATTATTAAAAATCGATAATTCTCAATAAATTCATAAATATTGACCAAAATACATTTTATAAATCCAAATTACATAATTAACCCTAAAACATATTAAAAATCGATAAAAACTCATTTATTTAGAAAAATAGTATATTATATATAATTTGAAAATAATTTACGAAAAATAGTTTTAATTAGTTAAAAATACTAAATAATTTGTAGAAATCATTTTTATACCTCAAATAACTAGTAAAACCAATTTCATTATATTTTTAGCCAATTTCGTGTCAAATTACCAAAATACCCCTAATTATATAAATTCACTATAATTATTCAAAAATTCACCAAAAATAATATAATTATTAAAAAATTAATTTCTCAACATATAATTCAATAATATCAATATTTATACTCAATTAACCAATTAATTTCAATAAAAAACATAATTAACCTAATTTTCTAAAAATTACATAAACTAAATAAATTCATAATAATTATATAAAAATCACAAAAATTACAAATAAATTTCTAAAATTCATTTTAGCACCTATAAACACCATAAATCACAATTTTATAATTTAATTAATTAATTTTCAAAAATTATAAAATATTAATAAAGTAATAAAAAATTCACAAAAATCAAAATAATTCTCAAAAATTCTACAAAAATTCAAAAAGGTAGATTAAGCTACAAGGATAAATTTTTGTGAAGGAAGTTTGCATTAATCAACCAAATAGAAGCTCAAAAAAAATCAAAAACCCTAAATGGCCAAAATTAAAAATTTGAAAGCTAGGGAAATCTAGACCATTTCAAGTGAAACTAAGCTTGCAAATGCACTCACTGGAGCTCAAGGAAGAGATAGAGACCAGTGGGGCTCGAAACGGTGACCGGAAAGTTGATGAACGGTGTCAATGCAACTTTCAGCAACTTCAAGGAAAATCCGACCAAACTCACCAGAAATGGAGGCATTGGACGTCGGGAATGGTTGGAAGGGAAGGTGGCATGCCGGGAGGCACACTGACAGAAAGAGAACGGAGTTGCAGCGGCTAGAATCGGTGAAAGAGATGATCAGGAGGGAGAAGAGGGCAGAATGGCACAATTGTAAATTTTTCAAACTGTATATTAGGTAATAATATTGTATGTGTATATATATATATCTTACTTTATATTATTTTAATATATTATATAATATAAACAATAAATATGCACCACACACTTATTTTAATAATATATATACACTTATACATATATACACACTTAATTAATTAATATTAAAACTATGTAATATAATTTAATTCAATTAAATAATCCTAATTTAATTAAAATGCATGTACGTATATATATTTTATTTGACACTTTAAAATTATACATGGACTCATGCAACTCCACAAAACTACTTAAAATAATAATTATTTATTTATTTACGTTTTAATTTTTTTGAAAATAAAATTCCTGGAAAAATTTTACGTAAAGAACTTAAAATAATAAAAATAATTAAAAGATGACTTAATAAATAATAAACTCATTAAATAATCATAAATATATATAAAAATTATTAACACTGCATATCCCGATGCAATTTAAAATTATTTAAAAACTCGAGATATTACACCAAGGAAGGCTAGTCGCAAGTTTTGATAATACTTTAGATGAAAAGGCTGGCCTTAGTGGGATTGCTAATCCTCGTGGAGGGATAGGAAGCAGAAAATAGTGGAAATAAAATTACAGAGGCAACAATGAGTACAAACTAAAGGTAGACGATCCTAACTTTAGTGACGATCTTGATATTGAGGCATTTTTAGATTGGTTTACTGAAGTAGATGTACACTGAATTGCCCGAGGATAGAAAAATTAAATTTGTTGCTTATAGATTGAAAGGGGGAGTATTGATATAGTAGGAGAGATTGAGAGAAACTAGAATAAGAGAAAGGCGTGGTCTAATGCAAACTTATAGCATAATGAGGCAACTGTTGCGAGGTTGATTTTTACCTTTAAACCACAAGCAGTATCTTTTTCAATCTTATTAGAGATGTTCACAAGGTAATAGGAGTGTGAATGAGTATATTATTAAATTTATGAAGTTAGTAGAGAGGAACCAACTGTTAGAAAGTGAAAACCAATAGGCGCCAAAGTTTTAAGTGGGTTGAAATCATCTATTAAAAGTAAGATTAGAGTGCAAATGGTTTTAGTGTGTAAGAGGCTAGGAATTTGGACTTGAAAGCCAAGTTACTCATACAAGAGCAAAATCATAGTGCTAACTACATGAAATATAATATGGCATATTGCATGACTATAAGTGACAAAGGGAAGGTGCCTTAATATAGTAGTGTAGAGCCTACTAATGTTAGTGTAGTGAGTGGAAAAAGGTGTGATGGTTGAAAAGGATAACACTTTAACTCCTACCAAGAACAATAATCTATATGCCAAGCCGTTAAATGCCAAATGCTCTAGGTGTGGTGAGGTTGAGCATCATTCTAATAAGTTTCCCAGAAGAAAAATAATGAACATGGTAGAAAACGATGATGTTTTTGAAGATGAGTTATACAGGCTCAATAAGGATGATGATTATGATGAATATAAATGTGTGGTAAGGAAACTTATGTTCTTTCAGAATAATGGTGATGATACTAAATATCATAAGCTCTTTCACTATATATATATATATATATATATATATATATATATATATATATATATATATATATATAATACATAAAATAACATTTATGTAACAATAAATAATAATAAATTATCAATAATGTAATTTTAATAAAAATAATAATATCAAAAAAATAATGAAATTTGATAAAGCAATAATATAAATAATAATGCAAATTAAATGATAAAAGATAATATATTTATGTAGGAAAATTTATTTAAATATAAAATAATAATAATTAATCACAAATAACAAAAATAATCAATAAAATTTTTAAATTTTATTAACATTGCATATCTCATTTTAAAATAAATTAATTTAAAAATATGGGTCATAACATATTATCCTTTATCTTTTAAGGATTTGTTTTAGATTAGGTTTAGGATTAAGAATTCTTATAAATAGCTTATTTTATAGCCTATTTTGGGGCATCTTTTTTATCAATCAAATAAAGTGACTAATTTTGCTTCAAATTACTTGGAGTTTTATTCTTTAAACTTTCTAAACAAAATAAGTTGTTTGATAGTTCACTTTTCTTATCAATTAGAACATTCATATCTAATTGTGGCGACTTTCTAATAGCTAGAATTCTTAATTGTTAAATAACTAAGAGTTCTAGTTTCCACCCAACTTGTTTCTTGGACGATCTAAGATGTGGGTATCAATAGATTATTGCAGATTTTGTTTGTTAGATAAACTCAGTTAGCATCACAAGGGCATACCAAATGGCATGGGAAGAGGTGAGTCCAATGATGTATGGAAGACTTCTTCACTTAGGGAGGACAGCAGCCATGAGAGCCGTAGTTGGTCCTTTTGAAACCATGTTGTGAAGGCTGGGTTAAGGACTTGCTGTGTAGGTTCAGTTGTGGATGGTATTGTGACCGGCGGAGCGGGAGAAGATCCATCAATGAGTCCAGCCATATAATAGTAATTTAGTAAAGGTAAGAATTGGGTTTGTAGACTAGAAAATTGTTTAGATTGAGCTTAATAGCAAAAGAATGGAGAGTATTAGCAGCTGTTACTGTTGATGAAGGTAAGGCTAACTTATTATTAGATGTGGCCATTGTAAAAGAAAAGTAAGATTGCAGAAAAAAAAAAATTGAGGGTTTGACAGCTCTGATACCATGTGGAAACTAACTATGTTTCATATATTGAATGAATAAGATTACAAGATACTTAATACATGAAGTGGTAGAGTTGTATAAGACAACTATAATTATAACACATCAAATAGAACATTACAACAATATGTACTAACGCTGACACCCATGCTTTGCGATAAGAGGAGTTGTCATTGCCAAGTAGTGATAATTTAGCAATAGTGAGAAACTGGAAGCGGCCATGGTGTGTGTATATATATATATATATATATGTATGTATGTATGAGAATGCAGAGGAGACTCCTAGCTAGTCAACAACAGACAGCCAAAGTGAAGCATGTCTTTTGCTTATTGAAATTAATTTTTATGCATTAGAAAAAGAAACTCGAAATGAAGGAATGTGGCCGTGATTTTTTTTATTTTTTTGCTTTTTCAGTTGTTTTTTTATTATTAAAATAAAAATATGGTCATAAATAAAATGTTTACTTTACTTTTATGAGTATATATATATATATATATATATATATATATATATATATATATATATAAAATGCCAATTTGCCCCCTAAACATGGATGAATGTCTAATCACCTCCATGAAAATTAAAAATTAAAACTTAAACATTAAATTTAATAAATATTAAAACTATATTTGTAATTATATACTTGGATACTGGGCAAGTTGGTGGCTAATTAGCTAAAAAAATTGATAGACTTATTACTTATTATATCCAAATTTGGAGGGCAATTTGATATTTTAGCCTAAAATATAAAGTAGGGGTATGTAATCCCTGCATAATCAATTGAATAAAAAAATTAAACCGATCCAATTTAGTCCATTTTAATTTATTTACTCTATTTTTTTTATTTTTATAAATTGAATTGAATTGAAATTTTAATTTAAATAAGTTCAATTTTATATTTAAAAATTTCATTAACCGAAATAACTCAACAAATAAAAATTTTATTTTTTTATTTTTAAATAATATAATAATTTCATAAAATATAAAAATAATTAATATTTATGAAATTCGATTTAATTCTGTCGGTTTGATTTTTATTTTAAAATTTTTAATTCGATTAAAAAACTCCACAAGCGACCATATGCCATATAAAGTAAGGAACCCCCATAATTGTTGTAATTTTAAGCATCTGAATCCTCTGAACATTCACTGCCCGAATACTGACCCTATCATTATAAAGGAAATTCTTGACATTTTGTTAGAGGACCACTTGCTTATACGTACTCTGTCAATGATGCCACCAACTTTAAAGTCTCTTCCGGAAAAATATTTAAAAATATATATATATATATATATATTGACCTGCACGCCAATCTTGGGCAATCAAATTTCAGAATCAGTCATATTAATATGATGTCATGTTCTATCAAATATCATCCATAAATTAATAGCTGAAATATCATATTTTCCTGTAAATACATTTAACTATTGGAAATGTATTAATATTTATAAAAATATAACTTTATATCCCATTATATATATATATAAAACTTTCTACAACTAATATTTAAAATTAAACTTTAATTCATTCTCATAATCATCCATCCAAACACTATAAGATATAAGGATATTAGAAACAATCAAAGTTGTTTCTAATTATGTAGCTATTTGAAAATGGTGAGAGAATAAAAGTAAAAAATTTCCGTTTTAAAAAACCTCATTGCTGACAATTAACAACATAAATTTTCTTTATTTTTCAAAATTTTGTGATAAACTGTTTTCATTCTAAAATTAACAACGGAATAAAAATGAAAATTCTATTTCTAAAATTACACCATTTTAGTATAAATTAAAAAGCACATACACTATTTTGTCGATATGAATTTACACTTCCAAAATATATTAAAATAAATCTCTAAAATTCAAAAAAAAAAAAAAAGGAAAGTGATTTTGTTCCTAAAATAAGCAGAACTAGTTAATACGCTTTGATTTGATTTACCAATTTGACATTTCAAATTTCTTTTTATCATTTTAAAATTATTTTCTAATCTCACAAATTACTTTTATTTCTTGATCATCTTCAAAATTATTTTTTTTAATCATGCGAATTATTTTGATCCAGTCGCCTTAATTAATTTTTTTTTTTTTTTATATAATTCTTAGGATTTACACTTCTTTCATTATATAAAAAGTTAATAATATTTTAGATCTTCAGCTCGCATATAATTATGCTATGCTAGTCCTTGTTTTTAACAATTAGAAAAATAATAAAAAAAGTGGCAAATTAATTTTCTCATATTAAAAAAAAAGGTGAAATATAAAGCCATATAAAATATGTGGCCATCCATATAAAAATGATTAGGTTAATGTTAGCACCTCCATATTTTTTTATTTTCTTTTTATCACCTGTAGGTAAGAGACTTGTAGCTATTCTAAAATTCAAAAATCAGACCCTTACATTTTATTTAAATTTTTATAATGGTCCATTGAAACATGCATGCACCATAAAACTTCAATTTTTAATTCATGAGATTGTGTTATTTTGTTGATAAAGAAAAGGTTGCATTATTTAGCATTGATCCATCTATACTTAAAAAATTTCGAAATTCTCTCTCTCTCTTTTAGAGTAATAAATACTATAGTTTAATGGAATTTTAATTATTTTTGTTCTGATAATATTTTTAAAATTAAATTTATTTAAAAATTAAAAAATTAATTTATAACTAAATAAAACTAACTAGAAAATACAGATTGTCAAATTATAAATTAAAAAAGTTCATTCATAATTGAAGGATAATAATAAAAAATTTCATAATTTAACTAAGATTTATTTTAATAATTTTTCATTGTACTATTATATTTATTATCATGTTATCAAAATGTATTTTTAACTTTTAGCGAACGAAAGATCCATCATTATATATATATATATATATATATATATATATATATATATATATATATATATATATATATATATATATAATCTAATACAGTCTAAAAATTGAAAAATTTTCTTATATTTTTACAGGTGGTCCCAAGAGCCAAAAAAAAAAAAAAAAACTTCAAAAGTTATAGGGTAATTTTGTGTGATAACTGATACTATCTAGAATGTTTCCGTCTAATTAGGAGTTCTTTACCCCTTAAATAGGAACACTTTGATCAGAGAGAAGATAGATCCGTTCAGAATAAGAACTACCCCAAAGAGGAATTTTAACCAAAAAAGGAACGCTCTCTTACTAAAATTATGATTCACTATCCTATACGGAATCCAACTCCGTCCAGGTTATATATAGTCTTACATCTCTCACAAGGGGACATCTTATTCTCACATATTCTAGCTATCTTGTATTCTTCCTACTTCTGTTCTCTAACTTAGGCATCAGAGTGTTCGTGGGGACTCTCCCCACCTCTCACCTTGCCTATTGTTCGTGGATTGCAGGATACCAAGCCCAAGAGTTCCGGAAACCAATTATCAAGTGGTGCCGTCTATGGGAACTCCTTAGGAAAAGCCATTCATTTACTTGCTAAGCTAAAGACACCTTCACTATGAATTTTAGCCCACCACCAGCCCAGATTCCTAAAGCCGGCACCAATCATTCTGCATCTATCCTTTCGATCGACCTTTCAGACCATCTCCTAGCAATAATACTACCACCCACCTTGCAGCATGCTGGAGCCTCATCCGGACATGTACCTTCACTTCTGGAGAACACTCCAAGATACCCGTCCTTGGGCACAGATCTCTTGTTCTACGCTCCGCTACAACACCATCGATCAATACCTTCAATACCTTTTCCAAGTCTACCAGAAACACCAACAATAACCACTCCAAACCTAAACATCATGACCCAAACACTCAGCCTCGATCAAATCAGCAGGGAAGCCATGATAAAAAATATTCAGGCGCAGATAACTTTGATGCAACAACAGCTAAATGTTATAGTACAGAGCGGGCGTGTTGATCCGGCTCAAAATGATGATAACACCACACCTTGACAGGCCCCAGGGACAAGCATAGGGAAGGGTAAAGCACCATAAAGGGAGTGCAGTTCAACTATTCTGGCCCTTAATGATTCGAAATTAGCGCAAATGGTTGAGGAAGTAATGTGCAAAGCCCGAACCAAACCTAAAAAGGAAAGGAATGGGTTATGGAAAGTAGAACTCCATTTGTCAACAAGATAATCCAAATGGAGATTCTTAGTAAGTTCAGAATCCCGCAGCTTGATCAGTATGATGGGACGGGAGACCCCATTAATCATATATCAGCGTTTCGGACAAAGATGCTGCTCCATAATGTAAACGACAGAATCATGTGCAGAGTCTTCTTGAGCACACTCATAAAGAGTGCTCAAAAGTGGTTTTATCGGCTCTCAGAGAATTTAGTCACTTCTTTTGAGGACCTAGTAGAGCAGTTCCGTATCAAATTCATCACCAACATTCCCCCTGCAAAAAACATCAACGACCTGCAGATGTGTCGATAAGAAGCTGATGAATCTTTACAAAGTTACCTTGACCGTTTCAATAAAATAGCTATGCAAATTGAGCATCTTGTTGATGAAGTCGCCATAGAAGCTTTAAAAAATGGCATCAGACTCGGGAAGCTAAAAGACAAAATAATGACTAAATAGCCGAGTACCTTTGTAGAGGCAATTGTGATAGCGATCCGGATGATAAAAATGGATAAAGATAGGAGGATGCATTGAGAAGAAGACAGGCCATCGATTAAGGATGAATGACCAAAACAGAGACGAGCAAGCTTCCCAAAAATGAATTTTAGAACTCTAATAGATAGATTTGATAGGGAAGTAGACATATATACACCCCTGAACACCTCTCGATCTAAGATCATTATGTGGGTCAAGCGGAATAGAGTGGGGATCACACAGGACAAGAGAATCAGCCCAAGCCGGAGATTTACTCATGATAGAGGCCAATATTGCGAGTACTACCAAGAATACAAACATAACACGGAGGGCTGCAAAGAACTGAAGAGTTCCATAGAAAGACTGGTGTAGTGAGGAAACCTTGATAATTTCATGGACTCACCGAGGAGAAGTAGAAACTCGGAAAATCAGGAATGGGACAAAGCTGAAGCAAAGAAAGCCAGGGAAGAGCCGATTGGGATGATTAACATGATTATTGGGGGAGAAAACACCGGGATAAGACTAAAGCGTAGTAGAGGAGAAAAATTGGTACATGGGAGAAGTGACATTGTTTTCAACTCGGAAGATGATTTGCATATACATCACCCCCATAGTGATGCCGTGGTGATAACTGTATGCATAAATAAATATCGGGTTAAAAGGCTACTGGTGGATAATGGGAGTGCTATCAATGTTTTATTTTGGAATGCATACAAAGCTATGGGTGGCTCTGTCACCAACCTGAAGGCCATCCAGAACCTTATCACTAGTTTTTGTGGGGGAACGGTGCAACCAATGGGGATTGTCGATATGGACCTAGAATTTGGAAGCTAAGATAATGAGGAAAAAAAAGTCGTCCAGACTCCATTCAACATGGTAGACATACCACTAGCCTATAATGGGATTATAGGACGGCTGACACTTTATAAAGTAGGTGCAGTCACCAACATCCGTCATTTAACCATAAAAATTCCGATCAAGAATGGGACCCTTACTATTAAGGGAGATCAACACATGGCCAGAAAGTGCTATCAGATGGTCATAAAGCCGCTAGTTAAGGCTTTTCCTTTAGAGGCATGGCAAGTTGAAAAGCAAGGCGCTGACCCACAACCGGTGGAAGATACAGAGACATTATAAATTATGGAAGGAAAGACCATGAAAATTGGCAACGCCCTCAACCAAAACCTCAGAGACAAAATAAAGGAAGTCATTACTAGACACTTAGAGGATTTTGCTTCTTAAGCCTCCAAAATTGTTGGCGTGGACCCACGGGTTGCCTGTCACTGTCTAAACATCAAACTAGGAGCCAAGCCACTAGCACAGAAGAAAAGAACCTTTGTTTATGAGAGACAAAAGATCATTGTTGAGGAAACAATAAAGCTGTTAGCAGCTAGTTTCATTAAAGAGGTTACTCACCCGAAATGGGTAGCCAACGTGGTACTCGTCAAAAAAGCAAATGGGAAGTACAGGATGTGTGTAGACTACACCGACCTCAACCGAGCATGCCTTAAGGACAGCTACCTGTTACCCACAATTGATCAGGTCATCGATTCCACCGCTGGTCATGACTTATACAGTTTCATCGATGCTGCACAAGGTTATCACCAGATTCTGATGAAGGAAGAGGATCAGAAAAAAATGTCCTTCATCACTCATGAAGGGTTGTACTGCTACAAGGTGATGCCCTTCAGACTGAAAAATGTTGGAGCCACGTACCAAAGAATGATGAACCAAGTACTTCAAGGCCAAATTGGAGCAAGCATAGAAGTATACATGGATGACATCATCATCAAGAGCAAGCACCCGGAGCATCACCCAGCAGACGTGGATCGGGTTCTCCAACTACTGAGCAAATCCATGATCAAGTTGAATCCTGATAAATGCGTCTTCGGAGTCCAGGAAAGTAAGTTCCTGGGGTTTATAATATCTCACTGAGGCATTAAAGCCAACCCAGAAAAAATAGAAACCATACTCAACATGGAGGCATCGAAGAACATCCATGATATATAAAAGTTAAATGGTAGAATCACCACAATAGGGCGTTTTATTTCTTGCTCGACTAGGCGATGTCTACCATTGTTCCGAGCTCTCAAAAATTTTAGGAAGTTTCAGTGGTCTGCTGATTGCCAGGCAACATTTAAAGAAATTAAAAGATTCTTGTCTTCAATACCCTTACTCAGTCAGCCGATACCGAATGAGACATTTTATTTGTACCTCTCTATTGGCTGAGAATGCATCACTTCAGTACTAGTAAGGGAAGAAGGAAGCTAGCAAAGCCCTGTCTATTATGTCAGTAAGATACTCCGAGGACTTGAAGTTCGGTACCTCATGCAGTCAAGTTAGCCATGGTCGTGGTCCACGTTTCTCAAAAGCTTTGGCATTACTTCTAAGCTCACCATATTATGGTTCGATCCCGCTTCCCTCTGCGAAAAATATTACAGAGACCAGAGACTTTAGGTAAGCTAGTGCAATGGTCAGTCTTACTCGGTGAATTTGATATTGACTACGAGCCTCGACAGTAGATGAAAGCCCAAGCGTTAGCAAATTTTGTTCAAGAAATGGCTCCGGAAGACATAGCCTTGACCAAAGCACCGGAATGGAAACTCTATGTTGATGGAGCATCCTCAGCTCAGGGTTCTGGTGTAGGAATAATCCTCAGAGGGCCGCATAAGGTTCATTTCCAATACGTAGTCCGTATAGAGTATAATGCCACCAACAATACAGTCGAGTACGAAGCGCTCATCACAGGTTTGAAGTTGGCCACTGAAGTAAGGGTCGAACACCTCATCATACACTCAGATTCCCAACTAGTAGTCAACCAAGTCAGTGGAGCATTTCAAGTCAAAGACACCTGCATTGCTAAGTACGTAGATAAGGCTAAGTGACTTTTACAACACATCGAATGGGATGGAGGCCAGTGGAAGATCGTCTAGATTCCTAGGGAAGACAATAGTGAGGCCGACTACCTTACCAAATCTGCAGCCGAGAATAATTAAGCATTTAGGGATATGAATTTCATCGAGTTGCTAACCAGTTCCATCACAGAAGACACCGAAGTTTTGGAGACACAGGTAGTCTCGACATGAATGCAACCCATAATCCAATATCTTGAGCATGGAACACTCCCAGAAGATAAGCTGCAAGGTCGGAAGCTCAAGACCAAAGCAACCTACTATTCCGTCCATCGAGGGGATCTCTACTGAAAGTCCCTCTCGCACCCATGGTCGAAGTGCGTTTCCCTAGAGAAGGGAAATTACATACTCTGAGAAATCCATAAAGGAATTTGTGGAGCGCATGAGTCCCACTATTCGCTCATTAGAAAGGCACTACTCCAAGGGTATTACTGGCCTACCATGTCCAAGGATGCCCAGTAGTTAACGAAAGCATGTCCCTAGTGCCAACATTATGCCCGACTTAGTCACAAACCTTCTCGGCCTCTGCATCCCATCAGCAGCCCTTGGCCATTCGCCATGTGGGGGATGGACATCCTTGGTCCTTTCCCTCCTTTTACCTCGTAAAAAAAGTTTTTAATTGTGGCCATTGACCATTTCACCAAATGGGTAGAAGTAAAAGCGGTCCCAAACATCACATAAGCTTAGATATAACACTTTTTCTAGAAGGAGATCATTTGTAGGTTTGGCATCCCCCATACTTTAATTACGGACAACAGCAAACAGTTCGACAACCATAAATTCAGAAGTTTCTGCTTGGACCTTAGTATAAAGTTGCGCTTCACCTCAGTAGTTCACCTGTAGATGAATGGACAAACCGAGGTCATAAACAGAATCCTCATGTAAGGGTTGAAGAAGAGACTTGACGATAAAAAGGGGAATTAGGTCAAAGAGCTGAACAATGTAATTTGGGCCTACAGAACCATACCCTGATCATCCATTGGCGAAATGCCATTCAGACTGACTTATGGCATGGACGTAGTAATTCCTATGGAGGTTGGGTCCCCAAGTTACCGAGTAAGTCAAGATCTCAATCATACCATCAACAATGCCGATGCCCAGATATGCCTAGACCTATTAGAGGAACAAAGAGAACAAGCGGCAACCACATCTGAGGCACATCGACAAAGAATAACTTGGTACCACCATCAACGGCATCGAATAGAATAATTCAAGATGGGTGACTGGGTACTCAGAAGAGCAGATATTGGTAAAGACACTTCAGGAACTGGCAAGTTAGGTCCAAATTGGGAAGGTCCGTACCAGATCTCAGAATGCACGACGAAGGGGGTGTACAAACTAAGAGAAAGAGGAGGCAAAGAACTACCAAGGTTTTGGAACTCAGACTCTCTTAGAAAATACTATCAGTAAACTTGTACTCAAACATACGATATGATTCAATAATAAAGTATCTTTATTGATTAGAATGCCTTTACATATGATCGAGTAAAAAAAAAAGCCTATACATATCTACTCTACTATATGTACACCCAGACCCTCAGGCCAGGAAACTGAGGGGGACATAACATCAGTAGTCTCTGGATGCTCGGTGGACCCAGTAGCAACAATAACCTCTTCAGACTCCCTCATAGGAATGGAACTGACCTTTCGACCGACGTCCTCCTCCACTGCAAGCTTGGCAAGGTCTGATGGAGTTATCCAGTTTAACGCCCCTAGGTCCAATCCTGAGTCTTGGGAGAGTAGGATCTTCTTGCACTCAGCTCGGTAAGCCTTGAGAAACCCCTTACCATGCTTTGATATGCCTTCTTATCATTTACGTGGGATTTCTCAAGCTCTGCCAGCCTCCTTTGAAGCTCAGTAATCTGAAGATCCTGCTCCTCGATCCTCCTTGTCAGCTGGGCCTGGCTATATTCAAGCTCAGATACCTTCTTCTGATTCACCTCAGCATCAGATTTGGCCTCAACGTATCTTGTTTGATAGTGCTCCAGAGCTACCTTCGCGCTATCCAGCTTCTTATCAAAATCTATTGCTATTGTCCCTACCTCAGTTTCCTTTAAGCTGTACTGGCTCTTCAAGTAGAAGTACTGGTCCTTCGCTAACAGCAAGGCCTGATTCATCTGTCAAAAATAAACAGACAACCTAAGCAAAAAGCAAGTACGATAACTATATCAAGTGGCAGAAACTGGCTTACCTCCAATGACTGGCCAATCATAGAATCCAACAACCTGTCCGGGCCCTCATCTGACCAACGCTGTACGTCGCCAGGTAACCGTAGTGACTCGGCGTACTGATCCAGTACTTGGTTGCTGGAAATGCTCAGGGCTTTATCCTCTTCAATATCCAGCTCCTTATATCCGGACACCCAAATAATCGCAGGCGTTGGACATAGATCTCTTCATCTAGCCCCTCCGCATCTGACCCCCGGGTCGATCAGCCTCTTTTTACCTACTTTGGTCGATCACTCTCCACGGGTGCTTTGCCCTTGGGGTCGGTGGGAACAGCTTCCGAAGCCATAGGAGCTTCAGGTTCCGGAGAATGAGAGACCCGAACCTCCTCAACTGCAGCTAGCTCATCTTCCATGGAAATCCTGCCCGCAAAATTAAAAAAGTCAGCCATCTACAGATTGAAAAATAAAGCAAGTTAGAAGGATAGCTCAAAGCAAAATAAACATACCAGGGGAGTGGTCGTGATTCGGACAGACTCTCCACAGATACCTCCAGGATGCATCTTCCACTGATCGAGCTTCGGCGAGTCCATAGAGATGTAGCCATAAAACTAGCTCCATATTAGGGTCAAAAAGTTTCATTGGATGGGTCACTTTATGACACTCGTTCGACCATATCCTCCGGACATCCAAGAAGTCTGATTGATGCTCCACAAAAAAAAAATGGTGTCTCCACTTCTTGTGGAGATCCGGAAGCTTAACGAAAAGTGTATGGTTGGGTACAGCCGACAGGGAGAACATCAGCTCTCCCTTTTTCCTAGTCAGCCTATACAAATATCAGAAGACATCTAGATCGGGGTCCCTACCCTCTTCATGCATCAGCTGGACGAACCTAGTTAGTATCCTATAGCTATTCGGATGAAGCTGACCGAGCGCAATGTTATTCCTATTAAGAAATTCTTTTACAAAGGGATCTAAGGGAAATTTCAATCCCCCTTCTAATTGTTTAAAATATACTACTAACCTACTTAGCCCCTGTAAGGGGGTATGGGCCCTAAACCTTTTATCTACGGTTTGGAGGGCGTAATCGGTGGGGATACAGAACCGCCGCTGATACCACCTTAGCAACTTGCTATCTACATTGGACACAAAGAGGTCAGAACTAATTTCTTCCCGGGGAGCCATAATAGAGAAAGGAAAAACGCAATAGCATAAAAGGATAAAAAGAGGAGGAAGAAAAGATGAAAAGAATCACCCGATCACCATAAGCAAGAACTATGGCAGGAAGAAATGGAAATAGTAGGAGGCAGTAGCAACGCAGTGAAAAAAAGAGACAGAAAAGAAAAAGAAGCAAAATATGCCAGTTAACAAGCGTAGCAGTATTTATAAAAGTACAGAAGGATTTGGAAGCACGTCATTAACTGCCCTCATTATTGCTGCATTCCTCCCTAAGCCACTAAGGGCCTTTTGGGAATAAAATAGCCCATTGGACAAAGAGTCGTGATAGCAGCAGCACAAGCGTTTTGTTTACTGACATACGAAACGATGCATCAATCATATGATTTCAAGAGTTGAAGTGAAACCACCACGTGTTGGCCCACCCACATTTTTGACTGGGCTACTTCATCAAGCAACTCGGAAGGTGTTTCAAACATCGCTCCTAGCCCATTCTGGGTATCTGAGGATCTAAGTCTCGAGCATTTAAGTCCAGTGATTGAAGTTGGCACCCTCAGGTCGCTTCCCTAGTACTGAGGTTTTGAGCATGTAAGCCTCGTGCCCCAGAGTCGAGCATCTAAGTCTCATGCATATAAGTCCAGTGACTGAAGCTGGCACCCTCAGGTCGCTTCTGTAGTACTGAGGTTCTGAGCATGTAAGCCTCACGTCCCTAGACCGAGCATTCAAGTCTCGTACGCTTAAGACCAATGATTGAAATTGGCACGCTCAGGTTGCTTTTGTAGTACTAAGGATCAGAGCTCAAAAAGCCTCATGTCCATGCACTGAGCATCAAAAATCCAGTGACGACTGGTTCTGTCTTATTCCCAAACGGACGGGTTAATCTATTTTGGTGCCCATAAGCAGTCGGCAAGTACCCTAGCTCCACAGATTACGGTTCAACGACGACCAACCAAATACTTGGCACCGAGCTTTACTCATCGTGACTGAGATTGGCCACCTCAGTTCACTGGCATCTTATAACCCTTATAAGGGCATCAACATCCTACCCGGACACGACGGACATAAATATCTGAATACTCCGGGGGGGGGGGGACTCTTGATACTATATAGAATGTTTCCACCTAATTAGGGGTCCTTTACCCCTTAAATAGGAACACTTGGATCAGGGAGAAGATAGATCCGTCCAGAATAGGAACTACCCCAAAGAGGAATCCTAACCAAAGAAGGAACACTCTCCTACTAAGATTATGATTCACTATCTCACAAGGAATCCGACTCCGTCCAGGTTTGAGTATCACTATATATATAGTCCTACATCCCTCATAAGGGGACATCTTATTTTCACATATTCTAGCTATCTTGTATTCTTCCTACTTCTGTTATTTAACTTAGGCATCAGAGTGTTCGTGGAGACTCTCCCCACCTCTCACCTTACCTTCTGTTCGTGAATTGCAGGATAATAAGTCCAAAAATTTCGGAAACCAATTATCAATAATCAATCCTAGATGAGTATTTTGGGTCTTATTAGCATCTCGGATAGATATTTAGCTGCAGTCTCCCACATTTTTTTTTCCTTCAATTTAACCTTCTTTTGTTGATTTATTTTTCCATTTAAAAAAAGAAGTTAAAATTTTGATTCTCATGATAGTAATTCTTTCACTATAAATAACAACAGTTACAAATAAAAGTACTTTTTAAGTTAACGAGAATTTTTAAACTAATAAAAAAGAGGTAAGATTTTAATATATATATATATATATATATATATATAACTGTTTTAAAATAATAATGATTAAAAACAAAATTTCAAGGCCTATTGATATAAAAAAATATGATACTTTCGACATTTTACATATCTTTACCAAACTTTAAAATTTGGTAAAATCAACCTAATTTGATATATTATATATAATTTTAGTATAATTAAAATTTTTTTATGAATTAAAATATAAAATATATATGTAGTACTTAAAGTGAATTAGCTAATATCAATTATGATACTTCTAAATTTATATGAAGATTTAAACTAGATAAAAACAGATTTAATGCAATATTAACTGAAATTGAAAAATAAATATATATTTAATAAAAGAGAATATGATATGATATATCTGGGCATAAAAGTTAAGAATGTAGAGTGGTGTGTCGATCGTATGAGCTTTAATCTATTTACATTTCTTTATTTTTTTTAGCTTATATTCTCTAACAATTAACTAAAAAATATATTAATTTCCCACGAATCACGGCTAGTATATTAGTTTCGCTCTCTCTCTCTCTCTCTCTTTATATATATATACACTTTTAATTTGTGGTAGTTTGGTTATAAATTTTGAGTTCTATAGCAATTTTGTCCATACCAAGATTGACCTTTGTTAGTGTTGTGATAACATGTTCATTTGTAAATTATTTGCTAATTTGGAACTTAGTGGAAGACAATATTAACTTTTTCTATTCTTAACCTGACTCATTTTTTCAAATATATTCTTATTTTTAATATATATATATATATATATATATACCAAAAAAATTAAAACCTATGGATTCTATAGCATAAAACTCAAATACAATTAATTAATTAATTAATTAATTGTACAATTATAGAAGAAGTAGAAGTTGAGAACGAGTTGGAAACGTAGAAAGGGAGCAATCAATCAGTAAGAAAGAAGGCAAAAGATAAAAGGAGTTTTCTATGAAAAAAGAAGGATTATCATCAACAAAGTAGACAACTTCTACAAAAAAGCACAGAACTTCAATCAACAATATAGCATTTAGTTTCTTGTTTCAATTCCTGTTTTGTTTTTATTTAATCGTATTTTATTTATAGTCTAGTTTCTTTATTATTTCAATGGAATCTCCAACTTTTTCTCTTCAATTCTCTTTTTTGATTAAATTTTTTAGCATTCAATTTGTTTATCTAAATTTCCAAGCCTTCCTTTTAAGTAATTTCAACATTAAATTTCGCTATTTTCATTCGTAGCTAATATAAGAACCCCAAGTAAGTTTAGGTCCTTTAGCTTGCGTAAAGTCATATGTTAGAAGTTAGAGATCTTAATCGGTTTGTGTAACTCACACACCTAGCATGCTCAAGATTCATAGAAAATGGCTGGAGTTAAATAGATTTTAGCACACTTAGTAGGAGTCTGCAGAAAATGTCATGAATAAAAAGTTTTATGGAAAATGACAATACCTGATTTCAAGATTAGGAGGAGATTCCTAACCAATCGCTTTTACTATTTTTAGTTTTTTTTTCAAAGTCTTTGTTATATGAGTTTGAATATATATATATATATATATATATATATATATATATATATATATATATATATATATATATATATATATCATTTAACCAATTTTAGTAACAATTGAATCGTTAACTATTATTTATTTTTTAGCAATGGATTTTATATTTAATTTTTTAAAGTTTTTTTTTGAAATAAAAATAATAATAATTATATATACAAAAAATAATATTAAAATCCCTAACTATTACCTGTTTTTTAATAATGGATATTATATACAAAATATTTTTTAAAAATTTTAGAATCCCTAATTATTACCTATTTTTATATACAAACTTTTTTTTAACATTAGAATCATAATCTTTTTTAATAATCTAAAGAAACATAAAAAAATTTATTTTTAAATATAATATAGAATTATATTAAGAACCATTCATTGTACTAACATATGTATAAAAATTATATTATAACAACTAATATAATTTTTAAAATTGGAAAACAGTTTTCTAAATTTTACAAATGAACACAATATCTTAAGTTTTCTACAATTTTTTTTTAGAAAATGAAAAATAAGTTTTCTAAACAAAATCAGTTTTAGAAAACAGAAAATTATTCTCTACAAATAAACAGGGTCCAAATTTTATTCACTATTTTTGGAACCTTTGCTCCCCTTTCTTTGATGGATTTATATACCGTCCCTAAATAATGACCAAATTATGTCACTAATTTATCGCTATTATTATGTGGATTTGTAAGTGCTTATTTTTGCAATAGATTATATTTTGTCACAAATATTCGGTCACTAAATTCAACACTCCGTTGCTAATTCGACACTAATTGATGATAGCTACATTCCATCGCTAAAATTTACCGCTAGATCAGCAATTTTTTGTAGTGTTCCTTTTGATTAATCTTTCTCTTTATCAGCTTTTACCTCTATGCATCAACAATATTCATTTTAATTTCCAACTTCAAACCTAAACTAATATATTTCTACATGCATGCTATTGATTCTAGCAAACCTTAATCATTCAAAGCTTACCTAGCAAAATGCTTCTTCTTCTTCTTTTTCCTTTCCACCATTCTTCTTTTCTTTCACAAAAAGTGTTTTTCTGCTTTTGCAAAAATCATTCCTTATTATTATTTTTTTTAAAACTTATTAACAGGTGTCCAAAGGCATGATATTCTCTCTCATGCAATATAATCATAAATATATTATTTACCATTCTTGCACCAACCTTAGCATCTCGGGGATACGAATATTACATATATGATAAAAAAAATTTATTTAAAAAACTATTAACATTTAACGCACTTTTTTTTTGAATAAAAAAGCATAAACATTGAATTGATAAGGAAAAAAAAAATGGAGGGACTCAATTTGAAAAAAGCAAAATTTGAGAAACTCATGGGCAATTATGACGTCGACGTACTAATTAAGTGCGTGAACAACCAATGAAGTTGAAGGGGGAGGTTGGGTGCGTAATAACTGACCCAATGGTATAGCAAGGCGAAGGAACGTGGTTCAATTAGGCATCTTTGTGCCCGAAGATTTATGGTTCAACTGAGCATCTTTGTTGGAGCATGGAAGAGGGATCCCACCACACCAGCATCCCCCAATTCCAAATGAATGAAAGAAACGAAATACGACCGAGAATTATATATATATAACGAATTCAAGAATAAAGAGAGATTGATGAACTCATGAAGAGGAAATCACATGGGATGAGACTTGAGAGTCGTCTCTTCACTTGCATCACTTCTGCAATATTCATTACATCCAATAATAATAATAACAATAATAATAATATATTCTCGCCCAAAAAGGGGAAAAAAAAAGTTGAACCATTGAAAGAATGGAAAACAGATACTAGAGATTATTATTACCACTTTTCAGAGGCCAAAAATACCAAAAAGCAAAAAATATGGCGAAGTCCTTTCATTTGAGATTTCCTTCCATTTGGTATATGAAAACATTAAAGCATCGAGTGCTGATAATTGATTTTTGGAATTTTTGGGTTTGGTATCCTACAATTCACAAATAAAAGGTAAGGTGAGAGGTAAGAAGAGTCCCCATGAATACTTCGATGCCTAAGTTAAAGAATAGATGTAGGGAGAATACAAGATAACTAGAATATGTGAGAATAAGATGTCCCTTTGTGAGGGTTGTAGGGCTCTATATATAGCAATACTCAAACTTGGGAGGAGTCAGATTCCGTGTGGGATAGTGAGTCATAATCTTGGTAGGAGAATATTCCTTTTGTGGGACTCCACTTTGGGGTAGTCCCCATTCCGATCGGATCTGCCTTCTTGCTAATCAAAGTGTCCCTATTTAAGGGGTAATGAGCCCCTAACTAGGCGGGAACATACTAGATGGTATCAAAAGTCCCCCCCCCTCCCGGGGTATTCAGATATTTATGTCCATCGTGTCCGGGTAGGATGCTGATGCTTTCTCATAAGGGGTATAATACGGTTATAGAGGCGAGTGAGCTGAGGTGGCCAGCCTCAGTCACAATGAGAGTAGAGCTTGATGCCGAGTCTTGGGATGGTCGTTGCTGAATTACAATCTATAAAGCTTGTATATCCACCAAGGGCACATGAGCACAACAATAGATTAACCCGTCCATTTGGAAATGATATAACGGAACCAGTTATCATTGGATTTTCAATGCTCGGTGCATTAACGCAAGGCTTTACGAGCTTGGAACCTCAGTATTACAGAAGTGACCTGAGGGTGCCAGCTTCAGTCACTGGACTTAGATGCACGAGACTTAGATGCTCGGTTCATGGACGCAAGACTTATATGCTCGGAACCTCAATACTACAGAAGCAACATGAGGGTGCCAGCTTTAGTCACTAGACTTAGATGCGCGAGACTTAGATGCTCGGTTCATGGACGCGAGGCTTACATGCTTGGAACCTCAATACTATAGAAGCAACATAAGGGTGCCAGCTTCAGTCACTGGACTTAGATGCGCGAGACTTAGATGCTTGAATACCTAGAATGGGCTAAAAATGTTGCTTAGATGTATTCTGAGTAGCTTGATGAAGTGGCCCAATCGAAATGTGGGTGGGCTGACACGTGGTAGCATCGCTTCAACTCCTAAGGATTCATAATTGAAATCGCGTGAGTGATACATCATTTCGTATGTCAGAAAATAAAGCATTTTTGCCGCCGTTATCGTGACTCCTCGTCTAATAGGCTTTTTTATCCCTAAAAGGCCCCCAATGGCCTAGGGAGGAACGCAGCAATAATGAGGGTAGTTAATGGCGTGCTTCCAAATCCTTCTGTGTCTTTATAAATACTGTTGTGCTTATCAACTGGCGTATTTTGCTTCTTTGTTTTTCCGTTGTTCTTGCCTTCACTACATTTATATTGCCTCTGCTATTTTCATTTCTACCTACCGTAATTCTTGCTTGTGGCAACCAGGTGATCTTTTGTTTTTCTTCTTCCTCTTTTTCCTCGTTTATGCTATTGTGTATTTTCCTTCTTCACTATGGCCCCAAGGGAAGAAGTTAGTTATGACCTTTTTGTCTCCAATGTAGATAGTGAGTTACTGGGGTGGTATCGGAGGCAATTCTGTATCCCCGTCGATTACACCCTTCACACCGTAGATAGGAGGTTTAGGGCCCATACCCCCTTGTTAGGGCTAAGTAAATTAGTAGTGTTTTTTGACCAGCTAGAGGGGGTTTGAAATTTCCTTTAGATCCCTTTGTGAAGGAATTTCTGAATAGAAATAACATAGCGCCCGGTCATCTTTACCTGAATAGTTATAGGATACTGATCGGATTCATCCAACTGATGTATGAAGAGGGGAAAGAACCTGATTTAGATGTTTTTCGATATTTGTACAGGCTGACTAGAAAGAAGGGACAACTGATGTTTTCCCTGTTGGCTGTACCTAACCATACCCTTTTCGTAAAGCTTCTGGATCTCCACAAGAAGTGGAGACACTATTTTTTTTATTATAGAGCATTAGTCAGACTTCTTGAATGTTCGAAGGATGTGGTTTGACAAGTGTCATAAGGTGACCCATCCTATGAAACTTTATGACCATGATACGGAGATGGTTTTACGGTTGCATCTCAATGGGCTTACCTAAGCTCGATCGGCGAAGGATGTGTCCCGGAGGTACCTATGGAGAGTCTGTTTGAGTTGCATTCACTACCCTAGTACGTCTATTTTACTTTGAGCTATATTTCTGACTTGATCTATTTTTACGATTATAGATGACTGACTTTTTTGATTTTACAGGCAGGATTTCATTAGCCGATGAGCCAGTTGCTCCGGAGGAGGTTCGGGCCTCTCCTTCCCCAAAACTCAAAGTTCTTGCAACACCTGAAGCAGTTCCTGCTGACCCCAAGGGCAAAGCAATGCTAGAGATTGAACAGCCAGAATGGGTTGGCCGAAGAAAGAGGCAGTGGATTGATCCGGAGTCAGATGCGGAGGGGTTAGATGAGACGTTCAATGCCCGCGGTTATCTGGGTGTCCGGATATGAGGGGCTGGATATTGAAGCGAATGAAGCCCCTGAGTATCTCCAATAGCCAAGTGCGGGATTAGTACACCGAATCGCTAAGGCTCCCGGGTGATATGCAACGTTGGTCCGATGAGGGCCTGGAGGGGTTGCTTGACTCCATGATTGGCTAGTTATTAGAGGTAAGCTAGCTTCTGCCACTGATGTTGTTATTGTATGTGTTTCTTGTTGAAGCTAACTTTTTATTTTTGGCAGATGACTCAGGCCTTGCTACTGGTCAAGGATCAGTATTTCTACCTGAAGAGCCAGTGTAGCCTAAAGAAAACAGAGGTAGGAACCATCGCCATCAATTTTAAGAAGAAACTGGATGGTGCGAAGGCGGCCCTGGAGCACTGCCAGACAAAATATGCTGAGGCCAAGTCCGATGCTAAGGCGAATCAGAAGAAAGTTTCTGAGTTGGAATATAGCCAAGCCTAGCTAATGAGGAGGATCAAGAGCAAGACCTTCAAATCGTTGAGTTTCAGGGAAGGGTGGCGGAGCTTGAGAAATCTTGAGTGAATGATAAGAAGTCGTACCAAGGCATGGTTGGAGGGTTTCTCAAAGCTTACCGGGCTGAGTTTAAGAGGATCTTGCTCGCTCAAGACTCAGGACTGGATCTGGGGGCGTTGGATCAAATAACGCCAGCAAACCTTACCAAACTTGTTGCGGAGGAGGACGCTCGTTGAAAGGCTAGTGCTGCTCATGCGAGGGAGACTGCAGAGGCTACTATTGGTATTGGGTCTGTAGCGCATCCAGAGACTGTTGATGAGGTTTCCCCCTCTGTTTTCGGGCCTGGGGGTCCGAGTGTACATATAGTAGAGTAGATATGTATATTTTTTTTGTAACCTATTACATGTAACGGCATTTTATTAATGAAGAGAGACTTTATTGAATCATGTGTTGAATACAATCTTATTGGTAGTATTTTCTAAGAGAGTCAGAGTTCCAAAATCGTGGTAGTTCTTTGCCTCCTCTTTCTTTTAGTTTGTATGCTCCCTTGGTTGTGCTTGTCGAGATTTAGTATGGCCCTTCCCAATTTAGACTTAACTTGCTAGCTCCTAAGCTGCCTTTACTGATATCTTCTCTTCTGAGTACCCAGTCTCGCAACTTGAATTGTTTTAGGTGAGGGCATTGACAATAGTACCGTGTCACCTTTTGCTGATGTGCTTTAGCTATGGCTGCAGCTTATTCTCTTCGTTCCTCTAGTAGATCTAGGCATATCCGGGCGTCAGTGTTGTTGATGGTGATTGAGATCTTGACTTACCCGGTAACTTGGTGAACCAATTTCCACTGGTATTACTGCGTCCACACCATAAGTCAGTCTGAATGGTGTCTCACCGGTGGATGATCGAGGTGTGGTTCTGTAGGCCCAGATGACGTTATTGAGTTCTTCGACCCAATTTTCCTTTTTTTTCATCAAGTCTCTTCTTTAATCCTTGCATGAGAATTCTGTTGGTGACTTCCGTTTGTTCGTTTGTCTGCGAGTGGGCTATTGAGGTAAAGTGCAGCTTTATACTGAGGTCTGACCAGAAACCTCTGAATTTATTATTATCGAATTGTTTGCCATTGTCCATAATTAAAGTGTGGGGGATGCTGAACCTGCAAATGATCTCCTTCCAGAAGAAGTGTTGTATCCAGGCTTCTGTAATGGTTGGGACTGCTTCTACTTCTACCCACTTGGTGAAATAGTCAATAGCCATAATTAAAAAATTTTTCTACGAGGTAGAGGGAGGGAAAGGACCAAGGATGTCCATCCCCCACATAGCGAATGACCAAGGGCTGCCGATGGGATGGAGGGGGTAAGAAGACTTATGATTGAGTCGAGCATAGTGTTGGCACTAGGGACATGCTTGCATTAGCTGTTGGGCATCTTTGGACATGGTGGGCCAGTAATACCCTTGGAGTAGTGCCTTTCGAGTGAGCGAATAGTGGGATTTATGTGCTCCATAAATTCCTTCGTGGATTTCTCGGAGTATGTAATTTCCTTCCTTTGGTGAAATGCATTTGGACCATGGGTGTGAAAGGGATTTTCGGTATAGCTCCCCTTGATGGATGGAATAGTGGGCTGTCTTAGTCCTGAGCTTCCAAGCCTGCAGTTTTTCTTCTGGGAGTGTTCCGTGCTCCAGATATTGGATTATTGATCGCATCCATTCCGAGACTACCTGTGTCGCCAAAACTTTGGTGTCTTCTGTGCTGGGACTGGTTAGCGACTTGGTGAAATTCATACCTCGAAATGCTTGATTGTTTTCAGCTGCAGATTTGGCAAGGTAGTCGGCCTCACTGTTTTCTTCCCTGGGAATCTGGATGATCTCCCATCAGCCTCCGTCCCATTTGATGTGTTGCAAAAGTTGTCTGGCCTTATCTACGTATTTGGCAATGCAGGTGTCTTTGACTTGGAACATTCCACTGACTTGGTTGACTACCAGTTGGGAGTCTGAGTATATGATGAGGTGTTCAGCCTTGACTTCGGTGGCCAACTTCAAACTTGCAATAAGTGCTTCGTACTCGGTTGCATTGTTGGTGGCGTTGTATTCGATACAGACAGCGTATCGGATGTGAACCTTGTGCGGTCCTCTGAGGATTATTCTAGCATCAGAACCTTGAGCTGAGGATGCTCTGTCAACATAGAGCTTCCATTCTGGTGCTTTGGTCAAGGCTATGTCTTCCAAAGCCATTTCTTGCACAAAATCTGCTAATGCCTGGGCTTTCATCTGCTGCTGGGGCTCATAGTCAATATTGAATTCACTGAGTAATACCGACCATTGTACTAGCCTACCCAAAGTATCCGGTCTTTGCAAGATTTTTCACAGCTGGAAATGGGATCGGACAATGACATGGTGAGCCTGGAAGTAATGTCGAAGCTTTTGAGAGGCGTGGACCACAGCCATGGCTAACTTGTCCAATATGGGATACCAAATTTTAGGTTCTCAGAGCATCTTACTATCATAATATATAGGACTTTGCTGGCTTCCTTCTTCTATTACCAGTACTGAAGCAACACATTCTCGGCCAATAGAAAGGTATAAATACAAGGTCTCATTTGGGATTGGTCAATTGAGTAGGGGTGGTGAGGATAAGAATCTTTTAATGTCTTCGAATGCCGCCTGGCAGTCAGTGGACCACTGAAACTTCTCAGAATTTTTAAGAGCTCAGAACAACGGTAGACACCACCTAGTTGAGTAAGAAATGAAACGCCCTAATGTAATGATTCTGCCATTTAACTTTTGTACCTCATGGATATTCTTCGGTGCTTCCATCTTTTCTGGATTGGCTTCAATGCCCCAGTGAGATATCATGAATCCTAGGAATTTTTTTGCTTGGACTCCGAAGACACATTTCTTAGGATTCAACTTGATCCTGGATTTGCTCAATAGCTGGAGAACACGATCTACATCCGCTGGGTGCTGTGTTAGATGTTTGCTTTTGATGATGATGTTGTCCACGTATACCTTTACACTTATTCCAATATGGTCTTGGAGGACTTGGTTCATCATTCTATGATACATGGCCCCGATGTATTTCAATCTGAAGGGCATCACTTTGTAATAGTACAATCCTTCATAGGTGATGAAGGACGTTTTCTCTTGATCCTCTTTCTTCATTGGAATCTGGTAATAACCTTGTGCTGCATCGACGGAGCTGTATACCAGCAGTGGAGTCAGCGAGCTAGTCAATCATGGGCAACGGGTAGCTGTCCTTAAGGCATGCTTGGTTGAGGTCGGTGTAGTCTACACACATTCTGTACTTCCCATTTGCTTTTCTGACAAGTACCACGTTGGCTACCCATTCCGGGTGAGTAACTTATTTACTAAACCCAGCTACTAATAACTTCGTTGTTTCTTCAACAATTATTCTCTACCTTTCGTAGGCAAAGGTTTTTTTTCTGTACTACTGGCTTGGCTCCCGGTTTGATGTTTAGGCAGTGACAGGCAACTTGTGGGTCCACACCGATGATCTCGGATGCTTGTAAAGTGAAATCCTCCGAGTTTCTGGTAAGGACTTCCTTTATTTCATCTTTGATATTTCGGTTGAGTGCATTGCCAATTTTCAAGGTCTTTCCTTCCATGATTTGTAAGGTCTCTGTGTCTTCTACTAGTTGTGGATCAGCGCCTTGCTTCTCAACTTCCTATGCCTCTAAAGGAAAAGCCTCCACTTGAGGCTTCATGGCCATCTGGTAACACTGTCTGGCCATATGCTAATCTCCTTGAATAGTAAGGGTTCCATTCTTGACTGGAACTTTCATGGTTAAACGCTGGATGCTGGTGACTGCATTTGCCTCATAAAGTGCCGACCGTCTTATAATCCCATAATAGGTCAGTGGTATATCCACCACGTTGAATACAATCCAGATGACTTTTGTCTCCTCATCATCTTGGTTTCCAAATTCTAAGTTTAGTTCGATAATCCCCATTGGTTGCACGGTTCCACAATAAAAACTCGTGATGGGGTTCTAGATGGCTTTCAGGTTAGTGATAGAGTCGCCCATTGCTTTGTACACATTCCAGGATAGTATGTTGATAGCACTTCCATTATCCACCAGTAGCCTTTTTACCCGATACTTATTTATGCACCTAATTATTACCAAAGCATCATAATGGGGGTGGTGTACATGCGAATCATCTTCCGGATTGCACACAATATCGCTTCTCTTGGGTACTGATTTTTCTCCTTTACTACGCTTTAATCTCTTCTTAGTATGTTCTCCCCCTATGATTATGTTGATCGTTCCAATCAGCTCCCTCCAGGTTTTCTTTACTTCCGGCCTGTCCTGCTCCTGATTTTTGAAAAATCCACTTCTCCTCGGTACATCTATGAAATTATTAAGCTTTCCCCTATGCATTAGTCTTTCTATGGCATTCTTCAGCTCTCTTCAGCCCTCCATGTTATGCTTGTATTCCCGGTGGTACTCGCAGTACTATCTTCTGTCTTGGGTAAATCTCCGGCTTGGGCTGATTCTCTTGACTGGGGTGATCCCAACTCCATTTTGCCTGACCCACATGAGGATTTTGGATCGAGAGGTGTTCAAGGATGTATATCTGTCTGCTTCCCTATTAAATCTCTCTGCCAGATTTCTAAAATTCATTTTTGGGAAGCTTGCTCGTCTCTATTTCGGTCGTTCATCCTTGATCGATGGCCTGTCTTCTTCCTGTCGCATCATTCTATCTTCGTCCATTTTTATCATTCGAATCGCCATCGCTATTGCTTCTGCAAAAGTACTCGATTCTTTAGTTATTATTTTATCTTTAAGCTTGTCGAGTCTAGTGTCATTTTTCAAAGCTTCTATGGCGACTTCATCAACAAGATGCTCAATTTGCATGGCTATTTTTTTGAAGTGGTTAAGATAACTTTGTAAAGATTCGTCAACTTCTTGTTGGCACATCGGAAGATTGTTGATGTTTTTGGCTGGGAGAATATCAGTAATGAATCTGATATGAAATTGTTCTGCTAGATCCTCAAAAGAAGTGACAGAATTCTTTGGGAGTCAATGAAACCACTTTTGAGCATTCTTTTATGAGTGTGCTTGGAAAGACTCTGCACATGATTCCATCATTTATGTTCTGGAGCAGCATTTTTGTTTGAAACGCTGATATATGACTAATGGGGTCTCCCATCCCATCATACTGATCAAGCTGCGGGATTCTAAACTTAGTAGGGATCTCCGTCTAAATTATTCTGCTGACAAACAGAGTTCTGCTATCCATAACACATTCTTCTTCCTTTCTAGGTTTGGTCCGAGCTTTGCATATTGCTTCTTCAACCTTTTGAGCTATTTTTGAATCATCAAGAGCCAGAATGGTTGAACTGCACTCTTCTTCCGGTGCTTTTCCCTTCCCCATGCTCATCCCTAGGGCCTACCGGGGTGTTGTGTTATCATCTTTTTGAGCTGGCTCAAGGCGTCCACTTTGTATTATAGCATTTAGCTGTTGTTGCATCAAAGTTATTTGCTCCAAAATATTTTTTTATCATGGCTACCCTACTAGTTTGATCGAGGCTGAGTGTTTGGTTTCAGTGTTTAAGTTTGGAGTGGTTATTGCTGGTGTTTTTGGTAGGGTCGGAAAGGGTATAGAAGGTATTGATCGATAGTATTGTAGCGGAGCGTAATACGAGAGGTCTGTGCCTAAGGACGGGTATCTCGGAGTGTTGTCAGGGAGTGAAGGTATATGTCCGGATGAGGCTCCAGTGTGCTGTAAGGTGGGCGGAAGCACTATTGCTGGGAAAGGGTCTGAGAGGTCGGTCGAAAGGATAGGTGCAGAAGGGTTGGTGCCGGTTTCAAGAGTCAGGGCTGGTGGTGGGCTAGAAGTCATAGTGAAGATGTCTTTAGCTTAGCAAGTAAATGAATGGTTTTCCCCAAAGAGTTCCCACAAACGGCGCCACTTGATAATTGGTTTCCGAAGCTCTTGGGCTTGGTATCCTGCAATCTATGAACAGAAGGCAAGGTGAGAGGTGGGGAGAGTTCCAACGAACACTCCGATGCTTAAGTTAGAGAACAGATGTAGGGAGAATACAAGATAGCTAGAATATATGAGAATGAGATGTCCCTTTGTGAGGGGTGTAGGGCTCTATATATAGCAATACTCAAACTTGGGAGGAGTCAGATTCTATGTGGGATAGTGAGTCATAATCTTGGTAGGAGAGTGTTCCTTCTGTGCTTAGGACTCTACTTTGGGGTAGTCCCCATTTCGAACAAATCTGCCTTCTTGCTAATCTAAGTGTCCCTAATTAGGGGGTAAGGAGCCCCTAACTAGGCGGGAATATACTAGATGGTATCAAGTGCAACTTGGCCTTACACCATATGGGTCTCATTCACGACCATTACTAGTCACTTTCTTATACCCTTCTCCATTTTATCACCTCTACTTTATCACTATATGATACCATCTAGTATGTTCCCATCTAGTATGTTCCCATTTAGTTAAGGGCTCCTTACCCCCTAAATAGGGACACTTGGATTAGCAAGAAGACATATCCGTTCGGAATGAGAACTACCCCAAAGTGGAGTCCTAAGCACAAAAGGAACACTTCTACCAAGATTATGACTCACTATCTCACACAGAATCTGACTCCTCGCAGGTTTAAGTATTACTATATATAGAGTCCTACACCCTTCACAAAGGGACATTTCATTCTCACATATTCTAACTATTTTGTATTATCCTTACTTATGTTTTCTAACTTAGGTATCAGAGTGTTCGTGGGAACTCTTCTCACCTCTTACTTTACCTTATGTTCGTGGATTGCAGGATATCAAATCCAAGAGTTATGGAAACCAATTATCACTATACATGATGAAATGGATGGTTGATATGGACCCACTTCGTGTCTAGCGACTCTAACCTTTTACTGCTTCTCTATGATACTAAAATTATCTATTTTCTCTAGCTAGACCTATAATACAAAGAATATATACATTGTAATGTCTCGTGTTATGTGTATGTATTTGTGGTGTGTGAGTTGGGTTTTAGTTGAGGGGTCTGTTTCATGTGTCTATATATACCTAGCTAGCTGATAGAGCAACTCACTTCCATTTTCTGCAACTCTAGCAATAAACCACAAGGAGAAGCAAGGAAACACTTTCTTTTTCCCTTCATTTTTTTCTTATATACCTTGTTTGCTTTCTTTACCAAGGTCAGTGAACACATGAACCAAAATTAAACGTAACCCAGTTAGTCTATACCTGTATTTTGCTTGTTTTGGTTTCTCTTGTTACACCCTTTTGCATATTGCATATAGTTATGTCTGTTGCTAACAGAAAACTATATTAATTAATTAAACTTGTAATTTTCAGCTCGCAATCACGGATTTCCCAAGTCAAGAATCGGAAGGCCCTTCCCAAAGGAAAACGGGAAGGGGCAAAATCGAAATCAAACGCATCGAAAACACAACTAATCGTCAAGTAACCTTCTGCAAGCGTCGTAATGGTTTGCTCAAGAAAGCTTATGAATTGTCTGTTCTTTGTGATGCTGAAGTTTGTCTCGTTGTTTTCTCTAGCCGTGGCCGTCTCTACGAATATGCTAACAATAGGTTCTTTTAATTTCTCCTCACATAAATAATCATATAGTTTTTTCAAATTATATTTGGAACTTCTTGATCCAACACTACTTTTTGTCATTTTATATGATCTTTAATTTTTACCGTTTTATGCACTGAAATTGTATATGTTGATCCATATTGTTAGTTTTGGTAAAGATCTATATGTATTGTGTTTATGTCTTTAATTTACTTTAGTTTCCTGCTTGGAAAATGCAACTTATTTTTTCTTTTTTGGTTTGTTTTCTTTTTGTTTGGCGATCTCTCCCTTTTCCTTCTCCAGACTTTGATCCTAGTTTTAATTTTGTTAGGTATACAGATCTGTTGCTGATATATAGAATTTGAAACAGAAATGTTTGTATTCTGATGGTAATTTTCCTTATTATTATAATTTATAAAATAAATAAAGTACAACTAGGGTTATATATCTGGATATGTGTTCCCTCTTCTCTCTCTTCCAGTAGTTAATTTCCTATCAATCACTAGACTTTTCTTTAACAGTACAGTACCCACCCATCAGATTGCAGATTAGGGTTTCATACTTTAAAATGGCATTTCTTAAACCATCAAAAGATTCACCTACAATCTGGTCTCAAGATTTAAAGCTTAAAAACGAAAGAGAGGTGTTATGTGGGGTTTCATCAAATCCCAGAAACTGAAATGGGTATACATGTTTTAATTAATTAGTCCATCAGAAGATAAATTATGGGTCTTTTGAGGCTATTGGGTATCTAGATTTAGCCTCTCTTTTGAGTTTTGACCATTTTTTATCCTATGTTTAGAACGTAAGCAAAAGAGGATGAGGTGTGCATTGTTAGGGCTAATTTAATTTCTTGTTATATGATGCATTCTTGTGTCTCAGCTATAACTTACATCAAATCTTTGGTCACGTCACACATGATTTTTACAGTTTCTTCATATCTGACAAAGAAAGTGGTGTCATGATTCCCTTACCGCACTTCTCCTTTCATCATCTCTTTGCATTCATTTTTTCTTTTTTTTTTTGGTATAAAAAAATTGATTTAGTTAAATAAAAAATTAAATTTCTCTTCCACCCCAACACTTGATGAAAGAAAATGTACCTCTTGATTTGTTTGTTTTTACATTGAAAGCTAAAACCAACAAGAAACTGACTCAAAAAAGAGAGTTTTTTTTTAGCATTTAAGAAATAATCCTTGATGTGGGTAACCACTTGTCTCTCCACTCTACGTTTGCATCATTCTTTAATAAAGAGGATGATGGGGGAAAAAAAAAATTTCACATTTTTGGAAGCAAATTCAATGAAGTTGTACAAAGAAAAATTTAATCTTTATTTTTTTTTTAAGGATTCTTCATCCACTTTTCAACCTTCAAAACATATCTCTAAAAAGAGAGGTTTATCATAAGTAAGGCAACAAGGTCTGAAATAGAAATGGGTGTAAAAGCTTGCCCATTTTTATGTCAAAGAAACGAGTAAAATATTCAAGTAGCTGACTAGAGAGATTTATGAAGTCTCCTGCATGCAGATTTAAAGCATATATATGTAATATATAGGCAAACAAATAGTTGAAGTAAGCGTATATAGCTAACACTTGAGAGGATTTAGACTTGATAAATAAAAAAGGTACGAACCAATGAAATACTTCTACCTTTTTTTAGTGCATGGGGATGAGAAGCTGCCACAATACTACTGCTGCTGCTGCTGCAGCTAGACATGATACAGTTCATCAGAGTTCCCAGACACGCTTCAAGGCAAAAGCATATTTTAATATTATATATAAATACTTTAGTATTGCTTTATAGTATTAATGCTTTTATTACAAAGAAACCAATTGCAAAGTGTTCATTTTTTTTCTTTTGGAGTAGATCAATGTGGGCAATAGAGTGCTTTGACGCTTTACACTTTGTGTTTTAAGTTATTTAGTATTTGAGCCAATCATAAAGTTGCATATTCTGCCAACTCGGCAGTGGCAACCAATCATATGTTGCTCGAGAAAATTAAGGTTTTGGGTGTTCCTTCTTTTAGTTTTTCTATATATTTCTTTTATATTAATCATTTACAAGCAATTGCACTACAGTTTGTAACATTTTTTCCTTACACTATGCATGGCTCTGAGATTAAAAGGGAAGTGAATAAAAGAAAAATTATTTTTTTATTTGACAACTTAAAAATAATTAATGAAAGTAAGAGGCAAAATGCTTAATAAGAAAATTTTTTTATATTTAAATGTATTTAGTAATTGAAATTTCATACACTCCAATTTGAGGTGTAATTATTTTCACCTTATAAATTAGGAATAATTTTCTTTTTCCTCTTAACATTTTTAGTAGTGAGTCAAATAAGGTGAAAATTAATTACCCTCCTATTTCTTTTCGGTCCCCTTACTTTCTCCTCAATCTATGCATTGAAGAAAAGTAGAAAATAAAATAATGAATTATGTTGAATGATTTTCTTAAATGTTATTCACATATTAATTCAATTTGGAAGAAAGAAAAAAAAGAAATATTTACTTTAAAAAATTGTCGAGAGAGTTGAACTTATAATCTCTTAATAATTTAAAAATTGATTAAAAATGTGATTTTTGAAGTTAGTAGGTGTATCTTCAAATTTGTTAACATTGTTAGTAGTATTCATACAGAATTATTTAACTATTTTTGTCCTAAAATGTGCTCTAAATGTGTATGCAAGTATACAATTTGCCTACATTGTTGGTAGTACCAATACAAAACTGTTTAACTAGCCACTTGGATGATTAAACTAATATAAGTGGTTAATGCAAAACTTTTTTTGTTAAATCATTTTTATCTTTTTCACAATAATAGAGAATATATGTATTGACATAGAGATAGAGTCAAAAATTGTTGACTTCGATTTCTACATTGATCAGTCAAGGAAATACATTTTTCATTGAATTAACTAAATAAATAGAAATCAGTGGAGAATTATGCTTTCTAAATTCATAATTTTTTTTTTCTTTTTCAGTGTCAGGGAAACAATTGAAAGGTACAAGAAAGCTTGCTCAGATTCTTCGCAGCCATTATCTGCTGCTGAAGCCAACACTCAAGTAATGATATACAATTATATATATCAAGCACTCCATGAATTCAAAGTTTCACTTTATTTCAGTTTGGATTCTAAACTGCAATTCGTTTCTTTTGAATTACTAAACTTTTATTTAGATTTCACTGGTCAGTTATCTTACCAAGTTTTAATAACTTCACGAGCAAAAAAGAATGTTTTGAGAATATTTACCACTTTATCTTCTATCTCACTTAAAATAATGTAGTTTTTTTTTTTTGATAAATCATCAAGAATCTAAGTTTAGTGACCATATGTGCATTTTATCTTATATTAACTAAATGAGGTGGATGATGTGACAAATATTTCTGAAAGTTGTACAATAACTAAAATGTCTCTCATTATTTTTGTTTATTTATATTAAACACAATATAACAAAAAATAGAATCCATTTTAAATGAATTTATGAACTATTCATTTAAATCAATCACACTTCATAAAAAAAATTATTTGGAAATGAATTTTATTTAGAATTCATTTGAAAATAAAATAAATTTTTTGATAGAATTAAACCAAATTTAATGTAAAACTCAATCAAGTGACTAACCGGTGAAATTTAAATAGAAATTTAGTACGAATTTACATTATTAGCAAAAGTTTGGGTATTGTAGGTATATTTAACGGAGCAAACATATAGTAAACTTTTCTGAAAAATGTCAAATCAGGTTATTCTCTTTTTGTTTGAATTGAAGCCAGACTTGTCAAGTTTTCAGGAAGTTGGGTTGTTCAAATATATATAGCATCATGCATTAGTAATGAAGGCTACCTGGGTGTGATATATATGTATATATGCAGAGATAGAAAACAGGGATGAAACCCATAGCCTCCCAATGCCGTTAATAAGAGTTGGCCCGTAGACCACTCTCTATGGGCAAATAAGCATATTGATGAATTGCTTAGATTGGTGGGTGCGCGTGATGACATTTCAGACTGCATATCACTTGCTGCTGTCTACATTTTGAATGCATGAAAATTTGTATGTGTATGTGCCACTAACTTGTAGTAATGTGTAAGTACCATAAAAAGCAATTCATGCATGGAATTGATTTGAATGATCTCTACATTTAATCATGAATTCAGTTCTACCAACAAGAAGCCTCCAAGCTACGCCGGCAAATTCGTGAGATTCAAAATTTAAACAGGTAATCAATTTATCTAGTTGATATTTATGCTTCTTGGAATTTGATAATGGGAACAAACCATCTTAAGGTTCCTCACTTTTTGATTCTCTTTCAATTGATCCTTATTAAATTTTTGCCTTTAATTGAGTTATCAAATTTTTATTTTTAAATTTTTACATTAAACCATTAAATTTGAATAGAATTTCTATTAAATTCAAGTTGAACTTTTTAATTTTCGTTTGATAAGTTCTTAATGAATTATTATAAAATTTTTTTTTTTTTTTTTTTATATTCTTAATAGACATTTATAAAGTCCGTCTAAGTAAACATTGTGTAACTATTTAATGAAATTTATATCATATAGAATATTGTTTTATTGGTAAATTTAAACTCAACTTGAGATTAGCTCATAAAATTCGAGTTCAACTTGAATTTAGCTCATTTTTTAATTTAATATTTTTAGTTTATTTAATTTAATATGTAAATAATATAATTTTAATTTACTTTCAATTATTAATAATAGAAATTCTTACATTGCTAACTTCATATTTTTATCAAAATATTTATATATCAATATCCATTGATTTATAGATTTTTATATATGCTCTATATTAATATAGTACCATAAAATTTGAATAACATAAAGTATAACTTAAATTCAATATTTTTCCATATTAATTTTTAAAATAAATTTATGAAATAATTTAACTTAATTTTATTAAATAAAAAATTAACTCAATAAAATTTATGTTAAATAAAAAAAACAAATTAAATTTTTAAATAAATTTATGGAATAATTTAACTTAAATTTTAAAAATTATATTACATATAAAATTAAATAATTAAAAAATATTAAATTAAAATTTTTTGCTAAGTTCAAGTAAAACTCAAGTTTTTATAAGCCAATTTCGAGTTGAGTTTAAATTTACAAATAAAAAACATTTTACATGGTATAAATTTCATTAAATAGTTGCATTACACAATGTTATTGAGATGTGTGTCATAGATTTTTACTAAATGATGTAAAAATTACAAAAAAAAAGTTCAAAGAGTCAATTAAATGGAATAATTTATTAAGAACCTATCTAACAAAACTCAAAAATATGATGTGACAATAATTTGACGGAAAAACTGTTGAAATTTAATGGATGTCAAATTAAGGATATAAAAAAAAAAGTTTGAAAACTCAATTAAAGATAAAAATTCAGTAAGAATCAATTGAAAGAAAACCGAAAAGTTTAGGGACCTTAAGATGTTTTGTTCCTCCGATAATGTATAATCCATTGGCAAAAAATCAGGAATAAACTATATGTGTTATTTACCAGGCATATTTTGGGTGAGGCACTCAGTACCTTAACATTTAAGGAACTCAAGAATTTAGAAGGCAGATTGGAGAAAGGAATCAGTAGAATTAGGTCCAAAAAGGTATTTAACATATAAATAATATCAATAACAATTCTAGTTCAAGAGTCAGTACTACCAGATACGTGTGTGTATATTAATCTTTTTAAGACTAACATGATTTGTTTATGCCAGAATGAAATGCTATTTGCTGAAATTGAGTACATGCAGAAAAGGGTACGTAAATATTTTTCTTTTTCCTGCTTTTTTTGTTTTGCCTTATCTTGTGCCCCAGTTCTTGAATATGAAATGACCGAGAAATTCTTGCTTATTATTTTCTTTTTCGAACAAAAGAAATTCTTGCTTATTCTTGGTACGTTACACCTGCATGGGAAATGTAACACGTATAAATGTGTTACATTTTTGCTGGTTAAGTATAAATCACTCCATCGTACTTAAGAAACCATTGGGCGCAATACTCTGTGTGTCCAGTTCAGTACGTTTATTATTATAAAAATGTTGGAAAGTTATTTATTTTAAGCAGTCTGTTTGCATATTGTGCAGGAGATCGAGCTGCAAAATGACAACATGTACTTGCGGGCAAAGGTTTTTTCTTGACATGATTCTGAACATCTTTTATATATATATATATGAAAATTGTGCGCCGTAGTTATAACTCTTGACTGGTGCAGATAGCTGAAAATGAGAGAGCTCAACAGCAGCAGCAGCAGCAGCAAACGAACCTGATAGCAGACTCTGTGTATGAACCTGTTCCTTCTCAGCAATATGATCGAGGCTTCCTTCCTGTAAACCTCCTGGAACCTAATCATCACTACTCTCGCTCTGATCACACTGCTCTCCAACTAGTGTAAGATTCTAACTTTCCTCCAAATTAAATAACTGGGATGTATTAAAAACGTTTAACAACTCTCACTTAAATTACACAAGATTAATTAGAGAAAATTTGCCATCACAGTCCCATGTTTGATGTTCCTTCTTTGTCAATATGAACAGTACGCATAGTGGCTTATTCCAGCTAAAAATATCCTATTTTCTAATTAAACATGGAAGAAAATAGAAGTTGGAGTGATTGAAGTGGTGAGATTGAACAGATATTATATTATATCTCTGCAATTATATTTCATGTCACATTATCACATTCTTAGTAGTTATGGTCATTGCATATATATATATATATATATATATCAATTTTGTTTGTGAATTTTTATGCAGGTAAGATCTCGTGGGACGATCAATAAGATAATGCTGCCTACCTTTCTAATTACTTATGTCAAATGGAATCCAAAGTACAGTGTATGAATTAATATTGGTGAAAAGCACTGCTTTCAGACCTTTTTTTTTTTTGTCGAACGAGTATTTTCAGGCCTTCTACGATTTAGACTATTGTCAACTGTGAACTTTATTTCACTACTAGAAAATTAAGTTTTAGCGTGAGAAAATTTCGATATTAAAAGTACATTTTCTGTCATTAAAAACTTTTAGTGACGAGAAAATTACCGTCATGAACCGTTATTATAGGCTCTGTAGTTAAAAGTAAATAGTGACCAAAATAGGAATCTCGTCGTTAAAATAAATAATGACGGGATGGTGTCCCGTTGCTATAAACTCTCAATAACGATGTAGTTTCCCATCGTTGAAAAGTATTTTTCTATTGTAATAAGTCTTTAATAACAAGAGTTATTCCTATCATTAAAAGTTATTTCTCCTATCGTTAAAAAGTTAGAATAATGATATCATTTCCCGTCATTAAAAGATATTTCTTCTGTCATTAAAAATACTATAATAACAACAGTTTTGTTTCATCACTATTAAGTAAATTATATTGTCGTAATATGTATTAATAGCGATGACAATTTCTGTTATTATATCTTTCAATATCCTATCATTACATTTTGTAATTATTCATCCATTATTTAATATTTAACAATAATATAAAAATTGATTTATATATACGAAAATAATAAATCATATATAGAATTACAAGTTACCGCACCAATAATTGAGAACCATGCTAAATATATTAATTAAAATATAATAACAATATTAATTGTTAAAGTATTAAATAGAAGTAAATCCAAAAACTTGTTCATAATCTAATTCTATGTCAATATCTTCTAAGATATTGTCCCAAAAACTAATCACAACCAAACACTAGTTGTTAAATGGCTTGTGCAAAGTTAAAGCCAAAAGCCAATTGTATCTCCAACTACCTACAAAACAATAAAAAAGCATATATATCAATAAAACTAAATGATGTAAATTTATTAATAGTAATAAAATTACCTGTGTATTATGAACAAAAAGTTGCCAAAATATATCCATGTGTGTCCACTATCTTTAAACATTATCCTGTAAGTTAAGTTAATACTTTCAAGATTACTGATAGTATTTAAACTATAATCAATTTACTTTAGAAACCTAAAAAATAATGTCCTAAACTATAATCATATCAATAACTCAGCCTATTAAAATTAAGCGTAATTCCAATAATTCTGCCATATTTATCTATCAAGATTGCTATAACATACAATATATGTCACTTCATAATCTTACATCTTGATGGTGAAGAGGATAAAGGATCCAATAAACATAACACATGTAAAATTTAAAGGGAATTTCATATTGTCCCTCTAAGGTAGAGCTCATCATAAACACAAGAATTTTACTTACATTTTTTTTCCATAGCTATCTTGGACTGACAAATAATTGATAGATTGATAGAGAATTATACTATGAGTATGAGTATGTATAAATATGCAATTAGATAAAAAAAAAGGATAAATTAAAATTATTAGCTTAACCACAATAATAAATCAATGAAAAAGAGTACTGCAGGAGAGAACTAAATGAGTATACATGTCCAACAGGTATACCTTATTAGGTTAGGTCATATAAGATAGAATTAGACTAGACATAATACTTAAAAAAAACCATAAAAGGCCATAAACTAGCAAACACTCAAACCAAAAATATAAAAAGCTTAAAAGGGTCTAAAAATGGCAAAAGAAGGATCAAAACAAGAAAACCTCATGACCCTTTTGTTCAAGACCCAGCCTCACCTCACTTCAATATATATCCCACCCCCCTGGTATATAGGAGAGTCAGGACATAGGGCCTGTCAATTCCACTTACTTGTAAAAAATAAATCTACTTATTGTAGAGGACATAACAATATAATATCAAGCATAATATTTATATATTGATCAGGTTAGAGAAAGAATTAATAATTATGTATCATTTTCCTTGTTCTTAAATTGGGTATTTTTCTTTGGATATGATCTGTAAAGAAAAGAGTGACTAGTATAAGGTAGGCAAACTGTCACCTACAAGCACATAGAGTTTTGCACTTTCAATCAAAATCAAACTATATATGATGATAGAAAGTCCCACTATCCCAAGTCCCACTATCCTAATCCTGACAGTTAAGCAATCTTCATAGTAATATTATCAAGCAACTACAACCTTAGTGTTATACTCCCTTTTCTAGTCTCCTAATAGGATTCTTAAGGCATAAATTAAGTTCTGCCTAATACATCATAAACATAAATATATCATTCAATGCAAGTACAAATAGCTCTAAGCTTTGAATAGCTAGAATAAAAGGGGTAAAAAAGAATTTTTAGTAGAAGAAATTTCATTTGTAACTCAGATGTACTATTGCATTAGATTTTCCTGCCTCAATATGCAGCCTAATTTTAAGTATACAAAAACATAGTGATTTTGTAAGAAGGAAATTGACATTACAATATAATAATATGATAAAAAAAAGTTGCATATGGCATATCCATGTCCGCCTTGTCTTTTGTCAATACAACAATGACATGGAAATAATGCTCTAATCAACTATAAAGTACTGCTCTTCTACAAATCCATCACATAATAGTATGAAGCATGGATTAAACGTTAATGATCTTTAATCTTACGTTGTCCTAAAGATGCCTTTTCACTAGAAGCATTAAATTCTCTAAAATTAAATCCCTGATTGATTAAGATTAGGTTAGAATTTCTATCTAGGCATCCTCCAATATCAAAAATTTCTATTCTTCATAACCCAATTAACTATAAGACAAGAAAAGTAGAATATAGTAAAGAATCAAAACCTAATTAGTGTTATGGATAGATGGAGATGATGCACTTAGGATAGGAGAAGGTTGTTGTGGAAAACAATGTTCAATCTTTTCTAATCTACCTTCAATTCATTTTTTCAGAATTTGGTTTTCTTCTTCTTTCTCATGAAGCTTTGCTTGTAGCTCATTAATTTTTATTTTTCTAGGATCATTGAAATGCTTCCTTTTCATTCCACCCCTATAGCAAAAAACATGACTATGACATTGAAGTCCAAAAAACTTTTCAATCACCTCTAAATTTGATAGTTCTGGTTCAGCTTGCAAAGTCTCTAAAATTTTAGCTTATAAAAATGGAATCCACATTAGATTTATGTACAAAAATATTCTTACATAAAACATGAATAAATGATGAAGCAATAAATCATACATATTTTTGTTCACTTTCAGGCTCGACAAACTTTCTTCCTTTTTGTCGAGTCTCCAGAAAAAGTGTTGCAACATCAAGTGGTTGACCATCTTTTCCTCCCTTTAATAACCAAATATATTTGCAAAAAACATAAGTTATTTTCCTTTATCTTAGTTTCCTTATTTAAAAGAAAAAATTTAATGAAATAACATTGATTCATCTTACCAATTCATAAATGAGCTCTCTATATGGCTTGCTACTCGTACGAGGAGGCATTTTAGAGTTAACTTTATTGCGAGAGTTTTGATCACTTGATTTCTATGAAAAGTTTATTCATTTTAGATTTATAATAAAGAAGCATATAATCATGATAAAAATATTAAATCACTACTTGGAACATTTCATTTAAAAATTACTTTATTATAAGATCATACCTAAAACTTCTCCGTCAAAAAGTGTTTTGTTATAAGCCATTCCTAATCTTCCTTTTCTATATCTAGCAGTTTGTTCTTTAATGCTTCAGCTACATTTTTGCAATGCCTTATCAATTTTGTATACAAACTAGACCTCCAATTTGACCACAAGAAATTCATATGTTCCAAGTAGGCTCACGATACAAGTCAATGTTAGGGTGTTCAAATTTATCCTACAAGTTAAACACATATCAATTTTGAGAATACATATAATAATATGAATTATTAAAGAACTAATTTATTCAATAACTAATTTAAAAAACGTCTAATTATCAATGAAAGAAGAAACAACTACACTATAAAGATTCAATAAGTAATAATACCTTAACAACTGCCCACATGTGATCTTTCTCTATTTTCTCAAATTCTTTCCATGACTTAACTTGTATACGACAAATATTATAATCACGCACAATTTTTTCCAAATGTCTTAACCATAAATTTTGATTATCTCCCACCACACGATTGTTTTAAAATATTATTGGAAGTTTTTCTCCAGCTTTAAGAGTAACAACTTTCTTGTTCTTATTTCTTCCTCGAACATTTTTTTTTTGTTTCGAGTATTGCTTGAACCTGTAAGAATTTAATAATAAGAGTTGATATTACAATAAAATAAGACAACTATGAAATAAAGGTTTTTTTTTTCACTTTTTACTTACTTTCAACTATTTTTTCTGATATAGCAAATGTTGGTTCACCCAATGTACCATCTTGAGCCATAGGAGTATACTTTGCAACAATGTAGTATCTAACTACTTCTAAAGGTAATTGAAAATTCTAAACAAAAGAAGATGATTATTTAACAATATTATACATAAAAGTTGCAATTCAAATATATACGTATATAGAGAGTACTAATGAAATTGAATTCAGGTGCCTTACACACTACTTGCCTTTTCGGTACTAGATACACCTATCTCTTGAAGACCATTTGAAACATTTAGCATTATAGAAGATGTTTTATACCATTGAACTAAACTTGCTTCTTCAGTCCCTCAAGTAACTACACTAGTTATAATTACAGTTTTGTCTTCTTTTAAATCACCACATATCTTTATATTTGTTATTATTGGGGGAGCTGGAATAATTAAACATATAAAGAGATATATAACTTGAATGAATCAAATTTAATGCATGTGAACTCCTAGAGAACATTTAATGACAACAATAACATAACAAAAGTAAATGACATAATGTACAACAATAATAAAAAGGAAGACTAAGAAAGTCACATTTAATATAAAATTTCAATAACTAGTATATTATGACATTATCTTTTATATTTAGTCTTTCAAATAATGTTGTCCTTTACTACACATTTAATTTGCAATCTTTCTATGCCTCATTTTCATTTAGTCTTACTTGAAAACATTAACCAACATTTTGTTATAAACTATATAAAAATATATTTTTTAATCTTTTACCCTTTTTATAAAAAAAAACTAAAGTCAATTAATTCTGAGATTTTATTTTGATTATAAAAATTAAAATCCAATTGAGTAAGGATGCATAAATAAGCCATTTTCGTAGCATATAATAATAACAAAAATTTCAAATGGCTATATATATATGGATTTTAATCAAAGTACAACATATCTATACAAACATTAATAAGTGTACAATAGACTAAACAAAGAAAATAGAATCCGAAGATAACAAGTAATAATGGTTTTATATGGATGAGAGAGTAATGGTGGGTATTTTATAAAAGAGCCCTTTTTTAATTATGTGGAAATCAAAGACAACAACTTATCATCATGCTGAATTTAGGAAATTTATCATTACCCTTTCATGAATATATATAGTTTATAATAAAAGGGTGGATCATTTATAAGTTAATATGTAATGCATGTTAATGCATAGATATGTTGAATTTTGATCAAAATCCCTATATATACCCTTTTTTTTAATACCATATGCTAAAAAAATGGCTTATTTATGCATCATTACTCAACTTGATTTTAATTTTTATAATCAGAATTAAATCACATAATTGACTAGCTTTTTTATAAAAAGGGTGTATCATTTATAAGTTAATTTGTTATATCATTAATTAATTTTTTTGGTATATATATACATGGATTTTGTAGTTATAAGTTTTTCTTCTCAACACATGATGTAGCTACGTAAATAAAAATTAAATGTACCTTGATGTAGCTTAGAATATGGCATTCTAAAAAGTACAAGTTGTTCTGCTCTATCTTCCTCAACATAGACATGGATATCCTTTAAACCTGTATGCTCCTTAAACATAGCATAGAAATCACTATCTTGTATTAATTGTTTCCCATTCCCATACACAATCTTCACACTGATTGAACCAATGTCTATAAACCTTTGACATATACCCAAAATGTCAATAAAAGAGGTTCAGTCTTGTTCAAAGTCCTCTTCATGTTGCAATTCACCAAAATGAACCACAAGATGGTGAGATGTTCCACTTAAAAATAAAAGAATTTAGTTTTATCATAATTGAAAATATTATAATTTAATGAACACACTATATACTACCTGCAAATAAAAGAGAGGAATTTGTAGTACTAATGTTCCGTTCTCCAAATGGTTGATATGATCTGAACCCTTTTCCATGTTCCCTTCCTATTGTACCCAAAGCTATATACCTATTAGACTTGGAAAATTGTCCCTTTCTTGACCCTAACATTTTTGTCATTTACCTGCAAAAATTACAAGATATTATTAAATTCTTATATTGAAATAAATTCATACAAACTATGAATATCCATAAATATTGAAAACATGTGACCTAAATGAAATTAAATCATATATACAAGCTAAATATGTAGATTACTCATTCATAAAAAAAAGATGAAAAAATAAAAAAAAATTAATAGGCCTACCACTTCTTTTCCTTTTCTTTTTAGTATTTGCCACTTCTACCATTATTGGTTCTTTATCTTTTTTGCTCTAATTGATTTTAGTATCTTCTTTTATTGAAAATGGATCACCCACTTCAATATTGAATGAATGCTTTTGTTGATATGCTTTACTAGCATCATCATCCCTATTCAAAATATCATCCATTACCATTGGAACATCATATGAATCATGAGGATGAGTTTTTAAAACAACATGCCAACCTTTATTCTTGGTGTCAATGGCATAAAAGACTTGAGATGATTGGTTTGCCAAAATAAAAGGCTCATTAGTTTTTAATAAATGTTGACTATTAATAGAAGTGAAATCATATTCATTTACTTTAATCCCTTTCTCTACATCATGAACATCAAACCATTTGCAACCAAACAACACCACACGTCCATCACCAATATATTGCAACTCGATAATTTTAGTCAAAACTCAACACTAATCTAAATTTTCCATTTTTGAACCAGTGTTTCCATTCACAACTATACCAGAATTATGTGTGATATGTCTTCTATCATAATTTTCAACACGAAACTGATATCCATTAATAATATAACCATTAAAATATGAAACTGATTGAAAAGGACCACAAGATAAAGAGAGCAAATCCTACATTATTTTATGATTATCTTGTTCATCCAGCCCTGCAACCTATAAAACTTAAAGCATTAACTATTTTAACTTTAATTCATAGCCATTTTAACACCACATGAATTTACATAATAAAGATACATTATAACTTACTCTAATTTTAAACCATCTAATAAAGCTCATATTCCAATTAGCATTATATACCCATGGCATCTCATCTTGAATTTAAGAATATTCTCTGCATGATATCATATAGGTGTTATAAAATTAAATTTGCAAGATTTGAATGAAAGAAGAATGAAAATAATAATTGGGATATGTATCTTACTCTATATATGGTTGAACTTCCTCACAGTTCTTTAAAACATATATATAAGCTTGTTCCCACTCACTATTATGTAAATGGCAAATGGAATGAGATCCTAATGCTCGACCAGATTGAGAAAAAACTAATATCTCTCTTTTGAACTCATTACCACCACCATCATGATTATGCTCAAGGCGATTAAACTTAGTTTCCATTCCTTTCAAATACCTAGAGCAAAGTGTCATACACTCTTTTGCTATGTAATCCTCTATGATTGAACCCTCGGGATGTGCCATATTATGAATGAGTTTCTTTAGTTCATATAGATATCGCTCAATTGGATACATCCATCGATATTGGATAGGACCAACAATTTTAGCCTCATAAGCCAAATGAATAGGCAAATGCTCCATTACATCAAAAAAAGAAGGGGGAATGTTCATTCCAACTTACAAAGGGTTATGGCAATTTGAGCTTCGATCTACTCTAATTCATCTAATTTTAATGTCCTTGCACCCAAAATTTTAAAGAATAAAGAAAGCTCATTGAGTGGTTCAATCACATTTTTAGGAAGAAGACCACATATAGTAAGAGGAAGCAAGTGTTGTAGAAGAACATGACAATCATGGCTTTTTAGACATGAAATCTTACTTTCTTTCACATTTACACATTATGAGATATTAGATGAAAATCCATCAGGAACTTTTAATTGCTTTAAGAACATGCAGAATGCATTCTTTTCTTTAGGAGAAAATGTATAGCATGCAACAAGCAGCTCCAATTTGTCCCCTTCTCTTTTTGGGTGCAACTCTAGTCTTATATTCATTTCTTCTAAGTCAATACAAGTTTGAACATTGTCCTTGGTATTTCCCTTAATGTTCATAATTGTTCCAAGCACATTATCACATATATTTTTTTCAATGTGCATGACATCCAAATTATGTCGTAACAAAAGGTTGCTCCAATATGGAAGTTTAAAGAATATGCTTTTTTTATTCCAATTATCCCCTTTAGGATCATGTGAATTTTTTTTCTTTTTACCAGCAGCATTAGTCAAGGTGATCCCTTTAAGGTCATTTACTTGAATAAGTATATCATCACTAGAGAGTGGTTTTGGAGGTTTTCCCTGCTCCTTAAAGCCATCAAAAGAATTCTTGTCATTCCGCCATTTGTGGTTCATAGGAAGATAACGTCGATGACCTATAAAGCATTGCTTGTTACCATTATTTAACCTGAAGGAGAAAGTGTCCTTATTACAACAAAGGCAAGCCATTTTACCCTTAGTACTCCAACCTGACATTCAATATACAGGAAAATCATTAATAGTCCATAATATAGCTACATGCAATTGGAAATTTTCTTGACTTGATGCATCATATGTTTCAATACCCACTTCCTATAACTCTTTAAGTTCTTTAATTAAAGGTTGAAGATAGACATCAATAGTATCTTTAAGACCTTCTAGACCTGGTATTAGCATTGATAGAATCAAATTAGATTCGTTCATGCACATCCATGGAGGCAAGTTATAAGGAATGAGTATTACTGGCCAGATACTATAAAAAGTTTTAGAATGGGTAAATGGTTAAAACCCGTCACTTGCAAGACCAAGCCTTACATCATAAGGCTCTATGGAAAAGTTTTTGTGCAATTCATTAAAAGATTTCCATGCCAATGAATCAGCCGGGTGCCTCATTACTCCATTATTGACCCTTTTGTTATAATGCCAAGTCATCAGAGAAGACGTCTTAGTAGACATGAATAACCTTTAAAGCCTTGATTTTAAAGGAAAGTATCATAATGTTTTTTTTTGGTATTTTCTTACCATTTCTTGTAACCTTAGCTTCTCCAATCTCTCTTCGTAAAAATAACTATTTCGTTATTTTTATTAATGACTTTTCAAGAAAAACTTGGGTATATTTCTTGAAGCAGAAATCAGATATCTTTAAAGTATTTAAGACATTTAAAATTATTGTGGAGAATGAGAGTAGTCGGAAGATTAAAGCAATAAGATCAAATCGAGGAGGACAATTCACTTTAAAGGAATTCTAAGAGTTTTTATGAACTAAATGGAATTTAGAATTTTCTCACTATTCTGAGATCTCCACAACAAAATGGCATTGCAGAAAGAAATAATAGAACCATCCTTGATATGACACAAAGCATGCTCAAAAGAAAACATTTATTGAAAGAATTTTAGGTTAAAGTAGTGGCTACAATAATCTACTTGTCCAACCGATCTCTAATAAAGAGTTTTTAAGGAAAGACACTGTAAGAAGCCTGAATGGAAGAAAGCCCAAAATTTCTCACCTTAAAGTATTTGGAAGTGTAGCCCATGTTCATGTACTAAATGAAAGAAGAACCAAGCTTGATGATAAAAGTGAAAGATACATCTTCGTCGACTATTCTACTCATTTAAAAGGGTATATAATATACAATCCAAATAATAAGAAGTTTGTGATCAGCTTAGATGTGGTGTTTGATGAAGAAGGTCAATGGGAGTTCAACTCTTCTATTGATGAATTCAACTTCTTTCCTCAATTTGATGAAATAGAGAAAACACCAATGGAGTAAGCAATAGAAGAGCCCATTACATCACTTACTTTACTAATGTGAAGTGATAAAAGAAATTCACTGTCATCTTTTCTAGCTAAAAGAAATGAAGAATGCATAAGAAGTCCTCAGAATCTCAATGAGGTGATTGATCAACTCGAGAATCTCACTCTTTTTTGCCTTTATGCTAATTATGAACCAGTAAACTTTAAAGAAGCTATGCAAGATGGAAAATGGAAGAAAATAATAAAAGAAATTGAGGCCATCGAGAGAAATGACACTTAGGAACTTACTCTACTTCCTAAAGGTCATAAAGCCATTAGTGTCAAATTGGTGTACAAAGCAAAGAAGAATGCTAACATAAAGATTGAAAGATACAAAGCAAGACTCTTGGTGAAAGGATATAGTCAAAGAGCTAGAATTGACTATGATGAGGTATCTGCTCTTGTTGCTCATTTAGAAACAATTAGATTAAGCATTCTTTGGAAGCACAAAATAACTGGAAGATACATTAAATGGATGTAAAGGTTGCTTTCCTAAATGGAGTTCCTGAAAAGGAAGTCCACATTTAGCAACCACTAGGCTATGAAGTTAAAGGATAAGAATCCAAGGTTCTAAGGTTGAAGAAGGCACTCTATGGGTTAAAACAAGCACCAACATCATGGAATAGTGTAATTGATAAGTACTTCTAAAAGAATGGTTTCACCAAATGTCCATATGAGCATGCTTTTTATAACAAGATCAAGGATGGAGATGTTTTGATCATTTGCTTACATATGGATGATTTAATCTTAATCAGGAATAATCTAAACATGTTTGAATATTTTAAGAAGGCAATGGAGAAAGAGTTCAAGATGATAAATACTGGATTTATGGCATACTATCTCGGAATTAAAGTCAAACAAATGGAAGATGGCATTTTCATCTCAAAAGAAAGCTACAAAAAGGAGATCCTCAAGAAATTCAAAATCAATGATTGCAATCTAATAAGCACACCGATAAAGTGCGAAATCATGTTGTTCAAAGACGATTAAGTAGAAAAGGTTGATCCAAATCTTTTTTAGAGTCTAGTTGGATGTTTGTGATATCTAACTTGTATAAGGCCTGGCATTCTCTATGCAACAAGATTTGTGAGTCATTATATGGAGACTCCAACAACCACTCATTTCAAAGATGCAAAGAGAATTCTTCACTACCCTAAAGGTACGATAGACTTTGGCTTATACTTTTTAATTTTTGATGACTACAAGCTTGTTGGATATAGTGACAGTGATTGGGTCGGAAATAGTAATGATCGAAAGAGCATTGTTTATGTTTTTCTTAGGAGACACCGCTTTCACTTAGATGTCAAAATAGTAACAAATTGTCACTCTTTTAACATGTGAAGCTAAGTATGTTGCTCCTACAATATGTCTTAGTCATGAAATTTGGCTTCAAATTTTGTTGAAGGAATTGAACATGTCATAAGTGGAACTAATAGAGATTTATGTTGACAATAAGTCTATAATAGCTTTGGCCAAGAATCTAATTTTTCATAATCGAAGCAAACACATCAAGATAAGATACCACTACATAAGAGAGTGTCTCATAAGAAAGAATGTACATTTAGAGTATGCAAGATCTCATGATCAAATCATAGACATCTTCACCAAGCCATTAAAGAATAAAGGAATTAATTACACACAATGGAATATCAGTGGAAGTGCGGTGTGAACACGAAATTGGTTAAGGTAAATTTTAAAATTTTTGTCTAATGTGTAACCCTTGTATGAAGGCAAGCATTTTAAAACCACCAAGATCACAACACAATGAATTTACATAACTAATTTCTTGCATGGTTAATAGACAACATAAATCAAAGATTCGTAAAATAACAAAAAAAAAAAACAAAGCATGGTAAAAGATATACATCGAGAGTTTAGTAACACTTACAAACTCTAAATGTCGGTAGGACACTTGATAGGCTTTAGGAAATGGTTGATGGAAATCTATAAGGTCCTAGCTCCCCAAGTGTGAAGCCTCTAGCTTAAAACACACAAGTGGCACCATAATGACTCTAAGCTATTAAAGAATCTCTGCCCATAAGCTCCTCCTTGTTGGTGACCCAAAAGCTTACTAGAGCTCCTCTTCTTACTTGGATGATGTAGGATTTCTTGCCTCCTTTGGATGTAACCTTCACTTGCACAACTATTGTACAAAGGATGATAACAATGGACTTATAAAGAAACATGACTCTTATATTTCTCACTCACACACTCACAATACTTAGAAGAAATATAAAGAAGAAGACTCAACTATTTATTTTCTCTTTTAATGTTTTCTCTTCAATGTAAGTGGTAAGTCAAGTATCAAGTGTGTAGAGAAACTCCACTAACTTAGTGTATATATGTAAGAGACTAATTTTCATGTGTAGAGATTCTTCACTAACTCAAGCTTGAGTGTAGGATAAGTAATCACATGCATGTGCTTACTTTTTCACTTTAAGTGTAAACTAAGCTATCTCATGCATGTAAAGATTGACCATTAACTTAAGGTGCATGCTTATGACACATCTCCATGTTGTTAACCATGCAATCACATTGCATGTAAAGCTATAATTAGGTGGCCACCATGCAAGCATGATCATCATATGGTTATACTTATGTGGCGCCTCCTTTAGTAAGTAGGCTTTAGGCTTATTTAACTCTTAAATGAGCCCATCTCTACAACATCCACTAATTAGTCTTATGGACTCTATTTAACACTTAAAGAAGGCCCATATTAATAATACGCCTAATTGTCCCAGCCCATGCATCATCCATTAAGCTATATATATAAGGTATATCTCATGGTCTAAAAATAGTCTTAGGGGGGGTGAATAGGACTGTCAAATAAAAATGAGAAATTAAAAGAATTCTTTGCAAGAATTAAATAGAAGTTGAGAAGGAAGAATGAAGAACACAAAGATTTAAGGAGTTCGGATTCAACAACAATCCTACGTCTCCACTTAACTTATCCCCAAGTTCATATTTTTAATCACCCACAATCTTATTCATAGGATTGAGATTATACAAGAGTTTTATGGCTCACTCTTATAACCTGACAATATGAGTTTTCAAGGCTCACTCAAAAAACCAAAACCCAAGTATTTCAATGGACAACACTTAAACCAATTCCTTTAGAAATAAATCTAACTTCCCTTATAATCTAACCCAAGATTTATGATGAAGATAAATTCTATTTCTAACACACACCCAACTCTCACATGAGTTATACAAACAAAGAATTGTTTAAGAGAATTTGAGAGCTCAATGAAAGCTTAATAAATAATGAATGATAAACAAGTTTTTTTTTAACTTTCATTAAGCTCTAGAGGTATTTATACTAAAAAATATAGCTGTTGGAGGTGCAAATGATATGTCCAATGTCTATATTTTGAATTATTGACACCGATGCTGTCAGACAGCTATGCATGGATTGAAACCATAATTGGCTCCTCAAGACATTTGAATTTGCACACACTTTCTTTGTAAAATCTATATATATTTGAATTATATTTTGATATCAATTTGAATCACCTAAATTGGACTTCTTTAGCTCAATATATGTCCAAAATACTAAGGGTTTTGTAATTTGTAATGCATACTACAGTCAAACAGCTATACCCAAATTGAAGTCATGATTTGATCCTGAATAAATTTGAATTTACCCATACTTTCTTTATGAAAGCTTTAGATATTTGAATTATATTTACATATCATTTTGAATCACCTAAATTGGACTTTTGTAACTCAAGATATGTCCAAAATACTAAGAGATGTGCAGTCTGAGATGGCAGACGTATATGTGGATTTCAACTCAAAATTTTCACAACCAAATGAACTTGGATTTTGACAAATAAGCCCAATTAAGAAAGCTCAAGATGTCTGATTCAAATGTTAAGAAGCTCATTTTCTCATTTAAGAGCTCTAAAGATGTCAAAAGCCTTCTTAAATCTTAGAGCTTTAATTTGCCTAAAAAGTCACTATTTATCCAAAAGTGTATATGCTTAGTATATGTTTGGTATATAATTCCCTACACACTTAATTGAAATTATTAGTATAAAAATTGTTTGTCAAAGTTCAAAATTTGGAGTTTGATCATGCATATGGTTAACATGGTCCATATCTAAAGTAGTATTATTGGAAAATATCAAGTTGGTCCTTAAACTTAATATCACATATAAAATTAAGTCAAAATTAATATTTAATAGTCCTAACCTTTGAATTAGATTTCGGGATATGCTAGATCCCTGCACAAGTGAAAATCCAATTCAATTAATTTAATTAATTAATTAAACACTTTAATTAATAATTAAATTAATAAATATCATTATCGGTGTTAATGTTATGTGTGTGACTTGTTAGGTTCAAGTCCAAATGACAATATAAATAAATAATATTAACCCTTAATATTATTGGAAACTCTTTCCAAGCTAAATATGAAAATATCAATTAATCATATTCTATTTCCATTAGTCGTGAGTGAGCCCCAACATAGATGTCACGATTACCTAATTGGAAAAAAATGTTATCCGTAGATTTATAAGAACCATAGAACATAATTACCGTGCACTTAGTGTCCCTTCATTTGAAGGTCTTAACATCAATTAGAGTCATGGTTAGTTAAACTCTAATTGCCTCAATCATATGACCTCATCTTTAGTTTAATTCTTAATAAAACATGACTTCTACTAGAAACACTTTCTAGCACCAAAACACTTTTCAGGTAAGTCAAGTTTGACTTGGCTAGGTACTTATTCATTGAGAACAACTTAGACAGCATAGGATCTTATCCCAGTTCACTCTAAGTAATGAATTCTATCTTGGCCGATCACTCATCCTTATATAGAACTAACTAGAGCCACTACACGCTATATACCCATACGTGGCTAGCACAGTTATGTAAGTGGTAAAAAAATCCAATCAACCATATGTGGATGACTGTGTCACCTCAGGTCAAAGGACCACATGCACCATTATGTCCAAGACAATGATTGTTGACTACAGTGAATTTCCAAGCAATCATTTATCTTACATCACTGTTCAATCCAACCATCATATGAGTATCCATATGTTTATTTCGATATCTCATATCAAGTAGTATAAGACTCACTACCTCCCATTATTAATATCATATATCGATCAAAGAAAATAGACAAAGGTAATAGTCTACGGATTAATACAACCCTTTTATTAATCCAATGAGCATAAACATTTTATAACATATGTACTAAATGAATTTGTCACTCATATTATCAACACTTGATAATAAACTCATTTAACATTATGCTAAAGGGTAAATACTCAAATAAATAAACACTTTATCTAAATGAATATTATATTGCCATAGGGATAAAAGTACAATATCATTTATATTACAAGAAATGGCACTAGAGCATATCTATACTAACAAGAATAAAGACTTTGTTAGATTAAGAAACACACTTGGCATTATAAAAGAAGTTTAAGGGCGAGTGTTGAGAAATAAACTTGTTTTAACTAAACCCATTAGTAAGCCCAAGCTCATCAAAAGGAAGCTTATAGAGTTAGGTGGTTGAATTATTACAAAAAATAATGAACATGGAAGATTAGTTAGTGTGAGTTATATTACTTTTAAGTGTATAGTTAGGATTTAATTATATTTCCTTATTTGAGTGGTTTATATTGATTCTCTAATAGTATAAATAAGTCTCTTGCAAAGAGGTTTAAGCATCGAAGGTTGGATGCACAACCAATCGATATTGAAAATTTCTGCCTAAAAATTGAGTCAACTTATCCAAAACCACCCACTAATCAGTCGAGTCAAAGCCTTGATTGAGCTATTTGACAAACTCGCCAAGCCAATTGATTGAGCCATTAACATTGGAAAGTTGATTTTTAACTTTTTTAAAAGTTGACTTTGACATTTGACTAAAGTTTGAATTTTCATGACTAAGTCCACTTTAAGGTTTTTTAGTGTTTTGAATCCATTCATGAAGTGGGATTTTACAAATTCTTTCTAGATTAAGTAATATGGAAAATAGTGTGGCATCCTTCTAAGTTCCAACACTTAATAACAACAATTAACATAAATTAGTGCACATGATGTTTGGGATATCATAAAGAAATCTACAGTGAACCATAAAATGAGGCATCATTATCCCAGTCTGAAAAGGATAGTTTAAAAGATTCAAGAAAGAAGGAGAAGAAGGCTCTCTTTCTGATTTATCAAGCCTTAAATGATGATAATTTTGAGAAAATTTTGAATACAACCTCTGCTAAACAAGCATGGGAAAAGCTCAAAATTTCAAATACATTTATATGATGTTTGGAGCTTCTCCCATGCATATTTATCAAAGAACGTATTTAAAATTTTCTTAAAACTAACATCATTTAGGGGTTGATAATTTTGAAAGAGAGCCTTCTTGTCCTTCTTTTTTGAATCTTTTAAACTATCCTTTTTAGACTAGGATAGTGATGACTCATTTTATGGTTCACTGTAGATTTCTCTATAATATTCCAAACATCATGTGCACTAAGGAGAGCCTTTAATTTAATACTCCAATTGTCATAATTATTGTTGTTTGAGTGTTGGAACTTGGAAGGATGCCACATTATTTACCATATTCCATAATCTAAAAAAAATTTGCAAAATCTAACTTCATGAATGGATTTAGAACACTAAAAAACCTTAAGATGGACTTATTCATGAAAATTCAAACTTCGGTCAAAGGTTAAAGTCAATTATTGAAAAGTCAATAATTGTTATAACCCGAGTTTTTAAACTATTTTATATATATATATACCCCTAAATACAAAAACTACCCTTCTCCTACCTCTCCCCCTCCCGATCCTTACCATCACCATCATCGTCGCTGCAACTTCGACCAGCCACCGTTGGTGTGCCTCCCGGACCTCCACCTCCTCCTCCAGCTAGCTCCGCAACCATTTCTTCCCTCCTCCAGCGCCGTTGAAGCTTGTTTTGGCTGAGAAACCGAAAATCCTCACCACCACCGTTTAAGTCGATTATGGTCTCCGTTTTTAACACCGCCAGTCCTATCCTCTTCCTTTCTTATCAGTGATTGTGTTTCTAAGCTTCATTTCACTTGGTTTGGCTTAGATTTTAGTGGTGATCGATTTCTTCATTTCGGCCATTTTTTATTTTCAATTTTTTTTGAGCTTGATTCTTTGTGATTCATGAGAAATTCCTTCACAAAAGTTAATCCCTCCAGCTTAATCTACATCCTAAAATTTTTGTGTAATTTTTGGAATTTATTTTGATTTTTTTGTATTTTTATTATTTTATTATTATTTTATAATTTTCATAAATTAATTAAATAAATTATGAAATTGTGATTTTTGTTGTTTTTGGTGGTTAATATTAATTTTAGAATTTAATTTATAATTTTTTTGATTTTTGTGTAATTTTTATAATTATATTTAGTTTATGTCAATTTTGAAAATTTAGGTTAAATATATATTTTGTTAGTAATTATTGGTTAATTAAGTATATTTGTTGATTTTAGTGAATAATATGTTGAGAAAATAATTTTTGAGTAATTATATAATTTTTATTGAATTTTTGAATATTATTAGTATTTTATGTGTATTTTTGTATATTAGGGGCATTTTGGTAATTTGGTAGTAATTTTGGTTAAATATTAAATTTAATTCATTTTAATAGTTATTTGAGATATAAAAATGATTTTTATGAATTAAGTACTAATTTTAACCAATTAATACTATTTTTCAAAAATTATTTTCCAATTAAATATAATATACTATTTTTGTAAATAAATGGAATTTTAGTAATTTTTAATAGGTTTTTGGACTAATTAAGTAATTTGGATTTATAAAATGAATTTTTATTAATATTTGTGAATTTATCGAGAAATATTGATTTTAATAGTTTATGTTATTATTAGGGTTTTTAAGTAAATATTCGTAAAATAATTACTTTTAATGTTTGAATATTTAAATTGCTATGTTTTGGTATTTAAAGGGTATTTTTGGTATTTATTGAATGTTAATATATTTTATTGTATATTGTTATGAATTGTGGACCTCGGTCGGGAGAATTTGTAGTTTGGGGTCCCGACCGAGGAGTTGTGAGAATCCTTACTCAAAGTGTATTTTTCTTGCAGGACCGACTCTATTTTTTAAGTAGAGAGATGTCCATTTTACAGAGGAGGTTCTGTCGAATTTTTTATAGCATTCTCGTAAAATGGGACATCGGGTCTAATTCCAATTATCTGTTTATGTTTAGAATTCTAGATCGAGTTTCTAGAAGTTAAGTTAGAATTATTCTGATTTCGTGTTATTATTTTATTGTTAGTTGCACAGAGACCGAGGCCTAGTGGACCACGTCCGTCGAACCTGTCTTGAGGAGCGCACAACTATGAGTTATTATGATATATATATGTATTGCTTTAGGTTACATGTTTTAGAAATTATATGGTTTAATTATAAATTTTACATAATTACTTTATTGAATGTTTAAGTATATATTAGGTATATTTTTAGTATACCTTTGGTATATTTTAAAATAAATGCATGTTTTCTTTGTGATTTACTTTCAAATTATGTTTAAATATCTTATTGGTTGATTTTGAGCATATTACACGATTTAATTGCATTTATTATACGTATATATACCTGAAATATACGTAGTTTATTTTAGGTATATTTCTGGTATATATATGGTTTATTTGTTTATTTTAAATATCGTTATGCATTATTTATTTTTCTGAATGTATGTTTTAATATAAATGAAGGATATCGATAAAACGTGCTTCCTAGTGGGCAGCACTAGGATCGTGTATGTATCGGTGCGTTAGATTAGAGCTAAGTGAAAATTAATTGTGGTGATTATGATTGATTGATATTGATCGAAATGAGATTAATGTGATTGAGAGTGTGATTCCTGGAGCTCGGTTGACCAAGTGTCTCGGGGCCAATCACACTGACAGTCAGACTGTTGGAGCTCGGTCAACTTAGTGTCTCGGGGCCAGTCTATTGTCCATATGGAATAAGTGAATTTACTTGGAATTAAATGAGCCTATATGGCTAAAGTACTTTCTATTAGTATTGAGGTTACGATCATTTAGGGTTCTATTTGATCCTTTATAATTGATGATTTTCAGTATTATTATAAAAATGATTTTCTTTGTATCTGTGTGTATTTACCTGTATATATATTTATTATATATACTTTTGAGTGTCTGCATTTGACATTTAGCTATGCGTGTATATATATATATATATATATATATATATATATATATATATATATTATAATAATTCACTTAGTGAGGTCTGACTCCGCTTCGTTGATATTTTTAGAGGAGAGTCTTCATCTTCAGACCTCAGTAGTAGACCTGTCCGCCAGATTTCTTTCGCTTTGGCTTTATTATGTAAATCGCTTACTTGATTTTTATTTTGTACTCTAGATACTGCAGTAGTGGTTGTATTTAAATCTATCCTGAGTTGTATCTGATTTATTCATGTATGAGGATTTTAAAATTCAGAGTGTTTCTCTGAAGTATTGTATTAAAAGATTTTATTTATGATATGAGATATGATATGGTTTATTTAAAGGATGTTAAAGAATTTATTTTTATTAATTGAGATTTAATTTCCACTGAATAATATTTTATTTATTTTATTTTATTGCATGTTTTTCTTTTAAGGCTTATTACGGGTTCTGGATTCGAAAGAATTCTCTTTCCCTAGCGCCAGTCATGGCCCCTGGTTTGGGTCATGACAATAATCAACTCTCTAATGTCAATGGCTCAGTTAACAGGCTTGACGGCTTGGTCAAATGGCTCCAACTTGGCTGACTCAATTGAGTTAACTTAATTTTTGGGGTAGAAATATCTGGTAGCGATTGGCGGTGCACCCAACCTCCGATGCTTAAACCTCTTTATAATAGACCTATTTATATTATTACTGAATCAATATAAACTACTCAAATAAGCAAATACAATTAAATCCTAACCATACACTTAAAAGCAATACAACTCACACCAACTAACCTTCCATGTTCATTGTTTCTAGCAATAATTCAACCACCTAACTTCAGAAGCTTCCTTTTGATGAGCTTGGGCTTGCTAATGGGCTTGGTTAAAATAAGTTTATGTTAGTGATATGCCCTAGGCCAATTATGTAATGGCCATACTTTGACACTGTCATAGTTCTAGTTTAATAATAATAATGCATTTTTATTATTACTAGCTAATTCTAGTATTATCCTTGATTAGTTAATTCTAATAAGATTATCAAATATATAACTTGATAGTAAAACACTTAAATGATATTTGAATTTTAATCTAAATATCCCTAGTCGATTATAGTTGTGGGAATAACAATGAATAAAGACTAGTATAAGGTCGACTGTTGATTAAGTTTTACTAATTATGTATATGAGATATTAAGTCAAACTCATAAGTATATATTTAGAGAAATGATGTACTGGATCGACCCACTATGAGAATACCACATGGATTATTGTCATAGGTAATTCTTATCACAATATTATTATGTGAGTCCTTTGACATAAGAACACTATGGTTTTTTGTATGATAAGTTTTGTATTTCGACACATCCTCACACCATCTTTAACTGGGTGATAAAACAGGTTGTGATTGGATATAGAATGAGTTGTGTGAGGAATATGAGTGATTAAGATGGAATTTTTCCCTTAGTTATTTTGAGAAGATATCTATTACACCCCTCGATGAGTTAGACTGAAGATAAATGCATGGCCATGCTAAAATGATAAAGAGTTATATGTATCAATATACTTGGGATATAGAAACAATATGATTGAACAATATAAGGTTGACATAATCCATGTCTTATGTTCAATCAGGATATCACGTGACAAAAGGATTATAGTATACGTTATGGATTAGGTTATTTTAGATTATCGACCTTCATAGAACTTGAATAGTCATAATATCTTGCTAGAGACCAATTATAAATTGTGGGCTATAATAGAAATTTTAGGCCCATTGCCAACGTTGTGTGAACCTATAAGGTCGCACACTTAGAATAGGCCTAAAGCAAATGTGGGTTAATTATCCCAATAATTATCTATATATAAGATTAAATAAATAAATGTGTGTGTGTGTGTGTGTGTATATTAGTACTTATTTATTTATTTAAGGTAAGAATTATCTAAATAAATAGGAAATGATTCTAATTTGAAATCAGAATCATCTAATCTTACCAAAACTATTTTGGTAAGAGAAGCCCTATATATATATATAAACATCTCTTTCTCTAGGTTAGCTAAGCCACTTATTCTCCTCGTTATTCTATTACTTTTATTATAAAAAGAAAATATATAGAGAAATCATATTATGAGACAATAAAGGTGCTAGCTAGCACACTAACACTATTGTGGTCAACTTATTCATATGGATACCAGTAAAGAACGTGGTCTTATTGGCGGTGTCTTAATCTGATAAGAATACACAAAAAGCTCGAGATATGGCATCACCAGAGTGAACCTCCCCTATTCCTTCTAGCTATCTTACCATAAGTTTATCTTAATAAGTTTTAGAAACCCTCTTTAATTGATCTAACTGAATTACATGGATATGAGTTTAGGGTTTTTTTGGTTAAAATCCATTATGTTTTGCACCATGAAACTCAACAATTTATTTCTTAACACACCCCCTTAAACTTGTTCTATAATGCCAAGTATGTTTCTTAATCTAATAAAGTCTTCATTCTTCAATGGCTTAGTGAAGATGTATGCAATTTGATCATGAGATCTTACATACTCTAAATGTATATCCTTTCTTGTGATACACTCTCTTATGTAGTGGTATCATGTGTTGATGTTTTTCTTTAACCATGAAAACCTTGATTCTTAGCCAAAACTATTGCAGACTTGTAGTCGACACGAATCTTTATTGGTTCCACTTGTGACATGTTCAATTCCTTAAAAAAATTTTAGAGCCAAATTTCATGATTGACACATGTTGTAGTAGCAACATACTCAACTTCACATGTTGAGAGAGTGATAATTGGTTGCTTTTTTGACATCCAAGTGAAAGTGATGTCTCTTAAGAAAAACACAAAACTAGTTGTGTTGTTAATATAAACCCTAATAAGGATTAAAAGTGCAAGCATAGAGCCGAATGATGAAGAATTCAAGCTAATTAGCTTAATTTGCTATTCTAAAATTAATTAGCTTGAATTGGACAAATTTTTAAGTTAATTTTCTATATTGGAGTCAATAAGGAAGATTCAAGAAGATCCTAGAAAATGTGAGAAGATTTAAGGATATTCCAAGTCCAAGTCAAAATGTCAACAAGTCAAAGTCAATAAGTCAAAGTCATAGGTCAATGGTCAACATCCTACATGGCATGCTTCAATGCTTAGTTGTCATGAGTTGTCATTTTACTTAGTTGTAATGAGTTATAATTAGTTGTCAATTTTGACTTTTTAAAGATGAGTTATCATTAGTTGTCCTATTTTAAAGGAAACCTCTTTATTTAAAGATTTTCCTATATAGGTATCTTTAGAAATAAGGAAGAAAACCTTTTCCTTTAAGGATTAGGTTGTTTATATGCCTATAAAAGGACTAAACATATATAAAATGAATTTTTTTTGGGAAGAGGATTCAAATATTAAAAAGTGAGGTTTTTCCTTAAACTTTGTTCTTTTGAAACTTTGCAAATTTGCTTGAATTATTTCACATCTACCTTCATTACAATTGTTAGGTTATATTAGACTTAGAATTGTGTGATTGTTAATCTTTTAATAGTTAAGTATCTTGCATTAATTTAATAAGCAACGTTGGATTTAATATCCTTGATGATCCTTGGGCTAGATTTTAAAGTTGGATGCACGTTCTATCTCCATTATAAGTAAGGTTCGTATCAATTTGGTATCAGAGTCAAACTTCAAGGTTTGGTTACATATCCTTTAACTTTCATGTATTATCTCTTCTTTTCTTCTTCTCAATTCATCATATATTAAAAAAAACAAAAAAAAAATTAGTTAAACATGAGAGCATTCACTTCCTTGAGTGTAAACACGTAAGGGAGTGCTTTATGAGGATTTATTTTCTAATTATCTTTGAGTGTGGTCATTATGGACATGCCTTATTTTCTTGGTGGGAATGATCCTTATGTTTACTTGAAATAGGTGCAACAAATAGAAGAGATATTTGATTCTCTTAAAATAATTTATTTCTAAAAGTGCAAACTTGCTTCTTAAAAATTTCTAGGTAGTGTTGCTATATGGTGGAAAGATTTAACAGTAAATGAGGTTAGAAATTGGGAATTAATGAAAAGGTTAATGATTAGATATTTCATTCCTCATGATGTTAGGAATAAATTCTATTTTAAATTGGAAAGACTTAAGTAAGGGGATGTATTAACTGTAGATGATTATACAAAAAAGTTGAAGTTTTTTGAAATTGCAAGTGATTTAAGAGAATTTGAAGGGCAGAAAATTGTAAGATTCATAAGCAAGCTTAAAAGTGAAATTAGACAAGATCTTATATTTGTGGTACAATGAATGATGTGATTACACTTGCTTTGGAGAGAGAGAGTTGGAGTCATAAGGTTGATAATAAGAGTGGTGCTAATGTTGAAATATAATTGAGTGATTATGAAAAGAAGCATGAGGATCAATTATCTGATCAAACTAATAAAGTGGAGGAGAGCATTATTCATAAAGAGAAGTGTGAAAAAGAAGATGTTGTATGTGAGGAGACAAAAATAGAGTGTAAATCCAAAAATAGTGAAATTTTTGAACTCATTGAAGGCAACAAGGAGTGTTTGCAAAGTTTTAAGCAATCTAGTGAAGTTGTACAAGGATTAACTACTCAAGAAGTTGCTAAGAGTACATCTTATGATCATGAAGAGTGCATGCATCATGAAGAGGAATATCAAAAAGTTTGTCCACAAAAGAAGGAGGATAAAGAGTTGGTTATTCATCATGATTATACCAATAATTTTAATCTTTCTTTTTCTAGTGTTTTGAAAGTTGTTTTGCAGACTTCTATGCCATACAAAGATCCATTTGATGATGTTATTAAAGTTCCTTATGTCCATGATACAATTTCTAGAGTCTTCATTCATAGCAAGAAGAACTTAAGATATTCATGCTTCAAGTTTAGAAGGAAGCAACAAGAATACAATCCTTACAACTTTATGGATAAGAGTTTTATGTTCTAATTACTCAATCACATCCAAGCTATGTTGAAGCTACATTTATGGAGCATTACTTCAAAGGAGTAGTTTTCATCAAAGGATTTTTTGTTTGACCTTGGAGGATTTAAGAACTTATTAACTTTAAAAGATGGTTATGATTCAAGGGTGAATCCTCTTCAAGAGGGAGGGTATAATATGAACACTAATAAGGATTCAAAGTGCAAGTATGGAGCCGAATAATAAAGAATTCAAGCTTATTAGCTTAATTTACTATTCTAAAATTAATTAGCTTGAATTGGACGAATTGTCAAGTTAATTTTCTATTTTGGAGTCAATAAAGAAGATTCTAGAAGATTTTAGAAGATGTGAGAAGATTCAAGGATATTCCAAGTCCAAGTCAATAAGTCAACAAGTCAAAGTCAAAGTCAATAGTCAATGGTCAACACCCTACATAGCATGCTTCAATGCTTAGTTGTCATGAGTTGTCATTTTGCTTGGTTGTAATTAGTTGTCATTAGTTCTCAATTTTGACTTTTCAAAGATAAGTTGTCATTAGTTGTCCTATTTTAAAGGAAACCTCCTTATTTAAGGATTTTCCTATACAGGTATCTTTAGGAATAAGGAAGAAAACCTTTTCCTTTAAAGAATAGGTTGTTTGCATGCCTATATAAGGGCTAAACATATGTAAAATGAATTTTTTTTGGAAGAAGATTCAAATATTAAAAAGTGAGGTTTTTCCTTAAACTTTTTTCTTTTGAAACTTTGCAAGTTTACTTGAATTGTTTCACATCTACCTTTTATTACAATTATTAGGTTATATTACAATTAGAATTGTGTGATTGTTCATCTTTAAATAGCTAAGTATGTTGATTTAATTTAATAAGCAACGGGTTTAGCTCCACCAATATAATCTATCATTGATGATCCTTAGCCTATATTTCAAAGTTGGAAGCGCATTCTATCTCCATTATAGGTAGGGTTCATATTAATAGATAGAACACGTTTGATCTTCAATTTTATCAACTAATATAAAACCTACCTATAATGGAGATAGAACGTGCATCCAACTTTAAAATCTAGCCCAAGGATCATCAAGGATAAGTTGTGTTGATGGAGCTAAACCCTAATACAAACCCTACCTATAATGAAGATAGAACGTGCATCCAACTTCGAATATTAGCCCAAGGATCATCAAGGATAGGTTATGTTAATGGAGCTAAGCCCCTTGCTTATTAAATTAAAGTAAGATACTCAACTATTAAAAGATGAACAATCACATAATTCTAATTCTAATCTATCCTAGCAATTGTAATGAAAGGTAGATATGAAAAAATTCAAGTAAACTTGCAAAGTTTCAAAAGAACAAAGTTAAGGGAAAACCTCACTTAATTGATTAAAATTGTCAAATGATACATCCTAAATTTGTTTCACATATGTTTAGCCCTTATATAAGCATGTAAAAAACCTAAATCTTAAAGGAAAAGGTTTTCTAATTCCCAAAGATACCTATATAGGAAAATCCTTAATTAAGGAAGTTTCCTTTAAAAATAGGACAACTAATGACAACTCATATTTGAAAAGTCAAAATTGACAACTAATGACAACTCATTACAACTAAAAAAAATGATAACTCATGACAACCAAGCATTAAAGCATGCCATGTCACATGCCATTGACCCTTGACTTTGACTTGCTAACTCTTTGACTTTGACTTTGACTTGTTGACATATTGACTTTGACTTGGAATATCCTTGAATCTTCTCACATCTTCTAGAATCTTCCTTTTTGACTCCAAAATAGAAAAATAAATCAAAATTCATCCATATCAAGCTAATTAATTTGAAATATGAAATTAAACTAATTAGCTTGAATTCTTCATCGTTCGACTCCATGCTTGTAATTGACTCCCTTTTAGGGTACATATCATTCCCTCCCTCTCAAAGATGATTCGTCCTCAAATCATAGCCATCTTCTAAATTTGATAAATTCATAAATCCTCTAAGGTCAAACACAAACTCCTTTGTTGAAAACTTTACATTTAAAGTAATGCTCCAAAAAAGTAGCTTTAATATAGCTTAAATATGATTGAGCAATTGGAATATAGGACTCTTATCCACAAACTTGTAAGGACTATATTCTTGTTACTTCCTTCTAAACTTAAAAAATGAATATCTCAAGTTCTTCTTGCTATAAATAAAGACTCCATAGATTCTCTTATAGGCATAAGATACTTTGACTACATCATCAAATGGATCTTCATATGGCATAGAAGTCTGTAAAACAACTTTCAAAACACTAAAAAAAGAAATATTAAAATTTTTAGCATAATCATAATGAATAACCAGCTCATTGCCCTCCTCCTTCTTTTATGTACAAACTTCTTGATATTTCTATTCATGATGTAGACACTCTTCATGATCACAAGATGCACTCTTAGTAACTTCTTGATTAGTTAATCCCTCTACAACTTCAGTAAACTGCTTAAAAATTTGCAAACACTCATTGTTAGCTTTAATAAGTTTAAAAATTTCACTATTCTTAGATTTACACTCTATTTTTGTCTCCCCATAAGGACCTACTTTCTTTTCATACTCCAAAGCAAGTTCAATTACAACCTTCAAGGATAGAAGATTCTAATTGCACTTCTTTCTTCAATATTTTAGCAATCCCACACTTAAGCCCATTGATGAATTTTGTAACTTTTCACCTTTTGAATTCACCTACATCACTTACAATTACAAATAACTTAAAATTTTTAACAAAATCATGAACACATAATTCATCACCTTGTTTAAGCCTTTATAATTCAAGAAGAAAGTTATCCCTAACTTCATAAGGAATAAAATGTCTAGTCATTAACCTCTTCATTATCTCCTAATTTTTAATCTCACTAAGTCTATTCCTGCTCCAATATGCCATCAAATCTTCCCACCATATAGCAGTATAACCCAAAAATTTATGAGAAGCAAGTTTACACTTTTGAAAATCACTTAATTCAGGAGAATCAAATATCTCCTCCATTTCTTGCACACCCATTCCAAATAAACATAAGGATCAAGCCCACCAAGAAAATAAGGCATTTCCATACTAAACAAATCATGTTTGAAAAGATATAGAAAAGAAATCCTTATAAAACACTGCCTTACGTGTTTATACTCAAGGATGTGAATGCTCTCGTGTTTCAATCAAAGGAAAAAAATTGTTTTTTAAATATATGAAGAATTGAGAAGAAGTATAAAAGATTATAAAAAAAAATTAAAGGATAAGTAACCAAACCTTGAAGTTTGGCTCTGATGCCAAACTGATACAAACCCTACCTATAATGAAGATAGAACGCACATCCAACTTTGAATATTAGCCCAAGGATAATCAAGGATATGTTATGTTAATGGAGCTAAACCCTTTACTTCTTAAATTGAAGCAAGATACTTAGCTATTAAAAGATGAACAATCACACAATTCTAAGTCTAATCTAATTTAGAAATTGTAATGAAAGGTAGAAGTGAAACAATTCAAGTAAACTTGCAAAGTTTCAAAATAACAAAGTTAAGGGAAAACCTCACTTAATTGATTAAAATTGTCAAATAATACATCCCAAATTTGTTCTACATATGATTAGCCTATATATAAGCATGTAAACAACCTAACCTTTAAAGAAAAAAGTTTTCTTCCTTTTTCCTAAAGATTCCTATATAAGAAAATCCTTAATTAATGAAGTTTTCTTCAAAAATAAGACAACTAATGACAACTCATCTTTGAAAATTAAAAATTGACAACCCATTACAACTAAGCAAAATGACAAATCATGACAACTAAGCATTGAAGCATGCCATTGACCATTGACTTTGACTTGTTGATTCTTTTACTTTGACTTTGACTTATTGACTTTGACTTGGAATATCCTTGAATCTTCTCACATCTTCTAGAATCTTTCTTATTAACTATAAAATAGAAAAATAAATCAAAATTCATCCATATCAAGCTAATTAATTTGAAATATTAAATTAAACTAATTTGCTTGAATTCTTCATCATTCAGCTCTATGCTTGTACTTGAATCCCTTTTAGGGTTCATATCTTTCCCTCCCTCTTAAAGATGATTCGCCCTTAAATCATAGCCATCTTCTAAAGTTGATAAATTTCTAAATCCTCCAAGTTTATAACACAAACTCCTTTGTTAAAAAATTCTCCTTTGAAGTAATGCTCCATAAAAGTAGCTTCAATATAGCTTGAACGTTATTGAGCAATTGGAACATAAGACTCTTATCCATAAACTTGTAAGGACTATATTCTTGTTGCTTCCTTCTAAACTTGAAATATGAATATCTCAAGTTCTTTTTGCTACAAACAAAGACTCCTTAGATTCTCATATAGGCATAAGATACTTCAACTACATCATCAAATGGATCTTCATATGGCATAAAAGTCTATAAAATAATTTTCAAAACATTACAAAAAGAAAGATTAAAATTGTTAGCATAATCATGATGAATAACTAGCTCTTTATCCTCCTCCTTCTTTTATGTACAAACTTCTCGATATTCCTCTTCATGATGCAGGCACTCTTCATGATCTCAAGATGCACTCTTAACAACTTCTCAAGTAGTTAATCCTTATACAACTTTAGTAAATTGCTCAAAACTTACAAACACTCCTTGTTAGCTTCAATGAGTTCAACAATTTCACTATTCTTGGATTCACACTCTATTTTTGTCTCCCCATAAGGACCTACTTCCTTTTCATACTCCAAAGCAAGTTAAATTACAACCTTCAAAGAGATAGAAGATTCTAATTGTACTCTTTTCTTCAATCTCTTAGCAGTCTCACACTTAAGCCCATTGATGAATTTTTTAAATTTTTGTCTTTCAAATTCACCTACATCTCTTGCAATTACAAATAACTTAAACTTTTTAACATAATCATTAACATATAATTCATCACCTTATTTAAGCCTTTGTAATTCAAGATGAAAGTTATCCCTAACTTTATGAGGAATAAAATGTCTAGTCATTAACCTTTTAATTATCTCCTAAGTTTTAATCTCACTAAGCCTATTCATGCTCTATGATGCCATCAAATCTTTCCACCATATAGCAACATGATCCAAAAATTTACAAGAATCAAGTATACACTTTTAAAAATCACTTAATTCAAGAGAATCAAATATCTCCTCCATTTGTTGCGCCCATTCCAAATAAACATAAGGATCATCCCCACCAAGAAAATAAGGCATTTCCATACTAAAAAAAATCACATTTGAAAAGATATAGAAAATAAATCCTCACAAAACACTCCTTTACGTGTTTACACTCAAGGATGCAAATGCTCTCATGTTTCACTCAAAAAAAAAATTATTTCTTAAAAATCTATAAAGAATTGAGAAGAAGAAGTAGAAAAGTTTATAAACAAAAAAATTAAAGGATACATTACCAAACCTTAAAGTTTGGCTTTGATATCAACTTGATACGAACCCTACCTATTACAAAGATAGAATGCGCATCCAACTTTGAATATTAGCCCAAGGATCATCAAGGATAGGTTATGTTGATGGCATTAAACCCCCGCTTATTAAATTGAAGCAAGATACTTAGCTATTAAAATATGAACAATCACATAATTCTAAGTCTAATCTAACCTAGCAATTGTAATGAAAGGAAGAAGTGAAATAATTCAAGTAAACTTGCAAAGTTTCAAAAGAACAAAGTAAAGGGAAAACCTCACTTAATTGATTAAAATTGTCAAATAATACATCCTAAATTTGTTTTGCATATGTTTAGCCCTTATATAAGCATGTAAACAACCTAACCCTTGAAGGAAAAGGTTTTCTTCCTTATTCCTAAAGATACCTATATAGGAAAATCCTTAATTAAGGAAGTTTCCTTCAAAAATAGGACAACGAATGACAACTCATCTTGAAAAAGTCAAAATTGATAACTAACGACAACTCATTGAAACTAAGCAAAATGACAACTCATGACAACTAAGCATTGAAGGATGCCATGTAGGATATTAACCATTGACCCTTGACTTTGACTTTGACTTTGACTTCTTAACTCTTTAACTTTGACTTTGACTTGTTGACTTATTGACTTTGACTTGGAATATTCTTGAATTTTCTCACATCTTGTAGAATTTCCTTATTAACTCTAAAATAAAAAAAATCAAAATTTGTCCATATCAAGCTAATTAATTTGAGTTATGAAATTAAACAAATTAGCTTAAATTCTTCATCATTCGACACCATGCTTGTATTTGAACCCCTTTTAGGGTTCATATTTTTTCCTCCCTCTTAAAGATGATTTGCCCTCAAATCATAACTATCTTCTAAAGTTGATAAATTCCTAAATCCTCTAGGGTCAAACACAAACTCATTTCTTGAAAACTTTCCTTTGAAGTAATGCTCTATAAAAGTAGCTTCAATATAGCTTGAATGTGATTGAGCAATTGGAACATAGGACTCTTATCCATAAACTTGTAAGGACTATATTATTATTGCTTCCTTCTAAATTTGAAAAATGAATATCTCAAGTTCTTCTTACGACAAATAAAGACTTCATAGATTCTCTTATCGGCATAAGATACTTCAACTACATCATCAAATGGATCTTCATATGGCATAGAATTAAGTATAACAACTTTCAAAATACTAAAAAAAAGAAAGATTAAAATTATTAGCATAATTATGATGAATAACCAGCTCTTCATCATCCTCCTTCTTTTGTGTACAAACTTCTTAATATTCCTCTTCATGATGCAGGCACTCTTCATGATCACAATATGCACTGTTAGTAACTTCTTGAGTAGTTAATCCTTGTACATCTTTAGTAGACTACTCAAAACTTTGCAAACACTCCTTGTTAGCTTTAATGAGTTAAAAAATTTCACTATTCTTAGATTCACACTCTATTTGTGTCTCTCTATAAAGATCTACTTCCTTTTCATACACTAAAGTAAGTTCAATTACAACCTTCAAAAAGATAGAAGATTCTAATTGCACTTCTTTCTTTAATCTCTTAGCAATCTTACACTTAAGGCCATTAATGAATTTTTTAACTTTTCACCTTTCGAATTCACCTACATCACTTATAATTACAAATAACTTAAACTTTTAAACAAAAAAATTAACACATAATTCATCACCTTATTTAAGCTTTTATAATTCAAGATGAAAGTTATCCCTAACTTCATAAGGAATAAAATGTCTAGTCATTAACCTTTCACTATCTCCCAATTTTTAATCTTACTAAGTGTAGATGGAGGGGTTTAACATGCGTTTAAGATTTTAGTAACCGTGTCACTATTTAAGCTTAAGGCTCTAGAGAACACACTAACCACTGTCATAAAGACATGGCGTGGAGATGAGGAGTCGCCACCCAGGGTAATAACTGGGACAAATCGAAAAGATGGTACTCGATTCCCTAAAAGAAAGCTAGCACCATAACCAAGAGATTCTGGATACAGAATACCAACTTCTTTTAATCTTGTGTTCATTTAGAATTACTTTATGAATTATTATCTTATTCTTTATTTACATGCAATTTCATATAAATCCAAAACAATAAACTCCAAGGCAGACTAGTCATGAAATATACAAGTAAATAATGCATTCAATAAATTACATAATCCCTAAGTTAGTCTAATCTACATGGATTTTAAATAAATGGACTAAAGTTTACATATTTTAATGTATAAGTGAACCTAAAGACCTAATTCCTTTTGATTTTAATTAAATGAACCTAAGTCTATTAATTTTAATAAAAATGAGCCTAATTCTACATGTTATAAAGGCATTTAAATTAGTGGGCTTCATTCTACACATTTTAATTAAATAGTGATCTTAGATCTACAAATTATGAAAGAAGGCTTAAATTAAGTGAGCTAAGTCTAAATTAATTAAATTAAATTAGGTGGGCCTATGTCTAATTAACTAAATGGGCCTAAGGATATATCTAACCTAAAATCTAATTAATTATGAACTTAAAAGTATATTTTAATTAATTAAACCTAATTAATTATTAAGTGATATAGGCTAAAAGAATTACCTAAACTTAAATAAATAAATCAAGACCTAAAGTGGGCTTAAGGCCCAAAACACATAAAAAAACCCAAAAACAAATAATAACATAAAAGAAACAATTAAATAAGATCAAATAAATAATTAAATTATTCCTTACTAAAATCCTAATTTTTATTAGCATGCAACCTAAATTAATCTACATCCTTCATTGATTTTAAGAATTACCAAATTAAAACCTAATTTTTACTAAACAATTTAATCAAAATAAACATGCAACCACATATATAATTTTATTACTCCCACTATTGGGGCTATTACATTAATTCATAAAACAATTAATAAAGAAAAAAATAAAAAATAAAGCAATAAATAAAATAAAGATAATAAAAATAAATAAAACCCTAGAAACTAAATCTCTACGAGACTTTATCCATAATCTTCCATGGACTTCTCATGAAATTCAATCCTCCTACATGATCACCATGTGTTTTCCTCCATAATCACCACAAAATATAAAATAAAATAATAATTAATGAATAAATTATGATAATAACTTGAAAGAATAATAATAAAAATAATAATGTAAAATAATAATGTAAAATAATCAAATAAATCAATAAATGAAGAATAGAAGAAGATGATATGCTTATGGATAATTTAGGGTGCTCCTCATATTGATAGTACACCGCTCTTGACAAATCTTCGAATCTTTCTCCTTAAAAATTCCTCACAAGTCTTGAATTGATTGTTGAATTAAAAGGAATTTTAGTAAAAAATTCAAAAGAAAATCACGATTTTTCTTCTTGTTCTCCCGTCTTTTCTCCTTCTTTTTCTTTTCTTTTTCTACGCCCCCTTTCTGCTTTTCCTCTGCTTTTTTCTTCCCTTCTACTACTTCCCTTCCTTTCTTTTTATAAAAGAACCAGGAAGCCTAACCCTAATCCTAATGTGATTCTAATTCCTAAACTGTATTTAGGAATTTTAAACTGGGTAGGATTGAGTTAATTAGGAAGTTTAAACCAATTAAAACACTGAATTGGAAATAAACAGAAATAGGAAAAAATAAAAGAATTCAATTTTGACCGGGATTGTGTAATTCCGATTGGAATTATTGTAATTCTGATCGGAATTACATAATTTCGATCGGAATTATTGTAATTCTGAATTACAATAATTCCGATCGGAATTATGGTATTCCGACACACTTTTTTTAACATTTAATTTCAAAAAGGCCCCTAAAAATTTTAAATTTTACAATTAGGTCCTAAAAAGAACTTTACAATTTGGTCCCTGAAAACATTAAATCATTCGTTTAAAAGCCCTTAAAATTTTTTTAAGGATTAAGTATCAAAGATATTTTCATCACTGGAGTCCTTTGCTGCATCCATAACATATCATCCCGAAATTGGGTGTCTACGCTAAGCCTATTCATGCTCCACGAAGCCATCAAATCTTCCCACCATATAGCAGCATGACCCAAAAATTTATGACAAGCAAGTTTATACTTTTGGAAATCACTTAATTCAAGAGAATCAAATATCTCCTCCATTTATTGCACACCTATTCCAAATAAACATAAGATCATCCCCACCAAGAAAATAAGGCATGTCTATACTAAAAAAAATCACATTTGAAAAGATATAAAAAAAATCCTCATAAAACACTCTCTTACGTATTTACACTCAAGGAAGTGAATGCTCTCATATTTCAATCCAAGAAAAAAAAATTTTAAATCTATAAAGAATTGAGAAGAAGTAGAAAAGATTATAAACAAAATAATTAAAGGATACATAGCCAAACCTTGAAGTTTGGCATTGATACCAAACTGATACAAACCCTACCTATAATGAAGATAGAACGCGTATCCAACTTTGAATATTAGCCCAAGGATCCTCAAGGATAGGTTATGTTGTTGGAGCTAAAACCTTTATTTCTTAAATTGAAGCAAGATAGTTAGCTATTAAAAGATGAACAATCACACAATTCTAAGTCTAATCTAACCTAGCAATTGTAATGAAAGGTAGATGTGAAACAATTCAAGTAAACTTGTAAAGTCTCAAAAGAACAAAGTTAAGGGAAAACCTTACTTAATTGATTAAAACTGTCAAAAAATATATCCTAAATTCATTCTACGTATGTTTAGCCCTTATATAATCATCTAAAAAACCTAACCCTTAAAGGAAAAGGTTTTCTTCCTTATTCCCAAAGATACCTATATAGGAAAATCCTTAATTAAAGAAGTTTCCTTCAAAAATAGGACAACTAATGACAACTCATCTTTGAAAAGTCAAAATTGACAACTCATTACAACTAAGTAAAATGACAACTCATGACAACTAAGCATTGAAGCATGCCATGTCACTTGCCATTGACCCTTGACTTTGACTTGTTGACTCTTTGACTTTGACTTTGACTTATTGACTTTGACTTGGAATATCTTTAAATCTTCTCACATCTTCTAGAATCTTCATTATTCACTCTAAAATAGAAAAATAAATCAAAATTCTTCCATATCAAGCTAATTAATTTAAAATATGAAAATAAACTAATTAGCTTGAATTCTTCATCATTCGGCTCCACACTTGTACTTAAATCCCTTTTAGGGTTCATATTATTCCCTTCCTCTTAAAGATGATTCGCCCTCAAATCATAGCCATCTTCTAAAGTTGATAAAATCTTAAATCCTATAAGGCCAAAACTTAAACTCCTTTGTTGAAAACTTCTCCTTTGAAATAATGCTCCATAAAAGTAGCTTTAATATAGTTGGAACGTGATTGAGCAATTGGAACATAGGACTCTAATCCACGAACTTGTAAGGACTGTATTCTTGTTGATTCCTTCTAAACTTGAAATATGAATATCTCAAGTTCTTCTTGCTACAAACAAAGACTCCATAAATTCTCTTATAGGCATAAGATACTTCGACTACATCATCAAATAGATCTTCATATGGCAAAAAAATCTATAAAACAATTTTCAAAACACTACAAAAAGAAAGATTAAAATTGTTAGAATAATCATGATGAATAACCAGCTCTTTATCATCCTCCTTTTGTGTACAAACTTCTTGATATTCCTCTTCATGATACAGACACTCTTATGATCATAAGATGCACTCTTAGCAACTTCTAGAGTAGTTAATCCTTGTACAACTTCAGTAGATTGCTCAAAACTTTGCAAACACTCCTTGTTAGCTTCAATGAGTTCAATAATTTCACTATTCTTGGATTCACACTTTATTTTTGCCTCCCCATAAGGACCTACTTCCTTTTTATTCTCCAAAGCAAGTTCAATTATAACCTTCAAAGAGATAGAAGATTCTAATTGTATTTCTTTCTTCAATCTCTTAGCAATCTCACACTTAAGCCCATTGATGAATTTTGTAACTTTTGCCTTTCGAATTCACCTACATCACTTGTAATTACAAATAACTTAAAATTTTTAACATAATCATTAACACATAATTCATCACCTTGTTTAAGCCTTTGTAATTTAAGACAAAAGTTATCCCTAACTTCATGAGGAATAAAATGTCTAGTCATTAACCTCTTCATTATCTCCTAATTTTTATTCTCACTAAGCCTATTCTTGCTCCATGATGCCATCAAATCTTCTCACCATATAGCAGCGTGACCTAAAAATTTGCAAGAAGCAAGTTTACACTTTTGGAAATCACTTAATTCAAGAGAATCAAATATCTCCTCCATTTATTGCACCTATTCCAAATAAAATTAAGGATCATCCCACCAAGAAAATAAGGCATGTCCATACTAAAAAAAATCACATTTGAAAAGATATAGAAAAGAAATCCTCACCAAACACTCCCTTACGTGTTTACACTCAAGGATATGAATGCTCTCATGTTTCACTCAAAGAAAAGAATTATTTTTTTAATCTATGAATAATTGAGAAGAAGAAGTATAAAAGATTACAAATAAAAAAAATTAAAGGATACAATACCAAACCTTGAAGTTTGGCTCTAATAACAAACTGATACAAACCCTACCTATAGTAGAGATAGTACGCACATTCAACTTTGAATATTAGCCCAAGGATCATCAAGGATAGGTTATTTTGATGGAGCTATACCCCTTACTTATTAAATTGAAGTAAGATACATAGCTATTAAAAGATGAACAATCACACAATTCTAAGTCTTATCTAACCTAGCAATTGTAATGAAAGGTAGATGTGAAATAATTCAAGTGAACTTGCAAAGTTTCAAAAGAACAAAGTTAAGGGAAAACCTCACTTAATTAATTAAAATTGTCAAATAATGCATCCCAAATTATTTTTATATATGTTTAGCCCTTATATAAGCATGTAAACAACCTAACCCTTTCAGGAAAAGGTTTTCTTCCTTATTCCCAAAGATACCAATATAGGAAAATCCTTAATTAAGGAAGTTTCCTTAAAAAATAGGACAACTATTGACAACTCATCTTGGAAAAGTCAAAATTGACAACTAATGACAACTCATTACAACTAAGCAAAATGACAACTCATGACAACTAAGCATTGAAGCATGCCATGTAGGATGTTGACCATTGACCCTTGACTTTGACTTGTTGACCATTGCCCCTTAACTTTGACTTATTAACTCTTTGACTTTGACTTTAACTTTGACTTTGACTTGTTGACTTATTAACTTTGACTTAGAATATCCTTTAATCTTCTAGAATCTTCCTTATTGACTCTAAAATAGAAAAATAAATCAAAATTCATCTATATCATCCTAATTAATTTGAAATATGAAATTAAACTAATTATCTTGAATTCTTCATCATTTGGATTAATGCTTGTACTTGAATCCCTTTTAACGTTCATATTAAACCCCTTACTTATTAAATTGAAGCGAGATACTTAGCTATTAAAAGATGAACAATTATACAATTCTAAGTCTAATCTAACCTAGCAATTGTAATGAAAAGTAGATGTGAAACAATTCAAGCAAACTTATAAAATTTTAAAATAACAAAGTTTAAAGAATAGCCTCACTTTTTAATATTTGAATCTCTTCCCAAAAAAATTGTTTTACATATGCTTAGCCCTTATATAGGCATGTAAACAACCTAATCCTTGAAGGAAAAGGTTTTTTTCCTTATTTCTAAAGATACCTATATAGGAAAATCCTTAAATAAGGAGGTTTCCTTCATAATAGGACAACTAATGACAACTCATCTTTGAAAAGTCAAGATTGACAACTAATGTCAACTTATTACAATTAAGCAAAATGACAACTCATGACAACTAAGCATTAAAGCATGCCATGTATGATGTTGACCATTGACCCTTAACTTTAACTTTGACTTATTAACTTATTGACTTGGACTTGTAATATCCTTAAATCTTCTCACATCTTCTAGAATCTTCTTGAATCTTCCTTATTGACTCCAAAATAGAAAATTAACTTAAAAATCTATCCAATTCAAGGTAATTAATTTCAAAATATGAAATTAAGCTAATTAGCTTGAATTCTTCATCATTCAGCTCCATGCTTGTACTTTTAATCCTTATTAGGGTTCATATTAGTTATTTTGATCATCACTATCTTTGACCTAATCACTATCACTATATCCAATGAGTTTGTAGTCATCAAAAACCAAAAAGTGTAAGCTAAAGTATATTGTACCTTTGAGGTAGTGAAGAATTCTCTTTGCATCCTTAAAATGAGTGGTTATTAGAGTCTCTATGTAATGACTCATAAATCCTGTTACATTAAGAATGTCAAGCCTTGTACAAGTTAGATATAGTAAACATCCAACTAGACTCTTAAAATGTATCGGATCAACCCTTTCTTCTTTATCATTTAATAACTTGATTCTACACTCCATCGGTATGCTTATAGGGTTGTAATCATCCATATTGAATTTATCAACGATCTCCTTTGTGTAGCTATCTTTTAAAATGAAAATCCCTTCTTCCTTTTGCTTGACTTTAATGCCAAGGTAGTATGCCATCAATCCAATATCCATCATCTCAAACTCTTTTGCCATTGCCTTCTTAAAATCTTCAAACATGTTTAGATTATCCCTAGTGAAGATTAAATCATCCACATACAAGCAAATAATCAAAACATCTCCATCCTTGATCTTGCTATATAGAGCACGCTTATAGAGACATTTGGTGAAACCATTCTCTTAGAAGTACTTATCAATTTGAATATTCCATGCTCTTGGTACTTTCTTTAACCCGTAGAGAGCCTTCTTCAACCTCAGAACCTTGGATTCTTATCCTTTGACTTTATAGCCTGGCGGTTGCTGAATGTAGACTTCCTCTTTTAGAACTCCATTTAAGAAAGCAAAATTTACATACATTTAATGTATCTTCCACTTATTATGTGCTACCAAATAAATTATTATCCTAACTGTTTCTAAACAAGCAATGAGAGCGAATACCTCATTATAGTCAATTGACAACACAACAAAGGGCAACCTTACCCTTTTAAATCAATGTTAATGGCAGGGATCAAATCCTGCACCTCATGATGCCCTTAGAGAGGAGTTACCACTTGACTACTCCCTTACTAGCCCTATTTTTTACTAATTTAATTTTGAAAATTTTAACTATTACACATTTCCTTAATTTATTATATTATTATCATAAATTTCATAGCTCTTTCATACTTTATTCTTATAGTGTTTATAAATTAGCCTTTGTTGTAATTTTTTTCATATAAATAACATAAAGGTTATATGACCTAAATATAAATGGATTAATTTGATTTTTACATTTCATTATGCTCTTCCAAAAAAGTAACAGCTAAGTCACTCCCTCATTAGTGACCATCTATATAAATTAAGTATAGTACTAGCAATAGGTTGATCTCTTCTCAGATGGAAAAAAAATTAAAATCGATCCACAACTGCTCCTCATAGCTACATCATTAAGGATTACCTCTATAGGTAGAAAAAAATTGTTCAATGGAGCAATATATCCTATTTTCCATATGTCCATTATCATTGGTCCTCATATTACATACAGGTTGATAAAACAACTTAAATGGTATTTTTCCTATAAGTTTTGGAGAATTTGCAAAGTTTGAGGGGATAGAAGTTTTTATATATGCATAGAACTATTTTTTTAAAAAAATCACTTTGCAAACTAACTAAATTATGGAAATTTGACACTTTTAGGAATTAACTGAGGTTAAGAATTAATTTTAATTGAAATGACACACTTTATGTTTATCATATAGACTTGGGGACTTGGATAATAAATTTGAACTTCTTCACTTGATTCATTCATTAAAGTTTTTAATTCATATGAATTTGTCAAGCTCATGAACTGTAAATACTATTCCTATTTGGTTCTGAAATGTCTTTCTTTTTGTTACCTAGGTATCTCTTAATATTAAATAAATGAAGTGATTTCAAATATATAACTCATGTAATTTTATAATATTAATAAAATGTACTCTGTAAAAACTGGAGATAAAGTACTCCTTTGTAGCCTAATAGCTGAGGTGATGGACATTGTAAGGTGAGATCATGGTTCGATTTCTATTCACCTCATAGTTGTTAAAAGACTTAAATAAAAAGAATTTTTGGTTGTAAGGTCAACAACACAATGACTCTGATGTCATGATCCTAAGTCTCTTATTGCTTATTAAGGGCAATACCATAATGGCTTGCTAACAACTTTGCAACCTTGTGAGATATGGTAAATAACAAGTTTTATGAGATGGATTTTTTCTATTTAGATAAGTACAATTTTATTTAAGGCATGTTCTAGTTATTCTTGTATATATGCTTGCATGCTTATGATTCAATTCTCACCAAATATTATCATTTATTTGGTAAATTTTCATTGAGTATAATTGAGTTTAAGAGATTTAGAAATTGTTCTTCACCTATCTATCTATCTATGTACCTTTTCAATTAATTAGTGAATTTATTTCTCTTTTATATATGGTCATAGACTTATCTTAAACATATGCTTAAATATAATTGAGTTTAAATATTATTTTTTTATTTATTATTTATTTATTTATCATTTTATTTATCGATCCATATGCTTATGCATTTGATGTCAAATTTTCTAATAAAATAGTATTAGAGATTTGGTTATTTGGAATTGAGCCATGCCATAACTATTTGATTTTTGTTATGGCTGATGAAAAAAATATTTGACAAAGACGGAAAATTCAAAGGAAAAGAGTAAAAAAGTCTATAAAACTCTGATAGAATGAAAATTGCACTCTACTTGAAGAGCTCCAAAGGATGACTATCCTTTTATAGAATGTGCAAGGCGATTTAACACTAAAAACCCTAAAAAAACCTTATCTTTAGAGAAAACCAACTATCATGTTCTTCATGGAAATAAAACAACCTTCTCCTAAGCTTAGGAAAGTGAGATTAGACTAGGTTTCCATCATAGTGCTTACCTAGATCCAGAAGGTAGCACATATGGTGTTAGCCCTGTGGTGGATAAATGGTTATGAGCTACAAATTCATAAAATCTCACCTAACTTTATGGATGTCTAGGTTATAGAAGAACAGGAATAGCACCTCACCAGCATTTATGTTAGTCCAAAGAAGGAGAAGAGATTAAAAGTGTGGAATGAAAATTGAAAGCTTCACATAGGGGGATCTACCCCTTGGATGCTTATTGGAGAATTTAATAACTGCCTCAAAGCAAATGAAAAAGTGGGAGGTATTGATTTATCTTTGAACTAACTAAGGGATTTCAACGAACTTACAAGTGATTTATCCTTGGTAGATTTGGGTTTCGAAGGGGGGCACCTTTACATGGCATAATAAACAGGTGGGAGTGAAGAACATTGAAGCTAGGCTTGACAGAGCTCTAACTAACACTAAGTGGGTTTCTTATTTCAAATTTGCAAATGTGGTTCATGGAAATTATTTAGTTTCTGATTATAAACCTTTGATTATTACTCTCAGTCCTGTAAGATAGAGAAAAAAGAGAAGATTTATGTATAAAGCATAATAGGAACAAAAGAATTATCTACAATAAGTTATTATGAATAGTTATAATAAGGATAGAGAGAATAGTCGAAGGGAATAAGATTTGGGGGTGAAATTAAACAAATTGAGCCTTGAATTATCAAAATGGCACAGTAAGAGCTTTAGAGGAAACAACCAAATTGTGTTTGATCTCCATAAAAGAATTGATGAAGCTATGAAAGGTCTCTTTAATAATATGAAAAAGCTTTAATTGAAAAGCACTCAAATAGATATAACAGAACTATGGAGGGAAGACGAAATGCTTTAAAAGTAGAGGTCGTGGGTGCAATCGCTCAAAGGAGACATAAATACTAGATTTTTCCATCTAACAGTAGTTCAAATGAGAAATCATAACCAAATAAGAAGAATCAAAGCTCCTAATGGTCAATGGATTAAAGGGGATGACAAAATAAAACAAACTGCAATGGCTTATTTTAAGAATCAATACAAAGAAGAAATAATAGAGATTGACTATGATATACAATTGATAATACTTGATAAGTGCTAAAAATAATATATTTTAAGCATTAAATAATTACATTTCATTATTATAATTATAGTTTTTTATTATTTAAAAAGCATATTTTAGGTATAAAATTCATTAGGAGTTAGAATAATAGTGAATTTATCATTTTGTGCATTTTTAAGAATAATAGTGAATTTATCATTTTGTGTATTTTTAATAAATTTTTATACATTTTAAATTACTTTAGTCTTGAATTTTGTAGGTTCCTTCAAGTTAGAATATAATTTGGGATAAAAGCGATGAGAGTTTAAAGCTAGGAGCATATTTGGCCATAAAAGAGGGTAAGAAAATGAAGATTTTAGAAGATGAGAAGTGACATAGTTGTGCAAGGGCAGTGACACAACCATGTTAGAGAGCTGCACTCTAAAAGAATATCGCATGACACAGCCATGTCGATTTGGACTACTTATTTTGGAAAGTTATATTTAGGGTTTTTAGTGAACTCTATAAATACAAAAGTTTTAGTTTTTAAAACATATACAATTAGAAGGGGTTGGTACTTCATAGAATATCACTCTTTCATTTCTATTAGATAAGTATTATTTTTATTTGAGTTGTAATTGGAATTTTCAACTCAAGCTACTCAATTGAAGAACAAGAGTTTATGATTTAAGACAATGTTGAGCAAGCTAAATAAAAGAGTTTTTCTTCCTTTATTCTCTTACTTTTTATTTATTTATTCAATTATAAATATGTTTTCATTCTTTATCTCTTGTTGTTTTTCTCTAATTTCTATCAGTAACTAAGTAGGTTAGTTAGTGTTTTAATGAACCCGGCTCAACATGAACATAATCAAATAAATTCTAAATAAACGAATATACATTTCATGAGAGTTATTGGACTTAATGATTTTCATTAGCTTAGCTACCCTTTGAATTGAATTAGAAACTAGAATTAGATCAAGAGATTAATTCTAGCAAGAAAAGCAATAACAATCTACTAATTTAAATTGACTTAGTCAAGAGACACTTCAATATTAATATTCCATAGAAGATTGGTAGAATAAATTGGTTATGATTAGTTAATTGTGCTAGTGAGAACTAGGTAGTCAATTAATTTTCATAATTGATTATTTGTGAGAGTACTTAAGAGAGACATCACAATATTAAAGATACTTTGGAAATGAAATGCTATTCATAATAATCAAGAGTTTATTATCTTTTGAATAAAAATTAAGCCAGGGGATTTAAACCCTAACGTCTTTAATCATATAGATTTCATGAAAAAATTTTATATTATTGTAAATTTAATTTACTAGTTTTTCTTATTGAAATTATCAATCTTCTAGACAAGCAAAATATTAAGAGTAGCTCCATAATTAATACTATCCCTTTTCTTATTACTTGTATAATATCTCTTTTCTTATTACTTGTACAATTTCATGCACTTGCGAATTTTATCCATCAAGTTTTTAGCACCATTTTCGAGGATAGAATAGTTAAAATAAAGAAAAAAATTAATATTGTTTGATTTAGACATTTTATTTTTATTTTCTTATTTTTCTTAGTTCTGGAAAGCATTCTTTTGTTGTCTTGTTTATTTGATTTTCAGGCACTCTTGTGAGTGTATGCACTTATCGAGAAAAACAAGAAAGGGTGAAATTCAAATTCTGGTTAATTCAGAACTTGAAAGAATGCTTCATATGAGATTTAGAGAATAAAGAAATATGGTGACCGTGGAGAATGATAAAGTTGAAAATGAAAAGGTTAATGAGTAAGATCCATGACCTACTCATCAACTAAAAAAATCAAAATAGACCAAATGTGTAGAGAACTAAGTAAGATTTTACCAGTCCATATTTACAAGAAGTTCAAAGTCCTATTGTCGGTCCTGTTGTGGCAGCTAATAACTTTAAAATCAAATGAGCTATGATTTAGATAATTGAGAATTCTAAGTTTAGTGGGTTGTCACATGAAGATCCTATTAGTCACATGACTAGATTTTCGGAGTGTTGTTCTATATTTAGAATCAAATGGAGTGCAACCAGAAGCATTAAGGTTGATTCTCTTTCCTTTTTCACTCACGGATAGGGTAAAAAAAATTCACAAGTTTGCCTCTTAATTCTATCAATACTTTATAAGAACTATATACTGCATTCTTTAACAAATATTTTCCACCTGCCAAAGTTTTGCAGATCAAGAATGAGATTAATTTTTTTTATCAGAGGAAAGATGAAAGCTTTAATAAATGTTAGCATAGATTTAAGGATTTGCAAAGGCAGTGTCCACAACATTTAATACCTATTTGGGATTTAGCTCAACTTTTCTATAAGGGTATGAATCCTGCAGTTAGAGTTAATATAGATGCAATTAGTGGGGGTACAATTATATCTAAAACACTAAAAGATGCTTTAAAGTTATTCAAAGAGATGGCACACACATATAGAGTCTATAAGCTAATGAGAGAGCTATACTTAGAAAAGGGGGAATAATTGAGATAGATGGGTTGACAATGATGAATGCAAATTTAGACACACTGACTTAGTGAATGCATAAGATGGGACTAAAAATGATTTCTTTATCAGCATGTGAATTGTGTCATAAAGGACATACTACTGTTGAATGTCAACTTATACAAAATTCATTTATAGAGAATGTGAATTATATGAACAATTTCAATAAGGGGCAACAACATAATACCATATTTAGAAATACTTATAATCCAGGTTGGAGAAATTATCCAAACTTTTCATGAAGCAACAATAATAATCAATGGAGATCACAAGCACCACCAGGGTTTAAAGGTATAAATTTGCAACAACATCAACAAGATAAAGGTTCATCATCTTCTTTATATCTTCTTTGGAAAGCAAAATAGAAAAATTTATAAAGTTGGTGACTGCAGAAATGAATTAACAAGATGAAGCTACAAAAAAACTTAAGATAAAATTTAAACAATTTCATCAAGATACTCAGCTTATATTTAGAAATCATTCATCTTCTATTCATAATCTGGAAGTTCAAGTAGAGCAACTGGCAAACTCATTATCAATAAGGAATCAAGGGACTCTTCCTAGCAATACAGAGAAGAATCCTACGGAGCATGTTAAAGCTATCACTTTGAGAAGTGGAATTGAATTACAATCACCAAAGAAAAAGTGAACACACAAAATGGAAGAGGTTATAGACAACAAAGTAGAAGAAATTAAAGTTCAACTAGAAAAGTAGGAAGAAGAGGAAAAGTAAAAACAGAAAGTGGAAGTGAAACCATATGAACGACCTATACCATTTCCACATAGGCTGAAAAATCAAGAGCATGATCAATAATTTGCAAAATTTCTGGAGTTGTTCAAGAAATTGCATGTCAACATTCCATTAGTTGAAGCAATTACACAAATACCAAAATATGCTAAATTCTTAAAGGAGCTCATTTTTTGTAAGAAAAAGCTATAAGAATTTGAGACTATTACATTTAGTAAGGAGTGTAGTGCTATAATCTCAAATAAGCTATGACTTAAGAGGAAGCATCAAGAGAGTCTTATTATACGTTATTCTGTTGGTAATTTAGAATTTCAAAAAGCTCTTTATGATTGAGGTGCTTTTATTAATTTAATGCCTTTGTCTATTTATAGGAAACTTAAACTGGGAGAGGCAAAAGCAATAAATATATGTTCGTAACTTGTCTATTGAACTATTAAGAAGCCTTATGGAATAATAGAGGATATGTTAGTCAAAGCAGGAAAAATTATCTTTTCAATTGATTTTTTGGTACTTGATTTTGAAGAAGATGAAGAGGTACCTTTAATATTAGACTTTGAAGAGGATGAAGAGGTACCTTTAATATTAGTTATGCCTTTCTTGTATATTGCCAAAGCTATAAAAGATGTTTATAAAGGAACACTTACATTAAGAATTGATGAAGAAAGCTATAAGTTCAATATATATCAAGGTATGAAACACCTGTAAGCACCCAATTTTGGGATGCAATTGTGCACGTGTGTAATGAAAGCCCCTATGATGAAAATCTAATCGAGAATTGATCTCTGGTGTCGAGTTTCATGATTTAAAGCACTAAATTGCTACATTTTTATGGATTTAATTGTAAAATTGGTTTTTTAGGGATTTGATTACAAAAATTAGAAACATTCGAGGACCTTTTTATAATTTTAAAAAAGTGATCGGCCAGCATTTAATGTCGACCAGCATTAAGCAATGCCAATCAGCATTACGGACATTGGTCGGCATTCCAAAGTGCCGATTTTTGCTAAAAATTAATTTTTAAAGCTGAAAATTAATTTTTTTCATCATTTTTAATTTTTTCATTGGTCCAAGACACCATGTGTTCCTATCTATGAGTCTTTATTTTTTTTAAACTCTATCGCTCATTATCTTGATTTTGAAAATTCAAAAAATAAAATGCAAAGAGACTCCTAATCTTGCTCCCAACTATCATATAACTTCCCTGCATGATCACAGGAGCTAAGGTTGCTAGGCCAATCTTTAAAAGCCAATAGACAGAGTCTGTCAAGGGGGGATGAAAAAAAGAGCTGCAAAAAAACCCTAGAAAAAATTTATGCGAAAAAAACCAAAGAGAATAAAAACCCTAATTAGCTACTGCAAAAAGGGAGTGGATTGAAAAACACAGACCTTCTACTACAGGTGTCAAATTAACAAAAAATACATTCTTTTCTTTTAAAGTTCAGAGAATCAAGAAAAAAACAATAGAGTCAATCTCAAAATGATGACAATCCCAATCTAAGGGGCATTTAAACAGCATTTGCACAACATTTTCTACTCTTTTTTTTTTATTTGATTTCTTTCTTTTATTTTTTGATTGATTCATTATTGATTAATTTTTTTTTTAATTAGTGTTTTATGGTGCTCCAGATGTGAGGTTGGTGATGTGAGATTCTGGCAGTATTCAAGAATCCATGGGATGCCATGGACTGAGTTTTGTGAAATCCCCATAGAATTTAGGATTTATTATTTATTATCTTCTGCAGTATTTTCTTCATGACTTTTATTGGGTTTAATTAATTTGCTTTAATTTCCTGCACAATAGATTGTAATAGCCCCAATAGAGGGAAATTAGTGCAATTTTAATTCTCTGCACTAAAAATTGATTAGTAATATAGGCTTAATTTGATAAAATTCAATTAAAATTAATTATGACACTAGACTAATTTTAGGCTTGTATAAAATTAAGTTAGGGTTTTTTAGAAAAATCATGTAAAATTATTATTTTGATTTATTTTTTAGTATGTTTATTGGATTGGGCTTCTTTTTTATGTTTTTATTCTCTTTGGGCCTCATGCCCACATTAGGATCAAACTCATTTAATAAATAGGCTTAAAATTGGTTTTTTTAATTTAAAATTATCATAGGCCCATTTAGGTTAAATTAGATTTAGACTTACTTTTAATTAATAAAATTAACTTAGACTTTAGCCTACTAATGTATTTTATTTCTTTTTTAAAATTGATTAGACCTTATGCCCATTTCAAGTTAATTAAAATTAATTTAGATTTAGCTCAGCCCATTAATTTCATTTCTTTCAAAATAAGTAGACTTAGGGTCCATTTTTATTTGAGTTAAAATTAAATTAGACTTAGGTCCATTTAATAAACTAATTTCTTCTTTAAAATTAGTAGACAATAGGCTCATTTCTTAGTTAATTAAAACAAGTAAATTTAGGATTACTAATTCAATTAAAATGTAGGCCCTTTTTTAGTCCATTTTACTTGTAAATAAAATATGTATAATTAGCTAACTTTAATTAATAAAATTAATCTAGTTTAGACATAGGGATGCTGCCTTTTGTATGCATTTTTTCATGTAATTTTATGACTTGTTGCCTTTGGGTTAAATGGATGTTTAATTAGGGTTTAAATAAAATTGCATGTAATTAGAGAATAAGATCGCAATTCATAAAGTAATTCTAAATGAATACAATATTGAAAGAAGTTAGTATTCCGTTCCTAGAATCTCCTGATTGTGGTGCTAGCTTTCTTTTAGTGAATAAAGTACCACCAAAATCATTTGTCCCAGTTATTACCCTGGGTGGCGACTCCTCAACTTGACACCATGTCTTTATGATAATGGTTAGTGTGTTCCCTAGGGCCCTGAGCCCAAACAGTGTCACGGTTGCTAAAATCTTGGACACGCACTAAACCCCGTCGTCTATAGTGGTGACTCCACTGGGGATAGGAGATGCTAATTCTACTTATGTTCTTTAGAATTATTTTATTAATTGTTATTTTATTCTTGCATTCATTCTGCATGTCCCTATTAACTGATGGCATTGGTTTATGATTCCATGATTCCACTAGCTTCATGGAGTTATAAATTGGCTAACCATCACTCTTAACCTTAACTTAATTCAAGAGAGATTATTGGGCTCATCTGACCAGAGTCTGTAACCTAAGTCCTAAAGGGGGGTAGTCTTCTCTCAAGTTTGCAAAGGATACTGAGCCTCTTTGACCTTGGCATGTAACTCAAGTCTTAAAGGAAAGCATCTTACTAAGGGAACCTTGACTTTTCACCGGACCCTAAACACATATAATGGCTTAGTCACTTCCCCTAGGATTTTTCCAAATTGCTTGGGTATGTTGCCATGAGGTATTTCTATCTATAAAAGCCTAAGCCCATACTTTAAAGAGCATGTTTAGGCTAATAAATATTAGGCTAGACCTTTATACCTAAAAATATTGTTTCCATGCTTTTATTGCTTTAAGAGAGATTTGGCATGCTCGTCGGTTCTTAATATCCCCTGTTGATATTAAGGCCAAGACCAAAAACCCTAGGAAAAGAGACTCACTATTGAACACATGTGTGGGAGGAATAAGGTTGGAAGGATGAATGTTGTACACTTGATTGATACTTGCTATTTGCTACTTATTGCATAGCAAGTGCATCATGCATACATATGTACATGCATTTCATCCATCGCACTAACACTTTGTTTTGCAGCCATTATAAATTCACCTGGGTTTTCTCATATTTAGGGACAAAAGGTAGCAAACTGAGAAGGATAGGTTTAAGTCCTAAAGCCATAATGGAAGAGATCCTACATAGATTGGAGAAGAGTCCTATCAATCTACTTTACTTAGAAACTGAACTAACTACACTTGAACCCATAAAGATGGAACAACAATAAGGAGGGAACTCGACCTTAGAAGATATCAAAGGAGCTTTAATGGATGACATGAGGGTTATGATGCAAACAAACTGAGACAAGCATTATCTAAACTAATGCAACCTGCTGCTGCTATCATACCACCACCTATAATTGAGCAACCACCTGCTACTGCAGCTATCCCACTTATTGCATATGCTCCACGTACTGCCAATAATGCTGGGAGGCAACCTATTGTTAGAGATCCACTTACTATTGATATGAAGCTAGAGGATGTTGAGAACTATATGGTAGAGAAAGTAAAGAAAGAGTCACTTAAACAGGTGCAAGACCATGAGTCTAAGTAGATGCGAGTGCTAACCCAGAAGATGTCCAAGATGGAGGAGTTGATTAGGGGACAAGGCATGGGATATTCATTTGACTTTGATGATAAGCTATAAATGGAAAATGATAAGCTTCCTTATAAGTTCAAAATGTTGCAGCTGCAAAAATTTGATGGAAGAGTAGACCCAAGGATTCATCTCAATCAGTACATAACCACTATGAGTACTACTAAAGCCCCATTAGCTGTAATCACTAGGTTGTTTATGTTGTCTTTAAAGGGGATGGCTGTAAACTAGTATCATGGGTTGGAAAAATCTGTCAAGGCTGACTGGAAAGAATTATGTACTGCCTTTTTAAAATGGTATGATTATAACACTCGATTGGAAGTGTCTATCAAAGATTTAGAATTGAAAAAACAAAAATTGAATGAATCCTTCTCTGATTTTCTTACTAGGTTTATGATCAAAGTAGGACTGATGAAGAATAAGTTGGTTGAGAAAGATCAGGTTAGGATGATAGTCTGCAATGTATCACTTAATCTAGTTGAGAGATTGCAAATGATGAACCCCAAAATATTCATAGACTTGTATAATGATAGTCTACAAGCTGAAGAGATTGAGAATGAACAAAAGAAAAGCTCTAGAGGCATTGAAACCTGAAATTACTCAACTGGAGGCACATAACAAGGAAGCACTAGCTAAACTGTAGAGGTGCACATAGTTTAGTCACCCAGGAGATTCTCCAACTTCAATCAACCACTCTCAAAAGTCCTAGACCGATTAATCCATAAAGGACTACTCTAACCATTAACCTTTTCCAAACCACCTAACCCAAATATCCTAGGTTATGACCCTAACAGCTATTGTAAGTTTTACCAAGTAGTTGGTCATTCCATAGATACCTGTATTTGCCTCAAACACGAAATCCAAAATCTGATAGACTTCAAAAAAATCACAGACCTAAAAAATCCAATCCTAATCCAAACAACAATCCTTTCCCAAACTACCAAAATGTCCCACCACTAACCACCATGATGATCAACTCGGGAGTTAGTGAGGAGGAAGTGCTAGACTCCTTTGAAAACCTAAACTCTATAGACAATAAGGAATCTCCTGATGCCTCTAGTGGAGTTAAGGATTTGTTGGGGCAGTCCTTAGGCAAATTTGATTACAGAGTATTCTATTCAAACCACCTTCTTTTAACATACCTCTTGAGGAGATTGTGCTTACAAGATGGGGTGATGAGTTTGAAGAGGAGAGTAAAAGGTCCTTAACTTATGAACAAGGGATTAAAGAGTTATTGAGTTCGCATCTGAAAAAGCTTAACATGGAGGGAAAAGAAACATGCACAGTGGAAGTGTGGAAAAAAAGAAAAAAGGACTCAATTATTGGGTTGTAAACATTTGGTATGACTCTAATGAGAAAAGTCCCACTGGTCTTGATGTATGGAGCAATAACCCTAATGTGAATCATGTCATTAGAAGTGGGAGGAATTACAAAGCAGTAGAAAAGAAAATTGAGAGAGTCATAGAAATAAAAGAAGTAGAGGATGTGGAAACAGAAGGAGGAGAAAAAAAAAGACCTGATTGTAGAACAACTAAAGAAGGCTAAGGCAAATGTCAGTATTTGGGAGCTACTAATGAATTCAAGCAGTCATAAAAGAGCTCTTATCAAGGCACTGTCAAATATAGAGTATTGAAACAGCAGCTACACCTAAGACTATAGTAGCAAAGGTTACAAAAAAGAAACACGAGCTAATAATGTTCTCAGATGACGATTTTTCATTGGAAGGAAGAAATCATAATAAAGCATTATTTATCCCAGCTAAAGTGAAGGGGAAGCAAACCAACTTTGTAATGGTTGATGATGGTTCTGCTATTAATATGTGTCCACTGAAGATCCTACCTAATTTAGGTTTCAAAGCCGATGACTTAACAGGTTCAAACTTGATAATCAAAGCATATGGTGATAGCAATAGGAATGTGGAGGGGACATTCCAAGCTCTAGTTAAAATAGGACTTATGGAATTCTCCATTGAGTTCACTATGCTAAATATCCCTGTCACCTATGCCTTATTGCTAGGAAGGCCATGGTTCCATGCTCTAGAAGGAGTACCCTCAATTGTGCACCAAAAGATAAAATTCCCTCATAAAGGAGATGTTATGACTATAGAAGCAGGAACCGATGCAGTTGTGGCCACTATACTAGAGAAATAGAACTAAGTGTCTGTTCCTCTTGGTTTCTAAGTTGTTAGGATATTTAATGGAATTGAAATGGACCAAAAGGTTATAAAGATGATAAAGAACATGAATTATTAACCTAGACAGGGGCTGGGAAAAAATGAGTAAGGAAGCCCTAAACCCCAGGGATTCAAAAGTCAGGGTGACACCAAGGGATTAAAGTGCACTGAAACGGAACCTAGTAGCAAAAGAGGAAGAAAGAAGGGAAAGGCCAACATAAATAAGCCCTTTAGAAGAATTGGGTCGATAAGTGAGAATTTTATCAAGCTAGGGGAAGGTAAGTACTATTTGGGTGCTAAGGAATATGCTAATGTTGCTGGAAAAGACATTCCTGGGTTCAAAATCTTTAAGGAGCATATTGTGGAGAACCTGGTAGGAGACAACAAAAGGAAGGGATGAAGCAAGTAGCTAAGAAGATGGGTGATACTACTGTCGAAGAACTATTGTGTTTGCCACCTGAAGAGGAGCCACCCCCCAAGATTTAGCTATTATCATTAGTAATAGTTTTAGTGATGTTTTTTTATAAGGAAACTGATGTAATAATGTCTGGTCTTTATAAGGATGAAAACTATTTTTTGTCCATCGTCAATGATATGAATGTTGGTTTTGCTTACTTGTGTGATGTGCATCCTGATAGTTCTGTGCATTATAATTTTATTCGTTCATGCACATTTAACATTAATTCAATTCAATTTAACTCATTTAACATGGGCAAAAATGATAATCCAAAGAATTTTTCTATATCACACGATGTAACTCCTGAAGAGAGGGAAAATTTTGAGAGAATATTAACAAAAATGAAGGTGGTATTTGCTTGGACTTATGAAAATATGCTAGGTTTAGACTGGGAAATTGCAGAGCATCATATTCAAACTCATCCATAAATAAAACCGGTTAAACATAAATTATGCAGGCTAAGACCAGAGTGGACTAAGAAAATTAGATAGGAGATTGCTAAAAAAATTCAGGCTGACTTCTTAGAAGTAGTAAATTACCCCAATGGCTAGCAAATATAGTTTCGGTACCCAAGAAAGATGGTAAGGTGCACATGTGTGTCAATTTTAGAGATTTAAATAAAGCATGTCCAAAAGATGACTTTCCTTTACCCCACATCAATGTCATAGTGGATAATGCAGCATTAAGTGTAATGTATTCTTTCATGGATAGGTTCTTTGGGTATAATCAGATAATAATGGCAGTTATGGATAAGATTAAGATAGCTTTCTTTATGGAATAGGGAACCTATTGTTATAAGGTTATGCCTTTTGGGTTGAAAAATGCAGGTGCAATATACCAAAGGGTAGCTACCGCTCTCTTCCATGACATGATGCATAAGGAAGTTAAGGTGTACGTAGATGACATGATGGTCAATTCAGAAATAAGAGAGGGACACTTTGAAGCATTGGACAAGTTCTTAGCACATTAAGAGGTATAATCTAAGACACAACCCAAAGAAATGCATTTTTGGAGTTACTTCAATGAAGCTACTGAGGCATATAATTAGTAGTAGAGGAATTGAATTAGATCCGGATAAAGTGAAAGTTATTCATGAAATGCCAGCACCAAAGATAGAGAAAGAAGTGAAGGGTTTATTGGTAGGTTACAATATATTAGCAGGTTCATTACAAAGCTTACTAATATTTGTGACCCAATCTTTAAGTTGTTAAAAAAAGATCAACCTGTAGAGTGGAATGGTGATTATTAGAAGGCCTTTGATAAGATAAAAGAATATCTCACCAATCCACTTGTACTAAGACTACCAAGGCAACTGAAACAGTTGATCCTGTATTTGGCTCTAGAGGAAAAGGCAATAGGGGCAATGTTACCTCAAGAAGGACTAGATGGGATAAAGCATGTATTGTATTACCTCAACAAAAGGTTCTTGCCATATGAAGAAAATTATGATTTGGTGGAAAAAACATGTTTGATAATGATTTGGGCAATAAAAAAAATTGAGGCATTACTTTTAATCTTATAAGGTTCAGGCTATTTCAAAGATAGATCCCTTAAGATACTTACTGTAGACACCTACTTTGACTAGAAGGACATCTCAATGGCTTGTACTCCTAACTGAATTCGATATAGAGTACATTACCATAAAAGTTATCAAAGGAAGGGCAGTAGCGGAATTCCTAGCACTGAATGCAGTAAAAGGTGATGAACTGTGGAACCTGGAATTTCTAGATGAGAATCTAGCAATTGTAGATCATCAAGGAATGGAAGCTCTATTTTGATAGGGCTATAAACAAAAAAGGAGCTGGATTAGGAGTGATCCTTATTACACCAGAAGGAGAAACCATACCGATGGCCAAGAAACTGGATTTCAAAGTAACTAATAATATAGTTGAGTATGAGGCATGCATTCATGGGTGGAAGCAACAATAGCAATTGGAGCAAAGGAGTTGTTAATATATAGGGATTCGATATTGGTTATGAATCAGGCTAATGAAGAATGGGAAGTAAAGGAGGAAAAGCTAAAACCCTATGTCTGCTATTTGAGGACTTTAATAAAGAACTTCATCAACCGTCTTTGTATCCATCTATTAAAAGATGACAATCAAATTACAGATGCTCTAATAACACTCTCTTTAAAATGGGACAGTGTAACTAGATTGACTATAAAGTCATTAGTGATCATGAAATCAAGAGCTCCATGCTATAGGGGTGAGCATATTATAGGAATTCAAGTAAGGCTCAAAGAGAAGCCATGGTTTTATGATGTTCAAAGGTTTATTGAGGAAGGAAAATATCCAAATGAAGACACTTCAAAAGAAAGATATGCCCTACATGTTCTTACACGTAATTTTGCAAGTCACAATGGGGTGTTGTATAAGAGAATGTTGAATGGGATACAACTCAGATGTCTCAAGAAAGATGAAGCAGAGGAGGTGATGAAGGAGATGCATGCAAGAGCATGCAGTTCTCACTTGAATGGAATAATCCTAGCAAAGAAGATAATTAGACAAGGGTACTACTAGATGAGCATGGAAAGAGATTGCATTAAAAAGTAAGGTAATGCCATCAATGTCATATCTATGGAAATCTCAACCACCTTCCTCTAATGGTGTTGGATAGTTTATCATTTCCTTCACCTTTTACAATATAGGGGATTGATATTATAGGAGAAATAAGGCTGACAACATCAAAAGGATGTAAGTATATAGTTGTGGAAATTTATTACTTCTCTAAATGTGTAAAGGCTAAATCTTTTAATACTCTAAAGGCAAAGAAAGGCCTAATTTATTGAGAAGAATCTTATTTGCAGATATGGGGTTCCACATCACATTATGATGGATAATGGCGTTCAGTTTCAAGCAGAGACGGCAAAGTTATTATGAAAATATAGGATCGAGCATCATAAGTCTTCACCATATCAACCTCAGTTTAATGGAGCAATAGAAGCAATGAATAAGAATATCAAGAAAATCCTCTCTAAGATGGTCAAAACTTACAAGACTAGTCTGAGTACCTTCCCTTTGCCTTATGGGGATAGAGAACTATAGTCAGAACTACCACAAACCAAACTCCTTTCTCTTTGGTGTATGGCTATGAAGGAGTTTTGCCTATAGAAACTGAGATCAAGTCTTTAAGAATGGTTATGGAGGCCAAAATGCCTGAGGGTGAATGGACACAAAAAAGATATGAACATCTAGTATCTCTAGATGAGAAGAGGATGGATGCTTTGTTTCATACTCAATTATATCATAGGAGGATAGCAAGGTCATTCAACAAGAAAGTAAGGCTAGGGAAAATAAGAGCGAGGGACATGGTGTTAAAACAGTATAGAGCAATAGTGTTTAATTCGAGAGGGAAATTCAAACTGAATTAGGAAGGACCATACTTAGTCAAGTCAGTTCTGCCAAAAGGAGCTACAAAGATATCTGATCTTGAAGGGAATTAGTTTATAGAGCTTGTTAATCTAGATCACCTTAAGAAATACTACCTATAAAAAATGAATAAAAGTAGTATAAAGAAACTAAAGTTCGCTGACTGAAAAACTTGAAAAGGCTAGTCAGGCAAAAATTAGGACATTCCCACTGTTCAAAAAACCAATAAAGAGCTAGCAGGAAAAAATTAAGGAATAAATAAAAGAAAAAGGTCTCACTGATTAAAAAACTCATAAAGGGCTAGTCAGGTAAAAGTTATGGAAATGAAATGTGGATGAAATATATTCAGTTAGAAAATTTGAAAGGACTAACTGCTAACAGGAGTTATGTCATGTGATATAGTAAATGTACTCATTTTGGCCCTAATTAATGAATCTTATTGAAATTTAATTTTGTTATAACATTGCATGTTCTATCTTATTTATAATGCATAAGTATGAGAAAGGAAAACATAACATAAAAGCTTAAAATCAGCTCTATGAGACCATTTTGCTTTAATGGTGTTTCTATTTCTTCTTCTTTCGAGATTCATCATGATAAGCTTGAGTCCTCTTGTATCTATAAAATTTAGGCGGCTCTATAGCTTGTATCATGACCTAAGTTTTGTAGTTATCATTAGTAGCTTTATCAGCATTCAAGGATGGATTGCGCTCAAAGGTTCTGCGAGGCCATAAGTCCTTAACCTTATCAAAAAAAAAAAGGGAGAGCCCGTTGATTTGAAAATCCAAAAAGGTGAATTAGGTAAAAATTAAGGCAAAATAAAAGAGAAAGAAAACAACAAAGGATTCTATATGCTCAAAGAATATGGATAAGATGAGGTAATGGTATCTAAAAGAGCATTACCCATTGTTAGAAGGATTTTAATGTATAAAGTTTACCTAAAAGCAACTACCAGTTTAAGTGATACATAACAGTACAGAATCCAGAAAGTAGCAGTACTACAGAAATAGTCAGATGCAAGCATGCTAAGAATTAAAAATAAAATAGTCCTAATTAGTCATCATGAGCTCCTGAATTGGGCCAAGGCCTCCATCCTCCAATCAGATGATCCTGCTGATAAGTATCTAAAGGCCTAGCAAATGAAGTCACAACACTATGAGGATCAATGCCCAAGTTTGCAAGCTACCGGTGAAGCATCTCATTCTCCCACTCCAAACTACTGGAATAACTCTACACATATGGGAAATGCCATATCATACGCATTTCATGCATAACATGCATACACTTTGCATTTTTAGTGTATATACTTACTTGCCAACTATTTGTGACCTACATAGTAAATAAACTCTAACACGAGGCAAGACCATGTAAATACTCTGCCTGTGTCTGAGGAACCTATGTTGTAAAATTTTCTATTAACATCCATGTCAAGTGTATAGATCATACAAGAAATAATTCAGATAGATTCATATGAGAAGTATCTGTTAGAGAAAAGTTAGGAAGCTAAGCATCACTAAAGTGCATATAATGCTCAATTAGAGTCTGAACAACAGAAGCTCAATAAAGCATAGACCTATCCATAAGAGAGACATCACTAAGGATAGCACCATAAGAACCCCCTCATGACTAGTCCCAACATGCTAAGTGTAGCGTGTATGACTAGGTCTGGGCTCAGATCTCTTAGTATCAGGAGCAGTCTCAATCCTCTGAGCAGTCTCTATCTCTTCCCCCATCACCTCGATGATAGGGGAACTAATATGAACCCTAAAAGGGATCAACAACGCCTGAATATGAAGAATTAAGCTAATTAGCTTGAATTCTTCATATTCAGGCGTTGTTGATCCCTTTTAGGGTTCATATTATAAAATTAAAGAAAAAAAGAAAAAATAGAGAGGGAAATGAAAGAATAGCATTGAAAAAATAAAGGAGAAGCTTCTTATAAATGGAAAATATCCATTTTGATCCCTTAACTGTGCACGCATTCAAAATCAAATTTTTCTTTGCAATTTCATCCATAATTGCATTTTGATTAGTATTTAATTCCTAATTAATTCATTTAACTCATATCATCAATTAAAGAATTATTATTAATTATGTTTATATTAAAATTCTAGATCCTCTGTCAAGTACAAAATACAAAATATTATTACAGAATTCGATTTTTGCATTTTACATGCATCATCATTTTTGTTAAGGATTTTAAATTTGTTTTGTTATATGCTACAAAGCAGACATAACATGAACTTTCAAATCTTCTGATCTATCAGACGCTACACAGTAGTTATAGTATTATTACTAGACGTTCCACAAGAACTATAACACATTTCTCAAATCTTGAATCGCTAAATGTCCCATAGGGAATATAACGAGAATCATTATATTTATTTCATTAAACATCTCACAGAGAAAATAACGAAACCTATTGTCGCTAGACGTCCCAAAGGGAATATAGTGCAGTTTTCCAGACACTACACAGTAGTTATGGTATTATTACTAGACGTTCCATAGGAACTATAACACTTTTTTCAAATAAATGCTTGCTAGACATCCTATAAGGAATATAGTAAGAATCATTGCATTCATTTTGTTAAAATGTCCCATGGGGAATATAACGAAACCCATTGTCACAAGACGTCCCAAAGGGAATATAGTGTAGTTCACCAAACACTACACAGTAGTTATGGTATTATTGCTAAATGTTCCATAGGAGCTATAGCATGTTCTCAAATCATGAGTCGCTAGACGTCCCACATGGAATATAGCACAATGCATAAGTTTTACTAGACGTTCCATAGGAAATATAGTGAAAAATATTAAACATAGTATCTTGCTTAAAATTGCTCAACAATTTAAGCATCAGCATGTCAATTAGGATGCAATGAAGTACCCTAATTCTTTCTTTCAAAGTTATGTGCTACTATTGCTTTGCTACAATTTGTCAATCAAACATTGACAAAGGGGGGTAACTGTAAGCACTCAATTTCGGGATGCAATTGTGCATGTGTGCAACAAAAGCCCCTATAATGAAAATCTAATCAAGAATTGATCTCTAGTGTCGAGTTTCACGATTTAAAAGACTAAATTGTTATGTTTTTGTGGATTTAATTACAAAATTGGTTTTTTAAGGATTTGATTGCAAAAATTAGAAACTTCCAATGACCTTTTTTATAATTTAAAGAAAAGTGATTGGTCGACATTTAATATCGACCGGCATTTAATGTCGATCGGCATTTAATGTCAACTAATATTGTGTAATGCCGATCGGCATTACGGACATCAGTTAGCATTCCAGAGTGCCGATTTTTACTAAAAATTAATTTTTTACACTAAAAATTAATTTTTTCATCATTTTTAATTTTTTATTAATCCAGGACACCATGTGTCCCTATGTGTGAGTCTTTGATTTTTTGAAAACTCTATCGCTCATCATCTCATTATCTTGATTTTGAAAATTCAAAAAAAATGCAGAGAGACTCATGATCTCACTCCCAACAATCGCACAACTTCCCTGCATGATCATAGAAGCTGGGGTTGCTAAGCCAAGCTTTAAAAGCCAAGAGACAGAGTCTGTGAAGGGGGATAGAAAAAGAGCTGTGAAAAACCCTAGAAATAATAGCAGTGAAAAAATCAAAGAGAATAAAAACCCTGATTAGCTACTGTAAAAAAAGAGTGAATTGAAAAATACAGACCTTCTACTGTAGGTGTCAAATTAACAAAAAATACGTTCTGTGCTTTTAAAGTCCAGAGAATCAAGAAAAAAACAACATAGTCAATCTCAAAATGGCAACAATTCCATCTGAGGGGCATTCAAATAGCATTTGCACAGCATTTTTGACTCTTTTTTTATTTTGATTTGATTTCTTTCTTTTATTTTTTGATTGATTCATTACTGATTAATTTTGTTTGTGTTTTTTTATTTTTAATTGGTGTTCTGTGGTGCTCTAGATGTGAGGTTGGTGATGTGAGATTCTGGCAGTATTGAAGAATCCATGGGATTCCATGAATTGAGTTTAGTGAAATCCCTATAGAATTTAGGATTTATTATTTATTATCTTCTGCAGTATTTTCTTCATGACTTTTATTGGGTTGTAATTAATTTGCTTTAATTTCCTACACTATAGTTTGTAATAGCCCCAATAGAGGGAAATTAGTGAAATTTTAATTCTCTACACTAAAAATTGATTAGTAATCTAGGCTCAATTTGGTAAAATTCAATTAAAATTAATGATGGCAGTAGACTAATTTTAGGGTTGTATGAAATTGAGTTAGGGTTTCTTAGAAAAATCGTTTAAAATTATTGTTTTGATTTATTTTTTAGTATGTTTGTTGGATTAGGCTTGTTTTTTTATGTTTTTATTCTCTTTGGGCCTCAAGTCCACATTAGGATCAAACTCATTTAATAAATAGGCTTAAAAATGGTTTTTTTAAATTTAAAATTAATTTAGGCCCATTTAGGTTAAATTTGATTTAGGCCCACTTTTAATTAATAAAATTAACTTAAACTTTAATTCAGTAATGTATTTTATTGCTTTTTTAAAATTAATTAGACCTTAGGCCCATTTCTAGTTAATTAAAATTAATTTAGATTTAGCTCAACCAATTAATTTCATTTCTTTTAAAATAAATAGACTTATGCTCCACTGTAATTTGAATTAAAATTAAATTAGACTTAGGCCCATTTAATAAACTAATTTCTTCTTTAAAATTAATAGACAATAGGCCCATTTCTTAGTTAATTAAAACAAGTAGATTTAGGATCACTAATTCAATTAAAATGTAGGCCCTTTTTTTAGTCCATTTTACTTGTAAATAAAATATGTAGAATTAGCTAACTTTAATTAATAAAATTAATCTAGTTTAAACATAGGGATGCTGCCTTTTGTATGCATTTTTTCATGTAATTTTATGACTTGTTGCCTTTGGGTTAAATGGATGTTTAATTAGGGTTTAAATAAAATTGCATGTAATTAGAGAATAAGATAGCAATTCATAAAGTAATTCTAAATGAACACAAGACTGAAAGAAGTTAGTATTCCATTCCCAAAATCTCCTGGATATGGTGCTAGCTTTCTTTTAGAAAATCGAGTACCACCAAAACGATTTGTCCCAGTTATTACCCTGGGTGGCAACTCCTCATCCCCATGCCATGTCTTTATGACATTGGTTAGTGTGTTCTCTAGGGCCCTGAGCCCGAACAGTGTTGCAGTTGCTAAAATCTTAGATGTGTGCTATGTTAGTGATATACATTAAGTCAATCATTTGTGATTATGTATTGAATTTCTTATTTTATTAATAAAGAGGTATTTTATTATCATTTGATTTTATGATAATTATATGAATGGTTAATTCTTACTAAGGCCATCAAGTATGTGACTTGATAGTAAAACCCTTAGATTAAAATAAGAGTTCTATTCTAATTATCCCTAGCCATTTATTCATTATATAAATATTAAAGTATTAAGGCTAGTATGAAGTTGACTGATGGTTATGTTTTACTAATCATAAATATGAGATATTAAGTCAACTCATAGGTACATGATAAAAGATCATGTACTGGATTGACCCACTATGAAAATACTACATAGATTATTGTCATAAGTATTTCTCATCATAGTAATTTTATTTTGATCCTTTGACCTTGAAATCATCATGGATTTCTATATAGCTATTTTATGTTTTGACACATTCTAAAATTGTCTTTAACTGGACAATTAAATAGAATGTTGTTAGATATGAAATTAGTTATATGAGGAATGTGAGTGATTCAAAAGGAATTTATCCCTCATTAATATGAGAAAGATATCTATGGGCCCCTTGATGAGATAGACTGAAGGAAAATGCATGGCCATGCTGAAATGAATTGATAAAGAGTTATCATTTTCAATCTACTTAGAATCAAGTCGTAATATTGAACTATATAAGGATGATATTCTATGCCTTATGTTCAATTAGGATATCATATGATAAAAGGACAATAAAATTCACCATAATTAGGTTATGTCGGATTATTGACTTCGCATGACTTAGGTAGTCATAATGTCTTGCTGGAGGCCACTTATGACTTGTAGGCCTAAATAGAGATTTAGGCTCATTGCCAATGTTATGTGAACCTACAGGGTCACATACTTAGAATAAGCTCAAAACGAATTTGGGTTTAATAAGCCTAAAATAAAATCTGTGGAAATAAATAATTAAAGTGTTTTATTTATTTATTTATTTATTTATTTAAGATAAATGTTATTTTAAACAAATAAATAAGATATTATTTCTGATTTTTTTTTAAACAAAACCATAATATAATAAATGGAAGTTACCAAAAGGTCATTGATAGGTGAAACCCTAATTTGGAGTCTATAAATATGTTATATTCTCTAGGGTTTAATACACTTGTTTTTCCTGCCTCTAAATTTGTTTTTCTTTCTTTTTAGAAAATAAAGACAGAGTTTTTCTTTTATTCTTGATTTGTGAGACAATAAAAAAGGTTGCTAGCACACACTCCAATTCGTTTTATGAAGGGTTATTTGTATGGATACCTATAGACAATGCATCCTTTTGGAGATGTCTAGATCTGAAAAATCAAAGCCAAAAGCTCAAGGTAAGGTGTCACCAGTGTGAACCTCCTCTTATCCTTCCATAAAATCTTGCCTCTTCTGCATCTAAGTGAGATTCTTGAAACCCTAGATTTTATCAATTAGTCGAATTACATGGATCCAAGGATGGGAACGTGATAAATTTTTAATTTTTTCACTACGTTTGTATCACAAATTCCAACATGCTAAACCCCACCATCTACAACACACTCCTAACTTTAATAATTGCATGAGAGTTTATATGATTGATGATTGTGTTAATAAAGTCCAATGATGGAGGTTGGCCAAATCTTATGAATTGGAAGATATTGAGAAGTGTTTGCATATTAATTCTCATGAAATCGATAAATCTTTTGAGCAAAATGAATCATTTATTCATCATGCATTACCCAAAAATATTGAACTTGCACCACCTTTAATATTCATACCACCTAGTTTGGATTTAAAACCATTACCTTCACATTTGAGATATACATTTCTAAATGAGAATGAAATATTGTCGATAATTATTTCATCAAAACTCACTAAGGAATAAGAGGAATTATTAGTAGAGTTGTTAAAGAAAAGGATATAAGCTATAGGATGGAAATTTTTGAATATTAAGCAGATTAGTCCATCATATTGCATGCATAACATACTAATGAAAGATATTTACAATACTATAACAGAAAGATATATAAGATTAAATCCTCATATGTAAGAAGTTGTTAAGAAATAAATTCTTAAGCTTTTAGATGCATGAATTATTTATCCTATTTCAGATAGTTCATAAGTTAGTCCTATACAATATATACCTAAAAAGGGAGGGATGACCATAGTAGAAAATGATGAGGGAGAATTAATTCCAATGAGAGTAATTAGTGGATGGAAAGTGTGCATAGACTATAGAAAACTTAATAAAGCTACTAAAAATATCACTTTTCAATTCCATTTATTAATCAAATTTTAGGACAGGCATTTTATTACTTTTAGATTGTTACTCAGGTTATAATCAAATAGCAATAGCTCTTGAAGATCAACATAAGGCAACATTTACAGGTCCTTATGGAATTTTTGCATATAGGAGAATACCTTTTGGTTTATGTAATGCACCAATTACATTTTAAATATGTATGACGACTATTTTTGTTAATTTAGTTTAAGAAATAATGGAAGTATTCATGGATGATTTTTCTATTTATGGAAATTCTTTTTATCATTGTCTTTTGAATTTGTAAAGTTCTTGAAACATGTGAAAATAAAAATTTAGTTTTAAATTAGGAAAAATGTCATTTCATGGTAAAAGAGGGCATTGTGTTAGGTCATAAAATTTCAAATTGAGGAATATAGGTTGATAAACCAAAAATTGATATTATAGAAAAATTGCATTATCTAACTAATGTTAAAAGTGTGAGAAGCTTTTTAGGACATGCAGGTTTTACAGATGCTTTATCAAAGACTTCTTTAAAATCTCAAAACCTTTATGTAAGTTTCTTGAAAAAGATACACCATTCATATTCATTGGTAAATGTAAAATTGCTTTTTATAGGTTAAAAAAAGCATTAGTGTTAGCATCAATAGTAGTGGCACCAGATTAGAGTTTACCTTTTGAATTGATGTGTGATGCCATTGATTATACTATAGGAGTTGTGCTTGGGCAGAGAAAGGATAAGAAGTTGCATGTTATTTATTATGCAAGCAGAACACTCACAGATGCTCAACTAAACTATGCTACTATAGAAAAGGAGATGCTAGTAGTAGTGTTTGCATTTGATAAATTTTGATCATATCTCCTTGGATCAAAAGTAGTGGTTTACACAAATCATTTAGCATTAAAGTATTTATTAGTAAAGAAGGATGCTAAACCTAGACTTATTAGATGGGTACTATTATTACAAGCATTTGATGTAGATATTAAAGATAAAAAGGGGCAAAAAATGTAGTGGCAGGCCATATATCAAGATTAGAGCTAGATGATATAACTAACGAGAGCATAGAACCAATAAGAGAATATCTTCTAAATGAGATGTTATTTGCTATAGGGATAATAAACACCCCATGGTTTAAGAACATTGCAAATTTCTTAATTGTGGGCAAGCTACCTTTAAGGTTAATTGCTCAACAAAGGAAGAAGCTTATCTATGATGCAAAAGCTTACTTTTAGGAAGAACCATTTCTATGGAAGTTGTATAATAATGGTGTGATTAGAAGATGTGTGCCTAGTGAAGACATTCAATCAATTCTACATCATTGTTATGGATTAAATTATGAAGGTCACTATGGATATAGCTTATAAAGTGTTAGAGAGTGGGTTCTATTGGCTAATAATTTTTCAAGATGCAAAAAGATTTATTCAAGCATGTGATATATGTCAAAGTGGAAACATGACCAAGAGGGATGAGATGTTACAAGTAAACATTCTAGAAGTGTAAATCTTTAATGTTTGGGGCATTGACTTCATGGGACCATTTCCATCCGTTAGAGGTAACAAATATATATTAATATGTGTTGATTATATATTAAAATGTGTTGAAGCACAGGCTTGCAGTACTAATAATGCAAGAGTGGTATGTAAATTCCTTAAAAACCTTTTTACTAGGTTTAGGATGCCAAGGTCCATTGTTAGTGATGAAGATACTCATTTTTGTAATAATAATAGGGAAGTGCTATTAGCTAGGAATGGTGTAAAAAATAAGATAGCAACTCCATATCACCCACAAACTAATGGAAGTGGATATGTTGAAGTTAGTAACAGGGAATTAAAGAAGATTTTAGAAAGGACAGTGAGCAAGTCAAGGAAAGACTGGTCAAGGAAACTAGATGATGCTTTATGGGTATATAGGACAGTATATAAGACACCAATTGGGATGTCTCCTCATAGATTGGTGTATAGAAAGGCATGTCATCTTCCGGTGGAACTTGAACATAAAGCTTACTAGGCAATTAAGGTTTTAAACTATGACTTCAAGAGAGTAGCAGAATAGAGGATGTTAAAACTAAATGAACTTGATAAGATTAGACAAAATGCTTATGAGAGTTCAAGAATTTACAAAGAAAATACCAAGAAGTGGCATAATGCAATAATCCAAAAGAAGCATTTTAAAGTGGGAGAACAAGTTCTGCTTTACAACTTTAGATTAAGACTATTTCTAGGGAAATTGAAGATAAGATGGTTAGGACCTTTTGAAGTAATTTAAAATTTTCAATCAGGGGTAGTAGAATTAAAGAATGCTTCAAGACAAAAGTTTAAGGTTAATAGTCAAAGATTAAAGAAGTACCATAGGGGCAAAATTGATGCATTCTATCAAATTGCCTACTTAAAGGATACCAATGCATAATCCAAACCATGGTCAAGCTAATGACCTTAATAAACAAACACTTCTTAAGAGCTCAACTAAGCTTTGTAACTTAGTTTTTATTTTTATTTTTATTTTTATTTTTATTTTTATTTTTATTTTTATTTTTATTTTTATTTTTATTTTTATTTTTATTTTTATTTTTATCTTTATCTTTATCATTATCGTTATCTTTATCTTTATCTTTATCTTTATTTTTATTTTTATTTGAACAATTTAATTTCTTTAATTTTTACTAGTTCATGTTATTTTGTAAGGAAACATGATGCTTTAATTCAACCAAATTAAGAGGAAAGGAAAAGAAAAATAAGAGTGTTAAAAAGGGTTGTACGTTTTATAAATTGTAGTAATTGTGCAATGAAGGTATCAACCTTTGTGAGATGTTATGTGTTTATAAATATGAATTTTGTGATTATTGTGCATGAATGAAACTATAATTTATAGGGGCAAGGAGTGATTAATTAAGATCAACTGAGATAGAATTTAGCCAAAAGAATTAGTATAATAAATTAGGGAGCAAACATAGTTGTTTCCCACTACTAACATTTTAATAATTTTAACCAGACACAACCATGTCAAACAAACAAGTGATTCTATTCGAACTTACGCATAAGGTATAGCTGTGTCATTTGTAAGACACAGTTATGTCATCAAATTTATTTTTTTTCTTTTTTCGTAAACAGAGACACAACTGTGTCATTTAAGTGACGTAGTCGTGTCACGTGATTGCACCATGCTGTAATCATTTCCTTTTATGAAACTCTTTAGTTTCCTTAATTAAAACGACTCAAAATTGCTTATAAATTCATGGCATAATACATACATGGCCCTTGTACTTGTCACTTTTTGTCAGTTTGACACCTTAACTTATAGTTTTGCCATTTTGACACCTAAACTTGGCTAAAATGCACTAGTTTGAACTAATATGATAACATAATGCATCTACCGTCCCCTGTACTTATCACTTTTTGTAAGTTTGAGACCACTACTTATAGTTTTTGGTTAGTCAAACCCTTATGATGTGGCACATGTTAATTCATTATTCCATGTCACGTGTGCTAACAGGGGTTTCAAAATTATATTTTAGTCAAGTTCAGGTGTCAAAATAGGAAAACTATAAGTTGAAGTGACAAACTGACAAAAAGTGACAAGTACATGGGGCCATGTATGTATTATGCCTAAATTCATCATAACACCATTTGAGACATTAGAATACTCAGAAACCTTAGCTTGCTTTCTCAAAAACATTAGCAAAATCAAATTAATCTTCTTTTGAATCCACAATCAAGATAAGACTATAGAGTTGGGCTACCAAGAAAATTGGTCCTCCTCCTTCTAAGAGAGCAAGAATAAGGCATTTAGGGAGCTCGAGCAATCCTCAAACACAAGAAGAAGAGGAAAGAGAGGTGACTCTATAACCAATAAATATGCAATTTACAATTTAAGTTCAAAGAAAAAGGTATGAAGATGTTAGGCATAGGAAGATTCAACCTAATAAATACATAAGTAAATCAGTTTTAGAGATGGTAGGATTGTTTGAAGAGGTTTGCATGCATCTAAGAAGAATGGGTTAGGAGCAATTAATTATGAAAACCTATCCTACTTATGCTAAAGTAACTTGTGAATTTTTTAGTTCCTTTAAATTCGATGAAGAAACCAACAACCTATTCTTTAGGTTGGGAAATACACCTTTTGGTTTAGGGTTTATTTGAGTTGAACAAAGTCATAAGTTTTCCTAGTGATCACCACCCTACAAATATAGAATACAATAGAGATGAATTTTGGAGGGAGATTACTGGCCAAAGGGGAGTGTTATATGAACCTAAATCATCTAAGGAATCTAAAATCCTTTCTCATGCACTCTGATATGTACATTGATTGATGGCACACACTATATTTGGAAGAAAGGTAGGTGATGCGATGGTTACAAAAATAGAATTGACAATTTTATATTGTATGGTGAATGATATCAAGCTAGACATATGCATTATAATCGCCCTTAAGATAAAAGATGTTGCCACTAAATACTCCTCTACAATTAAGATTTGAGGCATATTAATGGCAATTGCTGAATACTATGGATTTAATTTGACCAGATAAGAGTATGATAAGGTGAAAGGAACTGATATGATAAGCACTCCAATGATCCAATCTAAATACCTTATTGAGCATGTCAATGGCAATTAGAGACTTGTGAGAAGAGTTATGGAATAAACACATGGTCAAGCTCAAGGCCAAGAGCAAATGGAGGTGCAAGAAAAAAGAAGGAAAGGAAGAGGAAGTTAAAGAAGTAACATTAGAAGGGATGGCAAAGAGAATTGACAACTTGAAAATGCAAATAGGCACGTTGGACGATAACATAGAGAGCTTAAAAAATGAGGTTAAAGTGATTAATCGTAACCTCATGGCATATTTCCATAATCAAGGCTTCGACCTTCCACAATACCCCTCTACTCCTCCCGAATGATGAATGGAAAAAGAAAATGTTGTTTTCCTTTTAATTTCATAAACACTTTATTATTTTATGTTTTAAATTTCAAGTATTTTGATATTTTGAACTTTGGTTGTTTAAGATGTGGAATGCTTGCTTTAACATTTTTGGTTTTATGTTTATTATTTATAATTGGTTTATAAGGATAAATTTAATTTTTAATTTTAGTTATTTATGTTTTTAATCATGTTTAATTCATATTTTGTGTTGAATGAGAAAATGTGAATATGATTAAATATGCATTAGATCTATCGATTTTGCAAAATAAGGTTTATTATAGGTTAAAACTAGTTAGAACAGTTTAAACATGTTAATATTGACTTATGAGCTTGATTGAATTGAATACATATGATGTCAATAAGTGAGAAATGCCTTTTGTGATTCTGCAATAAAATTTTACATAACAGACATAGTTGTGTCGACATTTGACACAACTATGTTGCCTTAAAATCCTATAGAATTAAGCTCAAACATAGTCGTGCCATTTAAGTGACATAGTCGTGTCTACCTTACAATGCACACACCAGCTTGATTTCTTTAAAACTTAATTTTGAATGGTTAATTTTCCCTCTAACCACATAACATTGAGGACAATGTTGATTCTAAGTGTGGGGGAGGGATTTATTTTCAATAAAAAAAAATTTCAAAATCTAAAAATATTTTATTTCTTTTCCTGATTATAGTAGAACTATATATTTCCTAAGTAATTTGATGAGGAATAATTTTCATTTTTAATTTTATTTCCATTTTAATATTACGAACGACCTTGACGAGGAAGAAGACTTTTGTGTTGTTGTGGTTTTTATTACTTTATTGGACAATGTAGCAGGTCTTTCCATTTTTTAGGGATATGGAAACTTTACTGAATAGCAACAAGGGATTGGTCTTGGGGGGACAAGATGCTTTTGATTTTGTGGAGTCACCAACCGATTTTTAGAAAATTGGGAAAAGAAAGGGATAACATCGGATCACTCAGTGAGTATTGTCCCCAGTAGAGATTTTTGAGTTTAGGAGATTGCATCTACTTTTTTACTATTTCTCATTATATGATATTCGATGTATAACTACTGCAATACCCTAGTTTCGGTAATGACAATTTATATAGCATTTACATAGTACATCAGCTAGTATAGGATAATGCATCGCTTTCCTGATAAAATACATATGAAAAGGAAAAGATTGCAGAAAAGTAAATCTAGTATGGTTGTTCTACAAGGATTACACGATCATTTACACAGCCTATGCGATGAATGATAGGATGATCATGCTTCAAATGATTATTTATGCTATAATGATGAATGATGATAATATAAAGGATGCATAAAGTCATCACTGGACAGAGAGCATGATGACTCTATTCTGAGATAAGAAATTTTTCACATTATTGATATTTACGATGTGATTTCATGATTTTGGAAATAGAGGATGTAGAATGATGATGTAAAATGAGCATAATAATGCATATATTATTCACGTAGCATGCAAATTTGCCAGTCTCATCACACAAGCACAACAATATTCCTAAATATTAGTAACGGTAAAATAAAATGTAATGTGGTAAAATAAACATGGTAAAATAATTATGTGGTCCTCATACTCGACTAAGCTTATGTGAACTTTAAAGCTTTAGCTTTGAGAGATTATCAAGCTTTCCTTGTCGAGAGGTTCAAAATGACAGCAGAATGATGCTAAATTGTATACCTTTGAAGCATGCTTTAACAAAGATAAGGTTGGGTTTGGTGGAAAAGGGATCTAACAACCTAAGGGAAATGTTGTGGGAGAGGAAAAACTATACGGAGAGAGATTTCCCGCGCCTTCAATTGGACTGACTTTTAAGTGTTTGTGTGTCTTCACTTGCTCCCCCTTTAAAATAAGGTGTATAGGGGTCTCTATATAGGAAAAAATGTGTAAAATGGGGTGGCGTAGGTGTGGTCACGCGCATAGAATTGTATTTTTATATGTGGGCATGCCAAGTGCGCACACATGTTTTCATGAACACTTCGATGCTCTATTTGCTCTTCCCAGGTTTTATGTGCACTACTCTGGGGTTGGTTCCTAAGGTTTTGGGCCTTTCGGATGTGTTTTCAGAGTCTGTTTTGCCAAATTCGGCTTTGATTTTAGTACATGACACCTAAGGGTATTTATACGCACTTCTAAGTGATACGCGCTGACACTCGAGTTGCGTTGGACCACTTCTGAAGGTTTTAGGGCCTTCTAGATGTGTTTTTTAAGTCCATTTTATCAAAATCAATTTTCATTTTTTCACGAAGTTGGGTCCCAATCTAAAGAAATACGCACTAACCCAATGAGCTGAGTATTGTGAGAGGAGTTTTCTTGAAATAAAACCTCTCGTTGTTCTGATAATTCATATTTTGCAAGGTCAAAGCATAACCTAATGGCTCAATGATCAATTTTGCACACCAATGGGGTCGGTTGGGTGTTTTGAGGTTGCACACTTCAAAGGTATTATGAAAAAGCATACTCTAGTATCTCGAGGATTCATTTTATCATTGGACCATTTTTAGGGACAATCAAATTTAAGGTATGAAAAATATTAAGTAAACAGGAATTTTATTTGACAATTTAATTTTCCTTTTTTAAATTAGGGCTTTTATTTTTTTCCTTTAAGATTTTAGGAATCCCCAAGGTTAAATGGTGTATATATATCTCTAAAATCCTTATTGCAAAAAGCATTCATATTATTATTTTTAAAGTACTTTATTTTATTTATTTGCTCTAAGAATTTTTGCTAAATTGCTAACATGTCTTTTGAGAAGAGGAGCAAGTTATCATTAGATGGTGAAAAGAATATGCAAAGAAGGGCAAGAATACATGAGTTGACAATAAGATTTAATGCTTTCTTTCCCATCCATTTAGAAGAAAAAGGTGAAAATTTTCTTTCTTTTCAGAAGTGTAAATTCAAACTTCCTAGATTTTTTTATTATGATGTGCTTTATAATGTCAAACTTGAAGAAGATATTCAACTTTGGTGTGATCAAATAGGATGGACAAAATTTCTTACTTTAAAATATGATACATTCTATGAACTTACAATTGAATTCTACACTACATTCAAAATAATTAACAAAAAGGAACAAATTTGTGCATATAGATTCTTTGGTAAGGAATATAGATTTTATCATGCTTTCATGTCCAAAATATTTGGATTTCTTAAGGGAGGATATGTCAATCCTCCTAATGATTTTAATGCTAAAGGATTTTTTAAGGTAATTATAAATAATGAGACTTTTAGTGTAGGAGAAGGTATGCCTAGTGGATTTATTCAAGACCATTCATTACTAATGATGCATAAATTCATGGCATATAATATTTTAGAAGACATGATAGTTTTGAGGTAATTATAAGTGAATTATTCATGTTATGGTGCTTATATTCTAACACTCAAGTTTTGAGCATACACTTTATTTTCCAAACTTTGAGTCATATAGTGCAATCAAGCAAGGCAGCTATCTCAATAGGGCATATAGTCACAGGATTGGAAATGTACTTTACAAGTAGAGATTTAAACACATGTGGTTTTGACAAAACTAAAACATTGAATGTCAAGGCCTTTATCAAAGCCAAAGTCATAACGGATTGGATGACATTGCAAGATCCAAGTAGTAATGAGGAATGGGTTAAAAGGAAGAAACTGGAAGAAGAGACCTTTACTTGGAAAAAATTCCAAGATCATTTAGAGAGAATGGAGTTGAAAATCAATGCAAATTTATAGGAAGTACACTTTGAATTTTTGAAATTTGTTAAATATCAAACTCAATAATTAAAGAAGATAAGGAAAGCTATCAAGGTTGCGGGTGTCTTTATTCCATCATCGCCACCATCAACCACATCTCATTATAAGGGAATTAATTTCTTTTTATATTTTAGTTTATGCTTATGTTTATTTTTAAATTTAAGATGCTTGCATTTAATTAGTTGCATAAATGGGACCATGCATTTCATACATTTTTTATTTTTTTATTTTTTATATATCATATTTTTATTTTTAATATATTCCTTTTAGCATATAGATTTTTTTTAGGATTCATTTGCATAATACATGAGAATTTGCAACTCATTCATGTGATGAGTGAGATTCATTATGTGATTGCTTCCTTGAAAAAGTACAATAATCTCCTATTAATGCTTTATTTTTAATTTGCTAAACTAGAGGAATAAATTGTGGTTAAGGATTTTTAAACTTTAATGAACTTAATGCTTTCTTTCTTGTTGAATTGTAAAACTCACTCAAAAAATTGCTTAGAGCTTGCTTTAAAGTAAATTATATTTACTTAAGCTCTATCTACTCCAATGCTCTAAAATGAGTATGAGTATCCAAAGGACCCTTTAAAGGTATCCACACTGAGTAATGTGAGAAAGGTAGGGGATCACTGTAATTGGAAAACCTTTATAAGCAATTAAATAAAAAAGGAACCTTGCATGTTGAGAATGTGACTAGCTAGAAACTAGAATGATATTTCCTTGCATTCATTTTTCTCCAAAATCATTATTTTCATGAATTCAATGAGAAAGTTTGCTCTTCACATGGTAACCTTTATATCTTTGACCTTGGTTTATTATTTTAGTTTTTTAATTATTAAGTTTTGTACTAATGGAAGATTAGCGTGGTTGTTTAAGTGAAGCTAGCAAATGAGTTTTATTCATTATATGAATGAGGTTTGCTTGAGGACAAGCAAAAGCTCAAATGTGTAAGTGCTAAAAATGATATATTTTAAGCACAAAATAATTACATTTCATTATTATAATTATAGGTTTTTATTATTTAAAAGTATATTTTGGGTAAAATGTATTAGGAGTTAGAATAATAATGAATTTATCAATTTGTGCATTTTTAATTACTTTTTATACATTTTACATTGCTTTAGTATTGAATTTTGTAGGTTCCCTCAAGTTGGAATCTAATTTGGGATGAAAGCAATGAGAGCTTAAAGGTAGGAGCATATTTAGCCATAGAAGAGAGCAAGAAAATGAAGATTTTGGAAGATAAGAAGTGACACAACCATGTCAAGGGAGTGACATAGCCATGTCTAATTCAAACAGAATGTTAAAGACTATTTTGACACAGCCATGTTAGGGAAGTAACATAGTCGTGTAAGAAAGCTGCACTCTGGAAGAATATCACGTGACATAGCCGTGTCACTTGTGCAACACAGCCGTGTCAGTCTGGACTGCTTATTTTAGAAAGTTATATTAGGATTTTTGGTGAACTCTATATATACATAATTTTTATTTTTTAAAACATATAAAATTAGAAAGGGTTGTACTTCATAAAATAACACCTTTTCATTTCTATTATGTAAGTATGACTTTTATTTGAGTTTTAATTGGAATTTTCAACTCAAGCTATTGGATTGAAGAACAAGAGTTGATAATTCAAGAAAATATTGAGCAAGCTGAATAAAAAGAGTTTTTCTTCCTCTATTCTCTTACTCTTTATTTATTTATTCAATTATGAATATGTATTCATTTTTTATCTCTTGTTGTTTTTCTCCAATTTCTAAGAGTAACTAAGTAGGTTAGTTAGGGTTTTAATGAACCCAGCTCAACATGAACATAATCAAATAAAATTCTAAATAAAAGAATATGCATTTCATGAGAGTTATTGGACTTAATGCTTTTCATTGGCTTAGCTACCCTTTGAATTGAATTAGAAACTAGAATTAGATCAAGAGATTAATTCTAGTGAGAAAAGCAATAACAATCCATTAATTTAAATTGACTTAGTTGAGAGACACTTCAATATTAATATTCCATAAAAGATTGCTAGAATAAATTGGTTATGATTAGTTAATTGTGCTAGTGTGAGCTAAGTGATCAATTAATTTGTATAACTGATTAATTGTGAGAGTCCTTGAGAGAGACATCACAATATTAAAAATGCTTTGGAAATGAAATGTTATTCATGATAATTAAAAGTTTATTATCTTTTGAATAAAAATTAAACAGAACCCTAATGTCTTTAATCATATAGATTTCGTGACAAAATTTTATATTGTTTTAGATTTAATTACTAGTTTTTCTCATTGACATTATCAGTAGTCTAGACAAGCAAAATATTAAGAGTAGCTCCGTAATTGACACTATCCCTATAGGAATGATATCTCTTTTATTACTAGTTATATGATTCCGTGCACTTGTGGATTTCGCCCATCAATACCCAAGCTAGTCTTGACTGGGATGAACTAGAGTCTTCTTGGAGATGTTACTATAGAGGAAGTCGAATGAGCTACCTATGAATTGGAGAAGTTAAAATCTCTAGGCCCTGATGGCTTTCCTAGACTTTTCTATCAAAACCACTAGGATGTTCTACAAGATGATGTGTTTCAAGCTATCAAAACTTTCTTCACTATAAGTACCCTCCCACTAACCATGAACCATACTAACATAGTTCTTGTCCCAAAAATCAAACACCTAGAGAGGTTTGAAGACTTCATACTTATAAGCTGCTGCAACTTTGCCTACAAGAACATAGTAAAAGTATTGGCCAATAGAATGAGGAAGTGGCTTCCAAATTTGATATCCACTTAGCAATCTAGCCTTGTCAGTGAAAGGCATATCCAAGAGAACATTATTATTAATCATGAGATAATGCATGCTCTGAAAAATAGATTCAAAGGAAAAAAAAAGTGGCTTCGCTTTGGTTAAAGCTTATGATAGAGTCCATTGGGACTTCTTAAGACAGATTCAACTGCGGTTGGATTTTAATAGGAAATGGGTGAATCTTATAATGGCTTGCATGGAATCAGTTACTTACTCTATCACGATAATTAGTGATCTCACAAGGAGCTTCCATCCTAGCAGAGGATTAAGGTAACCCTTTTTCTCCTTACCTATTCGTAATCACAACTGATTACCTTTTGAGTTTAATTAAAGAAGAGTACCAAAGAGGTAACATCAAGAGTATTAAAGTCACTAAACAATGCCCTATGGTAACTCATTCTCTTTTTACCGAAGATACAATCATTTATAGCGACAATAAGATTCAAACTTCTAGTAATATCCTAACTAGGTACGCTAAGGTGTCAAGGTGAAAGTTCAACCTTCTGAAGTTAGAATTTTTCTTTAGTTACAACACTAGCATTGAGTTCAGGGAGTTCGCTAGTAGATTATTAGGGGTTAAGGAGTCTAGCTATATAGCAAAGTTTATGGGTATCCTGATGGATTGGGGCCGATTGAGGAAACAAATGATTGGCTACTTGGTTCAAAGAACCATTTAGAAGACTCAATCCTAAAAGTGTAATTATTTAACCCAAGCAAGTGAGAAATCGTGATAAAATCAATAATACAATATCTCCTTTCCTTTGTTATGTCTGTCTTCAAAATTCTAGTGGGAATCACTGCGGAGTTGTCCAAAAATTTTGGTGGCTTCAAGGGCTAGATAAAAGAAAGTTACATTGGGTGAAATAGGAGCATCTCACTAAGACTAAAAATTATGGTGGCATAGGGTTTAGGGAATTGGAAAAGTTCAATAAGGCAATGTTAGGCAAAATGGGGTAGAGTTTAATCAACAACCCTCACACACTTTGTGCAAAGTTAATGAAAGGTATTTATTTCCCTTTCTCTTGCTTTATAAATGCTAAGTTAGGTAGGAAAGACTCTTGGGTTTGGAATAGCTTAATTCATGGCAGAAGTGTTATTGAAAAAGGATATAGATGAAACATTGGTTTCGACTTAAACATCTAAATCTGGTCAGACCCATAGATCCTGAGCCTTCTAAATTTCAAGCTACAAACCCCTATGCCAAAAGACCCTGCATTTTATCTTGTTAGGGTCCTCTTGGACCAGAGTTTCAAAACTTGGAAGGCTCAACTCTTGGACTCGATCTTATCAAAAAGGGAAAGGAAAGCCATTGAAGTAATTCTAGCTTGCTTCTAATTTTGAAGTGATAGACTTGTTTGGAATTTTAGTAGATATAGGAGGTATTCAGTAAAGTTTGGGTATAAATGCTTAAAACATGCCGCTATAGTTAACAAAACTACAAACCCCTATGCCAGAAGACCCTACCTGTTATTTGGTCAGGGGCCTCTTGGACCAGAGTTTCAAAACTTAGAAGGCTTAACTCTTAGACTCGATCCTATTGAAAAGGGAAAGGAAAGCCATTGAAATAATTCCAGCTTGCTTCTAATTTGGAAGTGATAGAATTGTTTGGCATTTTGGTAGATATATGAGGTATTCAGTAAAGTAAAGGTATAAATGCTTAAAATATGCTGCTAGAGTTAACAGGCAAACAAAGCACATCCTGAACAGCAGATAACAAGCTTTAGAATTCAATATGGCAGCTGTCACTTAGCCCAAAAAATAAAAATTTTATTTGGAGGAGTGCTTAGGGTGCTGTGGCTATAAAAGCCTCTCTGATTCATAAAGGTTGTCCCAATGATGGTTTTTATAAATGTTGTAAAACCTTTAAAGAGACTCTGGAGCACATGCTAATCTTTTATGAGCATTCAAAACTCATTTGGTATGGTAGCCAACTTGGATACTCTCTAACCTCAAGTCAAAATTTATTTTTCAAGGACTGTTGGCTTGCTGCATTTAAAATGTTTACAGATTTGGAGAACCCAGAGCGTTTAAATTTGATGGCTATCATCTGTTGGAACATATGGAAGGTTAGAAAAAAATTTGAATTTGAAAATGTCCACAATGACCCCCAAGTCACCCTTCAGCGTATTCAAGTTAAATGGTAGGAAACCAAGGAGCCTGATAACCATTCAACCAATCTTGTCCAGAATACTAAAGAAAATCCCCAAGCTACTGTTAGAAGTTGGTCTCGCCCAAGCTTGGACAGTTGGAAGGTTAACTGTGATGCCTCCTTCCAAAAAATGCATAATATAGAGCAAATGGCCTTTATTTGCAGAGATCATCATGGCTAAGTAGTCTATGTTGCATCTATTGTTCAACAGGTTTCTTCTCCCCTGCATTCAAAAATGCTGTTATTAAAGCTACAATAGTATTCGCTAGCTCTCATCCAAACAAAGCAGTTGAGGTGGAATAAGACTGCAAATAGCAGTGAATCTGTGTAACCCCTCAGACCCGGTGCCCCCATGGAAGTTGAAGCTATTGTTAAGGCCATTCAATGCTTTAGAAGGTCAAACCCCAATATTTATATCAAGTTCATTATGAGAAATTGTAATCGGGTTACCGATTGGTTATCTAAGAATGCCTCAACCTTAGTTTTTTATAGTAACTATTTTAATGTCCACCCTTCTCTTCTCACATTGATTCATCAAGATGTAATCTCTTAGTTCTATGAAATGCATTTTTCCTTTCAAAAAAAAAAAGAAGGAAAATTCATTAGCCACATTGAGGAAGGTTGTTATAAAAGGTATGTCCCTGAAATCTCATATTTTTAAAATTTATATCAATTTGATTCATATAATTTGAATATTGATTGATTATGAAAAAATAAGATTTAACTCTTATGTTACTCCATATGAATAAAGAGTTTGTTGGTAACACTAGGATTCGAACAATAAACGTCTTGAGGATCATGTTTTTGGTAGCATATGATAGGTTTGGATAACAATTTCAGACATTTGGATTTGACTTATAAAGATTAAAAGGAACATGTTTCGGCTAATTTTGTCATACTATTCATGTTGTGACTGAAAATAGGACCATGTTTAGGTGATGGTAAAATTTTAGATTTAAGTTGCCAACTTGTTAATATTATGTTTCTCTCACTATAATTTGATAATCTAAAGCATAATATATTTGTGATCTTTTGTATCTATCAATATTCCAATTTATAGTTTTGTCATTTTAATATCTAAACTCATTTAAAATGTAATTTGAAGCTCATGTTAGCACACGTGGTATGTAATATCAAATTAGCATGTGTCACATTTTAAAAAGATTTTATTGACTAAAAACTGAAAAGAGAGGTGTCAAACTAAATAAAATGATAAATATAATAACATTATATATATATATACACTTACTTTACAACCGGAATAAGGAACCTTAGAATTTACCGTACCTATCGATGAAAAAGTGGGATTTTAGAGGAGCAAAGCCACTCAAACGAATGTGAGAGGAGTCAAAGCTAGCATATCAGAAATATTTTTATGGAATGTCCTACTCCTGGTTGAGCTTTCCGATCAACCAATCCCCTATTTCACGAACATCTCTGTGTTAAGTAGGGTCAGGGATCTCTGATTATCGAATGAGCTCATCCCTCTATCTTAAAACACGAACTAAGGAGTTTGACATGTGTGTGAGTCAACGGGAGAGTAAACTTGTAAAGCATAAGGAAGCTGACTGGCAGGATCCCTCTATGGGTTACACCGCTAATCGACCTTGATCTTTCGAGAGGGGTTCAAGTGAGAGCATGCCTATATAAGTTTGCCATTTTGACAGATTGACACTTTAATTTATAATTTTGCTATTTTGACACTTAAACTTAGTTAATTCAATTTTATATATATATATATATATATATATATATATATATATATAATTGAATTAACTAAGTTCATGTGTCCAAAATAGCAAAATTATAAATTAAAATGTCAATTTGACAAAAAAAATGACAAATATAGAGAGTGATGTATATGTTATGCCTAAAATAAATTATAGTGCCACTATTATGTCACCAGTTTAGGGTTCATGTATATCACTATTATGATATCTATCATCTATTGGGTGGCATGAGGGAACCAGTGAACCTCCAGCCTCTTTTATGGTGCTTTCAATTATATAAATGGTCCAATATGTATGTCAAAAAATTACGCCATTTTAGGTTCACCATTAATAAATAATAATAACCCTTTTTCTGAGCTACTGTTTTTTTTTTTCTTTTTTTTACCCTAAACTGGGTATTAATTGTTATTACTTTATTACCTATCACTCATTAGCTAATTATTATGGTTGTGACTAATTATCAAAAGAATAAATTTTGATTTTTAACTTTTTTTAATGAGGGCATCTTTTCTCTTGTTAAACATAAAGACATAAGAACGGAAAAAAATTACAGAAGTATCAAAACGATGTAGAGCGTAGGTGGTGCTAGCGGTGGAATTTTTATTACCAAACAAAAGCCATGCATGTTTATGCTTATGTTTATATTTAATGTTAAAGAGTATCTTTAAAAAAAATGTTGAGCATGAAAAAAATATTAACAAAAAAATAGTACTTTAAAAAATTTTTTAAAAATAGCAAAAAAATATTGGTAAAAAATTATTGAGGAAAAAAGAAAATAATACTTTAAAAGGAAGAAAAAGAAAATAGTTCATATTTGAAAAAAAAAAGTTAGAAAAATTAGTTTTAACAAGGGAAAAGTTTGTTTTTGAAACTATTTTTTGTCAATGTGACTTCTGATAATGTTTTTGATTTTTGGTCTATTTATAAAAAAAAATTCCTTGAATTTAAAAAGTGAACCAAAAATGAAAATGAAATTGTATGTGATTGAAAATTACATTTTAATTTTATCAATAAATTATACGTTTGAATTCTTCGCTTTTTTTATATTTTTAAGTTTAAATTATATAATTACTCTCTATTTGAAATAGCTACTTAATAATTAAAATGTTGAAATATTCTATTGAATTGAACTTAATTTTTATAAAATTGTTTACTTTTTAAATTATTGTACTTCGTAAAAATGTATACATTTTTTATAAAGATTTTTTGTATATATATATATATTTAATGTTGAGTTTTAAAGTTATTAAATTCAAATTTTGATAAGAATCCCGTCATATAATTCAGCATTCGGTTTTAAATACTTATGTGTTAAATTCTAAAAATTTACAATATTTTTCTATTAAGAATATACTTAAAAAATTCTAAGTGTTATAGGCAAAATAAAATTCTTGAAATTATTTTAAGTGTTATAATTGAAATAAAATTCTTTAAATTTGAAGAGTTACTTTTAAGTTAAAAAATTAATATTCATTATCAATTATGATTATATAACTTTTTTTTTCTCTCCAATATTCCTTTTATCCTTTTATAGTTGTTGAATTGACTTCTTTCCCGTATGAAAATCAGAACTTAGGTAAACAGAAAATTATTTGTTCTCAAGTTTTAATGTTATACTTGGAGTTGAAAACATTATTTTGTGGAATAACTTTTCAGCTTTTTTTTTTTTTAATTTCAATCAAGTTAAAGGTTTTTTTTTTTTTACAGTGATACTAAGGGGTTTTGTGATTTATGATATTTTCGATAATCTATTATTCTTTATTTTAACAAAGGCAACAGGCAGCAAAGGTATAATTAATACATATATATAGAAAGTGAATTTAAGTATATTTGGAATCATATGATAAGGGCAAGTTCTTGAGCAAATGATGAAATTTATGTATGAAAAGAGAATTCATTTGATGAAATCACCACCCGTATAAAATTGTGCAGAATTTATTTTGTGTTTTTAATATATGTTCCTTTTTATCTTTTTGATTCATCAATATTGTTTAGTTTGTTGTCAATATATTTTTCAGCCCACTGTAAAACATTTATTATGTTTAATTTGATATGAAAAAGTTGTCCAATTTTTATTTTTATTTTTAAATTAATAATCGAATATTTGTTTGATTGTTGAATCTCTGTAATTATGTTTTTAAATTTTTTGTTTAAAATCTTATTTGAATGCAATTTTTTATTTTTCAAAAAATAAGTTAAAAATCTTTTTTTATATTTTTTATATTTAAAAATTTTCTTGATTAAAATACATATATAAATATTGAAAATTTGATGTGTAGAACAATTATAAATTTTAAATTATTAACTGTTTAAAAGAAATTTTAAATTTTCAAAATATTTTTAATAATCAATTATTTGATTGCCTATTTAAGAAATTTTTTTTATATTTCTTAATTTCTATTCTACTTATGTTATTCAACCAAATTAAAATTCTTCATTTTATTATTTTTAATATATATATATATATATATATAAACTTTACTTTTTTCTATTTAACTAAAAATAATTTATATTTTTATTAATAAAAATATATTAAAAATAAATATAAATATTTTACACCATATACGACTAGTTATATATTTAAATTTACATAACAAATATACAATATAAATAATTTTTTTAAATTTTAACCTGTTGCACTGAATTAAATCTCAAACTATATATAAACATATCAAAATATCTATCCCTCGGCCACCTGCAAAACACTTTCCAGAGCCTGCTATCCATATATGATATTAGGATATTAGCTAATAATAATTAAAAAAAAAAAAGTTCAAATGTTGTATTAGTTAATAAAAGAGTAATTCAAAAATAAGGATAATTATGTTGTTTGAATTACTAAAAAGTCATATATGGAGTGCGTTTATAAAAATGATAGGATATAATATTAAAAATATTTTATGTATGGACAAAATTAATATTAAAAAAATACTTTATATGTATTAGCTTTTTAAATAGAATTAATTAAGTTGATAGAAATTGAATTTTTTTAGAAAAATCAATATATATAATAAAGCATTGTTTTTAATTATTTTATTTCATATTTTTTGTCAATACATATAAAATTTTTAGTATCATATATTATAATTTTATTTAAAAAAGAATTGAACGACAAAAATTAAAATTAATTACCATTATCTTGTAAAAATGTAAATATCATTTGTGCGTATACTAAATTAAAAGCATTAAACAATTAAAAATTAAAAATATATATTGCATAATTAGATTAGAAAATAAATATATAACTGTTTTTAATAAAATTTTAACAATATAAGTTCAACATACAATAAAATAACGTAACAAATTAATAAAAATTTAACAATATAAGTTGAACACACAATAAAATAACATAACAAATTAATAAAATTATAAATTATCCTTAGTGATTATGATATAAAAACTATTAAATCAAAGTAAATTATTTTTATTGAAATTATTAGATTATTATGTGTATGTACAATGAAATAACTTTTAAAGTTAATAATATTTGTTGTGAAAGACCATAATATCTGTGCTTTTTGCTCTCTGCTTCGCAATGGGGTTTGATATAGTTGAAGTTCTCTCTTGCTGCTATGTTTCTCTCTGCTTAGCAATGAAGATTGAAGATATAGACACATTCACCTCTCTTACCTCACTATCATGGCTTTTATCAACACCAAGATGTTGCACAAGTTTCCCCACCTAGCCAACATCACCACTCCTACCAGGTCCACCTACCCAGTATTAAATATGCCCTTACATTCAGTCACCACCAACAACCATCACTGCCATGCCCTACTACAAACTCCCAGGATCTCTCCAGCACCAATTTACCCACCAATTCCATAGTTCCACCTATTAGTCCATTAACCATCAGCATACTCTCACACACATTAGTCAGTCCAGCCACAAGGTTATCCCTTAACAAGAAATGTTGGTGCAATACAAGGTGTTGGTTATGGCAAATATTAGCATTATCCAAGGATTCATAAGTTCTATCATCAACAAGAGTACATTTAAAGATTTGTTAAGGCAGGAAATTTTCACAAGCTCTGGTGCCGAAGGCAGGAAATTTTTTTTATACATAGAATAGAAAATTTTAAATAATTTTCCACTAGTTTTCGGTTCAAATTAAGACACACAAACAGCTAAATTACTGGCTAAAAACATTAAATGACCTAAGATCTCAAAATTTTTCTGTTCTAAAAAGAATCTTAAACTTTCGCTAGTTTCCTCTCTTCCTAAACTCACAGAAGAGAAGGTGCATCCCAATTTTGATTTAGTTGCTTAGACCTCATCTTTTTTGTCATCTACACTTGGAAGCTCATCAGCTATCTCATCCTCCATCTCTAAAGACGACCCAGGCATCTCATTCTCGCTGGTTACTAGTTGGTCAGCTCCATCACCCTTCAATTCTTTCTCTGTAAAAAGGTCCCTCTGGACAGGGACACTTCTAAGTTGTTGGGATGAAATGACATTTGCAATGGCTTTGAAAGCTGCAGATGCTTGATTACTATCCTCTGTGGATGCCTCATCCATACCACGTTCCTCTCCACTGTCATCCTCTTGCTGTGGTGGAGGAACAAAGAAAGGTATCTTACCTCGCTGCCAGTCATGAAGAACCATCTTTGCTGCGGTCATATAGTCGGGTTCACCACCCTAGGCAAAATACATTTAAAACATACACTCAATAAATACCACTGGAACCAGAAGCATAGCATGAACAGAGATTTCAAACACATTGCAACAAGCTATTTTGTTAGGAGGGCTCATATTTTATATGCATAAACAGTGTGCCTGATGCAGACTGGGTGAACATCCAAAAAACTTACCAGCATTGACCAACATACATTAATGGAAACTATTTTAGGAAATATATTATTAGTATTACATATGTATACCTCATGCATCAATCCTTTTACAATTGTAGCCAAGGTCCAAATTTTGGCCATTAAAATAATAGTATCTGTTACGTGAGATGGCCTTTTATGATCTAATGGAAAATGCATTGGACCCAATATAGTTTCAGTCCAGTGTACATGGAATCTATTGAATCCAATATAGTTTCTGTCAAATGTACACGGAATATTTTAGCATTAGATAACATTATTCTAATGGCCATATCATTATCTGGAAAAAGATTTTTGAACATTGTTACAATTGTAACAGATACATGAAGTTAAGGCATAATAATGCATCCTCAAAGTGACCACACTATAAATTTTGACATTTTTTAGGTTAACCCGAAATTGATACATGAACTTTTGAAAAACCCACCAACTATACTATAAAACTCAATATTATTTTAAATGACTTCAGGATTGTAAGAGAAACATGATGAATTCTAGCATCAACTCAAGGAACATTCGAGGGGGCCTTCACGCTGCACCCTAAGACTAATTTGAGTTTATGTTTGCTTGCCACAATCCTATGTATGAAAAAGTAACAGGTTTGGATGCGAGCGAAGGGAAGCTAGGTACTATGGTTCAATGGGTGAAGATGCTAGGTTACCAGGTTCTCAAATTGGGTATTGAACCCTCTCTCCCTCCTGCTGCAACCTTTCCCTCTATCTCTACTTCTGGATAAGAGAAAATCTCTTCCCTGAAGATAGGAACGAGGCTATTTGACTGTGAAGTGTCATATAGTGAAAGCTCAGCACTGTAACCCACCAAGTTGAATTGCAATTGATACCTATCTCTAACTGGTTTCCCAGAAGTGCTTGATATGAAGAATTAGAAGATGACACATACCTTCAAAAGTTTGCCTGTTGATTTGCACAGCTGAAGCAAAAAGTCATTATCATCATCCCTGAAAATAAGGAGATATAATTGTTTATTCAAGCATTCCATATTCAGTCTCATTGAAAAAATAGTACGGCAATTGATTTGAAATCAAAAAAGAGGCTACAACAATATTTTCAGCAATAAAAAAGATGCATTCGGCCTTTTAAAACAGTGGAGAAGAACAATAAAAGGGGAACAGTGAAAATGTGCTACAGAAGTTTTAGCATGAATTAATTATTTGAAACATCACAAGATCCTCTTGTTTTTTGAGACAAAAGTGGGGCTTCAAAGCAGAAAAGATATATCGTATAAAAATGATATGCAATTAGGAGTTGTAAAACATCGACACAAAACCAAATGCTGTGAAAACCAAGGCATTCTAAAGGCCTCAATGCTTAATTTATAATATAAGGCTATCATGTACTAAAGATAGCTCACCATTCTTTTATCTTATATGCTCTTTGAAGGTGCCCCTTCTTGACACGTTTCAAGACTTCTCCAATGTGTTCAGCAGCATCATGCAAATTAGTGACACGTACCTGTAAAGAGCCAAAAACATTCACATATATGAAGGCACATGGCAAAATATGTACCTGTAAAGAGCCTAAAACATTCACATATATGAATGCACATAGCAAAATATGCGTGTAATCAAGGAAGGTAGATCGAACATGGAATAAAAGCCACGCTCAGCTTTTATCAATTTATGATCTCAAAATATGGAAATTGTTTTTCCATCAAGTTTTTGTATCTTTTAGCACTTTTTTACATTAATTTGCTTCCCTCTTGCACATTGAGAGAGGTTCTGAAATCACAAATCCAATTCTTTCCTCTTCTAAAGAGTTTAATCAGGCCAACAAACTATTTCCCATTCTAAAAATGTTTGGCCATAAATCATATTCACTTGCAATCAAACAAGATGGAGGTTGAAAGAGTTAAAGAAATGCTGATAATTTCTATCCAGGCAAACAGATGAGACATACCACTCCCTTCAATACAATATCCGTTTCAGTGTCTCTGTTCTGATAAACAACACCAGGGCAGTCAATCAAAAATATTCGTTTTGTCAATGTTATGTATTGCCAGACCTTAGTCTCCCCTGGGATAGGAGCAACCTTACAAACCTGAAAGAAGGGAAAAAAAAAAACAAAACAAAACTGTCAGCCAACCCAAAGTGAGTGCATCAACATTAATAAGAATTACTAAAAGGTTAAAGAAAGTATTACGTTCTTTGTACGCAGAGTATTGATAACTGATGACTTTCCGACATTGGGATACCCAACAAATCCAACTGATATTGCTTGCTTGTCACTTTTTAAGCGAGCAAATTGTCTCAACACAGATAACAAAGAACCCTGAATTTAACAATAATCAATTTGACAAATTAGAATAAAAAATCCAAACACTATCCAAAATGACTGAATTAAAATTTGACACAACCTAGCAAAATTACAGAGAAGATACAGGGTTTAAAAGCCTTAAGGCATAAAAGCTGAAGGATTTGTTTATTCTAGTAGTAGTATGATCCTATTAATATGCAGCTGGCTTGCAAAAAAGAAATAGATCGCTGAGGGTAATAAATAATTGAGATTTAGATACAGGACACAAGTATATAAATGATGGAACTATAATGAGGGGCAAAAAAGAGTAAAATGCTAAATCATGTGCAAACATGCAGCAATTTTTTGAATCCTAGGAAATAAGCATGCTATCATGAAAATCACTGAATTCCAATATGGAGGAAACTGCAGCATGTGGACTCCAGTGCATCTAAATTTAATAATTACGTAATACAACCCTACCTTGCCAAAAGACTTGTTGATGCTTGCATGGAATGCTAGTGTTGGATATTCCTTGGATAATTTCCTCAACCAGCCTTTTGTTGCCCAAGCAGGAACAAGATCACACTGCAAGAACGGAGTACGAATATTACAAATAATTCTGGGAGAATAAAAAGAAAGATAATTCCTAGTGAGAAGGTTCAACATTGAAAGTGCAGCAGACCTTGTTTAATAGAAGAATCATGTGTTTATGCTTGCAGTGTTCTTTTAAGTGCTTCTCTAAATGATAGCACCTAGTGCCTTGAGGATCCCTGGCATCTATAACCTGTATGATATGAACAAACAAAAAATCTTAAGAGCCTTTCTTCCAACCAGCTGAATGGATTTACATTCACCATGAACAAGAAAGATGATTGGAGGAGAAGGATGCTGCAAAAATAACAACAAAAAATATGTAAAATTGAACCCTTTCCAAGCAAGAATGCAAGATTCATAAATTGTATCTATACATAGGCCATAAATGTTCTGGTAGGGTGAATATAGCAGAACATATTTTTCAAGAGGAGTCAAGAAGGACAAAAAAAGCTCAATCTCAATCTGTGAAAATTTTTGACATTATTCACTTCGTTATTGAGGGGAAGAAGAGACAAAATGATCTTCCAATTGGCCAAAGAAAATTAGAATCACCTGGACAACAACGTCTGATGAATCAATAACTTTATAGAGTTCACCCCATATTCGCTTACTTTGGCCCTTTTCAAACATTGTATGCCGAACCAGGTCCCTAAACCCATCTGCTTCATTTCCTTCTGCAGGGGCATTAGTGACTTGCTTCAGCTCAAAAGCATCTGCAAATTTCAAAATGAGTTAGTCAGCACACCATATCTTTTTATCACATCAGTAATCTCATACATTGAAATCAAAGAATACAACTAAAACAAAAACATCCATAATCAGATGCAACTATGCAATAAACGGCCAACCCTGCACTTCTCCACATACATGCATGCACCCTAAGACATAAAAGAGAAAAAGAAAAGAGAAGCAGTCAATCTCATTTACCATGAGAACCATCGGCTTTCTTAAGTAAAGACTCATAATCTGCTGCCAAAAGCTTTGGGCGTTTCCTCTTCCTCTTCGGCCCAAATGCATCCACAAAGGGTTCCGTATCAAGAAGATGTACTCTAGCTTGCTTCACATATTAGAGATATCCAAATGAAAAAAACAACATCAGAATTCAACTCAATAACAAATTCAATAACCATGCAATAATAGATTATAAATTCCCAAACAGAAACTTATTAGACCAGTTATAAACATCACGTGCAAAAGGGCATATTTAAATCAAAGAAATTTAGCTGCAATTCATCAATTTTAAAATAAAAGCTACAGATAAGATTATAAAGGATCAAATCAATTTGAATAATGAACAATGTACAACATGCCCGTGCTTGATCAAAACCTGGAATTGTATTAATTTACATGAAATGGGAAAAAAGAGCTCGAATTTGACAAAAAGAAGACAAATAAAAGGAATACCTTCTGATGGTCATTCAAAAGAGACAATGGAAGCTTTCTCTCCTTCAAAATGACATTGTAGCTACTTGACATTCGATTTTGAAGCTCTTCACGGAAAAATTCAAGTTCCTTCTGATTTACAACTCGTGTATTTCCTACACAAAGCCAACCAATACCGATTATACACTAAATTCTTACATACCAGATTCCAAATTTCTAACATACTACATTAATAACAAGCAAGAGCTAAACTGGAGTAAAATATTATCTATAATTCTGCAAATATGAACTGAATTATTGATTTTTCTCCCAAATCAAAATCACGTATCAAAAATCTAATTTTCATACATTCTTCAGGCATAAGTCAATTAAATCAAACCAATTTAAAAAACGGTTGTATGGTAACTTACCAAACCAACGGCGGTCAGGTACAATACGAGTATTAGGTAGCTCCTTTGACTGTAAATCATGCTTCAAAATTTTACCCTTACTGTCACGCAAGGGTTTGTTCTTGTACATCTTGAGGCGGCGGACGGTGGCAGCAGTACGTGTTGAGGTACTGCTGCTTCCATTGCTTCGATTTGTGTCCAGTGAATGCTTTGGCTTGCCTGAAACATTCACTCTCTTCTCTTTCTTCTTCGCCATCTTCTTTTTCTTGCTCTTCTCTTCTTCTTCCAAAGGGCAGACAACAACTTTTTGAGAGAAAACCACGGAGGTTAAAGAAAGGGTTTTTTGCAGGTGTCTTCTAATCCGACCCGATTTTGTTTTTGTCTAATTATACTAAAATAATATACTAATTATGGTCTTGCAACAGCAATCAGATTAAATAAAAAAATTATAGATATTCCAAAGAAAAAAAGGAACTTAATTCAGCACAATATTGATAATGAAACAACAACAAATAATAATTTGACCCAATTATGTTTCAGTGGGGCTTGGCCCATGCAGGAAATAGGCGGATGACTTCAAGTTTAATAGACAAAACTGTTTTTAGGAATCTGTACAGTTTTTTTGAGTATGTAAAGAAAAAAGAGTTATCCTCAATTTGATTTTTTTTTACAGGGAAACGAAAGGAGAGACCGGATGAAGCATCTGATGAATCTAAAATAAATCCCCTCGCTCCAACTGATGATGATTTTAGGTGATTATATTTCCGGCATAATTTCATGCAAAATCCAAAAATATCATTTTATTTTTTTAGGCCATCATTATATTCCTCACTCTCGTCCAATATATTCCCAATTTATTGAACATTAGTGGATTTCCTTAAAAATGGAACTAATAGCTTTGTAAGTCTCAGCTTCTGTCGATGAAAGTGAGACAAGAAAAATTGTGTGACTTGGGTGTTTTTATGCTACTGCTATCTTAATAGTGCAATTGGAACCAACCATCAAAATCACTCTCAATTTCACACGCAAACCCACCAATGTTAATGCATAAAGAGAAGAGAAATACATACTGAAGATAGCAACGTGGCGGTGCGGCGGCAGTGGCGGCGGCGGCGGCGACGATGGGTTTTGATAATGAAAAAAAATATGAACAGATACCAAAGGGAGGTGACGGCAGGAATGTGTGTTTAGGGTTGAAGAACATATGTGTAGCAACCGAATATTTTTAAACTATATACATATATATATATTTATATTTATATATATATTATATATATATATATTGTGGTTTCAACTATACTAAAGATTAAAATTATTATATTTAAATATTAAATTTAAAATTTTATTTGAGAGCTAATGATATTATTATTTTTACATCATTTTAATTTATATATATTTTTTATTATTTTAATTGTCCTGATATTTTATATATGACATTATTATTAATTATTATTATTATTTACAGAGTTATTTTAACTAGCGCTAGTATTATTATTATTGTATATATATATATATATAGACCAAAAGTGCGGTCAAAGAAGCATCCAACGGGTCATCAATTTTTCCTTTCTTTTCCTTCTTTTTTTTTTCTTTCTTTTCCCTGCTATTTCCTTGTTTTCTTCCTCACGTAGCCATCAACCAGTAGCATCCTCATCACCTCACTTCATCTTCATCACCATCTGTTTCTTTTTCTTCTTGTTGTCTCAACTACAACAACATTAACGACAACAACAATAGCTGTAAGAAAAGCATCAACAACAACAGGGATAGCAACATAAAAGACAACAGCAGCCCTCCTTGTCTTAGATTTCTGTTATAAGTGAGTTTTAAATTAGTTAGTTATAATTGTTGTAGTTAATTTCTAGTTGATTTCAGTTAATTCTGGTTGATTTCAGTTAGTTTTTGGTTAATTTTAGTTAGTTGTTAGGTTGATTTTTAGTTGTTTAGGGTTGTTTAGGGCTGTTTTGTTAGTTGATTTAGTTGATTTTGTGTTGATTTAATATTTTTGTTGATTTTTATTATATTTACTAATTACCCAAAATTTTATTTTAATTATGTGGTTAATTTTTTAGTTGATCTATACTCTTATCAGTGGATCTAAATTAATTGGGGTTAATTTTGGTTAATAGTATATCCAAATTAATTTAGATTAATGAAATTGATTTTTATGGAATTTTTGTATATTTATTTAGGTATTTTAAGTTTTATGTATATTTTGTTAATGTGATTAATTAATTATTTTTGATTGAATATTTGAGTTAATTAGTGTTAGTGTATCATGTTAGTAATTTTAGTAGTGATAAAATAATTTTTGATAATTTATTTAATTTGTTTAAATTAGTATTATTATGTAAATTTTGAAATAATATGTAAATGGTGTGTTTTTGTTGATATTATAATTAAATACTATGTTTTAGAGAATTTTGAGATAAAATGTAGTATTAAAATAATTTTTATAAATTATTTATTATTTTTAGTTAATTGATACTAACTATTTTTGAAAATTTATTCAAAATTAAATTATTTATTGTTTTGTGGTTTAAATGAGTTTTAAATTAATATTAGTATATTTAAACTATTTGGGCAATTATAGTTTGAATTTGACTATATTATGTTGAATATTTGGAAAGTTGGATTATTATTAATATTATATTATTATTTGAAATTTTATTAAATTATGATGGAAAATAATTTTATTTAGTGTTTTAAAAATTAAATAAATTATATTATGATTTATTATTATTTTTTATAATTTTTGGTGATTTACTAAATTAATATTTAGTATTTGCTTATTTGTTTTTTTGGTGAACCTCGGTTGGGAATTATATAGTTTGGGATCCCAACCCAAGGTATTGTGCCATTGTAAATTTTTAAAGTGTGTTTATTTGCAGGATTAACTCTACTTTGATAGAGGAATGTCCGTTTTATAGAGAAAATTCTGCCAAATTTTTTATAGATTTCTAGTAAAATGTGACACCGGGTCAATCCTAAAATTTTTATTCTAAATTCGAATTGAGTCTTCATTAGAAACTCTAGAAGTTAGATTTCTATTTTCTGATTGTCATTTCCTTTTCTGTCTTTTAGCCGCCCCTCTAGTCGCGTCTACCAGTCGAGGTCGGACACAATGCGCCAGAGGAGCACCATTATCCTGTAAGTTAATATTTGATTTGAGTGTCGAGTCTTTTAATTTAAATTATATTAAATTCTTATAAATTTAATTTTATGAGATTCTAGTCGACATTCTTCATAGGATTTTGCATGATTTAATTTATAGTTGATTTATTTTATTTTTTATTTATTGTAATTTTCATTGTTTTATTTATTTTCTTTTATTTTTAAATAAACCACAGTAGAACGGGCTACCTGATGGGTTTCATCAGAACCGTGTGCGCAACGGTAAAATATGTGATTATTTAATTATATCACTGGAACCGATGGTCTGGTGATGCTTTGCTCTCGGACACCGCCAGTAGTATAATATTTGTTTATTTAATAAATGTAATATCCTGAGTTTTTAAATAATTTTAAATTGTATCGAGATATGTAGTGTTAATAATTTTAAATTATATTTATGATTATTTTAATATTTTAATATTTATTAAAGTCATTTTTAATTATTTTAAGTTTTTTATGTAAAATTTTTTCAAGAATTTTATTTTTGGGAAAATTAAAACTTAAATAAATAATTATTAATTATTTTAGACGGTTTTGTGAATTTGCATGAGTCCATGCACGATTTTAATTGTCGTATTAATATACATACATATACATGTATATATACACATTTAAATAAATTAGGGTTTACTTTAATTAAATTTATATTTTATAGTTTTAATAAATAATATGTGTTATATATATGTATATGTATGTAAATAGTATTGTTTTAATATGTGGTGAATAAATATTATGAATATAATATTCATATGTTATAATAATATAAATTAAAGTTATATATATATATATATATATATATATATATTATTTTTTTTTTTACAAAATCAAAAGCTCCCCATATTTACGGTTTTACCATCCTTCTCCTCCAAAGCTTCCCCATGCCATTTCTTCTCCCTCACCACTGCAAATCTCAATTTTATGCCGGCGGAGTGCCTCCCAACTGTCCTCCTCCTTCCCAAGCTCCCTCCGTCGCCCTTTCTTTCCTTTTCCGGCATCGTTTGGCCGATTTTCTTCCAAGAAATCAAAAATCACCCTTAGCTCTGATCACCTCGTTTTCGGCCACCGTTTGGAGTGCCACCGGTCTCTATCTCTTCCTTGAGCTCCGGTGAGTGCATTTTTAAGCTTGGTTTCACTTGATTTGGTCTAGATTTTCTTAGATTTCCAATTTTCAGTTTCGGCCTATGTGCTTTCTTGATTTTTTTTGAACTCCAATTTTAATGATTCAAGCTAACTTCCTTCACAAATATTTATCCTAGTAGCTCAATCTACATGTTGTAATTTTTTTGGAATTTTTGGGAATTATTTTGATTTTTGTGAATTTTTTATTATTTTATTAATATTTTCTAATTTTTGTAAATTAATTAATTAATTTATGAAATTGTGATTTATGGTGTTTATAGGGGTTAAAATGAATTTTATAATTTTTTTTTTGATTTTTGTATAATTATTATGAATTTATTTAGTTTATGTGATTTTTAGAAAATTAGTTTAATTATGTATTTTATTGAAATTAATTGGTTAATTGAGTATATTTGTTGATATTATTGAATTATATGTTGAGAAATTAATTTTTGAGTAATTATACTATTTTTAGTGAATTTTTGAATAATTATAGTGAATTTATATATAGTAGGGGTATTTTAGTAATTTGACATTAAATTGGCTAAAAATATAATTAAATTGGTTTTAATAGTTATTTGAGGTATAAAAATGATTTCTACAAATTATTTAGTATTTTTAACTAATTAAAAGTATTTTTTTAAAATTATTTTCAAATTATATATAATATACTATTTTTCTAAATAAATGAGTTTTTATCGATTTTTAATATGTTTTAGGGTTAATTATGTAATTTGGAGTTTTAAAATGTATTTTGGTCAATATTTATGAATTTATTGAGAATTATCTATTTTTAATAATATTTTATTAGAATTTAGGGTTTTTATGTATTTATCGGTTAGATAATTATTTTCAGTGTTTTAAATATCTAAATTGCTATATTTTGAGTATTAAAGGGTATTTTTGGCATTTTAGATGTGTTCTGTGTTATCTCGTGAATTGTAAACCTTGGTCGGTAAAATTATAGTTTGGGAGTCCGACCAAGGGGTTGTGTGACTGTGTTTATTCAAAGTGTGTTTCTTTGCAGGACCGGCTCTACTCTTTGAGGAGAGAGATGTCCATTTTATAGGGGAGGTTCTGCCGAATTTATGGTAGAATTCTAATAAAACGTGATATCCGATCGAATTCCTATTATGATTCTATGTTTGGTACTTCTAGATCGAGTCTCTAGAATTTCGATAGACTTATTCTAATTCCGTATTGTCGTTTGTTTGTTTAGTTGTGCCAAAATCGAGGTATAGTGGATCAGGCCCGTTGGACCTGTCTCAAGGAGCGCATAACTATGAGTTGTTATTTTGTATATACGTGTTTTAAGAGTGCATGCTTTAGAAATGTATATTTAAATTTTATAAATTTTGTATAAATGGTTTAATAATTGCTTAGGTATATTTTGGTATATTTTAAATTAAATGCATGTTTTATTATTGAATTATATTTAAAATGTTTTTAAGTATATTTATTGTTTATTTCTAGTTTATGTTATAATTAAATTGAATTTATTTAACATATATATACTCGAAATATATTGGGCTTATTTTTGGTATATTTCTAGTATATATATGGTTTATATTGTTATTTTAATTAATGTCATGCATCATTTATTTTATGAATGTATGAATTTATTTTTAAATGAAGGATATCAATAGAACGTGTTACTTAATGGGCAGCACTAAGACCGAGTACGTACTGGTACGATGATATAATTTAGGTTATATAACCTATTTTTGGATATTGATTGGATTGATTTATTTGATGTGTGATGAGATTTGGGAGTGTGATTGCTGGAGCTCGGTTGACCAAGTGTCTCGGGGCCAATCACACTGACAGTCAGACTGTTGGAGCTCAGTTGACTTAGTGTCCCGGGGCCAATTTACTGTCCAAATGGAACAAGTGAATTTATTTGGAATAAGTGAGCTTGTATGGCTAAAGTGTTGTCTAACACTGTTTAAGGTTGCGATCATTTAGAGTTCTATTTGATCCTTCATAACGGATGTTACTTTCAGTATATATATATATAATGATTTTGCTGCATTTGTGTGATTTTACCTGTATATATATTTATTATATATACTATTAAATGTGTGCATTTGTGATTTAGCTATGCATGTATATATATTATAACAATTTACTCAATGAGGTTTGACTCCCCTCTGTTGACTATTTTTCAGGAGAGTCTTCGTCTTCAGACCTCAATAGCAGACCCTTACGCTGGATTTCTTCTGCCCCGGCTTTACTATGTAATATGCTCCCTTGATTTTATTTTATATTTTAGACACTGCAGTAGTTATAGTCAAGTTGTGGGATTTATGTATTATATTTGTATGAGATTTGTATTTTAAAGATTTGAACTGAGATTTGTATTAAAAGATTATATATATATATAAGATGGATTTGTGTTACTAAATCTGTCGGTGGATTATTATTTTATTTTATTTATGAGATTTATTTCCGCTACAAAATATTTTATTTATGTTGTTATTTATATTGCATGCTTTTATTTTATTTTAAAGGTTTGCTACGGATTCCGGATTCGAAAGAATTCTCGTTCCCTAACACCGGTCATGGCCCCTTATTTTGGGTCGTGACAATAAATACTGGGGCTGAAGGTCTGGTGATGTTTTGCTCTTGGACATTGCCAGTATAATTTTTATTAATATTTATTAAATCATTGGGGCCAATGGTCTGGTGATGTTTTGTTCTCGGACACCGCCAGTGATATTAGATTAAGAGATATGACTGCGACTGTGTATTCTGGTGATGTCTTGCTCTCGGGATTCGGTAGTCTTGGAGATAAGTGAGTCTTATGACTGTTAAAAATTTATAAATCGGGTTCTACCAAATTTTTATACTGAAACGTTTTAAAAAGACATTTAAATATTTATTTCTTCTCTTTAAAAAAATGGATTTATTATATGTATATCTAATGGTTGAATAAAATTTTATTATATTATATTTCTATAAAATTTATTTTTATTAAGATTTTCAAACCACATTCATTTCTTTATTAACTTACTTAGCGAGGTCTGACTCCCCTCAATTTATTTTTTTCAGGAGTTTGGGAGTTTTCTGTTAGACCTACTTATCTTCGCCGTGTAGCTTCATCATCGGCTATTCTACATAGGTCTGCTTAGTTGTGTTGTATTTACTTTCGTGTACCGCAATAGAGAAAATTGTATAACTGTATACTTTATTTGGGATTTCATGTATTTATAATTTTTGTACTGAGATACTATTTGTATAACTGAAGTTTATTTATTTTATACACTGCTATTTTAATTTAAATTATATTGAGAAAAATCAGTTTGATAATATGCATTGTGATTTTATTATTTATTATAAGGTTTCAAAGTTTAAATACTCCACGATTTTTTTCTTTTAAGGCTTACTATGGGTTTTTGTAGCTTTATACTTTCTCGTTCTCTAATGCTAGTCACATACCCCTGGGTTCGGGTCGTGACAATATGAGTGGATTTTTTTATATATATATAAATGAATGTGAGATATATATAAAACATACCAAAACTAATGTAAAACTAAGTAGTTTTATATTGAAATTACATAGAATTTAATAATATTTAATTATATTGAAATTACTAAATAAATTTTTTGAAAAATTTTAGAGTGACTTTAGTTTTTATTTATTTTAACTTCACTTTGCTTTTATCACCGGTAGGTGAAAGTATATTAAATCATCAAATAATGATTATTAATAAAGTAAATATTACTTTGTAAAAAATAAAATAACCACATATTACACCAAGCTTTTTAATGAGTTGATTTACGATTTATAATAAAAATTAGACTTATTCTATTAATATTAAATAATTTAAATTATATTTATTTAATATGAATTGTAATATTAATATAATAATCAATAAAATGACATATTTATAGATTAATTTTAAATAACAGGTCAACACTTATTTTAGTCAAAATGACATAATTTTGAGTAAATCTACATCGTTTTTATTATCTATAATATATGTCCATATATTAATATGTAATAAACTAATAATTATAATAATATTATTTAGGTCATTAATTTTAAATAACAATAAAAATAAATAAGTTATTAAATATAATAATATTATCTACCTTATTAATTTTAAATAATATCAATGATATTAGATTACTTACAATAATAATAATAATAATAATAATAATAATAATAATAATAATAATAGATTACCTCATTAATTTTATCATATATTATTATACATATGTTACTTAATATATTGCTTAATAATATAATGAAAATATATAATTAAGTTCACTACTATTTATTCATACATATATATTATTATTTATATTTGGTACTATATTCAGTTTTTTTGGTACGGTTCTCAGTTTGATTTTTTATAAATATATAGTACCATACCAAATTAGTTTCAAAATTCGGTTTGGTTCAATTCAGTTTAGGGTTTAAATTATTTAATTCAGCATGGTTTTAATGTCTTTATGGTTTTGTATTTCAGTTTGGTTCAGTATTTTCTCCGTTCCATATTCAGCCTTAACTTAAATCCAACCAAACTAGAACTAAATCAAATCAAATTAAACCTAAAATGAAATGGAATTGAATTGAAAAAAATTAAATTTTTAAAATAAAAATAAAACTGATAGAATTAAATTAAATTTTTATAAATATTAATTATTTTAATATTTTTATTAAATTATTATACTATTTAAAAATTAAAATTAAAAAATAAAATGTGAGTTTGTTCAATTATTTCAATTAATCAAATTTTTAAATATAAAACTAAATTTTGCCTTTGCAAAATTATTATAATTTTGTGAAGAAATGTATTATATTTCTAACTCAGTGTGTATTATGTGTACTATATACAATTCATTCAACTAAACCAAAAATAAAAAATATAGATAAAGAAAGGCACTTTTTACCCTCACTCTTCAATAAAGGCATATACATTTGATTCTTATGCAATTAAAAGAAGTACTAAACAATCACGTGTTTTATACGTGAGTATAAATTTTATTTGACTTATGATATATAGTAAATAAATAATTAAACATATTATTATTATTGTTATTATTATTATTATTATTATTATTAAATAAGAGTTTTAAAAATAATAACACTGTTATTTATTTATATAATAAATTGACATTAACTTAATATAATTATAATTCATTACAATGTCTATAAATATTTTATTTAAATAAATAATTATATGATATCATTTCAATATTTCTTAAAATTAAATTTTCTCAACTCTAGAATTGATTTTATATAAAAAAAATATCATGGTTATAATAATTAATCATAAGATAATAAAAATTATTAGTTATTTGTTAATAAAAATCTAAAAATAATAAAAAAATATTTTTTTATATAACAATTTAAATATTACAATCCTATTGAACTTATAATTTATTACAATTTTAGTAAATTTTTTATTTGAACTATGATACTTTGTTTCTCCAATATTTTTTTATATTAATACTTTTATTTAAATAAAAAATTAATTTGATGCTATTTTTTTAAGTTCAACTATTAATTAATTTAATTCTAACTCTTTTTTGTTTAATTTTATAAAAATATCTAAGAATGATAATTATACTACTTTTCCTATAGAAAATATACTTCCAATAAAATTATATGCTCTATTTTTTATTTATTAATTAATTTTTAATTAATAAAAATATCTACTTTTAAAAAAATTATATAATTTTCCTATTTTCATAAAATTTATTAATTTTTATTTTAATTATGTTTTAATATAATAAGACTTATAAAATTATATTATCTAATTTGATTTATATTAAATATATACTCTATTTTTTATTTATTAATCTTAATTTATAAAAATATATACTTTTAAAAAAATTATACTTTTTTATTTTCATAAAATTTATTAATTTTTAATTATTTACTTATTAAATTGAATATAATAAGACTTATTAAATTATGTTATCTAATTTGATTTATATTCAATAAAATATAAGTAGACCTAATTAAAATAGAAAAATATATATTTTAAATAAAATTATCACTACAATTTTAATTAATTTAATTTTGTTAGAGAAAAAATAGAAATTAACATAATTAAAATATGAAACATACTTTTAATTAAATTAGAATTATATGTTAATTAATTTTATTTTTATTAGAAATAAAATATAAGTTAATCTAATTAGAAAGAAAAAAAATATTTTCAATTAAATTAAAAATATATTTTAATTAATTTAATTTTTTAAAATATAAAATAAAAGTTAACCTAATTAAAATAGGAAATATACTTTTAATTATATTAGAATTATATTTTAATTAAATTAATTTTTATTTGAGATAAAATAGACTTTAATCTAAGTATAATAGAAAATATATTTTTAATAAATTAAAATTTTTGTTAAAGATAAGATAGAAGTTAACCTAAATAAAATAGAAAATATACTTTCAATTAAATTAGAATTATATTTTAGATAATTTAATTTTTATTAGAGATAAAATAGAAGTTAAACTAATTAAAATACAAAATACACTTTTTTATCAAATTAAAATTATATTTTAATTAATTTAATTTTACTTTTCTTAATAAATAACTAAATTATCTAATTTTTATATAATAATAAATAAATAATTTTTTATAATTTTATATGTATTCCCTCGCACATTTATATATTATAGATATAGATTAATGAATCTCACTTTTATTTCTTCCTCTTTAAGTAACTAGTGCACGTAATTAATAGATCATCCCATTTTTTTCTTCCAACGACATTCAAAATTTTCTATTAAACAATAGTGTGAGAAATTTGTCTTTTCGCCTCACCAGTTCTCTACTTATCTTTCTGATCAGGGAAACCATGGCTCAAAAACTCTGGTTTTCTTCACTTTTTCTCATGAAAAATATTACTTTTGTTACAATTATTATTTTCATTATTTATTCTGCAAATGAGTGAGCATCAAAATTCACTCATCGATTGGTGTTCATTGATGAATAATGGTTACAGTGTAAAACAAATTAAGTGGATGATACCATCTAGAATGTTCCCATCTAATTAAGGGTCCTCTACCCCTCTAAATAGGAACACATGGACAAGAGAGAAGATAGATCCGTCCAAGTAACTACCTCGAAGAGGAATCCTAACTGAAGAAGGAACACTCTCCTACAAAGACTATGATTCACTAATCCATAAGGAATCTCATTCCTCCCAGGTTTGAGTATCGCTATATATAGAACCATATACCCCTCATAAAGGGACATCTCATTCACACATATTCAAGCTATCTCTCCTCCTCCTTGTTTCTATTCTCTAACTTGGCATCGGAGTGTTTGTGGGGATTCCCCCCACCTCTCACTTTGTCGTCTGTTCCGTGCTTTGCAGGACATTCAGCCCAGGAGTTCCGAAAATTAGTTGTCAAGTGGCACCGTCTGTGGGAACCTCCTTGGGAAAAGCCATTCATTCACTTGCTCATCTAAAGACACCTTCACTATGATTTCTAGCCCACCTCCGGCCCAAATTCCTGAGGTCGGCACTAATCCTTCTGCACCTATCCTCTCCACTGACCTTTCAAACCCTTTCCCAGCAATAATACGATCGCCCACCTTGCAGCTTGTTGGGGCCACATCCGGTCATGCACCTTTACTCCCGAAAAATATCTTGAGATACATGTCGTTGGGCACAGATCTCCCATATTACGCTCTACTGTAACACCATCGATCAATACCCTCAATACCTTTTCCAAGCCTACTAGAAACACCAGTAATAACCACTCCAAACCTAAACACAGTAACTCAAACACTCGGCCTTGACCAAGTAAGTAAAGAGGCCATGATAAAAAATATTCAGGCATAAATAACCTTGATGCAACAACAGCTAAGTGCTATAATACAGAGCGAGCATATTGAACTGGCTCCAAATAATGATAATACTGCACCCTGACAAGCCCCAGGGACGAGCACATGGAAGGGTAAAGCACCAAAAGGGGAGTGTAGTTCGTCCATCCCAGCTCTTGATGATTCAAAATTAGCATAGAAGGTTGAGGAAGCAATGAACAAAGCACGAAATAGACGGCAAGGTGAGAGGTGGGGGGAATCCCCATAAATACTTCGATGCCTAAGTTAGAGAATAAAAATAGGGAGGAAGAGAGATAGCTTGAATATGTGTGAGTGAGATGTCCCCTTATGACGGGTATATGGTTCTATATATAGCGATACTCAAACCTGAGAGGAATGGTATTCCTTATGGATCAGTGAATCATAGTCTTTGTAGGAGAGTGTTCCTTCTTCGGTTAGGATTCCTCTTTGAGGTAGTTACTTGGACGGATCTGTCTTCTCCCTTGTCCATGTGTTCCTATTTAAAGGGGTAGAGGACCCCTAATTAGGTGGGAACATTCTAGATGGTATCAAGAGTCTCCCCCCCCCGGGAGTATGTGGATATTTATATCCGTTGCGTTTGAGTAAGATGCAGATGCCTTTATATGGGTGATAAGATACAAGTGAGCTGAGGTGGCCAGCCTTAGTCACAATGAGCAGAGCTTGGTGCCGAGTATTTTGGTTGGCCAATCATGGAATCGAGCAGTCCGTCCGGTTCCTCGTCCAACCAACGCTGCATGTCACCGGGTAACCACAGCGACTCGGCGTACTGGTCCCGTACTTGACTGTTGGAGATGCTTGGGGGCTTCATTTTTTCAATATCCAGCCCTGCATATCCAGACAACCAGATAACCGAGAGCATTGGACATAGATCTCTTCATCCAGCCCCTCTGCATCTGACCCTGTTTCGATCAACCGCCTTTTTCTTCATCCGACCCGCTCCAACCGCTTATTTTCCGCTGGTGCTTTGCCCTTAGGGTCAGCGGGAACAACCTCCGAAGCCGGGGGAGCCTCAGTTTCTGAGGAAGGATAATTCCAGCCCTCCTCCACTGCAACTGGCTCATCTACTAAGGAAATCCCATCCGTAAAATCAAAAAAGTCAGCCATCTACAGATGGACAGATAAGACTAGTCAGATAAAACAAAACCCAAAACAAAAAAATCATACCAAGGAAATGGTCGCGACTCGGACAGACTCTCCACAGATACCTCCGGGACGAATCCTCTGCGAATCGAGCTTCGGTGAGTCCGTCTAGATGTAGCCATAAAACTAATTCCGTATCAGGATCGAAAAGTTTCACTGGACGAGTCACTTTATGACACTCGTTCGACCACATCCTCTGGACATCCAGAAAGTCCGATTGATGCTCCACAACAAAAAAATGGTATCTCCACTTCTTGTGGAGATCCGGAAGTTTAACAAAAAGTGAATGGTTGGGTACGACCGAAAGGGAGAACATCAGCTCTCCCTTCTTCCTAGACAGCCTATATAAATAACGAAGGACGTCTAGATCGGGAGTGTAATAACCCTGATTTTTAAATTATTTTATTATATAATGAGATATACAATATTAATAAATTTAAAAGTTATATTTAATTATTTTATGATTAATTATTATTATTTTATCTTTAATTATATTTTTCTACGTAAATATTTTAATTTGAAACTTATTATTTTGGATATTTAATTTGCATTATTTATAATTATTATTTTAGATAGAACTATTTTAATAATATTTAATTTAGAGCATTGTTAATTCTATTATTGTTTTATCAAATTCTATTATTTATTTTATTAAAATTATCATTATTATTAAATGTTATTTTATGTGAGTTTAATTTGTATGTGTGTGTTTATTATTATATGTGTGAATATATATATATATATATATATATATATATATATATATATATATATATATATATATATATATATATATATATATATATATATATATATACATACACATGTATGCATACCCATATATTAAACACCAAACTTACACAGAAACATTCAACAATATATACATTCACGCAAGAATAAGATTAACACAGAGAGTTTATCTCCTTCTCCTGCGCAACCCATTCCCTAACCTTCACTGTGCTTCCATCACTTCCGGCCACCGTTTCTCGAGCTTCCGGTCTCTATCAACTCTCTAGACTCTGGTGAGCATGAATCTAAGCTTAGTTTAAGCTTTCATTACCTATTTTTTGAGTTTTGTTGATTTTTAGTTTATGGAGCTTTAGGGTTTTTGAATTTTTTTAAGCTTGATCTTGATGAATCTTGCAAACTCCCTTCACAAACTTTGTTCCTGGAAGCTTAATCTACAAGCTGTATTTTTTTTTAGAATTTTTGGAATTTATTTTAATTTTTGTGAAATTTTTATTATTTTATTATTATTTTCTAATTTTGGAAAATTAATTAATTAAATTATGAAATTGTGTTTTATGGTGATTATAGGAGTTGAAATGAATTATAGAAATTTATTTTTAATTTTTGTGAATTTTTATGTATTTATTTGGAATTTATTAAGTTTATGTAATTTTGAAAAATAGGGTTAATTATGTGTTTAATTGAAATAAATTGGTTAATTGAGTATATTTATTAATATTATGGAAATATATGTTGAGAAAATTAATTTTGAGTAATTACATTATTTTTGGTGAATTTTTGGATTTATTTTAGTAAATTTATATATATAGGGGTATTTTGATAATTTTACACTAAATTGGCTAAAAATGTAATTAAATTGGTTTTAATAGTTACTTAGGGTATAAAAATGATTTCTGCAAATTTTTAGTATTTTTAACTAATTAAAACTATTTTTCGTAAATTATTTTCAAATTATATATAATATACTATTTTTCTAAATAAATGGGTTTTTATTGATTTTTAGTATGTTTTAGGGTTAATTAGGTAATTTGGATTTATAAAATGTATTTTTATTATATAAGGGCATTTTCGGTATTTTATAATTATTTTGTGAATTGTGAACCTCGATCGGTGAATTGTAGTTTGGAGTCCGACCGAGGGATTGTGGTTGTGAATTTGGTGTTATTCCGAAGTGTGTTTTCTTTGCAGGACCGGCTCTACTCTTTGAGTAGAGAGATGTCTATTTTACAGGAGAGGTTCTGCCAGATTTTCGGTAGAATTCTTGTAAAACATGATGTCCGGTTAAATCCCTATTCTAATTTTGTGTCTAAAATTCTAGATTGAGTCTTTAAAATTTTCGTTAAATTTATTCTGATTTCATGTTGTAATTTGTTTGTCTAGCTGGGCCAAGACCGAGGGCTAACAGAACAGACTCGCCGAGTTTGTCTCGTGGAGCGCTAACATGTGAGTTATTATACTGTATATATATGCATTGCATATAGGATGCATGACTTAGGATTTTTATTGTCATTATATGTTTAAACAGTAATTTAATTATAATATGATTTGGTATATTTTCGATTTATTTTTAGTATATCTTGATATATAAATGTTTATATATTTTCTATATACATTTAATATATCACCGGTATACTTAGAGTTTATTTTTGATATATGTATGTTAGATATTTAGGTTTATGTTTGTTATAATTTAATATTTATACATGATTTAAATGTGCATCGAACCATAATTATTTTATTAAATGATTAGTATAATTTAGGTTTATTCTTAAAGAATTGCATGTTAAATTATAAACCTACACGTAAATTATTTTTAAGTTTATTTTTGGTATATTTTTTATTTATTTCCAAATAAATACATGTTTTATTTTTAAATTAAACCTAACACATTAGTGGTATATTTAGGTTTTATTTTTAATATCTGCATGCTAGATAATTAGGTTCATTTTTAGTATATTTGTGAATATATGTTAAACACAAACACATATTTAAATGAATATTTATACATAAATGTTTTATTAAATGATTTGTGTACTTAGGGTATATCTTTTGTATATTTAAGTATATTTTTTTAAGAAAATGCATGTTATATTATTGTTACTCATTTAAATTGTTTTTAACTATATTAATGATTTATCTTTAGTCTATTTCATATTTTATTTGACACATATATATATATACTTGAAATATACTGGGTATATTTTAGGTATATTTTTGGTATATATATATATATGGTTGGTTTTACTATTATGAGTACTGTTCTATATTAATTATTTTCCGAATGAATGATTTATTCTAAGTGAAGGATATCAATAGAACGTGGCTTCCTAGTGGGCAGCACTAGGACCGTGTATGTACCGGTACGATAGATAAGGATTGAGTGAGAGTTAAAATTGGGTGATTATAATTGATTTAATTGATTTGACTAAGATAAATAGTATGTTAGATAGTGTGATTGCGGGGCCAATCACACTGACAGTTAGACTGCTGGAGCTCAGTTGACTTAGTGTCTCGGGGCCAGTCTACTGTCCATAAGTGAATTGAATGATCTATTGGGTTGATTGAGATGTGAGGTGATAGATAGTGTGATTGCTAGAGCTCGGTTGACCAAGTGTCTCGGGGCCAATCACATTGACAGTCAGACTGTTGGAGCTCGGTCGACTTAGTGTCTCGGGGCCAGTCTGCTATCCAGATTGGAATAAGTGTTCTATTTGGAATCAAGTGAGCCTGCATGGCTAGAGTGATAATGGGGTTGTTGAGGTTGTTGTTATTAGGGTTCTATGGATCCTTCATGAATTTAATTAAACGTTTTCCTACATTCTGTATATTTATAAAAGCAGAGTTAGCATTCATGTGAAATGTGTCTATATACATATATATATAAGAATGCCTGATTGTTATGGTTTAGTTTGCATGTATATATAGTATAATAATTCACTCAGTGAGGTCTGACCCCCCTCAATTATTTTTTTTCAGGAGATCCTATGTCGTCAAACCTTAGTTGTAGAGTTCCTCGCCGATGTTCTTCAGTCCCGGCTATTTTATGCAAATGTATATTCTGAACTTTGAATTGTATTCTAGAAACTGCAGTAGTAGTGTTATTATATTGAAAGTGTATTATTTTGTTTGGATATTAAATACTTTGAGAATTTTTATTTGAACATTGTACGAATATGTATTCATTTATAAAAGGATTTAGAGTATTTATTTTATATATTGATTCAGAAAAATTTTAATTCGGTCGTACTTTTATTTAATTATTGCATGATTTTATTTTCTAAGGCTTGCTACGGGTTCTAGATTCGAAAGAATTCTCGTTCCCCAGCACCGGTTATGACTCCTAGTTTGGGTCGTGATAGGGAGCCCTACCCTCCTCATGCATCAGCTGGATTAACCCGATTAGTATCCAATAACTATTCGGATGAAGCTGATCGGGCGCAACATTATTCCTATTAAGAAAGTCCTTGACAAAGGGATCTAAGGGAAATTTCAGACCCCCCTCTAACTGGTTGAAGTACACTACTAATCTACTTAGCCCCAATAAAGGGGAATGGGCCCTAAACCTTTTGTCTATAGTGTGGAGGGCATAATCGACGGGGATGTAGAACCGCCACCGATACCACCCTAGCAATTCACTATCTACATTGGACACAAAGAGGTCAGAGCTAATTTCTTCCCGGGGAGCCATAACAAAGAAGGGAACGAAAACCAAATGACAGAAAAGGGGCAAAAAAGAGGAGGAAGAAATAATGAAAAGAATCAGCTGGTCACCTTAAGCAAGAATTATGGCAGGAAGGAATAGAAATGGTGGACGCAGTAGAAACGCAACAAAAACAGAATAAAAGAGCGAAGAAAGCAAAATGTGCCAATTAGCAAGCGCACAAGTATTTATAAAGACATGGAAGGACCTGGAAGCACGCCATTAACTGCCCTCATTATTACTGCGCTCCTCCCTAGACCACCAAGGGCTTGTTGGGAATAAAATAACCCATTAGGCGAAGAGTCGCGATGACGGCTGTACGAGCGTTTCGCTCACTGACACATGAAACGATGCATCACTCACGTGATCTCAAGAGTTGAAATGAAATCACCCCGTGTTGGCCTACCCACATCTTCGAGTGGGCCGCTCCATCAAGCAAATCAAGAGACGTTTCAAGCATCACTCCCAGCCCATTCCGTTCACATAAAGTCCAGTGATTGAAGCTAGCACCCTCAGGTCGCTTCCGTAGTACTGAGGTTTTAAGCATGTAAGCCTCGCGCCCTTGAGCCAAGCATCTAAGTCTCGTTCATATAAAGTCTAATGACTAAAGCTGGCACCCTCAGGTGGCTTTTGTAGTACTGAGGTTCTGAGCATGTAAGCCTCGCGCCCCTAAGCCGAGCATCTAAGTCTCGTTCACATAAAATCTAGTGACTGAAGCTGGCACCCTCATGTCTCTTCCGTAGTACTGAGGTTCCAAGCATGTAAGCCTCGCGCCCCTGAGCCGAGCATCTACAAATCCAGTAATGACTGGTTCCGTCTTATTCCAAAACAGACGGGTTAATCTATTGCGTTGATCATATTCACTCATCAGGTACCCCAGTTCCACAGATTACGATTCAATGACGACCAACCAAAATACTCAGCACCAAGCTCTACTTATTGTGACTAAGGCTGGCCACCTCAGCTCACTTGCATCTTATCACCCATATAAAGGCATCTGCATCTTACTCAGACACAATGGACATAAATATCCGCATACTCCGGGGGGGGACTCTTGATACCATCTAGAATGTTCCCACCTAATTAGGGGTCCTCTACCCCCCTAAATAGGAACACATGGACAAGGGAGAAAACAGATCCGTCCAAGTAACTACCTCAAAGAGGAATCCTAACCGAAGAAGGAACACTCTCCTACAAAGACTATGATTCACTGATTCATAAGGAATCACATTCCTCCCAGGTTTGAGTATCGCTATATATAAAACCATATACCCGTCATAAGGGGACATCTCATTCACACATATTCAAGCTATCTCTCCTCCTCCCTATTTCTATTCTCTAACTTAGGCATCAGAGTATTTGTGGGGATTCCCCCCACCTCTCACCTTGTCGTATGTTCTGTGCTTTGCAGGACGTTCAGCCTAGGAGTTCCGGAAATTAGTTATCAGTGGATATTTAATTTGTATTCCAAAATCAATATCGGAATGAAAAACAAATAAAAATTTTAAAAAATGTTTGGTTCATTATAAAATGAGAATGAAAATAAATATAATTTATCACTTAAAATACTTTAATAATTATTATATATATATATATATATATATATATATATATATATATATATATATATATTGTCATTATTTTTATATACTAAAATTAATATTATAATCATTTATTATTAAGATATTTTTAAAAAATAATTTATTATTTGCTAAAATATAAAAATTATTTATTTTTAATAAATATTTTTTGTTCAAACATTTTAATATTTATTTTTATTAATTTATATATTTTATTTAAAAAGTTTTAATTGTATATGGTAATGTTTAAATATTTAATCATGGTTAGTGTAACTTAATTATAAGGAAATTAAAATTTATTATCTAGGCCAAACCCATACATAGCCCTCTAAACTTGTAGTGAAAATCTCATTGACTACCCAAACTTCTAATTTAATATTTAGATACCTTAATTTGTGAAATTTGACCTTATAGACACTTCAATATGGAAATTGTGTATTATTTAAACACCTCAGTATTTTGCTCCACATTCATTAACTAAAAAAAATTTTCTTTTGATCCTCTCATTTTTAATATTTTTTTATTATTTTAAGACATAATTATTATTAATATTATTAATTTATTTACACTCATATATTTTGATTATATTAAAATTAGAATGAAAAATATATTTTTAATTTTAAAATTAAAAATATTTTATTTACATGCACATATTTGAATAATATATATTTAAAAGTAAAATAAAAACTTATATCCTTATAAATAATTTTATTAATTATTTAGTTCATTTTTTAATTTTTTAATTTATATTATAAAGTTTATAATATTTATAAATATAATGCCGTCTTCAAATATTATTAATTTTATTTTTTTGTGGTTATAATTTAAAAATTATTAATAAAATTTAAATAGGGTCAAATTGATTATTGTACACAAAAAAATTATTTTAACATTACTTTCTAGTTCAATTAACTTTATAATCTATGAAAATAATAAAAATATTATTTACAACTTTTTTATAAATAAATATGTTATTTTAAAATAAAATTAAAATAACTTAAACAAACATTTAAAAATATATTAATATTTATAAAATCATAAAAACATTCATCTAATAAAAATAATAAATTTATAAAGTATTATGAATTCTACATTGTAAATTGTACAAATTTAAAATTAATAATAAAATAATTGATAAAATTGATTATGTAAGTGTAAATTTTATTTTAATATTAAATCAACATTATTCAAAACTGTATGTATATATAAAATATTTGAGTTTGATTTTAATGTTGAATTTGAGTCTCTAGCTGTTTGCAAGAGCAGTGCCACAATGCTGGTACGAGAGTTTTTTACTTTTTTTTTATTCAGGGTGTATTTAGTTTAGTTGATAAAGTTTTTTTTCTCAATGGAAAATTTTTTAAATCAATAGTTAATAGCTGAATTATTTAAAATATCTACTGATTTGATAAGTTCAATTTTTAAGTTTTTTTCATTAGCTTATAGCTGATTTATATTTATTTTTTATTATTTTACCTCTATTAAAATGACTAATAACAAATAATTTCATTTAAATTAAATGTATGTAATTAACTTTTATAGTTCATAATTAAATAAATATTATTGTAAATTAGAATTTATAATTAAATAATAATAATATTTATACCTATAATTATTTTTTAAAAAATATACAATAATATTTATTTTTATTTTTAAATAATTTCTAAGACAATAAATTATTATTTATTATTATATAGATTATTTAAATAATTTGCATATCTAAAAATATTATAAAAAGTATATAATATTATATTTACAAATAAATTATATATTTAATAATCATTTGATATACAAACAACAATAGCTAACAAAATTTTATGAAATAATTCATATTTATTATCTAACAGTTATGAATCATTCGTAACTGTTATCAATTGCTGTAAACAACTAAAACTATAAATAACTAAACAAGCATGCATGTGCTGGGCTGAACATGAATGTGGTGCAATCCACCAAAAAAAATTATAATTTTGATACTAAATGTTGGGTTGTTTCTAGGTAGACAATTGGATGTAACTAGGGCTGAACACAGAATAAAAAAAATACCAAACTTAAAGATTTTAAAATCATATCGAACTGAACTTAATTTTATAATTAATTTAGTACGGTATTAGATATTTATAAAAAAACAAATTGAGAACTGTACCGAACCGAAAATTAAATTTATTACCAACTATTAATTTAATGAGTAATACATAAATATTAATAAATAGTAGTAAGTAGTAACTTAATTATATATTTTTAATTATATTGTCAAGTAATGTACATATGTATAATAATATATGATAAAAATTAATATGTTTTGTGATTAAAATATAATAAATAAATTGTTAACAAAATATTTGTTTTAATTTTATTATTTTTAATATTATTATCATTATTACTACTAGTAATATTATTACTATTATTATTATTATTCAATTAACAAGTAAAAATATGAAATGTCTATTATATTACAATTTGAACTTAAAATATAAAAATAAAAAATTCACATTACATAGTTTTAAATAATTAAATTAACAAATAAGAATGTGGAATGTCTATTACAACACATTTTAAACTTAAAATATGAGAAATAAAATTATTATTATTATTATTATTATTATCAACAAGAAGTAAAATTGTGGAATAACCATTATATTTCAATTTAAACTAAAAATGTGCAAATAAGAAAATTAACATTTTATAATTTCAAAATTTTTAAGTTTTAATTAAAATATGATGTTATTATCATATTTGATAACTTCTTAATTATTATTTTTAGTAAGTATTCTAATCTTATAGATATTATTTAAAATTAATGAGCTAAATAATATTATTATATTTAATAACTTATTAATTATTATTGTTATAAAGTAATATAATCTTATTGATATTATTTAAAATTAATTACCTAAATAATATTATTATAATTATTATTTTGCTACATAATAATATATAGACATATATTATAGATAACCAAAACAATGTAATTTTGCCCATAACTATATCGTTTTGATTAAAGTAAGTAGTGATCATACAATTAAAAATAAGAGAAGATATGTTAGTTTTATTAATTAAATATATTGCTATTATTATATTTAATAATTTAATAATTATTATTGTTATTAAGTATTTATATTATTTAAAAGTAATGAGGTAAATAATATTATTAGAACTAGTTTTATTATTGTGTGTGTGTATATATATATAACCAAAACAACACATTTTTACCCAAAATTATGTCAGTTTGATTCGTGGATAATAAATATAATTTTAATTATTTACTTATTTTCAATTAAATTTATCAATTCAAACGTTTCTATATACAAGGCTAAAATTTTCAAATTTATTTAACTTGTTAATTGTAATAATCCTTGTTTTTAAACTATTTTAATATAAATTGAGATGTGCAGTGTTAATAAATTTAAAAGTTATATTTATTTATTTTATTATTTGTGATTAATAATTACTATTTTTATGTTAAAATATATTTTCTATGTAAATATTTATTTTTGAAACTTATTATTTTAAACATTTAAATTTACATTATTAATTGTTAATTTTTTGGATAGTATTATTTTAATAATATTAATTTTAGTGCATTATTATTTCTATTATTATTTTTGTTAATTTACATTATTTGTATTATTATTAAATTATTTCATTAGTATTATTAATAATATTATTATTCATTGTTAATTTTATGTTATGTATATATTAATATATGTGTGTGTCTCTATATATATATATATGTATATATATATATAGGGATATATTTATATATGGTGGAGATTATTTAACATAAAGTATTATTATAATATAAAGTTTTAATATAATATATATATACAAAATGAAGAAAGAACAAAAGTTACAGAAATTCACCTTCCTTCCTCTGTCACTGCGCCTCCTCATTCTTCACGTCGTTGACCACCTTCCTCCAGCCATCGCCGCCATCTTCTTTCTCTTCTCCGGTCACCAGTACCAGCAAAAATCGAAACAGTTACATCAAGAAGCTTTTCGGCCGTTTATTCCTCCTCCGACCACCTTAGCTCATCGTTCCGGTACCATTCGACTCCCCTAGCTCCGGTCAAGTCGATTCCGAGCTTCGTTCCAACTCAAACCTCCTAGTTTGTCAGTTTTCTTGATTTTTGTTTTTTTAAACTTTTAGGGTTTTTTTTTAGGTTGATTTTTGGTTGATTCATGCAAACTCCCTTTGCAAACTTTGATCCTTGTAGCTTAAGCTCCATGAAAATATGTTTTTTTTTTTAAAATTTTTGGAATTTATTTGTATTTTGGTGAATTTTTTATTATTTTATTATTATTTATTGAATTTTCATAAATTAATTATTTAAATTATAAATTTGGTTGATTTGGTGTTATTATATATTTTTATTAATTTTAGTTTTGAGAAAATAATTTTTGAAAATATTATGTAATTTTTAATAATATTTTTATATTATGTGAATATTGGAATTTTAGGTTAAATGTATATTTTTGTTGAAATTAATGTTTAATTATGTGTTTTAGTTGATATTAGAATAATGTATGTTGATAGAATAATTTTAATGATTTTATATAATTTTTGAGGAAATTATTTAGTATTATGTGTATTTTGAAATTATTGGGTAATTATGAGTTTTTGTTAAAATTATAGTTAAATATTATGTTTAAAATGGTTTTAGAATTATTTAAGGTAATAAAATGATTTGAATAAATTATTTAATATTTTTAACTAATTAATACTAATTTTTGAAAATTATTTTCAAATAATATATTATTTACTAAATTGGTAATTAAATGGGTTTTTAATAACTTTTAATATATGTTTAGGCTATTTATGATATTTGAATATATAAAGTGAATTTTTACTATTTAATATTGAATTATTGAGAAATATGATTTTTAATAATATTATATTATTATTTTGGGATTTTTATTTAATTATTGTGAAATAATTATATTGAGTGTTTTTAATGTTTAAATATGCTATATTTTGAGGATATTTGTGGTATTTATTGATTTTTAATATATTTATTATATTATTTGATTTTTGGTGGAATTGTGGACTTCAGTTGGGAATTGTGTAGTTCGGGGTCCTAACCGAAGGTGTTGTATATTATGTGATTTGAAGTGCGTTTTCTTGCAGGATCAAATGTACTTTTTAGTAGAGAGATGTTTGTTTTACAGAGGAAGCTTTGTCGAATTTTTGGTAGAATTCTTGTAAAATGTGATGTGGTGTCGATCTTGAGTTTTCGGATTTTTTCTGAATTCTGTATTCCTAGATCGAGTCTCTTTAGAAGTATAAGTTAGATTTATTCTGATTATTATTATTTTATTGTCTAGTTGCGTCGAGACTGAGGCCTAGTGGATCGGGCCCGTTGAACTAGTCTTGAGGAGCGCAAACTTGTGAGTTGTTATTTTGTATATACATTGCATTAGGTTGCATGTTTTAGAATATACATGTTTTTAATATGTATTTGTTCATAAATTGTTTTATTAAATGTTTAGTATATGTTAGGTATATTTTCAATATATTGTTAATATATTTCAAAATAAAGGCATGTTATATTTTCGATTTATACTTAAAATGTCTTTAGTATATTATTAGTTTATTTTTTGTATATTTTATTATTGATTTTGAATTTATTTAACATATATATACTTGAAATATACATAGTTTATTTTAGGTATATTTCTGATATATATGTGGTTTATTTTATTATTATGATTATTATTATGCAGTATTTATTTTTCCATATGAATATTTTATTTAAATGAAGGATATCGATAGAACGTGCTACCTAGTTGGCAGCACTAGGACCCGTGTATGTACCGGTACGATAGATTTAGGATTGAGTGAGAATCACTTGTGGTGAAATATGATTTGATTGATTGATTGATTGATTTGAGATTTGATGTGATTAAATAGTGTGATTGCTGGAGCTCGGTTGACTTAGTGTCTTGAGGACAATCACACAGATAGTTAGATTGCTGGAGCTCAGTTGACTTAGTGTCTCGGGGCCAGTCTATTGTCCACATGGAATGAGTGAATTAATTTAGAATTAAGTGAGCCTGTATGACTAGAGAGTTATTGTTAATCGAGGTTGCATTTAAATAGGGTTCTATTTGATCCTTCAATAAATAATGTTTTTCAGCATTTATATATAAAGTGATTTCAGCATCTGTGTGAAATGCTTGTATATATATTTATTATATACGGATGAATGATTGCATATGACATTAGGAGATGCATGTATATAAAATATAACAATTCACTCAGTAAGGTTTGACTCCCCTCAGTTATGATTTTTTACAGGAGATTCTTCTTCCTCAAACCTCAGTAGTAGGCCCATCCACCAGACTTCTTCAGCCCCGACTATTTTGTGTAAATTACTTACTTGATTTTATTATACTTTAGAAAATTGCAGTAGTTGTTGTATTTTGTATTTGTTGTATGTTGGTTGTAATTTCAAAGGCCTTTCTTTGAATAATTTATTATATATTTTTTATTTTATGATATGACAAAAAATTATTATTATTATTATATTGGTTTGAGATTTTATTTATGATGCATATTTTATTTTAATTATTGTATGATTTTATTTCTTTTAAGGCTTGCTACGGGTTCTAGATTCAAAAGAATTCCCATTCACTAGTGCCAGTCATGATTCCTAATTTGTGTCATGACAAAGTTGTTATCAGAGTGAAGTTTGTATCTGGGCCTAAGTTGTTAAAGTTGTGGCCCTAGGTTTTTTAGAGTTGTGTTTTCTTAAAAATTACTATAGTTAACTAAGTTCGAGTATGTCTTCGATAAGTTTTCCCTGATTTAGTTTTCTGCGTAACCGTCAGTTATCTGTTTTGTCTGAATCTTTTTATTTATCTTTTCAGAATGAGGAGGAGAGCATGTGTCGCTCTGCTGGTCGTTGAGGCCGAGGATGATGAGTCCTTTCAGGATTAGGTTTTACCTCCTGAGTTGCCAGCGAGGTGTAGAGGTCAAGACAGAGGTAGACCTTGAGGAATGGTAGGTCACTGTAGACATAGAGAGCTACAAGATGAGGAACCTGTAGAGCCTGAGTACGAGGATGCTCCTATACCTCTAATTGCACCACTGATTCAGCCTGTTTATCATCAGGATCTATCTGACCTTGAGGCAACACTGTTCTATGCCAGAGTTAGCCGTATAGCTTTTGATGGGACATCATACCCGTTGGATTTTCTGTATACTATTGAGAAGAGGACTCAGACTGCTCACATCGAGTATCAGCAGATCATGATAGTAGAGTTATCAGTAGAGGGACCAGCCCTGAATTAGTTAATATAAATGATTTAGTAGTACATGCTACCATGACCTGGGCACAGTTCAGAGAGCGATTTATGAGGAGATTCTGCCCAGAGCCACTCCGTATGAGCTATAGACTCCGACTGATGAGTATCACCAAGGATGATAAATCTATTGAGGACTACATCAAAGAGTTTCTTCAACTCGGCAGATATACAAAGGATTTAATGCAAGATCAGTATTTCACGGTCACCACTTATGTTACTAGTTTGGGTTTTACTTTTGCTGGGATGCCTACAGCAGGCCTTACTATGGAGTCAGTGATAGAGTTGGCCAAGGAGATTGAGTTGAGGCTAGTCAAGCAAGGAGCTATGCTTGATTATTACCAGTTGGGCACTCAGTCAAGAGGATTTCAGACTACTCCATATTTAAGCTTTTAGATAGGTTTGAGTAGTTAGTAGAGGGGCCCAGTCCAGTAGAGCCAAAGACAACAGTAGAGAGTACACAAGAGTAGTAGACATGGTCGTAGGGGTCAGCGCAGATTGATTAGATTTAGGTCAGGTGCTTCGAGTAGTAGTAGTGGTCACAGTTCTGGGTTAGTATCCAGTGTTTGCAAGACGTGTGGTAAAGTCCATTAGGGACCGTGTTACATGGCGTTGCTGACTTATTTTCAATGTGGATAGATGAGAAACTATACAAGATCATGTCCTTATTCTGGTTATCAGCCACAACAGATTTTGTAGTTTCCACAGCAGTCGATTGCTAATGAAACACCAGTTCCTTTTCAATTACCTCCAGCTCAGCACACGAGTTTGACTCAGATTATTGCTCAATAGGGATATGGTAGAGGTACCAGAGGAGGTGCCAGAGGTTTTGGCCAGGCTTCTACCAATCAGTAGGGAGGTCGAGGTCAGGCCAAAATTTTTCATCTCACTCAACAAGATGCTCAGGCATCTTGTTGCCATCATGGAAGGTATATTTCCTATTTATTATCTAGATGCTTGGGTTTTATTTGATCCAGATGCCACGCATTCCTTTGTTTCTCTTGTGTTTGCTTTAAAATCTTATTGGCAAGCTTCGAGGATGGCTTTTCCTTTGTCTGTCACCACTCCTCTAAGCGATTCATTGGACACCAATGTTGTTCTTTTTGTTGTCCAGTTTTCATCGAAGGTAGGGACCACAGATTTAGTGTTGTTGGATGTGATGGAATTTGATGTTATCCTCTGTATGGTTTAGTTGTCTCAACACTATATCGTTATGGATTGTCAGAGTAAAGAGGTAATTTTTTCAGAATTCCTGATGAAGAAGAGTTTAAGTTTGTGGGTGATAAGAGTTCTGCACCTCAGAATCTCATCTCCGCTATCATGGCTAGGAAGATGCTAAGGAAGGGTTATCAAGGTTATTTGGCATTAGTTAAGGATACTTTAGTGGAGAAGTTGTCACTCACAGATGTTCCTATTGCTGGTGAGTTTCCTGATGTTTTTCCTGAGGAGTTGCTAGGTTTACCATCTCACAGAGAGATTGAATTCTATATAGATGTGGTTCCAGGCACTACCCCTATTTCGATGCCACTCTACAGAATGGCTCCTGTTGAGTTGAAAGAGTTGAAGGAGCAATTATAGGAATTAATGGATAAGGATTTTATCAGACCCATTATTTCTCCTTAGGGTGCACTAATCCTGTTTGTGAGAAAGAAGGATGGTACCCTAAGACTGTGCATAGACTACAGAGAGCTAAATAAGGTGATAGTGAAGAAAAAGTATCCTCTTCTGAGGATAGATGATTTGTTTGATCAGCTACAGGGTGCACAGTTCTTTTCTAAGATCGATTTGAGGTCGGGTTATCATCAGTTGCGGATTAGAGAAGCCGATGTTCCTAAAATGACATTTCGTACTCGATATGGCCACTATGAATTTCTGGTGATGTCATTTGGCTTGACTAATGCACCAGTAGCTTTCATGGATCTGATGAATAGGGTATCCAGACCATTTGTGGTAGTCTTCATTAATGATATACTGGTGTATTCGAAGAGTATGGAGGAGCATGTATATCACTTAAGAACTATACTGTAAACACTGGAGAACATCAACTTTATGCTAAATTCTCAAAGTGTGATTTCTGGTTGGAGAGTGTTGCATTCCTTGGACATGTGGTGTCTAAAGATGCTATTCAGGTTAATCCACAGAAGATTTGTAATACCCTATATTTTTATTTAAATAAAGTAATTTTTGAATTTGTTAGTAATAACTAATTTTAATTTATATTATACAATTGTTACTTATCTAGCTATTTAATTGTTATATTTATGTTAATATTATTTTAGAGTTTTATTATTTGATATAAGTATTATATTTGATATAGTACGTAAACTTGGAATTTTATATGTATAAATACATATATAGGTATATATGTATATATACATATTATATTATATGATTATAATATAAAGTAAAATTATTATTATTATTATTATTATTATTATTATTATTATTATTATTATTATGGATACATGTGAATTTGGGAGTATATATATATAATATATACAAATACATATAAATAAATAAATAAATAAATATATATATATATAGAAGAAGGAAGAAACTTACCTCTAGGACCTGAGAATTCACCCAAGCTACTGCCCCTCTCCATCTATCACTATCACCGCCACATTCCTCTCCCTCCGACATGTCTCAGCCTCCCGGAGAAGCCATCACCATCGCCAACCTCTTCTTCCTCCCTCCTTTCTTCCTTTTCTTGGCATCCTGCTTCCTCTTCCTCCCGGTTTGAAGCTTCCTTACCTCTATCAAACCTAGATCGGCACCGCCGTTGCTCCCTCAGCCTTCCTTACCTCCTCAGGCATTGGTCGACGCCAAGCCTCGCCTTTACCATCCATTTTCGGCGTTAAAAAGTGAGGTTGAAGGTGAGTTGCGCAGAGTTATTTTCAGGTTGTTTCTGGTTGTCTGAGTTGATTTATGTGTTAATCTTCAATTATTTTAAGTTAGATGATGAATTCTGCTAAGTTAGAGGTTTAAATCTAATTTTTGTATACTATTTTGATTTTTCCTAATTTGTTATAATTTTATTTGATTTTTATTTGATTTATTTGGCTTTTCTTTGAGTTTAATTAGTAATTAGGGTAATTATTGTTAATTATTTTTAGTATATTGATTTTATTTAAGATTTTAGAAAATTATTGTGTTAATTGTGAATTTTGAATATTTTATTAATATTTTATTAAATTTCAAAAATTAATTGTTAAAAAATTATGAAATTTTGATAATTGGTATTATTATTGAATGTTATTAATTTTAGAACTTAATTTATGGTTTTTGTGATTTTTATACTATTTTTGTAATTATTTGTAAGTTTATGTCTAATGTGGATAATTAGGCTAAATTTATAATTTGGAAGAAATCATTAGTTAATTTTATGTTTTTAATTATATTAAGAAGTTTAATGTTGAGAAAATAATTTTTAGGTATTTGTATAATCTTTAGGGAATTTTTTTGAGTAATAATAGTGTATTATGTAAGTTTATGCGTTATAGGGGTAAAAATGTAATTTAGTGTTAATTATAGTTAAATAATAAATTGTGGTTGGTTTTAATAATAATTAAGGAATTTAAAAAGGGTTTTCACAAATTATTTACTATTTTAGACTAATTAACACTAATTTCAAAAATTAATTTTAAATAATATATTAGGTATTATTTTGAGTATTAAGTGTATTTTTCTAGTATATGGGTAAATATGTAATTTTATGATAATTATAGTTAAAAATATATTTTAATTGGTTTTATTAATATTTAAGAGGTATAGAGGATTTTTATGAATTAATTGGTATTTTTAATTAAGTAATGTTAATTTTGAATATTATTTCCAAATATTATATATATGTATGTGTTTGTGAAATTTTGTTTTTAAGCTTTAATGAGAGATGATTTTATAAGCTATGGATGTTTATATGTAATGTGTATTTTTTTTTTTTTTGGAAATAAATGAGTTAATTTTTGTGATGGTTGAGTTGTGATTTCGGTTAGGGCTAAGTATAGTTCTAAAAGCCCGACTCGAGTATGAATGTTTATGAATACTAGAAGTGTATTTTCTTGCAGGAATGGATCTACCTATGGTAGAGAGATGTCCATTTTACAGAGGAGACTGCCAAAATTTTGGCATATTTTCTCAAAAAACATGACATCTTCCATAAATTCCTAGCGTTAATTAGGGTTTTTCCTACCTATTGAGTCTTATCTAGTCTTCCTTGAGTCAATCTAGAATTTCCCTATCTCTGTTGATTTTTTATTTTAATTCCATAGACGTGTTTTTAAAATAGGTCTGCTATATTTTTTCTAGAGAATATCGGAGCGAAAGCTGTTGGATAGAGGCTGACGCGCGGTCATCAGCCTTCTTGCTCATCCTGTAAGTTAATAAATTGATCTATGCATGTGTTTTATTTAAAGATGTCTGCGCTCATATTTTAGTATTCATTATATAATTTATTTAATTTAAATGCTGCTATTTATGATTTAACTGCATTTTATTTATTTAAATTAAGTTTTGAGAAATTTTGGTAGAATAGGCTATCTGGTGGGTTTCACCAGGACCGTGTGCACATGGTAGAGATTGAGAGATGGATCTGATGTATGTATGACTTGTGGAAATAAACTGGGATGGGTGCCTCAGTGGAAGCCTTTGCTCTTGGGGACTGCTAGTGATTGGAAAGTTAATAATGGACTGGGATGGGTGCCTCGGTGGATGCTTTAGCTCTCAGGGACCGCCAGTGCCATGTATTTGGATTAAGTGGATGACTGTGGCTTAGTGCCTCGGTTGATGCCTTTGCTCTCAGGGACCGGCAGTCTAGTTGGATTAAGTAGGTCCAGTTGGCCATTTAGAAATTTAGGTTTAGGGTTCTACTGAGATTTTTCAAAAGCTATATATATATACGTTATAAATTATTTTCACTATAACTATATGGTTTTCAAAAATGTTCTCAAACCATATAGCTCTTTTTATTAACTTACTCAATGAGGTCTGATTCCCTTCAATTTATTTTTTTCAAGAGCTTGGGAGTTTGACCTCAGACCGTCTCTATGCCAGATTTCTTCATCACCAATTATATTATGTAGGTTATTATGAGTTGTACTGTAGTAGTAACCCTAGCATACTGCAATAGTGTGTGTATTATGAGTTGTATAACTTAAATATACTTATGTATTGGATTTTTAATGAATCACGCTTATGTATAATGTTTAAGATTGATTTATAATATTTGATGGTGGAGAATATTTTTTTTATATTGTGCACGATTATGTTTATTTTTAGAAAAATCAATTTGATAATGTGTTCTTGTATGAAATAAAGTTTTAAATTTGAAATTTTTCTTTTTCTTTTCTTTAAGGCTTATTATGGGTTTCGAGGGCCTTATGCCTACCCATTCCCTAATGCTGGTCACATGCCCTCGGGTTCGGGTCGTGACAAAGTTGGTATCAGAGCATAAGTTCGATTAATTGTCTATGTCTGTCTTTCTATGTAAGTACTATAGTAATTAGGTTGATAATTGTCTTTATGATATTCTTGTTTCTAATTCAGCGTTGCATTAAATACTCTTATCTTGTTTTGAATTCAATTTTCCTTGTCTTTTTAGAATGAGGCGTGTATGAACAGACCTCATTGCCAATTTGACTTTTAGGCTTGATGAGCAGTCTATGCATGATGAGGCTCTTCCTCTTGCTCTACATCGTAGGGGCAGAGGTAGAGGTAGAGGTCGAGCTAGGGCAGCTGCAGTTAAAATTCCTGATCAGCAGCCAGTTGGGCCTGAAGCTCCAGCCGTAGACCCCATAGCTTTTACAACTGGACTAGCAGGAATTAATCAGGGTCTTGCAACTTTGAATCAAGCGATGCCCCTTATGCAACAGATGCTACAACAGAGGAATCAAGAGATGTTAGATACTGATGCAACACTCCTCTACTCTCGGATTGGTAGAGTTTCCTTTGATGGTACGGGTGACGCTTTGGACTTTATTAATATGCTTAAGGCACGTACCAGGACAAGACATACAGACTACCAGCGGATAATGATTATGGAGTTGTCAGTCCAAGCGACAATTCAAGACTGGTTTATGTAGTCGATTTAACTATTCATGCATGAGTTAACTTGGCTAGAGTTTAAGGACCACTTCCTGAGATTCTTCTATCCTCCAGCCACCAAAGATGCTTACAGGTGGCAGTTGCTTCACATCACCAGAGGGGATAGGTCAATGAAGGACTATACTAGGGAGTTTAATAGGCTATCCCAACACACAGAGGACATAAGGAGAGATCCCTACAGAGCAGTAGAGTTGTATATCACTGGTTTAGGACCCACTTTTATTGGTATGCGTACTGAGGACTGCACCCTGGAGAATGTGATTGAGGAGGCCCGTTTGATTAAGAGGTGACACATTCGCCAGGGCACCATGTTAGATCCTTATATGGTTTGTGGTAGTGGATATGGTGTAGCTCTCGGGTACCAGCAGCCAGCATTTCATATTGGTAATACGAGTCAACAGGCTGCGGGTAGTTCATAGCATGGTGGTAGAAGGTCCAAGACTTACCGAGTTAGTCAACATGGTTATGCCATGAACAGGAGAAGTGGCAGAGGTCACAGATTTAGTACTAGAGTCAGCAATAGTAGTAGTGGGTAGAGCTCTGGACAAAGTAGCTCTGGGTCTAGAGCCAGTGCATGTGCGAGTTATGGTCAATTCCATCAGGGCCCGTGTCATTTATTATCGGGTGCTTGCTTCAGATGTGGACAGGTTGGTCATCTTGTCAGAGCTTGTCCTCACTCCTGATATCAGCCATAGTATGCTCAGGGTTTATCTTCATCAATAGCTCAGCCTTACTATCCAATGCCACAGCAGTACAGAGCACCAGTACAGCCACAGTAGAGACTGCCACAGCTTATGGCCCAACAAGGGTGAGGTTTAGTTGGTAGGCCTAGTGATTGTGGGTTTGTACAGCCTTCGACATCTCAACAGGTAGGTCGTGGCAGGCATGAGTTTTCACTTTAACACCGCAGGATGCTCAGACTTCTAACGCAGTAGTAGTAGGTATTCTCTCAGTCTATGCATGTGATGCTAGAGTATTATTTGACCCCAGCGCTATGCATTCATTCATTTCTCCCGTGTTTGCTTTGAGAATCGAGTGGCAGCCTTCCAGGTTTTCCTTTCTTCTATTTGTATCGACTCCTCTTAGTGACGAGTTAGAGACAGATATCTTCTTTCCTTCATGTCAGGTGTTAGTTGATGGTAGAGAATTATTAGCGAACTTGGTGTTGCTCGATGTGTTGGAATTCGACGTCATTTTGGGTATGGATTGGTTGCCGAGGTATTATGCTTCAGTGAATTATTGAGAGAAAGAAGTGGTGTTCAGAATTCCGAATGACTAAAAGTTCTATTTTAAAGGTTAAAAGAGCTTCATGCCTCGTAATCTCATTTATGCCATTACAGCCCAGAAGATGCTTAGAAGGGGTTGTCAAGGTTACTTGGTAGTAGTAAGAGATGTTGAGAAAGAGAATGAGGCAATCGAACAGGTGCCAGTGGTGTGTGAATTTTTGGATGTCTTTCCTAAAGAATTACTGGGATTACCACTAGATAGGGAGATAGAGTTCTGTATCGATAGTATACCTGGTACAGATCCTATTTCTATGGCACCCTATAGAATGGCACCAGCTGAATTATAGGAGCTGAAGGAGCAGTTATAGGATTTGCTTGATAAGGGTTTTATAAGACGTAATACATCACCTTAGGGTGCTCCAGTATTGTTTGTGAAAAAGAAGGATGGTAGCCTTTGACTCTGTATTGATTACAGACAGTTGAACAAGGTCACCATCAAGAACAAGTATCCACTTCTAAGGATTGATGACTTATTTGATTAGCTTCAAGGTGATACATACTTCTTTAAAATAGACTTGAGATCTGGGTATAACCAGTTGAGGATCAAAAGTGGTGATGAGCCCAAGACAACATTGTGATGCCTCTAGAGTTGGCCTAGGTTATGTGTTGATGTAGAATGGTAAGGTGATAGCTTATGCTTTGAGGCAATTGAAGAGGCATGAACAGAATTATCCTACCCACGACTTAGAGATGACTACAGTAATATTTGCTCTCAAGATTTGGAGACATTATCTGTACGGGGTGACTTGTGAGATTTTTACTAATCACAAGAGCCTTATGTACATTTTTTAACAGAGAGATCTGAATCTTAGGCAGAAGAGATGGTTAGAAATCTTAAAAGACTATGACTATGAGATCCTTTATCTTCCAAGCAAGGCTAATGTGGTATCAGATGGCTCGAGTAGGAAGTCCTCAGGCAGTCTTGCTCACATTAGTATGGAGAGGAGACCGTTGATCCAAAAGTTGCATGAGTTAATGGATCAAAGTCTAATGATGAAGGTGAGTAGATCTGGTGGACTGTTATCTCAGTTTAAGGTTCGATCTATATTGAGAGATAGGATTAAGGCAACTTAGGGCCGAGATCCTATTCTAAAAGAGCTTATAGAGAATATTTGAGCAGGGAAGTACACTAATTTCACACTTGATGATGAAGGTATTTTGTGGATCAATGGAAGATTATGGGTTCCTAATGTGGATAATTTGAGAGAAGAGATCCTTGAGGAAGCACATTCTATAGCTTATAGCGTACATCCAAGTGTTACTAAGATGTATCACAGTATTAGAGACTTGTACTGGTGGGATGGACTGAAGAAGGATGTAGCTGATTATGTTGTTAAGTGTTTGACATGTCAACAGGGGAAAGTTGAACATCAGAAGCCTTCTGGGAAGCTTCAGTCTCTTCCTATTCCTGAGTGGAAGTGGGATAGGATTGCTATAGATTTTGTGGTTGGTTTACTGTAATGATCCATATTTTTAAATATTTTTATTTTAAAATGGAATATGCAGTGTTAATAAAATTTAAAGTTAAATTAAATTAAATTATTTTTATTTTACTATTTTACAATTAATTATTATTATTTTATGTTTAAATAAATTTCCTATGTAAATATAATATTTTTGGTCGTTTGATTTGCATGATTATTTTAACATTTTTATTCTATTATTGTTTTATTAATTTCCCTAATTATTTTGTTAATTGTATTATTTTACGTGTTATATATATATATATATGGTCTACATTTAAGTTATATATTATATTATAATTAAATAAAGTTTATTTAATTATATAATATAATATTATATACATAAAATATATACATACATTCATATAAACACAAAACATATACATACATATATACAAACCACTGAAGCCCTCCCTTCCCCCTCCGCCTGTCACTGCATGTTCCTTCACCGACGGTGTGCCTTTCAGTCATCCACCACCACCTCCTGCCAACGTCACCATCTTCTTCTCTCTCTCTCTCTCTTCGTCTTCTTCGGCCAGAAGTAGCAGCAGCGACAGTGGGCATCACCGACATTCCTCCTTCCTCCAACCACCTCTTCGAGCTCTTCCCGTGTCCTTTAACTCCTCAATCTCTGATGAACTTGATTCTAGTTTTGGTTTGAGCTCTAATCCATCCATTTTTGCATTTTCTTGAATTTTTAATTTTGAGTATTAGGGTTTCCTTTGATTCAGTTAATCCACCTTAACAAATGTTGTTCCTGGAAGCTCAATCTACATCTATATATTTTTGTTTTGATTTTTAGAATTTATTTGATTTTTGGTGAATTTTTGATTATTTTATTATTATTTCTGTAATTTTCATTAATTAATTATTTAAACTATAAATTTGTTATATTTGGTGTTATTCTAAATTATTATTAATTTTAGTGTTGATAAATGAATTTTCCTGAATTTTATATAATTTTTATGAATATTTTTATATTATGTAAATATTGAAAAATTAGGTTAAAGTTAAGTTTTTGTTGAAATTAATGTTTAATTGTAAGTTTTAGTTAATATTAGAATATTGTATGTTGATAAAATAATTTTTATGTATTTATATAATTTTTATTGAATTTTTTGAATAATATTAGTATATTATGTCTAATGTTTGAATATTAGGGTTAATTGTGTAATTTGATCATAATTTTAGTTAAATATTATGTTTAATTGGTTTTAATATTTTTTGAGGTATAAAAATGATTTTTAAAAATTATTTTCTATTTTTAACTAATTAATACTAATTTTCAAAAATTGTTTTCAAATAATATATTATATATTATTTTGATAATAAAATGAGTTTTTATAACTTTTGTTATATTATTGGGTTAATTAAAATATTTAGATTTATAAAATGAATTTTTATTATTAAAAAAATGAATTTTTAATAATATTATATTAAATTTAGGATTTTTACGTAATTATTAGCAAAATAATTTTTTTGGTGTTTTAATGTTAAATATAGTATATTTTGATATTTTGAGGGTATTTATGGTAATTATTAATTTTTAATATATTTTATTATATTATTTTAATTTTAGTGAACTGTGGACCTCAGTTGGGGATTTTTATAGGGATCCCAACCGAGGGTTGTGTGAATTTCTATATTCGAAGTGTATTTCTCTTACAAGACTGGCTCTACTTTTTAGTATAGAGATGTCCGTTTTACAGAGGAGGTTTTGTCAAATTTTTTATAGAATTCTCGTAAAACGTGACATCAGGTCAATTATGTGTTTGTCAGTGTTTAGTAATTCTGGATTGAGTCTCTTGACATCTAAGTTAGATTTATTCTAATTTTCGTGATCATTTGATTTGTTCAGTTACATCGAGACTGAGGCCTAGTCCGCTAGGCCCGTCGGACTAGTCTCGAGGAGCTTACACCTGTGAGTTGATATTTTATATATACATTGCGCTTAGGTTGCATATTTTAGAATTGTATATTTTAAATGTATAATTTTGCATAATTGTTTTATTAAATGCTTAAGTATATTTTAGGTATATTTTTAGTATATTCTTAGTATATTTTGAAATACATGCACATTTTACTTTTGATTTATACCTAAATTATTTTTAAGTATATTAATGGTTTATTTTTGGTATATTTTATAATTGATTTGAATTTATCAGACATATATATACTCGAAATATACTTAGTTTATTCTAGGTATATTTCTAGTATATATATAGTTAATATTACCATTTGAATTGATATCATGCATCATTTATTTTCCGAATTAATGATTTATTTTAATGAAGGATATCGATAAAGCGTGCTACCTAGTGGGCAGCACTAGGACCGAGTATGTATCGGGGTGATAAATTATAGGGTTAAATTACTAACTTATTTGTGGAAATTATTATTTGATTGAGATGTGATGTGATTGATGGTATGATTGTTGGAGCTCGGTTGACCTAGTGTCTCGGGGCCAATCACACTGACAGTCAGACTGCTGGTGCTCAGTCAACTTAGTGTCTCGGGCCAGTCTACTATCCAAATGGATTAAGTGAATTTACTTGGAATTAAGTGAGCCAATATGGCTAGAGTGATTTTTACTATTAATTGATGTTGCGATCATTTAGGGTTCTATTTGATCATTCAAACTTAAATTTTTCAGTATTATGAAATAAAGTGATTTTCAACATATGTGTGCACATGCTTGTATATTTATTTATTATATACATATGATTGTCTGCATTTGACATATAGTAATACGTGTATATATATTATAACAATTCATTCAGTGAGGTCTAACTTGCCTCAGTTGATATTTTTACAGGAGAGTCTTCTTTTTTAGACCTCAGCAGTAGGCCTATTCGCCGGATTTCTTCCACCCCGGCTTTATTATGTAAATCATCTACTTAGTTTTATTTTGTACTCTAGAAACTGCAGTAGTTGTATTTATATCAGTTGTGGGTTGTATTTATATTTACTGGTAGTGATTTTAATTCAGAGGTTATTCTCTGAATAGTGTATTAAAATATTTTATTTTATGATATAAGAAAATTTATTTCATTATATTAATTTAAGATTTTATTACGGTGCTTATTTTTTTATTATTATTATTACATATTTTTATTCTTTTAAGGCTTGCTACGGGTTCCGGATTCGAAAGAATTTCCATTCCTTAGCGTCAGTCACAGCCCCCAATTTGGGTCGTGACATTTACCTCGTTCCAAGGATGGATACAATTCTATCTGGATGATTTTGGACAAGTTAACCAAGTCTATACATTTCTTGTCTGTGAAAGCCATTTATTTTGTAGCTAAGTTAGTGAAGTTATAAGTTAAGCATATTGTGTGTCTTCATAGAGTACCTGTGTCCATTATGTCTGATATAAGTTCAGTGTTTACCTCTCATTTTTAGCAAAAGTTATAGGAAGCGATGGGCACCAGGCTAGATTTTAGTACTACTTTTCATCCTCAAACAGATGGCCAGTCTGAGAGGATGATCCAGACACTGGTAGATATGTTGAGGATGTGTGTTTTGGATCTAGGAGGTAGTTAGGATGATCATTTTCCACTTGTGGAGTTCGCTTATAATAACAGCTACCATAGCAGTATTGGGATGGCACCATATGAGGCTTTGTATGGAAGGAAGTGCAGATCCTCTCTGAGTTGGGATGAGATTAAGGAGAGAGTGTTGACTGGACCTGAGATGGTTCAGGATGCTGTAGAGAAGGTTACTATGATTAAGAGGAGGTTAGAGACCGCAGTTAGCAGACAGAAGAGCTATGTGGATCCAAGATGCAGAGATGTGGAATTCCATGTAGGAGACTATGTGTTCCTAAAGGTGTCTCCAATGAAGGGTGTGATGAGATTTGGTAAGAAGGATAAGCTAGCATCGAGGTATATTGGACCGTTCGAGATTCTGGAGAGAGTGGGTACTATTGCATATCGGTTGGCTTTGCCTCTAAGTTTATCTCAAGTGCATCCAATGTTCCATATTTTGATGCTGAGGAAGTATATTTTAGACCCTTTGCACGTGTTATAGCCGATAGCATGGAAGTGAATGAAGATTTGACATTCGCGGAGGAACCTGTTGTGATTATAGACTATCAAGTTTGACAGTTGCATTCGAAATAGATTATGATGGTTAAGGTGTTGTGGCAAAGCAACAACATAGAAGAATATACCTAGGAGACTGAAGTAGAGATGCGAGCTTCTTAACCGTATCTCTTTCTTTGTTGATTCTTGTAATCATTCTTTTCTTTGAATTCGAGGATAAATTCCTTTAAGGAGGGGAGACTGTAATAACCCTTATTTTAAATTATTTTAATATAAATTGAGATATGCAGTGTTAATAAATTTAAAAGTTATTTTTAATTATTTTATTATTTGTGATTAATAATTACTATTTTTATGTTAAAATATATTTTCTACGTAAATATTTATTTTTAAAAACTTATTATTTTAAACATTTAAATTTACATTATTGATTGTTAATTTTTCTTATAGTATTATTTTAATAATATTAATTTTATTGCATTATTATTTCTATTATTATTTTTGTTCATTTACATTATTTTTATTATTATTAAATTGTTTCATTAGTATTATTAATAATATTATTATTCATTGTTAATTTTATGTTATGTATATATTAATATATGTGTATGTGTGTGTATATATATATATTACACACATACAAAATGAAGAAAGAACAAAAGTTACAGAAACTCACCTTCCTTCCCCATTCAGTCCCTTTGTCACTGTGCCTCCTCGTTCTTCACGCCATCGACCACCTTCCTCCAGCCATTGTCGCTGTCTTCTTCCACTTCTCCAGTCACCGGTAGCAGCAGAAACTGAAACAGTTGCAGCAAGAAGCTTTCCGGCCATTTCTTCCTCCTCCAGCCACCTTAGCTTATCGTTCCAGTGCCATTTGACTCCCCTTGCTCAGGTCAAGTCGATTTTGAGCTTGGTTCCAATTCAAACCTCCTAGTTTGCGAGTTTTCTTGATTTTTATATTTTAAGCTTTTAGGGTTTTTATTTTTTTAGGTTGATTTTCGGTTGATTCATACTAACTCCCTTTGCAAACTTTGATCCTTGTGGCTTAAGCTCCATGAAAATATATATTTTTTTTAATTTTTGGAATTTATTTGTATTTTGGTGAATTTTTTATTATTTTATTATTATATATTGAATTTTCATAAATTAATTATTTAAATTATAAATTTGGTTGATTTGGTGTTATTATATATTGTTATTAATTTTAGTGTTGAGAATATTATGTAATTTTTAATAATATTTTTATATTATGTAAATATTGGAATTTTAGGTTAAATGTATATTTTTGTTGAAATTAATGTTTAATTATGTGTTTTAGTTGATATTAGAATAATGTATGTTGATAGAATAATTTTAATGATTTTATATAACTTTTGAGGAAATTATTTAGTATTATGTGTATTTTGAAATTATTGGGTAATTATGAGTTTTTGTTAAAATTATAGTTAAATATTGTGTTTAAAATGGTTTTAGAATTATTTATGGTAATAAAATGATTTTTATAAATTATTTACTATTTTTAACTAATTAATACTAATTTTTGAAAATTATTTTCAAATAATATATTATTTACTAAATTGGTAATTAAATGGGTTTTTTTAATAACTTTTAATATATATTTTGGCTATTTATGCTATTTGAATATATAAAGTGAATTTTTACTATTTAATATTGAAGTATTGAGAAATTTGATTTTTAATAATACTATATTATTATTTTGGGGTTTTTATTTAATTATTGTGAAATAATTATATCGAGTGTTTTAATGTTTAAATATGCTATATTTTGAGGATATTTGTCGAATTTATTGATTTTTAATATATTTATTGGATTATTTGATTTTTGGTGGAATTGTGGACTTCGATTGGATATTGTGTAGTTTGGGGTCCTAACCGAAGGTGTTGTGTATTCTGTGATTTGAAGTGTGTTTTCTTACAAGATCGGCTCTACTTTTTAGTAGAGAGATGTTTATTTTATAGAGGAAGCTCTATCGAATTTTCAGTAGAATTTTCATAAAATATGACGTCACGTCGATCTTGAGTTTTTGAATTTTGTCTGAGTTCTGTATTCCTAGATTGAGTCTTTTTAGAAGTATAAGTTAGATTTATTTTGATTGTTATTATTATTTTATTGTCTAGTTGCGCCAAGACTGAGGCCTAGTGGACTGGGCCGATCGAACCAGTCTCGAGGAGCGCAAACTTGTGAGTTGTTATTTTGTATATACATCGCATTTAGGTTGCATGCTTTAGAATATACATGTTTTAGTACCTCCAGTTGCACCGTCTGTTCAACCTACCTATCAACTGGGTACGTCTGACCTTGAGGCAGCATTGTTCTATGCCAGAGTTGCAGGATCGCATTTGATGGGACTTCTGACCCTCTAGAATTTTTGCATGCGATAGAAACGAGGACTCGGACTGCTCAGACCGAGTACTAGCAGATCATGATAGTTGAGCTGTTTGTAGAGGGACCCGCCTTGGACTGGTTTATCCAAATGATTCATCCATACATGATGATGATGATCTGGGCATAGTTTAGAGAGCGATTTATGTGGAGATTCTGCCTAGAGCCACTCCGTATGAGCTACAGACTTCAACTGACTAGTATTACCTGAGGTGACAGATCTGTTGAGGACTACACCAGAGAGTTCCTTCGACTCGGCAGATATGCAGAGGATTGATGCGAGATCAGTATTTTATAATCATTACACATGTCACTGGTTTGGGTTCTGCATTTACTAGTATGCCTGCAACAGGCCTTACTCTAGAGTCAGTGATAGAGTTGGCCAAGGAGATTGAGCTGAGGCTAGTCATGCAAGGAGCTATGCCTGATTATTACTAGTTGGGCACTCAGTTAGGTGGATTTCAGACTACTTCATACTTGAGTTTTTAGATTAGTTCAAGTAGTCAGCAGAGAGGCCCGATCCAATAAAGCCAGAGACAGTAGCAGAGAGTACATAAGAGCAGTAGACATGGTCGTGGTAGTCAGCATAGACCATTTAGATTTAGGTCAAGTGCTTTGAGCAGCAGTAGTGGTTGCAGTTCTGGGTCAGCTGCCAGTGCTTGTTAAACATGAGGTAAAGTCCATCAAGGACCATATTGCATGACACCATTAATTTACTTTCGATATGGATAGATGGGACACTTTGCTAGATCATATCCCTATTCTGGTTATCAGCAACCGTAAATTTCATGATTTCCACAGCAATCGATTGCTAGTACAACTCCAGTTCCTTTTCAGTTTCCTCCAGCTTAGCACCAGAGTTCTACTCAGATTATTCCTCAGTAGGGTTATGGTAGAGGTACTAGAGAAGGTGCCAGAGGTTTTGGCCAGGCTTCTACTAGTCAGCAAGGAGGTCGAGGTCAGGCCAGAGTTTTTCATCTCACTCAATAGGATGCTCAGGCATCTAATGCAATCATGGTAGGTATTATTTCTGTATGTTACTTGGATGCATGGGTTCTGTTTGATCCGGGTGCCATGCATTCATTTGTATCTCCTATTTTTACTTCAAAGTCTTGTTGGCAAGCTTCGAGGATGGCTTTTCCTTTGTCTGTTGCCACTCCTCTAAGCGATTCTTTAGACACTGATGTTGTTCTTTTTGGTTGTCCAGTTCTTGTCGGAGGTAGAGAATTGCCCGTTGAATTGATGTTATTGAATGTGATGGAATTTGATATTATTCTGGGTATGGATTAGTTATCTCAACACTATACCGTGGTGGATTGTTGAAGCAAAGAGGTGATATTCACAATTCCTGGTGAAGAAGAATTTAAGTTTGTGGGTGATAAGAGTTCTGCACCTTAGAATCTCATTTCTGCTATTACGGTTAGGAAGATGCTGATGAAAGGTTGTCAGGGTTATTTGGCATTAGTCAGGGATACTTCAGTAGAGAAGTTGTCACTCGCAGATGTTCCTGTTTCCTATGAGTTTCCTGATGTTTTTCCTAAGGAGTTGCTAGGTTTACCACCTCACAAAGAGATTGAGTTTTGTATAGATGTGGTTCTAGGCACTACCCCTATTTCGATGCCACCTTACATAATGGCTCCTGTAGAGTTGAAAGAGTTAAAGGAGTTACAAGAATTACTGGATAAGGGTTTTATTAGACCTAATGTTTCTCCTTGGGGTGCACCAGTTTTGTTTATGAGGAAGAAGGATGGTAACTTGAGATTGTGCATTGACTACAGAGAGTTGAACAAGGTGATAGTGAAGAACAAATATCCTCTTCCAAGGATAAATGACTTGTTTGATCAGCTACAGGGTGCACAATTCTTTTCTAAGATTAATTTGAGGTTGGGTTATAATCAGTTACGAATTAGTGAAGCCGATGTTCCTAAAATAGCATTTCGCACTCGATATGGCCATTATGAGTTTTTGGTTATGTCATTTGGCTTGACTAACGCACCAGTAGCTTTTATGGATACGATGAACATGGTATTCAGACCATTTATGGATCAGTTTGTGGTAGTCTTCATTGATGATATATTGGTGTGTTCGAGGAGTATGGAAGAACATGTATATCACTTGAGGACCGTATTGCAGACACTGAGAGAACATAAGCTTTATGCTAAATTCTCAAAGTGTGATTTCTGGATAGAGAGTGTTACTTTTCTTAGACACGTGGTGTTTAAAGAGGGTATCCAGATTAATCCACAGAAGATTGAGGCAATGTCTGAGTGGCCTAAACCGACTTTAGTTACGGAGATTCAGAGTTTTTTGGCTTTAGTTAGGTACTATAGGAGGTTTGTATTGAATTTTTCTAGAATTGCAGCTCCTATGACTCGTTTGACTCAGAAGAATGTAAGGTTTGAGTGGTCAGAAGCTTATGAGAACAGTTTTCAGTTATTGAAGGAGAAGTTGACCACAACTCCAGTTTTGGATTTGCCTAATGGAGTAGACAAGTTCATAGTATATTGTGATGCCTTTAGAGTTGGCCTAGGTTATATGTTGATGCAGAATGGTAGGGTGATAGCCTATGCTTTGAGGTAGTTAAAGAAGCATGAACAAAACTATCCTACCCACAATCTAAAGATGGCTGCAGTAATCTTTACTCTCAAGATCTGGAGACATTATTTGTATGGGGTGACTTATGAGATTTTTACTAATCACAAGAGCCTTAAGTACATTTTCCAACAGAGAGATCTAAATCTGAGGTAGAGGAGATGGTTGGAATTGTTGAAAGATTATGATTATGAGATCCTTTATCATTCAGGCAAGGCTAATGTGGTATCAGATGCCTTGAGTAGAAAGTCCTCAGGTAGTCTTGCTCACATTAGTGTGGAGAGGAGACCGTTGACCCAAGAGTTGCATCAGTTAGTGGATTAAGGTCTGATGATGAAGGTGAGTAGATCAGGTGGACTGCTAGCTCAGTTTGAGATGCAATCTGTATTGAGAGATAGGATTAAGGTAGCTCAGAGCTGAGATCCTATTCTAGAAAAGCTTGTAGAGAATGTTCGAGTAAGGAAGTTCACTGATTTCACACTTGATGATGATGGTGTTTTGTGGATCAGTGGTAGATTTTGTGTTCATAATGTGGATGATTTGAGGGAAAAGATCCTTGAGGAAGCACATTCTACAGCTTACAGTGTACATCCAGGTATCACTAAGATGTACAACAGTATCAGAGACTTATACTGGTGGGATGGACTGAAGAAGGATGTCGTTCATTATGTTGTTAAGTATTTGACATGTTAGCAGGTGAAAACTAAACATCAGAAGCCTTCTGGAAAGTTTCAGCCTCTTCCTATTCTTAAGTGGAAGTGGTAAAGGAATGCTATGGATTTTGTGGTTGGTTTACCTCATTACAAGGATGGATACGATTCTATCTGGGTGATTGTGGACAGGTTGACCAAGTTTTCATATTTCTTACCTGTGAAAGCCACTTATTATATAGCCAGATTGGCGAAGCTGTATGTGAAGCATATTGTGTGCCTTCATGGAGTACTTGTGTCCATTGTGTCAGACATAGGTTCAGTGTTTACCTCTCATTTTTGGTAGAAGTTGTAGGAAACGATGGGCACCAGGTTGGATTTCAATACTGCTTTTCATCCTCAGATAGATGGTCAGTCTGAGAGGACGATCTAGACACTGAAAGATATATTGAGAATGTGTGTTTTGGATCTAAGAGGTAGTTAGGATGATCATTTACCACTCGTAGAATTTACATATAATAACAGCTACCATAGCAGTATTGGAATGGGACCATATGAGGCTTTGTACGGAAGTAAGTGTAGAGAGCTTGAGGAGAGAGCTTTGACTGGACCCAAGATGGTTCAGGATACTGCAAAGAAAGTTGCTATAATCAAGAGAAGATTAGAGACCGCAATTAGCAGACAGAAGAGCTATGTGGATCTGAGACACAGAGATATGGAGTTCTAGGTAGGAGACTATGTATTTCTGAAGGTGTCTCCAATGAAGGGTATTATGAGTGGCAGGAAGGGTAAGCTAGCACCGAGATATATAGGACCGTTCAAGATTCTGGAAAGAGTTGGCACTGTTGCATATCAGTTGGCTTTGCCTCTGAATCTGTCTCAAGTGCATCCGATGTTTCATATCTCGATACTGAGGAAATAGATTTCAGACCCTTCACACGTGTTGCAGCCGGATAGTGTCAAAGTGAGTGAATACTTGACATTCGTATAAGAACCTATTGCGATCGTAGACTATCAAGTTTGATAGTTGCGTTTGAAGTAGATTTTGATGGTCAAGGTGTTGTGGCGAAGAAACAATGTAGAAGAGCATACCTGGGAGACTGAAGCTGAGATGCAAGCTTCTTCCTCGTATTTGTTTCCTGCTTGACTCTTGTAATTATTCTTTTCTTCAATTTGGGAACAAATTCTTATAAGGAGGGGAGACTGTAATGATCCATATTTTTAAATATTTTTATTTTAAAATGGAATATGCAGTGTTAATAAAATTTAAAGTTAAATTAAATTAAATTATTTTTATTTTACTATTTTACGATTAATTATTATTATTTTATGTTTAAATAAATTTCCTACATAATATAATTTTTTTGGTCGTTTGATTTGCATGATTATTTTAAAATTTTTATTCTATTATTGTTTTATTAATTTTCCTAATTATTTTATTAATAAATTATTTTATTAATTGTATTATTTTATATGTTATATATAATAACAATAATTAGGGTTTATTATTATTTTATGTGTGTGAATATGTGTGTGTGTGTGTATGTGTTATATGTGGTCTACATTTAAGTTATATATTATATTATAATTAAATAAAGTTTATATAATTATATAATATAATATTATATACATAAAATATATACATACATTCATATAAACACAAAACATATACATATATATATACAAACCACCGAAGCCCTCCTTTCCCCCTCCGCCCATCACCGCCTGTTCCTTCACCAATGGTGTGCCTTTCAACCATCCACCACCACCTCCTGCTGACATCGCCAGCTTCTTCTCTCTCTCTCTCTCTTCTTCTTCTCTAGGCAGAAGCAGCTGCAGCAGCGACAGTGGGCATCACCAGCGCTCCTCCTTCCTCCGGCCACCTCTTCGAGCTCTTCCGGTGTCCTTTAACTCCTCAAGCTCCAGTGAACTTGATTCTAACTTCAGTTTGAGCTTTAATCCATCCATTTTTGTGTTTTCTTGAATTTTTAGTTTTGAGTATTAGGGTTTCACATTTTTTTTAAGGTTGATTTCGTTTGATTCAGTTAATCCACCTTAACAAATGTTGTTCCTAGAAGCTCAATCTACATGTCACGACCCAAAACAGGGGCCATGACCGGCGCTAGGGAACGGGAATTCTTTCGAATCCGGAACCCATAGCAAGCCTAAACATAAAATAAAACATGCAATAGTAAAAACAATAATATATAATAATGCAGCGGAAATAAAAATCATAAATATCATAATAACATTTCCATTAACTGGATTTAATTTAAATCTCAACTCATCACATATATATAAATCTCAACTCATCACATATATATAAATCTCTTTTTAATACAATCCAGTTCAAATATAATACAATATCTCACATAAATAAGATACATAAAATCCCACAAAATTAATTTATAACTGCTACAGTGTCTAGACTATAAAAATAAGACTCAAGTAAGCAGTTTACACAAAGAAGCCGGGGCGGAAGAAATCCGGCGTATCGGCTTGCTACTGAGGTCTGAAGATGTTGACTCTCCTGAAAAATAGTCAACGGAGGGGAGTCAGACCTCACTGAGTGAATTACTATAATATATATACATGCATACTAAATGACAATGCATACAGTCAACAATATATATATATCTAATATATATACAGGCAAATACACACAGATGCAAGGAAATCATTTTATATATTTCTATAGAAAATCACAGTTTATGAAGGATCACATAGAACCCTAAGATATCGCAACCTCAGAAATAGTGTTAGACAACACTCTAGCCACACAGGCTCACTTATTCCAAATATATCCACTTAATCCATTTAGACAGTAGACTAGCCCCGAGACACTAAGTCAACCGAGCTCCAGCAGTCTGACTGCCAGTGTGATTGGCCCCGAGACACTTGGTCAACCGAGCTCCAGCAATCACACCCAAATCACATCACACATATCAATAATCATAATCAATCAATATCCATAAATGGTTAGTAATATAGCCTAAATACTATAGGCGTACCGGTACGTACTCGGTCCTAGTGTTGCCCACTAGGTAGCACGTTGATATCCTTCATTAATAATATAAAACATTCATTCACAAATAAATGATGCATTAAATAAAATAACAATATAAACCATATATATACCGGAAATATACCAAAAGTAAACCAGGTATATTTCGAGTATATATGTGTGTTAAATAAATCCAATCAAATTATAACTTAAGCTAGAAATATATTTAAAAACATTTTAAATATATTTTATTTACAAAACATGCATATAATTTAATAAATACCAAAAATATACTTAAATACAAATCATATTATTTATGCATTTTAATCAAAATAAAACATATATTTCTAAATCATGCATCTTAAAGCATATATATATAGTATAGTAACTCACACTAGTGCGCTCCTCGAGATGGGTCCGACGGGCCTGGTCCACTAGCCCTCGGTCTCGGCGCAACTAAACAAACAATAAACAACCGACATTAGAATAAACCTAATAGAAAATCCTAGAATTCGATCTAGAGTATTAAACATAGAATCGATATCAAGGTTCGACCGGATATCACGTTTTATGAGAATTCTATCGAAAATTCGACAGAACCTCCCCTGTAAAACGGACATCTCTCTACTCAAAAGAGTAGAGCCGACCCTGCAAAGAAATACACTTCGAAAAACAGGCTCAACACTCAACCACAACCCCTCGGTCGGACTCCAGACTACAATCTACCGACTGGGGTTCACAAACACAGAACAATTCTGAAAATACCAAAAATACCCTTATAACATAGAAATTCATTTTATACGTAGAAATTACATAATTAACCTTTAAACACAGTAAAAACCGATAAAAACTCATTTTATTAGAAAAACCATATATTATATATATAATTGAAAATAATTTACGAAAATTAGTTTTAATTATTTAAAAATACTAAATAATTTGTAGAAATCATTTTTATACATTAAATAACTATTAAAACCAATTAAATTACATTTTTAGCCAATTTAGGGTAAAATTACCAAAATACCCCTATATATAAATATACTAAAATTACTTCAAAAATTCACTAAAAATTATAAAATTATCCAAAATTAATTTTCTCAACATATTTATCAATAATATCAATAATTAAATCCAATTAACCAATTAATTTCAATTTAAAACACAATTAATCCTAATTTCTCAAATTTACATAAACTTCAATAATTCAAAATAAATACTTAGAAATTCATAAAAATTCCAAATAAATTCCTATAATTCATTTCAACACCTAATTTAACCATAAAACACAATTTCATAATTTAAATAATTAATTTCCGAAAATTAGAAAATAATATTAAATATTCAAAAATACCCAAAAATCCAAAAAATCTCCAAAAATTCCACAAAAATTCATACATGTAGATTAAGCTACTAGGATCAACATTTTTGAAGGGATTTTTCATGAATCAATCAATTCGAAGCTCAAAAAAATTGAAAACCCTAATGTGACCGAATTGGAAAATTCGAAACCTAAGCAATTCTAGACCATTTAAGCTCAAAACAAAGCTAGAATCACACTCACCGGAGCTCAAGGAGAAGAAATAGATCGGCGGTGTCGAAAATGGTGGTCAAAATCGTCGTCGACGGCGAGGAGAAGGATTTCGGCCAAAAGGAAGAAAAGGAGCTGCCGGCACCGGAGAAGAAGGCTACTGGCGGCGGGGAACGGCTGGGGACGATAGTGGCAAGCCGGGAGGCACACCGACGATAGGGGATCGGTGTGATAGACGGTGGTTGGTGATGAGGGGGTGGTCGGGCACGGGGAAGGAGAAGGAAGAAGAAGAAGAAAAAAGAAAAGAAAAGAAAAAGAAAAGAAACAGAAAAAGAAAAAGAAAAAGAAAAAAAGAAAAAATAAAATAAAATAAAATAATAAAATAATAATAAAATAATTTTAATAATTTAATAATAAATAAAAATAATTAAATAAAAATAAATTAATAAATAAATAATAAAATATTAGGGTAATATATATTAAACCTTAATTAAATAAATATCGCACACATACACGGTGTTTAGTAATTTTAAAATACATATGAGTTCATGCAAGTCCAAAAATATATTTAAAATAATTAATAATAAATTATTTACGTGAAAATTTCCCCGAAAATGCAAGTCCCGGGAAAATTTTACGTAAAGTACTGTAAATAATACACAATAATTAAAATAGGTTGTAAATACATATCAACTCATAAAAATATCGTAATATATATACAAAAATTATTAACACTGCATATCCCGGTACAGTGTAAAAATATTTAAAAACACGGGATATTACACTACATCTATATATTTTTGTTTTGATTTTTGGTGGATTTTTTATTATTTTATTATTATTTATGTAATTTTCTTTAATTAATTATTTAAATTATAAATTTGTTGTATTTGGTGTTATTCTAAATTATGATTAATTTTAGTGTTGAGAAATGAATTTTTGTGAATTTTATATAATTTTTATGAATATTTTTATATTATGTAAATATTGGAAAATTAGGTTAAAGTGAAGTTTTTGTTAAAATTAATGTTTAATTATAAGTTTTAGTTAATATTAGAATATTGTATGTTGATAAAATAATTTTTATTGAATTTTTTGAATAATATTAGTATATTATGTGTAATTTTTGAATATTAGGGTTAATTTTGTAATTTGGTGATAATTTTAGTTAAATATTATGTTTAATTGGTTTTAATATTATTTGAGGTATAAAAATGATTTTTACAAATTATTTTCTATTTGTGACTGATTAATACTAATTTTTGAAAATTGTTTTCAAATAATATATTATTTATTATTTTGATAATAAAATGAGTTTTTATAACTTTTTGTTATATTATGGGGTTAATTAAATTATTTGGATTTATAAAATGAATTTTTATTATTAATTGTGTAATTATTGTAAAAAAATGGATTTTAATAATATTATATTATTATTTAGGATTTTTATGTAATTATTGGCAAAATAATTATTTTGGTATTTTAATGTCAAATATGCTATATTTTGATGTTTTGAGTGTATTTACGGCATTTATTGATTTTTAATATATTTTATTATATTATATGAATTTTGGTGAACTGTGGACATCGATTGGGGAATTTTGTAGTTCAGGATCCCAACTGAGGGTTGTGTGAATTTCTATATTCGAAGTGTATTTTTCTTGCAGGACCGACTCTACTTTTTAGTAGAGAGATGTCCATTTTACAGAGAAGGTTCTGTCAAATTTTTAGTAGAATTCTCGTAAAATATGACATCGGGTCAATTATATGTCTGTCTGTGTTTAGTAATTCTAGATCGAGTCTTTAGAAGTCTAAGTTAGATTTATTCTGATTTTCATGATCATTTGATTTTTTTAGTTGTGCCAAGACCGAAACCTAGCGGACTAGGGCCGTCAGACCAGTCTCGAGGAACGCACACTTATGAGTTGTTATTTTGTATATACATTGCGCTTAGGTTGCATGTTTTAGAATTGTATATTTTCAATGCATAATTTTGCATAATTGTTTTATTAAATGCTTAAGTATATTTTAGGTATATTTTTAGTATATTCTTGGTATATTTTGAAATAAATGCATGTTTTACTTTTGATTTATACCTAAATTATTTTTAAGTATATTAATGGTTTATTTTTGGTATATTTTATAATTGATTTGAATTTATCTAACATATATATACTTAAAATATACTTAGTTTATTCTAGATATATTTCTTGTATATATATGGTTTATATTGCCATTTGAATTGATATCATGCATCATTTATTTTCCGAATTAATGATTTATTTTAATAAAGGATATTGATAGAACGTGCTACTTAGTGGGCAGCACTAGGACTAAGTACGTACCGGTGCGATAAATCATAGGGTTAAATTACTAACTTATTTGTGAAAATTATGATTTGATTGAGATGTGATGTGATTGATGATATGATTGTTGGAGCTCGGTTGACCTAGTGTCTCGTGGCCAATCACGTTGACAGTCAGACTGCTGGTGCTCGGTTAACTTAGTGTCTCGGGGCCAGTTTACTGTCCAAATGGATTAAGTGAATTTACTTGGAATTAAGTGAGCCAATATGGCTAGAGTGATTTTTACTGTTAATTGAGGTTGCGATCATTAGGGTTCTATTTGATCCTTCAAAACTTAAATTTTTCAGTATTATGAAATAAAGTGATTTTCAGCATTTGTGTGTACATGCCTGTATATTTATTTATTATATACATATGATTGTTTGCATTTAACATATAGTAATGCATGTATATATATTATAACAATTCACTCAATGAGGTCTGACTCCCTCAGTTGATATTTTTATAGGAGAGTCTTCTTTTTTAGACCTCAGCAGTAAAGGCCTATCCACCGGATTTCTTCCGCTTTGGCTTTATTATGTAAATCATCTACCTAGTTTTATTTTGTACTCTAGAAACTGCAGCAATTGTATTTGTATTAGTTGTGGGTTGTATTTATATTTACTGGTGGTGATTTTAATTCAGAGGTTATTCTCTGAATAGTGTATTAAAATATTTTATTTTATAATATGAGAAATTTTATTTCATTATATTAATTTGAGATTTTATTACAGTGCTTATTTTATTATTATTATTGCATGTTTTTATCCTTTTAAGGCTTGCTACGGGTTCGAAAGAATTCTCATTCCCTAACGTCGGTCATGGCCCCCAGTTTGGGTCATGACATTACCTCATTCCAAGGATGGATACGATTCCATCTGGGTGATTATGGACAGGTTAACCAAGTCTGCACATTTCTTGCCTATGAAAGCCACTTATTTTGTAGCTAAGTTAGCGAAGCTATATGTTAAGCATATTGTGTGTCTTCATGGAGTACCTGTGTCCATTGTGTCTGATATAGATTCAGTGTTTACCTCTCATTTTTAGCAAAAGTTACAGGAAGTGATGGGCACCAGGCAGATTTCAGTACTGCTTTTCATCCTTAAACAGATGGTCAATCTGAGAGGACAATCCAGACACTGGTAGATATGTTGAGGATGTGTGTTTTGGATTTGGGAGGTAGCTGGGATGATCATTTGCCACTTGTGGAGTTCGCTTATAATAACAGCTACTATAGCATGGCACCATATGAGGCTTTGTATGGAAAGAAGTGTAGATCCCCTCTGAGTTGGGATGAGATTGAGGAGAGAGCATTGACTGGACCTGAGATGGTTCAAGATGCTGTAGAGAAGGTTGTTGTGATTAAGAGGAGGTTAGAGACTGCAGTTAGTAGACGGAAGAGCTATGCGGATCCAAGACGTAGAGATGTGAAATTCTAGGTAGGAGACTATGTGTTTTTGAAGGTGTCTCCGATGAAGAGTGTGATGAGATTTGGTAAAAAGGATAAGCTAGCACCGAGGTATATTGGACCATTCGAGATTCTGGAGAGAGTGGACACTGTTGCATATCGGTTGGCTTTGCCTCTGAGTTTGTCTCAAGTGCATCCAATGTTCCATATTTCGATGCTGAGGAAGTATATTTTAGACCCTTCGCACGTGTTGTAGCCTAATAGTGTGGAAGTGAATGAAGATTTGACATTCGTGGAGGAACCTGTTGCGATTGTAGACTGTCACAACCCAAAACAGAGGCCATGACTAGCGCTAGGGAACAAGAATTCTTTCGAATCCGGAACCCGTAGCAAGCCTAAAATAAAATAAAACATGCAATAGTAACAATAACAACATAATTAAGTAAAATATTATGCAACGGAATAAAATCATAAATACCAAAATAATATTTACACCAAATGAAATTAAATCAAATCTTTATCTCATATATAAATAAACTCTTTTAATACAAATCCAGTTCAAATTCTTAAAGTACATATCTCATACAAATATAAGACAATATCTTTTAACAATTTTACAACTACTATAGTGTCTAGATCATAAAATAAAACTCAAGTGAGCAGTTTACATAATAAAGCCGGGGCGGAAGAAATCCGACGTACAGGCCTGCTACTGAGGTCTGATGAAGATGACTCTCCTGAAAAATAGTCAACGGAGGGGAGTCAGACCTCACTGAGTGAATTATTATAGTATATATACATGCATACTAAATGACAATGCATACAGTCAATAGTATATATATATATAAATATATATACAAGCAAATGCACACAGATGCAATAAAATCATTTTATATATTTATTGAAAATCATTGTTTATGAAGGATCAAATAGAACCCTAGAATATCGTAACCTCGAAAACAGTGTTAGACAACACTCTAGCCATACAGGCTCACTTATTCCAAATATATTCACTTGATCCATTTGGATAGTAGACTGGCCCCGAGACACTAAGTCAACCGAGCTCCAGCAGTCTGACTATCAGTGTGATTGGCCCAGAGACACTTGGTCAACCGAGCTCCAGCAATCACACTCCCAAATCATTTCTCACACATCAAATAATCAAATCCAATTAATATCCTTAAACAGGTTAGTAATATAGCCTAAATACTATCAGCGTACCGGTACGTACTCGGTCCTAGTGCTGCCTACTAGGTAGCACGTTCTATTGATATCCTTCATTAATATTTAAAACATACATTCATAAAAGTAAATAATGCATGAATTGAATAAAATAACCACATAAACTATATATATATACTAGAAATATACCAAAAGTAAACCAGGTATATTTCAAGTATATATACATCAAAGAAATCCAGATAGATTACAAAATAAATTAGAAATATATTCAAAAACATTTTAAACCTAATTTATTAGCAAAACATGCATATAATTTAAAATATACCGAAAATAAACTAAAGATAAACCAAAATAAACTAAAAATAAACTTAAATACTAATTGAATTATTTATGCATATTTAATCAAAATAAAACATACATTTCTAAATCATGCACCCTAAAACATATATATATAGAATAGTAACTCACACTTAGTGCGCTCCTCGAGATGGGTCCGACAAGCCTGGTCCACTAGGCTTCAGTCTCGGCGCAACTAAACATACAAAAATAATAGACATCAGAATAAACCTAAAAGTAAATCCTAGAAACTCGATCTAGAATATTAGACACAGAATTAAAAATCAGAATTCGACCGGACATCACGTTTTACGAGAATTCTATCAAAAATTCAGCAGAACCTCCCCTATAAAATGGACATCTCTCTACTCAAAGAGTAGAGACGACCCTGTAAAGAAACACACTTCGAAAATAAACACAAAACACAACAAAAATCCCTCGATCGGACTCCAAACTATAAATCACTAACCGAGGTCCACAATTCACTGAATATTCACAAAATATTGAAAATACCCTTGTATACTAAAAATACATTTTATAAGTAGAAATTACATAATTAACCCTAAAACGCATTAAAAACCGATAAAAACTCATTTATTTAGAAAAATCGTATATTATAAATATAATTTGAAAATAATTCACGAAAAATAGTTTTAATTAATTAAAAATACTAAATAATTTGTAGAAATCATTTTTATACCTTAAATAACTATTAAAACTAATTTAATTATATTTTTAGCCAATTTAGGGTAAAATTACCAAAATACCCCTATATACATAAATATACTAAAATTAATCCAAAAATTCACCAAAAATAATAAAATTGCTAAAAATTAATTTTCTCAACATATATATCAATAATATCAATAATTAAACTCAATTAAATAATTAATTTCAACTAAAAACACAATTAACCCTATTTTTCAAAAATTACATAAACTAATTAAATTCAAAATAAATACATAGAAATTCATAAAAATTCCAAATAAATTTCTATAATTTATTTCAACACCTATATTTATCATAAAACACAATTTCATAATTCAATTAATTAATTTTTGAAAATTAGAAAATAATAATAAAATATTCAAAAATACCCAAAAATCAAAATAATTTCCAAAAAATTCTACAAAAATTCACACATGTAGATTAAGCTAAGGGAACAACATTTGTGAAGGAATTTTTCATGAATCAATCAATTGAAGCTCAAAAAAATTCAAAAACCCTAATAGGCCAAAATTGTAAAATCGAAACCTAGGCAAATCTAGACCATTTTAAGTGAAACAAAGCTTGGAATCACACTCACCGGAGCTCAAGGAGAAGAAAGAGACCAGCGGTGTCGAAAATGGTGGCCGAAAACACTGTGAACGATGGTGACTCAAGTTTCGACTTCTCGAGCTTATTCCGGCCAAACCACGACAGAATAGGGAGCTGTTGGTGGCGGGGAAGGCTGGGGAAGGAGGTGGTAGGCCGGACGGCACACCAACGGCCAGAGGAAGGCTGACAGATGGCGGTGATGGCGAGGGAGGCGTGCGTCGGGTTGAAGAAGAAGACGATGGCAAGAAACGTAAATAACTCAAACTTTATTTTTTTGTTAAATAATAAATATATATGTGTATATATATACATTTACACTATATATTAAAATAATATAAACTCACACACATTAAATATACACCACACACATATAATTTAATATTTTAATAATTTATACACTAAAAATAATTAAATAATATTAAAACTAATTAATAAATAATAATAATAAAAATATTAGGGTAATTAATTAAACCCTAATTTTAATTCAAATATATATATATATATATATATATATATATATATATACACACACACTCTTTATTTTAGCACTTTAAATATATATATATATATATATACACACACACTCTTTATTTTAGCACTTTAAATATATATATGAGTTCATGCAAATGCGTAAATCTACTTAAAATAATTAATAGTAAATTATTTATGTGAAAATTTCCCTGAAAATAGAATTCTCGGGAAAATTTTATGTAAAATACTTAAAATAACATAAAATAATTAAATAAGCGTTAATTAAATAACAAACTCATAAAATATCAATATTATATACCAAAAATTATTAACACTGCATATCTCGATGCAGTATTAAAATATTTAAAAACACGGGATATTATATAGACTATCAAGTTCGATAGTTGCATTCGAAGCAGATTCTGATGGTCAAGGTGTTGTGGCGAAGCAACAATGTAGAAGAATATACTTGGAGACTGAAGCAGAGATGTAAACTTCTTACCCGTATCTCTTTCCTTATTGATTCTTGTAATCATTCTTTTCTTTGAATTCGAGGACAAATTCCTTTATGGAGGGGAGACTGTAATAACCCTTATTGTTAAATTATTTTAATATAAATTGAGATATGCAATGTTAATAAATTTAAAAGTTATATTTATTTATTTTATTATTTATGATTAATAATTACTATTTTTATGTTAAAATATATTTTCTACGTAAATATTTATTTTTAAAAACTTATTATTTTAAACATTTAAATTTACATTATTGAGTGTTAATTTTTCAGATAGTATTATTTTAATAATATTAATTTTAGTGCATTATTATTTCTATTATTATTGTTGTTAATTTACATTATTTGTATTATTATTAAATTATTTCATAAGTATTATTAATAATATTATTATTCATTGTTAATTTTATGTTATGTATATATTAATATATATGTGTGTGTGTGTGTATATATATATATATACACACACACACACACACACATATACAAAACGAAGAAATAACAAAAGTTACAGAAACTCACCTTCCTTCCCCATTTAGTCTCGATCTTCCCCTGTCACTGCGCCTCCCCGTTCTTCACACCATCGACCACCTTCCTCCGGCCATCGCCGTCTTCTTCTTCCTCTTCTCTGGTTGTCGGTAGCAGCAGAAACTGAAACAGTTGCAGCAAGAAGCTTTCTGGCTGTTTCTTCCTCCTCCAGCCACCTTAGCTCGTTGTTCCGATGCCGTTCGACTCCCCTAGCTCCAGTCAAGTCGATTCTGAGCTTGGTTCCAACTCAAACCTCCTAGTTTGTGAGTTTTCTTGATTTTTGTTTTTTAAGCTTTTAGGGTTTTTATTTTTTTAGGTTGATTTTCGATTGATTCATGCAAACTCCCTTTGCAAACTTTGATCCTTGTACTTTTAGCTCCATGAAAATATTTTTTTTTAATTTTTGGAATTTATTTGTATTTTGGTGAATTTTTGATTATTTGATTATTATTTATTGAATTTTCAAATAAATAAATTATTTAAATTATAAATTTGGTTGATTTGGTGTTATTATATATTGTTATTAATTTTAGTGTTAAGAATATTATGTAATTTTTAATAATATTTTTATATTATGTAAATATTGGAATTTTAGGTTAAATGTATATTTTTGTTGAAATTAATGTTTAATTATGTGTTTTAGTTGATATTAGAATAATGTATGTTGATAGAATAATTTTAATGATTTTATATAATTTTTGAGGAAATTATTTAGTATTATGTGTATTTTGAATTATTGGGTAATTATGAGTTTTTGTTAAAATTATAGTTAAATATTATGTTTAAAATGGAGCACAAACTTGTGAGTTGTTATTTTGTATATACATCACATTTAGGTTGCATGTTTTAGAATATACATGTTTTTAGTATGTATTTGTTCATAAGTTGTTTTATTAAATGTTTAGTATATGTTAGGTAAATTTTTAGTATATTTTTTATATATTTCAAAATAAAGGCATGTTATATTTTTGATTTATACTTAAAATGTCTTTAGTATATTATTGGTTTATTTTTGGTATATTTTATGATTGATTTTGAATTTACTTAACATATATATACTTGAAATATACTTAGTTTATTTTAGGTATATTTATGGTATATATATAGTTTATTTTATTATTATGAATGCTATTATGCATTATTTATTTTTCCGTATGAATATTTTATTTAAAAGAAGGATATCGATAGAATGTGTTACCTAGTGAACAATACTAGACTGTGTACGTACCGGTGCAATAGATTTAAGGTTGAGTGAGAATCACTTGTGGTGAAATATGATTTGATTGATTTAAGATTTGATGTGATTGAATAGTGTGGTTGCTGGAGCTCAATTGACTTAGTGTCTCGGGGCCAATCACACTGACAGTTAGACTACTGGAGCTTGATTGACTTAATGTCTCAGGGTTAGTCTATTGTCCATATAGAATAAGTGAATTAATTTGGAATTAAGTGAGCCTGTATGATTAGAGAGTTATTGTTGATCGAGGTTGCATTTAAATAGGGTTCTAGTTGATCCTTCAACAAATAATGTTTTTCAGCATTTATATATAAAGTGATTTCAGCATATGTGTGAAATACTTGTATATATATTTATTATAAACGGATGAATGATTGCATATAACATTAGGAGATGCATGTATATATAATATAATAATTTACTCAGTGAGGTCTGACTCCTCTCAGTTGTGATTTTCTACAGGAGATTCTTTTTCCTCATACCTTAGTAGTAGGCCCATCCGCTGAACTTCTTCAGCCCTGGCTATTTTGTGTAAATTACTTATTTGATTTTATTGTACTCTATAAAACTGCAGTAGTTTTCATATTTTGTATTTGCTGTATGTTGGTTGTAATTTCAAAGGCTTTTCTCTGAATATTGTATTCTATATATTTTATTTTATGATATGATAGAAAATTATTATTATTGTATTGGTTTGAGATTTTGTTTATAGTGTATATTTTATTTTTATTATTGCATACTTTTATTTCTTTTAAGGCTTGCTATGAGTTCTGGATTCAAAAAAATTCTCGTTCCCTAGCGCCTGTCATGACTCCCAGTTTGGGTCGTGACATTAATGTAATGTGGCTATGTAGACACCTAGTTCGATAAGCCCATAATAAGCGGCGAACTACTGATGCTCAATTTAGTCAGCCCGCAATAGAGTCCAATGATGAGAAATGCGAAATTTGAATGTAAGAGAGAAACCTGAAATCTTCTAAAAAATGAGCTTAAAAGCTTGAAACCCACAAATCTGAGCCCAAAACCCCTATAGAACAAGCCCAGGTTGCCCTGGCCTACTAAGCCCAATGCAAGGCAAGCTAAATAAGCAATGCCTCTTTGAAAAGGCGATTGCCTATATGGCAGCAGGTGATAAGGCAATTGCCTTATCATAGAGGCACCGTCTCTGTACACATCCACTTACAATGGTGGTTCAAGATGGGCCCACCTTGACCGAAACTCAGTCTCTGGTATGAAAAAGAAAATTTTTTGGAAGAGAAAACGGCTAAAAAATGTAATGATGAAAAGAAGGTGGTAAGGAGATGGCCTAAGGAGGGGTTTTAAAAGGGAGAGAAGGAGAGAGAAAAGAGGTTTATTTTTTTTTTGGAGGGGGGGGGGATTTTAGCAAAAAAAAAAAAGAGAATTTTCAAGGGAGAAAAGAAAGTTTTGAAACAAGAAGAAAAAAAAGGTTCTTGAAGAGGAAGGGAGGGGAACCAAATTCAAGGGGGATTATCTTAAAGAAGAAGGGTAGAAAAGCTTGCATTCAAGGGAAGTTCAACACCTATATCCATTTCTGAGGGTCAACTATATTGAAAAAGCTCATTTTTTAGTAATTATCTTGACTCATTCTCAATGATTAAGATATATATTTGTATAATCTCTTACTTGCTTGCATAATCACTAACTTATTTGTTTATAAGCTTATTTATTCACTCTCTTGTGTTCGTTGCTTGTGATATACCATGTCCTTAGCATGATTTATTGAGTTTTAGATGTAGTTGTGAGTCTAGCTTGTCTATACTAGTTAATTTTTACTTAAAATAGAAGTTTGTTAGTTTGAGAGTCTTCTGAGCCTATTGATCAGGCGATACCTCTTCAAAGAGGTATCGCCTCATTGTCATGAGGCGATCGCCTCTCCACTTTGGCAGACCTTCACACGACTCTATTCATCATTTCTTATAAATTATGCATGATTTGAATCTTTATGAATTTCCTTGCTTGCACGCCTTTAGTCTATTTCTTATGATAATTTTTATACCATTGTTCGGACTAATGTTTAAATCATTACAATTCTTACTTCAATTTGAATCATAAATTCGCTTGATGGTTCTTTTTATGTAATTTTATATATGTTGGAAGACTATGTTGTGTTCGTCACAAGGAATTAAAAAAATTTTGATCGTTCGATTTAATATCTAACTTTCTTCTCCCTTTTGTTATATTTTTATGTAATTTAATGCTTGTTTATTTTTTTATTTATTATACTTTTATTTAAATAAAATGTTATAATTCTTAATTTCTTTTCTCATTTGATTTGAAATGTATGATTATGAATTATTATTATTTGTATTATTTATATTGAACGTCGGGCTATATTGTATTATTTGTATTATTTCTCATTATATTTCTCATTATATTGTATTATAATTTGTATTATATTTCTCATTATTATTTGTATTATTTCTCATTATATTGAACGTCGGGCTATAAGCCTGAAAATTAAATTAATGTGCAAATTTAAACTGAATTGTAAAACTTGAAAATTGGATGGAGGCAAGTGCAATTTTGAATGTAAATAAGAAAATAATTGAAATAATTGAATAATTAAAGATAATAAATTACAAAACATAAACGAAGATCAATCGCAAGGTTAAATGAGTATTTAAATGCCCATACTCAATTTACAAACCTGATATCTGATGACGACTTCTAAGAACCCTTATAGGATTTAGTTACTGTACAATATGTCCCAGCTTTTATCTAGATGGCGACTCCATTTCTGATTAAATTTTATGACTTATTTTGTATTTTCTAGTGGATCTCGAGTTCATACAATATCATAATTGCCAAATACTTGAATGTGCGCTAAATCTCACCGCCTACAAACTAATATTTTTAACAATTGCTATATATTACCTACCCTACCCATTCTTTAACAAACTTGCATCTTCCTACCGCCAGCAACCAATTCCACCCCCTTAGCAAAGGTAAAGAGCTCACCAGTCAGGTAGGAAAGCTTGAGATCGGTCGGCATTTGATGACCAGCTTCAGATCTCACCCAGCTTAACTTGACTAGGGTGCAACTTATAGCTAGACAACACAATTGCTCTATAGCAGATAAATAGTCGATGCCTCTACATGTATCTATGGCTCAGAAAATGCAAAACATATAGAACAAGAGAACTACTTGGGCAATAACAACAATATCCACAATTGATTCAACTGATTTCAACCACCTGCTAAAATCAATATACAATATATGGGAAAAGGCTACATCCTGATCATTCTTCTTTCAGGATAAACAACCTGACCTATAGTGTTCTGCGCGGTACCTTCAAGTATATTTTAGTATGGACAAGAAAAAACCAATACCATATTGTGGCGAGCTCAGTTTGAGCAGAGACTGAAGGCAAAACCTTCTTCCCTCTGTGGCTCATACCATCACCCTATTTAATTTCTAGATCAATATGAGGGGGTGAGAGCACTTCGTCCTCTTCACCCGATGATTCTACATTTCCTAATAAATTCATTTGAAAAATTTACATGTTTATTCCATGAGCTTTGTACCTCTGTGGACCCAATCTCAAGCCAAGGTTTTGCAGGACCATTAAAATGTAAAATGGCAGCAGTTTCTAATACCTCTCTGCGCACTTCTGGGTATCTATGACCTAGTCCAGCCAGGTGCCATGATGGGTCGATAGGATGCACATGTCCCTCAAAAGCAAGTAAGGCTGGTGAAAGCGCCCCTGGTTGCCATAGTCCTAGTCCAGACTTGAGGTTCTGCAAAAGAAAGATATTTTGACGTTAGAAGGAAACATAAAGCTAACGTGCTTGAAACAAATGATATTATGATGCCATCATAGTTTGAAAAATAAGATAGTTTTAGAGTTTCTACATTGTCTACAATTGCAGCATGAAGTTCTCCTATTAATGATTTTGACATATTCTGGATCACAAGCACAGCCAATCGCTCACTTAGATAAATAAGGTTATGCAAGGTTATAAACAGTACAAAACCTTTTTTGATAAGCAACAGTTCTAAACCTTGTCTGTCTTAATGGTAAGTTGCCAATCAGAAAACTATAAGGATGTCCAATATAGCCCTGAATCAAGTGTACAATATGAAAATGATGTATGCACCCTTCTCCCAGTAGATTAAGTTGAATTGAATTGGCATCTACAGTTGTGGCATAAAACAAATTGAAGAAAGAAATATTCAAGTTTTATGCAGCACAACTAATCTAACTCTAATTCTCTGAGCACCAGTTCTCATGTCATAAAACAATAATTATTTGCATCTCCTGTACTATAAAGCTAACGTGCATCTTTGCCAGTGCTAACATGCACATGTACATTTGTTGCTTGTCTCCAAATATCATTAGGATAAACGGTTGACACTCTTTGCTTTAAATATTGGCTGCTGTATCTCAATCTGAAAAAATTCTGAAGATTTCACCAAAAAAACAAAAAAACAATAGATAGATGTTGCTACATCCACCTAGAGATAAATATGAGTTGCAATAGAACAGACATTCTATTACAGCTTTTTTAATTAAGGGATAAATTACTTACATGTTTCAACCATTTATGATAATTTCTAGTGATATTGGCTCTCCTCCAGGTGTCAAGATCAAACACATTCATGCCATAAAGCCAAGCACAATGTTCGGGATTGAAGTTGGAGGAAATTATTTGGTGCGAAAAATTCAAATAATCTTTGTATCTTCTTCCTGGGCAGCAGTTTTTACCACACCATGAGTCAACAACAGCACCAACAACTTTCTCTTCAAGATCCAAGTCCCACAATGATGATATATCACGTTGCACTACTACATCATCATCCAAGAAAACTATCTTGTTGAGATCTGGAAACAACTGTGCAGCCCATAAAAGTCAAATGATAGATCTATCATAATCAGATTCTCCATACATTCAACATCATCCATCCTATCATAGAATATCATATGAATTTTTTGAGTAATACCTCAGGGAGATAAATTCGGAGATGATTCAACAGAGACAGGCAGCTTGGGCTTAAAGCCTCCAAACTTATTTGGTGCTCTTGCTCATGTAGAAAGTCTTCTTTCATATTGGAGTAATAATGGCTCAAAATAAGGCGATGAATCTCTAACATCTCTTTAACTCCAATGTTCACTTCCTCGGACCACTCGTATTGATGCAATCCCTTAATTTCAACAGCTGCTGATTTAATAGGATTAATAGCAAACCATGCATGCATAGGAGTGTAGGTTTTCTTGTCAGTGATTATGTGAAACACCAATTTTTCAGGGCTGGCTGAGTTTTGAACCATAGAAGAGATGACAACAGAGGCAGCAAGTACATTATCAGTTAAGAGAACAACATGATGAAAAGAAGGGTCTGCCAAGCGAGAAACATATTCAGGTGGAGGCAAACGAGATCTGGCTATGGCATTTACTGCATACTCCTCAGACAATTTGAGACAAAGACAATGTAGGCTTTTTGGAATGCCATGTGAAGCTAAATGCCAGTAAATTGATTCTCGGTGTCTAGCTAACTGCACCTTATGCTCCATTGCTAATAGCTGCAGTGTTTGAGAAAAAATAGATTTCCAACTTGTATGAGAATTGCTATTTGAAAACACAATAATGATGCAAAAGTGCTCCTTGTAATGTGCATAAATGGGCAAAAACGGGTTATCAATCAAAGAAATAACATTCCTAGTAAGTGATTCTAACAAACATCGGAGAACTTAGGGGGACAAATGCACAATAAATGGACTTTTCTTCACTGTGCTTAGAGGGACTAACGCACCATTCATTGCCAGAGAAATACACATAAGCAGATCCAACATAACCAGTATACAAATATAGACATGTAAGACCCTTCAGCCCAATCAGCGCAATAAATTGACATTTGGCCTTCCGTTAAAAGTACTTTGTACTATGTGTAAGATGATGTTGTCACACTAAAGATGAACTTGATAATTAAAATTATGCCTAATCCAAACCAGCTAATACCCACAAATGTATAGTTCGATCAGACACCTAGACTTCTCTCTCACTAATCGTTTGCACATTGTGAAATATGATCTCATTATTAATGGAAGGCTAGCAAATCTAACATGTAGCACTTCACTTGTGTATAAGCCTCACTATAAAATGAAAGCTATAGGAAAATAGATATAACTTCTCTAAGTAAAATGACAGTCATGTAAAAGGGAGATGAACACACAACTGGTAGAGCTTAATTGGCCTACAAAACTATGCTTGAGAACCTTGGGAATAAAACTTTATACAGAACTTTTGCAACCATCTATTTTCTTTACTTTTTAAAATCAGATTATTGTACAACCCCATCCTACTTGATAAGAGATGGATGCCAATTTTGTATAAGCTGACAAAATCAGGCTTCAACATGAGAATTCAGTGATTAAGTGAGTGTCCTCTATTAGTAAAATCTGCATTTGATTATTTAGACAGGACTAGAGAGAACAACTGAACAGAATGTAAGCTTAACACCACATAAAATGATTCTAGGCCATGACAATCGTATCCTGTCTGAGTAACTAATATAATGTACTGTGTTGCCTCATTAGCCTAAGAATTGAGTAGAAGAAACTAACACATTTCATTATTTCAGCTGGACTAAAACATTCAGACTGCATCACTTGCATAGCCTTTTAATAAAATATCAATATTGACTTTTCATACATTCTTTTTTCTGCACTTAATTAGTATAATTATATAATTTAAAGTTAGTTTTGCCTATTTACCTGGAATTTTGTCTTTCTCTCTTTAAATAAGAAAACACATAAAAACTAATGTTGAGCTGTAGGTTGAATCAAATATTACTCTAAAAAATGTCAATCCTAGTTGCATCACCTATTCTCATGTTTTCGATATATTGATTTTCAATAATTTTGTAAATAGTTTAATATTAGTAGTAATAGCTGTAAGAGAAGGAAGAGGAGGAAGCATATTATCTAAAGTTCAACTTAATTTTGGTGAGCTCAAATGCTAAGATAAAGATTGATTAAATAGGTATACCTATCATTTATCTAAATATCTTCCTTGAATCTTGTGTTAAATCACTTCTTATTCCATTATGAACAGCACTGTGAACTTAAGGTTGCAGTTATGCAACCAAACCAACTACTTAGTGATGCCCAAACCCAGTGGTCCTGAGTCCTAACATGGACCTAAGAAAATGTAGCATGAAATTAGGATTCAATAATTCATGTAAAAGATGCCTAAGCAACTTTATGATGATGCAAAAGAAGGCTTTGGTAACTTCTTCATAACGTTGATAAAAATTATTAGCCACGCATCCTTTTGCTTCCTAGCACAACTCCAACATGAAGATATGAACCATAAAAATCTATCAGAATACGCAGCAACAACAATGATAATCAAAACCAACTCTTGCTATAGTTCTATATATATATATATATATATATAGAACTATAGCAAGAGTTGGTTTTGATTATCATTGTAGCAACCATGTGAATCCAGGAAAACAAGCACTAGAGCATCATAGCAATAAAACTACATTTGTTAAATAATATATCAATGATACCAATGTTTATGGACTAAAATTATAAATATTATTTATATTGCAATTAATATGCATGGAACATTTCATTTGCTTGACTTCTTATATGATAATCTTAAATAAATTAAGCAAGGCATAGAGGATTAGAAAAATTGGTAAGAGTTTTACCAATTCAAGAGTTGAATTGCATTTGCGTATAAAAATATAGCATATCCATCAATCCCAAGAAGAGAACCGTGACTAAATAGTATCCAAAAAACTAAAGAAAACATGACCCAAGAAACAGACAAGTAGGAGGGAATACAAAGCAATTAGTGGAGTACACGTGAGTGTAGTTAGACGCATACCATGGCCTTAGTCCTGAAAGCAAAAGTCTTAATGTCTTGTCTGCTAGACGTCATTTCCTGCACAAGCTCGTTGAATGATTCTATGGAATCCTCCATTCCTTCATCATTAATACTGCTACCCTCTTTTGCCTCCAACAATGCTCTTGTCAGCTCTTCTCTCAGCTTCTTTATGCATGATTAGGTACATGCAACACCACAACAAGTACATTAACAAATTAAAATCTTGATATTTTTAATCTAACTTCCTTTTTTTAAAACCTCAATTCTATTGTACTTTTGGTATAGATATTCGGGAATGAAATGAAAAATATCTCTTTAAATATAACTTGATAATTCTAAATTTTGTTTTAACTTTTCTTACTTATATTGAATATATTACATTCAGTCATAAAATTTCTATATACAAATGTTAATATATTTATCAAATATTTATTTAATATGTGTCACGTATTCAATAATTAGTTTTGTTTAATAATTACTAGATAGTCAAGAAGGAAAGGATTCAACCCATTACTTTAATATTACAAACATTTTATACACACTAAACATTTTATACACAAAAATTATATATAAATTTTCATTAATTTAATTATAATTAGTTGTGCGCTAATTGTAAAATAAAATCATTAAATAATTGCAATAAAATAATAACTACATAAATTAAAAATAAAATATATCACACTAATTTTATTTTCTTTAATTTTTGTTGCCATAATTTTTTAGTTATAATAAAATTTATTTTAGATAAAAAAAATACTAAGTAATTACTGTAATGTTTTAAATTTTAATAATTTGAAAAAATATTTTGAATGATTTAAAGTTGAAAAATACGTAATAAATAAACACTTTTAGAATTTGAGTAGTATTGAAATATATATAATAGTATTTTAGTTAAAATTAATACTAAATAACTATGTTAAATATCTTATATTTAATAAAAAAATTAAAAATTTTAATAGTTTGACATATTAACTTTTAAAGTGAATACTAAAATATAAAGATAGAAACTTATCAAATTTTTTGTTTAATAATTTTAGGACTCATAATTTATTATATATATATATATATATATATATATATATTGACGTATTGCTGACATTGAGCTGAGCATACCAAACAAATTGGCATTTTTCATTTCTTCCAAACCTCCTTTTAAAAAACTAAAAATAAAAACAAAAAATGGCTCTCTATCTTTTTGGGGTTTTCAATGAGAGTATTGGCAATAGCAAAATTACACACCCCACCAACCCACCAATAATTGAATTTCTTTTTTTTTTTTTTTTTTTATGAGACATTTTGCGTTGTGAATTAACAAAGTTCAAGTTGGAGGAGAATATTATGATTGCTGAACAACTGGCCACGTGGATTTGAAAGCAACTTGGAAATACCGACAACTCGAGTTTTATCCCAACACTGTATCCTCCCCAACAATTTTCCTCCTTTCTGATATTTATTATAACCATTAGACCAATATACCATCACAACAACACCTAGATTACCAGAAACGGCATTCATTATTATTCAAAAATGGCCATCTAACTGCCACATTAAATTTTTATCTGCATTAAAAACTTATTAAATTTTACTTAATCTTATTAAATTTGAAATAAATTACAACAGTTGAACTAATATTTAACTACTTATATAAAAAATTTCTTGCATTTTGATTAACCAAATACGATTTAAAAAAAAACACAAGAATTAAATGAAAATTTTAACATATTACAAGGCATAACATATATGTTAGAAAATTATCCTCTACTTGTAGTTTAAGTGGTAAAAGATATATACATCCAGTTGAACAAAATAGAATTCTAACCTCATGGGTTGTGAATTAACTATTTATATTAATTATTTAAAAAAAAAGTTAGAAAATTGTATCTGAATAGAATTTTAATTTAAAACAACAAAAAGTTTTAAATATTATCAGGGGACCATTCCTTAAAAAGACAATTTGTTTTTTGAACATATTAAAAGGACATTTCATGTAAAGGATAAGTGGACTGATAGTAGTATTTTGGCATGATCAAATATGTTTAATGGACTAAAATATAGCACAAATGATCCACATACCGCACTTGCCTCTTAACCTCACATTGCTAATTACCCATTGATAGTTGCAAAATGAACATTATTTCTTTTCACAAATAGAATGAACATGTATTACTAAAATATCAACTAAATTTACACTTTAACCACTAAGTTCTATATGATTCAGTCAAAAAATATTAAAAAAAATTACTTCAATTTGATTTTATTTAGTCGAAAATTTTAATTTAATGGAATTAAATTGAATTTTTATTTTTATTAATAAACTATTATATATATATATGTAAATTTTTTAAGAATGTTTTCATATGAATAAAAAATATTGATAAAAAATTATATTATAATAATGATAATATATAACTTTTAAAAAAAATTAAACTGAAGTTCAAATAAAACTAAATTAAAATATATCATTTTAATTGGGTTCGGGTTTGATTTCCAGATTTGGTTTAGTTTAATTTAAAAAAATTAATAGGTTAATTTCGGTTCACATTAGGAAAGATGAATAAATGAAGAACTGAGAAAATGCAAGGGCAAATTCGTCATTAAAAAAAAAACTTACCAGAGATGTATCACTCCCGCCGAAAAACCGCCATCCTAAACAGTCTGCAAAAACCCAAATAAAATTAATATACAAAAATGAATTAATTTGATAGTAAAAAGAGCAGCCACAGAATTCAAGAACCCAAAATGTACAAAACACTAAAAGCACGAGGTACAACCATAGCACAGCTTTTTTCTCTTATTATTATTATTATTATTATTATTATATTTCGCTTTGAAGAGTAAAAAATAAATATTGAAAATTGAAAAATTACCTAAAGAAGAATCGCAAGCAGTGGCAGATTCAAGTACCAAAAAAGCAATTCTTACGAAAAGAAAGGGTAAAACAATTGCAAAAACCAGCAAAACCGGCAGCAACGTCCGGTTAGATATCCGGCGGCCGGTCGCCACTGTCGATGATCCTTTGCCTCCTCCTCCTCCTCCTCCAGGGTTTGATATCGTCACTCTTTTGATCCCCGTAGTTGATATATAGAACTTCATTCTGATCCTCTCCAAGTAATTCCCGTTCGTTCTCTTGGTAATTGTTCGCAGATTTTCCACAATTCCATCACAAAACGCTCCGATCACCTCTGTCCCAGCTTCTAATGATCAAACAGTTCTTTACCCTGTGTAAAGTGTAGAGAGTATTAGAGAAATCTGGGTAGGGTGAGGGTGAGAATTAATAGTGCAAGAAAAAGAATTGTATTGTTGAATAGGACTTTTGTTGTTTGTGGAGAGAAAAATACAAAAAAGAAGTGGATGGGATCACATCACAAGCTGAAGCTGAAGCTGCTGCTGCTGCTGCTACTGTTAGAACACTGTTTTTACAGAGGCCAAACAAACAACAAAATGGTTTGTGTTTTCTTTTATTATTATTATTTTTGCTGTGGAAATGCGGAGAGATTGGGAAAAGCCAAAATAAATGCCGCGTTCAAAGCCGCGGGAAAATAATAGATTTTATTTATTTCCTTTCTATTTCCAGACAGTTGGGTTGGGATTTATTTATTTATTTTGTTTTATACTTGTGCCAATTCGTTTTTCATTTATAACGGATTTGGGTTTTTTTTCGCTTTCACCGACACCTTAGGTTAATGATGCCACATAAAAGCTTTTTCTTTTTACAATAATAATAATAATAACAACAATTTTAATCTCTATAGTTTTACCATTTGACAAAATTAATCATGTATTTTTTTTTCATTTAAATACGTTGTTTTTTATTTTATTTTTTAATTTAAGTATTTTTTAATAAATATTATTTAAAATGTATGTTTTAATATTCAAATAATATATATTTTTAAAGTTAAAATCATATACTAACTAATATATCATTCAACTAATTGTAATAAACTCACAAAAAAATAAATTTAGATGTATTTTTTAATTTAAATATAAATAAAAAGAAATAATTTTTAAAATTAATTTCTAATAATTTTAGAAGTGTGAAAGGCTTAAAAGGGAGGAATAGAGCTTATTTAGATTGAGAAATAATCTAAAGGAAAAAAGGAAGATTTGAGAGATTGTCACATCCCGTCTCACAAAACTCAAGGTGGACGATTAGTATCTCATCTTATCTCACATAGCCTGAAATGGATACTAAAACCAACCATACAAAAAAACCACTTAATTAAGTCCAATCATATTTTAATTACAATTACTTTCGTTAATAAAATAGAGAACACGATCTTGGAAAGGGTTAACGTAATTCCAATAATATATTTAGAAAATAAGAAGAGATAAAATTCTCAATAACTGCTATCAATTACATGAGTTAATCACTCAACAACAACCCCACGAGAACTGAGCAATAACAACAAAACAACGACAACAAAGCAACAACACCAGCCCAACAACAACAAAAGGCAATAACAACACAACAACAACAACAACAACAACAACAAAACAACATCAATTGTCCAACAACAACCCAACAACATCAACGAGGCAACAACTACACAATAACAACAATCCAACAACGATGTAGAAACAACCAAAATAATTACTAGCAATTAAATGAGTTTTTGATAATATGATAAGTTTATATATAAATTAACTATAGTATAGGGTTATTGGATGTTATCATAAACCATATTTTAGGCTTTAGTTATAATAGTATTTCTATATTGGAAATATAGTATTAAATATCACTTAAGCAATATGACAAATAGTTGCTTTACATAAAGTCTAGCTACCACTATTAAACTTTAGAATATTATCTTTTACAATAAGTTGGAAACACGATTAAGAAATAAAATGCAAGGCTTCTCTAATGAGGATGTTGGCCAACCTACTTTCAACTTTTATCTACACTCACTCACTATAGACCACTATTAAATAAACCCTACTATTTGAAAGGTTTAGAAAATAAAATAAAATGAGTAAAAAAAAACTCAGTGAAGAGACGTTACAAGTAGAAAGTAGTTTAGTTAAGTTACAATAACTTCTCAAATCAAATATTAGAGCATTTAAAATCAAAATATTATTCACTTAAAACATTAAATCCATACTAGCTTTCAAACTTGTGCAAACTTAGCCAAGTTAAACGCATAGGCTCTTGCAAATATCAATACAACTTTTTAGGTGTATTAACTAACCCTACAACAAACATCATAACCCGACCATAACATATAGGCCATCATAAACTCACTCTCTAGGTGCATTTGAAGGCTAACCCTTTGACTACATTAGCACGAAATAAGAGCATGAGAAATAGGATTTGTCCCTAGCTATAAATCAATGCTAAACTCAATCTGTCTATCAGGTGGCAACCTTGAGAGATCTTCTGGAAGTACATCTATAAACATATTTATCACAGGAAGATTGTTAAGCTTTTGCCCCTCTTTTTTAGTATTAATAACATATGCTAAGAATGCTTCACACCTTTTTCTTATCATCCTTCTAGTTGTGAGTGCTGAAACCATGCTATAATGTTCTAAACCCCTTTCACCCTTAAACACCACTTTACCATCAGTAGGCATCTAGAACTCTACTTTTTTCTTGTAATAATCAATTATTGCTTGATACTTGGTTGGCACATCCATACCAAGAATCATATCAAACATTTATAATGGTAATGGTACTAAATCTTCTTCTAATTTCTGACCTCTAAACTCTAATTCATAACTCGATAAACATGTCTACAAGTTAGTGATTCACCCATTGGCATATCTATAACAAAACCCTAGTCCATCATAGTCTTTACTTTTGGTATACATGATGTAAATAATAATGCAATAAATGAATGAGTTGCACTTGGATTAATTAAAGCATATGCATTCTCATAAAAAATAATTAACCTACCAGAAATGACATTAGGTGATGATGCTGCCTTTTGTTGTGTCAAATGCTATTGCCTCTTGTTTTGTCATCGTAAAGACCTTAGGTTGTACTAAAGGTCTCTTTACTTGTTTAGGCCAAATAAGTTGTGTCCTAGTAGATGTACCACTATCTTTACTAATACTAGTTCCTACACCTCTACCTCTACCTCTACCATAGCCAAAAATCCTTCCTCCTCTACCAACTGTACTTTGAACTCCCCTACTAGTGCTAGTGCCAAACTATATGAAATTAGGACAATCCCCCCTAACATGCCCAGATCCACCATACTTGAAACACTAGATAGCTCTCTTCATATAATTTGCTCCCTTATGAATACGACCATAAGTAACACAAGGTGTAGTCCTTTAACTGAACTACTTGTATTGGCCATTGGTTGTCTTATAGAAATCTAACTAACTTGAGAAGATTGTAGTCTATAAATCCCTAATTAAGTCCAAGGTACTCTATTGGTTCTGAATCCTCTTATCTCTAGCTTTTGTTGAGATGCACCAGCTCCCTTACTAAATCCTTTTTTCTTCCTTGTCCAAACTAGAGCCTTTAACTTGCTTTCTTGTTCTATTTCCTCTCTTAGCTTTTCTTTCTTTATTGCCTTCTCTACTTAACCTCTGAAATGCTGACCCTCATATAGAGATAGCTCATTCTTCAATATTGTCCATAAGCCCTCTTTAAACCTATAACACTTTTAAGCCTCTATTGGAAAGATGTCAAAAGCATATTTGTACAAATCTTCAAATTTATCCACATATTCTCGTACAGTTATAGCTCTATGTTTTAAAGCAATGAACTCATTTTGCCTTTATGCTTTGAATGCATTAGTCAAATATTCTGTATAAAATTCTATCTTGAACACTTCCCATGTCAACTAGTCTCTATGTAGCAACTTAACTTTAACAAACCATGCATTTGAGGAGTCATGTAATAAACTATACACATTATTGACCTTTTATGCTTTTGTGAGCTCAAGGGTGTTAAATGCTTTATTGGTTGGCTTTAACCACCTATCTGCCTCTCTAGAATCAATGGAACCATGAAAATCAAATGCCCTACACTTCTTTGCACGCTTAATAATATCACCAGGCCTTCTATTTAATTCTTAAGCTATTAATGTAGTAATAATAGTCTCTACAAACACTCTTAAATCAAGCTAGAAAATAGGTACAACAGGGGGTGAGAGAGATAAAGGTTGCTCAACAATAGGGGTTCTAGCCTCAAACTTTAGCTCTAGATTAGCATGACCTTAGACTCTACTCAATCACTACCCTACTAGGCAACATTCCCTTGTCAAGGTGCCCTATCATGGTTCCTTCTTAGTGGCATCCTATAAATGTAACAAAAATATTTTTAATATTTCTTCAAACTACTGTAAAAGGATGGTTTAAAGGACCATTAAACACAACTCTGATACTAAAACTATAACACCCCCTCTTATGAAGCCCAAGGTGGACAATTAGTATCTCATCTCATTTCACAAAGCCCGAGATGGACACTAAAACCAACCATACAAAAAAAACCACTCAATTAAGTCCAATTTTATTTCAATTATAATTACATTTGTTAATAAAACAGAAAACACGATCTTAGAAAAGTTTAACATAATTCAAATAATATATTTAAAAAATAAGAAAGATAAAAATATTTATTATTTATATATTTATTAAAATTCTTAATAACTGTTAGCAATTATATGAGTTAATCATTTGACAACAACCCCACGACTACCGAGCAACAATAACAAAACAACAACAACAATAATACAATAACAACAACAAAGCAATAATAACAGTCCAACAATAATAAAAGGCAATAATAATAAAACAACATCAATTGTCCAATAATGACAAGAAGGCAATAATAGCCTAACAACATCAATGAGGCAACAACTAGACAAGAATAATAGCCAAACCACAATAATCCAACAATGACGTAGAAATAACCAAAATAATTACTAGCAATTAAATGAGTTTTTGATAATCTGATAAGTTTATATATAAATTAACTATTGTATAGGGTTATTGAATGTTGTCAGAAACCTCATTTTAAGCTTTAGTTGTAATAGTAATTTTATACTAGAAATATAGTATTAAACATCACTTAAGTGATATGAAACACATTTTCAAATAGTTATTTTACATAAAGTCTAACCACCACTTTTAAACTTTAGAATATTATCTTTTACAATAAGTTTGGAAATAAGATTAAGAAATAAAATGCAATGCTTCTCTAATAAGGATGTGGGCCAACCTTCCTTTTCAACTTCTATCTGCACTCACTTAGCATAGACCACCCTTTAATAAGCCTTACTATTTGAAAGATTTAGAAAACAAAATAAAATGAGTACAAAAATACTTTGTGAATAGATGTTGCAAGCAGAAAATAGTTATTTAAATTATAATAACTTCTCAAATCAAATATTAGAGCATTTAAAATCAAAATAATATTCACTTAAAACATTAAATCCATACTAACTTTCAAACTTATGCAAACTTAGCCAAGTTAAACACATATGCTCTTGCAAACATCAATACAACCTTTTAGGTGTATTAACCAACCCTACAACAAACATCATAACCTTGCCATAATGTACAGACCATCACAAACTCACTATCTAGGCGCACTTAAAGGCTAACCCTTTGACTACATTAACACGAAATGACCCTTCTCCCTTCACCACCTATAATTAAGCGTCTTATTGTTTATTACACAATAACAACCATTATAATCTCAAATGTGCATATATTACCTTAGCACATTCATATATCTCATATTGGGTGGTAATATATAAAACCAAATACCATTTTCATCAAATAATTAATCAAAACAATTCCATCACGTTTATAGTTCAATAGAGTATTCGAAATTAAGGAACTTATCATAATAAGATAAAGGAATGAAACCAAGCTAATTAGAAACTCATTTAAATCTTCGAGTAATTAAAGTAAACTCAATTATATTATAAAACTAAAAATAAAATATAGCAACGCTTTTGGCTTGTGAACTTGAAACCATTTTATTTATTCAAAACTTGAATAATTCAAGTATTTCAAATGATAATAAAACTAAATTGAAACAATTCTTATACATCAATTCTGATACATAAAATATCATTTAAAACCTCATTTTTCTACTGATATAAAAAATATTTAAAGGGTTTGAACATCTACTAACTAAAATAACTATAACTACACGCAACCTTCTTAATAAGCTTCCTAGTTTGCACTGGCACCTTTTTTTCCTTTTCTAACTCCTAACATATATAATACTATCTATAAATCATTAATATGTCAATCTTATATGATATTCTAATCATGTAGCCCCCAAATGATATGCAAAACATGTAAATAAACTCAACTTTATAAATTAGGTTCATTCATCCTAAAAGGACTATTTTTAAGGCAAACTTTGAAAAATTATTGCAATTTATAGAAAATAAAATTTGAGCTTAAATTTTAAAAAAACATATGTTATATATCTATTACATGCTATAAAAATTTCACTTCATTTGGACAATCATAGAAAAGGTTATAAATGGTTGAATTCAATCAAGTATATCACTCTGATAGTTTGAGCATTAAAAAGTAAAGCTTCGATAGACCATTATACAGTCTAAATTGACCCTCACTCAAAATTAAAAAGTTACAGGAGACTCTTCAAAGTTTTCTCAAAATCAAACCAATATAAATTTGGAGTTTTTTTTAGCTCAAGTTATAATAAAAACACTATGACTAATAAACTAGGAAATTTAAACCCTAATTCTGCAACTTGTAAACCCAAACTTATATTAACAAAAATATTAACATTACTTACCAAATCAATCACCAAAGGTTTTTGGAATAAAGATTTTAGCCTTAAAAGTGTTTTAGATCTTCAAACTCCACTTGAAAAATGATCACTAAGTAAGATTTAGGATTTCTCTTTTCTCCTCTTTTTTATTTTTTAAAATTAACTACTCTTTTTTTTTTCTTTTCATATTGGTGGCTACATACTAACAATCATAACTTTATCAAGATTTTAGGGTTTACTAAGATCATTATATTATAAAATTTCCATTTTTCCTATAATGAAAAAGCTAGACTTCCTATAACTTTAAGCTTCTAATTATTCAATCTAGGACTACTATAACTATATATGAATACTAACTTATAATTAAATTCAATCAATATATCTTATGTAATTTTAATACATAATAAATGCAAATGTACTTAGAGTTAGGGTATGGGTGTGTTTGTGCCATAATTGAATTTTTTTGGCTAGGCTATTAAACTAATAAGTCATTTGATTTAATCAAAATTCTGAAACCCAATTAAGTGATAAAGCCTAATTTGCAAAGGCTTGGAGAGTAAGTAAGAAAGAAAATTCTAGAATAGGACTGTTCATATTCACAAAAGGCTTATGGAAAAAGGTGTCACATTACTAAACTAATTTATTTCTCTAAAACTTACTTGGAGAAGTAAACTAAGGTGAAGGTTATAGACATTGAGTTCTCAAAATGCAAGAGTTAAAGGAAAAACATAGGAAGATTATGGAGACCCACCTTTACAGAGCACCTTGGTGCCAAAGCAAGAAGGTCTTAAAGATTAAACAGATGTTTAGACTGCCGAGGGATGAAGGTTGCATGAATTTATTGCTAAATAATGGAAGACTCTTGAATTGTTGGAGAATTAATTGAAGAAGTGGTTTGCAAGTAAGATCATTTATAAAAGCAAAGGGGAATAACACACACAATAAATTACCAACAACATATCAAATTCAATATAGATCATCAACAATCATCAGTTAATCATTAACATATTTTTCTTTAGCATAGAAATTCCTATTTACAGTAATAGTTTCTTGTTAATTTCAAAACAAAATTATCTTTGAGCTTATGCTAAGTTTCAATTAATGCAATTTTATTTCACTATTCAAGAAACTTAATTTTCCATTAAATTAAATTTCATTTGCTGAAAATCCAAGCAAATTATGATAAAGGATCATGGGAACTCATAATTAGTTTGAAAAGAAGTCAGGTTCTATTTTGAGAAAATTTTCCTCTGGCATGCTCGTAAATCAATGCCTAAAATAAAAAAATTAGAGAAATAGAGTGTGACAGAGATAAAGAAAAAGAAATATTGGCACTAACAATTTAAGGAGTTTAGATTACAACCAATGATATGTCTCCGTACCTAACTTATCCCTAAGTAAGAAATTTCAATCACTTGCACCATTTTTATTACCAAGATTATGTAAAATAAAGTGTTTTATAACTTAACATCAACCTTACAATAATGAGTTTTCTAGGCTCACTTAAAACCTTTTCACCAGGTGTTATCTATGCTTATGCTTAAACCTTTTTCCAAATGTTTTTAAGGCTCACACTTAAACCTTTATAATTAAAGTGTTTTTATAAGGAACAATACCAGGTAATATTGAATGATCTTTACTACCCACTTCTTAATCCCAAGAAAGAGTACATAAAAGAATCCTATCAACTAAACACACCCTTAACTCTCATAAAAAAGGTAAATACAAACTCAATAAAAGTTTATTTATAAGAAATGAATGTATAAAAATAAATGTGAAAGAAACTAAGTTTGACTTAATAATTTTTTAAAATAAATTTGCTTTACCAACTCTTAAACTCTTTAAATGAAATTTTGAGCTTGTATATATAGTGGAGGGTTTAAAAGTAGTTGTTAGAGCTTTGATTTTCATCCTCAACAAACATCCATCTTTATTTATTATTTCTTTCATTTTTTACAGGATTTGGCATGCCTATGATTGTGAGGATGCATGTGTCATGATTGTAGAGAATATTAATGTAGTTATTGCTTGTACAAACTAACTATTAGGAGCTACAAAGTGAAGGCCACTAGCTTATTCATGATCATGAGTAGGATCATGAGGAGGAATGTTTTCAATTTATTATTCATGCATTTGAAACCTTAGGATCATGAAAAAATGATAATGATAGTAATAGGCTTCCTCACGATCGTGACATAAATAGTGAGGAAGATTGTCCTTTTGAACATTGGCTTCATTTAATTCCTTTAGAATCATGGGAATGCTCACAATTGTGATTTCACTTGTGAACATCTTTGCCTTTATGTTTTAGCCACATTTAGAGCTCCATAACTTCACTCATTGAGCATGTCTTTGACCTTAACTATGATATACATACTTAAACACATATATTAGTAATAAAATTTAATTGTTAAAGTCAAAATTAATGTTAATTTGAGATTAATCAACACCTTGTTCAAATAAAGGGTAAACAATCTCTCCCTTTTTTTTGACTTTGACAATCAATTTTTGAATGATAATTAAAAATCACTAAGTGCATGTGTGTGCATTTGTTTTATAATACTCCACTCAATCATATACGATGGAGTTTTAAAATTTCTCCCCCTTAATAAATGCTAAGGTGAGTTGTACATATCAAATAACATTCAATTATATCAAATACTTAGTTCCTACCTCTTCTTAGCATTTTATTTACAATTCAAGCATTCAATTATTATCATTTAAAATACCAAATTTCTCTTCTCCTTTGTCAAATTGAAAAAAGAAGTAAAGATAATGAGAGACCATGTAAGCACATAACATAAACATTAATAAAACATAATGGCACCAATTAAGAAAAGAATGAAAAAGATACCAAAAGAATACCACATGAAAAATAAAAATACTAATTGAAAAAAAAATGAACCAAGTGAAAAGAAAATTATACCAATTGACACCTAATAGAAAATCAAATGAAAGATCAATCATGAAAAGTGAAGCACATGCAAAGCATATATTAAAGAATTGCAATAACAATCATGATTGTCAATATGTAGTCTAAACGGAGGTTTTAAAGAATAAGGCATATCAAGAAAAAAATGATGCCAAATAAGGTAAACTAAATGAAAAGTATTGAAAAATAATGAGAAAATGATATATCAAAGTTATGTAATTGATGAGAATCATTTTGATCAAGTAAAGGGTTAATATTTGCATATCTATTGACAAACTATATAAATTGATTTTATTAGTTTATCAATAATTACCATAACATAACAAAAATAATCGTCAAATAACCTTTTGAACTCAAACCTTATTTGGTTTAGATTTGTAACTCTTAAAGTAGTCCACATATAGAAGGTTGAGATGAAATTTTCTATAGTAACATATTGTAATAACCTGAATATTTGTCATTGTCATTATTATTATTATTATTATTATTATTATTATTAAAGAGAAAAGTAAAAGCATAAAACGACAAAGAGGTGTGAATGTGTATACAGTGATGAGAGGCGGACTACAGAAGGAAGAAGAGAGACGAGTTATTCGTAAAAGAGAAAAGTACAAAAAGTACCTTATGGTTTTAACCTTAATCACTTGTTGACCTGTGGTTTTAACCCTAAAAAATTGATACCATGTGCAACAAATTGTTAGCAAATAGAGGCAAATTGTCTAATACCATTAAAAATGATGATGTGGCAAAGGGTATCTTAATCCTATCACTTTAAGAAAAAGAAGAAACATCTATGTGGTTTTATAGTCTGACATGTGGTTTATCTTTATAACAAATAAATACCCTATTTTATAGTATCAAATAACAAATAACAACAACAACAACATAAAATTTTTTTATAAATTATTTCTTAAAGGTTTAATCAATTTTTTAGAAAATAATTTTTTTATTCTCTCTCTCTCTCTCTCTCTCTCTCTCTCTCTCTCTCTCTCTCTCTCTCTCTATATATATATATATATATATATATATATATATATATATATATATGTATGTATGTATGTATATATATACATACATACATATATACATACATACATACATATATATATATATATATATATATATATATATATATATATATATATAATTATTTTCTAAAAAATTGTAGTGTGTTATTAATAATTTTATAATAACTAATATTTAATTTTTCAAAGTTAAGATAATTTTAAAAAATTACATGTATATCTTATTATTAAAATTATCTTAATTTTAAAAAATTAAATATTAATTATTGTAAATTATTAATAATGCATTAATAACATAAGTTTTTAACAAAATATGTGTGCATGAGTTTGATGTGTGTATTATAATTATGAAGCTAAGTTTTTAAAATTTTTTTCAAATTTACAAAATTAAATTTTAAGTATTGTAAAATTATTGATAATTTATTAATAATATAAGTTTTAAATTAATTAAATTAAAAATATATAAAATTCTATTAAAATTTAAAATTAATTTTTTTTAAAATGTAACACAAATTATAATGTTGACAAAACTAAATGAATTTTCTCTTTGAAAAAAATAATTATTCATTTATGATATATTAATTAAAATGATACATTTACAAATAATTAAGTATATTTAATTAGTTTTTTTTATCATCTATGAATAATAATTTGAAAAATATTATTTTTATTTTTAAATTTTAAAATTATTTTAATAAGTTATATAGCTATTATGAAAGTTAAGCAACAAAAAAGTCACAAATAAAACTAAAAATATTATTTATTCAAAATATCAAAATAACTTTTTTTTTATATATATATATAGTTTTGGGACTGAAATGGAAAAAAGGTTTGATTTTAAGTGTTGACTAGTGGAGAACTACTTTGACTAATGGATAAAACTAATAGAAAACCTTTTTAAAAATTATATAACTTGATTGTAAAAAAAAAAAAAAAAAATTCTTATAGGACTTAATTGGAAAACAATATAATTTATAGGATTAACAATGTTGTTATCCCTTATTATTATTATTAATTAGTATCTTTGTTATTATTATTATTATTATTATTATTGTTATTATTATTATTATTATAAAAAGAAAGAGAAAAGCAAAAGCAGAAAATGCCAAAGAAGTGTGAATGTGTATATAGTGAAGAGAAGCAAATTGCAAAAGTAAGAAGAGAGACGGGCTATTTGTAAAATATCCAATTTGAGCCATATATTTTCTTCTTTTCAGTTAACTACCGAAATGACCTTCGATTGACATAAAATTTTTTACTGTAGCTACTTCTCAACATCTTCTACATGGTGTTGGCTTCTGTTTAAGCAGAAATAGTTTCAATTAGTGCAAATTTAGCTTTGAAAATTCTGCCTATTTTGTGGTCACTGGATCATTTTATTCATCATCGTTTAGCTAAAACCATCATCGGTTGTTTGTTTCTCATTATCTCAGGAGTCTATAGACACCAACCTCGCGTCTGATCTCCTCCGTTTGAATTTGCTACTAATTTTTCGGTAAATTTTTGATCTCTTAATCCTATGCAAGTTTTTGGTGTGACTGGGGCTATAATTGTGTTCTAAAAATTGTTATGAATACGTTGGTATAATTAGTTTAGTCGACCGATGTGTTTCATATAAGAAATTCAGCGGGTCTCACTTGAATTCTTGTGAGTAACCAGTACCAACCCTAAAAATTATGAATCTATTTTAAATATATAGTATAAGTTGTGGTGATCAATTTCCATAATGAGAGTTTAGTCTAATTCCTTATGGATTATGAACAATAATTTGTGGAATGGTTGTGGTGAAAATTATGTTATTTCCATTTAGATTAGTTTAACTTGTATGAAATAATCCTTAAACCTCAAACTTATTTACTTAGAGTGTTCGCTTGTCAATTTCAATAATTCCATCATTTTAGTAAATTTTCTAGAATATTAGGAAATTAATAGGAATTTATTTATTAGCTAGCTATTCATTATATAAATGTCTATTATAGAGAATACTGAAGTGGAAACATCAAGAAATAGGCATGTTAGTCTGTTCACTCCATTTGTAAGTTAATATTTTAAAGTGTGTGAAATTGTGCATAACAAATAAATAAATACATTCCCTTTATATATATATATATATATATATATATATATATATATATATATATATATATATATATATGGGAATTTATTTAAAGAAAATTCTACCTTTTATTTTATTATTTTTTTAGAATATTTAGAATGCCGATTTCAAGGATTTAACATGTCGTTTCAGATTTTGGTTATTTTAACAATTTATTGTTATTATTGATGCTAATATTGAGGAAAGCATTGTTATATGACTTATTTCTTTATAATTAATTATGTATATTAGTATTAAATAATTTTGGAAAGACCGGTAGAATGAGTTACTTGATGGATGTCATCAAGACCGTGTGCACATAGGTAATGATCCTTGAGTCAGGCCTTTGTTGATAAAATTGATTTATGAAGCTCAGTTGATACATAGCTTCCGGGTGCTATATTATGGTTCATGATTTGTTATTAGTATGACTGGTGGCTTGGTAGATGCTTAGCTCTTGAGAACTGCTAGTAAATATTGGAATAAGAGATTGATTGCAATTGGTAGCTTGGCGAAAACTTAGCTCTTGGGAATTGGTAATGTTATGGAGCAGCCAACACACCAAGTTCAAAGAATTCAACATGTTGAAGATGAGCATGGTCAAGAAGGTAAGGATCAAGTTCAAGAGGTTTTAAGTCCAATCAGTATGCCTCAAGGACCTATAATAAGGTCTCAATCTAAAAAGCTTCAAGAAGCCTTAATCCATCATCTACAAGACTTAGTGAACTTAGCTAGTGAAAATTTACAAGGACACTAAAGTTTTGTGCCAAGTGCAGCTCAAGTTCAATACAACTTAATTCAAGTCCAAGTTACTAATGGGTTTAATTAAGTATATAATGGGCCACATTTGTTATAGGCTGGCCGCATATGCATGGGAGAGTTATTTACGCATTGTTATTTAGGTTTAATTATGTTAAATAAAGGCTGGATGAATTTGTTATTTTAAAAGCCCATTAATTTTAGTTAGTTTAATTATTCTTAAAATAGGAAGTATGTCAGAATTCCTATTTGAGGTTTGATTAGATTAGTTTCCTATTTTTGTGATTAGGGTTATTAGTTTTCCTTATTCATTAAGGAAAACCTTGTAAAGGCTATATATATATGTGCCTTGGATGAATTATTATTATTCAGAATTGAAGTTTTAAAACCTAAAGGCTATTTTGCTTTTATCTTTGTGTTCTTGTATAGAATACATGCTTTAAGGAACATTCAAGTAGATTGATCATCTTCTTGTGGAGTGTTTCAAAATTGGAATTTAGAAACAAGTTTTCTTTATTCTAATTCTTTGATCATCTAAGTAATATGATTTCTAACCATTTTTAGGGGTTGTTGAATTGACTATTGGGGTTTTCAAGTTAATGCTTTGGGGTTTCGAATACATAAAGGGGTTCTCAAGCTTATTATTAGAGGTTCCATATCAGGTAGTCATTAAATAAATAAGAGAGCCGAATGGCTATTGGATTTGTAGTTTAGGGTTCTACCACAAATTTCCACCTAAATTATTTTATTAATATTATTTTATCTTTTTATTATATCTTCGTTTAATTAATTAGTATTTGGAAGTTATATTTATAATAAAGTTATTAAATGAATTTGTGTGTGTGTGTGTATGTCTATATATATATTAAAAGATTTATATTTGAATATATATAGTTTTTGGTAAATTAATGATTTTCTTTAAACACAATTTTATTGTAATAAATGATTTAATAAAATAAGGTTTTCAAACTAACATACATTTCTTTATATTAGCTTACTCAATGAGATTTGACTCCCTCAACTATTGTTTTAAGGATCTTAGGAGTCTACATTTAGCTTGTCTTCTCTATGTTGGATTCATAATTCACCGGCTGCTTTATATAGGTTTACTTAATGTTATTGTTATACATGGAAAAATTTTAATTAATCTAGACACCATAGTAGATTTGGAGGTTTTGTTATTGTTATCATATTTGTTTTGTACTGAGTCTTATGATGTAATGGAATTGAGATACTAGTGGTCTTAGTGTTGTGTTTTGTAAGTTAAGACAACATTGATATATTTTGGAGTGTATTTGCATTTTATAGGTTTTTGGATTGTTTCGATATAAGGGAAACTTTGATGAATTTTCTTTAGAATTTTAAAGTTTATTAAATTTTATGTGATAAATTCCTTAAGGCTTACTATGGGTTTTGGAAGCTTCATGATTTTCCATTCTCTAGTGCCGGTCACGTACCCATAAGGTTCCGATTGTGACACATACATTATTAGTATGTCTAAGTTTCATGCAGTAAAAATATTGAACTTTTATAAACCTATTTTGCCTACGAATGTATACAAGTTTAGCACATTTATGATGGTTGTTGGCTCTCCTAGATACAAAAGTTTTAGAATGTGCATGCAGTAAAAATATATGTGTGTGCCTTTTGTGATATATGTATGCATGATGTGGTTGGGGTTTTTTAACCCTTGCGTTGAATCCTCGAGCCTTAGAAACACTATCATTTAGAGGCTTTCCCTTGGCATTTGGATTCTTAAGACTTTTAGTTTTAGGATCTTGAGCTTTAAAGCTCTCATAAGGAATAAGTAGTGAAGTAAGAGTAGCCTTGACAAATTTAGGAGAGATTTAATGATGTAGATGTTCTATTAGAAAAATCAAGTCCAAATTTCTCCTATGAACACCTTTGAGAATCTAAAAGATAGTCATGTGTTTCTTTTCCTTTTTGAAATTTAAAAATAAAGGTTTTTAGATTTAAAATCTCTTTAAAAAGCATTTCATTTTCTTTCTTAAATTTAAACTCATATTTTAAAGAATATGAGACTTTGAAATCATATAATATCTTTTCATTTGAGGAAGTAACATTTGAAAATTCTAATTTAAAATCCTCAAAACTCATTAACAATTTTAAACACTTTTATTTGTAAAACTTTTTATTTTAAAGTAATTTTTGTTACACTTTAGAACTAATATATTACTAAGAAGGTTTCATCATCATCAAGCTTGTTATTAAACAAATCATCACATGAATTCCCACAAGAAGAATGAGAAGTAAAAGGTATCTTATTATTGTTCTTAAGAGCCATTAAGTAAAGGTTGGTAGCTTCTTGTTGCTCTTCCTCTAACTCAAATTCAGAGAAATCATCGCATGTGGCCTTGAAAGCTTTTTTCCTCTCTTTTGAGCTCTTGTACTTACACTTGAGCTTAGGAAAATTTCTTCTAGTGTGTCTCGTCCTCTTGTACTCATAGTATGAGACCTCTTTATTCTTCTTGGAGTCACTCCTATTATACTCTTTGTGCTTGCTCAAATTTTTCTTCTTCAAGTACTCCATGAAGTATTTTATGAATGATGTAATCTCCTCATCATCTTTATTTGAGTCTTTAATGTCATCTTCATCACTTGAGTGTTATAATGCTTTGAGTGTAAGGCTCTTCTTTATCTCCTATTTACCTTCTTATTCTTACTCCCTTTGTCTTAAAGTAAGCTCAAAAGTGAGAAGTTTACTTATAAGGATGTTAATTGAAAGCTTGAAAAGATCATGAGCTTCCTTGATGAAGGTTACTCTTGATTCTCAATTCTTCTTAGGTAACAACCTTAAGATCTTATTGTTAACTTCTTCTTTGGAGTAGTGCTTACCTAAATTCCCTAAGGTTACCAAGAGAGTATTCAACTTATTTGGTCATTTTGATTATGGACTTATAAGGCTTCATCTTGAATAGTTCGTACTCATAAACATTGAGTTGAACCTTCTTTAATCTAACTTGGATGTTTTCTTTATAATGGTTCAATAGGGTTTCCTATATCTCCTTAGCCAAAATATAATATTAAAGTTTGCCTCATTCCTCTCTTAACATGGAAGCAATAAGAACTATTATAGCTTTTTTTATGGTTCTTCTCCTTTTCTTCTTTAGACTACTATTTGCTTTCCTATAGAACTTGAATTCTTTTAACCATCTCCATAAGAGGGTTCCACCTAGTTGAGATCACATCCCATAATCTAATAAGATAATTATTAAGGTCAAGCTCCATTTTATGTTTCCAAAAAAGGTAGTCACTACCATAAAAGAAGAGTTTATAAGTTTGGAGAGAAAGAAATTCACTTCCCATGATCTTTTATGTAGCAATGAAGTTTCTAGAATCTTTACTGTAATACCAATTGAAAGACCTTAGAGGGAGTGAATAGGGCTAATTTTGATTAAAAAGTATTAAGAAAGAATTTAAAGGAAATAAAGGAAGATTTGAGAGATGAAAAAAAAGAGATATTGGCATAAACAATTTAAGTTCAAATTATAACTAACTACTCCATCTAACTTATTCCTAAGTTAGAATTTTCAATCATCCACACCAATCTTATTATAAAATTGTGTACAATAAGGTGTTTAATGACTTAACACCAACCTTACAATAATGAGTTTTTTAGGCTTACTCAAAACTTTTCATCAAGTATTTTTTAGAATCACACTTAAACCTTTTCCCAAGTGTTTTCAAGGCTCATATTTAAACCTCTATAATTAAGGTGTTTTGATAAGGAATAATACCAATCTAATGTTAATTGATCCTCACTACCCACTTCTTAATCCTAAGAAAAAGTAGATGAAAGAATTCTATCAACTAAACATAAACCCAACTCTCATAAAAATTCTATTAACTAAAATCACACCCAACTATTATAAAAAGGGGTAAATACAAACTCAATAAGAGTTTATTTATAAGAAATGACTATATAAAAAGAAATGTAAAAGAAAATAAGTTTAGCTCAATGAATTTTCATAATAAATTTACTCTACTAACTCTCTAACTCTTTAAATGAAGTCTTGAGCTTATATTTATAATGGAGGGTACAAGACTAGTTGTTGGAGGTTTAATTTTTATCTCTAATAAACCTCCATCTTCATTTAATGTGCCATCACTTTTTATAGGATTTGGCATTCTCACGATCATGGGGAACATAATTTTAGCTATTGCTTGTATAAAATAGTCATTGGCAATTGTAGAGTGAAGGCCATGAGCTTGCTTATGATTGTGATTAAAAGGATTGCCTTCAATCTATTCTTTAAGCTCTTAAAACCTTAGGATCATGAAAAGATGATCATGATTATAATGGGCTTCCTCATGATTATAATGGAACAAGAATATCCTCTTGAATATTGGCTTCACTTGACTCCTTTAAAAGTATGGGAATGCTCATGATCATGATGCCACTCATGAGCATTTATGCCTTAATGTTTTGGCCATATTTTGAGCTCCATAACTTCATTTATTAATCATGCATTTACTCCTAAATTAAGATACATACTTAAATATATATATATTAGTAATAAAAATTGATTGTTAAAGTAAAAAACAAAATTGATTTGAGATAAACCAACACGTTGATCATGCAAAGGGTCAACAAACTAATAAAACTTTATGATGATAACTGTATGGCAAATCATAAGAGGGAGTTATTATGCTTAAATGAAACATTTTAGACAGAACACTTTTTTAATTCATGTGCTCTAATAGGTATAATGAAAAGAGTGTGGAAACCTAAGAAAAATGCAACCTATAGAGAATGGGGTAAAAACTCTACTCCTTTTTCATTTCAAAAACAAAAGAGATATAAATATTGAATACTGCAGCATCATCCATGGCATTTTGATAATCACCTTTTTTTTCTTAAAATTTTTTTTGGGCAATGAATAGCCCTCTATAATTCAATTCATGCTTGCTACTTTATGGTTGAGAGCTTATAATTCAATACATGATTGAGAATACAACAACAATATTGGCCAAATAGATGGAATATCTAATTATAGTGGATAGGCATAATAAAGACTTAGGTGGGCATCTTTTAATGTTTAAATAAAGGTGAAAGTTAGAGAACCATCATTTCAAAGGGGTAATGATCTCTTTAAATGACAATAAAGTTTGGATCCCTATAAAATATAAAGGTCTACCATGATTCTATTTAAAATATGGATGAACAGAAACATAGTAATGCACTATACTAAGTTTAATGGAGAGGTTATCACCATATAAACTAACTAAACTATGGCTTATTACTGAAAGCGTCTCTTTTTAAAAGAAGTATGATTAGAATATATAACTGCAAGCTCTTGAGAGTATTTTAAAAGACAACATATATTATTTCCCCATGAAACTTTAAACTTCGATTCCATTCAAGCAAAATCTACTCAAGCCACACCTCTAGCTTCTAAACAATTTGTAGTGCCTGTAGATCAAGATTCTTTTATTACATTCATACAGAACTTGCAACTGAATTTTTCTGAAAAATATAATAAGACAATGGCTACTCTTTCATTTGTTTATAATAAAACCAAAATTCAGACAAACCTATTGAAATACTCTAAGTTGAACATGAAACTGATCCTCTCCTTCCTTGAATTTTATTCTTCAAACAAATCCTCACCCATAGTACTATACTTAATAGATATACCATCCCATACAATAGATAATTCAACTAGTCTCACATCCCTTATACCATATTCTCCATCTTTAATGTAAAGTGCAATAATTGATTCACAACTAGATAATACACTTCCCACTCCACTAAATGCAACTACTTACCCTATATTAAATCTAAGTGCACACTAACCTACCACTATATCTTTACGAAAGAAAAATTCTTAGATCAAACTGAACTTGAATCTATACTACTCTTTTGATTCTTTGTAGGTACAAATAAGATAAAAAAAAGAAAAATAAGATAAAAAGAGGATAATGTTAAAGGATCCAAGAGAAAGAAACAAAATATGGAAGGAGAATGATAGAAAATAGAATTATTTATGACATATTTTACTAATTACCATCAATAAAGGTTGCAAAGCAATCCTGCCCACCTCTGTCGACAACTATTGTTAAGTTTTATAATATATACACAGTGAAAATTTAAAATTAACTTTACAACTTATTCAAGGATCCATGCAATTCAAATAGATTGATGAGAGGGACTAAAAATTTCTTACTAAAACGAATTAAATTGGCAAGAATGTAGGAAGGAAGAGAGTAGGTTCACTATGGTGACAACCTAACTAGAGCTTTATGCATATAGGATCTAGTTTAGAGGCTATCCCAATGATCACCATCCTTTACAAGTATCCACATGAACAAGCACTCTTTAAAAACATGTATTTGTGTGCTAGCACCCAAGTAAATTCATAACTCGTCTTATGTTTTAGGGTTTTAAGTGTTTTTTTTATAGGCTTAAAAAATTAAGAATATATATATCTTATAATGTAAACATTAAAATTGATACATATGCATTCTTTGATATATATATGTATGTTGCAATCAAATTAAAATATAAGTTTTTTTATTTACTTTTAAACTCCCTATATATGTATGTTTCAATCAAATTAAAATATAAGTTTTTTTTATTTACTTTTAAACTCTAGAAATTAGAGTTTGTGATATATCCAAGTACATATATAATACACACACACACACACACAGACACACACACACACACACAGACACACACACAGACACACACACATACACACACACACACACATATATCGATAAAAATTGGAGCCTATAGAATCAGGAGGTGCACCTAGGTATCTTAACTAGGTTGGCACCCCCTTAGCACCATCATCACACACTATAAGACACCCTTTATTAAAATAAAATAATAGATAACAAAAGAGTATGATACAAACCTGGAAGGGAAAAAGAAATGAAAATACAAAAAAACTAATGAAATTTGTATGCATCCAAGCTAAGTGCATCGTTGAGCATTAAAGAGTGACAATAAGAAGGATATGAAGACCACCATTGAATTTACTGAAGATGAAGTCCCATTGATGCCAATTTATCTGCTACCTTATTTCCTTATCTAAAGATATGTGAAACTCTAAATTATATTTGGCTTAGATAATTGATACAATGTTGCCATTCAGGTCTAACTCTATAAGGAACATCAATTGATTTGGACTGAAGTAAACCAATAACATAAGATGAATCATATTCAATCCATAGGTGTAAAAGCTTTAATTATGATGCTTTAATGACAGCTATGGCAACCTGTAAATGGTGGGGTTCAGCGCGTGTCTAAGATTTTAGCAACCGCAACACTGTTTGAGCTCAGAGCTCTAGAGAACACACTAACCACTGTCACAAAGACATGGCATGGAGATGAGGAGTCACCACCTAGGACAATAACTGGGACAAATCGAAAAGGTGGTACTCGATTCCCTAAAAGAAAGCTAGCACCATAACCAGGAAATTCTAGATACAGAATACCAACTTCTTTCAGTCTTGTGTTCATTTAGAATTACTTTATGAATTATTATCTTATTCTCTATTTACATGCAATTTCATATAAACCTAAAACAATCAACTCTAAGGCAAACTAGTCATGAAACATACAAGTAAATAATGCATTCAATAAATCACATAATCCCTAAGTTAGTTTAATTTACATGGAATTTAAATAAATGAGTTTAAAGTCTATATATTTTAAATTATAAGTGAACTAAAAGATTAGTTTAATTTACATGGATTTTAAATAAATGAGTTTAAAGTCTATATATTTTAAATTATAAGTGAACTAAAAGACCTAATTCCTTTTAATTTTAATTAAATGAACCTACGTCTACTAATTTTAATTCTAACTATGAGCTTAAATCTACAAATTATGGAATATTTAAATTAGTGGACCTAATTCTACATGTTTTAATTAAATAGTGATCTTAAATCTACAAATTATGAAAGAAGACTTAAATTAAGTGGGCTAAGTCTAAATTAATTAAATTAAATTAAGTGGACCTATGCCTAATTAACTAAATGGGCCTAAGGATATTTCTAATCTAAAATCTAATTAATTATGGGCCTAAAGGTATATTTTAATTAATTAAACCTAATTAATTATTAAATGAGATGGGCTTAAATAAATAATGACCTAAAGTGGGCTTAAGGCCCAAAACAAATCAAAATAATAAATAAAACCCAAAAACAAATAAAAACATAAAAAACAATTAAATAAGATCAAATAAATAATTAAATTAATCCTTACTAAAATCCTAATTTTTATTAACATGCAACCTAAATTAATATACTTCCTCCATTAATTTTAAATAATTACCTAATTGAAACCTAATTTTTTTACTAACCAATTTAATTAAAATAAACATGCAACCATACATATAATTTTATTACTCCCACTATTGGGACTATTACATTAATTCATAAAACAATTAATAAAATAAAAATTTAGCAATAAATAAAAATAAAGATAATAAAAATAAAATAAAACCCTAGAAACTAATTCTCTACGAGACTCTATCCATAGTCTTCCACGGATTTCTCATGAATTTATCCCCCACATGATCACCATGTGTTTTCCTCCATAATCACCACAAAAATAAGATAAAATAATGATTAATGAATAAATTATGATAATAACTTGAAAGAATGATAATAAAAATAAAAATAATAAAATAATATAAAAGAAACAAATAAACAAATAAATAAATAGAGAATAAGAAGAAAATGACATGATTATGAAGGATTTAGGGTACTCCTTAGATTGGTAGTTCATCGTTCTTGATAAGCCTTCGAATCTTCTTCTTCAAAAATTCTCTATGAATCTTGAATTAATTGTTAATAAAATGAATTTAAAAAAAAATTCAAGAGAAAATCACGTCTTTCTTCCTCTCTTTTCTTCCTTCTCTCTTCTTTTTCTTTTTCTTTCCCCTTGTCTTCTTTCCTTCTCCCCTTCTTTATATAGTGGAACTAGAAAGCCTAACCCCAATCCTAATGTGATTCTAATTCCTAAAGTATAAAATTAATACTTAAAATTATATTTAGGAATTTTAAACCAGTTAGGACTAAATTAATTAGGAATTTTAAAGCAATTAAAACTGAATTAAATTAGGAAACAGAGACCGAAAGAATTCAATTTCGACCGGGATTGTGTAATTTTGATCGGAATTATACAATCCTGATCGATCGAAATTGGTGTAATTCCGATCGAAAATACATAATTCCAATCAGAATTATGGAATTCCAACACTTTTTTTACATTTAATTACAAAAAGGCCCTTGAAAAAATTTAAATTTTACAATTGGTCCTAAAAAGAACTTTGAAATTTAGTCCCTGAAAAAATTAAATCCTTCCTTTAAAAGCTGCATTTAAGCCTTTATAATTTTTAAAGATTAAGTATCGAAGACATTTTCATCACTGGAGTCCTTTGCTGTATCCATAACATGTCATCCCGAAATTGGGTGTCTACACAACCATAAGAATTTCTGCCTTAAATGAATATTTGATTCCAACTGGAGCATCAAAAGCTGCAATAGAAGAACATGAGCAATCCTTAAGAATGCCACCAATTGTAGCATGACCTGGAGAACCAAGGGCAACACCATCAGAATTAAGCTTCGTCTAACTCAAAGGAGGACGTATCCAAACCACTGGAATAGCAGTTGGTAAGTGATGACTGTTACCGGTAATACGAATGCATTGTAAGATTAATAACTCATTTTGAGAGTTTTGAATATTCCTCAATTTAAAAAGTTTAATTTCTTTAACTGATTTGTAAATGGAGCAAATTGAGCTTGCAATGGAAATAAAAGACTCATAAAAGATCACTGAATTAAAAGCTTGCCATATATTCCAAATGGCTGCATGGACACCAGCTTGCCAAAGCATAACAATTTGAGAAGATAATTTCAACTTCATGGCTGATTTAAGGAGATGGGCTAAGCCGTTTGATAAGTTTAGGGAAGTATCAAATAGACAACCAAGAGCATACCAAATAGAAGTGGCGAAGCAGCATCTTGTGAAGACATGATTAATGGTTTCCTCAGCTCTATTGCAAAGGCTGCATTGAGAGGGAAGAGAAAAACCTTTAGTTCACAGAATGTCCATGGAAGGGATTCAATTATACAAAATTCTCCAAGTCAAAAAAGATCTTGACGGAGGAAGATAGTGGCGTCAAACATCTTTTGCCTATGCCACTTTAGGTAAAGAAACACGAAAGTGATTAAAAGCACTCTTGAAAGAAATAAAACCCTAAGAAGAGAAGTGGCAAACCTAAACATCAACATTAAGGGAAAAAACCACATTAAAAATATCATTAGCAATGTTTGGGAATGATTAAAGAAATGAGCGAGGTAAATGCCAAGTACCCCTATAAAAAAATATGAAACTGAAGCATGAAGATATTGAAATTGAGAAGAAGGTATAACAATCTTGCCAATTATTCTATAGTCTAGCCAATTATCAAACCAAAAACTAAGTTTGGAGTCAGTGCTAATCACCCAATGACAATGCTCTAGTAAATTGACATAGCAACCTGTGACAGAAGACTATATGGAAGACAAAAAAGCAGAAGTGTGAGGCAGCTTGAATAAAGTTAAATATATTCTTATGAAGAAAGTGGAAACAAAATTAGGATCACAAGTAACCTTCCATGCTAGTTTACATAATAAAGCTTTATTAAGCAAGTGAAGCTTTTCTAAACCAATTCCCCCTTCTTTTAAAGGAACACAACAATAACCCACTTAACTGTCATAAGTTTTTAGTTTTAATATCACCTGTCCATAGAAAATTTCTAATGGCTTTATCCATAATTTTGAGTAGATGCAGAGGCCATTTGTAAACCATGAAAGAGTATAAGAAAGAACTGTAAATGACTGAGTTTAAAAGGGCTAAGCGAGCTGCCTTTCCAGTTTTCAAAATAAGCCAGAATTTTATCTGCAATGATCTACAACCATTTCCTTTTTAGAACTCTAACAAACAAAGGGACACTAAGATAGTGAAAAGGAAGGTTACCTCTCTTAAAACCATTGAAGAATATAAAGAGAGTATATGGTTATTAGACATGTTTGCCAAAGAATATTTCAGATTTTGACCAATCCATATATTGTCTGAAATAGCTCCACAATCACTAAGAATCCGAATAAGACTTTGAATGTTGGCATTAGTAGCTCGAGAGAAAATTAATAAATCATTAATATAGAACATATGAGTAGGACAAAGGATAACTCTAGGAGCATGCATAGGAATCAGAGAATGAGAATTAAAAGCATGGATAAGCAATCTATTAAGAAATTCTTCTGCAAGACCAAAAAGCAATGGAGATAAAGGATCTCCTTGTTTTACACCTGAAGAGCAACCAAAATATCCAATAAGAGAATTATTGATTAGAATGGAGATACAGGCAGATAGAAAAATTGTCTAAATCCAGTCACATAAAGAAGAAAAAAATATAAACCTTTTCAAGACTGCAATAATAAATCCCTAGTCCATGGTATTAAATGCTTTGCAAAAATCAATCTTAATTGCCATATTACTGCTAAAACATCTAGTGTTAAGAAGATTAACACATTCAAATGTAGAAGAAATACAAGATTCAATATTTTGACCTTTAATAGAGGCCAATCTATCAACTAGAATTTTTGTAATAATTTTGAAAACAAAATTGCCTAAGACAATAGGTCGAAATTTGTCAATAGAGTTAGCATTTGGCAATTTCAGAATCCAGACCATGAAATTAGAATTAAGACTAGGAAAAATAGTTCTAATATTAAAAAAATGACGTACCATAGCACAAACATCTTTACCAATGAAATCCTAACAATTTTTATAAAATATGCCTATGAAGCCATCTGGGCCTGGCAAACTATTAACATCCATAGAAAAAACTCATTCTTTAATCTCCAAATCCATAGGAATATGAAGTCATAAATTATTATCATATGATGTAACCAATAGGGAATTACCTAACCCATAGAGCTAAAAATAAATTGGAGAAATATTCCATTATATGATTTTGCACTATAGAAGCATCATAAACTAAAGTGCCATTAATCATCAATCTATGAATGCCTGTTAAGGGACAACGTCTCACCAGAGTATTATGAAAAAAATTTGATCCTATGTTAAAGCCACGTAATTCAACATTGATATTTAAGTAAAGTATGCTTGCTATTAAGATGGCATTCAAACAATTAATGAGCCTTTAATTCTTGTGTGTGAAGATACTTAAAGAAACCATTCTCTTCAATATTGGATTGAATTGTCATAAGACATTGTTTAGCTACTGAAATGTTTTCATCAACATTACCAAAAGTGCTTTTATTCCAACCACGGAGGAATACCCTTAGCAGTTTTAGCTTGTGCATTAGAGTAAACATTGAGTTCCTATGAAAAGAAAGTGAACTCTAGAAGTCCTTGACATCCATATGGAAACATGGATGATTAGTCGACATAGAATAAAATTGAAAAGGACTAAGATTAATAACTTGCATCTGTTGGTAATGAACTAAAATTGGATTATGGTTAGAGTGGTGATGCACAATAGCAAAATAATAAATGAATCTCCAAAATTACTTAATTTGGTTATTACAGAAGGCTCAGTCTAGACGGATGTCTATGTGATGCTCGCCAAATATTTTGTTAGTCTAGGTGTAGAAGGGACCTTTTGTGTCAAGGGAAGTAAGAGCATAATTGTTCATAGCTAAAGAAAATTCAGAGTAAGAGTGAGAAGATGGCAATCTACCTCTCCTTTTTTTATGAGATCCAAAGTAAGAATTAAAATCACCAATAATAATCCAATTTCCATCACATATTAAAGAGAGGTAGTGGATTTAATTCCATAGAGCATGATGTCTAGTGGATAACATATGAGCATGAACACAGGTCATAAATTATGGAACAGATTCCATATAAAGTTGAATAGTGAGATGTTGATCTGAGCTAGCCAACAAAGTCACATTGCTAGCTCCAATAGAGGAAGAAATAAATAACCAGAGAGAATTGTAATTATCTACCATAAAAGAATAACCCAAAGTAGATTAAAAACAAAAATAAAAACTATCCAAATTAGCTTTAGGTTTAACAATACATAAAATATCAGTATGGTGGGACTTACATAAATTTGAGAACATAAGTTGCATAGTCTTATTGGCAAAGCCTTTGTAATTCCAAAAACAAAGCCTTCATTAAGAAGTATGAGAGTGAGCCTTGGTGACGGGCTTATGACCTATCAACTTGACAGTTTTCCTAAGAGATTTCTTCTTCTTTATAGTATGCTAAAGGGAGTTATTTTTTATTCCTTCATGATCACCAAGATCTCCTCACTTCTGTGAGCCCACTTTATCTAATTCATGAAAAGCCTAAAACTGTGAGGCTGTAGTAGTAACATTTTCTTTTCACCTGACAATATCGTCAATTGCTGGATCAACCAAAGCCAACTAAGAATCCAGAGACTGTCTATTAGAGGGAGAAGTCTGAAAAATATTATTTAAAGATGATTCACCTTGAATAATATCATCTTGAATATCATTATTATTCAGTGTTGGAATATTATCCTAGTTATCAACAGTCTTAGGTTGCTTAGAAGCATCAACTATATTTTCCTTGGGTGTCATTGTAGGATCAGCCCATTGTTGCCAAACCTTATTTTGGCAAGAATAACCTCAAGGATATTCTATTGGAGGAATATAATTATTTTTCTTAACATTTGATTTATTATTCTGCAACCAGCTAGATTGTGACTGATTGCATGACAATGGCTGCAGAATAGAGGCATGTTTTCATAAATCACATCTATATCAAATAAATTTCCATCACAATCAGGGACCAGTTGATGCTACAAATTGGAAACTAAATCTATATCAACAAGAACTCTAGCAAAGTGTCTAAAGTCTCCCTCTAGCATTGCATAATCAATATGCAATGGAACACCTAAGTTATGTGAAATATTAGCAAGGATGTTGGCATCCCATAACTCCCATAGCAGTATGTAGAAACGTAACCAAACCTAGGTTGTTATCAATTTTTATTTATATGGATCAAAACTGGGAGTCCATCTTTGGAGTCTCAAAATCCCTAGTTTGAGAGAAAGAGAGCCTCTACTCCAAATTAATTCTTTATCCTGGTCAGTGGTTAGGAGAATATGATAAAGAAATTAGATGCCATGGCTCCTACAAGCACTATATTATTGAAAGTTTTTCTGTTAACTTTGTCAAGGACCATGGAGAATCACCCTTTGATAAAACTATTTTGCCAATTAGAGAAAATTGACATAAAACCAAGCATTTATAGTACAACTTCGAATTGATCTTGATTGCTTAATAAGTTCCTGGATTGAGTTGCATGAAGGGCAAGGAATCATAGGATTCAAAATCGATCCCGTATAAGATTTAGGAGATTTGGCATTCATCAGGTTAATGGGATGGTGATTGTCTATCTGAATTTTTAGACTTTGAAAATCTAAGAAAAGGTTTGCATGATTGAAATAAGTGTCAGCAGGCGGAAGAAGCCATCAACTTAGATCATCAGAATGGTGTGTTGTTGTTGTAGGTGGTACCGGCGTCATGAAGGTTAGCAAAGAATCCCCCATTTGACTAGTTTTGGGAGAATCGATATGACTTTTCATAGTTTATCTTTCATATAGAATAGTTTTGCCAAAAGGTAAAACCAATATATATATATATATATATATATATATATATATAGACACACATACACATATGCATCTTGTCTCTCTAATAATTATTTCATTAAACAAGGGTTAAAATAAATTGATATTTTCTAAATAAAAAATAAAATAAAAATTTTACAAATATAAAAATGAGTAATTTTGCTATAAGCTTAATTAATTAAGTGTGCAAATAAGAACACTTTTTTTTTTAAATACAATTTAAAAATAAGTACTTTAAATAAATTTTTTTTAAAAAATTTTAAATTTTAAATGTTATATAAATATTTTAATTATTTTTTAAATAAATTAAAAATTATACATACTAAAACTTATGACTTACAATACAAAAATAATCAATTTTTTTTTATAAATTATTGACTATAAAAATAATTAAAATTATTTCCATCAAAATTATTCATTTATATTTTTTCTAAATCAAAATAAAAAGAAAAAAAAAACAGTTGTTGTAGAATCATAGAAAATTTACATCATTACCCACCAAATAAGTCATGGATTCTTATCTTTCACAATTACTCTAGCAAACAAAAACATTTGTTAGCTTTCTGATTTTAATCTTTAGCCATCACTTGATGTTCATCTTCTCCCATGTCTCCAAACTTTTTTTTGATGAACATTCATATGTTGATTCATGAAACTATTCATTAAACATCTCCTACAACCAATCAACAAAACAACCATACACCCAAATTGCAATTAAGAAAAACTCTATTAATCACGCATTAATAAACTAAACAATTCCCCTAAATGCTGATTTCCTACAAAAGCAATATAATCAACAAAAAAAATTCTTCAATATCATTATTTGCATGTGGTTTTCTTTTTTGGGTCTCTTTTGTGTTTAAAACTTTTGCTCTTGTTGCTGTAACTCTTGGATTTGTTTTTTGTTCTATAGTTATTTTTTAGTGATTAATTCTTGTACTTCATCTATTGAATCAGAGCTTAAAGTTGAGATGATTGAGACTAAGACTACTAATGATTTTTTAGCCTTGTCATCGAGAATCTTATTCTTGTTATTAGTCTGGTTCTTTTTATGTTTATAATTGTAGGGTGATTTTGAGGGTGTTCTCTTAATTGGTGTTTTTGTTGATGATTTCCTTTTCTCTACTTCTTTCTTTAATTTCTTGATGGAAGCACTATGTTATACAATTAGAATTATGTTTTGCTTCTTTCTTTTGCCTTTCTTTTAATGCATTTTTGAAAAAAAAAATGATTTTGTTGAGACATATGAGGTGTTGGATCATGTATCTTCTATAATATAAAAGAAATTAAATCACTTTGATATAGAGATTTGAAAAGGATCAAATTAGGGTTAGGTGTTTTGTTGATATGAAGATTTTGTTATAGAAGAAGAGGGAGGAGATATAAGTCATGTCTGATGAATTAGATAAGAAGAGTAGGACCTACACATTGAGATCAGCAAAACTTAATGTCTGTTTGTGCTCCCATTTATGCTAGGTCATATTTGGGCTGAAATGGACACTTAAAGTTCCAGTTTAGATCCAATCTAGCCTTTGGCACAAAATTGAAGGTCCAATTTGGACCTTTAGCCTATATATATAACATAGAGAGTAAGTAGGAATTTTAACCAAGGTATACTACTACTATATGATTCATTGAATTTAGACATAATTACATTCAATGAATTCAGGCACAATTACAATTAATGAATTTAGACATTATTACTTTCAATGAATCTAGACAAAGCAAACCCAAAGACTATTTTAGGCCTATTATAAGCGTATAACCTTATAGTTTCATATGACATTGGCAATGGGCCTAAAGTATAATACTAACAATCTCTCATTTACACTAGGCCTATAAATTATAAGTGGCCTCTAACAAGATATTATAATTACCCATGTTACATGAATGTTAATAACTTAACTTAATCTAATCCTCAATTAATATCACAGTCCTTTTGTCACATGATATCTTAATTGAACATATGTCATAGTTAATGTCATCCTTATATAGTTCAATTAAATCTTTTTTCGATTTCTAAATTAACTGATTAAAATGACATTACTAACCTTTGCCAATTCATTTCTACTGAACCATGCTTTTTTTACCATTTTAAATTATTTAAGGGCCTAAAGATATTATACTCATAATATGATGGACAAATTTCTTCTTAATCACTTATATTCCTCTACATAATTTACTCTATATCTAACTATAGTCTATATAATTGTCATGTTACATATAATGTTGAACTATTTTTAAACATTAAATTCCTTATATAGGAATTCATGGTGACTATTAGATCAAAGGACTCAAATAATGCTATTACATCGAGAATCACTTACGACTTTTAACTAGATAGTACTCTTGTAGCATGTTGGTCGAATATAATATTTCTCAAACATGTATATATATATTTAACTTAATATCATAAATTCATGAACAACAAAATATAATCATTAGTCAAACCACATATTAGTCTTCATTCATTATCATCATTAACTAGGGAAAATTTAGAATATAAATTTTTTATCTAAGAGTTTTACTATCAAGTCACATATTTGATGGCCTCAAATAGAATTAACTATTCATAGGATAAATTATTAAATTAAATAATCAATACACAATTATTAAACTGATAAAATGATAGTGTGCCTCATATATATAAAATAAATGTAATCATAACATAAATAAAATCCATAAAATGCATAAATGACTTGAATGACTAAAGGTATATCACTAACAATCTTCCATTGGCATTAGATCCAATCAAAATAGTATTAAATACCCATTAACCTAGTATTACTCTTATATTTTGGCTGTGGAAGATGCTTAGTGAATGAATTAGCTATATTTTCATTAGTTTATACTCTATATATCTTCACGTCTCCTCTCACAATAATTTCTCAAATATGATGAAAATGTCTGAGTATGTGTCTAGATCTCTAAGGATATGATTTAGGTTCCTTACTTTATGCTATAGCCCTATTATTATCATAATATAAATCCATTACATTTGTAATGCTAGGAAGAATACCCAATCCACTAATGAACTTCTTAATTCAAATTGATTCCTTTGTTGCTTTAAAAGAAACAATATACTTAGTTTCTATAGTAGGATCAGTAACAATGTCATGCTTTGAACTGTTCTAACTCACTTCACCTTCATCAAAATAAAACACAAAACCTAATTATGATAAAAAAAAATCATGCTTTATCAAATTGAAAGCTGGCATTTATGTAGCCATTTACAACTAGCACACCTTCTTAACCTCTATATAGTATGAATGCATCCTTAGTCCTTCTCAAGTATTTAAGGATATTCTTAATTATTGTCTAGTGACTTTCACTTGGGTCTGACTAGTATCTACTCGTTATTCTTAGTGCATATGAGACATTAGATTGAGTATATAACATAATATACATGATATATCCAATAACAGAAGCATATGGAATCTTGCTCATACGTTCTCACTCATCCTATGTCTTTAGACATTAAGTCTTGTTAAGAATTATGTCATGTGACATTGGTAGAATCTTCTCTTGGAATCTTGCACATTGAACCTATTTCATACCTAGTCGATATATGTATTATGACTTAAGCCTATAAGCATTTTAGATCTATCCCTATAGATTTTTAAACTTAAAATGTAAGCAGCTTCATTTAAGTCTTTCATTAAGAAATACTTCCTTCACAAAGATTTAACATTTTGCAGAGAAGGGATATAATTTCCAATGATGTCATCATATAACACTAGAAAAACTATTGCACTCTCACTAACCTTTTTATAAACACAAGGTTCATCTTCTTTTTTTATGAAACCAAACTCATTGAAAACTTCATCAAAATAGAAGATTCTAACTCTAAGAAGCATGCTTTAATCCATAAATGGATATTTAAAACTTGCAAACCATTCTAAAATTCTTAGTATAGATAAAACCCTTTAGTTGTGTTATATACACATCCTTAAGTAGATTTCCATTAAGAAATGTTGTTTTGATGTCCACTTTCCAAATCTCATAATTATAGGATGCAACTATAGTAAGGAGAATGCGAATAGATTTAAGTATAGCAACTGGTGAAAAAGTTTCATCATAGTCTATACCGTATGTTTGCTTATAACCTTTTGCAACTGGTCTTACTTTAAAGGTATGCACATTGCCGTCCATGTCAATTTTCTTTTTGAAAACCTACTTGTATATAATAGTTTTTAAACCATTAGGTGGATCAACCAAAGTCCATACTTGATTATTTTGCATGAATTTCATTTAAGATTTCATGACTTTTAACCATTTCTGAGAGTCTAGAATATCTATAGCTTATTGGTAGGATGTGGGCTCATTTTGGTCCACTAGCATCGTATCATTATTTCCTATTAAGAGAAATCCATATATCTTAGGACTATGACATGTTAAACCTTCTTTAAGCTTATGTTACTTCTGTAGGCTCCACAACAACTTATAAATCATGTTGTGATTCCACATATGGTACAAAGCTATCTTGTGGTTCTTAAATTTCTTCGAGTTGTACTTTACGCCCATAAATTCTTTTAAAAATAAATTATCTTTCCAAAAATAAATACTTTATTCTTAAAAGCATTATAGAAGTAATATCCTTTGATTTCTTTAAGATATCCCACAAAAGAGCTTATCAAATTTGGGTCCTAATTTATAAAAAAGTTTGACACTTTATATAAGCTTTACATCCCCAAATTTTTAAAAAAGACAAATAGAGAGATTTTTCAATTCATAACTCATGTGGTGTCTTTTTAACTGCCTTTGATGTAATAATGTTTAGTATAAATCAATAGGTATATCCCTATAAGAAAATTGGAAGATCTGATTGACTCATTATAAATTGAACTATATTTAATAAAGTTTGATTTCTCCATTTATATATACCATTCCATTATAGTGTTCTTAGTGGAGTTAGTTATGAAACTATCCCACAATCTCTAAAATAATTGATAAGTTTTTGGTTTAAGTATTGTCCATCTCAATTTGATTGAAGTGCTTTAATAGTCTTACTAAATTGATTTTATACTTCATTTTTAAAAATTTTTGAAATTTTTAAAAGATTCAAATTTTTATTTCATTAGATAGACATAGCCATATATGCTATAATAATCTATAAAAGTAACAAAGCATTGAAAATATCCTTTAGCATTTGAACTTAATGGTTTGCATACATCAATGTACAAGGCCTAATAAGTCACTAGCTCTTTCACTTTATCCTATAAAAGGAGTTTAGTCATTTTTCTTAACAAATAAAATTCATATATTTCAAATGATTTAGAATCAAATGAATTTTAAAGCTTATGTTGTTAGAGCTTTAAAATTTTCTTCTTATTTATATGACCCGAGTGACAGTGTTAGAGATAAGTAGAATTTTTATCTTCAAGTTTAAACTTCTTGGTATCAATATTATAAATGGCCTCATTATTATTATTTTCAAGATTTAGGACATATAGACAATTTGATAGATGAGCATAACTATGAAATATCATTATGAGAAATTAAGCATTTATTATTCCTAATAATAAATTCAAAACCTTCAATATCTAAATAAGAAATAGAAATAATATTTGTACTCAAAGTAGGAACATAATAACAATTATCTAATACTAAAACAAGTCCACTATGTAAAGCTAATTCATAATTTCCTAAAGCTAAAACAACAACTCTTGCTCCATTTGCAATTTATAGGTTCACCTTATCCTTGGCCAAAGATCTACTCCTTTTTAGACCTTACACATTATTACAAATTTAAGATCCATATTTAGTATATAATACCCAAAAAGTGGAATGCAGAATTAAATAAATTGACTTCTATAATATAAATACCTAGAGCAGTAACCTAAATATTGTTCTTTTTCTTCAGATCATCCAAATTGAGCTTGTAATTTCTTTTATAATAATCCAACTCATTAAAAAAAAAAAGCAGACTCCCTCCTTTGGTGGCTTAGGATTAGGTTTTGGTTTAGGAGCTTTCTTCTTGCCTTTAACCTTTCCTTTATTTTTCATGCCCTTCCCTTTAATAACCATAAGAACTTATTTAGTGTTATTCTTGATGTTCTGTTCAACAGTCTTAAGCATCCTATGCAATTTAGAAATAAATTTCTCCATGTTATGCATGTTATAGTTTATAATGAATGCATTATATGCTTCAGGCAATGACCAGAGAATGTTGTCAACAACTAATGCTTAGTTAATAATAAGATCTAGTTTCTATAAATGTTCAAACTGACCCTTTATCTTTAGGACATGATCATTAATTGAGTTGCCAGTTGCCAACTTTCATGAGAGTAGAGCCTTAATGGTATTAAACCTTTTAATTTGAACCTTCTCTTAGAATATTTCCTCAAGATGACCTATCATAGTGTAGGCTTATGTTTCTTTTAGTTGCTTCTAAAGCTCTAATTCCATGCTACTAAGAATGATATAAGTGACATCTAGAGTGTCATTGGGATGTTTACTATATGCAACCTTTTAGCTTTAGGAGCATTAGCAGTAGGTTCTTCAAGGATAGGTTAATCTAATATATATTCTTTTCTCTTTTACTTAAAAAGAACTCTGAATTTTTTACACTAGTCTAGGATATTAGTCCCATTCATCTTATTCTTCTTAAGGATCAATTACAATGACAAGTTGGATGTAGTATTTGATGTCATTATCTAAAATAAATATACAAAGTACACTTAGCATTTTATTAAATATTTTATGAGGCATAATCAAATCCCACTATGTTTTCTCAAATCATTAACCCTTAATATTAATTTTAAAAATTTCAACAATTGAAATTTCATAGAGGACCAAGATCCATATCTCACCTAATTTTAGGTAAGCTTTGGGTTATCACTTAAATTTGACTATTTAGATAGGTAACACTTTACTAATAATGTCTTTTGTAATTCTGGGATAATTATAGGATATTGACATCACATGTCTTAGCTTATTCCATCTAATACCCTAGGTCCAAAACTATTTTGATAACCTAGTTAAGTCTAACCAATTTAAACTTATAGTATAAATATTATCCATCTTGTCTTACTAAGATGGCCTAATATACTACGCTTTAGTAAAACCTATGTTTAGCAATCAAAGTCTTAACAAGTGTTTAATTTTGGTTGACATTTTCTTGACTTAATGTTATTAAGGGAATTTACTTATTTTATCCTATTATGTATTGTCATATTGCATCTTATGCATCACATGCATTCATCATAAACATACCATAATAACACAATAAAATAAATGTGTCATAGCATGGCCCAAATCTAGATTGATCTTCATAAGCCAATATGAAGATCAAAGGTCAATCCTCTATAATAGTATAGATTTCATATTGATCCTCCACCTTAGATCTCCATCTTGGGCCTTTACTTTGGATCTCCACCTTGGTCTAGATTTATATTACAATACATGTTGCAATTTATACTACTCTATTGCTACTTAATAAAAATATAATTATAACAAATAAAAACATCTTATAGGTTGTATTTAATAAGACTACAACCCATGAAAAATAAATAATAAAAATCCAATAACATTGGTTTAAGGGCTATGCCATGTACCATGCATTTTACACTGAACACATAAAGCATAATATTTTTTTTAAATTAATTGTTCTTGTGTCCAAAATGAATTATGTAATGTATTCATTCAGGGTCTAGGGGCATCACCCCTTGTGTGGTCCTAGGGATAGTGCCCCTCGCTGGATCTAAAAGGCAGCACCCTTAGTGGCAGTCTTAATTCCATTTAATGATTTACCTTGCTCATTGGAATGAGTTGCTACTCAATTCCATTAATATAAATCAAATTAACTAATTTGTTTATAATAAGAGTTAACTAATTACTATTTAATACTTAAACAGATTCAATAATAATTTTAATTTATTCAAAATAGATTATTTAAAATTTTAATCCGCTAAATTCCATATTAATCATAACGAAAAAAATATTCATAATGTTTTATTTAATTATATCAACAAAATACAAAATTTTGTTAATTCTGCAATTCTATTTAATCAAATTAAAATAACAAATAATAAGAATCATTCTTAAAATAGAAAAATGTTTAAAAAAATTAACCAAATTGATGTAAAAATTCATTTTTCATACAAATTAATTAAAACCTCATACTAATATGTATGTTATTAAGATTTTGAAAATGATTTTCAAATAATATAATGTCCATACATGTATCACATATACATAAAACAATAAAATCAATCTATACAAATTAGCAAGTGGCTTTAATACCACTGTTAGTTTTTATAATACATACGAAGCAACAAACTAAAATTAAACATACACACACAAATAGAACAATAAAATCAATCTATACAAGTTAGCAAGTGGCTTTGATACCACTGTTGGGTTTTATAATGCATACACAACCGAAATTTAAAATTAAACACACACAATATATATATATATATATATATATAAACAGCAAACTAAAATTAAACATACACACACAAACAGAACAATAAAATCAATCTATACAAATTAGCAAGTGGCTTTGATACCATTGTTGGGTTTTATAATGCATACACAGTTGAAATTTAAAATTGAACACACACACACACACACAATATATGTATATATGTATATATATATATATATACACACACACACACACACACATTATATATAAGAAGAACCCATAATAAAGCCCTTGAACTTTGACACTGTATTCTATTGAGCCCCTCAACTTTTATTGTATTTTATTATGCCCTCAATCTTTTATTTTCGTATAGATTAAGGACAAATTAGATTGAAATAATGAAATTGTGCAACAATTTAGGTTCACTGTTGCTAAATATGCTGTTATGAAAGGTTTAGGGATACGTTTTGTGCAGAATAAAAGAAAAAAGGTGAAGGAAAAATGTAAGGAAAATGTTCATGGAGGTTATTTGCTTTAATCGATAATTTTAATTATACATTCACTGTTAAAACTTACCACCAACATCATAATTATGGTAGAATAAATAGAATTTATTTCATAATTTCATTACTTCAGTCTAATTTATCCTTAATCTATAGGAAAATAAAAGATTAAAGGCTTAATAAAATACAATAAAAATTAAAGGGCTCAATAAAATAAAGTGTCAAAGTTCAAGGGCTTCATAATGGGTTTATCGTTACATATATACATTTTATTATCATGCTTTTTGGTTTCCATAAGAAAAATCATGTTCTGATCTTGAAGAAGGATCAACTTCTTTAAAATTTTAATTGTACATAGGTTCCTAGGCCTGTGATAATTCCAACTTAAGCAACTCATGGTTGTTAGTATCATACTCTATGTTCATGTATATACATACATATATATATATATATACACACACACACACACATGCCACTTCCCATTTATCATGGTTATGTGGGGGAAGTTTCAATGAATTTTTTTGGATAAACCCATTATAAAGCCTTTGAAATTTGACACTTTATTCTATTGAGCCCTTTAATGTTTATTGTGTTTTATTAAGCCCTTAATCTTTTATTTTCATATAGATTAATGACAAATTAGACTAAAGTAATGAAATTGTGAAATAAATTTTGTTGTTTACTCTACCATAATTGTGATGTCGGTGGTACATTTTAACAGTGAGTGAGTCATTAGAATTATTAATCGAAGCAAATAATCTCTCTGGACATTATTTTTTACACCTTACCCTTACTATTTTTCTTTCATTATTCACAAAATGTATCTTTAAATCTTTCATAATAGCATATTTAGTAACAACGAACCTAAATTATTGCATAATTTCATTCCTTCAGTCTAATTTATCCTTAATCTATACAAAAATAAAAATTAAGGGTTTAATAAAACACGATAAAAGTTTAAGGGCTTAATAGAATAAAGTATCAAAGTTCAGGGGCTTTATTAGGGGTTCTTCCAATTTTTTTCAATGAAAGAGAAGGGAGGCAAATAAAAGATGCAACAAAAATGCTAGAGTTTAGCAACACTTTGAATAGATGCTCTTTATATGATCTTAAGTTCAGAAGACATAAATTTACATGGACTAATAGAGTGAATGATTAGAATATTCAAGAGTGCCTCAATCGTTCTAGTGCTACTATTTCCAATTCTGGAGTTTGATTTTTAAGACTTGCTTAGAGTTCAAAGAGTGGACAAGCATGCTAAATATCTTAGTAATGTGAACCAAACAAGCACCAAACATGTTAACCAACATGATGATCCACTCAAGTATAATGATCCAATGATTAGAACATGCATGAAGAAGTTTAAGGGTGGTTTAGGATTATTCTTGAAGAAAAATATCAAGTTTGGGATAGAGAATCAAAGCACAAGTGCAAATGGAGCTTAATTGAGTGAATTTGGAGAAAGTTTGACATAAGGGCAAAATCATCCTTTTTGCACCTTATTATCATATTTTGACCCTTAAAATGAAGAATTTATGTTAAACTTTTCAAGTGGAGTGATTTGCATTCAAAACACATGAAGTGCAATTTTAAAGATTTTGGAAGGTACTTGAAAATATTAAGAGAATCAAGAATCTTTCAAGAATATTCTCTACAAATAAAACCTTAAATGTGATGAAGAGTGGCTGCTACTCATTTAAAGACTTGGTTAAATTTTTCTAAGTTATCATGAGTTGTCAATTTGACTTTTCAATACTTAGTTGTCATAAGTTGTCAATTTGACTTTTTAAAGCTTAGTTGTCATATTTTTGAAGGGGTCCTATTTAGTTAAGGATTTTCCTTCATAGGAGTCTTTAGGAATAAGTAATAAAACCTATTCCTTGAAGGATTAGGATGTTTACATACTTATATAAAGCCATAGCAATGTAGCATGAGTTTTAATGAAGTTTTATCAATTAATTATGAATTCTTGAGAGGTTAAAGACCTTTTCTTTTGTTCTTAAAATAACTTTGGTGAATTTATCAAGTGAAGGCTTGGTACATTCAAACCTAGTTTAATTTAGACTTAAAATTGACTTTATTAATCTTAGGTTTATATTAAACAACCTTTAATTCTTTATAATTAAGGTTCTTAAGTACATGTTATTTAAGGGTTTTGTTAGGGATTGGAGCTTCTTTTTGCTTGATTTATGAACGATCATTGGCAAGATTATTAAGATTGAATATGGGTTTGGAAAGTTAACCACATTCGTATCACTCACGGTCCTAACATTTTTTAGTTGTTCAAAGAAAATGCTATTCCAAGCTATTATTAATCGAGTAAGGAGAAAACTAAAGAATTTAAAGGAAAATTTATTATTGATGGCTATAAAGGAAATATTGATCAAGTCAATGGCGCAGGTAATACTGATGTATATGATGAGCTATTTTAAAATTTCAGTATAAATTTTTTATAAAATTTAAAAACTCAAAGCAAATTTCTAGTGGGATTAAAAATACTTTGAGCATAAAATTCATTAGTGTTCTTAGCACACTTTATATGCAAGTTATAAAAAAAAGAGGGTGGTCTTGGCTTTTAAAATCTTCATTCCTTCAATACAGTAATGTTAGACAAGTAAAGTTGGCAACTTCTAATTATAACACACTTTTTTAGCTTAAATACTAAATGCTAGATACTATCTTAGAAGTACCTTTACAAAAGCTATGATGGGGTTATAATCCAAATTATTTATAAAGAAGCATTATCGAGGCCAAAGAGTTACTTCATATGGGATTGAGATGGTGTGTGGGTAATGAGGAAGTTATAAAAATGCGGTAAGATAAATGGATATCTGATCAACCACACCTAAAAGTTACATCACCAAACCTATACTTTGATAAAAATAAAGCAACGAGTAATCTCACATAATTGTCAAAGTTAGGATCAATAAATTACAAAGCTATTTTTTTACCCTTAGAAGTAAGATAAATTCTTTCTGTTCCCCTAAGATGGCATAGACTTATAGATATAATTATCTGGCATTATACAAAAGTGGGATTTATTTGGTGAAATCTTTATATCACCTTATGCTCACTTCAAGATGTCTATCTCCTAACGAGGAGCCTTCTTCATCATTACTAAGCAACTAGATGTGGGTTTAGAAATTCTAGGTCCCTCTAAAAGTGTGTTTTTTCATATGGATTTTTTTGTGAAAAATCTTGCTAATGGTAGAAGAATTATAACAAAGAGGATTAAAAATGGATTTTTTTTTATAGAAAGTGTGGATCTGCCATTGAATTTATGGAACATGCATTGCGTGATTGTTTATGGAGCTCTTAGTTATAGTATTTCTTCCCTTTGCAAAATAACGTACAAAATTAGGATAGCCTTACTTCAATGCTAGATTGGCTTTTCATGCAAAAACAAATTCTCCCTCCAAAAGGCCTCAATTTGTTTGTTATATATCTATAATACATATGGTTTGCCTGTAATAACTTATGTCTTCAACTCTACAACACTTGACTTCCAATTATGTTTTAGTTAGGTCAACTTGATTCTATAAGAATGTAACAAATATGGGACTATGACAAATGATAAGTAGCTAATCACACACTCCATTAGCAACCACCACAAGTAAATGTGTTTGAATGCAATACAAAGGCAACTACAAGGCTAAGAGTTGAGATAGATATGGGATTTGTTCTTAGGGATGATAAAGGCAAGGTAAGAGCATCTTTAGCTTCTAGAAATAATCAAAAATTTTTAATATGAAATTTTAGAGGCTTTACCATGTAGATTGGGAATTCCAACGTCAAAATCACTAAATATCATTAACCTTGACGTTAAAAATAATTATCATTTTTAGTAATTCAAAGATTATAGAGCAACAACAAGGATAACTTTGATCTAGATGTCATTATTCTTGATATGAATGACCTTGCTTGAAGCTTCCATAGCATCTCCTTCAAGTACTCACTAAGAGAAACCAATATAGTTGTCCATTCTTTAGCACAATTTTCTCTATCCATAATTTATAAAGTCTTAAATATTTTTCTCTATTAGTATTAGATAATTTTGAAAATTATTAATCCATACTGATATAAGTGAAAATATAGAGAAAAATATTTAAGACTTCATATATTTAATAGTTATAATATTACATTAAAAATCACCAATGTTGAAAAATAAATAATAACTAAAATATAAATTTTACAATTATAAATATATTTTATATATTTAAAATATAAAATATTCAATATAAAAGATAAATATTATTGGTGGCAGCATTTAGTGTGTGCTTAAATGTTTAGTGACCATATTGTTTTGGGGCTTTGCAACCCACTTGGAAGACACAATTCCTAGTCATAAAAGGCTAGTATTGGAGCTAGAAGTTGCCACTTGAGTAATAATCAGGAAAACACTTTTATATGACAATGAGATTTTATGAAGATTGAATAATTATACTAAGGGTGTCAAAATGGATAATGACACCCTAATACGATTCGTCTAATATGTAAAATTAGCAAATTAGGGTTAAGGTTAAACAAATTCATGTTAGAAACTGGTTGACTCATTTATAACACGATTTAAATCAAGTCGTGTAGTGGGTTGATATGTAAACCCATTATAAACTGTTTAATTAAACATGGCATGTTGTCACACGATCTATTTAAAATTTATTAATTTATTATAGGGTAAAGTGGTCATTATAATATATATATATATATATATATATATATATTTATTTATTTATTTATTTATGAACTCTTTATTCTCTATCCGGACCAACCCTCATAATAGAAAAATTTCAGGGTACCAAATTGTTTTTTATTTTTCTACTTCTTCTCTTTGTGCCGAATTACATGTTGTATATCTCTTTAAAAATTCATTGCATTCTATTTTATATTAGACTTATCCGCGTGTTAGTTATGCTATTTCTTTGGCTTTTTTTTTTTTTTTTTAAGTTATGATATCTTTGAAAAATCTTTATCAGGTTATGATATATTTGAAAAAATTTATGATACTTCTAAAAATGTTTCAAAGTTGTGGGTTTTTTTAAAAATGGACATGGTTTTTAGAAATAGTTTTAAAGACATTTTTGTATAAATCCCAATATTATTTTAGGTCATGAAACTAAAATATATTTATTTTAAAACTAAAATGCTCTTTCATTATTATTTATTTGTAAATTTCGTTACAATGCAATATATATATACAAAAAATATATATTTTAGAAATTATTTAAAAATAAATAATTTAATATGAAATTATTTAATAAGAAGTGGTGGAGATGTAAGAAGAATTCATGGCTACAATTATTATTGTTATTATTACTCTACAAAACCAACCAGATTGACATGAACTTCCGACCAAAAAAAGGAAAAGTGAAACTATTATTTAGATAGATCGAAATTCAAAGTCAAAGGCCCAAACAAAACAAAATACCTGAAGCATATGCTCTAGTCTATTATAATAATATCAAGCGCAAAGAACATGTGGATGGGTTTTTATTTATGAAGATAATGAAATGTACTTAAGAAAAAAAATATCATATATATTAATTAACTCAATATCATTAAAACAACATTCTTACAACATCGGAAAAAAGTTTTTTGAAGTAATTGCATGCATCTGTATCTGTTGATTTGTTTCAGTACTGATGGGTCACTTAGGAATTAATCAATTTTATTTTATTTTTATTTTAATTTGGCGGTGAGTGATGTTTTGTTCATGGTTATTTAATATTTTAGCCATTATGATGGATGTTAGATTAATGTATTTTTTTTAGCCATTTTGTTTATGCATCTAATTTATTTTTTTATTCAGATGTTTACCATTGAAATTGATTTGTTTGAGATGAATAACATGACCATTGATATAGAAGATAATAAAATTGTGGAATTAGAAAATGCTAGTGTTTGAGTGGAAGGAAGGCTAAGAGGCCAAGAAAGATGACTTAAACTGTTTGGAATTATTTTGATATAGTGGAAGGGAAAAACAAGAAAAGAACATCATAGTGCAAGGCTTGTGGGAAGGTATATGTGGTTGATAGCAAATATGGGGCAAGTAATATAAAACGTCATATACCTATGTGTTCTTGAAAAAATACTAGAAAAATAAAGAAATCTCAAACTAAAAAAAAAAAATTTTTAGAGTGTGCTGGTCTTTGTGCTCTAGATTCTAAAAAGGATTGTCGTCAAGATATTCCCACTAGATGGAATTCAACATAATTGATGTTTGATAATGCTTTATATTATTAAAATGCTTTTACATATTTTCAAATGAGTAATTCTAATTTCAAGCATTGTCCATCTTTTGATGAGTGGGATTTAGTTGAAAAGACTTGTAAGTTTTTGCAAGATTTTAATGATATTATTTGTCTCTTTTTTAGCATAAAATGTCCAACCACAAACATATTTTTTTCCTTTGGTATTTATTGCACATTTGACTTTGAAGGAAAGTATTTGTAGTGAAGATATGTTTATGAAGTCAATGGCTGAAAAGATGTTTAAGAAATTTAAGAAGTATTGGTTTAAATATAGTAGAATTTTAGCTATTGCTATGATTTTAAATCCTAGATATAAGTTGAATTTTATGGAATGGTGTTATAAGAAGCTCTATGGTGATGAGGGGATAGTTGAGGTAAAAAAAGTTAAAAATGACTTGGAATCCTGATATTCCAAGTATGTGAATATTGGAGATATGCAAATTATGAGTGTTGATGTTGACTTAAGTGATAGAGCTTTTGGATTTAAAATCATTCAAGGAATTGAGGATGATGGTAACAAATCTTTTTCGGCTAAAGATATATTAAAGGTACTTATGATATACCTTTATTTTTTTTTAATTTATTTGAACTATTTAAATATGAAAATAGCATCATATTTCTTATTTGTTTAAAATATTTAGATTTAGAACAAAATTTTTTGTTGTTATTTTTTTTTTTCTTGTAGGAGTTTGATTCTTTTGATTGTGATGATATTTCTCCTTCAAAAACTCAAACTTTATCTTGACAAGCCAAGAATGGATCAAAAGGTAAACTTAGATGAGTTGTCATATTGGAAAGGAAGCTAATATAGGTATCCTCAAGTTGCAACCATGGCTCTTAACGTTCTATCAATTCCTATTACTATAGTAGCTTTTGAAAGTGCTTTTAGCAATAGTGGGAGGGTTCTTGATGAATATAGGAGTACACTAAAAGCTGATGTTGTGGAGGTTTTAGTTTGTTATAAAGATTGGTTGTTTGGAGAACAAGGTATAATCTAATTTTTTTTTTGACTTAAATTCATTTTTATATGAATATTTGTTTATAGTTATTTGCATGTATCTCAACTAATTATTTATTTATTTATTTTTATGTAGATGCAAAAAGATTGGAATTGGAATAACTTACAAAAGATATTATGGAGTTTAAATCAGAGCCTTTAGAGTTGAACAAAAATATTCCTTCCCATTATTCTAAAATTTAGACTTTCATTTAAAAGTTTGATGTGTATTTATGTGAAAGACTTTGAATATTACTTATTTTACTTATTTTATTTAAAAGAACAAAAACTTTCTAAAGTTCAATTATATTATGCATATTATTACATTTTTTTAAAATGAAAAATAGTATTTTTTTTTGTAAGTGATAGATGTTAAATAAGTTAAATGGGTTGTGTTGAATTTTAGGACCCATATAACCCATTTAAATAAATGGGTTATGCAAGTCATAAATATAACATGACCCATTTAATTTTTGTATTGTGTTAGAGTTGAGATATTTGACACACTTAATAAATGGATTGTGTTTGTGTTGACCTTAATTGTGTCACTATAGTAGGTCAACCTGACACAAACATGACCCACCAACTTATTTTGACACTCTAAATATGAGTGACAATTCATATTAGCAGGTCGTATTCGTGTAATGTCTTCATCAACTCATAACACGTTAAGGGTTAACCCTAACACGACACGATCATTTCTGTGTAATTAATGGGTTGATATGATAATGACACGAACACAATAATCCCCAACCCTAACCCACTAATTTCATGTTAGGTTCATGTCATGTTGTCATGTCGTGTTCAATATTGCCACCTGTTATGGCAATTCATGTTAGCGAGTCGTATTCGTATTGTGTCTTGATCAACCCGTAACACGTTAAGGGTCAACCTTAACATGACATGATAATTTTTGTGTCATTAACAGGTTAACATGATAATGATAGGAATACAATAATCCTCAACCCTAAACCACTAATTTCATGTTAGGTTCGTGTCTTGTTCAATATTGTCGCCCCTAATTCACACTTTAGAGATTGAATTTAGAAACTAGGTATAGATTTTGAGCTTGCTCAACTTTTCAATTGGCCTCCATTTGTAATTTTTCTATAATAATTTTTTTGTAATTATCTCTTGAATACATGCATCATGACATTTTATAGCTTGCAATCATATACTTGTACTCTATGTTTTACATATAATAATAATAAATATAATAAATTAACTTGTTTGAATACAAAAGATAATCAAATTTTGTATTGTTTATTTGTAGCATTATTTTGTAAAAAAATATGATGAATATCTACAAAATATATAAATGTATGGGGAGGAGGGGAGAACATACAAACTTACTAAAATGCCTAAATTTATTATTAAATAAGAATTAAGTAATTTGGTAATTGCATAATAATTAAATTAAATTAATTAAAAATAATTTTAATTTAATTAAAAGTATGTTTCCCATTATAATTATATTAGTTTCTATTTTGTCTCTAATTAAAATTAAATTAATTAAACTATAATTATAATTTAATAGAGAATGTTTCGTATTCTAATTAGGTTAATGATTGTGATTAATTGTTAAAATAAATAAAAAACTTTCAAGTGAAAAAAGCATTAATATAAAAAATGTTGAAAAGGTGCTGCAAAATTATTTGAATAAAAAATTTATTAAAATTTTAATCAATTATAATTCTATTAAATTTATAATATTAGATTCCTATAAAAATAAAATAATACTCTTATTATTCTATAATATATTATATTTTAAAACTAAATAAAAAAATTGTTCATGTGGCATTTTTGTGATTATATTTCTAATGACTGAATTAGTGAAAAAAATATAATTTTTTTGTTTAAAAAATGTTTACGTTTTAATCATAAAAATGCAAAATTAATTCATATGTTTAAAATTATTTATTTATTCTATATATTTTATTATTAATTTTAAAACTAAAATACGCATTTAAGATAAAATGTATATAATTAATTAAAAAATAAACATTTCCATACTTAATTATGATTAAAATTTTTAATTTGCACTTTCTAATAATTAATAATAATGTATAAACATTAAAATTGAAATTTATTTTACAAAAAGCGAGTTCAATGATAAAAAAAAGTTACATTGGTTTGTCCTAGAGAGAGAGAGAGAGAGAGAGAGAGAGAGAGAGAGAGAGAGGGGTATATGATGAATTTTCAATTTTTAAAATTATCTTAATTTTACAAAATTAAATATTTGTTATTATATATATATATTAATTTTTAAAATTTTCTTAATTCTACAATATTAAATGGAGGAAATTTCAAAAAATGGCTCATTTGATCATGCATCTATCTTTCATGGTCTAGCCTATTTTGTTTTTTTAAAAGTGGTTTTTCCATTTTCTTTTATGATCCAATGTATTTTTAGTTTTCATTTTTGGTCTTCTTCCTTCTGCGTTTTCTTGTTGATTTTTATTTGCTTTCATCTAACTTTCTAGCGGTTGTTTCTTTGATTTTCTAGAGATTTTAAAGTGTTTTGTTTCTTCTCCTTCTTCATTTTGTCATTTATTTTATTTTATTTTTTTGAACTAGTTTTTTTTGTTCATTGGTGTATAAGCTAGTAGTTATCGGAAAGGACAGTAATGATATTGTATCTAGAAGAATTTCTCCTCATAGCGATGGTGTTGCAAAATCTTCTCCTACGTCAAGAAAGAAGAAGGATATGAATTTCCTTCATTTGTAATGAAGAAGAGTGATATTGTTTCTAAAAAGAGGAAGAATGACAGTGTTTCTAGGAAGAATGACATTGTTTCTAAGAAGAAGAAGAAATTGTCTTTTAGTGAAACCTCTCATAAAAAATATGAAAGTTGCTTTAAGGTATGCTTATTTTTTTCATATTTTTTTCAATATGTTATTTTTCTTATTAAGTTGTTTTTTTCTTTGTTGTTACTTTTTGTTGGTTGTATATGTTGTTTTAAGTTTGTTGATTTTTTGAGTTTTTAAAGTAATTTTTATTATTTATTTTAGGAATGAGAATTTGTCATTAAATTGGAGTACCGTTTTAATAGTGGGGTTTCTAGTAGTATGAATGAGAAGTCATTTCAAAATTGAAGGAGAAATTGAATGAAAATCAATTGGATTTGTTTAGAAAAACTTGCTTTGATTATTTTTTAGATATGAAGGATGTGCAATTCCAGGCTCAGGTTGTTCATTACTTTCCTTTAAGGGAAATAAGTCAATCTAAGTCTAATGAAATTTGGTTTAATGTTTCTAGTTTTCCTTTAAAGTTTTCTGTTGGTGAATTTGCTCTTATTACTGGCCTAAAATGTAATGATGATTTTGAGAGAAAAAAGATTAAAAAATCTATAAAGAACAATTTGGTTGATAAGTATTTTAATGGTTCTTCAAAAGTGAAGAGGAATGATATTGAAGATTATTTTCTTTCTACAGAGTTTGATTGTAATGAGAATGTTGTGAAGTTGATTGTTCTTTACTTTATTAGTTTTTTTTTGTTTTCTTCACCTAGAGATAAGTTTGTTAATAAAGATTATTTAGATGTTGTTGATGCTGATTTGTATAATCAGTATCCTTGAGGAAAATATGGTTTTAGTTTTACTTTGGCTTCTTTAAAAGGAAGTCTTGTGGGAGCGGAGAAGAAAGGTGATAGTTATTTTTTTTACTGTCTTTTTGGCTTTCCATTGGCTTTGCAAATTTGGTTTTACAAATGCTGCAATTATTATAATTGTGTGTTTGCTGTTCATAAAGGTTCTTTTAATTTTTTTCTTATTTTTCAGCTTTTGTTATTTCTTGTTGCTTTTTGTGGCTTATTTTTTTATTTATTGTTTTTATAGTTGAAATTGAAAAATATTGTTCCTACTCATGCTGAAGAGCAATTTTTGGATTTGAATGGTTTTTTTTTTTAGAAACCAAAAGTTGAAAAAGTTAATGTATCTCCTGTTCGTGATTAAAATATGGATAGTGGAGATGATTTCCAATAACCTATTCTGCAAAAGTCTAAAAAAGTGAAATTTGGTGGTCATAAAGAGCGATCAAGCATTGGTTATGCTATTGGTGATAGGGAGTCTATTGATAAAGAAAATTGATGATTTAGATAAGAGGCTTAATGAATAAATTTTTCTTTTAAAATTTTTCTTGAGGAGAGATTTTATGTTTTAGAAAGGATGTTAGACAAAATTCTTCAACAAAAATTTTCTTCTTTTTCTTCCAATGTTGATAAGAATGAAGAAAATGAGAAATATGATGCAGTTAGTTTTGATAGTAAAAATGATAAGAATGGTGTGGGTGAGAAAAATTATATTTTTTTATGTTTTTTTATGTTGTTACTTTGGGTAAAGAGAAAAATGAATTTGTTAAAGAAAAAATAGTGCTGATGAATATTATAATAGAACTGAAGAAGAGGAAAAGGAAAATGAAGAACAGCAAGAGCTGAAGAAAACTTTTAAAAAGAAAAAGAAATAAGATGTTTCTTTAAAAAGTGCTATTTTAGGTGTTGTTATGCCACCTGATTCACCTGATATTGATTTTGATGATAGTTTTTTTAAAGAAGATAGATACTATTGTGAAGAGTTTCATATATAGAAGGGTAAATTTTTTGTTATTACTTTTTGTTTCTTATTGTTTCTTCTTTTTTTTTCTTTTTATTGTTGTTTAGTTTCTTTTTCTTGCTTTTCTCATTTTTTATGTTGTTTAATTGTGTTTTTTTTGTAGGTAGCTATACCTGAGCTTGTTAATGTATCTATTAATCAATCAGACAATCTTGTGAGAGATATAGTTCCATATGTTGAATCTAAATATGTTCAACCTATATCTATTGTCCATACTCCTAAAAGTTTGTTATATCCAAGGAGGGTTGTTAAGCTAAGTGTGTAACTTAAATGTCCATTTGTTAAGGAGTTTAATTCAGGAGTAAGCTTAAAAGAAGTTGACAAGTCTTGTTATGCTCATTGGCCTTTTAATGATTATGTTGATAGTATTCTAGATTTTGAAGAGCTTGTTACTTTTAACAAATGGATTAATGAAAGAGTTTACAAGTGCAAAAAGTAATTATTTTATTTGTGTTTTTTATATATTTGATTTTCATACATTATCTATTTTTTAATATTATTTTTTATTCTTTTGAGGTCAAAAGTCAAGTATATTGAGAAATATGAGGTTCCAAGTCCAGGATTCAACTTTTATGTTATTGTGATTACTTTTAAAACATGGTTTCATACCTTGTTTTATCTTGGGGAGCTCATCATGTGTACTATATGTTTGTTATTTTATTATTTATTATCTTTTATTAGTTTTTGTCTTATTGTTGTTTTTTTTTGCAGCACCTTAATGTGATTTTTTTATTATTTTAGAAAATGGGGGAAATATTATAAAAGTTACAATGTGTCTTTTACAACAACAAATGCATTATTTGATGGAAGTTTGTAGAAAGCTTATGCTCTTTTGTAAAAAAAAAATAAGTTTACATTTTCTTTCAATCATATTGTCTCTAAGTATATAATAGGAGATGTGATGCTTATGTCAAAGTCATGGGTTGATGTTGAGAATATTTTATTTCTTATTCATGTTGGTTCTCAACAATATTAGGTTCTTGCAAGGTTGAGCATCAAGGATTAGTGTAGTTATTTGTATGATTATTTGAAGAGTGCTCATGATAATGCTTATGCTGGTGATGTCATTAAGTCTTAAAGTGTGATGCTGCCAATTTTTTTTTAAAGAGATTAGGTTGTTTTTTGACCATAATGTCAGTGATTAAAGGCATTTGCTTGTCAACTTGTTGCTGATTTGCCTTTTTAGGAAACTACGCAAGGATTTCATATTTTTTTTTGTTTATTATTTCTTATTTATTATTAATTTCATATTTTTAATTTTTTTCAGTGATTGTAGTCCTTTTGTTGCTACATTTGCTGAATATTTTATTCACGGTAAGAAGATTCCTAAAAGTTATGTTATTGAAGTTTATAGATCAAGGCTTGCATTATTGCTATATCGATATGGTATGAGAAAGGTCCATCGTGAAGTGGTTAGTGATTTAGAGTAGACTATGAATATTAGAAGGTGAAGGAAGTTAAAGAAGTGATTTTTAGGAGTTATTTGTTGGTTTAGTACTATTTAGTTTTTTTATATTTCTTTTCTATTGTAATACCATTTATTTGTTAATACATTAAGTTTGAGTTTATGTAATGCATATTTATTTTTATTAATACAAGGTTTTTATTTTTTTTTTTTTGTGAATTTTTTTGAGAGTTAATGTTGATTTTTTAAATTTTTGATTGTTTCTTATTGTTGCCTTTGTTGTTTTTTGTTGTCTTTCGTAGATTTCAATTGTTGGATGTTGTTTCTTTTCATTTTTAGTTGTTGGTCTTTTATTGTTTTACACTATTTATTGTTGCTTTGTGTTGCTCTGTATTGTTTCTTGGTTGTTGCTTTTTTTTAAAAAAAATTCTCATTGTTACTAATATTAAAATGAACAAATAAATAAAAAAAACAACAAAAATAATTTGAAATGTTAAAATTAGTTAGCAACAATCACATTAATGAAATATGTGAATTCTTACAATAAGTATGAAAAATTTTGCACTTATAAAAAATAAAATGTTTCTTTTTAATTTTCTTTTATGGATTTCTCCATGTCTTTCTGTTGTGCCCAAGTTGTCCACACTTCCCACATTTTTTTTATTTCCATTCTCTCATGGTGCTTTGATTTTTCTTTTCTTTGGTTTTCCGGCTTTTATTATGCTTTGCGGTGGATCGAACTGTATTTGTTGCTCTTCATATGAAATTTTCCATATTGCTTGATTTAGAATTAGTTGTATTATTTCTTTGTATGTTTCCAATAGTGCCTGCTTTGTATAGAAATGTGAGCAATATCTGTATGGATCTTGATTCATTTGCTTTAATGTTGCAAGTGCATATGAACGTGGTAGCTCATTAATTTGGAACCTATTGCATGTGCATTTTCTTTCTTCTATTTTGATAATGAATGATGTATTCAAATCATAGACAATGAATATTTCTTTAGGTAAAGGTTTATCCTATATTGAAATAATAAAAATGAGGAAAATAGAAATAATAACATAGCAGTATTACTTGTTGCTTTTTGATGCTTTGTTATTGCTATAATATAAAATGCAATAATTAATACAATTTCAATAAAAAATATCATAAGAAAAATAATTTTAGGATGACATATAATTGCAACAGTAACAACAACAAAAAACAACAACGTGACTAATATTAAGTAAAGAAGTAATAATATAACCTGTAGCTTTATGCTTTTTATGTAGTTGTCATTAATCATATCTTGTGGTCTTTTTGCAAGCCTGCAAAATGTTGATCTTGCAAGATTCCTATTTGTTTAGGTCCATTCTTATACTAAAGCATGCAGGTACTCTATTAATGTTGTTATCTGTAGGTCTTTAGCTTTCTTGATTGCTGCATTCAATGATTCAACTATATTTGAAATCATTATTGAGTATCTATTATTAATTAAGAAAGGTCTAGCCTATTTATAATGCCTAATGTTTTTCAGGTATGGGGCTATCCTTTGATTAATCTTGTCTGAGTCATTCATGTGGTATTCAAAATCTTCAACAATATATGTGTTTGCTACTTGAAAAAATCCTTAATGATTTTTAAGTGCTTTTTGAAGTTGTTTAAAAGTTGGTATATACAAAAACCATGGGATGCTTCAAGGTATATTTCTTGTATTTTCTACACTTTCATGTTCGTCTGAAAAATATAGACATTCCTTCTCTATAACCAAAAGCTTGTCTAATTTTTCTAAAGAACCATTTCTAAGATTTATGATTTTTAGAGTCAATAATAGAGAAAGCAAGAGGAAAGATTTTACCACCAGTATCTTGTGTTGTTTCTGAAAGCAGTGTGCCACTATATGTTCCTATCAGAAATGTGCCATCAATTACTACAATTGGTGTACAATATTTTCATCCTTTTATTGATGTATCAAGTGTTATGAACACATAAAGGAATTAATCATCCTCTTTTGTATTGAGGTCAACAATTGATCCTAGATTTGTTGTCTTTAATATATATAGGAAACTTGGTAAAAGTGCATTGGATTCATCTAGTTTACCTCTTAGCATTTGGAGTTCTTTCTCTTTTGATCTCTATGATTTTAAGGAGTTTATATTGATGTCATACCCTTCTTTCATGTCTCTGATTATATCTACTGGTGAGTAGATGGTTTAACGCTTTGATATTTTGATTTAACGCATTCAACCACCTGAGATGTTGCTGTTTGTCTTTGATTTGCTAATTTGATGTCCATGCTACATGTGTTGGTGTTATTGAACTTTTTAATAATAAATCTGTTTATTTTCCCATTTTTTGAAGCTCTTATCACCCAACTGTATTTTTCATCCAAGCATTTTGCAACGAAGCTCAAAGTGTTTGTCTTAATTGTTATGCATTAGAAATGGTTCTTAATAGAACTAAATCCTAATGCTTTTTTGAATTGTTCTTTGCTATTATATATTACACCTCCTTTAGGTTCTGTTGCTATTTTATTGCAAATTATGGATGATTTTTCACTCCCATCTTCTAGTTGAAGAAACTTTATCATCATTTTTGCATAATCCAAAAAATCTGAATTTTGGTTATTTGCTTTTGTGTTTGTTGAGTTGTGTTCAGAAAGTGATACTAGATCCATTTGAGTTGTTGATTATTGTTGCAGCATGTTATTAATGAAGCTTGTTTCTAGAAATCCTTCTTATCAATAATGATGTATTGAGGGAATTTCGTGAAATCAGACGCTTTCTTTTTTAGTAGCAAATAGAAGCAGAGAGTTACATTGTCTTTTATTTTTAAAAGTGGATAGTTTTCTTTGACTTTGTACTGTATGATCATTTGCTACAAATCTGTTTCAATTTGAAGCTGCTCTTATAGTATTTTTAGCAATTTATGAAAATTGTAGTTTAGTTGTATGGTAATTCTTATCACATTAAAATCAACGTAATCCATTGTTTTATTCCATCTACCATTGTGATGAATGAAAATAGGTATGACTTCCATTATACCTGTAATTTAAAAACAAAGAAATTGGTTAGTCATTTTTTGTTATAACCCAAATTTTTATAAACTATTAAATTAATTTATGGGATTTGTAGTGTTAAAAAATATTTTATTAAATTGTTATATTATGGTTGTTTTGAGAAATTAAATTGAATTCAAGAGTTGTTATTTATTTTATTATATTATGGTATTAATATTAAATTGAAATTTAAAACTTTAATTTATTGTTATATATTATTTAATATTATTATTATTTGTGATATTTTAACATATTTTAATATTATGGTTAGTTTAATTAGAAAAGAAAATACTTAAGTTAAAGATATTATTTATTTATTTGTCATTTTCTACATTTTGATATATATATATATATATATATATATATATATATATATATATATATATATATATCTATATCTCCTTGTTTCTTTTCTTTCCTCCCCCTTCACTTCTTTTCCTTTCTTCTTCTTCTTCTTCTTCTTTGTGCAGAATGTGAACCAACTCTTTCCTCTAAGCAATGGAACTAGACAGTGCCACCATCATCGCTGCCGCCACAGCTCTACTCGTTGCCACCACCTTTCCTTCCTCTTGTCGTTGTTGTCATCTCTTTATTCTTCTTGTTTCTTTTCAACACTGTTACCTTCTGAAGGCCGCTGGTGATGTTTCCAGCGGTGGTTGAAGCTGCCATTGGTCTCATTTGAAAGCTGGTGTCATGGACTTCATTTCCCTTAAGGTAATTTGCTCGATTAACTTTGAATTCAGTTTTGATTTTGGATAATTAATTCTAGGGTTCTTATCTTTAATTATTGATTTTGTGTTTAATTTGTGTGATTGAAATGAATGTCTTAGATCCTAACCTAGTACCTTTTTGTTTTATTGCCTCTTATGCTTATGGTATGACGATTTTTTAGTTTTCAATTTATTAATGAGCGTTTTGGTTAAGCAACATATTTATTTACATGATTCCCTAATTGCAGGTGGGCAAAAATGGAGGGGCAAAGTGAAAATCAATGTCTCCAATTGTAAGTTGAAAGTTAACTTTTATGTAGTGTTATAGTTATAGATATGTTATAACACTTTTTGATTTTGTAGGAAAAAGATCCACATGAAGCTAAAGCTACTAATAAGAACTTATCACTAATACCCCCCATAAGCTTAGGCTTGCATTGGGTAAGTTAAAGCTTAGATAAGATGAATTGAAATGCTAGTTTGGGTAATGGCTTTATCATGATATCAGGTAGTTAGTCCTTTAAGGAGACTGAACCAACATTTAATGTCTTTGATGCAACTATTTGTTCTCATACAAAGTGGAAATCCACTTCAAAATGGCGTGTACCTATTATGAAAGCAACATTAGAGGAGGCAAACATAACGCTTAAGTTGTCACACTAGACTTATAGTATATGAGAAAGAGGCAACTGTAGTTTGTGAAGAAGCTTTGACAGCCACCGTAATTTAATAGTAACGTTAGCAATAGCTTTGAACTTAGATTTAATGGAGCTGTGTGCCACTATTAGCTATTTCTTAGATTGCCATCCTACTAAATTTGTACCTATATAAATTAGATAACCACCAATAGATTTTCTATCATCCAAGCTACCTGCCTAATCTGTATCAACAAATATTGTTAAAATGAAATTATTAGTTCTCAAAATGAGCAAGCTGTGGCGATTTGACCTTGGAATGCCTATATATGTAATTGAGTTGGAGAGTGCATGAACTATCTTAGTTTATTGATGGCAAACATTGTGTCAGGCCTGGTGAATGTTAAATACTGCAAAGAGCTATAATACTTGCAAAATTGAAGAGCATCATCTGGCGAGAGAGGAGGAGAAATATGTCCCTAGGACAATGGGAGTAGAAATAGCTTTACATAAAGTCATGCCTATAAAACTAAGAATTCCAATAACATATTTTCTTAAGACAAGAGTAACCTAGTAGATGTCATAGTTGCCCAAAGCCCAAGAAAATAATGCAAGGAGCCCAAATCTTGTAAAGAAAATAAAGTTGACAATTTATTAATCACCAAATCCAAAAATGCTAAATTATTGCCTGTGAGCACGATATCGCCTACATAAACTAGAATGAACCATAACACTTGATCATGATTATAAATGAATAAAGATGGATCAGAATGTCAACCAAAAAATCTAATGGTTTGAAGATAACCACTTAGCTTTTAAAACAAGCTCATGGAGCTTATTTAAGGCCATATAAAGATTTCTAAATCTGATAGATAAAGTGTGGGCAGTGTTTGTCAATATATCCCTGAGGTTGATCCATGTAGATTGTTTCATGTAAATTGCCATAAAGAAATGCATTACTAACATCCAGTTGATAAATTTTCCAATTTTTAGAAACAACCATTAACAAACTGAATAGTTATTGGCTTTATCACATGACTAAAGATTTCTGTATAATCCAAACCTTGTTCTTGAGTGTAGCCCTTAGCTACTAAATAGGCTTTGAATCATTCTATTTCACTATTAGGATGCCTTTTATTTTAAAAATCTAGCGGTTGCCTACAACATTAGCATTTAATGGGGATGGCACAAGGTCTCATATGTGAGTGCGATGCAAAGCTTCCATCTTATTATCCATGGTTGTTTGCCATTGACTATAGTTTTTTGGCTTAGGAATAGTTAGTAGGTTTAGTGTCTGGAAGTGGTGCAGTAGTTAAAGCATAACGACGAGTTTGGGCCATTATTATTGGCTGAAGTGTCATTGGGTGCTGATGAGGCAGGTTAGGTTCAAGGTTAGGAGTGGAGCTTATATTTGTGGTGGATAATTGTGATGAAGAGGGATGGTCAACAAACAATTTCAATCCATCGTGGTTTACTATATTATAGGAACATGGATGAAGTTTAGTATGTGGTGATTTAGTTAATATATGGGATAGAGATTGGAATGGGGCATAGGAACATTTGGATGAGGTTGAAGAAGAGATTAGTGTGGGTTTAGATGGGGTTGTGGGTTGATTGAGTGCAATAAGGATTGAAACAATGTTATCAGATAAAGATAGAGGAGAGGAAGAAGTGGGTGAGGTTGTACCTATTAAGAACTCTTTTGAACATGTGATTTGGGGTAGGTATAACTGAACCTACATGAAAGGAGAAATAGTAGGAGTAGGAGTCTAAGAAGAGGGATATAATGCAATGGTAGTGGCAAAAGGAAAGACTGACTCATTAAAATTAATGTGGTAGGACATGTAAATTTTACTAATGTCTTTATCAAAACATTGATAGCCTAGGTAGTGAGGAGAATAACCAACAAAAACACAACCATTTGTATGATATGAAAATTTGTTTTTGTTGAAAGGGCATAATAATGGGTAGGCATGGCATCCAAAAACATAAAAAATTATAATCTAGAATTTTTTTGTATAAAACATCAAAACCAATTTTTTGAGCTAAAGATTGAGAAGGCATTTGATTAATTTGAAAAAAAGCCATTTCAAAAGCAAATTACCAATATTTAAATGACACATGAGAATGTCCCAAAAGAGTAAGGCCAATGTCAACAATGTGACAAAATTTCCTTTCAGCTGTGCCATTATGCTCATGTGTATATGGACATGTAATTCTATAATGAATGCTTGTGTTTTTAAAGTGTGTAAAGAGAGGATGAAATTCAACTCCCTAATCAGAGTTAAAAGACTTAATTTTTAAATTAAATTGCTTTTCAACTAATTCTTGAAATTAATAAAAAAATGTGGGGTACATCACTCTTGTTTTTAATAGAAAAAACCATGTAAATAATGAATAATTATCTATTAAAACAAGAAAATATTCAATTAAAGATTGAACTAGGGATGGACACTATACATCACCATGAATTAAATCTAATGGTTGAGAACTCATATGATGTGTAAAAGGTAAACTAGAGTGATGCAATTTGCCCAAACAACAGTCATAAGAAATATTGAGATTAGATTTTTTATTGTTGCAAGGTAAATGAAATTAGTAGATGAGGTGACAAACTATATAGAAGAGTTAGGATTTCTAAGATGTTGATGCTAACTATCTAAAATGGATAAATAAGTAGTAATATATGAAAAAGTCCTGCAGAATACTAAATTTAGTTTGTAGAGCCCCAAATTAGTTGTTCCTCAAAGTAGGACTTGCTTGGTCTGCAATCCTTAACAAGATAATGGTTATGATGAAATTCAAAAAAAAATTATTATTACTGAAATGATGAACAAAAAGTAACGGTTTGGTAATTTGGGGAATATATAAGACATGATTAAGAGAAAGAGAAGCATTAGATGGAGAAGACACTGAACTTTTGCCAATATAAGTTATAGATAGACCCTTACAATGTCCAACAATAACAATATTATTACCACGATATTATTTTGCACTCTGAAAGGAAGCCAAGTCTAAGGTAATATGGTGGCTCGAGCCATTGTCAAGATACTGGTCAAAACCGGTGTTGGATGGTGGCGGTCCAAGCAAAAAAGGTTGTGCTTAAGGAGAGAATGGAGGATATTTAAAAGATCAGTTATCAGATGTCCTAAAATCATCATTCATAGTTCGATTGAAAGAGTGAGCTGTGTAGTTTTGATCAAATTAATGCCTGTAGTCAATGGCTGAATGGTTGTTATATCCACAGCTTTGCCATAAGAGTGCATTATTTCGAGGAGTTTGGTACCCCCTGCATCCTCCTCGACCACGGTATGATCATCTAGAAAATTGTTAAGAATGAGAAGATATGTTTTTGAATGTCGATTGTTGTGCAATGTTCACTATAGGCAGAGTAGCTTGCTGTGATTTGAGCAGCAACTCATAAGCAACAAGTTGCCCATGAAGTTCGTTAAAAAAGGGGGATTAGGACGTTGTTGCAAGGCATTGATAGCTCCATTATAATTAGATCCCAGTTGCCTAAATATGATGGCATTAAATTCAGTAGGAGAAAGGGATTGTCCACCCAAAGCAAGAGAATCTACAATCTATTTGGCCTGAATAGATATCAAAAATGGGGTTATCATCTTTCTTAAGGTTTTGAAGCTCTATATATAGCTAAGTGGACTGAGCATTATTCATAACTCCATAGGCTATCTTAAGTGCTTTCCAAACACTTGAAGAAGAGTTGAGCTAGATAAGCTAAGGATAAACTTCCTTAAATATAAAAGAAAAAAGCCTTAAGAAAAGGTGATGATCTTTGTTGTACTATAATAGATATTCTAGGTTAGATTCTAAGGCATTGGATGTTGGATTGTGAACCTCCTTGGGTGGTGAAGATTTAGAACCGATGAGAATACCTTAAAGTTTGTAGAAGTTAAGCAAAGGTTAGAATTATAGTTTCTATGGGATATAATTTTTAGAATTAAGCTTGATGGAGAAGGTTTTTTGGAGATGAGAGGGTGTAGTGGATGGATGAATTTAGGAAAAAAAATAATGGCTGGTAATTGGGTAGTATAACTTAATGATGAAAAAGAAGAAGAAGAAGTAGTGGAGGAGATAGAGGAGTTCATTGCCATGCTTTGATACCAAGTCAATATCAGAATTATGGAAAATTTTATTTCGTATATTGATGAATAATAGTATAAATACAATAGAGTTTGTACAATATTGAATGACTATGTAATAACTATAACTAATTACTCATATACATATGTTATCACTAATAGCTTTTAACTCTTTTCTCCTTCCCATATTCAAACAATAAAAACATTTTCAATATTATTGTTTTATGGGTTTGTGATGATGAAGTGGGGCAACTTTTGATGACATTAGAGAGAAAAAGTGTCCATTGTTGTAAAGGGAAAAAGGTGTGCATATTATCTTAACCATTGGGTAACTTTTGCCATTAATTTTTTTTGAAAGTTGTTTGGTTGATGGTGGACACTGTGATGTTTTCAAGGTGTATGTAGTATTATATATATGAAATTAAATAAAAAATTTACTTTGTTATTCATTAGCATTAACAGATGGTGAAATTTAGGGTTTAGTATGTATAGGGTTATATAACAGTATATAAAAATTAAAATACTAACTAATTTGATTTGATGTGTGGTTTTTTATTTTGTTTATTTACAAAATGGGTGAACTTATAAACGTGTATTTTTATTATAGGGGTATGTGGGTAATGGGTGATAACGAATTATAAAATATAAATGGTGAAGTTAAAGAATTGTTGAACTTTGATCTTGATTACATGTCAGTAATAGATATTAAGGCAAAGTTCCAAGAAGATTTAGAGTTCTCATAAGTAATTAGGGTGTGTATACCTGAATCGAGGAAGAGTTTGAAAGATGGTTTATTTCTAGTTGAAAATGCCAATGACATTTATATCATGTTTTAGCTTTCAAAGGGCATAAGCAAGGTGTTGATGAACCTATTTTTACAAATATGATGATGCCTTTAGAATGGAGTAAAAATGTTAAAGCTTGATCACATGAAATTTATAATGTGATACTTGAAATAAATGTTAATGAGGTAGCACTTAATGATGATGTGAATGATTCAATTGAAAAGGATGTAAATGAACATGAAGGTGATAAGGAGGATGTTTATGCAAATCAGTATTATGACAACGCTTTGGAAGTTGATAAATGTAGGGGGGGACTTGAGTAAGGAGAAGGGTAGATTAGAAAAAAGAAAAGGGAAGGATGGAGTTAATGAAGATTTAGAAGAGTTTAAGAGGGTAAGAGAAGTAGAGATTAAAAAGAACAAGAGGGAACAAGCTAAAAAAGAACAAAGGGTAGAATAAGAAAAAAAAATAATTCATGGGAAGAAAACAATCCATCTTTAGACTCAAGTGAGCATGAGATAGAGGAAGAACCAAGGTCATATAATCTAAAAATACCTTGTCTATGAATGTTATTCTTAACTATGAAAAAAATTCAATAAGATGCTATAAAATATTCAATTGCAAATGGACATGGCCTGAGATTCAAAATGAAAATGAGCCAAATAAAATAACTATTATGTGTGAAGAGGGTTGCCCATTTAGGATTTATGTTAGTAGAAAAGACACAAACCAATATTTTATTATAAAATTTTTTAATGCATATCACATGTGCTGTACACAAATCCTAGAGCTAATTCAAGATTTTTAGCAAATTATTCTCTTAAAAGTCTAAAGCAAAAATTTGATTTAGGGGTTAAGGATTTAAGATAATTTGCAAAGGAAGACTTAAGGCTTAATGTTTGATAAAAGTGAGTAAAGAAGTTTTTTAAAACTAAATTGGTAGGAAATTATATTAAGTAGTATGCAATATTAGAGGCATATGCAATCGAAGTGAAGAGATGCAATCCAAGGAATGCATGTGGCATCCAATTATGTCCTGAAGGTGTTCAGCAATGCAAAAGAATTTTTTAGAGGATGTTTATTTGCTTTCAAGCTTACAAGAATGGTTAGTTAAGGGGTTATAGACCCTAATAGGCATGGATGGATCTTTTTAAAGGGAGAATGTAAAGGATAAGTGCTTTATGTTGTTGGAAAAGATGGAAATTATCATATGTTTCCAATTGCTTGGGCTATTGTATATATGGAAGACAAAGTAAATCGGAGATGGTTTCTAAATTCGCTCATTCAAGTTTTAGGACTTGGGGATAGACAAGGATTAATAATAATCTCATATATGCAAAAGGTTAGTAAACCTTTTACAATTTTATGGATTATATTTATTTATTTTTATTAATAGATTGTTTATGTTTGTAGGGGTTATTGTCTGTTGTAAAAGAGGCACTTCCAGGAGCTGAATATAGATAATGTGCTATACACATCTATGTAAATTAAAGCAAAAAATGGAGAGGCATTGAATTGAAGAAAAAATTTTAGATATATGTATGGAGCACCTATAAAGAAGAATTCAAGGAAAATCTAAATAAATTAGCTGAGCATGGTATTGCAGATGTTCAGGACTTGCTCAAACATAATCCACAGTTTTGGTGTAAGGCATATTGTAGTGCAAGGTGTAAGAGTGATATGATTGATAATAATACTCAGGGACATTCAATTCATGGATCACTAAATGTAGAGATAGACCTATTATCACTCTATTAGATGAAATAAGGAAGAAAGTAATGCAAAGAATTATAGAATTTAGAGAGTTCACAAAAAAGTGGAGTCAACCTTACTCACCTCACTACATGGCTAAATTTAAAAGGAATTTTTTAATTAGCATAGAATGTGATGTGATCTTCAATGGTGACGATGGATATGAATTTACACATGGAGAAGACTAACACACTGTATTGATTGAGGGTAGAAGCTACACATGTAGATCTTAGGACATCACTAGGATTCCATGTCCACATGTAATGTGCTCAATATTTCATGCAAAAAAGACCCTATGAATTATATTGCTAGTTGATATGAAAAGAATATTTCATTAGGACATATGAATGTGCATTATAGCCTATTAGGGGATGTAAGTTTTGGAAAATAGATGACTATGCCCCTATTAAGCCACCAATAGTGAAGAAATAACCAAGTCGACAAAAAAAGAATCCAAGAAAGGGAAAATTTGAGCAAAAAAAATGCTTGCGTTAATAAGACTGTCAAAGAAAGGATCTAAAATGACTTGTGCAATTTACAAGCAAGTCAACCATAATAGGAGATCTTGCAAGAATCAAGACAACTCATCGACTAGTGGACATGTTAGGTTAAATAATGAACATGTGCAATTACAAGTTGGGTCAAGCATTCATTTTGTATCATCTTCACATGTATAATAAGTACTTCAACATATTTATTTAGAACTTTCTTGTGATGTGCCATTACTTTGTTACCAATCAAACTTTTTGAACAACCCACTACAAAAATGTCAAATAATTAGGCAAAAAAAAAAACTGCATCAGGCAACTTAAAGAACACTGAATCAAGCATCCATAAAAAAATTGATCAAGTACAAACTTTGATTCGTGAAATCATTTTGACTAAATATATGATGATATTTTATGATTCTTTATGATTTCAACTTGGGACAATCATTTGCCAACTATAAAAAATGAAGGAAAAAAATTAAAACTGGAGGAATGGGAATTAAGATTGATAAAAATATAGGCAAAACTATTTTCCATGTAATTTAATTGCCTAAGTAAATATTAAAATGGTAGCACTTGTACTGGTATGAATTTTTGGGTTTAATTATTTCCATTATGTGCAGGCATCATTGCATTTTGAAATTCTGATCCATCCCGGAGCTATGAATTCTAATACAAATTTAGAAGATTCAAATGCTTAGTCCTTTAGATATTCCATATCAGAAAGATCAATAATGGATAGTATAAATCCTCCATCTTGAAGAGGAATTTCTAACACATAAGAAAATTTAATTTTATTTAAGATGGGATGGGACTAACAAACTTACAATTTAAAGCTTCATTAGATTTAACTTGGAAAGGCAACCTAGCCATCACCATAAGATAGCTTCAACAACAAAGACAACAAAGGGAAAATATGTTGAATTAAATGATCAACTCTATATCACAAGAAGGAAGCAATCAACAATCAGCTATGAAGAACTCTAGCCAAGCTGAATCAAGTAGCTCCCAATTTGTTGGATTTTGAACATATTCAATGTTATCGTGCTTTAGCTAAAGTTATTAAACTTGTTATGATATTTTTGGTAGTCTTTGTAGTCATATCTTATGTCTTACAAACAAGCAGAGACTTGTTTCATATATTTTGGAAGCCACGAAGTTCCTTAACAACTTAAGATCCATTGTGATACTTTGATTTCAAGTTCTAAAAGCACTTAACTGGTTTCATTATAGAAAATGCAGACATGCAAAAAGGATTCTATATGCTCTGTAACTAGGTCTTTTGATATATATAATATTTTCTTTTATTTAATTCTTATTTCAATATTGATTTTCGTTTATAAAACACTTCATTTTATGGTTTTAAGTTAATCATGGTATTGAAAAAAATCAATTCAAATGTCAGATAGAGGAAAGAATTCATGAATACCACCACATTCTATTACAACTAAAACACTTACACATGAATTTTCTAACAACATTTTCATTCTTTTAATAAAGGCTAGATTAGAAGATCATACCATTATAATTAACCAGTGGGGATTACAAACAAAAAAGATTAAGGGTTAACATTTTCAACACTATATTTTCATCATGACTATGAATAGTGAAACAAATACCCAAGATATAAAGCATCCTAATTTGTAGAAATTCTTCTTCTCCTCCATTGCTTTTGCTTCATTTTTAATTTTTTCTTTCTCTGAGGTCATTCAACTTAAGTCATTTTTAAATTTCTTAGCCTCAATCAAATGCATACTTTGATTCATCAGTCTTCAATTCTCACTCCATAATTATTTTCTTTCTTTATTCAACTCATTGATCACCATTTTTGCTTTAACACACAACTTAAGGTTAAGCCATTCAAAACAATTATAGCCACCGACCTAAAATTTCAAGCCAATTAAAAAAAAGTTAAAAAAACTTATTCCATATTCACAATAAAAAAAATCACCTCATAACCACTTCTCTATAGAATCTTCTTCTTGGATTCGTCTCCTTTCATTTAGTAAACAACTAAGCAATTTCAAAGGGGAGCTGTTGAAGGTGATGAGTGATTCAAGTGTTCCTCACCATAACCACGTCATCCTCTCCTTCTTCTCTTTGTAGATGATCCCCTTGAATATGATAATGATTGCATTTTGCTATTTCAACTTAGTAATTATTTTCTTTTTCAATTAGTTGTTATCAGGGTTTTTAAGATTTGATGATAGCTTTCTAGCAGAACATCAGAAAAAAATTCAATGGGCATAATAAAATAGAATTTAATGTCTGTTTAAAAGACCATTTAAGGTAGGGGTGGTTGGGCCATTTTTGAGACGTTAAGGGTCTCCATATATCAAGTGTTACATTAGGGTGTTAAGTGCTTAGCCTAACATCGTTAGAGGGGTTTTTTGTACCTTTTGCCATGATTAAGTGTCACGACCCAAAACAGGGGCCATGACCGGCGCTAGGGAATGGGAATTCTTTCGAATCCGGAACCCATAGCAAGCCTAAAAATAAAATAAAACATGCAATAGTAATAACAATATATAATGCAGCGGAAATAAAAATCATAAATATAATAATAGCATATGCACCAACTGGATTTAAATCAAATCCTCATCATTACATATATATAAATCTTTTAATACAAATCCAGTTCAAATATATAATACAACATCTCTTTAAATATTTAATGATACTGCAGTGTCTAGATAAAATAAACCCAAGACTCAGAGAAGCAGTTTACACAAAGAAGCTGAGGCAGAAGAAATCCGATGTACAGGCCTGCTACTGAGGTCTGAAGACGATGACTCTCCTGAAAAATAGTCAACGGAGGGGAGTCAGACCTCACTGAGTGAATTAATATAATATATATACATGCATACTAAATACCAATGCACACAATCAAAGTATATATCTACTATGTATGTATACAGACAAATACACACAGATGCTGTAAAATCATTATATATATATTTTTATTTAAAATCATCATTTATGAAGGATCAAATAGAACCCTATAATATCGCAACCTCAAAACAGTGTTAGACAATACTCTAGCCATACAGGCTCACTTAATCCAAAATATTCACTTATTCCATTTAGACAGTAGACTGGCCCCGAGACACTAAGTCAATCGAGCTCCAGCAGTCTGACTATCAGTGTGATTGGCCCCAAGACACTTGGTCTACCGAGCTCCAGCAATCACACCTCCAAACCATATCTCACACATCAAATAATCATATCCAGTCAATATCCACAAATAGGTTAGTAATATAGCCTAATGCTATAAGCGTACCGGTACGTACTCGGTCCTAGTGCTGCCCACTAGGTAGCACGTTCTATTGATATCCTTCATTAATAATACAAAACATTCATTCACAATTAAATGATGCATGAATTTAAATAAAATAACATTATAAACCATATATATATACTGGAAATATACCAAAAGTAAACCAGGTATATTTTGAGTATATATACGTCAAACGAATCCAATTAAATTATAAATTAAGCTAGAAATATATTTAAAAAACATTTTAAATATAATTTATTAATAAAACATGCATATAATTTAATATATACCAAAAATAAATAAAAAATATACTTAAATACTAATCACGTTATTTATGCATATTTAATCAAAATCAAACATATATTTCTAAATCATGCATCCTAAAGCATATATATATATAATAGTAACTCAAACTTAGTGCGCTCCACGAGATGGATCCGACGAGCCTGGTCCACTAGGCCTCGGTCTCGATGCAACTAAACAAACAATAATGACAGAAATCAGAATAAACCTAACAGAAAATCCTAGAACTCAATCTAGAATATTAAACACAGAATCGAAAATAGGGTTCGACTGGACATCACGTTTTACGAGAATTCTACTGAAAATTCGACAGAACCTCCCCTGTAAAACGGACATCTCTCTACTCAAAGAGTAGAGCCGACCCTGCACAGAAACACACTTCGAAAAATAGGCTCAACCACACATCCACAATCCCTCGGTCGGACTCCAAACTACAGTCTACCGACCGGGGTCCACAATCACAGAATAATTTCAAAAATACCAAAAATACCCTTATAACATAGAAATTCATTTTATAAGTAGAAATTACATAATTAACTTTTAAACACAGTAAAAACCGATAAAAACTCATTTTATTAGAAAAATCGTATATTATATATATAATTTGAAAATAATTCATGAAAAATAGTTTTAATTAGTTAAAAATACTAATATAATTTGTAGAAATCATTTTTGTATCTTAAATAACTATTAAAATCACTTAAATTACATTTTTAATCAATTTAGGGTAAAATTACCAAAATACCCCTATATATGTAAATATACTATAATTACTTCAAAAATTCACCAAAAATAGTATAATTATCCAAAATTAATTTTCTCAACATATTTATCAATAATATCAATAATATCAATAATTAAACTCAATTTACCAATTAATTTCAATTAAAAACACAATTAACCTAATTTTCCAAAAATTCCATAAACCTAAATAATTCAAAATAAATACATAGAAATTCATAAAAATTCCAAATAAATTTCTATAATTCATTTAAACACCTATAATTATCATAAAACACAATTTCATAATTTAATTAATTAATTTCCGAAAATTAGAAAAAAATATTAAAATATTCAAAAATACCCAAAAATCAAAATAATCTCCAAAAATTCCACAAAAATTCATACATTAAGATTAACCTACTAGGATCAACATTTGTGAGGGGATTTTTCATGAATCAATCAATTCAAAGTTCAAAAAAATCAAAAACCCTAATATGGCCGAAATCAAAAATTTAAAACCTAAGCAAATCAAGACCATTTCAGCTCAAACCAAAGCTAGAATTATACTTCACCGGAGCTCAAGGAGAAGAAAGAGATCGGCGGTGTCAAAAATGGTGGCCGGAATCACGAGGTGAGAAGAAATGAAGCTTTCAGTCGGAAATGGAGAAAAGAAGCTAGCTGGCGCCAAGGAAGGAGGTTAGGGGTAGCGGAGCAGCTGGAGAAGACGGCGACACGCAAGGGAGGCACTCTGATGGCCGGTGATCGGAGTAGCAGCGGTGAGGGGAAAATGGAGGAGGGTCGGGGAGAAGAAGAAGAAGAGAAAAGAAAAAGAAAAAGAAAAGAAAAGAAAAAGAAAAAGAAAAAGAAAAGAAAAAAGAAAAAAGAAAAATAATTTTAATAAAATATTTGGGAAAAATCACACACCACACACTTAATATTTAATATTTTAAAATTTAATAATAAATAAAAATAATTAAATAACAATAAATTAATAAATAAATAATAAAATATTAGGGTACTAAATTAAACCCTAATTAAATAAATATATGCACACATAGGTTTTATTAGTAATTTAAAAATATGTATGAATTCATGCAAATCCATAAATATATTTAAAATAATTAATAATAAATTATTTACGTGAAAATTTTCCCGAAAATGCAAGTCCCGGGAAAATTTTACGTAAAGCACTTAAAATAATAATAAACAATTAAAATCAATTTAAATTAAATAAAAGCTTATTAAATGTCAATATTATATTTAAAAATTATTAACACTGCATATTCCGATGCAGTATTAAAATATTTAAAAACACAGGATATTACATTAAGAGAATAAAGAAAAGAGTAATTGGAAGGTTAAAGAAAAGCATATTTGAGGATGCCATCTTCTACCACCGAAAAATTTACTAATAGAACTACAATGTTATTGCTTTCTTCACCTATTGCTTCAAATATCAACCCCATTTTTTTCTTTTAATTATGAATGGAAATAGAGAAAATATAGACTTAACCAAGTTTTGTTCTTTATAAATCATAACTAGGATTTGATTTTTTATAATCTCTTGAATTTTTTATTTTGTAATTTCTTATTATGCTTTTTCTTTAAAATGAAAGAATACCATATATTAGAGATAAAAAGAAGAAGAAGAAGTATCGGGTGGAAGGTGAAAATAAAAAATAGCTAAGGTGGTAAACATATATTGATATGGCAAGTGAAGTTCGAAGTGATGTGAAACCCTTTAACTTAATAGATAAGGCTCAATGGTAATATATTTAAAAATATTAAGACTCGATTGTGAAAGAATTTTTTATAGGAATAAATTGTAAATGTAATGACCCTAGTTTTTAAATTATTTTAATAATTATCAGGATATGCAGTGTTAATAAATTTTAAAACTATATTTGATTATTTTACTATTTTGTGAATAATAATTATTATTTTACGTTTAATTATAATTTTCTACGTAAATGTATATATTGAAGTTTATTATTTTGGACAATATTATTTTAATAATGTTTAATTTAGTGCATTAATATTTTAATAAATTACATTATTGAATTGTATTTTATGAGTTTATATATATATATATATATATATATATATGTCAATATATAAGTGTATGGTATGTGAATTTAGTGTAATATAATAATATATATTATAATATAAAGTTTATTAAACTTATAATATATAGTTTTATGAAAAAAAAAAAAAAAAACCTCTTCCCCTTATTTTCTTCTCCCCCCGATCTTCACCATCACCGCCCGTCACCGTCTGTTCTCTGACCGTCATAGTGCCTCCCTACCCTTTCCTGTCGACCACCCCCTCCCTCTACCAGCTCCGCCATCCTCCTCTCCTTTCCCTGGCACCGGCAGCGACATAACCTCCATTTTAGCCGAAACTCGATTTTTCATCGTCCCTCCTTCGTCCGGCCACCAATCTTCACGTTTCCAGTGCCTTTAGACTCCTAAATCTTTGAGGAGGTTAAATCCAAGCTTCATTCAGCTTGAAAATGTGATTTGGTGAGATGTTTTGCTTGTTTTTTATTTCGGCCATTTTAAGGGTTCGAATTTTTTTTGGTAATTTTTGAATGATTCATGGAAAATACCTTTACAAAAGTTGATCCCTCTAGCTCAAGCTACATCCCTAAATTTTTGTGTGATTTTTGGGAATTATTTTGATTTTTGTGAATTTTTGAATATTTTATTATTTTCGTAAATTAATTATATAAATTATGAAATTGTGATTTTTGGTGTTATTGATGGTTATTATTAATTTTAGAATTTTGTTTATAATTTTTGTGAATTTTATGTGATTTTAATAATAATTTTTAGTTTGTATCAATTTTGAAAATATAGGTTATATATATGTTTTGTTAGAAATTATTGGTTAATTATATGTTTTTGTTGATATTATGGAGATATATGTTGATAAAATAATTTTTGTGTATTTATATAATTTTTATTGAATTTTTGAGTATTATTAGTATTTTATGTGTATTTCTAAATATTAGGGGTAATTTGGTGGTAATTTTAGTTAAACATTAAGTTTAATTGGTTTTAATATTATTTGAGGTATAAAAATAATTTTTTACAAATTATTTAGTAATTTTAACTAATTAATACTAATTTTTGAAAATTATTTTCAAATAATATATAATATACTATTTTTGTAAATAAATGGATTTTTAGTAAATTTTAATATATGTTTATTAAATAATTTAGATTTATAAAATGAATTTTTATAAATATTTGTGGAATTGTCGAGAAAATGGATGTTTAATAATATTATATTATTAATTAGGGTTTCTAAGTAATTATTAGGAAAATAATTATTTTTGGTGTTTTAATGCTAAATATGCTATATTTTGATATTTGGAGGGCATTTATGGTATTTATTGATTTTTAATATATTTTATTGTATTATTGAATTTGTGGTGAATTGTAGACCTCGGTTGGAGAATTTTAGTAGTTCGGGAACCCAATCAAGGGTTGTGAGAATTTTTATACTCGAAGTGTATTTTCCTTGCAAGACCGACTCCACTTTTTAGTAGAGAGATGTCTTTTTTATAGAGGAGGTTCTACCAAATTTTTGGTAGAATTCTCGTAAAATATGACATCGGGTCTAATTATGATTTTGTGTCTGTTCGTATTTAGTAATTCTAGATCGAGTCTCTAGAAGTCTAAGTTAGATTTATTATAATGTCGTGATCACTTTTATTGTTTAGTTGCGTCGAGACCAAGACCTAGTGGACCAGGGCCATCAGACCAGTCTCGAGGAGCGCATCCTTGTGAGTTATTATTATATATATACATTGTTTAAGGTTGCATGTTTTAGAATTATATGTTTTAAATGTAAAGTTTTTCATAATTGCTTTATTAAATGTTTAAGTATAATTTAGGTATATTTTTAGTATATTATTGGTATATTTTAAAATAAATACATGCTTTCTTTTTTATTTATATTCAAATTATGTTTAAGTGTATTATTGGTTGATTTTGAGTGTATTTCATGATTTAATTGAATTTATTTTACGTATATATATATGAAATATACTTAGTTTATTTTATGTATATTTCTGGTATATATATGGTTTATTTAATCATTTTGAATGCCATTATATATATTATTTATTCTCGAATGTATGTTTTATTTTAAAATGAAGGATATTCATAGAATGTGTTTCCTAGTGGGCAGCACTAAGACCAAGTACGTATTGGTGCGATAGATGATAGGTTGAATTACTAACTTATTTGTGGAAATTATGACTTGATCGATGTGATTAATGTGAGATGTGAATGATGGTGTGATTGCTAGAGCTCGGTTGACCAAGTGTCTCAGGGCCAATCACACTGACAGTCAGACTGTTGGAGCTTGGTTGACTTAGTGTCTAGGGGCCAGTCTACTATCCAGTTGGATGAAGTGAATTTACTTGGAATTAAGTGAGCCAGTATGGCTAGAGTGTTTTCTATTGATATTTAAGGCTGCGATAACTTAGGGTTCTATTTGATCCTTCATAAACTGATATTTTTCAGTATTATATATAAAGTGATTTTCAACATCTGTGTGTACATGTCTATATATATATTTATTATATACATATGATTGTTTGCATTTTTCATTTAGTAATGTGTGTATATATATTATAATAATTCACTTAGTAAGGTATGACTCCCCTTTATTGATATTTTTACAGGAGAGTCTTCTTCTTTAGACCTCAGCAGTAGACCTATCTGCCGGATTTCTTTCACCTCGGCTTTATTATGTAAATTATCTACTTAATTATTTATTATTGTATTCTAGAAAATTGCAGTAGTTGTATTTATATTATTCAGAAGTTGTACTATGTATTATGTATGTTGATTTTAATTCAGAGAGGTATGTCTCTGAATGTTGTACTAAAATATTTTATTTTATAATATGTGGAGATTATTTTTATCATAATTATTGAGTTTTAAATTCTGATGTATTTTTAATTGTTTTAGTTTATTTATTGTTTGTTTTTATTATTTTAAGACTTACTACGAGTTTCGGATTCGAAAGAATTTCAGTTCCCTAGCGCCGATCATGGCCCCCAATTTAGGTCGTGACAATATTATCTCTGACGCATTTCATGATGAACATTTAATGCCAGACATTACTCTTGCCAACAAAAAAGATACGATTAACAAGCTAATAATGGTCATGAATAGATATGATATAAGCAAAAGGAAACCATAAACATTAATGTTTCTTTTTAGAAAGGAAATAAATCATATTTTAATTGTGACTAGAGAATGTAAAATTTAAGTGGAAATATGTTTCATTTGATTATTTTTCTAATTAAATAATATTTTTATAAAAATTTTCTAAGTCTATATATGGAAAAAGTTTCTTGCAAGATGACCAAATTTAGCATGAAAAATTTTACAACATTTTCAATTAATAGCAATTATGAAATTAGTTCATCAAATATTTCTTTGACAATTAAGCTACATATAAGAATAAAAAATATGTTCTAGGTTATCGTTAAAAGTACAACACCCATAAATTTACAATTAAAATAAGCATAAATTAGTATTAAAAAGCATTTACTCTTAAAATTTGAAGTGTAGGACCATTAAAAATTTAAATTTTTAAAATAATTTTAACAATTTATTATTTTATTGTCCATTTAAGAAATTTTTGTATATTTTTCAATTTCTATTCTACTTATACTATTTAACCAATTTAAAAAATTTTAATATATTATTTTTAATACATAAAAACTTGATTTATTTTTATTTATCTAATAATAATTTATATTCCTACAAATAAAAAAATATTAACAATAATATAATAAAGGATAAATTGCATAATTGGTATGTGAACTTTTGAATTTTTCCTATCTCAGTGGTTGAACTTTTTTTTTTTTTTTTTTTTTGCAATCGAGTGTTTGAATTCATTAATTTTGTATCATTTAAGTGGTTTTGGCCAATGGATGGTTGCCTGAGTACATAGTCATCATAAATGGGACCCATTTTAAGGCATTCATCTCACCACATCAACATTCACTTTTGAAATGTCAAAATTAACCTAAATTTGTTTAGTTAAAAAGACCAAAGTAGCTTTTTTTTTTTTCCAAAGACTAAAAATAGCCAACACCCAATTAATAGTTAACAACTGAAATTAAGAAACCACCACCTCACTTACCACCAACCTTCTTGTGGCCATCATTGTACCTTCGTTCGTCTCACTCATGTCAGAACCCAAGAGGAGTTTTATATGAATGGGTGAACAATAATTATTCAAGAAATTTACCCTATATTTTCAATCTCTCATGCAATTGTTAATCTATTGTGTTTTTTTTTTATATATTATAGTGGAAAGCTAAAGAAATGGCTATGAAAATTCAAGCATTTAAATAAGCTTCCTTCCATTATTATTCAATTTCAATTAATGGAAGAAAGCTTTCTTTCAATTTATGGAAGAAATAGCTATATATATAGTTCATTGGTGAAAATTTTTTATTTCTTCTTTTTAGTAATTAGTTATCCATTTTTCTTTTTCAATAATTCTTAAATTAAACCAAATATTGTCAGGACTTGAACACAGGGGCACATGACCGGCACTAGGGAATGGGAAAGCATAAAGCTACCAAAACCCATAGTAAGCCTTAAAAAAAATATCACGGAATATTTAAATTTTGAAACCTCACAATAAATAATAAAATCATAATGCACATTATTAAACTGATTTTTCTCAATATAATTTAAACCATAATATCAGTGCATAATTACATAAACTTCAGTTATGCAAATAGTATCTCAATACATAAATTATAAATACATGAAATCCCAAATAAAGTATGCAGTTGTACAATTTTCTCTACTGCGGTACGTGAAAGTAAATACAACAACTAAATAGACCTATGTAGAATAGTCGGTGATGAAGCTACACGGCGAAGAGAGGTAGGCCTAACAGTAAACTCCCAAACTCCTGAAAAAAATTTAATTGAGGGGAGTCAGACCTCACTGAGTAAGTTAATAAAGAAATGAATGCGATTTGAAAACTTCATTTAAAATAAATTTTATGGAAATATAATGTAATATAATTTTATTTCAATCATTGGTGTACATATAGTAAAATCAAATTTTTTTTAAGAGAAGAAATAAATATTTAAATGTCTTTTCAATCGGTTCAGTATAAAAAATTTTGGTAGAACTCAATTTATAAATTTTAACAGTCACATGACTCACTTGTGTCCAAGACTGCCGGATCCCGAGAGCAAAGCATCACCAGGATACACAGCCGTAGTCATAACTCTTAATCCAATATCACTGGCGGTGTCCGAGAGCAAAGAATCACCAGACCATCAGCCCTAGTGATTTAATAAATAAAAATTAAAATTTTACTGACGGTGTCTGAGAGTAAAGCATCACCAGACCTTCATCCCTAGTAATATAAATAAATAATCATTTATTTTACCAGTGCGCACAAGGTCCTGATGAAACCCATCAGGTAGCCCGTTCTACCAAGATTTATATATAAAAAAATAAAGGAAATAAATAAAACAATGAAAATTACCATAAATAATAATAAATAAAGAATAAATTAAATTAAATTAAAATAAATCAACTATAAATTACATCATGCAACACCTTATGAATAATGCTAACTAGAATTCATAAAATTAAATTCATAAGAATTTAACATAATTTAAATTAAAAATCCGACACTCAAATCAAATATTAACTTACAAGATAAAGGTGCTCCTCTGGCACGTCGTGTCCGACCTTGACTGGTAGACACGACTGGAGGGGCAACTAAAAGATAGAAAAGGAGATGACAATCAGAAAATAGAAACCTAACTTCTAGAGTTTCTAAGCAAGACTCAATTCGAACTTAGAATAAAAATTTTAGGATTGATCCGGTGTCATATTTTACGAGAAATTTACCAAAAATTCGGTAGAGTTTTCTCTGTAAAACGGACATCCCTCTACCGAAGTAGAGTCAACCCTACAAATAAACACACTATAAAATTCACAATGGCACAACATCTTGGGTTGGGACACCAAACAACACAATTCCCAACCGAGGTTCACCAAAAATATACAAATAGCAGTTACTAAATATTAATTTAGTAAATCACCAAAAATAATAAAATTAATAATAATAAATCATAATATAATTTATTTAATTTTTTTAAAACACTAAATAAAATTATCTTAATACCACATTTTGTCTCAAAAATAATTAAAACATAGTATTTAATTATAATATTAACAAAAATACACCATTTACCTATTATATCAAAATTTACATAATATAATAATTTTTTTAAAAAAATTTAGATAAATTAACAAAAATTATTTTATAACTACTAAAATTACTAACATAATACTAACACTAATTTACTGCAATAATCAACCAAAAATAGTTAATTAATCACATTAATAAAATATACATAACACTTAAAATACTTAAATAAATATACAAAATTCCATAAAACTCAATTAATTTAGCCTAAATTAATTTTCATAGACTCTTAACTAAAATTGACTTCAATAACTTAAATCAATTAATAAAAATACATTAGTCAACCAAAAATTACCCTAAATAATTAAAATAAATTTTTGCAAAATTAAGTAATTAACTTATAATTAACAAAAGAACCCAAAACAACCTAAAACTAACCAAATCAACTAACAAACAACTACATCTAACTAAATCTAACCTAAAGCTAACTAACTACTAACTCACTAACTTACTTCAAGCTCAAAATAAAGCAAGGGAGGGTTGCCATTGCAAGCCTAACCTGCAAAATTTCCAGGTGACAGCAAGTTGGGGCAGTGGTTATGCTGGTTGTCACTGCAGGAGGAATGAGGGCTACTGCTCTTGCTGCTGATCTGCCCTGCTAGCCTGCTGCTGCCTTTGTATGATGCTGGACTTATTGCTGTTGCTCCCTCTGCTCATTTTGCTACCTCACGCAGCTGTTGTTGCTGCTTCACGCAGCAACTACTACTATTTTCTAGTCGTGTTGCTGCCTCACGCAGTAGCTGCAGCTGCTGCCTCCTTTATGCGCGCTGCAGAGATGACTCCGAAGGAAGAGGAAACAGATGGAGAAGGGGCGAGTAGCTGCTAGATCAGGCGCACGAAGATAGGGCAGAGGAAGTGGTGTGACAGAGAAAAAAAAAGAAGAACAAAAGAAGGAAAGAAAGAAAAGGAAAGGGAGATGGGTTAACTGAAATTTTGTCTCCCAAAAATCCTAAGCCACACACACACACACACATATGTGTGTGTGTGTGTGTGTATATATATATATAGTAGATAATTTAAGTATATAATAATGTTATTAATATACCTCTAAATAAAAATAAAACTACCATTATAATAGTCAATAATAGTCGTGCTACAAATAATTATTTAGACAATTTAAAATAATAAACTGTGTGCATAGGGACACAATAATATGAAAAGAATAATGTTAATAGTTTCCAATGAAATTTTAAATTTAGTTCTTAAATATAATAATTTAATATATCAATTATAACAATATAAAATAAAGATAATTTGTATTCTTGAAAACCTCAATATTTATATAAATAATTTAAAATATTCGGGTTATTACAAATATTTTCTTGTTTTCTTTTCTTTTGTTTCTCTATTTCCAATTCAATCATTTTTATTTTGAAAAAATAAAAAATAAAAGCAAGAGCTTTAACGCTCTTTTCCATAAGAAAATATCCAAGCAAACCAATGATTTTGACTTCGAATGATCCATAATAGCACCCCAGATAACAAGATTAAGATCTCAATCCCTCAAATTGAAACCCACATTAATGTCAACAGTGTACTAGCCCCTCTCCTCTTGTAAAAAGATAAAAAAATGGTATACCAAAGGATGGCCCTCTCAACCCTCTCCCCTGAGTTTACACACCATCACATCCTTTTCAACTCCAATTTTCCACAAACATCCCAGTTCCACCAGCTCCTTTGTTCCACCATTAAACTTTAGTTTTCTCTATTTTTTAAAAAAAAAAATTCAATTAATGTATATAGCACATAGAAATCATTATTATCATTATCAACATTGCATGACAAAAATGGAGGATTCATTGTTGTTTCTTTTTTACCATTACTAGTTTGATTGATATTAGTTTGGTTATAATTTTTTCCTCCAAAAAAGATTTTAATGGATGAGATTTAAGAAATTTAAAGGGAAGGGAATGAAATGATAACATTTTTTTTATATGGAGGAGGTGGTTATTAATGGTGAAGGACCTCATAGTGGTGGCTACATGGTGGCTTGAGGGTTGTGGTGGGAGGAGGAAAAGCACTACACGATAAAGAGGATGGAGGAGCGGGTGTGAAGTGGAAAAGCATTGTGCCACCATTGGATTGCTTAAGTAGATGTAAAAGATGGAGAAATTGAATTAGAATTTGATTGAATTCATTATCGAATTTTAATTTCTTATGGATGATGAGAAGATGGAGAAGATATTAGCTTAGGTTAGCTGAGATGGTGGAGATTTGTTAGAGATTGAAAGAAGGATAATGTCATTTCATATGCAAGTTAGGGGTGTTTGATGGTAGCTACAACATCTGTTGTTAGGGCTGTGCAAACCTAAACCAAATCGACCAGACCGCCCTAGATCGAACCAAAGAATGAAGGCAAAGCATGATGGGCAATTCAATTAAGGAAGTAACAGATTCTCAGTTTTTTATTAATGGTTCAGTTTTATACTTTTGGAAATCGAATAAATAAATAGATATATATATATATATATATATATAGAGGGGGCGTGAATAAGACTATCGAACAAAAATGGAAAATTAAAGGGATTATTTGCAAGAAGTGAGTAAGAGTAGAGAAGGAAGAATGAAGAACACAAATATTTAAGGAGTTCGGATTCACAAAAAATCCTACGTCTCCACCTAACTTATCCTCAAGCTAGGACTTTTTAATCACCCATAATCTTATTAACAAGATTGAGAATACACAAAAGTTTTATGGCTCACTGTTACAACCTTACAATCTTGAGTTTTCAAGGTTCACTCAAAAACCAAATTCCCAAGTGTTTTAATGGCTAAACACTTAAACCAATTCCTTTAGAATAGAATCTCACTTCCCATTTTCTAACCCAGAAAATAGAAGAATAAGAATGTCTATTCTAATCACTCACCAACTCTCACAAGAGTTCTACATAAAGATTTTGATTGAAAGCAAGTTTTAGAGCTCAATTGAATGTTTAAGAAAATATTGAATGATGCATAAGTTTTCTTAACCTTTCAATTGAATTCTAAGTTGTGTTTATATAGAGAAAAACACAAAAATGTAGTTTTTGGATGTATCAATCATGTCTCCAATGTTTAGAATTGATTTTGAATCAATTCTTGAACTTATGGCAGCTCAAGGGCTACTCACGAGCGCCTCATGAGTGAACAGTGCTCGTGAGGGGTAAAATTACAGCCATTATATTAAAAAATTCCTGTTGGAATGCTGTCAGAGGTCTTTTTAGAAGTAGGTCATAAGCCACCAGCTCGTGAGGAGCACTGCCAACTTTTGGTAAAAATATGCTCCTAATGCTCCATTGACTGACTACTCGTGATCACTTTGAAAGATGCTCGTGAACGAGATTGAAGAAGATCGATTCAGCCAAAATGTTCTTCATAAAAGTTATAGATAATTGTCTTATATTTCTATAAAACTTTTAATAACCTCATTTAGACATCTGTAGTGCAAGATATTATTGAATTACCAAGAGCTATGCAAACTGAAATGCAAGCTACATATGCTGACTTCGACTGAAGATTTGCATGCCCAAATGAACTTGGATTTTTATGAGAAAGTACAATTTAGAAAGCTTAAGATGTCTAATTAAAAAGTAAAGAAGCTCATTTTCACATTTAAGAGCTCTAAATATGTCAAAAGCCTTTTTCAATCTCAAAGGTTCAATCAGCCCGAAAAGTCACTATTCACCCAGAAGTGTATATGCTTGGTAAATGTTTGGTATATAATTTCCTACACAATTAATTGAAATTATTAGTATAAAAATTGTTTGTCAAAGTCCAAAATTAGGAGTTTGATCATGCAAATGGTCAACAATCTCCCCCTTTTTGGCTTTGACAACCAATTTGAAAAGATGATAAATAATATGTGTGTGTGTAAAAATAAATAACATGTATAAGCATATTAAATAAAAATAGCTCCCCCTTTCAAATTAAATAGATGCAAAGGATATTTTGCTCCCCCTTAACATGTGCATAAATTCAATATTTATCTTGTGTCAAAGCATATAAATAAATGAATTATCATAGCATGTATAAGGGTTTAACAAATATATTCCTTTAACAAAAATATATTTCTTTATTTCTCCTCCTTATTGGACATGATAAGAAACATAAATAAATTTTATTATCTTCCTTGTCAAAAATAAAGACAATATAACAAGTTATCAAACAACATGGCCTAATATAACAATGATGATAACATGATTAAAAAAAATGTTAGACAAAATGAAGGAAATAATTTCAAACATAATGCATCACAAAATAGTATGTATGCTTTATTCAAACATCATATGATTATGTAGAGTTTAGCTATTCAATCATACATAATCATGTGGTACTTAACATATCTTAAACAATTATTTATCCCCTAAGCACATAGCCTCTTCTCCCCCTTTTTCAAAGACAAAAAGAAAAGAGAGAGAGATAAGGGGAAATTGACCTAAAGGAGCCAAAAATACTAAAGGGAATAAAAGATCAAGAACCAAAACAATGCAAATAAAGATATTCAAAATCTTTATGAAATTCATGTCATGTTAAAAGATAAAAACCATTCCCAAGAAAAATTTATACATGAATATAAATTTTGCATTAATAAGCACAATTAATGGTCATGCATAAAAATATTCATGTCATATAAAAACAAAGTAAGCAAAACAAGGCTATTTATCATAAGGACAAAACTAGCCACACTTACATTGTTAAAATGCATGCAAAAAAAAAAAGAAAAAATTTATGTGAAATAAATTTAAATAATTTTCTCCCCCTATTTCAATGGATAAAAAAAATGATATTAAAGACACACTATCACATTGTTATGTCACTTACATAAACACATCTTTAAATTTTTTTTTAAAATTAACTAGGTACATATGCAAACTCAATTATTTTTCCTCCTCTATCAAAATGCAAAGATAGACCAAATCTTAAAAATATCGATGCATTATCAAAAAAAATTTATAAGAAAACACAAAAATTAAACAAACTCAAAAATTTTCTGCCCCCTTGTCAAAATGCAAATAAAATTGCATTAAAATAAGAAAGAGTTTGAAAGAATTTTTAAGAAGTTTAATTGAAAATGTAATTGATTAAAAGTGAAGGGGGGGGGGGGAGTATTTATACACAAAAATAAAATAAACAATTAAAAAAAGTTAAGAAAAATTGTAGGTGACCATTTGAAAAGGAAATAAAAAAAATCAAACAAAATGAGAAAATAAAAAAAATAAAAAAAAATAAGAGAAAGGAACCAGACTGCTCCTCATAAGCGGTACTGGTTCTTTTAGAACCGCTGCTCACGAGCGGTTCACGAGCGGTCTGCTCGTGACCCAGCTCATGACACCCGAACCACAACGGTCACGAGCCCAACGGCTCGTGACAAAAATTTGCAATTAGTCCTTGTACTTTCAAATTTCTTGCAATTGAGCCCAAAAAGCTGACAATTAGGTCCTTGACCACAAAATTAATTATATAATCAAAATAAATGAATCTTAAAACAATTAATTTTTGAAATAAATGAATAAATGAAAAAAAATTATTTTTATTGAATAAAATATAAATAAATTTTATTATTTTATTTTTTAAAAATGACACAAAAAAATATACAAAGCATGAATTTACAGCTCAAGGTTTATATATAGAGAATATCCAGAAAATAAACTGATCATAAACTGTCATAAAAAAACACATAAAAAAAATTTTGTTGAGGAGAAATATTTATGCAAAAATTAAAATAATTAATTAATTGAATTTAGCTCAATAATTAATTATTAATTTGCAAAAAAAAAAATTCTAAAGAACATGATTAAAAAAAAATTCAAACATCAATTCATCAATTTAGCAAGTGATCAAGACAAGCTTAACCCATCAATCATACCAAGTTCATGCTTAATAAAATTCAATCTTTCCTCACAAAGAGGCTTGGTAAAGATGTCTGCTAATTGATGATTGGTATGAACAAAATCAAGAAAAATATCATCATTTTGCACATGATCACGCAAGAAATGATGTCTAATATCAATATGCTTAGTTCTAGAATGTTGAATGGGATTCTTACTAAGGTTTATAGCACTTGTATTATCACACTTAATTGGAATGTGATTAATATCAATGCCATAGTCCAAAGGTTATTGTTTTTTCCATAGAACTTGGGTGCAACAACAACTAGCCGCCACATATTCTACTTCAGCGATGGACAAGACAACAGAAACTTGTTTCTTAATAAACTAAGAAACTAAGCAATTTCCTAAAATTTGAAAAGTTTCGGAAGTGCTTTTTCTATCTAGTAGGCTACCGACAAAATCAGTATCATAATAACTAATCAAGTCAAAGGAAGAATTCCTAGGATACCAAAGTCCTAAATGCAATGTACCATAAACATATTTAAAAATTCTTTTGATAGCATTTAAATAAGACTCTCTAGGACTTGATTGAAATCTAGCACACAAGCAAGTAGCAAACATAATATCGGGTCTACTAGTTGTTAAATAAAGAAGGGATCTGATCATACCTCTAAATCGCTTTTCATCAACCGATTTGCCATTCTCATCCTTGTTGAGTTTGGTTGTGGTACTCATTGGAGTTTTTCTTGATTTAGCTCCACCCATTCCAAATTTCTTGAGAATGTCCCTTGCATATTTAGTTTGATTGATGAAAATCCCATCTTTACATTACTTGATTTGAAGTCTAAGGAAGAACTTAAGTTCACCCATCATACTCATCTCAAATTCTCCTTGCATTAACTTAGAAAATTCCTCACACAAACAATGGTTAGTAGCACCGAAAATAATATCATCAACATAATTTTGAACAATTAATAAATCATGCTTGGATTTCTTTATGAAAAGAGTTATGTCAACCTTTCCTTTAGAGAAACTTTTCTCTAGTAAAAAGTTACTCAATCTTTCATACCAAGCTCTTTGAGCTTGTTTCAGTCCATACAATGCTTTTGATAATTTAAAAACATGATTTGGAGAGTCAAATTTTTCAAAACCAGGAGGTTGTTCAACATATATGTCCTCTTCAATAAAACCATTTAAGAATGCACTTTTAACAGCCATTTGATAAAGTTTCAAATCCATGTATGATGTAAATCCAAGTAACATCCTAATAGCTTCTAACCTTGCAATGGGGGCAAAGGTTTCATCATAATCAATTCCTTCCTCTTGATTATAACCTTTAGCTACTAATCTAGCTTTGTTCCTAGTTATGACACCTTGTTCATTCATCTTATTTCTAAACACCCACTTGGTTTCAATAATAGGATGATATTTAGGTCTAGGAACCAAGGTCCAAACCTTGTTTCTCTCAAATTGATTTAACTCTTCTTGCATAGCAAGGACCCAAAATTCATCACTCAAAGCATCATCAACATTTTTGGGTTCAATTTGAGAAATGAAAGCCAAATTAACAATAGACTTGAGTTTAGCTCTAGTAGTTACCCCTTTTGTAGTGTCACCTATAATGAGGTCTTGAGGGTGAGCTTTCTGAAATTACCAATCCTTTAGAAGTTCATCCTTTAAAGTAGGCTGAGGTGTCTCTTCATTTTCCTTCTTGCTTGGATCTTCAAGTTCTAAAGGTTTACTAGCATTTTCTTCTTGTGTTTCCATAATCTCACTATCACCTACAAGATCATCAACACTACAAACATCCTTTCTAGGATCAAGTGAGTTTGATTCATCAAATACCACATGCATTGACTCTTCAACTACTAGAGTTCTCTTATTAAAGACTCTATATGCTTTGCTAGAGATGGAATAGCCTAGGAAAATTCCTTCATCGGCTTTGGAATTAAATTTCCCAAGATTATCCTTGGTGTTTAATATAAAGCACTTGCATCCAAATACTCTTAAATATGAAATTTTGGGTTTTCTATTGTTCCATAGCTCATAAGATGTTTTATTTAAAATTGGTCTTTTGAAAACTCGATTTGAAATATAACAAGATGTGTTAACGGCTTCCGCCCAAAAGTATAGAGGCAAATTATAATCATGAAGCATTATTCTAGCCATTTCTACAAGAGTTCTATTCTTCCTTTCAACTACCCCATTTTGTTGAGGAGTTCTAGGAGATGAAAATGTATGAGAAATACCGTTTTCATTACAATAGTTTTTGAAAAATTCATTTTCAAATTCAGTTCCATGATCACTTCTAATGGATGAAACACAAAATCCTTTTTCTTTTTGAACTCTTTTTGAAAAATTTTCAAAAGCTTTAAATGCATCATTCTTATGAGCAAGAAAACACACCCAAGTGTATCTAGGGTAATCATCAACCAATACATAAGCATAGTGCATTCTACCAAGACTAGCAACTCTAGTTGGTCCAAATAAATCCATATGTATAAGTTCAAGTGGTCTAGAAGTGGACACTACATTTTTTAGCTTAAATGAAGATTTAGATTGTTTTCCCTTTTGATAAGCATCACAAGGGTTATCCTTAGTGAATTCAAGCTTAGGTAAACCAATCATAAGTTCATGTTTACAAAGATCATTCAAAAGCTCAAAATTTGCATGTCCTAACCTTCTATGCCATGTCCATGTGTCATGGGAAATTGACATTAAGCATTTATGTCTTTGTTATCAATTTTATTCAAATCAATAACATAAATGTTATCTACTCTTTCACCACTAAAAATTAGTTTGTCCTTATCAAGACTACTAATAAAGCAATTTTTAGGATAGAAAGTCACTTTATTTCCCATATCACATAATTGACTTATACTTAGTAAATTATGTTTAAGACCATCAACAAATAACACATGATGTATAGATAAGGATTGAGGATTACTTATTTCTCCAATGCCAATAATTTTTCCTTTTGCATTGTCACCGAAAGTAATGTGTCCTCTATCTTTAGCATCAAGTTTGTTGAATTGCTCCTTGTCTCCCGTCATGTGCCTTGAACATCCACTATCAAGATACCACTTGCTTTTTGTTCTTGCAGATTTCAAGCACACCTACATAAAATATTTTAAATGTTCTTTTGAACCCAAACCTTTCTTGGTCTAGGTTGGTTAGTTTCAAGATAATCCAAAGGAAGCAAATTCATGTGCAGTTTTCTATAGAAGCACACATTATTGGTATGTCCTTTGATCATGCAATATGAACATACAATATTTTTAAATTTATTTTTCTTAGAATGAAATGCTTTTCTAGTGTGTGCAGCATGCCTTTGGTGTTATGTGTATCTCTTATTATTTTGTGACATTGAGTGAGACATACATTGGCAATGGTGATGAGCATTTCGATAAGTTTTTATAATATGTTTATGTGCATTGTGTTGTGCAGCATACTTATTATAATTATGTCTAGTGTACATATAAGCATGCTTAGGTTAAGGTGCTCTAGTTTGAGGCTTAACCCTTTGTGTTAATGAAGGGTTAATCTTATGAGATTTGCCTTGCTATTTAACACATGAGATTTTTTAGCTTGAATCTCATTTGAGGTTGAAGGAGTAGAATCATGTGAAGCTTTAACAAAAGTAATATGTGATGAGGATGATGAAGACATTCCATTTTTATATCCAATTCCATGGGTATCTCCATGAAATTTTTGAGAGTCAAGAAGACTATCTAAAGTTTCTTTTCCTCTCTTGAATTTAGCAATGGAATTTTTTAATTCTAAGACTTCCTTAGAAAGCTTATGATTTTCATCATTTGCTTTCTTAAGTTGGTATTCCAAAGAATTAGCAGACTTAGCATCACTAACAAGTTTTTCATTTGATGCAAAAAGTTTAGCAAACTCAATTTTTAAACTTTCAAAATCCTTTCTTAAGCTAGCTAACTCATGTTTATATTTTTTCCTTAGATAAAAATCTTTTGTATTTAGCAAGCAATTTGCTTACAATAGAGCTCTCATCATCATCATCACAATATTCATCACAATCATCTAAGGAAGAGTAAAAAGTGGATGGAACCTCATTTTCATTTTCAATGGCCATGAAGCAAAGATTGGTAACTTCTTGTTGTTCCTCTTCCTCTTCGGATTCAAAGGAATCATCCCAAGTAGCTTTGAATGCCTTCTTCTTATCTTTTGCTCCTTTGCTCTTGAATTTGAGTTTGGGACATTCATTTCTAATGTGTCCTAGTTTCTTGCATTCATAGCAAGTAACCTCTTTTATTTTCTTCCTTCCATCTCCTTCGAACTTCTTGTTAAAGTCCTTTGTTCTTAAGAAATTTTTCTTTCTTAAGAACTTCTTAAAGTTCCTAGTGAGCATGGAAATGTCACCATCTTCATCACTAGAATCTTTAATACTTGCCTCTTCACTATCTTCTTGAAGAGCTTTTAAAGTAATGCTCTTTTTCTTTTCTTCTTTCTCTTCTTGTTCTTCACCTCTTTGCTTGATGGTGAGCTTATGTGTCAAGAGCTTACCAATGAGCACATCAGTTGATAGAGTGGAGAGGTCTTGAGCTTCCTTAATTGAGGTAACACGAGATTCCCAATCCTTCTTAGGTAGGATTCTTAGAATCTTGTTGTTTACCTCGTCCTTGGAGAAATGTTTTCCAAGTTTCTTAAGGGTTGTGAGGAAAGCATTGAGATGATTTTTCATCTCCGTGATTGATTCTTGAGGCTTCATTTTGAAGAGTTCATATTCATACATATGAAGTTGAACCTTCTTGCTTCTTACTTGAATGTTGCCTTCATAGTGATTCTCTAAGGTCTCCTATATTTCTTTAGCCGAAATGCAATATTGAAGCTTGCCTCTTTCTTCTCTTGTCATGGAGGAGACTAGAGTAATCATAGCCTTTTTATTTTTATGATTTTCTTCCTTTTGATCAACACTCCATTGGCTTCTTGCAAGTGTAGTTACCACACCATCAATGATAGTTGTAGGTGGTTCCTAACCTCTTAGGACAATATCCCAAAGTTTGATGGAATCACAATCAAGATATAATTCCATTTTGAATTTCCAATGTGGATAGTCACTATCATCAAAGAATGGTCTAAGAGTAGAGATGTTTTATGATTCACTCCCCATGATCTTGTATTCTAGAAATGAAGTACCTAGAATTCAAGCTCTGATACCAATTGAAAGAGTCCTAGAGGGGGGATGAATAGGACTATCGAATAAAAATGGAAAATTGAAGGGATTATTTACAAGAAGTGAGTAAGAGTAGAGAAGGAAGAATGAAGAACACAAATATTTAAGGAGTTCGGATTCACAAATAATCCTACGTCTCCACCTAACTTATCCCCAAGTTAGGATTTTTTAATCACCCACAATCTTATTAACAAGATTGAGAATACACAAGAGTTTTATGGCTCACTCTTACAACCTTACAATCTTGAGTTTTCAAGGCTCACTCAAAAACTAAATTCCCAAGTGTTTTAATGGCTAAACACTTAAAGCAATTCCTTTAGAATAGAATATCACTTCCTATTTTCTAAACCCAGAAAATAAAAGAATAAGAATTTCTATTCTAATCACTCACCAACTCTCACAAGAGTTCTACATAAAGATTTTGATTGAAAGAAAGTTTTAGAGCTCAATTGAATGTTTAAGAAAATATTAAATGATGCACAAGTTTTCTTAACCTTTCAATTGAATTCTAAATTGTGTTTATATAGAAAAAAACTCAAAAATATAGTTTTTGGATGTATCAATCATGTCTTAAATTTTTAGAATTGATTTTGAATCAATTCTTGAACTTATGGCAGCTCAAGGGCTGCTCACGAGCGCCTCACGAGTGAACAGTGCTCGTGAGGGGTGAAATTATAGCCGTTATATTCAAATATTCCTGTTGGAATGCTGTCAGAGGACTACTCATGAGCAGGTCATGAGCCACCAGCTCGTGAGGAGCACTGCCATCTTTTGGTAAAAATATGCTCTAAGTGCTCCATTGACGGACTGCTCATGATCACTTTGAAAGATACTCATGAACGGGACTGAAGACGATCGACTCTACTAAAATGTTCTTCATAAAAGTTATAGATAATTGTCTTATATTTTCATAAAACTTTGAATCACCTAATTTTGACATCTGTAGCTCAAGATATTGCTGAATTATCAAGAGCTATGCAGATTAAAATGCAAGCTACATATGCTAACTTCGACTGAAGATTTTCATGCCCAAATGAACTTGGATTTTTATGAGAAAGTACAATTTGGAAAGCTTAAGAAGTCTAATTCAAAAGTGAAGAAGCTAATTTTTACATTTAAGAGCTCTAAATATGTCAAAAGCCTTCTTCAATCTCAGAGATTCAATCAGCCTGAAAAGTCACTATTCACCCAGAAGTGTATATGCTTGGTATATGTTTGGTATATAATTCCCTACACACTTAATTGAAATTATTAGTATAAATTTTTTTTGTCAAAGTCCAAAATTAGGAGTTTGATCATGTAAATGGTCAACATATATATATATATATATATATATATATATATATATATATATATATATATATATATATATATATATATATATATATATATATATATATATATATATATATAAACAACATCGTTTGTATTACTAAACCAAATGACATTATTCAATCTAATCCTACCTATATATAAATAACATTACTAACCCTAATCACTCACACTGCCTCCCTGCCTCTCTAATTCTCAAACCTTCTCTTATTCTCTCCTCTCCTCATCATAGAAACCCTAGCCACTCAAACCCTAGGAGAGGTCCTAGTCCTCTCCCATCGAAAATCCCCTTTGTCTCTTTTATTACTTTGTAACCCTATGACGGCTTTATGGTACTGCACTCAGTTTATTTTCTTCTCTAAGATTTCTATTTTATCATTTGTTTAAGTCCTATAAACAATTCATTTCTTTCTTTGATCTGTCAATGTTCTGTGATCATTTTTAAGAAACAACAGTGGTTTTTTTGAGATCTTTATTATATAAATGATTATGATTATTTAACTTAACTTGCATATTTTTTGTTAAAACATTATAGTTTGTTGATTTGTGTAGATCTGTCTATTATATATGATTATTTTTCATTTATTTATCAAAATATGATCACTTATATATATTTTTTTATTTTTTAAAAATCTCTAACGACATACTTAGTTGGAGTTTGGTAGAAGCACATACTGATTTTCATAGATCTAAGATCTGTGAAGAATATGTGATTCTTTATCATATTTGTTTTTAAAATATCATGCATGTACATTTTCTTATAAATCATTGACATATGACTTTGATTTTGGTGGAAGCATTATGAATTTACATAGATCTATAAAGATTTCATGATTATTTATCATTTTTGTTAAAAAAAAAAATCATGCATGTATATTTTGTTATAAATCATTGACTTAAGACTTTGATTTTAGTGGAAGCATTATAAATTTGCATAGATTTGTAAAGATTTTGTGATTATTTATCAATTTTTTTCAAAAAAAAATCATGCATGTATATTCCTTCTTCTTTAGGTATAAATTTTATAAAACAGTGATTGTTTATTTTTCAATTTTTTTTACTTTCAAAGTAAATAAAAATGTTGGAAGCCTCTATTTATTTCTTTGCATTATAAGTTGTGACTTTGGAAATGGTGGAAGCATTATACCTATAAAATTATTTTACATAAATTTAATGTCTCTGCAGACTACTTTACTTCTATGTCTATTTCGTTCAACCAAACAAACTTTGCAAAAAGGTTAATACTTACTAATTATTAATTTCATTTCCTAGTGTATGTTTTCAAATGGTATTAATATTGTTTGTTAATTTTGTTGCTTTGTTTGTGTTTTGTTAGATGGCTACTATCAATGGTAGTAACATTGCTACTGGTAGCACTAATGTGCTTAAAACTAAGGTGGAAGCACGTAATAAATAAAAACATAGAACACCAAAAAGTAGATAAAAAAACTATTGAGTAGTCTAATAAGAAGAAGAAAAGAAAAGTAACTTAGTCCATATCGGCAGTGTGGAAGCACTTTGTGTAGATTATAGATGAAACAGGACATTTTGTACAAGCTAGTGTTTATATTATGCTAAAATGTTTTTTGATGATCCTAAACAACATGGAACATCTATCCTTAGAGGACATATTTTGGTTTGTTTGAAAAACCTATATAGTTAAGACAATATACAAGCCTTATTAATTTTTAAAATTGAAAAAGTGGGAGCTGAAGGGGAACAATTTGTAGAGGGTTATGGATTCATGGTCATTTAATCAGGAATTGATTAGGAAGGCACTTACCCAATTGATAATTATTGATGAACTTCCTTTTAAATATATCAAAGGGGAGGGTTTTAGAAATTTCATTAATGTAGCCTGCCTTAGATTTAAAATACCCTCTGGATGGACCGTATCTAGGGATTGCTTTAATTTTTATATTGATGAGAGGCAGAAATTAAAGAATTTCTTATTGTCACATAGTCAAAGAGTTAGTATCACAACTGACTCTTGGACTTCAATTTAAATATTTAATTATATGTACATCATTGCACATGTTATAGATGATGAGTGGAAGTCAAATAAGTGAATTTTATCATTTATGATTGTTATCTCACACAGGGGGAGACCATAGCTAAGGCTTTGGAAATGTGTCTTATTGAATAGGGGGGTTAAAAATATTTTTATAGTAACTATTGATAATGCATCCTCCAATGATACTGCTTTGTCATATTTTAAAATAAACTGTTGAGTTGGCATGGAAGCACAGTTAGGATTAAGTTTGTTCATATAAGATGCATTACTCACATTCTATGTAATTATTATTGATGGGCTAAAAGAGGTTTCTATTTTTATTAAAAAGGGTGAGATATGTTGTTAGATACATTATTGATGGGCTAAAAGAGGTTTCTATTTTTATTAAAAAGGGTGAGATATGTTGTTAGATACATTAGAAATTCCCTAGCTAGGTTAAGGACATTTAGAGAATATAGTGAGTTTTTGGGTATTGAGTTGTTCTTTATCTCTAGATGTCCCAACTAGATGAAATTCAACATATCTTATGTTGAAAACTACTTGTATATATGAAAAAGCTTTTGAAAAGTTTGAAGAACAAGAAATTTCCTTTAGGTATGACTTAGCTAAAATGCTAGATTTCTTTGACTGACAGGTTGTTAAAAATTGGTGTTATTATATTAGTGGTTCTTAATATGTGACTACAAATACTTTTTTAAGGAGATATATAATCTACACTGCTGATATCTAATCTACACTATTTGTTAAAATGACTGGGTGAAATCAAATGATAGTTCTATTATGCTAATGGGAATAACTATGAAAGCTAAATTTGATAAATATTGGGGAGATCCTGAGAAAATGAATTTTTTGATATTTTTTTGCTAATATCTTGGATCCTAAAGATAAATTAAAGTACATGGAGTTTTCTTTAACACAAATGTATGGTAAAGAAATAGGTGGGAGCTTGTAATTCAATATAAGATTGTGAGGCAGTAATGAAGCTTCCACCTTTTTGCTTATGATTACCAAAGGGATGTGTTGCATTTATTAGGTGACTATTTTCTTTATGTTGCCAGAAATATTGCTCTATTCCTTATATGATTTCAACAAGCATATATGAGCCTCTGTTTTGTTTATATCTTCTTATTCTTATATATTCATTTTTTTATTGCTTGCATTAACACTTTTTAACTCTTTAGTTCTTATAAAAATTTATAATCCTATTACTGCTTGGTTTGCTTATGTTTTTATGACTTATTCTTTATTATTTATGCACTAACTTGTCAACTATATACTAAATTATTTATTTCCAAAGGAGTATTTATTTCATACTTTGTTTCCTGTGTGTTTTTATTTTTAAATTTTGAGGCAATAAGGAAGCTTCCACCTCTATTTTCTAAATTAATAGATGAATGATTTTTTTTAAGTTTCTAGGTTTGGAGGCAATGATATTTTTATCATTTACTGTCACCAAGAAATATGGCTTCATTCTTTTAATGATATGTTAAAAAATATTTTTGAGCATCAAAATTTTGTTATTTGTATTTGGATTTATATTTTAGATGTGCAATTGACTTTTCTTTTCTTTTTTTTTTAATTCAAGTTCAATTTCTTCCATTTGATGAAAAACACAACAATATATTAAGGGAATTTTTTTGTACAAATGATATGAATATATTTTGTAATTATTCAATGGGCATATGACCATATTTTTTAACAGCCAAAGGCCTTAATTCTTTTTGAGAGAAATATGTAAAGTTAGTTTAGCTTTGTATTGGGCCTATGGACATATTTTACATAGCTTAGGGCCTTTATATTTTGGGTAGATATCCATTGAGGTAAAATGCATATATTTTGTGTTGATGGGGCCTAGAGTTGGATATTTGTAATAGTTTAGAGTTTAAGTTGTAAGATATAAATGGGCTAAGCCCAAAAATATTAAAATAGTCTTAATTTTTGTATGGACAGAGGCCAATTTTATAATACATTACTTATGGGCTTTACAAAAAATGTTAAGTATCAGTTCAAAATAATTGGCCCAAACCAATTAACTGAACTAAAAAATCGACACTTAATTTCCACCCGAACTATCAGTGTCTAGCTTTGTTTCTTTGTGGTTCAGTCCATTTTTTTTAACCAAAATCTATTTAATTTTGACACTCTATCCCCCTAACTAACCTAAACCGTTCTCTGCACACCCTATATGTTTTTGCTCTTTGTTAGGGGTTTAATCAAGCCGAGTCAAGTCAATACAGTGTTAGGCTCGAGCTCAACTCAATATTAAAACTCGAAGCTTGAAACTCAACTTGAACTCGATTGAGCTTCTTTTTCTAAACTCGAGCTCAACTTGATAGAAGATTGAACATACTCGAGCTTGACTCAACTTGATAACATATATACAATTTTTAATATTTCGTCATTCATGTTCAAATTATAAAATTTATAAAGTTAAAATAAGCTCAATAGAATTCAAATTTGAAGTAATAATCCAACAAATTGTAAATTACAACTAAAAGATTAATATAATTATACTATTCATTAATAATAATAGTAAAACATAATGAATAATTACTAGTCTCCAATATTTTTTGCATTTTAACTTGACATCCTTCACAATTCTTGGTCCATTGTGCAAATCAAAGATGACTAACATAAAATTAATAAAAGAAAAAAAAAGAGAATTGTGCTAACACAATCAATTGGATAAGAGAAATACATTAGCTTTTGAATTAAAAGAGAAATCAAGATAACTAAGCTATGAATTGTATAATAATATATAACAACAACAACAACAACAATAATAAAACTAATGGAGTTCTTCAAGTATAACAATAATAATTAAAAAAAGAATTAAAATCATTTTTAAAGCTGCGAAATCTTATACAATCTACTTAATAATGTAATGGGTCTATATACTTTATAGATTTTGTAAGTGTCATTTTGCAAATTGGATAAATAATTTTTCATCTATTGGATAAATAACTTACTTTGTTTTTCTTTTTTAATCCATGAAGATTATGACACCAATATCCTCCACAAAGTAAAACTTGAATCATTTCAAGAGATAATGATGCACGATATGTACCAGTTACTTCACTTCTTGCACTAAATGTAGCTTTTAAAGTCACAATTGTAATAGGAATAACAAGCATATCTCTTGCCATTGCAAATAAAACATGATACTTTAAATTATTCACTTTCCTATATTCTAATGCATTAAATGGTACTGCATTTCCCTCATAAATATAACATCCTTCTTGAAGATAATTATCGAACTAAGATTTTTGAGGTTGAACAGTTTCAACAGTTCTTACAAAATGAGCAAATTCTAACCAACCTGAAGATGAAGCTTGAATGTTCACATCATTATTAGAGCAACCAATAAGTGAATAATCACTTCTTTCACCACCATTGGACTGAAATTCAACCATAAATTCAGCATATATCTCATACAAAGCTTTTTGAATATTGTCAATATTATCTTGAGCTTCTTCCTTAAGGTACATTCTAGGAAAATCAGTAACTCTCATTGATGTGTGCAATATCATATTGAAACTTTAATGCTTACATAATGGCTTAATTGTTTGAGTGTTTTTATTTCTCTGCTTTAGTATCATGGTTGTGCATCCTTAATTTGGAGCACTAGCGACAACCTCATTAAATATTTGAAATGCTTTAATTAACTAAAAAGAGAAACATTACAAAACTTATTAACTAATTTGTCATTTACAAGGACCATACAAATGTGCTATTAACTTGAAAACTATAAAAAATGGTAATTAAAAATAGTAGCTAAAATATAATTCCATTAACAGGATAATAGTTCACAAAACCATTCATATGATTTGAGTTGTTGCTACATAAATGACACATGCCTAACCTTGAATAACTATTAAAAAAAAAAGCTACCATGTGCATTACATGATTCCTAACTAAAAACAATATTGTTCATATAATTCATAAACATGTCAACCACGTTAGTACAATTCACATATTTATAGGCAAAATAATCAATAATTTTCTATTATCTTGTTATTTTCATGATGTCCTCTGAACCTTCCTTATGCCTTCATCTTCTTTCTTAAGCTCTTAATTGGACTTGTTCTTTCTTTTGGAAGCCTTTGCAATTGGTTTAGATTGAAACAAAAAAACAACACCAAACTTATAACTATATTGCATTAATAAAGTAATTTTCCTTAAACATATCATAAAGCACATTTTAAAACTAACACCTATAATTGAGTTGATGTAATGAAATGCTTTTCACCCTTTTTAAAACCTTTAACCTTTTCAGTCATAAAGCTAGGTTTAGGTTCTTTACCTAACCTTAACTTGCCACCTAAATTAATAATTCATTGACTTGTTCCTTGAGGCTACAAAATTTACACCAATAAACCACAAACAAGTTACATTCTAAATAAAACTCCATCTTAATAGGAATAAACAAACCCTCCTTAAGATCTTTAATTATAAATTATCAAAACACAAATGACATGCAAACATAGAAACAAGAATAGAAATTCCTTTGCCTAAATTAAACATCATTCTTAATTGTCCCTAATACATATATCTAAAGTCTATAATCATAATAAGAACAAATAATACTTACATCATTTATGACTGAAAATGTGTGCAAGTTTATGAAAACTTATAACCTTTTTCTAGAATTGGATTCCAAGGCTTTAAACCCCCTGGCTATGTTACAATGGCATATGTTGGGGTCCTCTTTCTGCTATAACTTATCTCATAATATTTACTTCTCTCGTGGTTATCATTTGAGGTACCAAATATTCTTGAATTCAATCCTTCAAGTCCAATATTACCCTACCAAATTGATTAATATTAATTACCCAAATTTATTGGAAACAAACATCAAGACAGTTTCTTATCATACACCATATTATTATTTGATTTACACTATTAGCTTCAGTTGCATTTAAATGCATTTCTCTTACTGTTGATGGGTATGCTTGTTACTTGTTCTTTCCTTTTCCACCATGAGTTTGAAAAAAGATAAAATTACCTTAAAGTTAGTTTCATGTACTCATTGAACAAATAAATTAGATTTGCATATAAATACTCACTACCATCTTCCTTGGCCTTTGAATAGAAGGTTCATTTAATGTATAGCCTCTTAGACAACCTCATTGACTAAGTCATCTCCTCTTGATTTTCTCAATTCAGGGCATGTCTGTCTATTGTGGCCTTATTGATAACATACATGACATGTCATATTCCTACCCTTTCTACTTAAGTTAGTTCCATTACTTTCTTGTTCACCTTCTTCTAGCCTTCTATTCTTGGTAGGTTGCCCAGGCATCCTCTTATCCGGAGGTGGTTAGGGTGGGTCAATACCATATTTTACTTAAAATTTTTTACTATTCATGCCCTCTATCATATGCGAATAAGTTTCTAGGTAGGCTACCTTTTTACATACATCATGAACATATTCTTCTGGATTCTTGTCAATATGGTGAATTGCACAAATGGCGTACGAATATGGAATCCCAGTCAAATCCCAAGATTTGCAAAGACAAGTTTTATTCTTCAAACGAACCACATATATATCTCCTTTGTGTCCCACTTCAAATCCATTTTCACCATTCCATAGCAGACTACAATTAATACTTTTAAGACAATTATCATATAGAGGAACAAATTCATAAATCCATTTATCACACTTTGCTTGATTCTCCCTCAACCTAGTCACAACCATTTTCCTAATGCCCTCCAACATCGAGTAAATATTTTTATCCTTAAACTCCATAATTTTCCTATTGAATGCCTCAACCAGATTATTATCCACTATGTCATACTTAACTTTAATGTTGAAATATGCTTGACACTAATGTCTTAGATGTGTGTTGAACATATCATCAAAACCTTAAGGTGTTAGCCTCTTCAACTCCTCCATATTAGCCTTAAAGTCAAACATATTGTTTGATTTTGCACATGCTTAAAATTGTTGTTTCAAGCCCTTCACTTGTATTCTTTTCTCTAATTAGCATAAAGATGCCTTACACAACATCTATGCTCTAGATTTGGAAGCAACTACCCTACAACATCCAATAGCCCCTGAACCACATTAATTAAACAATAGTCACATGTAGGTACCAATTAACATAATTATAAAAACAACTTATAAATTACCTTTTGTTGATAAGTAATTATGGTCCATCTACTACCATCTTCCATGTAAAGATCTTTAATTAGCATTTCTATGAACCAAAGGCAATTAACTCTATTTTCACATGTCACATTTGACCATGCAACATGGAACATCTGGTTATTCACGTCCCTTCCAATAGTAGCAAGAAATTCTCTTTTGATGGTTCCTTTAAAAAAACAACCATCTAATCCAAGAATCCTCTTACATCCTCCTAAAACCCTTCTTTAAACAATCAAGCTAATGTACAACCTTTCAAAGACTAGAAATTGATGTGAAATTGGTCTGCACACTCTCATGTTAGTTGTACTACCTGGATTAGACCTTTGAATTTCACCTAAGTAATCCCAAAGCAGCCCATACTCCTCTTCTAAGTCTCCTTAGAGTTTTGCCAATGTTAACATCTTAGCCCTTCTCACTTGAGTTAATGTCAACTCAACCTTAATATCCTCCTTTACTAAATCTTTCGAATATACTAATCTTATTGCATGAATAGACTTGTATTTATGCAAATAGTTAGCAGCTAACCATTTTGTTGTCACCCTCTTATTTTTAAATGTAACAAGGCAATTGTGTTCTTTATAATAAGTTTTTATTTGAAAATGTTGACTCATGCTATCAAAGCTGGCAAACATAACCCATGGACATGGCTTTTTACCACATTCAACTCTAATCTCATAATATATGTTTCTAAAAAATTTAATAGAGCATTTTGCTTGGATTGTATACCTGGTTATCACTTCCTTAAATTGACTTAGGCTTCTAAATGTCATGCCCAAAAAGAGTTCTATCTTTTCTACATTTGGATTAAAAGCAGGATATCTACTTTTTATCCTCACTACATGATCACCATCTTCACCTTCTGAGCTTATGCAACTCCAGCCACCATCAAAATTGAATTCTTCATCTGAATACATGCCACTATCTTCTACTTCTCTTTCCCAGTTGGAAAAATTTTTCCTAACATTTTTTGCATCAATAGCTGCTACTTCTTCACTATGTAATTGTTCTTCTATAATAGTTTGAGATTGAGCTTGACTACTACTAGGTTGATTGTTAACTGTTGTTCTTTGTTGTGCACTTGACTTTCTCAAGGATGCCCTAGCTACTTGTAACTCATCATCATCTTGGTCAGATGGAAGGTCACAGTCCACAAGTAGATCAAGATCCTCTTCACCATTAATCTCATCGTTCTCTATATCCACATTTTCATCACTATGCACTACACTACATGAACTTGCCATTGTATTGCCTGAACCTGCCACTTAATTTGTTGAACCAGCCACTGCATTGCTTGACCCAGTTAGGCCTACTGCATCATTTATAGGAATCTCCTCACCTCTGAGCAATTTTTCTCTAATTTGACTTAGCACATCATCTGCCAAGTAATCTTTAATGTTAACTTAAGGAACAGATCCAAGAAAAACATTTACCTCCTTAGCTAATGAAGGTTGCATAACCTCATTTACTGTCTCTTCATGCTGCTCACCAGTACCCTTCACAAGCTCATAGTCACCAGCAACTTCTACCACCTCATAGCCACCATTTCCCTTAGAATCCTCACTATAACCATCCATTATACCCTCACACCTATTGTCTAAACCACTTTCAATTGTTGGATCTTTATCCTCATCACACAATTTATGCTCCATATACAACTGTATTTTCAATTTTTAAGCATATTTATAAAGCTACTTACTGACTCCTTATGCAACAGTAATAACCCATGTGCTAATGGCATATGAGGTTTCCTAAAGTTCACTTTCATAACCTCTATATTACCCAACTTGTCCTTTATGATGTTTTTTTATGTCATCAAGTAAATCTTCATAAGAATAAATTCTTTCCATGTTTATCTTAAAATGCGCCTTCATGCCTCCAATATATCTCTTCTCTAAAGCAGTAGGACCATTGTGAAATACACCCCCATACCATATTTCAGCAACATAAGAGTCACTGCTGTAAAAATAAAAGAATGAAACACTTAGTTCATACAATATGCTTCGAACTTTCCCAAATCTCTCGCAAATATGACATCAATAATTAACAATAAATAAAATGAAAGTTATACATACCTATTCAATTTCTCCTTCAACATTTTCTTCTACAGCTCCACTATTATTCTTTCCTAAGCTTTAGTGATTTACAATTTTTTCTTTTTATTTTCAACCCTAATTTTTTTTAAAGAGTAAAGAACCCTAATTAAATATCTTCTTCCTTTTTATTACTTTTCTCCCTTTCTTAAGAACACTGAATGAAGATTGCTTTTGTTTTTTTTAATGTTAAGTTTTGAGCATTTCTTCCTTTTCAATTAGATTAAGGTCATTTTTGTCAAATCAAAATCTTTTGGATGATGTGGTAGCCTACATGTCAATTAGTGGGCTCCATTCACATTGACTATGCACTTAGGCAGCTTGTGGCCGATTAGAACCACTACTTTGATGCAAAATTAAAGAGTCTGACCACTTTATTGTAAAAAAAAAAAGTTTAACTGCCAAAATAAAAGAAATTAAAAAGTTCAACCACTATTTGTGGAATTTATCCAATAAAAAATAAATATAAGCATACAACACTTTTTTTCATTGATAATTAACAGGGTCAAAAAAACTTCTAATACATTGTTCAATGAAAAAAGAAAAAACTTCCATAATAATGCTTATGAAAACTTGACAAAATAATGTTGTTGGTTGCTTCTCTTTCTACAAAGACAAAAAATATATATAAGAACTATTTTAAATATATTAAATATTCTATTGCAAGAGACAAATGAAAAATAAAAGGAATAACTTACTTTATTTTTATTTTTTAATCCATGAAGACTACGACACCAATCTCATCCACAAAGTAAAACTTGAATCATTTCAGGAGATAATAATGCACGATATGTATCAATTACTCTACATCTCGCACTAAATATAGCTTTTGAAGCCACAATTGTAATAGGAATAGCAAGTATATCCTTGTCATTGTAGATAAAGCACAATACTTTAAATTATTCACTTTCCTCCACTATAACGCATTAAATGGTACTGCATTTCCTTAACAAATATAATACCCTTCTTCAAGATAATTATCCAACTCAAATTTTTGAGGTTGAATAGTTTTAACAGTTCTTACAAATTGAGAAAATTCTAACTAACCTGAAGATAAAGCTTGAATGTTCATATCATAATTAGAGCAATCAATAAGTGAATCATCACTTCTTTCACCACCATTGGACTAAAATTAAGCCACAAATTCAGCAGATATCTCATACAAAGATTTTTGAACATTGTCAATATTATCTTCAGCTTCTTCCTTAGGGTATATTCTAGGAAAATAAAAATCAGTAACTCTCATTTTGCACTTAGGATCTAAAATGGCAGCAATAGACATCAATAAGTTGCATTCTCCCCAATATTTTTCAAACTTTTCTTTCATAGCTCTAATCATATAATGAACAAACTCATCTTTATTTTCATTTTGAAACTTCTTATCCAATAATATGTTCACTCAATAAACTTCATTAAGAGAAATATTTGAAGTAGGATACTCACTTCTTGAGATGATATTAGTGGTTGAATTGAACAATTCCAAAATTGAACAAATTTTCTCCACTTTTAACCAATCTTCATTGCTTGGACAATAATAGTACCATGGTTCTCGATCTCTAAATCTTGGAAACACCTTTTTGAACTTGATTTTCATTGACAACATTTCATATGTGGAATTCCATCTTGTTTTACATTCAAGAACTAGCTTTTTATGAGGCAATTGTAATTATTGTACAATCTCCGAAAACATCATGAGTCTAGCCTCATTTTGATTGATGAAAGAGACACTATCATGAATGTCCTTAATGATGTGATTAATTTTTGAAAGGCCATCTTGAACCAAAAGGTTTAAAATGTGTGCACAACACTTCACATGAAATAATTTTCCTCCGCAAAGCAACTTTTTATTTCTTGAAAATGTGTTAACCAAAATCCTAATTGTGGCATCATTATTAGTGGCATTATCTACCGAAATAGTATATACCTCATTTTCAATACCCCATTCTTTCAAACACTTGTAATATTATAAACTATCTTAACACTACTGTGAGGAGGAGGTAGATGATCAAAGCTAAGAATATGCTTTTGTAATTTCCAATTAGAGTCAATTAAGTGCCTAGTGAGAACTATATACTCAATCTTTTGATTAGTTGATTTCTTCATATTTGTTGTCACACTAATCTTATTGACCTTCAATAGTGACTTCAACTTTTTCTTCTTTATTTTATAAACTTGCACACAATCCTTTTTAATTGTGATGCGCGAAATTTTCTCCCACTTAGGCATGCTATACCTTTGCCTCATATTGAAACCTTTTTCCTCTATAATTGTAAAAGGATGCTCATGCATGAGGATCCAATGTGCAATTGCCTCTCTCAATTTCAGCATGTCAAAATTTCATCATGTTTTGAATCGATAGTATGCAAAGTAATCTTTTATTATTGTTTTTGAAAAATCTTATAACTCAAACATCCCTTTAAGTGTCTTAAGAAATGAGAGGTGCTTTTACTTGATAAAAGGGAAAACCTAGTCTTGCAATGGTTACATTCAATTTTCTTGATTCCATCGGGAAGTATCACTTTTTTGAATTCCAACCAAACTGCAGATGTCTTTGGTCACTTTTTCATGTCAAATTAAGAATCACCCTCTTTTATATTATGATCTTCAGTAGTTTCAATAGTAGTAGGCGTTGCACTTGCATCATTATCTAAAATAAGTTGATCATAAGATAAATCTTACCCCAAAGATACATCAAGTTGGGTAGAGGAAACTTCAGGTGCATAGGAAGACATGGCTAAAAAAAAAACTTGTTAGTAAAATATAGTTAGTAAATTTTACTAATATCATAGAGTTTGAATTTACTCAACCAAAGCAGTTTCATGTTACAACGCCAAATTAGTTTTCAATTTGGAAAAATAAGCTAAATATATAGTATTTATTCATTAATAATTATTTCTTGCATCTATTTAAATAATAGAAAAAGTAGGAAAAAAAACTATAAAACAGAAACAGTAATATCATGCTTAAAATGACCTTTTCTCTTTTCTCACTAGAAAAAATAATCCAACTAATCCCCATTTTAACATGTGAATTACAAGAATGCCTTGGAAAATAAGCCATAATATGGGAAAAAATAAGTTGACCTTAGTAAGTAAAAGATACACTTCTACATTATTCTACAGAAAGTGAATGAACAACAACATATGGATGTTCAACCAATAGCAACTTGTTCATTTGTCATTATTGTATCAAACTAAGTAATTCACATTACTAATATGAAAAAAAATTTCACAAATTACCCACATTCACAAAGTTCTTCAATAGAACCCATTTCCCTTAATTGAGTCATGCAATTATAAGAAAAAAAAAAGCTTGAAAAAACAGAAGATTGGACTAGAGCAAATAACAAAATAATATAATTATAAAAAAAATAATGAAAGAGATCATATCACAATGTTGCAAAAAAAAAAAGAAAAAAAAGAAGGGCACCTAATTAAACTGTTCTCCTTGAAGACATAAGGCTGAAGCAAAGAACAACAATGTACCCACAAGTAGATTTTATAAAAAATTAAGGTAAAGATGGAAAAATGGAGATCGAAACGTACTATAAAGGCATGAAGTAAAGGAAATTTTAGCTTGTAAGAAAGTTAATTATAAGATTTAATTGGAAGAAAATTTTTACAAAGAAGAAGGAAGCCACTACATAGGAGGAGATAAAAATAGTCAGTAATTACCCATGTCTTAATTATTGTCAAGTGGGGTTCTTTAGTTTACTTTTATAGTTAGGGTAAAGCAGTAAATATTTATAAAATATAAGGGTAAAATCGTAAATATATCAAAGCTCGATAAAGCTCACGAACTTATCGAGTCGAGTATTATGAAGACTCGAGCTCGACTCAACAGACTACTCTAATATCTCAAACTCGAGCTTGTCTCAATTAATATCGAGTCGATTTTAAACTTTTTTCCAATCTATCCTGAGTAGTTTACAAATAGACTTGACTGGTTTATACCCATGCTCTTTGTTTTTATTTTTTCAAAAGCAAAGCCCCCATATATTATGAGGATAATTTAAACATTTACTATGATAATTTAAAAGTGATTATGATGTGACAAGATGCATGTTTAAATATGAGTCCTACTAGTGATGATTGTAATAGTGGGTTTAAACCCTCCATTGCAAAAAAGAAAAGAAAAATTTAACCACCAAAATACCAATAATTGAATATTTGGCTATCCTAAAATAAAAAATAAGTAAATAAATAAATAAACATAAGCATACAATACTATTTTTCCGTTGATAATTAACAGGTCGAAAAAACTTCCAATACATTGTTAAGAAAAAAAGACAAGAAAAAAAGAAAAAACTTCCAAAATGATGCTCATGAAAACTTGACAAAGATCGAAACAGTATTTGCTTCTGATTTTTTTTTTTTTATGGGACCAACCGCCTGAATTCTAAGCAATTGGTTTCCAGCATCCAAGAACCAAACACCCTCTGACCAACCCCAACTCTCTGCGGCTTTTTTTCCCATTCTATGTTTCTTCGGATTGTGTTGCCAGCAGCGAGCAGATAGCCCAAGTTAAGGTTGGCACACCACATCCCTATTTCCTTTCTTTTTTTTTTTCTTATATATATTATAATAATTGTCAGATCTCCATATAAAATCCATGAGTACATGTTGTTTGTTAATTTGCGTCAATGAATGATTTCCTATTGTTTTCATCCGTAAGTACATTTAAAATCGTTCCTTGCTCTATTTTTTTTTTTCTTGACTTTTGGTATACATGGTATAAGAAGAACATCATCATCAATACAATGTAGTAACATGCACTTGTGGGTTTGATTTTGGAGTTCTACAGATTAGTTCCTTTCAAAGATGATGAACATATGCTTATGCATGAATATGTTACGGAAGAATTTTATCCAGTTATTAGTAGTCAGTGCATTACAGGCATAGGCCAATATACGGAATTCTAGGCACCATAAGGTTTCCAAAATCTGAATTGATTAAAAAGAATCATATTAAATCGTATTCTTTCTTTTATAGACTTTCCAAAGAAGATTATCTGCCTTGCTGAATTTTTGTTTCCTCTTTCTAATTACTCTCTTGATGTTCAAATGTAAAAACAATCACACCGGCTGAACCAGAAAGTGGTTAGAACATGTTCAACTTCTGATCTGGTCTTGGAAGCTCTTAAGAACATGCGAGTTACACACACTACGGTGAACAAATTTTCTTCAATGTTACTAGTACTGGGTTCTAGCATTTCAGATTTACTGTTCTCATCTTGCAGGCTTTTCTTTTTGGTCCAAATGTACCATTAGGAGTTTTTCTCTCCTGTTTACAGTAATGTTGAAGCGAGGTACCAAACCAAAGGCATGGCATGGATTTCAAAACTGTCGGGTTCCAGTTCTAGTTACTTGTCTGCTTCTGATCATGCTATTTTTAGTGATGTTCTTTTGCAATCATGGCAAAAGGACCTACCCTTCCCTTGAATTTAAAACTCAGAAATGGAACAATTTTGAGTCAGTGGCGTTTCACCCAACTGTGGAGTTTAGAAATGGCACAGATGTGATATGGCAAATACCTGATTCGCCAAAAGCAGTTCTCTTTTTGGCTCATGGATGCAATGGCAGAGCTGTCAACTTTTGGGACAGATCTCCTGGCTGCCCTAACTGCATTGGCCTGCCCGAGGAAAGATTGATTGTTCTTCATGCACTTGCTAATAAATTTGCAGTTATAACTATATCAAGTGCAGGTAGGTGCTGGACCTTTGGGGAAGAAATGCTGATTGTTAAGAATATTATAAAATCATGGTTAAGGGAAAAAAAACTTGAAAAGCTTCCAATTGTTGCTTTAGGGGCTTCTTCTGGTGGGTACTTTGTTACTGCACTTGCCACCATGTTGAGATTTAGCAGCATTACAGTCATGATTGCTGAAGGGATATTTGATCGACTTGATATCACAGGTAAGTATCCACCAACACTTTTTGTGCATATGCCCAAAGATCTATTTAGACAGCAAAAGATAAGTGAAGCAGTAGAAGCTCTGAAGACTAAAGGCATCGATGTTGCTGAAGTTGAGTGCAATGAATTCCCCTTGTCGCCAAGTTTCTTAGCTGGTAGAATTCCAGGACTTGATCAAACTGTTTCTGTGAGGTTGTTTCAGCTATTTCAGGACAGGGGCTTTGTTGATAGGAATGGATATATGAAAAAAGATGGTAGAGCTACACGTTGGAAACAAGCTCTCCGTGAAACTAAAGGCCTTGTACTGGATAAGAATTTGGTCCAACATGTTCAGGAAGAATTAAATCTTGCATTTGCATACCATGAAATGACTAGCTTGCAGTCTCAGCAGATCTTTAAATGGTTTGAATCTCATATGGAGTAATCAGGAGTCAGGACATCATTGTGAAACATGTTCCATTTCGTCAAATTTGGGTTGCTTTTAAGATCACCCGCATTTAGCATCAAACTTTATTTCTATTCCTCATGTTCAAGAAAGGAGGGAGCAAGGGAGCAGGTGTTTGAATCTCATAGATGCGACAACAGCAGCACTTGACTGTTGGGTTATTTCGTAACAGATCGAATGATAAACCATGTACCTGACCACTCATTTGTGAGAAGACTAGCACAAGCTCAAGATTGATATTCCTTTTTTTTTTTTTTTTTTTTATTTTGTGAAAAACAAGCTTGATATTTCTGATTGCCAAATGATTTAAATTTTATATTTATTTGACAGGTTGCTTGCATGTACAACTTTCATTTGTGTTAATTAAGCACTGGAGCTCACTTTGAATGTCTTATTGAAAGACAATAGAAAGTTTGTGTATTTAGAAGCATGGAAAAAGTGTTTTATGATGGTTGAATGATTTATGTTCATATAAATTGGTTAAAAAAAGGGCTACAACAATTGCAGAGCATTTACAACTTTCTACAGTGCTATCAAGGTAATAACAATTGTTAGTTACTTATTGTTACTAGGTTGGGGATTTGTAAATTACCCTACAGCTTCTTCCTTCTTCCTTTTTGCTCTCATAAAATGATGGACGACTCACAAGGAAATTCTCTTTCCCTTTGCTAGAGTTCTTCCCATTCTTAGTCCTTATGGTTGCTATCAGAAAACCAGTCCCCTAATAAGCCTTCTATCAATGACTTTTAAGGAAAATTCTGATCACTCTATTCATTATAATGCCCTTTAAATAGGACTGAGTACAATAGAGTTTTAAGAAATCCAAAATAGAATAGGAATCTGCTAACTTATTCTCTTACTAAGAATAGGATTCTTCCTAAATAAGATAAACTACTGCATAAATAAACTAATTAACTAATAGAACTTCCAAACCAGCTGTTGCCATAAGTTCCTCATTAATCTCTTTGTGTGTTTCTTTTGCCACAAATGCATATTGCATATCATTACTCCCCTCCTAGATCAGGAGCTTGTCCTCAAGCTCAAACTCAAGATAGGTCTTCTTAAAATCCTCAAGAAGCCTCCTCCACCTTTATCCTCTTCGTTGGATTCTACCAATTCTACCCAAAACAACTTCTTGCATCGATGTCCTTTGGAGAATGTTTCATCACAGTTGAAGTAAAGCCCCTTAGTTCTTCATTCCTCCATCTCAGCATTTTGTTAACTTCTTGAAAAAAGGTGGATTTGTGCTAATAGTATTGGATGTTGCCTTAATATTTCCCTTTCCAATACTTGTCCCTTCAGTGGCTTTTATTAGACTACTTCAGGGAGGTGTTGCCCAACGACATCCCCCTAAAATATCATGATGCGGGTATCGAAGAGTAAGCAATTTAATTTTTGGAAAAATATGAAAAATTATGGTAATGTCAGTTTCGTAATTATCTTCAACTTTAGCGCTTCGGATTTTGGCGAATTAGGAGCCCAATTTGATTGAAAACATTCCAATGATTAGAAATCATGAGCTTTGCTCGAGTGTTCCAGTGTTTTTCGGGCAAATTATATCATTAAGGCCTTCAAAAAGGCAATTTTGTGTTTTAATTGTTTTAACAATCGTTTTAAGAATCGTTTTTTGGGATTTTTTTTAGGGTTTTTATATTTGAAGTTTTTGTTTTTGGACTTTGGTCATCGTTATGAATAATAAAATTTAAATCCTTTTTAAATTTCTCAAAATTCTTTGAATTTTGATGCTTATATCCTGAATTCGAGAATTGCAGGCTATAAAAGATTATTAATTGTAGTTGTGCATGATTCAACAGTCATTAATTCTTATTTATCACTCTTCCTCTACGTCATATCATGACTGCTTTTCTGCTTTTTCTCATACGTACGGGCCAAATTCATAGTAGCTTATATAGTGTACCTCCAATCGCAATCCCTCTAAAAGACTAGTAGTGAAGAAATTAGTTTGTTGCTTTGCAGTAAGTTATGTGGTTCGAGCCAGCAAAGATTGGAACTCCTTTTGATATTCTTCTACTATTCCCATATGCTTTAGGTTGGCAAATTCACCAAGGGAGTTGAGGCTCATAGGAGGACCAAACCTCAAATGGCATTGCTTCGTAAATGTCTCCCAATTCATATCTGCCCCTTCTTCTTCACTTTATAAAACCATAGTTGTGCCTCTCTATTAAGATGGAGTGCCATTAGCCCCACCTTTTGCCCTTCACGTGTTCACTGATTTGTAAAGAATTGCTCACACTTATGGATCCAAATCAAAGGATCACCAGTACCTTCATAAGAAGGAAATTCTAATTTAGAATACCTAGGAATAGTAATTCCTCCTATTTGCTCAACACTTGTTTCTTCCCTTTGGTTTGCATAGGTGTAGCTACCACTTCCCACCTCTTTGTTCTTATTATGCCCTTTTAGCTCTCACAAAATTTCCTTCGATTGCAAGGTCATTGCCTTTTATTGTTGGAGGAATGACTTTTCAATGGATTGCTAGTGTTCCTCCACTATAGACAGCCTCATTTCAATATTTGCTCATGAACCCATATATTTGGCTTGACAAGTCTGTAAAGTCATCCATGACATCAGGCTCTGATGCCAAATTGATATGGGTTTTTAAGTAGGATCTAGTCACGAGATGATTCACAAGGAAATCCTCATTCCTTTTGCTAGAGTTCTTCCCCTTATTAGTCCTTATGGTTGCTATTAGAAAACCAATTCCCTGAGAAGCTTTCTATCAATGACTTCAAGGAAAATTCTGACTCCTCTCTTTTTCATTATAATGCCCTTTTAAATAAGACTGAGCACAATAGAGCTTTAAGGAATCCAAAATAGAATAGGAATATGCTAAGTTATTCTCTTACATTATGTTTGGAATAGGCGGAAATTGAAGAAAGGGAGGAAAAAAAATTGGGAGGAAACTATTAATAAAAATAATGTTATTTTCCTCTTTTGTGTTTGAATTTGAAGAAAAATAATATAGAAAGGAAAGAAAATTATGATATCTTTTTTATTGGAAAGATAAAACATTTTAAAAAAATAAGTATATGATATATTTATTATTATGCCAATGTACTAAAATAATGAGTGAAAAGACAAAATATATAATAAGAGTAAAATTGTACAAAAAAAATGAATAGTATAATTTTTTCCTATTTTTTCTCCAAATTAGAGAGACAACATAGGAGAGAAAATAACATAAACTTTTCTTCCTCAACTCATTTTTCTCCCTCATTCCAAACATGAAAAAGTGGAATCCCTCCCCTATTTTCCTCCCCTATTTTCTATCCTCCACACTTTTCTCTTATTCCAAACACAGACTTGATAAGAATAGGATTATTCCTAAATACTAAATAGGAATCTGCTAACTTATTCTCTTACTAAGAATATGATTCCTTCTAAATAATAAATTTCATAAACAAGATAAACTACTGCATAAATAAACCAATTAACTAATAAAACTTCCTAACCAGCTGCTCCATTAATTCCTCATTGATCTCTTTGTATATTTCTTCTGCCACAAATGCATCTTGCTTATCAGAAAATGGGAATTTATTAGTGCTGGTATCTTCTCATGCTTGTTCGTCTCAAAAGAAAACTAAAGAGCACCTGTCAAATCAAAACTAAGGTAATATCTAACAACTCTGTATCTTAAGATTGAGATTTAGTTTCTTCAGCGAGACACAGAAAGCATGCATTTCTCGTTGACAATTTATTCATGTTATGCGTATGCCAACCTACTACTTGTGCATACTTGTCACATATTTTAATTTAACAATTTTATCATATTAAAAGCAATTGATGCTAGGCTGAGCTCATATTCTTCCTTCTCTACTGTTTACTTCCTTCTTGTTCCTACCAAGTGCCAACTGTTCTCTGTCAGTCCCACTCTTCTTATGTGGGTTGGTATGGTTTTATATATGCATTAATTGCTGTCTTTGTATCTTTGTGTTTATAGCATAAGTTGAACATTTTTCAAAAGCAAAACTTTTTTTTTTTTTATAAACACAAAATGTCTTAAAAGGATTTTAATCGTGGAAGATGTTTTTAAGACAGTATTACATTCAAATTAATCCCCATTTGATTCGGGACAGATATTGAAAGGCGATAAAAATCTATTTCAAGAGTTTTAAAATAATTATGTACCCAATATTCGAACTTGAGACCTGAAACATCTGGTTAAACTGAAAGAATTTCTCATCAACTCATCCACACCTTTTTGGTACAAAAGCAAAACTTTAAATAAAAAGGTTGTAGCTGTTTTCTTTCTGATATGACATTTAAATTGTAAATGTGGGAAATTAAATCTATGGCTACCAAAACACAATGCTTATTAAATGTTCTTTGTTTTAGCTTTCCCTCTCTCATTGCTGTTGCCATATCAGTTTTCATTGATTTTATGTATGTTGGTATGCTATCATTGCGGATACGTTAACCCAAAGCCCCAAACCATATCATTATTAGAATTGATTTCATTATCTATATAACTAAAGCTGTTGTTGTCATTTTAAGTCACGTCGTAATACCGGTAGGAAGTTTTGTTAACATTTCATTTCACAATCTACTAAACACATAGTATAGTATAATAAAATCCTGACCCCAGAATTGTAGCAGTTCTTAATTTTCATGAATTTAGAATATTTTATAAGAAGGAAGAATTTCTTCTTGACTCATACCAGGACTTATGACTCATTAAGATTTTAGCTTTTGTCCACTTAATTTCCTTGTAGAGAAAAGGACTCAAACCTTAAAAAAATTGAAAATACATTTCAACCGGATTTCAAGATTTTACTACCCAATCATGTTAATTTGGCTAAACACTTTGGTCAGAGACGGCACGAGCAACACGTATTCTAGTATGCTAGGTAGAACAGAACCAGACAAGGTCCTATCTGTGGAGCAAAGTCTCCATTTTGATCCTGACTCTGAGACTTCTAGCAAAAACCATATCTGAAATTTTAAAAACAAGCTCAAGCATGCGTGCATGGATAAGGGATTAGCTGACTTAAATTTCTTGCATCCGAGCTGGCTACAGCCATCTAGTAATGAATATCTTCACGCACTATTGTCTGCATTTAGTATTGCATTTACGAATTGATCATTCAATTCTCATTTACTCATTAAGATACCCACTCTGCAATATTGTCTAGCTAATTATTAATAAGACGTTGGCTCTCATACGCCCTTTCCTGGTCATGGCATGACTATCAGACACTAGGTCACAGCTATGTATTGAGTAGAGAAGGAACATATTATATTATAAAAATGCAAAATCTGGCAACTGTAATGTTGTGCTTTATTTCCTGCAAGTTCTTTCTGGCATGCTTTCTATGATCTCTTATGTATTTGATTGATGAGTTGCATTCATATTCTCTATTTCTCATTTTTCAAGTATATTATTAATAATTGTTAGCTTGCTTTTATTTTCTTTTCACTCAGAAGCACAGATGAGAAAAGTGCATCTAGTTAGATAATCCACAGCCAAAATTTGAACTAGAGACAAATGTTTTATAGATGGGATCTATTTTCTTGTCCATTTCTTAGTATTATATAACATTGAATGCTAATGGAATTGAAAGTAATCAATAACAAATTTTATTTATAACTAAAATAATAAAACATCAACTTAAAAGCATTCAAATGTCTCAACAGTGTCTATTCTCATGACTATAATAATAACATCGAAGATATCTCTTAATTAAGATGCTACCAACATATAATAATAAAAACCTCTTAATTGACAACACACCACAGGATATCTAAAATGAAAGATCACTTCTTCAGTTTCTAGGCTTGAGTCTGCCCTCGTTGGCCAGCTTAAAGAGCTTTCCCTGAGCAGCTGCAGCCTTGTTGGAACTTAGTGCAGAAATGAAACTTTCCCTAACTTGCCTTGTTGTCAAAGGAAACTTGCTGCTAACCATGGAGTTGAGCAAGGAAGCAGTCCCTTCTCTGTAGAGCGTTCCATACCCATCAGTACGGCTATTTGAAAGTGCTTGCTGCAAGCTCATACTTACTCCAACTCCTGGCAGGGTAGTCACCCCAAATGCATTGCCCATTGTTCCCCACCAGCCCATAATTCCCCATATCAATCCAGGGTGAGTCCTCCAGTAGCTGTAATCAAACAAGGAGGAGCAAATGTGAATTCTTTTTGCTTTGGTTAAAATGTTAACTGCATTAACTAAGATAAAGAGGGTGCTTGTCTGTGCATATGGATCTGGATGCACAAACTCTCAAGCATGAAAATGCTGACTATTCCGCTAGAGACAGCGGAAACTGCATTTTTGTGATAGCCGGAGAGTTTGTGCATGCAAACTCAACTCAACATATACGCATGTGAAAGTGTCACTGAGTTTCTAACAGTGCATGGTCTTACAAATTTCTCTTGAGATATATATTGAGAGAAAACTTACTTGCAAGTGAAAGGTGAATTGGGATCAGGAGTGAATGGAGGTGAGGGAACGAAGGGGGTGCCTGGGGTTGGAGTTGTGGGCGTTGGAACATAAGGAGTGGTTGGAGTTGGAGGTTTAGGTGTTGGAACATAAGGAGTTGTTGGAGTTGGGGTAACATGAGTTGGAGGAGAAGGATAGTAACCACCACCTCCTGAAGGAGGATGTGATGGAGTTGATGGTGGAGTTCCACAGTTGCCATGGGATGGGGATGGGGTTGAGTGGGTGGGTGGTGAGCCACCATAGCTTCCTCCACCAGAACCATGTGAGGGTGTAGGCACGTAGGGAGAGCTGTGGTGTGAACCTGTCATTATAGCATATCACACAATCACTTAGTAAAGGTTAGAAGAAAAACATTACTTGACAAGCTAAGAATTTTACACTAGTAATAAAAGAAACAAAGGGAGGAAAAAAAAAGAAAAAGAAAGAGACCTGTTGGAGGACTTCCTCCATGTGGGTCTGGAGAGTAATAGTTCTTTTGATCTCCAAAGCTTCTTGTAGCTGTTACAGGGATTACCATGTTTTGGAAAAACAACCCAGCAACCAAAACCCACATTAAAACTGATGCGCGCTGCTCACATTTCGCCTTCCCCATGATTTTTGTCTAGACTGTGGAACACAAACAAGATGAAGAAGAAGAAGGGATATTTTGGAAGGTGCAATGGCGATAGAAAGAAGAGGAGTGTAATTATATAGGAGCAATAGAAAGTGAGAAGTAAATACTGGCAGGTCACGGAGTAAGGTGTTAGTTGATCTGTTGCAGAAGGGTATTAATGATTTGGACTGTTGCAATAACACCACGTAGAGACCATAAACTCATAATACACATCTGTATACACTCTTTTTCCATCTACTCGGGTACATTACATGAGCTAAATTTCAAATTTTATATTGGTGACTTTCCTGAGGTGTTATAAATATCAATATGAAATCATTCTATCGAGTTGTTAAGAGTTTACTATTCTCCTAAACTATGCTACGACCGCTTATTTTTGCATTTACTTTGAAATAGGTTGATCATAAGTGTTAGTTTTATTACAATTGAATTAAAGTTGCTGTAAGACCAGTGCAAAATTTGCTCAAATGCATGCTAACACGGCTGCAAGATTTGAGATTAAAGGTTAAAAATGACAGTTCAGAATTAGTTAGGTGTGCATAGAGCCATATGATATGTTGGGAGTTAGGTCATCTTTTCAATAGACTTCATGCCAAATTTATCTCATAATACATTACAAGAAATAGAAATTGATGGTAAATTCGATTTATGTGAATTGATGGTTTGAAATTAAATTAAAATTAATAGAGATGTGATTTTCCATCATTAAGTGCAACATTGGGTATTGGCAGCTATACTGTGGAAGTGGAAGAACATAAATATATCTATTGCATGTAATAAAATTTGTATTGATTCATACTCCAGAGTGATAGTAACCCTTTGAGGGAAGTTTTCTGATTGTACTGGGTGATGAAGATAATTCAATTAAAGTAGGGAGATGAAAATCTTTTATTTTTTCCTCTATATATTATATTAAAATTATTTATTATTTTGTTGGTATGCTAGCTGGTGCTGCAAAGCCTCTTATAAGAGAAATTTAAACTCCAACATATCCATACCATGCCAAACAAGAGGTAGTGGACGTCATCTTTAGTTATTGATTTCTTGACAAGGTTGGTTCCAGGAAAAATGAAGGATAAAAAGAAAAGAAAAAAGAAGACTAGGTTCAACTAGATTCAGCTTAGAGTAGGAAATATTTGTTTCTTGTAAAAAATAAAAATTGATGGTGGGGGAGCATCAATTTCTATTACAAGAAATAGAAATTGATGGGGGAAGGTTACATTTAATAGCGCAGCTACAGTTGCTGAGACCAGTGCAAAATAGAGCATTAAGTCATATCATATTAGGAAATTTATTTACCAAAAGTAATCAAATCCATTTATGGTGGGAGAGCATTACTCTTTGAAGACCAATGGGGAGGGGAAGCAACCATAAAACAATAGAATACCCGTCAACAGCAGCACTTGGCATTGCCATTGAGGGAGGGGAAAAGGACCCACAAATTCTGAAATGAAGAAGTTGAGTTGTATAGCCAGTCTCTTTAACTCTCGAAACTTAATGACCCTGGCAGAGGAGTAGGTGAGGTAGAACAGAGATGTTAATTAGGAAGATGGTTTTGTGATTGCCATTTTCATCTGTAAAAAAGATGTATTTGACCAATGCTTCAGCAGAAGCTAAAACACAAAGGGGTCCCCGTTAACATTTATCAAGAGAAGTTTTTCGGCCTTTGCCAGTTGCCATTGTCAGTTCTTCATTTCTCATCTGTCATTGTTTTGTTGTGATGTGGTTAAAATGTAATATCCTAATCTATAGACTAAATACAAAGTAAGTAGGTGTCGAACACTAGCAAATTTGAAGTAAATTATATATTAACCGAATAGATACTTAGATGAATATATAATTAAATAAAAGAAAATATTGAATATTCTAATTATTCTGAAATTACTAAGAATTTCTACTTATTCTAATTAAACTAAAAGTATCAAAACAATTTAGGTAATGTATATTAGAATTATAATTGAGAATTAATCAAGAACTGTATTTATTAAAAAAACATGTAAATACATGAAATGATTGGGGAATTTAGCAACAATCTTTAAAAGCAATTCTCATAGTCAATTAAGAGTATTTTCATTTAGAGTCTACAAGTACTTTCATAACATTGCAGAGATAAACAAAAATCATTAAGTTTCATGTCAATTCTTAAACTCTTTATATTGAATTTCTTGTCTTCAAGTACTTTCCTAACATTTAAATAAATTCAATTCCATTGTAAACATTTGATTAACAAGTTTTATATGATGATCAAACATACATAACACATTCCAAAACTTAATTGAATTTAAATTAATCATGAATTAAAAAAGAGAAAAATGTAGTTCTTATTTTAATTGATCATTGTAATTCTATTAACAAAGACTTGGCCAAAATGCATAGTATTTAAATTAAATAACAACAAGGAAGTAAATAGATCATCAAGTAACTAAATAAAGAAAAGAGAAAAAGATTGTGGTTGGTAAACTCTTTAATACTCCAGGAAGTTACTTGATAATGAAATGATCTTGATATCTTCCTTGAACCTTTGACTTTGTCTTTTAAAATACTTAATACTTTAATAATAAAGTTCAAAATTGATACTAATATTTCTAAGTAATAACTAAATGTTCTTCATTCCTAAAATAGAGCCAAACTGATGTATTTATAGGCTCCCCTCATTCCTACTCTTACTTCCTTCAAATAGATGTAGTGAAATGTGAAAAGGTACGTTGAAAAGACATGAATGACGACTCAGCACCACCAAACTCGGCACCTCCTGACTGTGTACCGACTCGGCACCACTGTGTTGACTCGGCATAGAGTCTCTTCTATCACGAGTTGGCACACTAGTGCCGAGTCGGTACACACCACTTCTCCCTTGTCTTGACCTTTATTGAGTCCTTTTTCATTCTACAACATTCAAATGCACTTTGAAGTATGGATTAAACTTAAAAAGAACCTAAAAAACACAAAATTGAAATGAGAATAACAAAAATAAGAATAATCATGCAATAATGGAAACAAACATAAGCAAAAACTAAGAAAAGATCATCATAAACATACTAAAGAATCGTGCTAATTTGCATTATAACAAACTGCCCCACACTTAGACCTTACTTGCACTCAAGTAAGAAATAAAGACCTAAGTGAGAGAATTAACAAAATTTTTATCTTCTCCAAAATAAATTTGGCTATCTCAATAAGTTAGATTAATCATGAAAGAAGTTAAGAAAAAGATTGTTAATAAGTAAAATTTCAATGCTCAACAATGATAGATAAAATAAGCTTCATAGTGTAATCAATAAATTTAACAATTTATCTCAAATTATCAAGAAAAAAATCAAAGAATATAAGGTCAAAATGTTAACAAAGCTATTTAACTATAATGTTCATTCATCAAATTTAGGATTTTTAAGAACTAAAGTAGCCATTAGGACTAAGATTAAGCATATGCACTAACTCACTATTCTTATGGCATTTTTAAACACTTTCTTATTCTTTCTTTCCTTTTTTTTAGCTTATAGATACATTCTTTCCAAATGAATGAAATTAAAGAGCATACTCAATTACACATAACTTACTCGAAATGCATCAACTCGTGACATCATACATTCTTTCTAAATGAATGTAATTAAGGAGCATACTCAATTACATATAACTTACTCAAAATGCATCATGTCAACAAGCATTATGAGTGTGTGTGTGTGTGTTTTAAAAGATAAAAATGAGTTACTCGTATTATGGCTATAGTTTCCCTAAGGCTACTTCAATCCTTAAAATCTAATTTTAAATCCTTACCATCCTAGCTAAGAATAGTTAAAAAGTTTACTAAACATTCTCAAGATTTTGAAAATAATAATAAGAGATAAAAAGAAAAAATTAAAATTATGCTAAATGAAACTTTAAAACTCTACCAATTGAGCATAAAAAGGTAATTATTAACATAGCATCAAAATAAGATAAACTTGAAATATAGACTACTTATAAATATGGAGAAGATAAAATGATGCAAAATATAGCATAAACACACATGCATATAAACAAAATTAAAATAATAATTATTAATATCCCTTCCCCTAAGCTAAAAACACAAATTTTCCCCAATGTGAATTCTAAAAATAAAGGAAAGGTAAAGAAAAACTCCTATAAATGTCTGCAGGAAATGGTGGAGGAGAGTTGATGGTGAAACCAGAATGAGCGAAAAACTGATTCAGCTTATACTCCATCTGACATTGGCAATGAGCAAGATGGTGGTTTGAAGATGCCATCCCACTCAATTGGTGTTGCATCTCCTTTTCAGTTTCCATAAATTGCTCCATAATATATGAATCTGCACGTGAAGAACCACTAGCACCATCGTGTGTAGGCATAGTTAGAAGAGGTACATCACTATGGGGTGTCTCCTCTTCAGGTTCCTCCTTATCAGAATCATCCTTATCTTGCTCTTCTTCGATAGTCGGTGGACATGCCAATCCTCTCCAATAAGACCTAAACCTCGCTAGAATCAATCAGAATTTAGCGTCCACAACCTGAGCTCTTATAAAGGCTTGCTTAGTGAAATAAGAACACTTAACAACACGGCTGAAATCATCCATATTGATATCAAAAGATTAAGCAATAATAGTAATAACAAGACCATAGGTGAGTGGAGCATCCTTACGTGAAACATAAGTCAAGAATTGATTAAAAATCTAATAAATCCAGCATACTTGTTTTTTTGTTATGAATACACCACATCAAAAATAATTCTTATGCAAAGACTCTATCAAAATTTAGACTTGTGAAAAACAACACATGCAACAACCTTATGTAATAACCAGAATTTGATGTCCTCAATAAACATGGCCTTTCCCTTCTTAGCTTTGAATGAGGATTTCAAATTAGTCAAAAAGGTCTATAATTCATTCACCTTAAAGGACTTAAAGGGGTCACATATACCTTCTTTTTTGAAACCAAAAACCCGATGCATAAGAGCATAGGTAAGTTTGTGTTTCTTCCTAAACATCCTAAATTCAAGAATACAGGAATCATTTGAGTTAACTTCTAAAGATGTGTAAAATTCCATAATCAAATGAACATAGGTGTTCTCATGCATGGATACAAATTTTTGAAGTCCACAAGATGTTAATAATTGAGTAAATGATTATTGCATTCCTACATTTTAAAGTAGAGAAGAGGGGATATACTTACAAGACACAATTTCCTTAAACTTAAGTGTAGTAAATCGATCACCTTCTTCTTGTGAATAAATTGGAAACTTGAATTTGTAGGTTGGTGCAAGGTCCTCCATGTCTTGATGCTCCTCTTCAACTTGAGGTTGTTTAGAACCTCTTGACGTAGAACCCCTAAACTTACTCATGGTAAAAGAAGATGGTAATAAGATTGAGTAAATGTAAAGAAGAAAAGAAATAAAAAGAAAATGGGAGTGGAGATTTTGATTAGGGGAAAGAAATATGAAAGGGAGAGATATTAAAGTGAGATGAGGATGAGGAAAATAGAAATATAATAAGAAAAGAAAAGGATAGATGCAAGGGAATTGCAAAAAAAAAATGTAAGTAAAGAGAATGGTTAAGTGGAAGAGTAAATAAAAGGTGTGAGGGAATATAAAAGTAGTAGTCAAAAGGAGCTATAGGTAGTTATGTAGGCTAAGGTGTAAAAGGGATGTGAAAGGTCATGACCTTTATTGGAGACGGGTGTGACTTACTCTAGGAATTTGATTTTATGGGGATATGGTTTAGGAAGAAAACAAAAATAATTAGAGAGAAAAAATTAAAAAAATAGAATATAAATTAAATATATACTAAAAATTAAATGAAAAAGAAATAAAATAAAAAATAATTTTTTTTAATTTGAATATGTGCACAAGTTAGCATGGATGTGCTGACTCGACATGAGTTTGAGTCTGTGTTGAGTCAGCATGGATGTGCCAACTTAGCACATTTTTCTTATGGCCTAAGTTAGCATGCCCATGCTGACTCAGCATTATTTCATTCTGTCCCGAGTTGGCATGGGTGTGCCGACCCGACACAAATCAAGTTTTTAATTTTTTCATTTTTTATAATAAATAAAAATATATAATATATAAGTAAAATATAACAAAATAAATCAAAACAAAAATAAAAATAAAACTGTACCTTGTTACATTTAATGGTTTATAGCTTGACCTTACTTTGTTCATTTTAAGGTGTAAATAGAGAGATATATTTAATTTAGTCAATTGCTTCACCAATTAAAGAAGGCTTACGATGGTGACCATTAACCTTAAAAAATTCTCCTTTTTCATTGGCAATTTCAGTTGCTCCATAGGGATGAACCTTGATAACCTTGAATGGACTCGACCATCTTAATTTCAACTTTATGGGAAACAATTTCAGTCTTGAATTATAAAGAAAAACAAGTTCGCCCTCTTGAAATTCTTTCTTCATAAAATGATTATCCTGCCACAACTTAGTATGATCCTTATACTACTTCACATTCTCATGAGCATTCATTTTTAATTCATCTAATTCATTCAATTGAAGTAGCCTTTTCCTTCTGACCTTCTTCAAATCAAAATTCAAAGTCCTTATTGCCCAGTATGCCTTATGCTCGAGTTCCATAGGCAAGTGACAAGACTTCCCACATATCAATTGGTAGGGTGTAAGGCCAACTGGGGTTTTAAAAGCCACCTATATGCCCATAAGGCATCATCAAGCTTTAATGCCCAATCCTTTCTTGAAGAAGACACCATTTTCTCTAAAATCCATTTAATCTCTCTATTACTCACCTCAACCTGCCCACTTGTTTGTGGGTGATATGGAGTGGCAACCTTATGTGTTTCCCCATATTTCTTCAAAAGAGCCTTATAAGCACCCAATTTTGGGATGATGGAGTGTGGATGCGACAGAGGACCCCAATGATGAAAATATTATATATAGATCTTCAACACTTGAAGTTTAAAACCTCAAAAGCCTAAATGCATTTTCAAAAGAACTAAATGGTTTTTTTTTAAAAGGACTTAGTTTGTAAATTTTATTTCTTTTAAGAGTCTTTCTGTAAAAAAAAGATCAAATTTATGTTCTGATTGGAATTACACAATTTCGATCGGAATTACATAAAACCGATTGAAATTATGTAATTCTGATCAGAATTACATAATTCCAATTAGAATTATATAATCCTGATTAAGATTATGCTATCCCAATAATGTTTTGTCTATATTTTTTGATTTTTCAGTAAATAAAAAATTATTTTCTGAATTCTGATTGGTCAAATAATGTGATAAATCTCTTTTCTAGGATTTATCTAAATTTTTTAGGAAATTAAAAGTCCTTATTAAACCAAAACTTTATTACTGTGAATGAGAGAAGTCATAGTAAGATATGTGACTTTAGCTAGGGTTTTGTATATAAACCTAACTCAACTCTCTTAGAGAGGGGCTTCTTCTTCTTTTCTTTTGCGCAGTTTTCAACTAAAAAATTTTCTTTGGAAATACTACTCTTTTAAGAAGAAACAATAGACTTTTTGGGAAGAAAATCAAGCGAGATCATTTCTAAAAAAACAATGGTGATTTATATAACTTTGAGGAGCAAATCAATACTGCATCCATTCAATCATCCCTTTTTTTTATCCTCTTCTGTTTATTTTGTTTTGATTATTTTGGTTTCATTTAATTTTATTTTGCTTAATTACTAATCATAGTTTATTTTGTTTTCTATGTTTGTGTTTATGATTATGGAGGGAGTTACATGATAAATTCATTGTAGAGAATAAAACTCATGAAGATCCATATAATGCCATAGATTAAATTTTGTATTTGAATATAGTTTCTAGGGTTTTATTTATTTATTTTTTGTTATTATTTTGTTGGTTATTTTATTTTGTGTTTTTTTGGGTTGTATTTATTTTTATTTTTATTTCTATTTTAGTAGATTATTGTAAATAACCCTAATAGTGGGAATAGTGGAATCCTGTGTGTGTGATTGTGTATTTTATTTTAATTAATTAGTTAGTGAAATTAAGGTTTCAAGTCGATAATTAATTAAAATTAATGGCTATAAAGATAATTAGGGTTTTTAATTAAAATTGAATTAGATTTAAGGGATAGAATTAAGGTTTCTTGTTAATTATTTTGTTTATTAATGACTTGTTAATTAATTGTTTAAGGTCACTTTAACTAAATTAAGTTTTTTATTTGTTGAATTCATTTCTTTGTTGGATTTTATTTTGTACATAAGTTTAATATTAGGTTTAGTATTTTTTAGGCCCATAATAATTAGGTTAATAAGCCCAATTAAATAGGTTTAAGTAATTAAAATAAATTTTAGGCTCATAATTTAATTAGATTTTAGGTTATAAATAACTTAGGCCCACCTTAGTTCAATTTTAATTAATTTAGAATTAGCCCATTAAATTAAAGAATTTTTCATAACTTGTAGATTTAAGATCACCTTAGAGTTAAAACATATAGAATTAGGCCTACTAATTTAAATACTTCATAATTTGTATATTTAGGCCCATTTTTAGAATTAAATAAATAGACTTAGGTTCACCTAATTAAAATTAAAATAGGAATTATGTCCATTAGTCTTTAAGGTCACTTGTAAATTAAAACATATAGATTTAGCTCATTTAGTAAAAATCAAAGTAGATTAGACTAACTTAAGGATTATGAACTTGAATGAATGTGTTGTTTACATGTTTCTTTCATGATTAATTTGTTTGGCGTTAATCGTTTAAATAAGGGCTTATATGAAATTGCATGTGAATAGAGGATAGGATAGTAATTCATAAAGTAATTCTAAATGAACACAAAACTTAAAGAAGTTAGTATTCCATATCCAGAATCTCCTGGTTATGGTGTTAACTTTCTTTTAGAGAATTGAGCACCACCACTTTCGATTTTTCCTAGTTATTACCCTGGATGGTGACTCCTCAACTCCATGCCATGTCTTTGTGATAGTGGTTAGAGTGTTCTCTAGAGCCTTAAACTCAAACAGTGTCGCAGTCACTAAAATCTTGGACATGCGCTAAACCCTACCGTCTACAGTGGTGACTCCACTAAAGATAAGAGATATTGATTCTACTTGTATTCTTTAGAATTATTTTATTAATTATTATTTTATTCTTGCATTCATTCTGCATGTCCCTATTAGCCAATGACATTGGTTTATGGTTCTATGATTCCACTAACTTTACGAGATTGTAAATTAGCTAACCATCAATCTTAGCCTTAACTCAGTTCAAAAGAGATTACCGAGCTCATTTGACCAGAGTCTGCAACCTAAGTCCTAAAGGCGATAGTCTTCTCTCAAGTTTGTAAAGGATGTTGAGCCCCTCTAACCTTGGCTTATGACTCAAGTCTTAAAGGAGGGCATCTTACTAAGGGAACATCGACCTTTTTCATTAAACTCAGCTTATGTAGTGGCTTAGTAAATTCTCTTAGGATTACCCAAATTGCTTATGTCTATCGCCATGAGGTATTTTTATCTATAAAGGCCCAAGCCCGTTAGGACTAATAAAGATCGGGCTATACTTTTATACCTAAAAATGTTGTTTCTATGCTTTTACTGCTTTGAAAGATATGACATGTGTGTTAATTCTTGATATCCCCTGTTGATATTAAGGCTAAGAATAAAAATCCTAGGAAAAGAGACTTGCCATTAAATACGTGTGTGGGAGGAATAAGGTTGGAAGGATATTGTACCCTTGATTGTTACTTGTTGTATAGCACGTGTATTATGCATACATGCACACATGCATTTCATGCATCATACTAACACTTTATTTTTGAGCCATCATAGATTCATCTAGATTTTCTCGTGTTTGGAGTCAAAAAGTTGGCAGACTAGTGAGAATGGATTCAAGTCCACAGACAATTATAAAAGTGATTCTTAGAATATTATAAAGGAGTCTTATCAATCCACTATACTTGGAAGTTGTACAAGCTCCAACTAAATAAGCAGAAGAAATGGAACAATAGGAGGGAGGAAACTGGACCCTAAAGGAAAGCAAAGGAGCATTAATGGATGATATAAGAGTAATGATACAAGATGAACTAAGATGAGCTCTAACTGGATTAATGCCACCACCGTCGTTGCACCTCCAGTTGTGGCCAATCCACCTATTGTGGGTGCACCACCTACTAATAATGAAAATGCTGGAAGGCAACCTTTAAACGCTGCCAGGAATGTACTTATTGTGGAAATGAAATTGGAGGATGTTGAGAACTACATGGTTAAAAAGGCAAAAGGGAATCACTTGAGCAAGTTTAAGAACTGGAATCCAAGCAAATGAAAGAACTGAGTCAGAAGATGTCCAAAATGGAAGAATTAATAAGAGGATAGGGCATCAAATATTCATTTGACTTTGATGATATGATGTAATTTGAGGAATATAGCTGCCTGATAAGTTCAAGATGCCACAACTATAGAAGTTTGATAGTACTAGAGACTACTATGAGCACCGCTAAAGCTCCTTTGTATGTAGTTATCAAGTTATTTATACTATCCTTGGAGGGCATGGCTGTTAATTGGTATCATAGGTTAGAGAAGTCTATTTGAGTTAATTGGAGAGAGTTGTGTACTACTTTTTTTAAAAAATATGACTACAATACCAGGCTTGAAGTGTCTATAAGGGATTTAGAATTGACCAAGAAGAAGCCTAATGAATCATTTTTAGATTTTCTGACTAGATTCATGAATAAGGTAGGATTAATGAAAAATAAGCTAGTTGAAAAGGATCAGGGTAGGATGATTATTTGAAATGTGTCACCTAATTTAGTTGAGAGGTTGCAGATGATGAACTATAAGACATTTATAGACCTTTATGATGATGGATTGCAAGTTGAGGAGATTGAAAGTGAGAAAAAGAAGATTGTTAAAAGCACTAGTGCAAGAAACTACCCAACTGGGGGCATATAGTAAGGAAATGCTAGTTAGGTTATGGGAGTCCATGCTATTCAACAACCCAAGAGATTTTTAAAATTTAACCAACCTTTATCTAAAGTCTTAGAATGTTTGATCTAAAAAGGCCTCCTTAGACCCTTAAGCTCCTCTAGACCACTAAATCCAAATCTCCCTAGCTTTGACCCTAACAGTTACTGCAATTTTCACCAAATTGTTGGCCATTCTACTAACATTTTAATGAACCTTAAATATGAAATTCAAAACCTCATAGACTCTAGAAAAATCACAGACCTTGAGAAATCAAATCCAAACCCAAACACTAGAAACAACCCTTTCCCAAATTATTGAAACATGCCACCCCGAACAACTATGATGATAAACTTATGAGTAAGCATGGAAGAAGTATTAAAATCCTTTTAGGAACTAGACCTTAAAACTAATGAGAAATCTCCTAATGCCCCTAAATATATGGAAAGAGTATAAGACTTGTTGGGACAACCTTCAAGCCAATTTGACTATAAGGTGTTTTACTACAAACCACCTTCTTTTGATATACCCATTGAGTCAATTGTGTCTACAGGATGGGGTGAAGATTTTGAAGATATAATCCTATTAGGAAAAAAAGAAAAATGAATGGTTGAGGTATGGAAAGATGGAAAGAAGGATCAAACTATTAGGGTTATTGACATTTGGTACAATTCTGATGAAAAAGGCACTAAATGCTATAATGTATGGGTTGATAATCCAAAAGTTAGTCATGTTACTAGAAGTGGTAAAGGTTATAAACCCATAAAGAAAACTATAGAGAGAGAAGTTACTAAAGGAGAGGATCTAGATGAACATGGTGATGACCTGATTCTTGAACAACTTAAGAAAGAAAAATCAAATGTGAGCATTTAGGAGCTCTTGATGCATTTGAGTAGCCACATGAAGGCTCTAGTTAAGGCTCTAGCTAAAATAAACACTGAAACTCCTATAACCTCTGAGGCAATGGTGGCCAAGGTTACGAAGAAAAAGCACGGTGTTATTACTTTCTTTAACAAGGATTTACTTATGGAAAGAAGAAATCATAATAAAGCCTTGTTCATTCCAAATCAAGCAAGAGGGAAAAAGACTAATTATGTGATGGTGGATGATAGGTCTATAATTAATGTTTGCCCACTACAAATCCTACTTAGTATAGGAACGAAGGTAGAGGATTTAGCAAAAGCAGACCTTGTAATAAGAGCTTATGATGATAGCACAAAGAATGTAGAGAGAACATTTATAGCTCCTATAAAGACTAGGCCTATAGAAGCAATGGTGGAATTTACTATGCTAGGCATTCCTATCACCTATGCCTTGCTTTTGGGTAGGCCTTGGTATCATATTTTTGGAGGAGTGCCTTTAATTGTGCATCAAAAGGTGAAATTCCTACTTGATGGAGAAGTTGTGACTTTAGATGCTAGTATGAGGAAGACAGTGTCTACAGTTATGGATAGTCAGAAGCAGGTAGTTGCCCCTCCTAGTTTCTAAATAGCCATGATCTTTGATGGAATTGAGATGGATCCAAGGGTTATAAGTATGATTAAAAAGATAAATTATCATCCTGGATAAGGACTGGGAAAGAATGAGCAGGGAAGTCTAGAACTCCCAAATTTTAAAAGCTAATATGATTCAAGAGGATTGGGTTATACAAGGGTTGGATTTGGCAGTAAAAGAGCTAGAAGAAGGTTTTTTAATGGGAATAACCTCTTCAAGAATGTGGGACCATTAAAGGATAGCTTTGTTAAAGAAAGAAAAGAGAAGTTCTACTTGGGTGAAAATGAGCCTATCTAAGAAGTTGGTATGAATTTCTCTAGGTTAGAGATCTTTAAGAAACAGATAGTTGAGAGTTTGGTATAAGATAACAAAGATAAGGTGATGAAGAAAGTTGCTGAGAAGATGGGGACTGAGGCTATTGAAGAGCTGCTTTGTCTGCCAACTAATGAAGAACCACCACTAGACTTAACTAGCATTATTAATAATAGTTTTAGTAATATTTTTTTATAAAGAAACTGATGTAATAATGTTTGGTTTGTTTAAGGATGAAAACTTTGTTTTTCTTGTGGTCATTGATATGAACTCTGGTTTGGCTTATTTGTGTGATGTTGATCCTGATGGTCTTATGCATTTTAATATTGATCATTCATGCATGTTTGACATTAATTCTATTCAATTAGATTAATTAAATATGGGCATAAATGAATAACCAAAACACATTTCTATATCACATAACTTACCTTTTAAAGAGAGAAAATTTTGAGAGAATACTAAAAAAAAGAAAGGTAGTATTTGCTTGGTCCTTTGAGGATATGCTAGGTTTAGATAGAGAAATTATAGAGCATTGCATTCCAATATATCTAGAAGCTAAACCTATTGAGCAAAAACTTCATAGGTTAAGACTAGAGTGAATAGAAAAGATAAGGAAAGAAATTACTAAACAAATCCAGGCTAATTTTCTAAAAGTGGTGGAGTACCCTCAATAGTTGGCAAATATAGTACCAATTCCCAAGAAAGATGGAAAATTTTAGATGTGTGTAGATTTGAGAGATCTGAATAAATCATGCCCAAAGGATGACTTTCCTTTACCCCATATTGATGTTATTGTTGATATCGCAACATCTAATGTAATGTACTCTTTCATGGATGGGTTTTCAGGTTATAATAAGATAATGATGGCAGTTATGGACAAGATTAAAATTGTTTTTATCATAGAATAGGGGACATATTGCTACAAAGTGATGCCCTTCAAATTAAAGAATGTATGTGCAACCTATTAAAGAGCGGTAACCGCTCTATCTCATGATATGATGTACAAATAAGTGGAAGTATATGTTGAGGACATGATGGTTAAGTCAGAAACAAGAGAAGGACATTTTGAGGCTTTAGATGAGTTTCTAGCAAGAATAGAAAGATATAACCTAAGGCTTAATCCAAAGAAATGCATCTTTGGTGTTACTTCTGGAAAGTTATTAGGGCACATAGTTAGTAACAAAGGAATAGAAGTTGATCCAAACAAGATCAAAGCCATTCAAGAGATGCTAGCACTAAGAATAGAGAAAGAAGTACGAGGGTTTATTGGGAAACTATAATACATTAGCAGGTTTATTGCAAAACTTACTATGGTTTGTGATCCAATCTTCAAGCTCTTAAGGAAGAATCAACTAGTGGAATGGAATGAAGAATGTCAAAAAGAATTTAATAAGATTAAAGAATACCTTACTAATATGCCTGTGTTGGGACCACCAAGACAAGGTAAACCCTTAATCTTATATTTGGCTTTAGAGGAAAAAGTAATAGTGGCAATGTTAGCACAATAAGAACTAGAAGGGATAGAATATGCAGTGTACTATCTTAGTAAAAAGCTCCTACCATATAAAGAAAAATATGATCTTGTGGAGAAGACATGTTTGATTATGATATAGGCTACAAGGAAGCTAAGGCATTATTTCCAGTCTTACAAAGTACAAGTCATTTCAAAGATAGATCCTTTAAGGTACTAGTTTCAAGCACTAGCTTTAATTGGAAAGATGTCTTGATGATTGGTACTTCTAACTAAGTTTGGTAGAGAGTATATTACTACCAAGGTCATCAAAGGAAGAGCAGTAGCAGAATTTTTAGCACAGAATATAGTTGAAGGAAATGAGCAGTGGAATTTAGAGTTTCTAGATGAGAACTTAGTAGTAATAAAACAACGTGAATGGAAGCTTTATTTTGATGGAGCTATGAATAATAGAGGAGTAGGATTAGGAGTAATTCTGGTCACACCATGAGGAGATACCATCCTAATGGCTAAGAAATTAGACTTCAAAGTAACAAACAACATGGATGAATATGAGGCATGTATTTATGGGGGTAGAAGTAGCTCTAGCATTTAGAGTTAAAGACCTACTGGTTTATGGAGATTCTTTATTAGTTATTAGTCAGGCTAACAAGGAGTCAGAAGTGAAAGAAGAGAGGTTAAAGCCTTATATTTGCTATTTGAAGACATTAATAAGAAATTTTACTAAATGTCTCTTCATACATTTACCAAGAGATGAGAATCAAATGGCGAATGCCTTGGTAACACTTTCTTTAATTTGGGATAAACCGACTGGGTTGATGATGAAGCCTTTGGTAAAAATGAAAATGAAAGTTCCATGTTATGGTGGGGAACAAGTTATGAGTATTCAGATAGGGTTAGAAGAAAAGTCATGGTTTTATGACATCTAGAGATTCATTGAGGAAAAGAAGTATCCAGATGAAGTGAGCTCAAAAGAAAAATATGCTCTTCATGTTCTTGCATGCCATTATGCAAGTCATGATGGGGTATTATATAGAAGAATGCTGAATGGAATGCAATTGAGATGTCTCAATCAGGATGAAGCAGAACAAGTGATGAGAGAGATTCATGTAGGGGTTTGTGGAGCTCATATGAATGGGATGATTTTGGTAAAGAAAATAATTTAACAAGGGTACTATTGGATGAGTATATATAAGATTATATCCAAATAGTGAGATAATGTCATCAGTGCTAGATACATGGGAATCTCAATCATCTTCCCCCTACAATGTTAAATATTTTAACACCTCTATGACCCTTGTAGCATGGGGGATAGATATAATATGAGAGATAAAACTAACCACCTCAAATGAGCATAAATATATAGTAGTGGCAATTGACTATTTCTTTAGATGGATAGAAGCATAATCCTTTAGTACTTTAAAGGCTAGACAGATGGCAAAGTTCATTGCGAAAAATCTCATTTATAGATATGGGATCCCATATCATATTATGATGGACAATGGTGTTCAGTTTCAGGTAAAGAAAACTGAGTTATTGCAGAGTTATAATATTAAGCATAATAAATCCTCACCTTATCAGCCTCAAGCTAATGGTGCAATTGAGATAGCTAATAAGAATGTGAAGATACTCCTCTCTAAGATGGTGAAAATGTATAAAGATCGCTTTAAGTATCTCCCTCTTTCCTTATGGGGATATAGAACTACGATGCACACTACTACATGACAAACATTGTTCTCATTAGTATATGGTTATGAAGTAGTTTTTCTTATAGAGACAGAAATCAAATCTTTAAGGGTTCTTATGGAAGAAAAAATCCCTGAGAGTGAATGGATACAAAAGAGATATGACCACCTCGTATCTCTAGATAAGAAAAGGATGTATGCTTTCTTTCATACTCAAATTTACCAGAGAAGAATAGCAAGAGCCTTTAACATGAAGGTTAAACCTAGAAAGATAAAGGCTAGAGATATGGTACTAAAGCAATTAAGGGTAATAGTGTTTGATCCAAGAGAAAAATTTATACCAAATTAGGAAGGACCGTATTTTGTCAAGACGATTATACTTAAGGGAGCTACATAGATATCAGATCTAGAAGGGAATGAGTTCACTAAGCCAATCAACCTGGATTACCTCAAGTAATACTATCTTTAGAAAAAATAAAAAAAAGGTTTGTTGGCTAGAAAATCTAAAATGGCTATTTCTGCTGTTAAAAAAACCTACAAAGGGCTAGCAAGCAAAAATTAGGGAATAAAATAAAAAAGGTCATCCCGCTAATAAGAAAACTCGCAAAGGGTGGTTAAGTAGAAATTAGGGAAATAAAAGTGAGAGAAAAATGCTCAATTGGAAAATCCAAAAGGGCTAGATGATAATATGAGTTATGTCATGTGATGTAATAAATGTAATCATTTTGGCCCTAATTAATGAATCAAATTGAAATGGAATTTTTATTGAATATTTCATATTCTATCTTTATTATAAAGCATAAGGACTTAAAGAAAAAAAATGAAACATGAGAGCCTAATAAAAACTAGACTTATGCGATCACTATTCTAGTTATGTTTTTGTTTCTTCTTTGGTGGCTCATCTAGTAATACTCGAGTCCTCTTGTACTTAGCAAATCCCGATGGATCTATAGCTTGCATGATATCCTGAGCCTTGTAGTTGTAATCAGTGGTCATATCAACATTCAAGTGCATGTTCCACTTAATGCTCTGCGAGGCCATATGTTCTTCATCTTATTTAGAAAATCTTGTCTCAGAGGGAAGCCTTTAAAGTTAGATATAAAAGCCACAATGAATTACGAGCGACCATATTGACAATAAAGGCATGAAGGAAAAAATAAGGTTAAAAAGTGTAATCCATGAATAGGAACACAGTAGTCATACAAGTTGATGGTTACAAACTTCAACCTCTACTAAGGACAAACCCATGTAATCTCAATATCTATAATGCCTTTTATCTAATCAATCCATTGATCTATAGTTTACTTATCCTTTATCTTCAATGGATGAGACTGTGGATGATGAGGTTGATAAGTCAAAGCATTGGTAGGGGCATTAAGTAGACTTAATTTCTCCTATAACCAAATCTTAAAAAAAAAGGGTTACATACCTAAAGGAGAAGCAAACTGCCTAAGAATTAGTTTTGAATCTTGAAATTAGCCAACCTAATGATAGTTTCAACAAGTATGAAAAGCACAGGGTTAACTCCAACTTCTTAGCAAGTATGATAAGCACAGGGTTAGCTCCAACTTCCACTTATTCTAGGATATTGACAATCCTTGTGTCAGCATCTCCATGAGAAGCCACTAGCAGAAATTGGGCATTTAAGCAAAAGGAGATAGTTATGATCCAGGCAACATTGTTCTTGTCCCTAGTCCCATAAGAAATAATCAAAGAAGAAAGATTGATAGTCCTAGGGTTATGTGCATACATGGAAATGTCATTTGTGAGCATATCAAAGAATGCCACTAGTCTACCAGGAAACTGCATCTCAAGATTAGGGAGAGCAATCACAGCAGTTGAGTCCAAAGAACAACCAAGAATAGCAACAAACTCTTTAATTAATGGACACAACTCTTGTCCATTAAATCTAAACATGTGGTCCTTAATATCATAGAAGGTGGCAGCGGCATGTAGAAAATTTCTGACTATTTTTAGATGTTGAAGGGATTTCAAGGATTTAACATGGAAGGGTAGCAGTCTATTCCAATGTCTCCATTAAGGCTTTTGAGAAATTTCTTCATCAAATTAAGGGTGGTTTGTGTCATGATGAAAGTAAATAAAAGAGAAGAATGAGAGGAAATCATTTTGTAAGCCCTTTATATAAGCATAAAGGTTAATTTAGATGGGATTAGGATTTTCTTTGCTCCATGTTTTTAGATAGAATTCAAATAAGTAATCAGAATAGAAAAGATCGAAGAACTAGAGCTGAATTTCTGATTGGAAATATAAATTCCAATCAGAATTTTAGAAATCCAATCGAAAATCCAGAATTCTGATCAAAATTCTAGAAATCCAATAGGAAATCTAGATTACTGATCGAATTTCCAAGATTTTCAATAAAAAAAAGGGTTTGATCCAAAATGAAAAGTCCATAATCCATTTAGAAAAGGTGAAGCAATTCAAAGTGAAGAAGGAAGTCAAAGTTCATTCATATAGGTATAAGTACTAAAGATAAAAAGATTAGTCATCCTAAGCTCCAATGTATGGCTAAGGAATCCATGCTCTAGCTGGATCGTCACTTTGATATGGGGGCATAAAAGTCCTAGTGCCATGATAGTCGAAATCTAGACCAGTAAGCTGTCGACGAAGCCTCTCATTCTTATGCTCTAGATCCCCATCATAACTCTATTTCATCAAGAATAGTTTGAATCATGCATATTAGACATAACATGCAAACATTTGCATACTTTTTGTAAATATTAACTCTCTAAGTATTTGTGATCTACATGGCAAATAATCTTTGGGATGAGGCGAGTCCATATAGATACTTTGCCTATGTCCGAGGGACTTATAAAATAAAGTATACTAATTCAGCAACATGTGTTAGTCTATACAGTATTGGAAATGCAAATTGCATTGCATGTGAAGCATCAGGAGAAGAGAAGCTAGGAATCTAAGCTAAATCAAAATACATGTGCTACTTAATAAGAGTCGGTACTGTAGGAGCCCATTAGTACATTGACCTCTCAAGTCGTGGAACATGGCCCAAAATGGTACTTAAGGAAGTATCACCTTGAGCAACGTCACCATGTTGAGTATGCTTAACCTCCTACTCAATCCTCTTAGTGTCATCCCCAGTCTCCTCTTTCATGGCAACATCAGTGGCTTTTTCAACCTATACAGAAAAGTAACTATCATCTTTGTTAATGAAAGAGATGAAGTAAAATAGTGACAATGATGAAAGAGATGAAGTAAAATGGTGACAGAAAGAATACCTTAGCTAGGTCTATAAGAACCTGCTCTAGGAGATTGTCTTGAATATACTCTTGATAGTGATGAGAATGCTCGAGTAGAGTCAAAGCGTCATATCCTCAAGAGCTACTCTAAGCTCAGGACCAATCATATTGTAGCTCCACAACATAAAAGAGGGAATAGAATAAGGAACACACCTCCTAGAAGGTACTATGTGCCAATGATAAACATGTTCACTAAGATACCACATCTAGCAACTATAACTAGGAAGTAAAATTCTCATAGTCTTAAGCCTCACAGCCATAGTTATAAAATCATATTGTTGAATGTCTTCAATATCAACTAACCAATCTAATTTGACATACAAATTCATTTAGTTAAATTTTATTTAACTTTTATGATTAATGAAGTATTAAAATTAAACTTATCTTGCTAAGTCCCACTCTAAGGAGTTTAGTTGGTCCTAATAAGTCTACAAACCATGCTTGATGCTTGTTAGGCAAGAAGAACCCCATCTCTGCATTAGAGGAAGACTCCTACCAAAGCTAAAGGTGCTGAAGCCTCAGATCACCCGAATCTCAACACCCCAGATCTAAAATAGAGGAAATAGTTGAAATAAAAAGAAGAGGTTGTAAATAAGCAAAGTTCAAAAGGGTAGAAGACATATATGCAGGACATGCCAGAAGATGCACATTGTCATAGTAGCTCTACAAACAGCATCCAATCTATATTAGAGATAGGCAGAGCTGTAAATCCCTAATCAAAGGCAGTTACTCTAGCAAGGTTTTGAAGTGGACCAAGAAGAGCAATGCTGACCTTATGACCAGTCTCACAAAAGAGGGTAGTGCCTAGCAGTATCAATAAGAAACACCTCACCTTCTAAAGGATTTGACGAGGTGTAGTGGTGGGTAACCTCTTAAAACCTTAAACGAGAGAAGGAGCATGTTCTTCTGATTTTTTCGTGTCGAAACGAACCTAAGCAAGTCACAAACATAACGACTCCTAGCATCTTCTGGAAGGGTGCAGTAGTGGATATCAAAAGGAACTGGGGCACCTCCAAAGGTTATCCCAATGATGGTAAAAAAGCTCATAGGGGAAATAGTCAACTCACCCACTCGTGTGTGAAAGGTGTGAGTGGTATCCATCCACCTTTCAATGAGGGCAAAAAGTGAATAGTGGTCTGACCTACCTCGAACAGTCAGTAGAGCAACAATGAAGCGATGAAAGCCAGATGCCAAGATGTGTTGTACTACTTCTTTAGATAAATTATAAAATAATTCTCAAGCCAAGTGAAAGCAACCTGAAAACTTTAGTGTTTTTTTAACAAAATTTAGAAATTGATAGGATTACTTTCTCTTTATAAACTCTTGATTTTCTAAATTTTATCATTATTGTTGTTTTATTTATTTATTTATCCTAAAAAAAGAATCGGGTTAAATCTAATCAAAAGACTGGATTTCTTATCAGAAATCCATAATACTTATCAGATTTCTGTATTTCTGATCAGGTTTCTAGATTTCTAATCAGATTTCTAGATTTATAATCAGAAATCTAGAATATCGATTAAATTTCTAGAATTTTGATTGGAAATCTAGAATTTCGATTAGAAATCTAGAATTCTAATAAGGAATGCATGTTTTCGACTGAAATCCTAGAGGTCTGATTGGAATTTTGATGGTCATCTATGACATGCCAATGTCAATTTTGCAAAATTTTTTCTTTAGTTAACAAGTTTATACAATTTTAATTGATCTATATAGCAAATATCCTATAATTGCATTCATGAACATGTTAATTTACATATTTATAGGAATATATTTTTGCAGAATCAAAGACATAGGAAGAAAATTTACCTTATCTCCAGCCTGGGAGCATCTATGGAGGTGTAAATGAGTCAAAGGGAGCACATCTTCCCTTTCATCAAGTCCCAGATTATTTTCAAGAAAATATAGCTATGAAATTATTAGATTTGATTATCTAGAGCCACTTCCATATACTCTACATTATGGGTGGGCCATAGGATCAGACAAATTTAAAATTGGGTGTCGGATTAAGGAACAATCAAAGAAAGAAGATTTGAACATCAAGAGAAAATGAAAAAAAAAGAGAAGAGCAAAGAAATGAAAAGGATAGGAAAATGAAAGAGATGGATCGGCAAAAGGAAAAAAGGAGGTTTATATTAAAGTAGCAAATGTCCACTTTAGTCCTTCAGCATTGTTTGCATTTAAGTCCAACATTTGTTTCTTACAATATAGTCCTAAATTGCAATTTAACTAAAAAAAAGCTGTGAAATATCATATAATTTAATAATTCAATGAATTTTCAACAAAAAAGTTATCAACACTATATGTTTGAGTATAGTGTCTTTTCATGTCAACATTATACGTCCGAGTGTAGTGCATTTTTAAATCAACACTATACATCTGAGTGTAGTATATTTTCAAATCAACATTATACGTCCAAGTGTAGTGTATTTTCAAATCAACATTATACATCCGAATATAGTGTATTTTCAAAACAACACTATACGTCCAAGTATAGTGTCTTTTTATATCAACACTATACGTCCGAGTATAGTGCATTTTCAAATCAACACTATACGTCCGAGTATAATGCATTTTCAAATTAGCATTATACCTCTGAGTATAGTGTCTTTTCAAAATCAACATTATACATTTGAGTGTAGTGTATTTTCAAATCAACACTATACGTTCGAGTATATTGTCTTTTCATATCAACACTATACGTCCTAGTACAGTGCATTTTCAAATCAGCATTATATGTCCGAGTATAGTGTCTTTTCAAAATCAACATTATACGTCCGAGTATAGTGTATTTTCACATCAACATTATACGTCCGAGTATAGTGTCTTTTTAAAATCAACATTATACCTCCGAGTGTAGTGTATTTTCAATCAACATTATATGTCCAAGTATAGTGTATTTTCAAATCAATACTATACGTCAGAGTATAGTTTCTCTTTAGATCAACACTATACATTCGAGTATAGTGCATTTTCAAATAAGTCTTATATGTCCGAGTATAGTGTCTTTTCAAAAGCAACACTATACATCCAAGTGTAGTGTATTTTCAAATCAACACTATACGTTCGAGTATAGTTTCTTTTCAAATCAACACTATACGTCTGAGTATAGTGTATTTTCAAATCAACACTATATATTCGAGTATAGTGTCTTTTTAAATCAACACTATACACCAGAGTATAATGCATTTTCAAATCAACATTATACGTCTGAGTATAATGTCTTTTCATATTAACACTATACATCTGAATATAGTGCATTTTTAAATCAACATTATATGTCAGAGTATAGTGTATTCTCAGATTAACACTATAGGTCTAATGTATAATGTATTTTCAAATCTCGTCACTAGATGTTCTATAGGAGCTATAGCATATTCCTAAATCAGTTTTCACTAGATGTTTCACATGGATTATAGTGAAAGTTGCTAAATAGTGGCTTTAGCATTCTGTTTAGTGTTGCTTAGCAATATAAGCATTCATCATGAACCGATGATCACTTATAGGAAAAAGCCTTAAGGTGCACAGGTAAGTACCTAAACTTTTTATTTTTAAGAAATTGTGTGCTTATTTTCTTTGCCTTAATTTATCAGGCAAACAGTGACAAAGGGGGCAACTATAATCACCCAATTTCGGAATGATGGAGCATGGATATGACAGAGGACTCTAATGATGAAAATATTATAAATAGATCTTCAACACTTGAAGTTTGAAACCTCAAAAGCATAAATGCATTTTCAAAAGAACTAATTGGTTTTTTAAAAGGATGTAGTTTGTAAAATTTTATTTATTTTAGGGGTCTTTCTGTAAAAAAAAAAGATTGAAATTATGTAATTCTGATTGGAATTACACAATTCTGATTGGAATTCCATAAAATCAATCAAAATTATATAATTTTAATCAAAATTACATATTTATAATATGAATTATATAATCCTGATTGGGATTATGATGTCCCGATCATGTTCCATTTGTATTTTTTAATTTTTCAGTAAACAAAAAATTATTTTTAGAATTTTGATTTGTTAATAAATGTGATAAATCCTTTTTCTAATATTTATCTAAATTTTTTAGGAAATTAAAAGTCCTTATGAAATCAAAACTTTATCATTGTGAATGGGAGAAGTCATAGTAAAATACGTGACTTTACCTAGGTTTTCTATAAAATCAGCTCAACTCTCACAGAGAGGGACTTCTTCTTCTTTTCTTTTATGCAGTTTTTAACTAAAAAATTTTCTTTTGAGGTACTGCTCTTTTAAGAAGAAGTAGTAGAGTTTTTGGAAAGAAAATCAAGCATTGAAGATCTATTGTAAAAAAAACAACAATGATTTATATCACTCTGAGGAGCAAATCAATACTAAATCCATTTAATCATCCCTTCTTCTACCCTCTTCTATTTATTTTGTTTTGATTATTTTGGTTTCATTTAATTTTAATTTTATTTTGCTTAATTACTAATCATAGTTTATTTTGTTTTCTATGTTTGTGTTTATGATTATGGAGGGAGTTACATGATGAATTCATTGTAGAGAATAAAACCTATGAAGATCTATGGAATGCCATAGATTAAATTTTGTATTTGAATATAGTTTCTAGGGTTTATTTACTTATTTGTTCTTATTTGTTGGTTAATTTATTTTATTTTTTTTAATTAGTTTTTTTTGTACTAGCCCCAATAGTGGAAATAGTGGAATCCTATGTGTGTGGTAGTGTGTTTTATTTTAATTAATTGGTTAGAAAAATTAGGGTTTTAATTGGATAATTAATTAAAATTAATGGCTATAGAGATAAAGAGGGTTTTTAATTAAAATTGAATTAGATTTAAGGATAGAATTAGTGTTGCTTATTAATTATTTTGTTTATTAATGACTTATTAATTAATTGTTTAAGGTCACTTTAACTAAATTAAGTTTTTTATTAGTTGAATTCATTTCTTTATTGGATTTTATTCAGTACATAAGTTTAACATTAGGTTTAGTGATTTTTTAAGTCCATAATAATATAGGTTAATAAGCCCAATTAAACAAGTTTAATTAATTAAAATAAATTTTAGGCCCATAATTTAATTAGATTTTAGGTTAGAGATAACTTAGGCCCACTTTAGTTTAATTTTAATTAATTTAGACTTAGCTCATTAAATTAAAGCCTTTTCCATCACTTATAGATTTAAGATCACCTTAGAATTGAAACATATATAATTAGGCCCACTAATTTAAATATGCCCATTTTTAGAATTAAAATAAATAGACTTAGGTTCACCTAATTAAAATTAAAATAAGAATTAGGCCCATTAGTGTTTAGGGTCACTTGTAAATTAAAACACATAGATTTAGCTCATTTAATAAAAATCAATGTAGATTAGCCTAACTTCAGGATTATGAACTTGAATGAATACATTGTTTACATGTTTCTTTCATGACTAGTTTTCCTAGGGTTAATCGTTTAAATAAGGGCTTACATGAAATTACATGTAAATAGAGGATAGGATAGTAATTCATAAAGCAATTCTAAATGAATAAAAGACTGAAAGAAGTTAGTATTCCATATCCAGAATCTCCTAGTTGTGGTGCTAGCTTTCTTTTAGAGAATCGAGTACCACTATTTTCTATTTGTCCTAGTTATTACTTTGGGTGGCGACTCCTCATCTCTATGCCATGTCTTTATGACAGTGTTAGTGTGTTCTCTGGAGCCCTGAGCTCAAATAATGTCACGGTTGCTAAAATCTTGGATGCGCGCAACCCTACCGTCTATAAGCCTCTATCACATGATTGCAAAAATGTGAACCTCCATCACTAATCAATACTCTAGGAGTACTAAACCTTGGAAAAATCAGTTTCTTGAGCCTCTTCTTAACAACCTTTGTTTTATTAGTAATGGTTGGTATTGCTTCCATTGACTTTAATACATAGTCGACCATAACCAAGATGTACTTGTAGCCTAAAGAACTTGAAAATGGACCCATAAAATTTATGCCCTAAACATCAAAAAGCTCAACTTTAAGAATTCCTTTCAAAGGCATCTCATGTTTCCTAGAAATATTACCCATTCTTTAGCACCTATCATATGTAAGCACAAAATCTCTAGCATCCTTGAATAATGTAAGCCACCAAAAACTAGATTGAAGTACTTTAGATGTTGTTTTTGATGCACCAAAGTGTCCACCTACATCCAAAGAATGAAAATGTCGCAAAATATCTTGAACTTCATCTTGAGGAATGCACCTTCTAATCAAACCATCTGCACATCTCTTATAAATTAATGGTTCCTCCCAATAGTAGAATTTACTATCATGCAAGAATTTCTTCCTTTCTCTATAATCCAACTCATAATGAAGAACACCACTTATAAGATAATTTGTAATATCTGTAAACCATGAAATTTCCTTTAATGCTACACTAAGTAGATGTTCACCATGAAATGTCTCATTAATTGGCACACTATCATCATTCCTCTTCAATCCCACTTGATTAAGCCTTGATAAATAATCCACAATAAGGTTATCACTTCCTTTTTTGTCTCTCACTTCCCAATCAAATTCTTGAAACATTATAATCCACCTTAAGAGCCTAGGTTTTACATCCTTCTTACTTATAAGATACTTGAGGGCAGCATGGTCTGAATAAACAATCACTTTTTGCCTCATAAGGTATGCTCTAAACTTGTCAAATCCATAAATAATAGCAAGAAACTCTTTCTCCATAGTGGTATAGTTGCTTTGAGCATCATCAAGTAGTTTGCTAGCATAGTAGATCACATAAGGCTTACCTTATTTCCTTTGTCCCAAAACAGCCCCCACCACAAAGTTACTTGCATCACACATAATTTCAAATGGTTGCTCCCAATTAGGAGGTTGCAAAATAGGTGCTTAAATAAGAGCTTTCTTTAAGGCATTAAATGAATAAAGACATTTGTAGATGGCGAGGTTTAGCGTGCGCCCAAGATTTTAGCAACCGTGACACTGTTTGGGCTCGAGGCCCTAAGGAACACACTACTATGTCATAAAGACATAGCATGGAGATGAAGAGTCACCACCTAGGGTAATAATTGGGAAAAATCGAAAGGTGGTACTCGATTCTCTAAAAGAAAGCTAGTGTTAACCCCTTAAGAGTTGAACCTGTGTTGCTGTCAAGGATTTGGGCATTGTTCCTTGGCATAGCCTTGTCAAGATGCAATGGGCATCAAACAATACAATGTTGCTTAAGGCAACATGTGGCTGCATGATCTGAGTAGGGAGAGGGCTACTTGGACGACGCAATGAATGTTCAAGGCTGGCATTGGCACTTGGCCAAACAGCTGGATGATAGGCATACAGATTTGGCACATGAACATTGGCTAGTTGAGGAAGGATTCTAATTGGTAGAATAGACTTGGCAGTTGAGGGTGGTTATGGTTGCTTCCTAATATTGTGGGATGAAGATTTGACACACATGCAGATTGCCAACTTGGCAAGACAGTTTGCTAGGATGTCTATAAATTATCCCTATGGTAGTTGGGGGTGTCAACTGCCACCTTAAAAATAGCGAGAAGCAAAACTGCCCCATGTAACCAACTTTGTAACTGCTCTGTGCTATATATAAGTAGTATATGTGCTTTGGAATTTCTGTATGACGAGTCCCATTGTTGTATCCTGATTATTGTGAGTTGAATAAATAGATGGGGAGTGATTCCTGTATATTGTGTTGCCATTAACTCGAATTGATTAAGATTGACTTATGTTCATAACTTAACAACCTGAAAATTTCACTAAGTACTTGAACCTCTGTTTGTGTGTTTATGTTTGAACTAAGTGTGTGCAGGCTTAGTTGCCTTACAAGCCGAATTTCTAAGTGTGAGAAATTGACCCTGTAACAGCTAGCACCATAACCAGGGGATTTTGGGAACGGAATACTAACTTCTCTTAGTCTTATGTTCATTTAGAATTACTTTATGAATTACTATCTTATTCTCTAATTACATGCAATTTTATTTAAACCAAAATTAAACATCCATCTAACCTAAAAAGGGCAACAGGTCATAAAATTATATGTAAAAAATGTATACAAAAGGCAGCATCCCTAAGTCTAAACTAGGTTAAATTTTAAAAGCTAATTTTATTTACAACTGAATTGGACTAGAGATGGGCATACATTTTGATTGAATTAGTGAGCCTAAATCTACTAATTTTAATTAACTAAGGGAATGGGCCTATTGTCTATAAATTTTAAAGAAGAAATTATATTATTAAGTGGGCCTAAGTCTAATTAAATTTTAACTCAAATAAAAATGGAGCCTAAGTCTATTTATTTTAAAAGAAATGAAATTAATGGGTAGAGATAAATCTAAATTAATTTTAATTACTACAAATGGGCCTAAGGTCTAAGTAAAAAATAAAATAAATTAGTGGACTAAAGTATAAGTTAATTTTATTAATTAAAAGTGGGCCTAAATCTAATTTAACATAAATGGGCATAAATTAATTTTAAATTAATTAAAACCTAAAAACCATTTAAAAAGCCTATTTATTAAATGGGTTAAAGCTTAATATGGGCTTGGGGCCCAAAGAGAATAAAAACATGCAAACAAAACCAAAAAACAAATTAAAGCAAATAATGAATTACAAACATACATTCAGTAATTTCTAACATAATTTTAATTGCATGAAACCTAAATTAACCTACACCCATCATTGATTTTAATTGATTTTTACCCCATTGAACCTAAATTACTAATCAATTTTAGTGCAAAGAATATAAAATTATATTATTTCCTACTATTGGGATATTACAAACTAATGTGTAGAAATTAAAATCAAATCAATTACAACACAAAACAAAAGTAAATTAAAAGAATGCAGAAATCATAAATCCTAATTCCTACAGGGGTTTTACAGATCTTAATCCATGGCATTCCATGGATTCTTCTAATGGTCACTACCCAAAATCACATATCTCCAACCTCATCTCCAGAGTACCACAGAACATCAATCAAAATAAAAAAGAACACAAAAAAAATTAATTAGTAACTACTCAATTAAGAAATAAACAATAAAAAAATCAAATCAAGAATAGAAAAAAGAAAAAGTCGAAGATGATGTGCAAATGCTATTTGAATGACCCTCAGATTTGGATTGTCACCATTTTGAGATTGACTTTATTATTTTTTTCTTTCTTGATCTTTTAGACATTTAAAAGAGAAAAACATATTTATTTTTTTTCAATAGCTAATTATGGTTTTTTTTTCTCTTTGATTTTTTAAAGACTTTGCCTCTTTTCTCTTTAGTTAGTTCACTTTTATACCGCAAGCTAACTCGATAAAGTTTTCACAACCTTCCTCTTCTGGCTTTTAAAGTCAGACTTAGCAACCTCCAACCCTATGATCACGTTGGGAAGTTACGCTTTTCAATTTTTGAAATCAAGATCAAGACATAAAGTTTTGAAAGACTCAATATGTAGGGACACGTGGTGTCCTAGGCCAATGAAAAATTAGAAAAAAGACATAATCAGTGTAAAAAATCACTTTTTAGCGAAAATCAACATTCTAGAATGCCAATTTTCAACTGTAATGCCAGGCATTACGTAATTTCAATTAGTATTACACAGTGCCAGTTGGCATTAAATGTCATCCGACCAATTTTCATTTTTTTAAAAAAAATAAATTACAAAAAAAGGTCTTTAGAAGTTTCTAATTTTTATAGTCAAATCCCTAAAAAACCAATTTTGTAGTTAAATCCACAAAACGTAGCAATTTAGTCCTTTAAATTGTGAAACTTGATAGTAGAGATCAATTCTCGATTAGATTTTCATCATAGGGGCCATCGTCGCACGCGTGCACAATTACATCCCAAAATTAGGTGCTTACAATTGCCCCATTTATCGTTGTTTGCTTGACAAATAGCGGCAAAGTAGTAGTATCACACAATTTCGAAAGAAATAATTAGGGTACTTCATTGTATCCTAATTGACCTGCTAATGCTTAAATTGCTGAGCAAGTTTAAGCAAGATGCTATGTTTAATATGTTTCACTATATTTATTATGAAAAGTCTAGTGAAAGTTATGCATTTCACTATATTTTCTGTGGGACACTTAGCATTTCATGATTTGAGAACATGTTATAGCTCCTCTAGAACATTTAGTAATAATGCCATAACTACTATATAGTGTCTGGTCAACTACATTATATTCCTTTTGGGACGTCTAGTGATAGTGGATTTCATTATATCCCCGTGGGACATTTTAACGAAATGAATGCAATGATTCTTGCCATATTCCCTGTGAGACGTCTAGCAAGCCTTGATTTTAAAAGAAGTGTTATAGTTCCTATGGAACGTCTAGCAATTTAGTGATTTAAAATTTCACTATATTCCCTACGGGACGTTTAGTGATTCATGATTTGAAAAATGTGCTATAGTTCTTATGGAATGTCTAGCAATGTTACTATAACTACTGTGTAGTGTTTAACGATAAAAAATTTAAAAAATTTCATGTTATATATGGTATTGAAGCATATAACATGCTGAATTTGAAATTCAAGTTATGACTATTATGCAGCACATAACATGATAATTTTGAAATTTATGTTTGAGCTATTGTATAGCATGAAATAAATTTTGAAATCTTTTGATTTAAAATGATACATGTAAAAATGCAAAACTGCATTCGTAATTATATTCTGCATTCTATACTTGACAGAAAAAATTTAGAATTTAAATACAAACACAATTAATAATAATTCATTAATTGATGCCATAAATTGAATGAATTAATTAGGAATCAAATCCTAATCAAGATGCAATTATGGATGAAATTGCAAAGAAAAACTTGATTTTGAATGCATGCATAATCAAGGGATCAAACTGGATATTTTCCATTTATAAGATGCTTCCTCCCTATTTTTAATTTTATTCTTTCATTTCCCTCTCCATTTCTTTCTTCTTCTTTTTTTTTTTATTTTCTTCTTCTAATTTCTTTCTTATATGAAGTCTGATTCACGATCTATCGGATCCTATGGTTGACCCACAACATAGTTTGCACAGAGGAGTAAAGATTCTAGCTGACCCAACTATTGTGCGTCTTTATTTTCCTTAGAAAAACCCTGGTCTTTGAGAAGGTTCTACTTTGCTTTCTTTGCCTCACCTTCACCTCTATAGATGCACATATATGGGCAATGAGGTAACACTTCCTCATTTCTATTTATTTGTGGAAAAATTTATTTGTATAGTTAGTAATCAAAATTAATTTTAGAATGTAAATTAGTGTGTATATTGTTAAAATTAGATTAAAAATCAATAATAAATGCATAAAAATTTAAATTTAACCTGGGAACATAGGATTTCAATTGAATGGTCGACTGAAAGTTTGAAAATCAGAGTCAAAAGTCTAAAAATCAATCAGCATTTATGGAATGCCAATTGACATTGTGGAATATCGATTGGCATTCTATTTTGTTGATTTAATTTTTTTGAAAAATTATTTTTTTAGTCAATTAATTATTATTTCTCCCTTAGAATTCTCCCAGCGACCGATGAAATTCACAGGCTATTTTCATATAGCTCATGAATTATTTTATGGGCTGCCAAAGAATGAGGCACAATTGGTATGGGCCTCCGAGTTTAGATGATTTATTGCTGGGCTTTTGATAGCTCGAGGGAGGTCTAATCACCATTCTTTATTCGCACTGATTGATTGGTGGATGGACACCACCCATATGTTCCATACTCGTGTAGGCGAGTTGACTATTTTGCCTATGAGTTTTTCTGCGATCATCGAGATTGCCTTCGGAGAGACTTCCATTTCCTTTGATATTAGTTACTACAGTCTTCCTAAGCATGCACGGAGTTAGTATGTGCGAGATTTGATTGGGTTCGCTTTGACGTGGAAGAATCGAAAGAATGTTCTTCTTTCATTGTTAATTGAGGGATTCAAATGCCTTCCTACCACCACTCCTAATCAGATTGCCTATAAGGAGAGGTGTCTCCTTTTGATATTGCTTAGGATGACCCTCCTCTGCAAGAATAGTCACAAGGTTAGCATTGCCCTTTTTGGCCCTCTTCAAGACTTAGACCGAGTTGTCACCCTTAACTGGGGATCTACTGCATTGGCTTATCTGTATTATAGACTAGACACTATTTGTAGAGGTGTTGTCACCATGTGCGACTTTTGGCAAGTTTTGCATGTACGTCATCTCTTTTTTTTTTTTTTTCTTTCTTTTTGTTGACTTATTCTCTCTTTCAGATCTGGAGCATAGAGATTGGGCTGATTCATGGCTTCGAGGCTATCAGCTCTGACAGGAGTCTTCCCTTGATGTAGAGATGGGGCTCTTCCTATCTAGCGAGTGTCAAGAATACTCTACAGACCTACCATGATCAGCTGAACACCATTGAGTGGGACCTGGTAAGAAAATAAAATCTTTAGTACTTCATGACTTAATGCAAGTTAAAGTTAATTAATCTTGATTTTATAAATATATTCTGATTAGCTAGAGGGAGATGATGATGTCCAATGATATGATTTCATGGATGTCACAGTACGACTTGAGTAGATGAGGGTTCTGCTCCTTGGTTATGGCTATTGGATGTGGCATTTAGGAGAGTGGGCATATCGGTGGCACTCTGAACCTTCCCGATGCCGTATTCCTGTTGCTGTCCTTTGCTCGATGCTTTATAGTTCCAAACTAATAGGTTTGGAGTTAAAGGAGGTATTACAGGGTTATGACAACGTGATTTTTCTAAAGCGGTCCCGTCATTACCGACAGTTTGTCCATGAGAAACTTTTGGAGTAGGTTCCTATTTTAATTAGGTTGAGGTAACTTCTGATCATTTCTTTTCTGGAACTCTCCAATCACTCCCCTGGTGATGAAGTGATGAAGGAGGTGGCTGGGGCTAATTAGGGGTTTGAGACTGCGCAGGAGAGTGAGGCTACCCCTGAGCCTGAGATTGCCCTTGAGGTCCCCAGGCCCAGTTCTGGCCATGCACAGTGCACTCAACATGTCAGGACCAGCCGTGAGGGAGCTTTTACTAGTGCATTTTTTAGTGATATCTCTCTTTCGGATAGATTATTATTTGACTGGGCCCTTACTGTTTAGACTCCAATTGAGTATCAAACGCATTTCAGTGATACTCAGCTACCTAGCTTTTCTCCAGCAAATACTTCTCATGTGAGTTTGTCTGATTTATTTCTTGTATTGCATGCACACTTGGTATTGATGTTAGTACAACTTTGCAAAATAGGTCCCCTAGACACAGGCAGAGTATCTGCATGGACCCACCTTGTCTCAGAGGTTATTTACCATATAGGTTATAGATAGTTGGCAAGTAAGCACATGCACTTATTATGCAAATGTATGCATGGTATGCATATGATATGATGTTTCATATATATGCAGAGTTATTCTAGGGATCTAAAGCGGGAGAATGAGATGATTCATCGGTGGCTTGCAGACTTATGCATGGACCCCTACAATGTTAGTACTTCATCTATCAGACCTCCAGATACTTATCATCATAATGACCCTAGCAGAGGATGGAGCCCATGGCCTGAAAGTGGAGTCCAGGATAATTGATTCCAGGATATCTTCATCTCTGACTTATAGTTATGTCAGACTACCTTCTTGTATTGATCTATTTCAAATTTTCCTTTTTTGAAATTAGACTTGGATGAATAGATGGTCCTGAGTGAATTTTATTTTATTTTTTTATTTTTTATTTTTTATTTTTATGCCTTAACTTTTGCCTAAGCTGCCCTTTCGAGTTTTAAACTTAGCAGACTTCTTATTTTTAATTTTCAAATATGGGTCATGATACAAGCTACAGAGCCACCGGGATTTTCTAGATTCAAGAGGACCCAAGCTTTACATAATGAGTCTTAGAAGAAGAAACATAAGCGCCACTAGAACAAAATGGTCTCATAGAGCTAGTTTTAATCTTTTATGTTTTGTTTTCCTTTCTAGTGCTTATATATTATAAATAAGATAGAACATGCAATGCCATAACAAAATTTCAATTGCAATAAGATCCATTAATTAGGGTAAAAATGAGTACATTTGCTACATCACATGACATAACTTCTGTTATCAGCTAGTCCTTTTGAATTTTCTAACTGAATATTTTTTGCTCACATTTTATTTCCTGAATTTTTGCTTGACCAGCCCTTTGTAGGTTTTCTAATCAGTGGGACCTCTTTTATTTTATTTTATTCCCTAATTTTTGCCTACCAGCCATTTGCAGGTTTTCTGAACATCAGGAATGTCCTAATTTTTCCTGACTAGCCTTTTTAGGTTTTCTAGTCAGTGAACTTTATTTTCTTTATACTACTTTTATTTATTTTTATAGATAGTATTTCTTGAGGTGACCCAGGTTAATAGGCTCCATGAACTCAATCCCTTTAAGATCAGATATCTTGGTGGCTCCTTTTGGTAGAATTGAGTGACTAAGTATGGTCCTTTCCAGTTCGGTATGAAGTTTCCTCTTAGATCGAACACCACTGCTCTTGATTGTTTTAGTACCATATCCCCAGCTTTTATCTTCCTTCTCTTTACCTTCTTGTTAAATGCCCTTCCTCTCCTCTTCTGGTATATCTGGGTATGAAATAAAGAATTCATCCTCTTCTCGTCTAGAGACACCAGATGATCATATCTTTTCTGTGCCCATTCACTCTTGAGTGTTTTGGCCTCCATAACTACTCTTAGAGACTTAAATCTCAGTTTCTATTAGCAAAATTGCTTCACAGTCATACACCAGGGAGAATGGAGTTTGGCATGTGGCAGGTCTGGCTGCAGTTCTGTATCCCCACAAGGCAAAGGGAAGAAACTCAAACCAATCCTTATAAATTTTTACCATCTTAGAGAGGATTTTCTTTATATTTTTATTTGTTGCTTCCACTGCTCCATTAGCCTGAGGTCAATATGGTGAAGGCTTATGATGAATGATCCCATACTTTTGCAATAACTCTATCATTTTTGCTTGAAACTAAACTCCATTGTAAGTCAATACATGATGTGGAACCTTATATCTACAAATGAGATTCTTCTTGATAAATCGGGCCATCTATTTTGCCTATAGAGCATTGAGAGACTCAACCTTTACCCATCTAGGGAAGTAATCAATTACCACAACTATATACTTGTGCCCATTCAATGATGTTGGCCTTATTTCTCCTATGATATCAATCCCCTACGCCGCAAAAGGCCAAGAAGAAGATAAACTATTCAACACTATTGGAGGAAGGTGGTTGAGGTTCCCATAGATCTAACATTGATGGCATTGTCTCATAGTTCTAATACAATCCTTTTCCATGCTTATCCAATAGTACCCCTGTTTGAATATCTTCTTTGCTAGGATTATCCCATTCATGAGAGAACCACAAGCTCCTACATGAACCTCTTTCATCACCTCTTCGCTTCATCTTTCTTGAGACATCTAAGTTGCATTCCATTCGTTATTCTCTTATACCACACCCCATCGTGACTTGCAAAATTATGTGCAAGAACACGCATAGCATATCTTTCTTTTGAAGTGGCCTCATATGGATATTTTCCTTCCTCAATGAAACTCTAAACATCATAAAACCATGGTTTCTCTTGTGGCCCTATCTGAATTCCCATAATCTGTTCACCCCCATAACAAGAAGCCTTTGATTTCATGATCACTAATAACCTCATAGTCAACCCAGTCACACTATCCCATATTGAAGAGAGTATTGCCAGTGTATCAGCCATCTGATTATCATCTCTTGATAGATGGATAAAGAGACACTTGGTGAAATTCTTTGTTAAAGCTTTTAAATAGCAGATGTAGGGTTTTGGCTTTTCCTTTTTCACTTCCCATTCCTCATTAGCCTGGTTGATAACCAATATAGAATCCTCGTCTACTAACAACTCCTTTGCTCTAGCTGCCATCTCTGCTTCTACTCCATGAATGCATGCTTTATACTCAGCCATATTATTGGTTACTTTGAAATCCAGCTTCTTGGCCATTGATATGATTTCTCCCTCTGGTGTGATAAGGATCACTCTTAATCGGAATCCTTTGTTGTTTACTACACCATCAAAAAAAAGCTTCCATTCCCAATGCTCTACAACTGCTAGATTCTTATTTGGGAATTCTAGTCTCCACTGGTCATTGCCCTCTATAGCATTTTGAGCTAGGCATTCCACTACTGCCCTTCCTTTAATAACCTTCATGGTAATGTACTCTATATCAAATTTAGCCAGGAGAACAAGCCATCGAGACATCCGTCCAATCAGAGCAGGTGCTTGCAGTAATTATCTTAAAGGGTCTATTTTCAAAATGGCACGAACCCTATAAGACTGAAATTAATGCCTTAATTTCCTTATTGCCCATATCATTATCAAACATGTCTTCTCCACTAAATCATAATTTTCTTTATACAGTAGGAACTTCTTGCTGAGGTAATACATTGCATGCTCTATCCCATACAACCCTTCTTATGCTAACATTGCCCTCATTGCCTTTTCTTCTAAAGCCAAATATAAGATTAAGGGTTTACCTAGCCTCGATGGTTTAAGTACATGTGGATTAGTGAGATACTCATTTATCTTACTAAAGGCCCTTTGATAGTCATCATTCCACCCTACAGGTTGATCTTTTCTTAGAAGCTTGAAGATTGGGTCACAAATATTAGTAAGCCTAGCAATGAACCTACTAATATATTGTAACCTACCTATGAACCCTCTTACATCTTTCTCTATCCTTGCTATTGGCATTTCCTGAATGGCTTTCACTTTATCTGGATCCACTTTGATTCCTCTGCTACTAACTATATGGTCCAATAACTTCCCTAAAGTAACTTTGAAAATGCATTTCTTCGAGTTAAGTCTTAAATTATACCTCTCAATGCATGCCAAGAATTTGTATAGTGCTTTAAAATGCCCCTCTTTTGTTTCTAACTTGGCCATCATAATGTCTATATACACCTTCCACTTCCTTATGCATCATGTCATGGAAAAAGTGGTGGCTACCCTATGATAAATTGCACCTGCATTCTTTAGCCCAAAAGGCATAACCTTGTAGCAATACATCCCCTATTTCACGATGAAAGTTATCTTAATCTTATCCATAACTGCCATCATTATCTAATTATACCCAGAGAAACCATCCATGAAGGAGTACATTGCACTTGAGTCGCACTATCCTCTATCACATTGATGTGAGGTAAAAGGAAGTCATCCTTCGAGCATGCTTTATTTAAATCCTTGAAATCAACACACATTCGCACCTTACCATCTTTCTTAGGTATCGGGACTATGTTTTCTAGCCATTGGGGATAATCTAGTACCTCTAAAAAGTTGGCCTGAATTTGTTTAGCAATTTTTTCTCTTATCTTTTCCATCCATTCTAGTCTCAGCCTATGCAATGTTTGTTTAACTGGTTTTATTTTTGGATGATTTGGAATGTAATTCTCTACAATGTTCCTATCTAAACCTGGCATGTCTTCGTAGGTCCAAGCAAATACTACCTTTCTTTTTATTAGTATTTTCTCAAAATTTTCCCTTTCTTCAAAAGTTACATTATGTGATATAGAAATATTCTTTGGATTATCATTTGTGCCCATGTTAAACAAATCAAATTAAATTGAATTAATGTCAAACATTCATGAACAATCAAAATTATATTGCACAAAACTATCAGGATGCACATCACATAAGTAAGCAAAACTAATATTCATATCATTGACTAAAGGAAAAACACAACTTTCATCCTCATAGAGACCAGATGTTATTACACCAGTTTCTTCATAAAAAAACATTAGTAAAGCTATCACTAATAAGAATAGCTAAATCCTGGGGTGGCTCCTCTTCAGGTGGTAGACATAACAGCTCTTCTACAACAACATCCCCTATTCTTTTAGCTACTTGCTTTATCACCTCTTCTTTGTTACTCTCGACTAAGTTTTCCATAATTTGGTCCTTAAAAATCTCAAACCCAGGAACATTTTTTTCCAGTGACATTCACGAACTCCTTAGCACCTAGATAGTACTTGCCCTTTCTTAGCTTGGTGAAATTCTCTTTTAACGGCCCAACTCTCCCCAAGGGCTCATTTCTCTTGGCCTTCTCCTTATTTCTTGCAATTTTATTGGTAGATCTTGTCTCAGCACACCCTAATCCTTTAGTATCATTTTGACTCTTAAATTATGGTAGCTTAGGACTTCCTTGCTCATTATTGCCTAGCCCCCATCCAGGTTGGTAATTCATGATCTCTATTATTTTTGCAACCCTTGGGTCCATCTCAGTCCTATCAAATATCCCAGCAATTTCAAAATCGGGAGGAACACACACTTGTTTCTATTTTTTTAGTATGGCAGCCACAACTGCATTGGTTTCTACTTCAATTGTCACTACATCTCCTTCATGAGGGAATTTTATCTTCTGGTGCATAGTCTAGGGTACCCTTCCTAGAGCATGGAACCATGGCCTTCCCAATAATAAGGCACAAGTAATTGGTATATCCAACATAGTGAACTCGATGGTTGATTCCACAGGTCTTGTTTTAACCAGAGCTTGGAATGTCCCCTCCACATTCTTAATGCTGTCATTATAGGCTCTGATTATGAGGTTTGAATATGTTAATCTTTAGCTTTCAAACCTAAGTTAGGCAAGATCTTCAATGGGCATACATTAATGGCAGAACCATCATCAACCATTGCAATGTTGGTTCTTTTTCCTTTTACTTCAGTTAGGATAAACAGTGCCTTGTTATGATTTCTTCCTTCTAAAGGCAAGTCATCATCCGAGAAGGTTATATACCCGTGTTTCTTTTCTATAACGTTTACTACCATAGCCTCGAGTGTGGCTACTATTTTAATGTTAATGTTCAACAGAGCTTTCACCAGAGCTCTTTTGTGGCTGCCTGAGTGTATCAGTAGTTCTTAGATACTGACATTTGCCTTAGCCTTCTTCAGTTGCTCCCAAATCAAGTCTTCCTTTTATCCTCCTTCTATTTCTGCATCATCTGTCTCTTATCTTTCTACAACTCTCTCAATCTTATTTTTTGCTACCTTGTAATTCCTCCCACTTTTAGTGACATGATTCACTTTGGGGTCATCGCTCCACACATCTAGACTAGTGGGACTCTCTTTATCAGAGTCATATCATATGTCTATAATTTCAATGATTTTGTCCCTCTTTCCATCCTTGTGTACTTCTACTGTGTATGTTTCCTTTTCCTCCATGCTAAGCTTTCCTAGATGTGCTCTCAGTAATTCCTCAATCCTCTATTCAAGAGTTAGAGACTCCTTATTCTCTTATTTTGCTAGCCCATCACCAAATTCATCACCCCATCTTGAGGGCACAATCCCTTCAAGAGGTATATCATTGGAAGTAGGCTTTGAATACAACACCCTATAATCAAATTTGCTTGAGGGTTACCCTAATAAATCCTCAACTCTTGGTTGTTCTGGGGTTTTGGATTCTTTCTTGTCATTAAAGTCATCATCCCACCCTAAAGGCACAATTGATTCAATTGGGATATCTGTAGAGGAAAGTTTGGAAAAGAACACCTTCTAGTCAAATTTCCTTGAAGGCTACCCTAGTAAATCCTCAAATCCTTTAGAGGCATCAGGATATTCTCCATTAACTGTAGGGTTTAGGTTTTCAAAGGAGTTTAGCACTTCTTCTTCGCTCACTCTTGAGTTAATCATCATGGTGGCTAGTGGTGAGAAATTTTGATAGTTAGGGAAAGGATTGTTTTTAGTGTTTGGGTTGGAGTTGGATTTTTCAAGGTTTGTGATTTTTTTGGATAGGTTTTGGATCTCGTGTTTGAGGTGAATATAGGCGTATGTGGAGTGGTCAACTATTTGTGAAACTTGTAGTAACTATTGTAGCCTAGGACATTCAGGTTAGGTGGTTTAGATAAGGTTAAAGGTTGAAGTAAGCCTTTTTGGATCAATCATTCTAGGACTTTGAAGAGTGGTTGATTGAAGTTGGAGAATCTTTGGGGTTCCTAAACTGCGCGCACCTCCACAGCTTGGCTAGTACTTCCCTATTGTGTGCCCCCGGTTGCGTAGTTTCAAGTTCCAATGCCTTTAAAGCTTCTTTTCTTGTCATTCTCAATCTCTTCTGCTTGTAGACCATCATCATACAAGTTTATGAAAGTTTTGGGGCTCATCATCTATAACCCCTCGACCAGATTAAGTGACACATTTTGAACTATCATCCTAACCTAATCCTTCTCGGTCAGCTTATTCTTCATCAGCCCTGCTTTATTCATGAATCTAGTAAGGAATCAGAGAAAGATTCATTGAGTTTCTACTTTGTCAGTTCTAGATCTCCGATGGACACTTCCAACCGGGTGTTATAATCATATTGTCTTAAAAAGGTAGTACATAGTTCTTTCTAGTCAGCTCTCATAGATTTTTCTAGTCCATGATACCAGTTTACAGTCATTCCCTTTAAGGATAACACAAAAAGCTTAGTAATCACTGCTAATGGTGCTTTAATAGTGCTCATGGTTATTGTGTACTAACTAAGATGAATCCTCGAATCTCCTCTCCCATCAAATTTCTACAGCTGTGGCATCTTGAACTTGTTAGGCAGTGTATCATCTTCCATCTGTAAATTATCATTGAAGTCAAATGAATACCCCAGGCCTTGTCCCTTGATAAGCTCTTCCATCTTAGACATCTTCTAGGTCATTGCTTGCATCTGCTTGGACTCATGGTCATGTACCAGTTCAAGGGATTCTTTCTTTGCCTTCTCTACCATGTAATTCTCAACATCCTCTAGCTTCACATCAATAGCAGGTGGGTTTCTAGTAGCAAGCTGCCCCCTAACATTGTTGGTAGTAGGTGAAGCACCTACAGCAGGTGGGACAGTAGCAGTAGTAGGTGGTGGTATGACAGTAGTAGGTTGCATCAGTCCAGCTAGTGCTTGTCTTAACTCATCTTGCATCATAACCCTCATGTCATCCATCAGAGCTCCCTTCATGTCTTCTAAGGTTCAGTTCCCTTCTTTTTTGTTGTTCAATGTCTATAGGTTCAAGTGTGGTTAGTTTAACTTCTAAGTAAAGCAGATTGATAGGACTCTTATCCAGTTTGTGTAGGATTTCTTTTGCTATGGCCTTAGGACTCAAATTTATTCTTCTTAATCTGCCACCTTTCCATCCTTAAATATAAGAAGACCCCAATGTATCTATGATGGCTGCAAAAAAAGGTGTTAATATGATGAATGAGATGCATGTATGCATGTATGCGTATTGCACGTGCTATACAACAAGTAGCAAGTATCAATCAAGTGTACAACATACATCCTTCCAACCTTATTCCTCCCACACACATGTTCAATAGCGAGTCTCTTATCCTAGGATTTTTGGTCTTGGTCTTAATATCAACAGGGGATATCACGGGCCAACATGCATGCCAGATATCTCTTAAAGTAGTAAAGCATAAAAATAACATTTCTGGGCATAAAGGTCTAGCCCAATCTTCATTACCCCAAGGGGCTTCAAAAGTATGGGCCTAAGCTTTTATAGGTAGAAATACCTCATGGTAATAAGCATATAAACAACATTTCTAATTATAAAGGTTTAGCCCAATCTTTATTAGCCCAAGTGGGCTTCAAAACTATGGGCCTAGGCTTTTATAGATAGAAATACCTCATGGAAAAAATCATACAAGCAATTTTTGGTAGATCCTAGGGGAAGTAACTAAGCCATTATATATGGTTAGGGTCTAGTAAAAAGTCAAGGTTCCATTAGCAAGACTCCCTCCTTTAGGACTTGAGTTACAGGCCAAGGTTAGAAGGGCTCGGTGTCCTTTACCAACTCGAGAGAAGACTACCCCCCTTTAGGACTTGGGTTACAGACCTTGGTCAGATGAGCTCGGTAATCTCTCTTGGATCGAGTTAAGGCTAAGAGTGATGGTTAGCCAATCTACAACCCCATTAAGCTAGTAGAATCATGGAATCATAAACCAATGCTATTGGTTAATAGGGACATGCATAATGAATGCAAAGAATAAAATAATAATCAATAAAATAATTCTAAAGAACACAAGTAGAATCAATATCTCTTATCCCTAGTGGAGTCACCACTATAGACGGAGGGGTTTAGTGCGCGCCCAAGATTTTAGCAACTGTGATACTATTTAGGCTTAGGGCCCTAAGGAATACATTACTATGTCACAAAGACATAGTGTGGTGATGAGGACTCGCCACCCAGGGTAATAACTGGGACAAATCAAAAGGTGGTACTATATTCTCTAAAAGAAAGCTAGCACCACAACCAGGAGATTTTGGGAATGAAATAATAACTTCTCTTTGTCTGATGTTTATTTAGAATTACTTTATGAATTACTATCTTATTCTCTAATTACATGCAATTTTATTTAAACCTAAATTAAATAGCCATCTAATCCAAAAAAGGCAATAAGTCATAAAATTACATGTAAAAAATGCATACAAAAAGTCAGCGTCCCTAAGTCTAAACTACGTTAATTTTTAAAAGCTAATTTTATTCACAAGTGAATTGGACTAGAGATAAGCTTACATTTTAATTGAATTAGTGAGCCTAAATCTATTTGTTTTAATTAACTAAGGAAATGGGCATATTGTCTATAAATTTTAAAGAAAAAATTATATTATTAAGTGAGCCTAAGTCTAATTTAATTTTAACTCAAATAAAAATGGAGCCTAAGTCAATTATTTTAAAAGAAATGAAATTCATGGGCTCAACTAAATCTAAATTAATTTTAATTACTAGAAATGGGCCTAAGGTCTAATTAAAAAATAAAATAAATTAGTGGGCTAAAGTGTAAGTTAATTTTATTAATCAAAAGTGGGCCTGAATTTAATTTAACCTAAATGGGCCTAAATTAATTTTAAATTAATTTTAAATTAATTAAAACCTAAAAAATATTTAAAAAGCTTATTTATTAAATGGGTTAGAACCTAACATTCGCTTGGGGCCCAAAGAGAACAAAAACATGCAAACAAGTCCAAAAAACAAATTAAAGCAAATAATGAATAAAAAACATACATTCAGTGATTTCTAACATAATTTTAATTGCATGCAACCTAAATTAATCTGTACCCATCATTGATTTTAATTGATTTTTACCCAATCGAACCTAAATTACTAATTAATTTTAGTGCAGAGAATATAAAATTATACTATTTCCCACTATTGGAGCTATTATAAACTACTATGTAGAAATTAAAATTAAATTAATTACAACCCAAAAAAAAAGCAAATAAAAAGAATGTAGAAATCATAAATCCTAAATCCTACAGGGGTTTTATAGATCTTAATCCATGGCATTCCATGGATTCCAATGGTCATTACCTAAAATCACATATCTCTAACCTCACCTCCAAAGTACCACAAAACATCAATCAAAATAAAAAAAATTAATTAGTAACTACTTAATTAAGAAATAAAATAATAAAAAAATCAAATCAAGAATAGAAAAAAGAAAGAGTAGAATATGTTGTGCAAATGTTGTTTGAATAACCCTCAGATTTGGATTGTCACCATTTTGAGATTGACTTTGTTGTTTTTTTCCTTTTTAATCTTCTGGACTTTTAAAAGAAAAGAACGTATTTATTTTTTTAATAGCTAATTAGGGTTTTTTTCTCTCTAATTTTTTATAGACTCTACCTCCTTTCTTATTAGCTAGTTCACTTTTATCCCGCAAGCTAGCTCACTAGTGTTTTCACAACCTTCCTCTTCTGGCTTTTAAAGCCAGACCCAACAACCTCCAACCCTGTGATCAAGTAAGGAAGTTGCACTTTTCAATTTTTGAAATCAAGATAAAAAGATAAAGTTTGGAAAAAATCAAAGACTCGGCATGTAGGGACACTTGTTGTCCTAGGCTAATGAAAAATTAGAAAAAAAAAACAAAATCAAAATAAAAAATCACAAAATCAGCGTAAAAAATCTCTTTTTTTTTTGCAAAAATCGGCATTCTAGAATGCCGATTTTCAGCTCGTAATACCGACTGGCATTGCCTAATGCTGACTGGCATTAAGTAATGCCGGTTGACATTACACAATGTCCATTGGCATCAAATGTCGATCGACCAATTTTCATTTTTTTAAATTAAATTACAAAAAAAAGGTCCTAGAAAGTTTCTAATATTTGCAATCAAATCCCTAAAAAACCAATTTTGTAATTAAATCCATAAAATGTAACGATTTAGTCCTTTAAATCGTGAAACTCAACAGTAGAGATCAATTCTCGATTAGATTTTCATCATAGGGGCCTTCATCGTACATGTGCATAATTGCATCCCGAAATTGGGTGCTTACAACATGCCTCATCACACTAAAATTTAGCATCTTTAGCAAGTACTTTGCATAATGGCTTGGCTATATTGGAAAATCTTTGATGAATATTCTATAAAAGCCTACATGACTAAGAAAGCTCCTTATATCCTTAACACACTTTGGAGGTGGCAAATTAGCAGTCATTTTTGATATCGAGTGCCCAAGAAAAATTCTCTTTTATGCCATAAAGTGGCACTTTTCCCAATTGAGTACTAATCCATTCTCCATGCACCTATTAAGAACTTTAGAAATATTTTCTAAACAATTTGCAAAGTTGGTTCCATAAAAACTAAAATCATCCATGAAAACCTCTACACAATCATCAATCAAATCACTAAAGATTGAAAACATGTATCTTTGAAAAGTTATAAGAGCATTGCATAAACCAAAAGGCATATGCCTAAAGGGAAAGGTACCATATGGGCATGTAAAGGTAGTCTTAGCTTGGTCCTCAAGGTGAAGAGGAATTCAGTAAAAACCACTAAGCCCATATAGGTAGCAAAAATAAGAAAAGTTGGCTAATCTTTGAAGAACTCGATCAATAAAAGGTAATGGAAAATTATTTTTCCTAGTTGCTTTATTTAATTTTCTATAATCAATACATATATGCCATCCCGTGATAGTCCTTGTAGGTATCAAATCATTAGATTTATTTTTAACAATAGTCATGGCTCCCTTCTTAGGGACAACTTGTATGGGGCTTACCTATTTACTATCACTAATGGAATATATGATTCCATTGTCAAGCAACTTAATTACCTCTTTTCTCACCACTTCCTTGAGAGTGGGTTTCAACCACCTTTGACCTTCAATAGAAGGCTTAACACCATCCTCTAGAAGGATTCTATGCATACACACATTTGGGCTAAGACCCTTTAAATTATTTATAAAATAACCAATGGCATCTCTATGATTAAGTAGTAAGTTACATAAAGTATCCACATCAATACTAGGTAAAAATGAATTCACAATAAAAGGAAATTTAAAGTTAGAATCAAGAAATGCATATCTTAGATTTAAAGGTAAAGGCTTGAGCTCTAGTTTTACTTCTTCATGTTGTTGAGTAGACTTTGAATAATCATCCTTCCTTAAAGGTTTAAACTTTGAAGTCCTATGAGGAGGAAAGTATGGAGTTGACTCCAAAGATCTCACATTAGCTTCTTGCATAATGTATGGTTCAATAGGGTCTTGTCTTAGACATTCATATATCATCTCATCAATGCATTCATCAACAACATCAACAGAGTCAATTCTACTTGCAACTTCCATCAGTGTAGACTTTATCACCTTGATTAAAATAAACTTCATACACTCATTATCTACTTCTAATGTAATCTTGCCTCTCCTCATGTTAATTATCATACCCATCGTCTCCAAAAATGGTCTCCTAAATAAAATTGGGATTTCAAGGTCTTCCTCCATGTCTAATACAATAAAATTAGTTGGTATAAAAAACTTACTGACTTTAATTGGCACATTTTCAAGAATGCCAAGTGGATAAGTGATAGATTTTTCCAACATGGAAAGACACATTTATGTAAGCTTAAGGTCTCCCAAGTCAAGCCTCTTATAGATGGAGTAAGGAACAAGACTAACACTAGTACTAATATCACATAAAGTTTTACCAAAATAAGTATCACTAATTACACAAGGAATGGTAAAATAGCCAGGATCCTTAAGCTTTGGTGGAAATTTAGAGTACATAGCTTTAGATTCTTCAATAAGAGAAACTTACCCCAAGCTGGCATGAGTCTAATGGCATCCATAAATGGTACAGTAATGGTGATTTCCTCAGGATAATTCAGGAATTTGCTAAATTTCTTATCCAAGTTGCCTCTTATAAACCTTTGAGGAAAAGGTCGTGCTTTAAAATCTACCTTAGGTTCATCATCTTTAGGTGGTATGACATCTTCCTTATTACCCTTCTTTACACCTTTAACATTATCTTTACTACTTACAACCACATCATCATTCCCCTTACTAGCTTTAATCTCTACTACATCACCATCCTCAACCACTCCTTAAAGTGATTGTTTGGTAAGTCTCTTTTAATGCAAACTCTAGTTGGCTAGGAAGCTTTCCCAAGGGTTTAGAGTTAGAGGAAGAGGCTTGTTTAGCAATTTGGGTTTCAAGGATGCAGTTATGAGTTAGGAGTTGTTTAAGTTTAGAGTTAATTTGCTTAAATTGCTCCTCACTTTGTTTGTTAATGGTTATTTTTTTATTAACAAATTGCTCCATGAGAGTCTTAAGGTTAGAATTGGATTGTGTAGGGTTAAAAGCTTATTTCATAAGAAATCTTGGTGGGTTTTTTGGTTTAGTGTTTAGGTTAAATGAGGGATTTAATTGAGAGGATGGGTTTGACCATGAAAATCTTGGATGGTTTCTCCATTGGGGATTATAAAAGTTTGAGTTCATTCCCGCTCTTTGATTGAAAACTCCTTGTACAAAACTCATATCCTCATTAGAACCCACATTACATTGAGAATATGAATGAGGTCCTCCACACAACTCACAAATAACATTAGCACTTTCAACAGAATTAATTTAAGATTTACTTGCCAACTTAGTGAAAGCATCTACCTTTGCATTCAATAAATTGATGGTGTCAAGCTCTAAGACTCATGGCCTTTTGCCATTATTATCTTATCACCTATGTATCCTTGAGATGTAAGTTCTTTAAGTAAAGTGATAGCTTCCCTAGCTATTTTATCCATCCATTTCCTGCTAGAGGTTGCATTAATAATATTCCTATTTTCATCTGTCAACCCATTATAAAAAATTTGAGGGATCATCCAGTCTGGAAAACCATGATGTGGGCATTACCTTTGAAGTTCCTTGAATTGATCCCAAACCACATATTTTGTCTCATTTGTATTTTTCTTTAAAGTAGTGATCTTATTATGAAACTTAGTAGTCTTATGTAGTAGAAAATATTTATGAAGAAATGCTTGCTTTAAATGGTCCTAAGTTGTGATTAATTCTCTTGGCAAGCTAGCAAGCCAAATTTGTGCCTTCTCTTCAACTAAAAATGGGAAAAGCCTAAGCATTATTACATCATTAGTCACACCATGTATTTTGAAGGTTACACACACATGAAGGAAAGTCAATCTATGAGCATATGGATTGATATAATGCAAATGTGCATAGTTATTTAGGCTAGATAAGGTTTATTTTCATTTCATTATGTTTTATGTGTTTGTTTGGTTATTGAATTGATGTTTTTACTTATTTTATCATTAGGACTCACTATGTAAGTTTTATGCATGATTTAGGGCTCAAATGACATTTAGAAGACACTTGGAGTTGATCGGAACAAACTAGAAAGAAAAAGGAGTCAAGCTTGGATCATCAAGAAGGTGTACAACTTTTCACCAGGGGCACGATTCATCATCGAGAGTCTCTGTGATGAGTCATCACACTTGTGTCTTGCCCAAGGGTTGTAACTTTTCCTAACTTGAGCGGTTTTTGTATTTTGGCCATAACTTCGTTTACAAACATCCAAATTAGGTGATTCAAGTTCCTCTAAAAAGATAACATAATGAGCTAAAACTTTCATGAAGAAATGTTTAAAGATAATTTCATCTAGATGGATAGAAATGCCCATGAATTTATAGAATCTTTAAAGGGGGTGACTTTTGATGTCAAGTGGTGCCTTTCCAAGTCCAACCATATTCTAGTCACTTCTAGCAACTTTTGAGCTCTATATATGCATCATTTCTAGTTTCAAATAGGTGATACATATGAATTACTATAGTGTTGTAGAAATACAAGTATTATCTTTTAGTTTTAAGTGTCATTGTAAGAAACACTTGAAGAAGACAAAGCCAAGTGCAAAAGAAGATCATCCTAAATCAAGAATTTTGTAGAAGACATAAAAGGGAGTTTTACTTATTCAATTCTTTTGCTCTTTATCTTTCTTTCTATATTGAATTTGGTTTTCTTTTATTACTTCTTAATCATGTGTGTAGGCTAAGTCTTTGTATGGGAATTACAATGATGAATTAAATAAGAATTACATTTTTATCTTATATTATTCATGATTTAATTTCAATTAGTGCAATTTATGTTATGTATGTTTGATCACTATAAGTAACTTGTTAATCAAAGTATTCATAATGAGAGTTAGGGTAATTTGGTGGAATGTAATTGAGATTACTTAAGAATTGAATATTTTTTAGAGATAAGGATTTCATCTAAAGGGAATAAAAATTAGTATAATATCTTTTTAGTTTTCTTTTATCTCTATAATAACACGAGAGGGCTTGTAGACTCTAAGAGGAAATACCTTTAATTGACAATGAGAGTTGCTTTTAAAGATTATAGACTAATTTCTAATTAATATGTTTTATGATAATTATGTTTAAAGTTCTTGTTTGATTCTGATTTATGATTCTCCTATATATATACATATATACATTATTATAACTTGTCTTAATATTTTAGCAATTAGTTAGTGTTTAGGTTTCTTTATTTGTTTTAGTCATTATTATTATTCTAGTTTATTTACATATCCATCTAAGTATTTATCCTGTTAATACAAGATTGACCCAATTCCTGAGTGTTCAACACCCTTCTTGCTCTATACTAATTCTTAGAGACTAGGGTATATAAATTTAACTCGCAATAAATTTTGGCGCCATTGCCAAGGAATGTGTTGTAATTTTTATTAACTTAGGGTAGAGAAAGGTTGTTTTAGGTTTTGTTTTTGTTTTTATTTTTTTTATTATATTTTATTTTTTGTTGTTATTTGTTACATTTAATTTGTTTGATTCTTGTTAGATATGTTAGTGATAATAATTTAAACTTTGATCCTGAAATTGATTTAACTATATGTGTTTTATATAGGGAACAAAGGCAAAAAAGAGAGAATCAACTGAATTTGAATAACATTGCTCAACAGGAAAGGAGAATGTTAGGGGATTTTGTAATGCCTGACATCTTAGGAAGTTTTGGAGGGATTGTGGCTCTGACTATTGTTAACAAAAATTTTAAAATCAAGCTAAATGTCATTCAAATGGTGCAAAACAATCAGTTTGGAGGTTTACAAGGAAAAGATCCTTATGCCCCACATATTAACTTTAATTAATGTGTGTGCAACTTTCAAGATCAATTATGTAACGGATGACGCAATCAAGATTAGACTCTTCCCATTTTTGGTTAGGGATAAAGCATAACTTTGGCTTGCTAGTTTGTCAAATGAATCAATCACAATGTGGGATCAATTGAAGCAACCATTTCTACACAAATATTTTCCAGCATATAAAATGACCAAGTTTCGCAATAAGATCACTACTTTCAAGCAAAATGGAAGTAAGACAATCTATTCACCTTGGGAGAGATTCAAGAAACTTTAAAGGAAATGTCCACATCATGGCTTACTGGAATAGATGATTCCTTAAATTTTCTACAATGGTTTGAAGAATGAAAATTGAAATATTGTGAATGCAGCTGGTGGAAAATGGATGGATAAAACAGCTAAAAAAGTTGTTACTTTGCTTGAAGAACTTGCATCTTAAGGATACATGGCTGATGAAACAACTATGGCAAAAGCAAGGGGAGTTTTGGAGCTTGACATAATTAAAATGTTGAATGCAAAAGTATATGCTCTCACTAATTTGGTAAGTAGAAATCAAATTAATTCTTTAGAAAGTACTATTATTGTTTGTGAGTCTTATGGAGGATCTCATTCAAATTCTCCATGTAATTTAAGTACAAATGAGGATGTGAACTACATGCAAGGGGGTTTTAACCAAAGAATGGGGCTGAATTCCAGTACTTATATCCCTCAATGGAGGAACCATCCCGGTTTCTCTTAGTCAAACCCATCCTCTCAATTAAACCCTCCATATAGCCCAAATACCAAACCTCAAAACCCATCGGGATTTTCCATGAAACAATAAACCTTTAATCCTACCCATCCTAAAACTACTCTTGAAAATCTCATGGAGCAATTTTTCAACCAACAAATGTCCATAAATAAATAAAATGAGGAGTAATTTAAGCAGCTAAACTCTAAACTTGAGCAGCTTGCTGCTCATAACTGCATCCTTGAAACCTAAATTGCCCAACAAGCCTCTTCCTCCAACACTAAACCTTTAGGAAAGCTTCTTAGCCAACAAGAGTAAGTACAAAAAGAGTCTTATCAAGTAATTACCTTATGCAGTGGTAAGGAGGTTGAAAAGGATCTCAATAAGAAAAAGAGAGTGGTTGATGATGATGATGGGGTAGAAATTGAGGAAGTGGATATTAGAAGTAAAGATGATGATGAGTTTGTGAAGAAAGGTAATAAGGAAGATGCCATACCATCAAAGAATGATGAACCAATGGTAGATGTTAAAACTCTTCCTTTTCCTCAAAGGATCATAAGGCGTAACTTAGATAACTAGTTTGGAAAATTCCTTGATTATCTCAAGGAAATTACTATCACCATACCATGTGTGGATGCCATTAGAGACATATGAGCATAGGGTAAATTTTTTAAGGATATTATTAGCCATAAGAGCAAGCTTGAAGACTATGACTTAGTATCTATTGTTAAAGAATCCAAGGCTATATACTCTAAGTCTCCACCAAAGCTTAAAGATCCTGGTTCATTTATGATTCCTTGTACAATTGGAGGTACGCATTTTGATAAAGCATTATGTGATATTGGTGCTAGTGTTAGCCTTATGCCTTACTCTTTTTAAAAAAATGCTCAATTTGGATGAGCTTAAGCCTACTAATATGTGTCTTTCCATGGTGGACAAATCTATTATATATCCACTTGAAATTCTAGAAAATGTGCCAACAAAAGTGGGGAAGTTTATAATACCAGCTGACTTTGTTGTGTTGGAAATGAAGGAAGATCTTGAGATCCCAATTTTGTTTAGAATACCATTTTTTATGACAACATGAACAATTACTGATATGAAGAGAGGAAAGATCACATTAGAGGTGGATAATGAATGTATGGAATTTAATGTGCTAAAAATCATTAAGTCAACACCTATAGAAGTGTCAAGTAGAATTGATTCTATTGATGTTATTGATGAATGCATTAAAGAAGTAATTCATGAATGTTTGAGGCAAGATTTTATGGAGCCATACAGAATGCAAGAAGCTAATGAGCAAATTTTGGAGGTAACTCCATATCAACTTTCCCATAGGACATCAAGATTTGAACCTTTAAGTAGAGAGGATGAGTCAAAAGATACTACCTCAAGTGAAAAAGTCAAGATAGAGCTCAAGCCCCTACCATCAAACCTAAGATATGCATTTATTGACTCTAACCTTAAATTTCCTTTTATTGTTAATTCATCTTAGCTTAGTGATAATATTGATGCCTTACGTGATGAGTTGCTTAATCATAAAAATGTGATTGGTTATTCTATAAATGATTTGAAGGGTATTGGTCCTAATGTATATATGCATAGAATTCTTTTAGAGGACCATGCTAAGCCTTCTATTGAAGGTCAAAGGCAGTTAAACCCCACTCTCAAAGAATTAGTGAGAAAAGAGGTAACTAAGTTGCTTGATAATGGAATCATATATTCCATTAGTGATAGTAAATGGGTAAGCCCTGTTCAGGTTGTACCAAAGAAGGGAGGCTTAACCGTTGTTAGGAATGAATCTAATGATCTCATACCTACTAGAACTGTCACGGGATGGTGTATGTGTATTAACCATAGGAAATTAAATAAAGCAACTATGATGGACCATTTCCCATTGCCTTTTATCGACCAAGTCCTTGAGAGATTAACCAACTTTTCTTATTTTTGTTATTTGGATGGACTAAGTGGTTTTTACCAAATTCCTATTCATCCTGAGGATTAAGCTAAAACCACCTTTACATGTCCATATGGTACTTTTTCTTTTAGGCGTATGTCTTTTAGTTTATGTAATGCACTTGCAACTTTCCAAAGATGCATGTTTTCAATATTCAGTGATTTGCTTAATGATTGTGTAGAAGTTTTTATGGATGACTTTAGTGTTTATGGTACTAATTTTTCCAATTGTCTAGACAATCTATCTAAAGTTCTTAACAAGTGTATTGAGCATAGATTGGTCTTGAATTGGGAAAAATGTCACTTTATGGCATAAGAGGGAATCATTCTTAGTCATTCAATTTCAAAGAGGGGCATTAAAGTTGATAAAGCAAAGATATAAGTAATTGAAAATTTGTCACCTTCGAAGAGTGTTAAAGATATAAGAAGCTTCCTTGGACATGCAGGTTTTTATCAAAGAGTTCTCTAAGTTAGCAAAACCATTGTGTAAGTTACAGCTAAAGATGCTATTTTTGAGTTTGATGACGTGTTCCTTAATGCATTTGCAACTTTGAAAAGAGCTATTATTTCTTCACCTGTCTTACAACCACCTAATTAGGAGCAACCATTTGAAATAATGTGTAATGCTAATAACTTTACAGTGGGGGCTATTTTGGGTTAAAGAAAGGAAGGCAAGCCTTATGTGATTTACTATGCTAGAAAATTACTTAATGATGCTCAGATCAACTACACCACAATGGAAAAGGAGTTGCTTCCTATTATTTATTCATTTGACAAGTTTAGAGCATATCTTATGGGGAAAAAGGTGATTGTTTATTCAAATTATGTTGCTCTTAAGTATCTTATATGCAAGAAGGATGCAAAACCTATACTCTTACAATGGATTTTAATGCTTCAAGAGTTTGATTAAGAAGTGAGAGACAAGAAGGGAAGTGAGAACCTTGTTAGGGATCACCTATCAAGGATTGATTAAGATGGACTGAAGAGGAATTATGATGGTGTGCCAATTAATGACACATTTCATAATGAACACTTACTAAGTATGGTATCAAAGGAACTTCCATAGTATATGGATATTACAAATTATCTTATAAGTGGTGTTCTTTCTTATAAGTTAGATTATCGACAAAGGAAGAAATTTCTACATGATATTAAATTATATTATTAGGAGGAGCCTTTGCTTTACAAGAGATGTGCCGATGGTTTAATTCATAGATGCATTCCTTAAGATGAAGTTCAAGATGTTTTGAGACATTGTCATTCCTTGGATGTTGGAGGACACTTCGGTGTAACAAAAATGGCATCTAAGGTACTATAATATGGTTTTTAGTGGTCAATTTTATTTAAAGATGCTAGAGAGTTTGTTCTTACATGTGATGGATGTCAAATAATGGTAATATCACCAGCAAACATGAGATGCCCTTAAAAGGAATCCTTGAAGTTGAGCTCTTCGATGTTTGGGGTATAGATTTCATGGGTCCATTTCCTAGCTCTTTAGGCTATAAGTATATTCTAGTCATGGTGGAGTATGTTTCAAAATGGGTGGAAGCATTGCCAACCATTACTAATGATGCTAAAGTGGTCAAGAAGATGCTTAAGAGAACTATTTTTCCTAGGTTTGGTACTCTTAGGGCATTAATCAGTGATGGAGGTTGCCATTTTTGAAATCATATGATTAAGGCTCTCTTGAAAAAAATATGGAGTAACACACAACGTTGCTACTCCATATCACCCACAAACAAGTGGACAAGTTGAGATTAGTAATACAGAGGTTAAATGGATCCTAGAGAAAATAGTGTCTTCTTCATAAAAGGATTGGGCATTAAAGCTTGATGACACTTTATGGGCGTATAGGGCAACATTTAAAACCCCATTTGGCCTTACTCCTTACCAATTAGTTTATGGGAAGTCTTGTCATCTCCTTGTTGAATTAGAGCATAAGGCATATTAGGCAACAAGGGCTTTGAATTTTGATTTAAAGAAGGCCAGTAGGAAGAGGTTACTTCAACTTAACAAATTGGATGTGTTAAGAATGAATACTTATAAGAATGCAAAGTTATATAAAGATCATACTAAGTTGTGGCATGATAAACATTTATTCAAGAAGGAATTTCATGAGGGTGAGCTTGTTCTCTTTTTAATTCAAGACTTAAGTTATTTTTGGGAAAGTTGAGGTCATGATGGATGGGTCTGTTTAAAGTTATTAAGGTTTATCCTTATGGTTTGATTGATCTTGCTAATGCAAAGGGGGAAATTTTTAAGGTAAATGGACATCATCTCAAGCCTTACTTGATTGGTTATGCAATTGATCTAAGTTGCTCTATCTCTCTATCTACACCTTAATCGAATTGAAGTAAGGTTAAGCATCAACTTTCAAATTTAGCATGGTAAGACTAACACATCTTTACTTTCTTAACTTTCATATACATCTTTACATTTTTTATGCTTTTATTTCATTTTATTCCATTTTTTTTCGAGTTATTACTTCACATTTTTACATTTCCTAGCCTTATTTTTCATATTATTTTTGACTTTAGATTAATTTCATTTAGTTTTTAGTTTAAGTCATGTACTAGTATTTACTTTTTTTAAAAAAAAAAACTCCATGCCTTAGTTTTTCTTTTTTGATTGAAATGTTGGTGACGAGTCATCACTCATTGACGACTTGTAATAGAAAGGTTGGATGACAAGTCATCACTAATGGATGACTCATCACATAGAACATAAAGCATGGTGACAAGTCATCACACATTGATGACTCATCGTAGAGAGTTTAGGTGATGAGTCGGCACCATATTGATGACTTGTCGCACCCACATTTATCATGCCTATAATTGCATTATCATTTATTTTTACTTATAATAGCTTAGTTTCATTATTTTTATATATATTACACATCTTCTATTGTTCATCAATTTTTTTTATTCTCTTTATTCCTTAACTAAGCACAATTTTATAATTGAAAGGTTGTTTCTTTTCCAAGAATAGACATACCTTTTCACCAACCCTTACATACCCTTTCACTATCTCTTACACCCTTACATCTTACACCCCTATTACATATATAAATACAACCTTTTGACCACCCAATCTCATATGTCTTTATATCCCAATGAATTTGCACTTACCTACACTCTCTTCCATCATTTCCTATTCCTTATATACTTAGAATTTCTCTTCATCTCTTCTTTAAATCAACCCTAACCGAACCACCCTACTCTTTTTATCTTTTTTGTTTTATTTTTCCATTTTCATTTCCTATATATCTCTACATTTCTAATTCATTTGAGCAAGACTATCACCATGGGTAAGACTAGAGGATCATCTTCTAAGAGGCCACACATTAAAGAAACACATTAAGAGGAGGAAGATCTTTCCATAACTTACAAAGCCAAGTTTCCAATCCTTCTACATGAAGAAGCTGCCAAGTTCACAACAATCAAGTTTAGGGAAATCTTGGGTTGTAAGTACATTCCTAATTCTCTTTTGAATGATGTGGATATACTTGAATCTTTTGATCAATTTTTGACTTAATCTGGGCTTAAGAAATTTTTTTCTATGCATGAAGATACAAATGTGGAATTAACTACCAAATTTTATACTACTTTGGATGTTAATGCTAAAAATTCACAAATTCTGGAATTTCACATGCAAGGGAAGAAACATCAACTTACTTACACTTTCATGAATCATGTCTTTGGTTTTAAAAAAGATGGGTTATGTGACCCCCCATCATCTTTTAGGTTGAATAAATTCTAAATGTTTTTAACTAGTTTGCATATACCATTTGACTCTAGGAAGGCAAGGCTATGTTTATTAAGAACTTGAAATATTGGTTGCTACATAAAGTGCTTGCATGTATTCTATTTCATAAAACTAAATTCAATAGAGTTTCTACACAATAATTATTTTTAATGTGGTGCATTCACAATAAGAAACAAGTGTGTTGGACTTATTGGGTGTTTAATCAATTGTTAGATTATGCTTCCTCTAAGGATGCACCTTTGACTCATGGACATTTGATTACCATTATTATAAAGGCATTGAATGTTAACCTTGTTAACTATACTTGTTTTGTTGAGCATTCTTATTTTACTAGGCAAGATTTTGTGCGAGGAGAAGTAGTGGATGCTACAATCCATTTGATTCCTCCCCATTCCCTTTCTTATTGGAGAGGAATTGAAGGACCACCATCGGCTGAGGAGCAACACTATGCAGAATTTACCGAGGAGAGTGATCCAGAGGAGGAACTTCCCTAATATACACCATTCAGTGATGTTCCACTCCTCACTTATCCAATTCACAATACCAACGGTGGATCCTTAAGTGCCCATCCTCCTATTTGGGATCAAATATTGGATACGCAGATTGCTATGCAACGTCAACTCAATGAGATGGAATTTCAAAACCAATAACTTGCTCATCTACAACATAAAATGGAGTATAAATTCAATCAATTTTTTGCTCGCTCTGGCTATCCGATTGAGTCTCCACCTCCTACCCCTATAGATGATTAAGGGAGTACTTTTATCCTTTCCCTTGCTTTATTTTTATTACATTGAGAACAATGCATGCTTTTAAGTGTGGGGGAAGGGATATTAGTAGTATGTTAGTAGTATATTAGTGGTATATTAGTAGTATATTGTGTATATATTTTATGTGTGTTGTGTGTTTTGCATTTATATGTTATGTCATTATTGCATTTAGGGTATTATTAGTGCTATCTTGCATTTATATTATTCATTCTCTTTTTATATTTAATAAGTAGTTATTCTTTTTAGTCTATTGATTTTGATTAAGTTAATTATTAATGTTGATAACTAGATTTTGTATGCTCTATTAATAGAAGTTGGAAGTTTCATCTAGTATGGGTTATAAATTTTCCTTTTTATCTCTTTTTATTATTTCTAAGATATAAAGAATATTTAGTAAACTAACTAGCTATGCTTAAGGCTAAAGTAGTAAAGATTCAAGCTTAGGTTTTCTTAGAATTTTGAGTAACCTTAGGGAAACTGTAGCTATAATACTCATAAAACTCACTTTTCAATAATGGATAAGGACAAGATTTAAAAAAAAAAAGAAAAGAAAAGAAAAATAAATGCTTTTGAAGTTTGCATTTCGAGTAAGTTGTGTGTAATTAAGTATGCTCCTTAGTTACATTCATTTGGAAAGAAATGTGCAACATCATAAGTAGATGTATTTCAAGTAAGTTGTGTGTGATTGAGTATGCTCCTTAGTCACATTCATTTAGAAAGAATACATCCAAAAAATATATTATTGAATAAAATGTCTAAAAATACCATGAGAAGAGTGAGTTAATGTGTGTGCTTAAGATTGTCTCAAGGTTGCTTTTGCTTCTAGGAAATCATAACTTTAAAGAATAACTATTTTGGTTAAGTAGCTTGGTTAGAACTTTGACTTTGTGTTCTTGATTTTATTCTTAGTAAATTGAGATAAAGTGGTGAATTTATTGCTTATGCTATGAAACTTGCTTGTTTTATTATTGTGGAGCAATGACGTTTGATTGATTAACTATCTTTTATAACCTCTTTCATTTTTTAGATGACTTGACAATATAACTACATTTTTTTTGTAAGAGATGAAAATTTTGTGTGCTTTTCCATACTAGATCTTTTCTTGCTTAAGGGTAAGCAAGGTCTAAGTATGGGGGAGTTTGATATAATGCAAATATGCATAGTTATTTAGGCTAGTTAAGGTTTATTTTTATTTTATTTCATTATGTTTTATGTGTTTTTTTGGTTATTGAATTGATGTTTTTACTTATTTTACCATTAGGACTCACTATTTAAGTTATATGCATGATTTAGAGCTCAAATGACATTTAGAAGACACTTTGAGTTTATTGGAACAAGCTAGGAAGCAAAAGTAGTCAAGCTTGGATCATCAAGAAGGTGCACGACTCATCACCAGGGGCACAAGTCATCACTGAGAGTCTCTGTGATGAGTCATCACACTCGTGCCTTGCCCAAGAGTTGCAATTTTTCCTAGTTTGAGCAGTTTTTGTATTTCAGCCATAACTCCGTCTTAAGACATCCACATTAGGTGATTCAAGTTGCTATGGAAAGATAACACATCTAAAACTTTTATAAGGTAACTTTCTAGAGATAAAGTCAAGTAGATGAATAGAAATGCCCTTGAAGTTATAGAATTTGTAAAAGGGGGTGACCTTTGATGTCAAGTGGTGCCTTTCCAAGTCCAACCATATTCTAGTCACTTCCAACAACTTCTAAGCTCTATATATGCATCATTTTTTGTCTAAAACAAAGGAGACATATGAATTACTATAGTGTTTTAGTAATATAATTGTTATCTTTTAGTTTTAAGAGTCATTGTAAGAAACACTTGAAGAAGACAAAGCCAAGTGTAAGAGAAGATTATCCTAAATCAAGAATTCTTTAGAAGACATAGAAGGGAGTTTTACTTATTCAATTTTTTCTCTCTTTATCTTTCTTTCTATGTTGAATTTGGTTTTCTTTTGTTGCTTCTTAATCATGTATATAGGCTAAGTCTTTGTATGGGAATTACAATGATGAATTAAATAAGAACTACATTTTTATCTATATTATTCATGATTTAATTTCAATTAGTGCAATTTTTGTTATGTATGTTTGATCACCATAAGTAACTTGTCAATCAAAGTATTCACAAAGAGAGTTGGGGTAATTTGGTGGAATGTAATTGAGATTACTTAAGAATTGAATATTGCTTAGAGATAAGGATTTCATATAAAGGGAATAAGAATTAGTATAATATCTTTTTGGTTTTCTTTTGTCTCTACAATAACATAAGAGTGCTTGTAGATTCTAAGAATAAATACCTTTAATTGACAATGAGAGTTGCTTTTAAAGATTAAAGACGATAATTATGTTTAAAGTTCTTATTTGTGATTCTCCTATATATATACACATACATTGTTATAACTTGTCTTAATAATTTAGCAATTAGTTAGTGTTTAGGTTTCTTTATTTATTTTCGTCATTATTATTATTCTGGTTTATTTACCTATCCATCTAAGTATCTATCCGGTTAATACAAGATTGACCCAATTCCCGAGTGTTCGACACCCTTCAATTTTAGAATTAAAGCACATATTATTATCACTAACACTTCTATCAAGTGTCATCAAAAGTGAAATCAAAAGTCAATAATTACTAATCAACAATATTATAAATTATAAAAAACAAATATAAAAGTAGGGCTAAAACAACCTTTATCTACTCTAAATTAATAAAAAATTTCTAACAAATTCCCTGGCAATGGTGCCAAAATTTGATGTGGGTCAAATGTAATACCCTAGTCTTTAGACTAAATACAGAGTAAGTAGGGTGTCAAACACTAGGGAATTTAGAGTAAATTATGTATTAACCGAATATATACTTAGATGGATAGGCAATAAAATAAAATAAAATATTAAATTTTCTAGTTATTTTGAAATTACTAAGAATTGCTACTTACTCTAATTAAACTAAAAGTATCAAAAAAATTTAGGTAATGTGTATTAGAATTACAATTGAGAATTAATCAATAACTATATTTATTAACAAACACATAAATATATGAAATGATTAGAGAATTTAGCCAATAATCCTTAAAAGCAATTCTCATTGTCAATAAAGAATATTTTCATTTAAAGACTCCAAGTACTTTCTTAACATTATAGAGATAAAGAAAAATCATTAAGTTCCATGCCAATTCTTAAACCCTTTAAAGTGAATTTCTTATCTCCACGTACTTTCCTAAAATTTAAATAAATTCAATTCCTTTTCCACCAAATGCCTCAATCCTCATTATAAACGTTTGATTAACAAGTTATATATGATGATTACACATACATAACACATTCCAAAACTTAATTGAATTTAAATCATTCATGAATTATAAAAGATAAAAATGTAGTTCTTATATTAATTCATCATTGTAATTATAATAACAAAGACTTAGCCAAAATACAAAGTATTTAAAATTAAATAATAAGAAGGAAGCAAATAAAACATCAAGTAACTAAATAAAGAAAAGAGAAAAAGATTATGGTTGATAAACTCTTCAATACTCCACGAAGTTACTTGATAATGAAATGATCTTGATATCTTCCTTGAGCCTTTGGCTTTGTCTTTTAAAATACTTAATACTTTAATAATAAAGTTCAAAATTAATACTAATATTTCTAAGTAATAACTAAATGTTCTTCATTCCTAAATAGAGCTAAACTAATGTATTTATAGGCTTCCCACATTCAAACTCGTACTTCCTTCAAATAGATGTAATGAAATGTGAAAAGGTACGTTGAAAAAACATGAATGGTAACTAGTAACTTGACACCTACTATCTCTATACTAACTCAGTACCACTGTGCCGACTCAGTATAGAGTCTCTTCTGTCATAACTCGACACATTAGTGCCGAGTCGGCACATACCACTTCTCCTTTGTCTTGACCTTTATCGAGCCCTTCTTCATTCCACAACATTCAAATGCACTTCAATGTATGGATTAAACTTAAAAAGGACTCAAAAAACACAAAATTAAAATAAGAATAACAAAAATAAGAATAATCATGCAATAACGGAAACAAACATAAGCAAAAACTAAGAAAAGATAAGCATAAGCATACTAAAAAACTATGCTAATTTGCATTATAACATGTTGCTTACCATTACTCTAAGTGGATAGAAAGAGTCAACTTTTGCACACTATTAGAAGAGAATGGGAATCACAAGATCTCGATTGGGTTGGATCGAGTTAGATTCGATTGGGTTGCCTCCCCGATTTTGAATTTGTTCCAATTTCGTAAAATGTATATGTATATATAAATGGTGAGTTTAAAATTAGTTATTTAATATTATTTTTAAACTAAAACACTATTATACATATTCAAATACTACTCGAATTATAAAAGTATTTATATACTACATATTTTTATATCTTAAATCACTCAAACATTTTTCTTAAACTATTAAAAATTCTTTTTTAAAAAAAATTATAGATAATTATTTAGCATTATTTTCTAATTAAAACACTATTATACATACTCTAATATTAATTTAATAATTCTCAAAACTAATCCTACTATAATTAAAAAATTATGGCAATAAAAATTAAAAAATAAAATTGATGTGATATATTTTATTTTTAATTTATTCAGCAATTATCTTATTTAAATTATTTATTAATTATATTATTCTATAATTTGCGCTTTGTCCAAATTCATTACTAAATTATAAAAAATTTGCTAACAATATTTTAATTTATTTAAAATAAAATACAAATTTTTATAAATTATATAATATACTATATCATCATTTATATATACCATAATCTTTTTTTGATGAAAATAAAATAATAACAACAAATATGATGATAACAACAACATACTCTAAAAAAAGACAGAAAGAAATCTCTCTTTAGGTAGAGTTACGATTTCTTGCCCATTCCTACATCTAAGTTTTAGGTTGTTTTTGTTTATTCTAGTAGTAAATATTTATTGTTTTTTCCTCTATTTATCTTCCATTTTTTGTGAAGGTTGTGTATAATTGTATATTTATTTTTGTAATAGTTGATAATTTGGTTTTCCCCTATTATGCCAACACTATGGATGAGGATTTGGCTAGTTTGTGTGATTGTCTGCAACTCAATGAGGAAGAAGAGATTGAGATTGATTTACAATATGTGAGGGATGCTGACAAAGATTGACTCCTTGATTTATCTTTAATAGGGCATATATTATCTTTTTGACCTATTTAATAGCAAACTATAAAATAAAGTTGATGGATGCATGAAAGCATTGTCATGATTTTAGTGTAAGTGAATTACGAGATGTTTGCTTTAGAATTTAGTCTCAACATATGGGAAATAAACATAAAGTGATCAATAAGGGGCTTTGGCATTTCGATAGAAGTCTATCAATTTTCTCCTTTAGTCTACATTATTATGAGTGAGGCTTTGTGATATTCCTTTTGACAAACATGATTTAATTTCTATTAAGAGAATACATAATCTATTGGTAAGGTCATTTAGATTGATAACGGATATGAGTTTTTCTAGAATAAATATGCAAGGGTAAAGGTTTTAGTTCTAATGGAGAATTTTTTACCTTGATGAACTATTTGTGTGAAACGATGATGGCATAAGAAGTCGGGTTTTAATTAAATATGAGAAACTACCCAATTTTTGTTACTTTTGTGGTTTGCTCAACCATGTGAAGTATGAGTGTGCTCGATATTCTAGTGCTTCTTTAGGGAAGGATTGGCCAATTTTCATTTTTTTTATAGTATACTTAACCATATGGAGTTTAAGGACTAATCTTTGAGGACCACTCTTTGTGCATCATCGAAAGTAATTATTCCTTGATATTTCAGAGTAATGAAAATATGGTTGTATATGGAATAACCATCTAAAAATTAGTAGTATTCATTACCAAAAATTCTCTCTAGCATTTTGTCTATTAAAGGTAATGGAAAATGATTCTTGCTTGTGGCAATAGTGAGCTTGCGCACTAATTAACACATATTCTCAAACCATCTGCCACTCTTTTTAAAATTAATAAAAAATTATTAATAATACATCCATTGAGCCACCTATTGTCCACACTACATACTCTTAAAGTGCCATTGTTACAATAATTCCCAAAACTTGAGCTTCAAATCAAGATACCCCCATAACCCATTTTCTTCTATTTTAAGCTTTAGCTCAAGCTAATCTTTAAATCTTCACTCTTATTTTTTTAATCTTGTTTCTTGAAAATGTGTGAATATTTTTAAGTTCCAAAAATGGAGGAAGCACTTAGGAGGCTAAATGGAATGACCCAAATCGATGAACTCATCACTGATAGTAAAGAAAAATGCAAATGGAGGCACAAACAACCTTCCCTTATATGATGTCATTCTTGTTGCAATAGGCTTTAACAAATCAGCAATGACACTAGAAGCTTTTAATCAAGAAGGTTGCCAAGGAGAAGGGAATGGATAAGAGAACAAGGGCACTAGAGCAGAAGCAGCATATCTAAGGCATCTGTGTAAATATTTTAGGGTTTTTTGGGCACATATGTAATTAATAAAAGTTTGAGGTATTTTTGTTATTTTGCTTATCTTCTAAGGAATTTATGAAAAAAATCCTGTTTTTCACATTTATGTATTGAATTCAACTTTTTGATGTTCTTTGGATTTTGGGACTTTTACAAAAATACCCATTTTTTATGTCAGGTTTTCAGCAAAATACCCATCTTTTTTTTAGATATTACACGCATGCCCACTTTACCATCACTTAAGTTATGTTCCTTGCCCTTTTTTTCTTTATTTTGTCCTTCCTATCCTTCCCACCATCGCTTCTCATATTTAGCTGGTTAAGAAGCTCTATTTCAATTTCGCACGAGGAAAGAACAGAGAGATCTAAGAATTAAAAAGTGTATGCTTGTGTAAATTTTTCTATTTTCTTTTTGGAAGAGATCTACTGCTCATTTAAAAGTGATTATTACTATTGTCATCATTTCATTTTGATTTTATTTTCAATGGCTGCTCCATCAGTGAGAGCTAAAGCTAATCATGATTATCTCATAAAGCTTCTCTTGATCGATGATTATCACATATGTACTCTAACTCTAGGTACATTTGTATTCATTTTGCACTGCAATTACATATATGTTGATAGAATTTCAGTATAATAGTATAAATAGTTAAGCTACTGTGTTGGATCTAGCCATGACTTGTACTCGATCAAGGAGGAAGAATTTTTAACTTTTAATGACACTCAAAATGAATAGAATATTGAGAATAAAATGGATATGACTTTGAACTGAAGTAAAGGATAAGAATTAAAATGTTAGTAAGAGATGAGGACTCAAATTAAGACAAATGATTGGTGTAGATTGAAGCAATTAAAAGCTTGAGGTTTCATACGTAATCAAAACTATTTCATTAGGTGTCTAAGTGGATATTTTACAATTTGGGTTATCCATATTAGGGCTATCTTTTTCTCCAAATTTTTTTCATTGGGTGGTAGACATTTTTGTTAAAGAAAAGAAAGGAAAAAAGAGAAAAAAAATAAAAACTAGAAGGGCTTATTACTTCTCCAAGTTTAAGCTCGATTTGGAAATGAAATTTGGTGATTGAGAACACTTTTAAAGATGTAAATTTCATCCTAAAATCACTTGGTGATTGATTTGGAGAGTAAATTTATATTTTTGGTTGATTGGGATTTGGGTTTCCATGCAACAGTTCTCGGGTTCTAGAATTCTATTTTTTTAGTCTTGATGTTTTGATTATATCTTGAGTTAGGAAGCCTTAAATTGAGTTTTATTTGATGATACGGAAACTTTGAAGAGTTATCTAAAACTTCCTCACTTTGAGCTCGATCTAATTCAGTTCCTAAGATAGTGAAATAAGTGAAAATATTTTATTGCTTAGTCTGTCAGATTCCTTGACCTGCTTGTAATACAACCTTTATAACTCTCCTTGTGGTTATCCAATTGAAGTGAAATTTTTATGGCATGTACTAGACATATAAATACAGGTATTTTTAAAATTTAACATCAAAATTAATTTTCTATAATTTCTAGCAAATTTTCAAATTTAGGCTTGAAAACAGCCATTTTAGAATAAAAGGAGGTAGTTTGTAGAGTGGAGTGAATTTGCATATTTTGCATATAGTTTGGGAGCTGCATGACTAGATCAGTATATTTGATTTTTATATTTATTTTATGTAAATAAATTTCATATTTTAAGTTATGGAATAGGAAAAGAAAGTGGTGGTGCAAACTAAGCAAATCGGTGATCGAGTTGTGTTTGTTTTGGAAGCTATTTTGTGAGTAGATGTTCAAGCCTTTAAAATCTATTTATTTTAACAATAAAATGATATTTTTAATTTTTTTTATGGACCTAAAATGAGTTATTTAAATGGTTTCAATTCAGTCTTGTTGATACTTGAATTATAAGTTTTAATTTCAAGGTTTCAATTTACAAGTTAAATATGTTATTACTATATGCTTGTTTTGGTAACATGATTTGAGGTTATTTTAATTCCTTGATAATTTGAGATAAACTTGGTTTTTATTACTTTAGATTATAATGAGTGGTGTTCTAAATTTAAATACTTTGTTGAACAACGGTTGTGATAAAAATGCGTTGGTTAGTAAATTATTGAAAATGGTATTTGTTTAGTGTGTTACCACCCTATATGAGTTACTTGAATGTGCTGAGGGGATTTATGCACATTTGAAATTGTGTGAGTTGTTATTGCATAATAAATGACAATGCACTTGATTGAAGGGCGATGAAGGGAGAAGGGTCACTCAATGCGAATATAGTCAAAGGGTTAGCCTTCAAATGTGTCTAGAGAGTGAGTTTGTAAAGGCCTGTATGTTATGGTTGGATTGTGATGCTTGTTATAAGGATGGTTAATACATATGAAAGCTTGTATATATATTTGTAAAAGCTTGTGCTTTACTTGGCTTAATTTGTGTAGGTTTGAAAGCAAGGAATGGTTTTGATATTTCAAGTGGATCATAAATTGATTTTAAATACTTTAGTATGTTGATTTGAGAGGTTTATAGTGTTTGGTTTAACTAAATTATTTTCTACTTGAAATATCTATTCATTGAGTATTTTATACTTAATTTACTATGTTTTATAAACTTTTTCAAATAACAGGGCTTGATAATGGGTAACCTGAGCTAAGTGAGTGTAGATTAGAGTTTGGAAGTCAAGTTGGCCAACATCCTTATTCGAGATGCCTTGTATTTTATTATCTCACTTTGTTTTCATATGTATTGTATATGTAAATGTCCTATAATTAAACAATGGTGGCTAGGCTAAAGATAAAACAACTACTAGTAACGTATTTTGTGAACCTTAAATAATGATCAATTTTATGTATTTTGTGTACAAATATGGATTTTAACCTAGTTTTTAAAAAATGTGATTTCTTATGTTACTTAATTAACTTATATTATAGTTCTTATTCATAAATATATCAATTGCAAAAGTTCTTATGTCCTAAATGACAACAAACCTTTCTAAGATATTATTTTTCAATTCTATTAGTAATGTAATTATGGCTACAACATAATTTAACTAAATTAAGTAGTTTTCCAAATGGTTTGGTTTTAAACGTCCATCTCGGGCTACGTGAGATGAGGTGTGACAATTTTAGTATCACAGCTTTGTTAAATGGTCTTTTAAACTATGCTTTTATTGTAGTTTTATGAAATATTAAATATGCTTTTGTTATATTTATAAGATGCCACCGAGAAGGAACCGTGGTATGCCACCTAAATAAGGAAGAGTTGGCCAATGGGGTAGTGGCAGGACAGAGTCTTAAAATAGTGCTAATCTTAAGATTGAGCCTAAGGTTAGGACCCATATTATTGATTAACATCCACCTCCCCCACCCCTTGTTGTGCCTGTTTTACAACTTAATCCCAAAGTACTTGTAGAGACTATTATTACTACTTTAGCAACCCAAAAACAGAGGAGATGACTTGGTGATATAATTGAACATGCTAAGAAATGTGGGGAATTCAATTTTCATGCCTCTATTAATTCTTGAGAGGCAGATAAATGGTTGAGAGCTAAAAAGAAAGCCTTTAATACTCTTACATTAACTAAGGTACAAAAAGTTAATAGCATGTATGGACTTCTACATAATATGGCAAATGCTTAGTTTGCTCGAGTTAAATTATTGCATGGAGGTCGGTTAACTTAAGATGTATTCAAGGCTGAGTTTTATAGGGAATACTTGACAGATGCATGCAAGACTGAAAGGTAGAATGAGTTCATTGCCTTAAAATAAGAGGCAATGTCAGTGCAAGAAAATGTGGATAAATTTGAAGAGTTATATAGGTATGCTTCAAATATTTTCCCAACTCAAGCTCAAAAATTTTATAGATTTAAAGAGGGCCTACAGACTCTATTAAAGAATGAATTATCATTTTATGAAGGCCAGAATTTTAAGGGTTAGGTTGAAAAGGCAATGGAGAAAGAGAAGTTGAGAGAAGAAATAGAACAATAAGCCAAGTTAAAGGCTCCAGTTTGGGCAATGAGGCAAAAGGGATTCAGTAAAGGAGCTGGTACATCTTAGTAAAGATTGGAGATAGGCGGATTTAAAGGTAGTAAAGAGCCTTGGACTTGGTCAAGCACTTATAGACCACAATCTTCTCAGTTTAGTAAGGGCTCTATAAGACAATCAGTGGCTAATACAAGTAGTTTAGCTAGAAGGACTACACCTTGTGTTACTTGTGGCTGCATTCATAGGGGAGGAGACTGTAGGAGGAGAACCATCCAGTGTTTGCAATGTGGTGGATTGAACACATTAAGAGGCATTGTCCTAATCTTGCACATTTTGGCACCAGTACTAGTAGAGAAATCTAAAGCACAACTACTATAGGCAGAGGTTTAGGAGCCAGTGTTAGTTGAGAGGGTGGTGCGTCCATATTGATATAACCTATTCAACCTCTACATACAGAGAGACGTTCAGTGCAACCCAAGGTCTTTATAATGACAAAATAAGAGGCATCATCATTATATGATGTCATTTCTTGTAGGTTAACTATCTTTAGTGAAAATGCTTATACTTTAATTGATCCAAGTGCAACTCATTCATTCATTACATCATCTTTCACATAATGCATACTAAAAGAAAAGAGTGTGATGGACCAGGGTTTAGTTATAGACATGCTAGTGGGTGAATTGGTGGTATATAGACATGTTTATCAAGGTTATGAGTTATAGTTTGGGGGTTAGAAATTAGAAGCAGACTTAGTGACATTACCATTATAAATGTTTGATGTGATTCTTGGTACGGATGTTCTAACCAAATATCAAGCACTAGTTCAGAGGTGAAAGGGGTTCAGAGCATTATAGCATGGTTTTAGCACTTATAGCTAAAAGAATGATAAGACAAGGGTGTGAAGCATTCTTGGCATATGTCATTATCACTAGAAAAGAGGGGCAAAAGCTTAATAGTCTTCCTGTGGTAAATGAGTTTACAAATGTGTTTCCTAAAGATCTTCCAGGATTGCCACCTAATAAAGAGATTAAGTTCAAAATTGATTTATAGCCAATAACAAATCCTATTTCACAAGCTCCATACATAATGGCTCCAATAAAATTGAAAGAATTAAAGGTACAGTTACAAGAATTACTTGATAAAGGCTACATTAAACCCAATGTATCACCTTAGGGAACACCAATTCTATTTGTAAAGAAGAAGGATGGTACTATGAGATTGTGTATTGATTATAAACAATTGAACAAGGTGATTGTATGTAATAAGTATCCATTACCACGTATTGATTATTTGTTTGATCTGTTGTAAGGAGCTAGAGTATTTTCAAAAATTGACTTAAGGTCCATGTATCATCAATTAAAGATTAAGGAAGTAGATGTGCCTAAAATAGCATTCAGAACTCGATATGGTGATTATGAATTTTTATTGATGCCATTTGGGTTCACTGATACTCCTACTGCATTTATGAATTTAATGAACAAGGCATTCAAGCCTTATCTTGAAAACTTTTTCATTATGTTTATTAATGATATTTTAGTGTATTCATGATCAAAGGAAGAGCATGTTGAGCATTTGAGGATTGTATTACAAACATTAAGAGAAAAACAATTGCATGCCAACTTTAGTAAGTGTGAATTCTAGTTAAAGAAAGTGGTATTTCTAAGGTATGTCATCTCAGTTAAGGGTGTGTATATTGATCCTAAAAAGATTGAAGCAATTCTTAGTTGGAAACCACCTATTAGTGTACATGAGGTGTGTAGCTTTATAGGGTCAACAGGCTACTATAGCAGGTTTGTTCAGAACTTCTCTATCATTGCTTCACCTTTCACTAAACTGCTAAGGAAGTATGTGAAGTTTGTTTGGAATCAAGAATGCTAAGATAGTTTTGATAAATTAAAGGCATGTTTAACTTCAACACCAACATTGACACTCCTAGTGTTAAGGCTAGAATTTGTAGTATATAGTGATGCATTTAGAATGGTTTGGGTTGTGTACTCATGCAACAAGGAAGAGTAGTAGCATATGCTTCTCAATAATTGAGGCCATATAAGTTGAACTATCCTACACATGACCTAGAGCTAGTAGCAGTTGTTTTTGCCTTAATTATCTGGAGGTATTATTTGTATAGTGAGAAGTGTTAGATTTTCACATATTACAAGAGCTTGAAGTACATACTAAGCTAGAAATAATTGAACTAAAGGCAGAGAATACGAGTTGAGCTCCTAAAAGATTCTAACTTCACTATTGAATACCACCCAGGGAAAGCTAATATGGTAGCATATACACTTAGTAGGAAGTCCTTAGGTAACTTATCTTATAGTCATTATATACGAATTCCACTGTTGCTTAAGTTGAAGGCATTAAAATTAGAGTTAGCTATAATAACCCAATATTTTAAATTATCAAAAATTATTCTGAGATTTACAATATTAATAATATTTTAAATTTCTATTTATTATGATTATTTTATTGAGATTTAAAAGTTAGTTTATTATTAAGTATTATTTATTTGTTTAATAATATTATTATATTATAATTATTTATAACTAGTATTTACTTATTTTATGTTAAATATTTTTATTACGTAAAATAATTTATTTTGGAAGTTTTTATTATTTAAGAATATTTAAGTTATTATCACTACTATTATTTTTAATATTAGTATTATTATTATTATATGTGAATTAGTATTATTGTTGTTATTATTATTATATTGTGTTAGTGTGTTGTTGTTGTTGTTGTTGTTGTTGTGTGTGTGTGTGTGTGTGTGTCTATATATATATATATATATATATATATATATATATATATATATATATATATATATATATATATATATATGTATGTATGTATGTATATGTATATATACGTTAGTTGGTGTAAAATGAATATATGTATATATATAAGAATCAGGGCTTTTTTTTTTTTGGGTTTTGCTTTTCTCCCCTTTCCTATTTCCTGTTTCTTTTCTTCTTTTTCCCATGCTTTCTTCTTCCTTTCATTGTTCTTCCTCGACACTCACATTAACCCACCACCCACGTTGGAATTGCCACTGTGCCACCAGCTACCACCATCACTTCCCTCTTCCTTCCAGTTGTCGACCGTCGCTTGAGGAGCTACCAAAGCACGTTGGAACAACCTGGAAGCAACAGCACCAAGAGTGGACTCCATTGTTGCCGGTGAAGTTTTTGACTACCAGAGCTTTTCATTCCAGTCTTGTTCGAACCTCCTAGCTCCAGTGAAGTTAAATTCAAGCTTGGTTCAAGCTTAAATCCACTTGTTTGTGAGTTTTCATCAATTTTAGTTTATATGTTATTAGGGTTTTGATTTTTTTTAGTTGATTGTGCTTGATCCATGTATTTTCTCTTTGTTAATGTTTATGTATATAGCTTAATCTTCCTAAATATAGTTTTGTTTATTTTTTTGAGTTATTTTGAATAATGGGTATTTTTGAATATTTTAATAATTAAAAATGAATTTTTATTTATAATCAAAGTATAAGAACACAAAAATATGAATGAATTTCTTATTATGTCATTCATCAAATATAAGGATATATATACAAGTATAGGAGACCTAATTTAGGAAGGAAAATCTCCTACAATCAGCTTATACATTTACTTCCTATTCTAAATATATCAGCCTATATATTTACTTCCTGTTCTAAATATATACAATTGTAACACTCCCCCTCAAGTTAGAGCATAGATGTTAATCATGGCTAGCTTATTACAAAGGTAATCAATCTGTATCCCATTAAGTGCCTTTGTGAAGATATCTCCCAATTGTTCTCTAGTCTTCACATATCCTATAGAAATGAAGCCTTGTTGAATCTTTTCACGAAAAAAATGACAATCAATCTCAATGTATTTGGTTCACTCATGAAAGACTGGATTAGATGCAATATGTATTATGGCTTGGTTATCACACCATAATTTGGCTAGCATTGAAACTTTAAGGCCCACTTCATTAAAAAGCTTATCCACCCATATTAGTCCACAAATAGATTGTTGTATTCAGATTATGCACTTGATTAAGAAATTACATTATATTTCTTGCTTTTCCATACCACCAAATTTCCTCCAAAAAATACACAATATCCTGAAGTGGATCTCCGATCTTCCTTACATCCTGCCCAATCAGCATATGAAAACACTCAATCCTAGTATAACCATGATTGCCATATAGAATGCCACATCTAAGAGCTCCTTTTAAATAGCCCAAAATCTATTATACTGCCTTCCAATGATCAACAGTTGGAGATGACATATACTAACTAACAATACTAATTTAAAATGCAATATCTGGTCATGTCACATTGAGATAATTTAACTTCCCAACCAATCTTTTGTATCTCTCAAGATCCTTAAACAATTCACCATCTTTTATAAGTTGCAAGTTAGGAACCATTGGAGTACTACATGGTTTAGCCCCCAATTTTCCTATTTTAGATAGTAAGTCTAACATATACTTCCTTTGAGATAAAAAGATTTCTTTCTTACTCCTGGTCACTTCAACTCCCAAAAAATATTTTAGCATTCCCAAATTTTTAGTATAAAACTGAGTATGGAGAAAGGATTTCAAAGATGAAATCCTTGTAATGTCATGACCAGTTATTACAATGTAGTCCACATAGACTACTAATAGAATGATGGCATCATCATATCTTTTATAAAAAAAATAGAATAATCTGACTTACTCTTCTACATGCCAAACTTCTCAACAGCCTGACTAAACTTGCCAAACCAAGCATGGGGACTTTATTTTAAACCATACAAGGATTTACATAGATGACATACTTTCCCATACTGCCCCTGAGCAACAAAACCAGGTGGTTGCTCCATATAGACTTCCTCCTAAAGGTCGCCATGAAGAAAAGCATTTTTGATGTCTAACTGATGCAAAGGCCAATGATGAGTACCTGCAATAGAAATAAAAAGCCTAACAGAAGTAAGTTTAGCAATAGGAGAAAATGTGTCAAAATAATCCACTCCATATGTTTGAGTGTATCCTTTAGCAACAAGTTGAGCTTTCAATCTAGCAACAGATTCATCAGGATTTACTTTTACTACAAACATCCATTTACACCCAATAGCCTGTTTTTCTACAGGTAAAGTTTCCAAGGTCCAAGTACCATTGACATCCAAAGCATTCATCTCCTCAATCATGGAATTACGCCAGCCAGAATGAGCTAAAGCTTCATGAACAGTTTTAGGAACAGAAACAAAATTGAGAGATGCAATAAAAGAAGAAAACGATGATGACAAATGACCATAGGAAACAAAAGAAGAAACTGGATAAGTGCATGTACATTTACCTTTATGAAGAGCGATGGGAAGATCATCACTAGGAACTGGATATGATGATGAAGAAACTGGCTTATTAGGACATGAAGCAGGAGGATTAGGAATAGGTGTAGTAATAGTAATAAGAGGTTATGTCCGACGACAATATGTTTATGTGATAGGAGGCTTAACAGGAGTGGAATGAGGAGGAATAATTTTATAGACTAGCAAATCATCCTCCTCCCCTTGACCAAGAGGACCTAAAGAAGAAGAAAATGGTGTATGTTCCAAAAACATAACATCAGTGGACACAAGATACCTATTAAGACTCAGACAATAACATCTATATCCTTTTTGCACTCGGGAATATCCAAGAAAAATACACTTCAAAGATTTTGGATTAAGTGTTGTAACCTGAGGGTAGACATCCCAAATAAAGCAAGTACAACCAAATATCCTAGGTTCAATAGGAAATAATGTTTTATTAGGAAAAAGAACATGAAAAGGAATTGCACCAGACAGGACCAAGGAAGGCATCTGATTGATCAGAAATTGAGCTGTAGAAACAGCAACAGCCCAAAAATATTTTGAAACCTGCATCTGAAATAATAATGCTCTAGCAGTTTCAAGAAGATGTCTATTCTTTCTTTCAGCAACATCATTCTAAGAAGGTGTATCCACACAAGATGTTTGATGAAGAATACCATGTTGAATCATATAATTTTGAAAAGTTTCTAATATGTTTTCCTTAGCATTATCACTTCTTAAAATTTGTATAGGCACACCAAATTAAGTTTGAATCTCAACATAAAAATCATAAAAATGAAAGAATAATTCTAATTGATTTTTCATTAAATATAACCATATCATTTGAGAATAATCATCAATAAAAGTAATAGAATATCTAAACTCAATTTTAGATGAAACTGGATAAGGACCCCAAACATCAGAATGTACTAACTCAAAAAGAGCATTAGCTCATTTATTGACTCTTGGACTTAAACTGAGACGATGGTGTTTGGAAAACTAATAAGACTCACAATCTAAAGAGGACATGCTAGAAAACTGAAGAAAATTTTTCTTAAGAATAGGAAAAGAAGGATGATCCAATCGACAATGTGCTTCAACAGGAGTGACAACTCCGGTACAGGCTACAGACTTTAATATTTGCATATAAAGGATGTAGAGACCTACAGACTCATGTTACTTACTAATAATCTTCTTTGTCATAAGATCTTGAAATAAAAAATAATCAGGAAAGAATGAGACACAACAATTAAGACTCCAAGTAAGTTTACTGACAGAAAGCAAATTGAAGGATAACTGAGGTAGATTAAGAAAAAATGATAAAGTGAGTGATGGTGTGGGATTAATTGTTCTAGATCCAATAAAAAAAGATGTGGAACCATCAGATAAAGTAATAAAAGAGGTAGATTTATATGACTGAAAGGTAGAGAATAAGCTAGAATTACTTGTCATGTGATCTGTAGCACCAGAATAAATGACCCAATTTTAAGAGGAGGAAACATGACATGTATTAGGTTTACTTAACTCTGTAGGAGAAAAACTGGACTGAGTTTTCATTACTTCTTGAAGCTGAGTCAATCTGGCCTATTCATTTGTAGATATCAAAATAGGCTTTTAAGGTCTCATAAGTGGATACAATATGAGCATACTGAGCTCTCCTATACTGATATCTCCGAAAATCTCATTTGATATGACCTGGCTTATGACAATAGTGACACACTAATTCCCCTGACTCCTGTCCATGAGTTCTAATATTCTTGTCATAATTATTGGATCCCATGCCCTTATTACCACCACCACTCCTATATTGTTATTTCCCTGACTCAAAGGTGTTATGATAACTAATAAAAGCATTGTTAGGCTTAATAATTTGAACAATAGGTGAACTTTTTATATGAAGAACCCTATTGAAAGCATCTTATATAGAAGAAATCTTTAAACCAAAAAGAATATGAGATTTAGCAATTTCAAACTTAAACGGAAGACTAGCTAAAAAACTCATAACAACCATCTTCTCCCGTTGAGTTTGTTGTACAATCATATCAATACTGAATAAAAGTATCATCTTGAGTTCTTCATATGTTTTCTTGAAATCCATAAAATAACTAGTGAGATACCTATCATCTTTGTCTATCCTATAAAATGCCTTACACACATCATAGATACAAGAGACATTTCCCTTTCCAGAATATAAAAATTCTAAATAGTTCATTTATTCCTTAACTATCCTATAATGAGTTATTATACCAACCACCTCACTATCAATAGAATTTTGAATATGTAAAACAATCAAGCATCCTCTCTCATCCAAGGTAGTCTAGAATCATCTTTAGGAAGATCATCAGTCAAGTGGCTATCCATAGAAATACTAAGCAAATATAGTTCAATAGATTGACTCCAATTAAGATAGTTCATACTATTAAGTTTATGTTTTATGATTTTTGACATCATTGGAACCACATCAGAAATAACAACACTCTTTTTCTATGCCATTTTTCAAAAGAACAACCAACAAAAGAAAGAAAAAACTCAAAGAAATTAGAACTAAATACTAACAATTTTTGAACAACTAAATAATCTCACAACAGTGCAAATTCAAACCCAAACATATGTGGAATCAAGAACGATAGAAAAATTCAAGTCGAACAAGGTTGATCGGAGCAATTCCGACAGCTCACGCGCTGACGCATGGAATTTGGGCAACAGCTTCTGGCGGCACGTGTGGCTCACGCACTTGGATTCTAGCAATCGGTCTCTAGGTCTTTACTGATCAGCACATAGTACTCCTCCCTGGGCTAGCGGTGTTAACAGGAAACCCTCCTATAGTGATGAACTAGTCTCACCCTTACTCACACCCAACAACCTAGAACTTTGATTTTCTTAAGAGCATAAAACAACCTACTCTGATACCATGTAATCAAAGTATAAGAACACAGAAATATGAATGAATTTCTTATTATGTCATTCATCAAATATAAGGATATATATACAAATATAAGAGACTTAATTTATGAAGGAAAATCTCCTACAATTAGCCTATATATTTATTTCCTATTCTAAATATATCAACTTATATATTTACTTCCTATTCTAAATATATACAACTGTAACATTATTAATTATGTTATTTATTTATTTTGGATGGAAATTCGGTTAAATTAGTATTTTTAATTTAATTTATTGATTTTAGAAGTGAGAAATGAATTTTAAGTGATTTTGTATAATTTTTTAATAATATATTGTGTTATGTGATTTTTTGAATAAATGAGTAAGTTGTGTGTTTTTATTGAAATTATAGTTAAATAATATGTTTTAAATAATTTTGGAATAATAAATGGTATTAAAATAATTTTTATGAATTATTTACTATTTTTAACTAATTAATACTAATTTTCAAAAATATATTCAAATAATAATTGTATATACTGTTTTTGTGATTAAATAAGTTTTTAACCATTATTATTATTATTATTATTATTATTATTATTATTATTATTATTATTATTATTATTATTATTATTATTATTATTATTATAACCTATTTGAGTAATTAATTGTGAATTTTACTATGTTATGTTAAATAATTGAAAAGTCAGATTTTTAATAATATTATATAATTTATTTGAGATTATTTAATTAATGTGAAAATAATTATATTTAATGTTTAAATATATTATATTGTGATTATTTATGGATATTTATGGATTTTAGTGATTTTTGTTATGTTTATTATTTAATATTGATTTTTAGTGAATTGTAAACCTCGGTTGGGAATTTGAATATTTTGGGGTCCCAACCTGAGGTGTTGAGCTTTGTGAATTTAGAAGTGTGTTTTCTTGTAGGATTGGCTCTACTTTTCAATAGAGAGATGTCCGTTTTATAAAGGAGACTATCGATTTTTCAGTAGAATTCTCGTAAAACGTGACATTAGGTTGATCCTGAGTTTTTGTGTTTTAACTGAGTTTTAATTCCTAAATCGAGTATTCCTTTAGAATTCTTAGAAGTATACATTAGGAATTTATTCTGATTTTATTATTATTTATTTTTCTAGCTGCGCTAAGACTGAAGCCTATCGGACCAGACCCGTCGAATCTGTCTCGAGGAGCACAAACTTATGAGTTATTATTTTATATATACATTGCATATATGATTTATGATATTGAGTATTCATGTTTTTAATATGTATTTATACATGAATTATTTTATTAAATGATTTAGTATATGTTAGGTATACTTTCAGTATATTTTTAGTATATTTTGATATTTATGCAACATATATGCTTGTTATATTTTCAATATACAATTAGTATATTTTTGGTATATGTAAGGCATATATATCGAGTATATTTTCAGTATACATTTGGTATATTTCCAGTACATAAATGGTGCATTCTCCTATAATGAATGTCATTATATATTAATTGTGCATTTTATTATTTTTCATTAAATATACGATTTATTTGAAAGATATTGATAGATCGTGCTACCTAGTAGGCTGCAATAGGACTGTGTACATCCCAATGCAATAGATTTTATGGTTGAGTTTATGAAATCATTTGAGGTAAAATTTGATTGATCGATTATTGAGAATTTCAGTGGTTGAGTAGTGTGATTATGGGAGCTTAGTTGACCTAGTGTCTCGGGGCCAATCACACTAACAATGAGACTGTAGGAGCTTAATTGACTTAATGTCTTGGGGCCAGTCTACTATCCATAATGGAATAAGAGAATTACTTTGGAATTAAGTGGCTTAATGGCTAGTGAGATATTTTGATTAAGGTTACGGATATCTAGGGTTTTATTTGATTATTCATTTAAATAAACATTTTTTAGCATTTATTATATATAAAAGCAAATTTTAGCATATGTGTGAAATGTCTGTATATGTATATTATTATACTGATGCTTAACTATATATGTATTAGGATTGCATGTATATATATTATAATAATTCACTCAATGAGGTATGACTCCTCTCTATATTTTTTTAGGAGAGTCTTCTTCAAACCTCACCAATAGTGTTTTACATCAGTCTTCTTCAGCCCCGGCTAGATTATGTAATTTTATTATCTGAACTCTTATCGTATTCTAGAAAACTGCAGTAGTAGTGTATTGTATCAGTGGTGCATTATTTTGGATTTTGAAATTTCTATATCAAAATATTGTATCAATATTTTATTATGGCATGACATTTTAATAATTTATTTATATGTCAATTGAAATTTTAATTTTAGAATGTTTTTATTTATTTATTGCATGTGTTTTTTTAAGGCTTGTTACGGGTTCTGGATTCGAAAGAATTCATGTTCCCTAGTGCTAGTCATGACTTCCAGTTTGGGTCATGACATTAGCTCAAGGTGAGAAAGGGGCATTGCTTGCTACTTTGAAAGTTCGACCAGTGTTGATTGATAGAGTTAGGGAGGCACAAGGTCAGGATGAACAAATGGTAAAGATCAAAGAGCAAGTCAAGTAGGGTAACAGGGCAGACTTTGTGATCTTAAAGGATGGGACTTTATTATATGGGGGTAGATTATATGTACCTCATATTGAAGTTTTAAAAAGGGAGATAATAGAAGAAGAACACAACTTAGCATATGCTATGCATCCTAAAAGCACCAAAATTTACCGTACTTTGAAAGAAAACTATTGGTGATCAGGGAGGAAGAAAGATATTGCAGAGCTTGTGGCTAGATGTTTAGTTTGCTAATAGGTTAAAGTAAAACACTAAAATCCTGCAGGAACATTGCAACCTCTTCTTATTCTTGAATCAAAGTGGGAGTATATTATGATGGATTTTATGGTTAGGTTATCTAAAACTCAGTAGGGACATGATGTAGTTTGGGTGATTATTGATCGACTCACCAAATCAACTCAGTTTTTTTCCTATGAAAGTGAGCTACTCATTAGATAAACTTATTGAAGTCTACATCAAAGAAGTGGTTAAATTACATGGTGTTCCATTCTTTATTGTATCACATTGAGATCAAAGATTTACATCCAAATTTTGCTTGAGTTTGCAGTATGCTTGGGGTGCCAAGTTAAGGTTTAGTACAACTTTTCATCCTCAAATAAATGGCCAATTAAAGAGAACAATCCAGACATTAGAAGACATGCTTCAAACTCATGTGCTAGAATTGTATGGTAGTTGGGATAAATATCTACCTTTGATGGAATTTTCCTACGATAACATTTTTCATTCTAGCTTAAGGATGGCACCTTATGAAGCCCTATTTGGTAAAAGGTGCAAAACTCTAATATGTTGGGATAAAGTTAGGGAAAGACAATTTATGGTTCCAAAAATTATACAAATGATAACAGAGAAGATTCAACTAATTTGGGATCGACTAAAGGAAGCTCAAGATAAGCAAAAGAGTTATGCATACTTAAAGAGGGAACTGATTGAATACAATCTGGATGATAAGGTCTTCCTAAAGATTTCACCTTAGAAATGAGTAATACAATTTGAAAAAGGGGGAAATTAAGCCCTAGGTACATTAGTCCATATGAGTTTATTGAGAGGGTTGATCTAGTAGCCTATAGATTGCCTTTACCTCCAAAATTATTCCAAATTCATTATGTTTTCCATGTATCAATGTTGAGGAGGTATAGGAGTGATCCTAGTCACATTTTACAAGCCCAATCTATAGAATTGAAAGATAATTTATCTTGTGAAGAAGAACCAATTATAATTATTGCTAGGGAAACCAAGATGTTAAGAAATAAAATCATACATTTGGTGAAAGTGCTATGGAAACACCATGGGAGTAAGGAAGCTACTTGGGAGCAAGAGGAAGACATAAGAAACCAATACCCTCATTTGTTTTAACTCAATTTCGAGGATGCAATTTCCTAAGGTAGGGAGGATTGTCACATTCATACTCTAATTCTAGGTACATTTGCATTCATTTTGCATTGTATTGACATATATATTGAGAGAATTTAAGTATAAGTTAGTATAAATAGTTAGGCTAATGTATCAGGTCTAGCCATGACTTGTACTCGATCAAGGAGCAAGAATATTTAACTTTTAATGACACTTAAAATTAATAGAATACTAAGAATAGAATGGATATGAAGTTGAACTGAAGTAAAGGATAAGAATTTAAATATTAGTAAGAGATGAGGACTCAATTGAGATAAATGATTGGTTTAGATTGAAGCAATCAAAAGCTTGAGGTTTCATAGGTAATAAAACTATTTCATTAGGTGTATAAATGGATAATTTACAATTTGGGTTATCCATATTAGGGCTATCTTTTTCTCCAAATCGTGGTCATTGGGTGGTAGCCATTTTTGTTAAAGAAAAGAAAAGAAAAGAAAGAGAGAGAAACTAGAATGGCTTATTACTTCTCCAAGTTTAGGCTTAATTTGGAAGTGAAATTTGGTGATCGAGAACACTTTAAAAGCTATAAATTTCTTTATAAAAGCCTTTGGTGATTTATTTGGTGAGTAATTCTATAGTTTTGGTTGATTAGGATTAGGGTTTCCATGCAACAGTTCTCTACTTCTAGAATTCTAGTTTTTTAGTCTTGTTGTTTTTATCATATCTTATGATAGGAAGCCTTAAATTGAGTTTTATTTGATGATATGGAAACTTTGAAGAGTTATCTAAAACTTTCTATATTTGAGCTTAATCTGATTCAATTTCTAAGATAGTGAAATAAGAGAAAATATTTTATTGCTCAGTTTGTCAAATTCCTTGACCTACTTGTAATGTGACCTTTATAACTCTGCTTGTGATTATCCAATTGAAGTGAAATTTTTATGGCATGTACTACATATGTAAATCTAGGTTTTATTAAAATTTTAGGTCAAAATTTCTTTCTTATAAGTTCCAAAAAATTTTCAAAGTTAGGCCTAAAAACAACCCTTTTAGAATAAAAGGAGGTAGTTTGTAGAGTTGAGTGAATTTGCATATTTTGCATATATTTTAGGGGTTAGATGACTAGATAAGTATATGATATTTTATATTTATGTTATGTAAGTAAAATTTCATGTTTTAGGTGCTAAAAAAGGAAAGGAAAGTGGTGGTGCAAACTAAGCGAATCAGTGATCGAGTTTTTTTTTTTGTTTTAGAAGCTATTTGAGTAGATATTCAAGCCTTTAAAATATATTTGTTTCAACAATAAAATGATATTTTTATTTTTATTTTTATTTTATGGACCTAAAATGAGTTATTTAAATGGTTTCAATTCAGCCTTGTTGATACTTGAATTATAAGTTTTAATTTCAAAGTTTTAATTTACAAGTTAAATATGTTATTACTATATGCTTGTTTTGGTAACATGATTTGAGGTTATTTTAATTTCTTGATGGTTTAAGATCAACTTGGATTTTCTGACTTTAGATTATGATGAGTGGTGTTTCAAATTTGAATACTTTTTTGAACAACAGTTGTGATAAAAATGCTTTGGCTAGTAAATCATTGAAAATGGTATTTGTTTAGTGTTTTACCACCCTATATGAGTTATGTGAATGTACTGAGGTGATATATGCACATTTGAAATTGTGTTGGTTGTTATTGCATAATAAATGACATGGCACTTGATTGAAGGACGGTAAAAGGAGAAGGGTTGTTCCGTGCTAATGTAGTTAAAGGGTTAGCCTTCAAGTGTGCCTAGATAGTGAGTTTGTGAAGGCCTATATGTTATGGCCAGATTGCTATGCTTGTTATAGTGATTGTTAATACATATGAAAGCTTGTATATATATTTGCAAAAGCTTATTCTTTACTTGGCTTAATTTGGATAGGTTTGAAAGCAAAGGATGGTTTTGATATTTTAAGTGGATCATAAATTGATTTTAAATATGTTAGTATGCTGATTTAAGAGGTTTATTGTGTTTGGTTTAATCAAATTATTTTCTGCTTGAAATATCAATTCATTGAGTATTTTATACTCAATTTACTCTGTTTTATAAACTTTTTCAAATAACAAGGCTTGATAGTGGGTGACCTAAGCTAAGTGAGTGTAGATAGAAGTTTGGAAGTCAGGTTAGCCAACATCCTTGTTTGAGAATTTTTGTATTTTTTTTCTCACCTTGTTTTCATATGTGTTGTATGTGTAGATGTCCTGAAATTAAACAATGGTGGCTAGGTAAATGTAAAACAACTACTAGTAACGTATTTTGTGAAGCTTAAATGATGATCAATTTTATTTATTTTGTGTACAAATATGGATTTTAACCTAGTTTTAAAAAAAAAAAAGTGATTTCCTATGCTACTTAATTAACTTATACTATAGTTGTTATTCATAAATATATCAATTACAAAAGTACTTATTTCCTAAATGACAACAAACCTTTCCAAGATATTATTATTCAATTCTATTAGTAATGTAATTATGGTTACAACATAATTTGATTAAATTAAGTGGTTTGCTGAATGGTTTAGTTTTGAACGTCCATCTCGGACATTATAAGACGAGATGTAACAGTGATAGTGGTAACCTCATTTATATTATATTCTCCCCATCTCATTTCTTTTTTCTTTGTTAATGTCTGCTCTTGTTGTTTGAGCTTTTTCTTTTTTGGATTTTTATTTGCTCTTTAACTTTTTTTTGGGTGGTTTGTGATGTATAGGATCTGATTTGTGATATCATGACCTAATCTTCAGCTTTGTTTGGAAATTTCTGTTAGATTCATTTATTTGCATTTCTGTTGAATCCTGGAGAAGATGAAGGTAAATTTTTTTCATAATTTTATAAGAAAAAAAAGTGAAAATTTGGACAATCTATAGCTTGCATGGTAACCTAAGCCTTGTAGTTGTCATCAGTAGTCATATTAGCATTCAAATGCATGTTTTTCTCTAATGCTCTGCGAGGACACATGTTCTTCACCTTGTCCAGAAAATCTTGTCTCAGAGGGAAGCCTTCAAAGATAGATATAATAGCCACAATGAATTATGAGTGACCATACTTGACGACAAAGGCATGACGGGGAAAAGAAGGTAAAAAATGTAGTCCAGGAATGGGAACACAGTAGTCATACAGGTTTATGGTTATAAACTTTAACCTCCACCAAGGACAGACCCATGTAATCTTAGTATTTGCAATGTCGTTTATCTAGTTAATCCACTGATCTATAGTGTGCTCATCCTTCATCCTCAATGGATGAGACTGTAAATGATGAGGTTAATAAGTCAAAGTATTGTTGGGGGCATTAAGTAGACTCAATTTCTCTTATAACCAAATGTAAAAAAAAACACTACTAAGTTGAAAACCCAAGAGGGCAACTTAGGTAAAAAAAAAAAAAAGGGTTACATACCTGAAAGAGAAGCAAACTGCCTGATAATCAGTTCTGAATCTTAAAATTATCCAACCTAATGATAGTTTTAGGAAGTATGACAAGCACTGGGTTAGCTCTAGCTTCCACTTATTCTAGGATACTGACAATCCTAGTGTCAGCATCCCTATGAGAAGCCACTAATAGAAATTGGGCATATAAGCAAGAAGAGACAGTACTAATCCAGGCAGCATTGTTCTTATCCCTAGTCCCACAAGAAGTAATCAAAGAAGAAAGACTGATAGACCCAGGGTTATGTGTGTACATATAGATGTTGGCTGGGGGTATATCAAAGAATGCCATTAGCCTATCGGGAAACTTAATCTCAAGATTAGGGAGAGCAATCACAATAGTGGAGTCCAAAGAATATCCAAGAATAGCAGTGAACTCTTTAATTAATGTACACGACTCTTGTCCATTGAATTTGAACATATGGTCCTTAACATCCCACAAGGTGGTAGCGACATGTAGAAAATAGATGTCTATTTTTAGATGTTGAAAGGATTTCAAGGATTTGGCATGGAAGGATAGCAGTCTATTCCAACTGTCTCTATTAAAGATTTTGAGAAATTTCTTCATCAAATTAAGGGTGGTTTGTGTCATGACGAAAGTGAATAAAAAAGAAGAATAGGAAATAATCTGTTTATAAGCCCTTTATATTGGCATAAAATTTAATTTGGATAGGATTAGGATTTTCTTTGCTTCATATTTTTGGATCAAATCCAAATTAGTAATTAGAATAGAAAAGAATAAAGAACCAGAGCTGAATTTTTGATAAAAAATTTAGAATTTTGATTAGAATTCTTGAAATCCGATCGAAAATCTAGAATTCTGATTGGAGTTCTAGAAATTTGATATGGAATCTAGATTACTGTTAATATTTCTAAGATTTCCAATAAAATAAAATAAAAAAATAAAAAAAGGAGCTTGATCTAAAACGCAAAGTCCATAATCCATTTAGAAAAGGTGAATCAATTCAAAGTGAAGAAGGAAGCCAATGACCAATTATGTAGGTACAAGTGCTAAAGGTAAAAAGATTAGTTATCTTGAGCTCCAGTGTCTGGCCAAGGACTCCACCTTCTGGCTAGATTAGCACTCTGATCTAGGGGCATAAAAGTCCTAGTACCATGATTGTCGAAACCTAGACTAGCAAGCTATCAGTGAAGCCTCTCGTTCTTATGTTCTACATCCCCAATATAACTCTGTTGCATAAAAAATAGTTAGAATTATGCATATTATACATAACATGCATACATTGGCATACTTGTTATACATACTAACTCTCCAACTGTCTATGATCTGTATGGAAAATAATCTCTAGGAAGAGGCAAGTCCATATAGATACTCAGCTTGTGTTTGAGGGACTTGTAAAATAAAGTATACTCATTCAATAACAAGTGTTAGTCTATATAGGATTGGAAATGAAAATTGCACTTACATGTGAAGCTTAAGGAGGAGAGAAGCTAGGAATCTAAGCTACATCAAAATACATGTGTTGCTCAATGGAAGTCCATACTGCAGGAGCCCAGTAGTACATAAACCTATCAAGTGGTGGAACATTGCCTAGAATGGTACTCGAGGAAGTAACACCTTGAGCAGCTTCACTATGTTGATTATGCTCAACCTCTTGCTTAGTCCTCTTAGTGTCACCCTTATGCTCCTCCTCCAAGGCAACATCAGTAGCTTTTTCAATCTGTACAAAAAAGTAAATATCATCTGTATTGATGAAAGAGATGAAGTAAAATGGTGACAAAAAGCATAACTTAACTGGGTCTGTAGGAACCTGCTTTAGGATATTCTCCCAAATATACTCCTGATAGTGACGAGAATGCTTAAGCAAAGTTAAAGCATCATATCCCCTAAGAGCTGCTATAAGCTTAAGACCAATCATGCTGCAGCTCCACAATATCAAAGAAAGAATAGAAGAAGGAACACACCTCTTAGAAGGCCCCATATGCCAATGATAGACACATTCACCAAGATACCACATCTAGCAACTATAACCAGGAAGTAAAACTCTTATAGTCTCAAGCCTCATAGCTGTAGTCATGAAATCATATCACTAAATGTCTTCAGCTCCAACCAACCAATCTTACATGACCTGTAAATTCATTCAGATAAATTTTATTTTTGTAAGTGGTTAAATATGAAAAATTAAAATTTTCTTACCAGGTCCTACTCTAAGGAGTTCAACTAGTCCCGATAAGTCTGCAAATCATGCTTGATGCTAGTTAGATGAGAAGAACCCTATCTTGACATAAGAGGAAGACTCTTATCAAAGCTAATGGCGATGAGGCCTTGGATCACCCCAACCTTAATGCCCCAGATCTGAAAGAGAGGAAAACATTAAAATAAAAAGAAGAGGTTGTAAATAAGTAAAGTTGAAAAAGGTAAAAGACATACATACAGGACATGCCAGAAGCTACACATCATCATAACACCTTTATAGACAATATCCAGTTTATAGTAGAGATAGGCAAGAGCTACAGATCCCTAATCGAAGGAAGTGACTCTAGCAAGGTCTTAAAGTGGACCAAGAACAGCAATGTTGACCTCATGACCAGTCTCATAGAAGAGGGTAGTGCCTAGCAGTATTAATACGAAATACCTCACCTTTTGAAGGATCTGACAAGGTGTAGTGGTAGGTAACCTATTAAAACCCTAAACGAGAGAAGAAAGGAGCACGTTCTTCTAATTTTTCCATGTCGAAACGGACTTGAGCAAATCATAAACATAATGACTCCTAGCATCTTTTGGAAGGGTGCAATAGTGGATATCAAAAGGAACTGGGGCACCTCCAAAGGTAATCCTAGTGGTGGTAAAGAAGCTCATAGGAGAAAAAGTCAGCTCACCCACTTGTGTGTGAAAGGTATGAGTGGTATCCATCCACCTCTTGATGAGAGCAAAAAGTGAATAATGGTTTGACCTACCTAGAGAAGTCGATAGAGCAGCAATGAAGCATTGGAAGCCAAATGCTTAGATGTGGTTTACTACTTCTCTAAATAAATCATGAAATAATTCTTAAGCCAAGTGAAAGCAACTCAAGAACTTCAGTGGTTTCTGAATAAAATTCAGAAAATGATAGGATTACTTTCCCTTTACAAACTCTTAATTTTGTATAAACTTTATCATTATTTTTTTATTAGTTATTTATTTATTCAAAAAAGGGTTGATTGGAGGACTAGATTTTTGATTGGAAATCTAGAATACCGATTAAAAGATTGGATTTTTTTTATCAAAAATCTAGAATTATGATCGGATTTTAAGATTTTCAATCAAAAATCTAGAATTTCGATCGAAAATCTAGAATTTTGATAGAAAATCTAGAATTCTGATATGAAATGCAGATTTTTGACTGAAAATCCAGAGGTTTGACTGGGATTATAATGGTCCTCTATGACATGCTAACACTAATTTTACAAAATTTTATTTTCAAGTTGACAATTTCATGCAGTTTTATTTAATCTATATAGTAGATATTCTACAATTGCATGTTAATTTACATATTTCTGTGAATATATTTTTTGCATTGTTAAGGACAGAGGAAGAAAATTTACCTTATCTCTAGCCTGAGAGCATCTATAGAGGTGTAATGAGTCAAAGGGAGCACATATTCCCCTTTATTGAGTCCTAGATTATTTTGAGGAAAATGTAGCTATGAAATGATTGGATTTGATTGTAGTCTACATTATGGGCGAGCCATAGGATTAGACAAATTTAAAATTGGATGTCAGATGAAGTAATAATTGAAGAAAGAAGATTTGAAAATCAAGAGAAAGTGAAAAAGGAGAAGAGCAAAAAAATGAAAAGGATAGGAAAATGAAAGAGATGGATTGACAAAAAGAAGAAAAGAAGGTTTATATTATAGTGGCAAATTTCCACTTAGTTCTTCAACTTTGTTTGCATTTAAGTCCATTCTTTTTCTTGCAATTTAATCCTAAATTGTAATGCTGAATAATTTAATAATTCAATGAATTATTAAATTATTAGTAGAAAAGAAATCAACACTATACATTTGAGTGTAGTGTAATTTCAAATCAACACTATACATATGAGTATAGTGCATTCTCAGATCAAAACTACACGTTCGAGTATAGTGTATTCTTAAATCAACACTATAAGTCCAAGTATAGTGCATTTTTAGATTAACACTATACGTCCGAGTGTAGTGCATTTTCAAATAAATGCTATATGTCAGAGTATAATGTATTCTCAAATTAACACTACATGTCCGGGTGTAGTGTATTCCCAAATCAACATTATACGTCTGAGTATAGTGCATTTTTGAGTTAATGCTATATGTCCGAGTATAGCGTATTCTTAGATCAACACTACACGTCCAAATGTAGTGTATTCTCCAATCAACACTATACATTTGAGTATAGTCAACATTATACTTTCGAGTATAATGCATTTTTCAATCAACGCTATATGTCTAAGTATAGTCAACATTATAAGTCTGAGTATAATGTATTTTTTTCAATTAACACTTTACATCCGAGTATAGTCAACATTATATGTTCGGGTATAATGTATTTTTCAATCAACATTATACGTTTGAGTATAGTCAACATTATACATTCGAGTATAATGTATTTTTCAATTAACACTATACGTCTGAGTGTAGCACATTTTCAAATCAACGCTATACGTCTGAGTATAGTCAATATTATACGTTAGAGTATAATGTATTCTTCAATCAATGCTATATGTCTGAGTATAGTGTATTCTCATATCAACACTACATGTCCAAGTGTAGTGTATTCTGAAATCAACACTATACGTCAGAGTATAGTGTGTTTTCAGACCAACACTACACATTCGAGTGTAGTGCATTTTCAAATCAACATTATACATCCGAGTATATTGTATTCTTAAGTTGATATGCATTACAAAGTGAAAGGCAATTAAATCAATGAAGTATTGAAAGCAATATCCATTTGCTTGATTTTAGCTTTTACTTTTCATATTGCTGCTTAGCCCCTTCCAATTCAAAGCTATGTCACCTCCTGGGATGCAGCCCGTGTGATGAAGGTAATCAATAATAATAAAAATAAAAATCAACATAACCATCATGTATGCATAGCCTTTTTTTTTTAACAACTATTAAGCATCTGTTTAGCAAATAAGAGAGGCAAAACGTAGAAATGGCTTAACTCACCCATTGTAGCAGACTCATATGTGGTAACACCAACCTGGCCGACACTTAACGACCCTGTGATGACCGTTTTACCCATCCCATCGCCTAAAACACCATACTTTTCTCCTCAATCGAAACCCTAACAATCTCCTTATAAACTCCCTCCTTTTTTTGTTTCACAAACCTTCGATCCATCGCATTATAACAAAGCAAATGGATATTGCTTTCAGTAGTTCATTGTTTATGTGCATATTTTATGGTTATGAACCATATCAAGATATAATCGATACTAAATAATGATTTATATTAGAATTTGAGTTTGTCGAAATATAGGTTGCATATTTATTATTTATTTAATTATATTTTTTTAATATTACTTGAATATTTTTAAAATATTTTTCGTATATATTAAATATTTTCTGAATATTAAAATGAGTTAATTCTTTGTTTGTTGTATGAATTTTTAGTTGTAATTTCGATTAAAGTTTCTTATTCTGATCTTTTAGTTTTTTTTTTTTTTTTTTGGTTTTGTCCTAAACAAAGGATCCTCTGGAGGTGGGACAGCAATTATGATGGGTGAGGTTGTGAAAGAATGCGATGGGACTGGAACTATGTTTAGTATTATTAATGTATAACTAAGGCTTAATTATCCAAAAGCATGGTTTTCTCTTCTGGAATGTTTTAAAATCATAACTTGTATGTCATCTTTGTTTTGTTAATTATTACCAACGATAAATGAATTTATAAGAGTTTTTTATTCGTTTTTTTTATGGTTATCTTTCATTGATATTAATTCTGCTTTTAACAAAAATTTTGTTAGTTATAATTCAAAAACAAATTATAAGAGACTTAAATTTAATTATACTTAATTTTTTTAGATATATTTGAATATTATTTGAATATTTTCTAAATCTTATTCATATATGCTGAATATACAAAACATGTGTCATATTCGTTATTCAAAAATTTTGAATATTATCTATATATTTTTAAAATTTTATTCGTATATATTGAAAATGTAAAATATGTGTCATATCATTATTCAATATTTTTTAATATTATCCGAATATATTCTGAATCTTTTTCGTATAAGTTGAACATGGAAAAAAGTGTCATATATTATACAACATTTTTTAATATTATCAAAATATTTTTAGAATATTATTCGTATATGTTGAAATTGCAAAAAGGTGTCATATTATTATACAACATTTTTAAATATCATCCAAATATTTTTTGAATCTTATTTATATATGCTGAACATATAAAACATGTGTCAAATTCATCATTGAACATTCTTGAATATTATACATATATTTTTAAAATTTTATTTGTATATGTGAAAATGAAAAACATGTGTTATATTTGTTATATACATTTTTTAATATTATTTGTATGTTTGTGAAATATGATTCATATATGTTGAAAAAAATAAAAATAAAAAATTTTAAAAAATAAGGATAACAGAAAATAAGCCAAAAAAATTTAAAAAAATAAAAAGAAAATTAAAAAATAAATATAAGGATAAAAGAAAAAATGAAAAAACAAGGATAACAGAAAAAAATAAGAAATAAGAAATAAGAAATAAAAAAAATAAGGATAATAGAGAACAAGAAAAAAAGAATAACAAGGAGAGAAACAATAAAAAAAATAAGGATAACAGGGAAAGAGAAAAAATTAAAAAATAAAGATACATAAATAATTAAAAAATAAAGATAACATAGAAAAAGGAAAAAAAATAAGAAATAAGAAAAATAAGGATAACATAGAAAAAAATAAAAAAAAATAAGGACAATAAAAAATTTAAAAATAAGGATAAAATTAAAAGAATAAAGAGAGAAAAATTTTAAAAAAATAAGGACAGCAGAGAAAAAAATAAAAGTTAAAAAAAAAGGAGAGGAGAGAAAATAAAAAAATAATGAAAGAACAATAAGAATATGAATGAGGGTAAAAATAAAAAATAAAAATAAAAGTTGATACTCTTAAAAGTAAAATAGATATTCATGTAATTAATGAAAAAAATAGAGATATTTTACTGAAACTTGAAGCCAAAAAGTGGAATATTTATATAAATTTCTCTTGGATTTTTGGACTTGCATGCCTTGATAGTTGACATGCATGCTTTGAGATCAAAGAGAAACCTGCAAACTCCCGTCTTAGCATTCGATTACACTCGGTGTGTTTTACAATTGAATCATATTTTTTTATAATTTTAATATTATGTACTTCTTTAATAATTAATTCAATTTATTCAACAACAATTTTGTAATACATTTATAAATATGTTACTATTATAAATCCTTTATAAACTTGTAACATATTATTTCGTCATAAATTTTGTGAAATATTGGATTTGGATTTATATCCGTTACAAAATTGTAATTGATTCAACATCTGCGATGGATAAAATATGTTACAAATTTGTAACATTTATTGTATGTTACTAATATTGCGACAGGCAAGATTTATTACACCTACATTATAAATTTCTAGTGCATCGGTTAAAGAATTTCATAAAATTTTATAGAATTTATTTATAAATTCAGATGAATGTGTTTGGTTTAAATAAAAACTTGATAAGATTCATTTCTAATTTAATTTTTCAATTTTGTAAAATTACTTAACATTAAATTCATTTTTATTGATGATGATTTAGAATTTATTTGTAAATAAATTTTATTAAAAATTTATTTGAAAATAAAATAATTTTTTTAATGGAATTAAACAAAATATAGGTAAGAATATTCCATTTATTCCTTTAATAACTAGTTACTAATTTGTAATGGATCTCCAATTCCTTTACAATACAAATTTTTTTATTTTGTTGCAAAATATTTGTAACGGGCAAAGTTCTAACAGAATATCACTTTTTTTTTTTCGTGCAACTTTGCCCATAACTAACCATGAATTTTCTTGTAGTGTTTATTATAAAATAATAACCATTAATAAATTTAACATTTTGTCGCATATGAGTTTAATTTTTTCAATTTTCAAGTCAGTTCTTTTTTATTTAATTTTGATCAAATAATATTAATTGACTATTTTTGTCAAAATTACAAAATGAGATAAATTGTCAAAAGTAAAAAAAAAATTATTTAATTTTGTATACCAATATATCTTTATAAATTGTGAATTATAAGGATAAATTTGACATTTTATAGATGTCATATCATCAATTTTTATTTGATTTTCTATTTGTGAGACATTTTTACCAAAATCTAGATTGAGATAAAGTATAAAAATTTGAAAATGTTTGAGTTTTTGGCACTAATAGTTCTCTTTATATCACAGTTATGAAAAAATGCACATTTAACTTAATTATATGTTTAGAACCTATTATTTTATTTGTATATTTGATTATGAAGAGTAAGAGTAATATAAAAACTTCTTATAAAAAATTATATGCATTGTAAATAAATATATAAAATTAATTAAAATTAAAATTAAAAATTTAATTACTTTCAAAATTTAAAAGATTATTGTCAACACCTCAAATTTGAGGGATGGTAAAGAATGTATTCATAAAATTACAAAAATACATGGAAAATTAGTAATATCGCAATAATTTAAACTAAAGCTCATTAACCTAAGTCTACAGTCTTAAAAAATAGAAATTAAGGTTCTATTTGTCTAAGTTGTTGCTGATAGCTAGTAGGTGGTAGCTGATGTCGATAGCTGATCAATGGTACGTGTTTGGTATGGTTAGAATTGTTGTTGTTCACTTATATAATGACCATAATAGACATCAATTTTATATATATATAATTGAACAAAATATTATTTAATATTAAAAATAAAATAAATGAACAAAAAATACCAAAATTTAACAAAATTATATATAGATGTAAGTACCAAAATTTTCTTTTCCTTCATTTTTGATATTGTTCAAAGCCTATTTTATATTAGAAAGTTTGTTATATATACAGTACCAGTGCACTTCAGAAATGGAGAGGTGATTGCAAGAGTTTCAAAAGGAGATACAATTTTTTTTTTTTTGGTCTCTACGGGGAAGATGGCATGGGAATTTTTTTTTTCCAACTCCAAATTGATTTTGATTTTGAATATAGGGTTTTAGAATATAAGGTTATTTCAATAATAGTATTAGAAGAAAATAGAACTGTTTGTAAAAAGTTACAAATTGGAGCTAATACGAACTGGACCAATTAGGGTGTTGAAAAGCTAATAGCTCCTTTTCAGAAAACTTAACCAAACACCTTTTATTAGCTATTTAGAAATTGAAAAGCTATCAGTTGCATCTCAATATATAAAACAAACACCCTCTAAGTCTATTAACCCTGAGATAACAAGAGCCAAAAAGATATAGCTTGATCTAGCCCAACAATAAAGCTCAAATGGAGAATAATGATACAACCTCATCTTATCCCTTTTAATGATAAAGTTAATCACATTGAAAACAAGGTAGAGTTTTATCTTTAATATAGAATAAGACTTTATCCAAATAATGATAAGACTCTATCATGATATAAGATAATGTTTTATTTTGAAAGATAATTAAGGTGATTAAATTTAAATAAAATTGATAATTATCTTATTTTATCCTCATTTGCTTATGTATATAGCTTGTGCAAAACCTTAATGGGGACTTTTTGAGAGAGTGAATCTTGAGAAAGAATTAATAAACATTACTTTATTTCTTTTAGGCTTTAGAGAATTTAACTTAAAATAAATTAGACTTAGATAGTAATTGTGAGGTTCTTGTTATTATCCACAAAACAAAAATAGTTTTAAAACTCCTTTGTTGGAATTATTTTATGTCATTTTGCATTTGAAGTGTCATGACCCAAACCCAACAATCATGTCCAGTACTAGAGAACGGGAATTCATATGAATTCGAAACCCGTAGTAAGTCTAAAACATAAAATTCATACAAAACATAATCATAAATTTACCTCAGAATTAAAACTTAAAGAGTCATCCATAGATCATAACATAATAAAATATTTAAACATACAAAACAAGGATATAACAAGTGCTAAAGTTACCATAACACACTACAATAAGAACATACTATTATAGCATCTAAGAAACATAAAGAAAGGACAGTTTAAAATTTATATAAGTCAGTCGGTGAATAATGGGTCCGACAAAGAGAATGTCTGTGGGAAGTCTGAAGAGATATATCCTAAAAAATAATTGAGGGGAATCAGACCTCACTGAGTGTATTGTCATTATATATATACATGGAACTTAAGGGTACAAGTAACCAAGCACCATAATAATATTTATTTTATATTTATATTTATTTATTTTACACACGCATTTCATGCAAACGCTCAAAAATATTATCATATCATTACAACTAGATATAGATAGAGATAGATAGATGATTGGAGCAAAACCCTAATATATTACCGTAATCCTCAAACATTATGCCTCATTGGCTTTTAGGCCTTCTTAAATCCAAATAATATTTCTCTTTCTCAATTTGGCAGTGGACCAGCCCCGAGACCTTGAAAGGTTAACCAAGCTGTTACAATCTCACTATCGGCATGACTGGCTTCGATACCCTAAAAGGTCAACTGAACTACCGCAGCCATATATATATATATATATATATATATATATATATATATATATATATATATATATATATCTCAATAAATCAATGTCCATCTCATATCAAATCAAAATTCATGTCCTTCCCATCTAACGTACTAGCATTATTAACAATTTGCATGATCAAACTTCTAATTTTGAACTTTGACAAAAAATTTCTATTCTAATGATTTTCTTTAAGTGTGTAAGAAGTTAATTAATTATCAAGAATAATTGTTTTATGATTGGAGACATTAAAATACTTCTTGAAAGAGTAAATATGTATTTCGATGAAGTATCTCAATCTACATAAGTCTCCAATCTTTGTTATATACCAAAAATATACAAATTTGGACTTATAGTGGTCTTCTCATGAGCCCCTCATGAGCCAACCTTGTACAGTGCCTCAGGAGCTCATTTTTGGCAAAATGGTTAGTGCTCCTTACGAGCTGCCCTCACAATTATGAGGAGCAGAGATTAGCTCATGAAGGCAGCCCTGATAGCATTCAATAGAAATTTTTGAATGCAACAGTCCTCAAACTGACACTCATGAGCCAAGGTTTGCTCCTTACGATCGTGAGTAGCGTTCTGATAGAAATAAGTCCAAAATGATTCAAAAATTAACAAGAGACGTTAGAGACATAATCAATGCATCCAACAACCATAATCTAAGTTTTTTATCCATATAAACAACTCTTGGAGTTCCATTGAAAGTTTAAGAAACTTATTTATCGTTCATTCTCTCTTAAGCATTTAATTAAGCTCTTAAATTCTCTCTTAAACAATTTTTGTATTTGTGTAACTCTTGTGAGAGTTAGTGAGTGTTAGAATAGACATTCTTGTTCTTCTATTTTCTGGGATTAAGAAAATAGGAAGTGAATTCTATTCTACAAGGAATTAGTTTAAGCGTTGTCCATTGAAATACTTGGAATTTGATTTTTGAGTGAGTTTTGAAAACTCAAGTTGTAAGGTTGTAAGAGTAACCCATAAAACTCTTGTGTAATCTTAATCTTGTGAATAATATTATGGGTGATTGAAAATCCTAACATGGGGATAAGTTAGGTGGAGACGTAGGATTGTTGTTGAATCCGAACTCCTTAAGTCATTGTGTTCTTCATTTTTCCTTCTCAACATTCTTTCAATTCTTGTTTAATTCCTTAAAATCATTTTTATTTTTATAAAACTTAAAATCATTTTTATTTTTCTAAAACTTAAAATCATTTTTATTTTTGTAAAACTCTCTTTAGTATTATTCATGTGCTACTACTATCCTCTAAAATATCATGTTAAAATAATAAAATCATATCAATATATAGACAACATCTAGGTCAAGAACACAATATTCACACACACAAACATATATATATATATATATATAGTAATCACTATAAATAACAAATGAAGGTTTAATACAACATAGCATATTCATTTCATAATAACAACAAAATATATGAATGTTGGGTAAGAATTTTTGTATGCAATGCATACACATAATAATAACTTACAGGTGGAACATGCTCCTCGATAATGACTCGACTAACCCTGTCTTGGAGGCTTTGCTCCCGATGTGGCTATAGAAAAAAATAAAAGATAAATAGAATTAAAATCCTAACATTATACATTCTAGATTTCTAAAGAAGAAACTCAATCTAAGATACAATACTAATTAAACTCAATAACTAACACACACCAATGTCACGTTTTACGAAAAATCTATTAAAAATTCGATAAAGTCTCCTCTGCAAAACGAATATTCTCTATTAAAAGTAGAGTCATTCATGCACAAAATGACACTTCTATAATCTACACAATCTAATAACTCGAGTTGGGACTCTGAACTACACTTTATGTCCAACCGAGAACCAACACAGATGCACATATAAAAATAATATCATTTATCAAAACTAATAATATATCATAGAATTTAATTAAGTTATTACAATTTAATTTATTTAAGTAGTTGAGACATAAATGAAATTCATTTTCAAATATTTAATAAACTCTCATTTAACATAACTAAAATCACAATTTAATACAATTAAAATTGCAAAACTACATTTAGAATTTCATAACTAAAGTTGTTATTAGATATAAATAAACTACTTAAATAATTCAAATATATAATAAAATATTAAAGAACTCATTTAAGCTTTTTAAAATTATTATTATTATTTTATGGAATTACTTCCGATTAACTAAATATTTCAATTTGCTTATAAAAATTATTTTCATACTTTTATTGTTTAAAATCAGTATTAAACATATTAAATAACTATAATTTAATTAAAACTAAATAAACCATAAAATATAAATTTTTCTACATATATATATATATATATATATATAATAATTCTATTAAAATTTATATCTCAAATTCTACAAATAATTTCATAAAACTCCCTTTATAAAGATTAATCTACACAATTTATAGTATTAGTTAAAAATATAAAAACACCTGAAACAGTACCCTATCACCGGAATAGTAACCTAAAAGTTCCAATAAATTCATAAAATTATGAAAAATATATCAATGGAAATCTCTCAACTCCAATTTCATTTATCGTAACTACCACAAGGTCTAATTCCTACACAATTTGAAGAAATTAACCAAAAAATCAAAATTTGTTTTACCTCAAATTGAGGTGGTTGCTAGTGCATATCAAGAAAATTGATGGATAGGAAACGTTACCTAGAGAGAGACAAACTCAACGGCACTAACGGCGAGGTCTGGCGAGGTCAAAGGCAGTAGTAGTGACTCTTTCTTTGTTGGCTGGAAAAATGCAAGAGGAAGGAGAGAAGAGTGGTTGGCTGATGGGAGGCTGCTAGTGCGTTTAGAGGTGATGGCGGTCAGTAGTGGTGGCTGGCACAAAGGTGGTAGTGGTTATCATGAAAAATAAAAAGAAAAAGAAAAGGAAGGATTTTTATTTTATTTTTTACTTTATATATAATATATATTTTTTTTAATGTTTATGTATATATATATATATATATATATATATATATATATATTACTATATTATTTAATTTATATATTAATTTATGAGTTGATTACATAATTATAAGTTCATTCCATACCGGACCAGACTGGAACAGGCTTATATACATTCTCCACTCATTTTTTTCTCAATGGCTAATTATGTTAGCATATATATAACAACATACCCTTAAAAATTATTGAAATTTACTAAAATACTCACTAAAGAATAATTTCATAAAAATAATAATTAACACTTTAAAATCCATAATTTAATTTAATAAATAAAAATATGAGTTATTACATGAAGTGTCATTTTAACCATAGTGGTGCCCTAATGGTTTTACAATCAAGTGATATTCCTTTTTGTTTTTCTTGTGTTCTTTTTTTTTTTTTTTTGTGCAAATCTCTTATCTCTTTCTTCACATTTCTATCATTTTATTTTGTTTTGGTTGTTAGCTTGTCATGACATTATTGCTTATGTTAATGCTTGATTATTTTGTGTCTTATATTTATTAGTTAAGTGTAAAACACTTATATATATATATATATATATATATATATATATATATATATCTCCCAATCATGAGCATAATTAGAAGGTTATGATTGTGATCGAAACCTTTATAATCCTGAGGAAGAGAGACTTCATTATTGCAAAGGTCTAAAGGTCCTCACGATCATCGTGATCAAGATGATGCTTAAGACTTTCAAAGGAGTTCAAGTTTAGAACTCCTCACAATCATTCATAACAGTCATGAGAAGGATCATTAGTGATATGGTATTTGAGTAACGAGCAAAATTTTAGAAGCAATAGTCACTTTTTTTTAATCCTTACATTTGCGACTTTTCAAATTTTCTACAAAAAGAAAATAAGCATTTAATGAAGATGGAAGAAGTTGGACACGAATTTACTAATCTCTAACAATTATTTTTTAAGCCCTATAAATCGAAGCCACATAACTCATTTATGATGGTTAAAGAGTTATTGAGGTAATTTCTTTTTGAGAATTTATTATGAATTTAAAGGCTTTCTAAAAATTCTCTTGTACTTAAACTCTTAAGAGAGTTTGTGAGTGTTAGTTATAGATCTCTCAAATTTACTCTTTCTTTGGGGTTAAAAAAGTGGATAGTGAGGATTTTAGCTTAGTTTTTGGTTGAGCCCAGTGAAAAACACAATTGGTGTATATTCTTATGTGAGTTTAGAAAACACAAACTAATTGTAAGGTTGGTGTTAAGCTTTAAAATTTCTTGGTGTACAATCTTGCTTATGAGATTGGCATGGAAGTTTAAAAAATCCTAACTTAGAGAATTTATGAAATGGAATAGAATTACTAGAATCTGAACCACCATAAATCTTGAATTTTATGTGTGTTTGATTATTTTCTTATTCCTTTCATATCTTAATTCTTTCATGGGCTAAGGTTCATTTTAACCCCCCCCCCCAAGTTAACCCTGAAGCCTAGATAAGCCCTCCATTTTTTTGGCATAAATAAGTTAGCATTTAATCAAAAAGATTTATTTAAGCCCCTTTCAATAGATGAAGTTCATCTTCATTAATTTAAGTAATGACATGGCGAACTTTACCAAATATATCTCTTAACCAAATTGATTTTTTTTCCCGTTCTTCTTCCTTATCGCCTCCCACCATCTCCATTGTTGCTAGCCACCCCATTTATCATTGATGAGGGAGTTGTTGTTGCTTCTTCTCATTCTCCTCCTTTCAATTTCTGTGTAATTATTGTTACAAAAAACTCAAAAGAAAGTAAAAAATCCTCAGTCTTTTTACTGTTGTTACTAGTGGTAATTGATGAAAGTGATAAGAGTATGAATGCTCTCTAATGGTGTTTGAAGTAACAAAAATCATTCCAAGTTTTCCTCACCCTCTCTGACTTGGATGGTAATCTCCCTGATCTCAGCACCTGTAGCAACAACCGCTTCATCTAGGAATTCAACTTCTACAATTTCGATCTGATACATGCACTACCCATTGATTTCTCTTGCATTTTATTTATTTATTTATTTATTTATTTTTTTGTGGTTGTTTTTTTTTTGTATAATCCTTTAATATTGATGAAGGTGTTTATCCTTTATTGAAGTTCATGCTTTCCTATACCCTCTTATAACTTGTAAGGACCACTTAGAGGGTTCATATATGATAGGGTAGTGAATGATTAGTCAATCCTATGTGGTAATTGTTCGTGTATGTTGCATTTGTGTTGAATGTCTAACTTGAGATTGATTTTGTATCTACAACATTTAGAACAATTTCATTTTAAATCCAAAGGCTATTCTCATCTCGGTGCTACTCACTTAGGATTGGACCAATTTTAAGACACTGTTTTTGCCTATAAAAAAGGTCTCGAGATCAATCCTAATTATGAAGCCTTGAAGTCTCATTTAGCTTATACATAAAATGCCCCTTTTCATTGGCTTATTAACAAGATTTGGCTATTTTTCTTACTATAAATAAACATAATAGAGAAATAATGATTGCATTTAATTTAAGATTGAGCATGAAAATAATTATCCTTATCTTCTTTTTAATGTTTGATAAAACAGATGGGTCAACACGACCAAGTTCTTGACTGGAGCCTTAGTTGTTGGAAGCATTGCAATACCAACAATCTTGAAGCACTTTGGAGTCATTGGGTGGGGAGCATTGGCAATGGAGTTGTCTTCATTTTTATATTTATGATGGCCATAATGTGTTATATACGCATGAATGATGATGATGGTTACAATATGTTCTGATATATGGCCATTTTAATTGTAAAGAATGACCTACTATTGCACCATTATAGGATATCTTGTTAATTTGAGCCTTACATATGAAAAATGTGTTTTACAGGGTTGTCGGACTTAATGATTGTTTCCTGAGTTGAGCAATATTTTTTTGCATTTAATTGCTTTTGTTGAGTTGGAAGTGCCTTACAATCAATTTTCTTACAAAGAAGCTTGCCCAAAATGAAATTGAGAAGCTATTATAAAGTCAAGCTATTGAAGAATTGTCGAGTGGCACTTCCAACTCTTTCATTATGACATCAATCTTAACACCTTTTCATTGATTGAGATTAGACACCAAGATATGATGAACATGAGTGGTCATGTTTTTCTATAATCAATGCATAAATAAGAAAAATTTATTTCAATGTATTTCAAAGATCCACCAGCTCCATACCCAGCTTCTAGTAGTCAAAGATAGTGTGTGTTCAAAGTATAACTTGTACCAATTAATGATTTTCAATTCTTTCCTTTTCAACTTTATACATGTCTCTCTCTCTTTCTTAAATTTGTTTACTCATTGCATATTTGCTCTTTTTAGTTACACTTTGCTTTCACATTTTCTATTATTTTTATTGCTTTTGTTTTGGAAATTCCAAGATAGGTTTTCTTAGTCTTCTATGATTTCTTCATTCAATCTTTTCCCATTGTGATCCTCATTCTTCTTCTATGCACTTGCTATTTTTAGGTTTCTCATATAGTTATAGCTCTTTCTTTTCTTTGCTTTTACAAAATTAATTGGATAAAAATTGCATCGATATAGTTTTTATATGTATGTTGTGGCCATCAGAATCAAGAATTTGATTCTGATGACTTAGAATGAGAATTGATAATGGTTCAGATTTTTTTAAATGGAAAATAGTGATTTATTTTATTCTCCAACTTTCATGAACGTCTGCTTGGGTGCTGTTAGTGGGATCCATTTTACCTTGTATGGTTTCCACGTCATCAAAAAGTTAACAGTAATCTTCATTTAAATGCTCACATTATTTAAAAGGGGCTAAAAAATGAACCTTTTTTATTATACCCTAACTTATTTAAGCCAAAAAAAAAATAGAGGACTTATCTAAGCTTCAGGGTAAACTTAGGGGGGCTAAAACGAACCTTATCCTTTCTTTCATTTAACATTCAAACTCTTGAATTACCCCTTAAATTGTTAATAGCCCTATTTAACCTTCCTCTTTAGGGTAATTATTTCAAGCTTAGTTAATTTTAAATCATTTAATGATTAATTATGATAATAATTAAAATTTTGAGTATAATGTTTTTAAAAGGGAAAAGTACTAAGTTAAAAAAAATTGAAAAGTGATGTATAATTACTTAAAAAAAGAAATATTAATATTAAACATTATAGTGACAAAGTTTTTTAAAATTTAATGCAAGATAATCAAATTTAGTTTTTTATTTCTTATTATATAATACTTCTTTATGACTATAATTTAAAAATACTGCAAAGAATTTTTTTTTTGGAAAATGAAGTACTAAAATAAAAAATTGAAAATCGATACATAATTACCAAAAAATTGAAAAATTAATGTTTAAAATACTAAAAACATTACAAAAAATTAATTTATAGTGATAACTTTTAATAGAATTTAATAAAAAATTCAATTAAAATTTGATTTTCAATTGATTAATTATAATTGCAATTTAAAAACTAATATATGAAATATTTTTAAAAGAGAAGTATTAAGTTAAAAAAATTTAAAACATGATGCATAATAAGAAAAACTTAATGCTAAGAATATTAAAAATACTACAAAAACTTAATTTATAATAGCAAATTATCTTAAAATTTATTAAAGATATCTGAAAATAATTTAATTAACTAAACCACAGAGAACACAAATAATTGTTAATAAAAATCTCTTATGATACGAACGTGGCTAACTTGCACCAAACCTGTATTCAATCTTGATAACCTTGCGAAGGATTGATCATAAATCAAGCAAAGGAAAACTCTAATTCCTAACAAAACCCTTAAATAACATGTACTTAAGAACCTTAATTATAAAGAATTAAAGGTTGTTTAATATAAACCTAAGATTAACAAAGTCAATTTTAAGTCTAAATTAAACTATGTTTGAATGCCAAGCCTTCACTTGATAAATTCACTAAAGTTCTTTTAAGAACAAAAGAGAAGGACTTTAACATCATAAGAATTGAAATTTAATTGATAAAACTTCTTCTAAATTTGTGCTATATTGTTATGACCTTTATATAGGCATGTAAACATCTTAATCCTTCAAGGAATAGGTTTTCTTACTTATTCCTAAAAACTCTTATAAAGAAAAATGCTTAACTAAATAGGATCCCTTCAAAAAAATAGGACAACTAAGAACAACTAAGTTTTGAAAAGTCAAATTAACAACTCATTACAATTAAGTATTAAAAAGTCAAATTGACAACTCATGACAACTAAGAAAAATTTAACCAAGTCTTTAAATGAATAGCAGCCACTCTCCATCACATCTAGAGTTTTATTTGTAGAGAATATTCTTGAAGGATTCTTGATTCTTGATTCTTGTAGATTCCCTTAACACCTTCTGGAACCTTCCAAAATCTTAAAAATTGCACTTTATGTATTTTGAATACAAATAACTTCACTTGAAGAGTTTGACATGAATTCTTCATTTTGAGGGTCAAAATATGATAACAAGGTGCAAAAAGGATGATTTTGCCCTTGTGTCAAACTTTCTCTAAATTTACTCAATTGAGCTCCATTTGCACTTGTGTTTTGATTCTCTATCCCAAACTTGATCTTTTGCTTCAAGAACAATCCCAAATCATCCTTAAACTTCTTTATGCATGTTCTAATCATTGGAACATTATACTTGAGTAGATCATCATGTTGATTAACATGTTTGGTGCTTGCTTGGTTTGCATCATCTTAAGAAAACAATTTAGTGGTAACAAAGTTGAATAATGTAAAAAACATGCATATATAATAATGTGAATAAAAGAAATAAAATAAATGTAAAAGATATGTTTTCTTTTATGACGAATCGAAAAAATTTTAAAAATATATTCTTATAGTGGGTGTTGCTTGCTTCTAGCAAATTATAAAAAATAGTAACCTTAATAAATATATAAGTTTAAGAGTTGCAACAATATTATTCTTCCAATAAAGTGATTAATTTTTAAATTTTGAGTTCTTAAATTTGGCTAAAAAAAGTTTAATTCAATTTATAACTCACTAATCAATATTGCTAATAAAAATGTGTATATATGTTGACAATCAACTCATGCTACGATTATCATATCTGTAATAGTTATAATGAGGCAATGAATAACATAAATAACTATTACTAAAAAAAATTCTAAATATTTTGCTACCAAATAAACTGGCTCTTCATAAATTAGAAATACATCTAATGAACTTTGTAATGAAATAAAAATGGTGTGCATAATATTCAATAAAAATATCATACATGCCAGGAGTGGCCATGGTTCACTGAACTACTAGTTCTGACTCATAACCGGTGGTTCATGGTTCCACTTGTGGTGGAATTGGACTTGAACCGATCTTTACTCCGATTCAAGGTCGGTTCTAATTCGATTAGTTTTGGTTTAGTTCACCAATTCTACTGGTTTGATAAGTTAATTTCTTTTTAATTTTTCAATTTTGAACTAGAATTTCTAGTTCAAAAATTAAAATTGGAAGTTCACGATTCCAAGGGTGGAATCGGTCCTAAATTGGTCCCTCCTTCGGTTCGAATCGGTTCCAGTTTTAATCGAACGAATTCTGAATCTAAATTGGCTCATAGCCACTCCTAATACATGCATTAATATATTAAGATAACATGTTTCAAAAGAAAACATTTTTATCAAAAATATCATATTTCCGCCTAAAGACAAAGGTTATCCATTCTATTTTAAAAGAAATAAGTTCCTAATATTATAATGATAATTAATAAAATTTGAGGATAGATAATGCCTATATTAAAGTATAACACTTTTATTATTTTAAAAAAATTTATTATAATTAAGTAATAATCATAAGGATAATAATAACAATATGAGAATATATATTTATTATTTTATTTATTATTACGAGTTTAGACAATTATTTTTTTATATGTAATTATTATTATTATATATTCAAACGTTTGGAACCCTAATACTCTTTAAAGATTTTGGAAGTAGGATAATAAACCGAAACCTGTAGCTTCATATAGCAATTCCACATGTAGTTGGATCCTCATTTAGCTCCTTAAACATGCATGGATGTTATACCGAGTAATCCATGCTACCTTTTATATTTGTCACTTTTTGTTAGTATGACACTTTAACTTATAATTTTGTCATTTTAACACCTGAATTTGTCTAAAATATAAATTTAAAATATCTGTCAACACACGTGATATGGAATAACAAATCAGTATGTATCATATTATAAAGGTTTGACTAACTAAAAATTTCAAGTGAAGGTGTCAAACTGACAAAAAGTTACAAGTATAGGCGTTGTAGATGCATTATGTTATCAAATTAGTGCATATTAGTACATTTTAGGCAAGTTTAAGTATTAAAATGACAAAATTGTAAGTTAAGTTATCAAACTAACAAATTATATCAAGTATAAGGGGTTGCAAATGTGTTATGCCAAAAACAATTTAAAGGTATAATACATTCATGACCTTTTACATTTGTCACTTTTTATTAGTTTGACGCCTCAACTTATAGATTTGTCATTTCAATACTTAAATTTGTCTAAAACACAATTTAAAAACCTTTGTTAACATACCTGACATAGAATAACGAATCAGTATATGTCACATTTTAAATATTTGACTAACCAAAAATTGTAAGGTGTCAAATTAACAAAAAGTAATAAGTACAATGAGTGTCATATATATTATATTATCAGATTAGTGCATTTTATACAAATTTAAATATTAAAATAGAAAATTGTAAGTTGAGGTATTGAACTAATAAATTATACCAAATATAAATTACAACAGATGTATTAGGTCGTAGTTTAAACTTAATGCAAGATTAATACGGTGCATTACATACCAACTTTCACACCTAATTTCCCAAGTTGATACTTCCTCTTCTTATCTGGTTTCTTCTCACAATATTTATGGGAAATTGGAAACACAATTGAAATCCAATGAATTTTCTAACTTCCCAACAAAGAGATTAATCTTTTTATTTTTAATTGGACCTACCTGATTTTCAGGGATACTATGCTTTAGTTAAAAATTCAAGTAAGGGGTGGCTCCTATCTAACAAAAGATTTTGCCAAATACATCGTCATTGATTAGTTGTCATTCTTCAACAACAAATAACAAAATGGTGAAACACCCTTGGAGCTTTTCATTGCTCCTTTTTCTTTTTAAAAATTGCATAGGGAGGTTGACGTAAGAACTCAAACTTCAAGATTGAGCTCTTAATAATTTTCTTTAATCTACTATGGAAGTGGAGTTTAAGTGGTTTAATTTTTCACCATAAAGAGAAATACTAAAAAAAATGAAGTTTTGAATCTAAAGAGAAATTCTATAAAAAAAAATGAAGTTTTGAATCTTATTTTTTATATCTAAATGTCTATATCATTTACAACTTGAGCTAGTAATGAGAAACAGTTCTTAATAATTTTACTTCTTTATTCTTAGCTAATTAGTATAAATTAAAATAAGATTCCTAAGAAAAATAAAATTTTAAATTTTAGTTTTATATAAAAAAATGGCTCGTAAAAAAGTAATTTAGTGGTCATTTTTCTTTAAAGGCATTCTGAGATACATAACTTAAATCCTGCTATCATCTATTTGTATAAACTTGTTTCCATCTTATTTAAAATTAAACACAAATTAAATTTTGCTATTATCAATTTATGTAATTTATTTTCACCAAATTTAAAATCGCTAATTTAATTATAACGTTAACTCGTTTAAATGGTTGAGAGCATTCTCTTTATTTAGTAAGGCAAATTATTCATATCTCTCTCTCTATATATATACCATTGTTCATGGAACTTACCTTTTTTTTTTTCCATATTGTTGGTCCTTACGAAATAAATTCTTATTGACGGTTTTTATTAAAAAAAAAAATAAAAAATAAAAAAATAAAAAGATAAAAAGGCAATAGAGAGGTGAGCCCATGCAACAAACTAGGTACAGGGCAGGAAAAGGAAAACAATATAGTATAATATAGTGGGACGGTTATGACGGATCGATTTGGTTGACTTTCTGAGAAACTCAACGTGGGTTTGACCCAAACAATTGCTATAAATACCAGTTCCACCTGATGACAATAAACTATAATTTCCCTGCACTTTTAATCCCAGTCTAAACTTACAAAGAAAAAAATTTGGCCATGGAAATCAGTTGCTCTATCTCATGGATTTTCATTTACGTAGCTACTGCTATACTTTTGTCCCTGCACTATTTTCTTGAGGCACAAGGTAGTCCCTGACAAGATCAAGAAAAGACTACCACCTGGTGAAATGGGACTCCCTTGGATTGGTGAAACCATGGAGTTCTTCAAAGCTCAACGTAACAACAGATTGTTTGAGGAGTTTGTCCGACCTCGCATGACAAGACATGGCAGCATTTTCAAAACAAGGCTAATGGGTTCGCCTACAATTATAGTAAATGGAGCTGAAGCTAACAAGTTCTTCTTGTCTAATGAGTTCAGGTTAGTTATAAGCTCATGGCCTGCTGCTTCAGTTCAACTCATGGGCAAGAACTCAATCATGGAAAAGCAAGGAGCGCAATACAGATGCATCCGTGGCCTAATTGCCGCAACTCTTAGCAATGCAGGACTTGAGGCTTTAGTGCCAAAAATGTGCAAGTCAGTGGAGCTGCACCTGGAGAAATATTGGAATGGCATTGGAAAGAATATTAGTCTTTATCATTCAGCCAAAGCTTTGACATTTGTTATGGTGTTTGAGTGCTTGTTAGAAATCAAAGTGAAGGATGGAACTTTGAGCACTTTTGAGAGAATCCTTGAAGGGGTTTTTGCACCACCCTTTTCTTTACCAGGAACCAAGTTTTCCAGAGCAAAGAAAGCAAGACAAGAAGTAGAGAGGATGCTGGCTGAAGTGGTGAAAAAAAAGAAGAAGGAGATGGAAGAAGGAGCGGCAAAAGTAGAGGACGGAATGCTGCTATCTCGATTAGTTGGTGCGATGATTCGAGGAGAGCTTAGAGAAGAGGAAGTTATTGATAATGTAGTTTTGTTGGTGTTTGCAGCTCATGATACTACCTCTTTTGCCATTGCCATGACATTCAAAATGTTAGCTCAGCATCCTGACTGTTATGACCTTCTCATTCAAGGTATGTAAATACTTCCCTTGTACATATATATCATCGACAATTTTTTTTAATTATTGTATTCTTATTATTATAATGAAAAAAGGTACCTTAATCTTTGTTCTGCCTTTATTTATTTATTTGTCCGTCTTTATTTATTTATTTGTTTTTTATTATTATTATTATTATTATTATTATTATTATTATTATATTATCTTTTCTTATCAACTTTAATTAAAAAAAAAATGTTAAATTGTACTCAAATTTTACGAATAATTAGCCTAATTATAATATTTGTATCAAATTTTAAAGATCAAAATAATATGTAAAAGATCATAAATATTAATATAACCTTTATTTGTGTGAAAAGGCTATGACCAATTTTCTTTTTTCTTTTGTTAAAGAATATAATGCACCAGTTAGCAATATAAGAATATATTATTAGGCAATTAAATGCAGTAGTATGTTTATTTTACGAAAGTCAATCCTAAGATCTAGGACTTAAATATAAAATTCAATTTATACGCTGTAAAGAATTCCGTCTGTATTACCCATTTTAAGCAAACAAATAATAAATTGTAATCCTGTTTATTAAGGTAAATTAACAAGGCATTGTTGGTGGGCATGTATTGCAGAGAATGTTGATATAATGAAGCAGAAATCAGGAGAGAAGCTGAATTTGGGAGAAACAAAAAAGATGAAGTATACATGGCAAGTTGCAAGTGAAAGCATGCGCCTTTTCCCTCCAATCTTTGGCTCCTTCAGGAAAGCAATTACCAATATTGAATACCAAGGTTTCACTATACCCAAAGGATGGAAGGTGCAACCAATTTTCTAATTTTTTTATGCTTCTTTTTCTATCCTTATTATTATTTGTTTTTGTTAATAGAGAGGTAATATGTCTTCTTTTGAATTGAAAATGGCAAAATTCAAACAATGCACCTTAAAATGTCTTTGAATAATATTTATAACTTAACTATTTTCTAATTGATCTATTCTTATTTTCGATGTGCTTTTCTCTTCAATTTAATACCTCAATTTGTGGTAATCACAAAGGTTTCAATTAGTTTGGATTTCGAGTAGAATGGACTTATAAAAGAATAAAATTTTTATAGCACTTATTTTTTCTATATATAGAACTTCAACTCAACTATTTTTAAAAGAATCTAAACTTTTTACCACTTAAAGTAACAACTATTGGTATCATGAGTTTAATTTCTAACTACATTAAACGGGCATGAAATCTCTTTCAAGTTTCAAATATATAATGATAGGTTAATTATAAGGAAAATGTTGGATGTTGCAACACATGACAGCCAATAGAGAAATTATGGGGATCATTTTATCAAAATGATCCGTACTCAAATAGATAAAGCCTCTTGTATTTGGAAGTAAAAATAGAAGTAAAAAAAATTATAAAAATCTAACCGATAATATTATAGGGATTTGGGGTTATTTATCATGGGTTGCGAAGTTACAACCCACGAGATATATCACTTTCGTAATTATAATTATTTTGATTTGTGGTATGGTGCAGGTATTGTGGACAACACATGTGACACATTACAATAAAGAGTATTTCAAAGACCCAATAAGTTTTAATCCGAGTAGGTTTGAGGAAGCAATTCCACCATTTGTGTATCTTCCTTTTGGAGGAGGACCAAGATTATGTGCAGGACACCAATTAGCCAAGCTTAATATCCTCATTTTTGTTCACTATGTGGTCACCCGTTATGAATGGTCTTCGATATACCATAATGAACAAATCATGATGGATCCTCTCCCTTTCCCTTCCCATGGGATGCCCATCAAAGTTTCTCCAAGGTGGACAGCATAACCAATGGAAATATATTAATATTTTGTTGAGATTCAAAGACGCTTAAGTTATGTCCAGATGCTAGTACAAATGGTTAGTTTTCAACACCATAAGAGGGAGAGAGGGAAAGTAATAGGGTTAAAACTCTGCTCTTCTCAAATTAGATGTTCACATTTTTTGCTATTTGAACTATTTATGGGGACAGTTATGTCTAGATGCATTTATGACATTTGATCATAATCAAATTTATTTGGTAATTATGTAAATTTGTATTAATAATGACTTTAAATAAATTGATAACAAATTTAAAAGGTGATTTAATGAGAATTTCATATAATTTTTAACTATAGGGTTATTTAAAATTTTTATATTTAAAATTTTATATTTAAATTCTAAAAATTAAAATCGAATTATTGCATGCAGACGTAAGATTAACAATTTAGGAAATGACTGAGGTCAAAATTCATCAAAAACTATATTCCTAAATTTTTCAAAACGCTAATAAATAAAGCAAGCACAATCACCAGAATCTAAACTTTGAAATTGCAACCATTATTATGATCCATGTCCCATGTGTATTGTTTCCTGCTGTAATAATGCATGCCAATGTGATATTCGTCTTCTCACACGTTCATCTCATTCCATCTTCATTTTTGTTGTCTTCCTGCTTACAGGTAACAAGGCTTTTTTTTCCCCCGGAAAATGTCAATAGTACTTAAATGACATGAGATATCATCTTAAAAAGGAAAAAAGAAAAGTTGTGTGAGACAGAAAAATGACTTTCCTTGAAAAAAAATAAAGTCATGAACATTTCTTAGAATGGTGGTTCATGCTTATTTCAACAAGCATTAAAACAAATACACATGGGTTCTCAAATTAAAAATACTAGGGATTCTAAAAAAGTGAGACAGAAAAATGACTTTCCTTGAAAAAAAAAAAAAAAAGTCATGAACATTTCTTAGAATGGTAGTTCATACTTAATTCAACAAGCATTAAAAAAATACACATGCGTTCTGAAATTAAAAATACTAGGGCTTCTAAAAAAATCTATGAATTTTTAGTATCATGTTTCAATATCTAAAGTGGGTGCCTACCATCCTTATCAATTTTATTTTTTTCCAATCCGCATTAATAGGACTGGGCTACATACACAACATCCTCTGCTTTTCGAATCCATATAGCAATATAGATCATATTCATTACACGTGCAAACTAAAAAAAAATACATATCTTTTTTTGCGTCAAATATCATTTTTTTTAAGTAGATTCATTGATCTTCACCTGTATATTCATTGAAGATCAAATGAACCTACAAATGAAAATTAATGAGCTTGTTGCAGGTTTAATAACCTTTATTTATAGGTTCATTTAACCCTCAATGAACATGCAGGTGAAAATTAAAAAAGTTACAACATGTTCATTAACCTTCATTTGTATGTTCATTAACTTTCACCTTCAGGCTCATCAATCTTCACATGCATATTTATTTTCAATATAATAACAAATGAATCTCTAATTAATAACACATAAACATCTACATTATAACTAATGAATCTATATACACAAATTAATGTATCTAAAGTTATAACTTTAAAAATCAAATAGAACAAACATAAAAAAAAATGCACACCCAAACTAATGAATTACACTAACTGTTCCCTCCTTATTTTTGTCTTTCTATCACCCTCCAACAAGATAAAGGTATGTTCTTGTTCTTCTTTATTCTTGGTCTTATTATTGTTTCTTAACTTACCTTTTTTGTTCTTATTTCTTGATGTTAGTTCTTTTCAAATTTGATTTAAAAAAAAAAAAAAAGCCAGAGATTGCAGTAATAGTGAGGAAAGAAAAAGAAGAAGAAGACACAATGAATGAGAATCGATTATCAAAGATAGACAAATCTTCAAATTTGATTTGAATGAGATTTAAAAATAGAATGAGATTTAAATAATATAAAATTATTTTGAGATATGCAATGTTAATAAAATTTTAAATTTTATTTATATATTATTGTTATTATTTGTGAATATTATCCATTTATTTCATTGTAAACATTTTATTTACATAAAATAATTATTTTGTGAGTTTTATTATTTAAAGTATTAGAATCATTTTCATTGCTAATATTTTTAAATAGCATTATTAATATTATTTTATTGTTATTAGTGTTATTATTATTATTATTGTTTTATTATATTGTGTTATTGTTATGTGCATATGTTGATGTGTTTGTCTATATATATATATATATATATATATATATATATATATATATATATATATATAAACAAAAGTAGATTAGTCAAAAGCAAACAACATTCACGTGGGCAACCTATTCTTCCTCTCCCTTCTATTTTCTTTTCTTCTTCCTTTCTTCACCATTTTTCTTCCTTTCTCTATGTCTTCCCGCAACCTTCACTGTGCCACTAGAGCAACCGGCCATCACCAACATCATCTCTTCTTCTTCCTCTCGTCCTCACCGTCACCTGAGCATCGCCTAGAGCACGCCGGAGCCGTTGAAGACAAAGTTTACCGTGAGACTGCCATTTTTTCGGTAGCTTTTTCGATCACTTCAGCTCTTCATTCCAGTGTTGAGCGACTCCTCTTGGACTGGTGAGACCATATCTAAGCTCCTTTTAATTTAAACTCTCTAGATTTTAAGTTATGTCCAAGTTTAGTTTAGGTGACATTAGGGTTTTGAATTTTTTTGAATTACTGACTTTGATTCATGAATTTTCTCTTTGAGAATGTGTTTGTGTATAGCTCAATCTACTCAAATATATTTTTAGTTTATTTTTTTTGAATTAATTTGAAATTATGAGTATCTTTTTATTATTTTAATATTAAAATATTGAATTTTTGATAATTATGTTAACTAATTCTTTTTAATGGAAATTTAGTTAAATTAGTCTTATTAATTTGAGTTAATAATTTTAGAATCATTAAAATAATTTTTAGTGAATTTATATAATTTTTGAGAATATATTAGTATTATGTGAATTTTGTATATATAGGTTAATTATGTATTTTTGTTGAAATTATAGTTAAATAATATGTTTTAAATGATTTTAGAATTATATAGGATATTAAAATGATTTTTATAAATTATTTACTATTTTTAACTAATTAATACTAATTTTTGAAAATTACATTCAAATAATATACTATTTACTATTTTAGTGATTAAATTGATTTTTAATTACTTTGATTATATAATTAAGCTATTTGAGTATATAAAAGTGAATTTTATTATTATATGTGGATTATTGAAAAATTGAATTTTTATTAATATTATATTATTATTTGAGATTTTATTTAATTATTGTGAAAATAATCATATTTAGTGATTTAATGTTTAAATATATTATATTTTGGTATTTTATGGATATTTATGAAATTTAATGATTTTTAATATATTTATTATTTTATATTGATTTTTGAAAATCGTGAATCTCGATTAGGAAGTTGTGCAGTTCGGGGTCCCAACTCGAGGTGTTGAGCTTTGTGGTAATTAGAAGTGTGTTTTTCTTGCAGGATCAACTCTACTGTCAGTAGAGAGGTGTTCATTTTACAGATGAGGTGTTATGGAGCAGCCAACACACCAAGCTCAAAGAATTCAACATGATGAAGATGAGCATGGTCAAGAAGGCAAGGATCAAGTTCAAGAGGTTTTGAGTCCAATCAGCATGCCTCAAAGACCTATAACAAGGTCTCAATCTAAGAAGCTTCAAGAAGCCTTAATCCATCATCTACAAGGCTTTGTGAACTTAGCTAGTGAAAGTTTACAAGGACACCAAAGCTTTGTGCCAAGTGCAGCTCAAGTTCAATACAACTTAATTCAAGTCCAAGTTGTTAATGGGTTTAATTATGTTAAATAAGGGCTGGACGAATTTGTTATTTTAAAAGCCCATTAGTTTTAGTTAGTTTAATTATTCTTAAAATAGGAAATATGTCAAAATTCCTATTTAAGGTCTGATTAGATAAATTTCCTTTTTTTGTGATTAGGGTTATTAGTTTTCCTTACTCACTAAGGAAAACCTTGTAAAGGCTATATATATATGCCTTGGACGAATTTTATGACGGAGAATTGAAGTTTTAAAACCTAAAGGCTGTTTTGCTTTTATCTTTGTGTTCTTGTGTAGAATACATGCTTTAAGGAACATTCAAGTAGATTGATCATCTTCTTGTGGAGTGTTTCGAAATTGGAATTTAGAAACGAGTTTTCTTTATTCTAATTCTTTGATCATCTAAGTAATCTGATTTCTAACCATTCTTAGGGGTTGTTGCTGAATTGACTATTGGGGTTTTCAAGTTAATGCTTTGGGGGTTCGAATACATAAAGGGGTTCTCAAGCTTATTCTTGGAGGTTCCGTATCATTTGGTATCAGAGCTTTGGCTCTAGATCAGGTTTTATCTTTTATAATTTTTATTCTTAATCCTGATTTCTTATGTTTTTCTTATTCTTTTAAAATCGTTCTTATTTATTTTTGTTCTTCATTCTTGTGTTTTGTTCTTTGTTCTTATTTGTTAGTCTTAATTTTTTTTCCCTTTAGGTCAGTCAATTGTTTTGCATTCTGAAATTTAGATTTGTGTTCATAGTTGAAATTAAAAAAAAAAAAAAAAAAAAAATTCGTGAAAAAAAAGAGAGAAAGTTATTAGAAAAGGAAGAATTAAGATTCTTGAGTGATTTATATCCTAATCAGGTCTGATTTGCATTTCCTTCCATTCCTTGCTCATTAAGGAATATTGTTTGAGTGATTAATATCCTCATCAGGTCTGATTTTGGTTTCTTAATCCTATTTGGTTTATAATTGACATATCTAACTAGATCTTGTCATATCTTGTATTACTTGTCTATTAAGGATTTTGCATATCTTTACAATACTTGCTCATTAAGGAATATTACTTATTGAGGCAGATTTGACTTTTCTCCTTAAAATAACTTCTAAATTCGTTTTCTTTTCTATTCTAGAAGATCTTTGTATTTCTTTCACATGTCTTTTGCATCTTTTTGAGTTTTCCTATTTTATTGCTTCTGAATTGTTGTTTTTTTTTTTTAACCGAATTGCCTCAAACTTGTTTTGAAAATTTCACTTTTGAAAGTTCTACTTGAATATTGCTTCAATCTAATTGATTTGTTCTAAAAGTGTGATTCACCTAAGAACATAAAAGAATTAGCTTGAGTGGTGACAGGAAGTCGAGTGAAACATCAAATTGAGTTAAACACGAGTGACCACCCGTATCATTTGAGTGCAAACACGTGAGGGAGTGCTTGTGAGGATTTTAAATTATTATTATTATTGTTTCTAACATTCTTTTACAGCAATGTCAAACCAAGGTGAAAATAAAGGTGAGGGTAAAGTTGATGAAACTTTGCTCCGTGAGGCTCAACAAAGGCAATTTGAACGTATGAATACAAATTTTGAGACTATAATGGAGAGATTAAACCGCATGGATACAAGGCTAGGAGCGGTTGAAAGGGCAACAACACCAAATCATAATGAGGAAATAGAAGGCAATGTTGACAATGAGGATGAAGATGAGGCCTATGCAGAAGTAGTACCAAGAGGTGGAGGTAGACAAGGCCGAGGTAGAGGAAGAGGAAGGTTAGAACCGGTTCCATACAATGGAAGAAACCGAGGCAATGAAGATAATGTAGATCGAAATTTGGGAAGCATCAAACATAAGATACCTAACTTTCAAGGTAAATCAGATCCGGAGTCCTATTTACAATGGGAGAAGCAATTGGAGCTTATATTTGATTGCCATCAATTTAGCGAGGAAAAGAAGGTAAAATTGGCAGTTACTCAATTTTCTGATTATGCTATTGCTTGGTGGGACCATTTGGTGATTAATAGGCGAAGGAATTTGGAGTACCCAATTGATAATTGGCCTGAGCTCAAGGTTGTAATGAGGAAGCGATTTGTGCCTAAACACTATCATAGGGAACTTGTACAAAAACTTCAAGTTCTTAAACAAGGTAGTAAGAGTGTGGATGATTACCATAAAGAGATGGAGATGCTCATGACTAGGGCTGATATAGATGAAGATGTGGAGATCACTATGGCACGCTTCTTGGCTGGTCTAAACAAAGACATATCTGACCGAGTAGATTTACACAAATATGAAGATTTAGAAGAGATGGTGCACATGGCCGTCAAGATAGAAAGGCAACTCCAAGGAAGAGGGGCGACAAGGTACAATTCCAAATCCTATTCTAGCTCTAATTTTAATTGGAAAAAGGATGGAAAGAGTGATTATAGGGGTGGGAATAAGGTTGCTCATGAGGTTGCTAAAGGGAAGACAGATTCGGTCTCTAAGGACAAAATCAAAACCAATGAGGCTAAAGGGAGAAATAGAGACATTAAGTGTTGGAAGTGTCAAGGAGTAGGTCATGTGAGCAAAGATTGCCCTAATAAGAGAACTATGACCATAAGGAATGGGGAAATTGTGACTGATGAAGAAGAGGGCAATAATGAAAGTGATAAGGATGAGATGCCTGAATTGGAAAGTTGTAGTGATGGGAGTATAGAGGAGCCAATCAAAGGTGACATGTTGGTTACAAGGCGTGCTCTTAGTACTCAAATAAAGGAAGATTGCATTGAAGAGCAACGAGACAACTTATTCCATACAAGGTGTCATGTGCAAGGCAAGGCATGTCTTATGATTGTTGATGGAGGGAGTTGCACCAATGCAGTGAGCTCATTCTTAATTAGTAGATTGGGGCTGTCTACTATACCACACCCACGACCATACAAACTTCAATGGCTTAATGATTGTGGAGAGGTCAAGGTAAATAGACAATCTATTATTTCCTTTTCAATTGGTAAATATCATGATGAGCAATTGTGTGATGTAGTTCCTATGCATGCTGGAGATATTTTGCTTGGTAGACCATGGCAATTTGATAGAAAGACCAAGCATGATGGGTACCTCAATCGGTATCACTTTACCAAGGATGGGCGCAAGATCATATTAACACCGCTTTCTTCAAAGGAGGTGTATGAAGACCAATGTAAAATGGAAAGAATGAGAGTGGAGGCTGAAAAGAAAGAAAAAGAGAGTAAGAAAAATTCTTTAGAGAGTGAAAAGAAAGAGGGAAAAATAAAAGAAGAGATTCAGCCTAGAGAGAAAAAAGAAAAGAATTTGAGTTTAATAGCTAGGACAAGTGAGGTTAGACAGGCCTTGTATGCTAATCGGCCTATATTTGTACTTTTGTACAAAGGGGCTTATTTGGCAACTAATGAACTTAACCCATCTTTGCCTAGTGTGTTTGTTGATCTTTTGCAGGAATTTGAAGATGTGTTTCCCAAAGAGATGCCTAGTGGATTACCCCCAATTAGAGGCATAGAACATCAAATTGACTTAATTCCTGGGGCAGCCATACCCAATCGACCAGCATATAGAGCAAATCCAAGAGAAACAAAGGAGATCCAAACACAAGTGGAGGAGTTGCTAGCTAAAGGGTATGTGAGGGAAAGTCTTAGTCCTTGTTCGGTTCCTGTCATTCTTGTGCCAAAGAAGGATGGAACATGGAGGATGTGTGTGGATTGCAGAGCCATCAATAAAATCACTGTAAAGTATCGTCATCCTATTCCTAGATTAGATGATATGCTTGATGAGTTATATGGTTCTTGTTTGTTCACTAAAATAGACTTGAAATCTGGTTATTATCAAATTCGAATGAATGTTGGTGATGAATGGAAAACAGCTTTTAAGACTAAGTATGGGTTGTATGAGTGGCTTGTTATGCCCTTTGGTCTTACTAATGCCCCTAGCACATTCATGCGATTGATGAACCATGTGTTGCGAAATTACTTAGGTAAATTTGTTGTTGTTTACTTTGATGATATTCTCATTTACTCTAAGTGTTTAGATGATCATGTTATGCATGTGCGAATTGTACTAGAAACACTTAGACAAGAAAAGTTGTATGCAAACCTTAAAAAAGTGTAGTTTTTGCATGAATAAGGTTAATTTTCTTGGTTTTGTTGTATCTAGTCAAGGCATAGAGGTTGATGAGGAGAAGGTTAGGGCTATTAAAGAGTGGCCAAAACCTAAAACTGCTAGTGAGGTGAGAAGTTTTCATGGGCTTGCTAGTTTCTATAGGAGATTCATTAAAGATTTCAGCACTATAGCTGCACCTTTGAATGAATTAGTTAAGAAAAATGTTGGATTTGTTTGGGGTGATGCACAAGAACATGCATTTAATGAACTTAAGGCAAAATTATGTAATGCACCTCTACTTGCTTTACCTAACTTTGATAAAACTTTTGAGATTGAATGTGATGCTAGTGGCATAGGGATTGGAGCTGTTTTGATGCAGGATCAAAGACCACTAATGTATTTTAGTGAAAAGTTAAGTGGGGCAACCTTGAAATATCCAACTTATGACAAGGAATTATATGCATTGGTTCGAGCTTTGCAAACTTGGCAACATTATTTGTGGCCTAGGGAGTTTGTGATACACACTGACCATGAAAGTTTAAAGCATTTGAAGGGTCAAGATAAGCTGAACCGTAGGCATGCCAAATGGGTGGAGTTCATAGAAACATTTCCATATGTGATTAAGTATAAGCAAGGTAAAGAGAATGTGGTTGCTGATGCATTATCTAGAAGGTACACCTTACTTAACTCTCTTACTGCTAAATTATTAGGTTTTGAGTTTATAAAGGAGTTGTATCCACATGATGATGATTTTGGTGATATATATGCATCTTGTGCCAATGGGGTTGTTTCAGATGATTTTTACTTGTTTGATGGTTTCTTGTTTAAAAGAAATAGATTGTGCATTCCTAAGTGTTCTATAAGGGAATTATTAATTAAGGAGGCACATGGAGGAGGCTTAATGGGGCATTTTGGGGTAAATAAGACCTATGATATGCTGTTAGAACATTTCTTTTGGCCCGGCATGAAACATGATGTGTATAAAGTTTGTGAGCATTGCATTACATGTAGAGAGGCTAAGTCTAGGTTGAAACCGCATGGGTTATACACACCATTACCCGTTCCTAGTGAACCTTGGACAGATTTGTCTATGGATTTTGTGCTTGGATTGCCTAGAACTAGGAAAGGTCATGATAGTATCTTTGTTGTGGTTGATAGATTTAGTAAAATGGCTCATTTTATACCATGTCATAAAACTGATGATGCTAAGTTGATTGCTGATTTGTTTTTCAAAGAAGTTGTGCGTTTACATGGCATACCTAGGAGCATTGTTAGTGATAGGGATGTTAAGTTTTTGAGTCATTTTTGGCGTGTGTTATGGGGAAAGTTAGGAACTAAGCTATTATTTTCAACTACTTGTCACCCTCAAACCGATGGGCAAACTGAAGTAGTTAATAGGACTTTGATTACTTTGCTTAGGGCAATCATAGAAAAGAACATTAGGATGTGGGAGGATTGTTTACCATTTGTGGAGTTTGCTTACAATAGGGCTGTTCATAGCACTACTAATTGCTCTCCATTTGAGATTGTTTATGGATTTAATCCACTTACTCCTATTGATTTATTGCCACTGCCACCTAACAATTTTGTGAGTGTTGATGCTAATTCTAAGGCTGATTTGGTGAAGAAGTTACATAAGCAAGTTAAGGAGAGGATTGAGAAGCAAAATGCTAAAGTAGCTTCACGTGTGAACAAGGGAAGGAAGCCAATGATTTTTCAGCCTGGAGATTGGGTTTGGGTGCATTTTCGTAAAGAAAGGTTTCCACTTCAAAGGAAGTCTAAGCTAAACCCAAGAGGAGATGGTCCTTTTCAAATACTTGAAAGGATTAATGACAATGCATACAAAGTGGACCTACCTGGTGAGTATAATGTTAGTGCTTCATTCAATGTGGCTGATTTGAGTCCTTTTGATATAGGTGATGCTTTAGATTCGAGGACGAATCCTTTTGAGGAGAGGGGAAATGTTATGGAGCAGCCAACACACCAAGCTCAAAGAATTCAACATGATGAAGATGAGCATGGTCAAGAAGGCAAGGATCAAGTTCAAGAGGTTTTGAGTCCAATCAGCATGCCTCAAAGACCTATAACAAGGTCTCAATCTAAGAAGCTTCAAGAAGCCTTAATCCATCATCTACAAGGCTTTGTGAACTTAGCTAGTGAAAGTTTACAAGGACACCAAAGCTTTGTGCCAAGTGCAGCTCAAGTTCAATACAACTTAATTCAAGTCCAAGTTGTTAATGGGTTTAATTATGTTAAATAAGGGCTGGACGAATTTGTTATTTTAAAAGCCCATTAGTTTTAGTTAGTTTAATTATTCTTAAAATAGGAAATATGTCAAAATTCCTATTTAAGGTCTGATTAGATAAATTTCCTTTTTTTGTGATTAGGGTTATTAGTTTTCCTTACTCACTAAGGAAAACCTTGTAAAGGCTATATATATATGCCTTGGACGAATTTTATGACGGAGAATTGAAGTTTTAAAACCTAAAGGCTGTTTTGCTTTTATCTTTGTGTTCTTGTGTAGAATACATGCTTTAAGGAACATTCAAGTAGATTGATCATCTTCTTGTGGAGTGTTTCGAAATTGGAATTTAGAAACGAGTTTTCTTTATTCTAATTCTTTGATCATCTAAGTAATCTGATTTCTAACCATTCTTAGGGGTTGTTGCTGAATTGACTATTGGGGTTTTCAAGTTAATGCTTTGGGGGTTCGAATACATAAAGGGGTTCTCAAGCTTATTCTTGGAGGTTCCGTATCATGAGGTTTTGTCGAATTTTCAGTAGAATTCTCATAAAACGTGACGTTGGGTCAATCCTGAATTTCTGTGTTTGTTTGAATTTCGAATTCCTAGATCGAGTCTTTCTTTAGAATTCTTAAAAGTATAAGTTAGAAATTATTTTAATTATTATTATTATTATTATTTATTTTCTAGTTGCGCCGAGATCGAGCCCGTCAAGTCGGTCTTTTGGAGTTCAAACTTGTGAGTTATTATTCTATATATGCATTACATATAAGATGCATGAATAAGGATTTTCACATTTTTATTATATGTTTATACATGATTGATTTCATTAAACGGTTTAGTATATTTTTGGTATATTTTGATAAATATATGCAAATTATATGCATGTTGTAATTTTCAAAATATACCTAGTAGATTTATGGTATATTCATGGTTTATTTGAGTATATTGTGGCATATATATATGGTATATGTTTAGTATACATTTGGTATATTTTCAGTATACTTTCGGTATATATTTGCTATATTTCTCTTTAAATGAATGCTATTATGCTTATATCATGCATTTATTATTTTTAATAATTATAAGAATAATTTGAAGGATAACAATAGAACATGCTACCTAGTGGACTACGCTAGGACTGTTACGCAACAATACGATAGAATTAGGTCAAATATGATATTGTTATTGAGATATTGGTTTTGGGAAAGACTGACTGTGGATCCTTGGTTGATCAAGTGCACTTGGGGCTAGTCATGTCGGTAGTGAGATTGTGAAACCCCGGTTGACCTAGTGTGCTCGAGGTTTGTCTACTACCTTAAGTTGGAAAAAAATTTATACTTGGAGTTTTGATTAAGCCTTTTGGCTATTGATTATTATGATCGAGGTTGTGAACTGTTAGGGTTCTGCTCCGTTCCTTCAATTAAAATAATTTTATGCATCTATTATATTTATATATATATATATATAATGAATTTTAGCATCTGTATATATGTATATATATACTGATGTCTGACTGTATATATTTTAGATTGCATGTATATATATTATAATAATTTACTCAATGAGTTATGACTCCCCTCAATATTTTTTTCAAGAGATTCCTCATTGTCAAACCTCAGTAGTAGACCTCTACGTCAGACTTCGCTAAGCCCGACTAGATTATGTAAATTATTTATCTGAGCTTTGTTGTATTTTAGAAAACTGTAGTAGTAGTGCTTGTATCTGTAAAATGTTATTTTTTTTTTAGTAAGAGACCTTTCTCTGAGTATTGTATGAAAATATTTTTATTTTATGAAATGACATTTAAGTATTTATTGTATATCGATTCAAGTTTTAATTCTGGTGTGTTTTTATTTATTTATTGCATGTTTTTTTTAGGCTTACTACGGGTTCCGGATTCAAAAGAATTTATGTTCCCTAGGGCCGGTCATGATTCCTGGATTTGGGTCGTGAAAGTTTCATTAAAGAGAGAAAAGAAATAAACAACTTTCATTGGTCCAAGTTAAAAATAAATAAATTTTATTAAATAAAATCTTGAATTTAAATCTTATTTATGGTCAAAATAAGTGCTAAGAGAGTTTTATTCCTCTTATGAATCCATGAGACTTGAATTCCACCTTTTTTTTTAATTTAAAAAGGTGACCAGTCCTTAAACTGAAAAAAAAAATCCTACAAAAGCTCTTTTTTGTTATTGTTTCTTAACGTACTTTTTTTTTTCTTTCTTGATCTTAGTTCTTTCAAATTTGATTTAAAAAAAAAAAAAACCAGAAATTGCAACAATGGTAAGGAAAGAAAAAGATGCAATGAATGAGAATCGAATAAAAAAAAAAAAAGACAAATCTCAAATGAATCTTCAAATTTGATTTGAATGAGATTAAAAAAAAAAAGGCCAAAGATTGCAGGTAAGGAAAGAAGAAGAAGACAACAACGCCCAAAAGAAGAAGAAAGCAGAGAAAAAAAAAACGCGATGCGGATGTAAAACCTAAATTGCTTTACTCTCATAGGCCATGAACATAATTGTTCATTTGATCTCAAAATTTTTTTATCTTATTCTATGATAAGAAATTCTATTATGCTTGATTAAAGAGAGAAAAGAAATAATCAACTTTCATTGGTCCAAGTAATAAAAGAATTTTAAATTGTTTTAAATAAAATCTCAAATTTAAATAATATTTATGGTGAAAATAAATGTTAATAGAGTTTTGTTCCTCTTATGAATCCATTAGACTCGAATTCCACTTCTTTTTTATTTTAAAAGGTGACTAGCCCTTAAACTAAAAAAAAAATCCTAAAAAACCTCTTTGTTATATATGGGCAAATTAAAAAAAAAATCATGACATTTAGCACTTTTTACAATTTTGACACATCTTTTTAACTTTGGCAATGTCGTTCACCAAATTTTTAATTTTTACAATTTCATGCACTGGTTGAAAATTCTATAAAACTTTGTTGATGTGACCACCGAAAGATCTGAATTAATCCATATAAGTACCACGTCAAAACACACCGTTTTAACTATTTGCAAAAAAAAAATACACAACTTTGGCATTTTTTTTCAATTGAAACACGGCCTATAGATTTTGACGAATTGATACACATAATTTTTTTTATTTTTATTTAATTTATATCTTTTATTGATGTATGCAAATCAAATATTTAAGTAATGACAATTCAAAATTAATTTTTCTAATTAAATAGAATATAACTTTGTTGCTTATTCTTGTGTAATGAATATTTAATTGATACATTCAAATTGACATGTACTTATTTTTGTTAGTTTGAGTTAAAATATCATTTTAAAAATAATTTGATTTAAATATTTATATTATACATAGAATTGCAAATAAATATATCTTTTAAAATTTTACTATTTATTCATTTAAAATATAATAATTATTAATTAAAAATTAAAATTAATGAATTACTATAAATTCATCAATAAAAGAAAAAGGAAGATTTCATTTCCACAAAGTCCTCAACTCAGCAACTTGGTAGGAGTAAGTGTAGCTTTTCCCTATTAGTACGGCTTTGGTAAGGCCTTTTCAATAAGGCTCACGAAGGGGTGCTCACGTTTTTTACCTCCTTTCCGGCCTAGGAGTTCGCTTCTGGTCGACTAGCTTATACCGCCAGCATTTGAAACTAGAAGCAAGCTATATCTACCTTGAATCAATCAATGAATGAAAAGGTATGGATTAGTCAAAACTCATGTAGCTAGCGTTAAATGCAATAATAATAATAATAAATCCCACAATATAAGCTAGAAGAGTCCAATTGAACCCAATTATTTAAAAATTGATTTTCGCCCCTTTAATGGAGTGCTCCTAGAGTAGAATAGAATCACAGAACTGCCTTTAAATCGAATAGATTTGCAGCACCACCTTTCAAAGCACAATCCAAACTCCATATATAGGACAGAATTTTCTAATAACCACATAAGGCACCACATGCAAAACATGGTTATATACAAAATTTGTATGCATATCATGTTTGTTTTGAAATTTCTGATTCATATTGTGGTTAACTTATAACATAACCAAAGGAAACATAAGAATAAAACATGATACCGCAAATGAAAAAAAAAAAAAAATGGAATAACCAAAAAATGTTGGTAGCTACAAGCATAAATACATCACAGTGATGGTGGATCTTTTACACATTGCATTGCGTCAGGCAGTAGACTGTGACTAACCGGCTTCAAGCCTCTTCGAAACCAATGGTTGGTAAGTGACATTTCTAGCTTCCTCACCTGTAATTATTATAGGAAAGAAAAAGCTTTTGGTTTCCAAAAAGTACCAGTAACGTAACAGTAAACATATTAATAGAATGAGCTACTTAAAGACAACCCCCACCGAGGTTTAACCAAGATTTTAACTACTATATGTGCATCAAGTGAACATAAATAAACATGGTTCTTCTCTGCAGAATGCAGTAACATACATAAAACTACCTTTTTGTGTTAAAACTGTCAGATCATCTCTGTAACTTTAGGCCATTGTCCAGTTAAGCCTAATATTAACTAGTTGGCCAAATTAGCACATAACTTTTGTTATATGGTCAATTAAGCCCGGTGCTCTAAGAAGGTGAATGTCATTATTTGTTTAAGAGCTTTCTCTAACAAAATTTCAGAATGCTACAGGACGAAAAAAAAAGAAGAAGATTTTCTCCAAAGGAAAAAAAAAACCAAATTGGGAAATTTTTATGCAATCCCAACTATCATCCTACAACGGGTGCCAAAAAAGAATAAGAATGTGATCTAGAAAGAGAATTGCAAAAAGCTATCCTAATTGTTAGAAATTGAAGTTAATAGAAAGTATTGGTTATCAATTTCAAAAAGAACAGCAGTAGCCTATTAAAAAAGAAAGACTCTCCCATTTAATTCTATTGCTTACTATTACCACATCACCTCAATCCCAAGTAACTGAGCACCATGAACATCATGCATAGACCACAATGTAGGATGCACAAAACCTTCAATTAATAGGCATTTTCATGTTTCATAAATGTTTTCATATCGAGAACTTTAAGAAACTCTTCAAAAACATTTTGGAACCATTTCTAAAAATTCGGAAAATTAAAAAATACATTTCTAACTTGAAAAGTACATTCCTTTAACTTCTTTCCTAAATAAGAAAAAAGATTTTTCAGAAAGCACTTTATATTTTTCTTAACTAAACAAAATAATTTTTTTTATTATACTACAATCAATAGTAATAAATAATTTTTTCTCTCTTTCTCTATATATATATAATACTAACATGTTTTCCCTGGTTTCCATTTCAAATTTTTTAAAAGTTATCATTTTGCCATATCCATTTTTACGTTTTTTAGTAACCATGTTTCCATTTTTGTGTAACGTAGACCAAAACTTTGACTAAGACAAGAAGCAGCCAATGCTGAACTTAAAAATAAATTTCATAACTAGTCCTCAGATTGAGAAGGCATTTGAGGAAGAAACAATGTCTTCAAAAGGTTTCAATCTTAAAAGAGGAGACCCACTTCCTCTCATTCAATCTTTTGCTATTTTTGTTCTATTAAGCTGGCATGTATAATGTAATTCCCTTGGGCACCCTCCTCCCACCCTCCCTCTTATTGATGGTTGATTTACATTCACACATGATTTATAGGAGAGAAAATTTGTACTCTAACTTCCCTTATTCTGCTGTTTGTTATATCTTTGTGTATCCTTGTTTTCCTTTCTCATTTCTATAGAATATATAACTATAAAATTTCTCCATTACTCCCCATTTTACTTCCAATTTGCTCCTCTCCAGCTCCTGTGTATCAGCCAAAGCAACTACCAACAATATCATAGCAACCAACAAATGAAGTTGGATTCAGATCAAATGACAGTTGATGGTTCTTCATTAGCATGCTATTAAAAAAAGAAGTAATGGGTTTAATTGCATTTTTTCAATTAGAACATGTAAACGAGTGGGAAAAGATAATATATGTAGTCTTTCCAGTTGGTAGATAAAGTTTAACGCTTTCTGTGTTTGAACAGGAAAGCAGCATTATTGAACCTAGTGCCTCAAGTTTTATGGGAGATCCAATACAGTTCAGTTTTGACCACACACTTGTTGAGCTATATTATATCTTCAAGGAAACAAAACCTTGATGAAAATCAGGAATCCATGCAATCAAGATGAATGTGACCAGAACATAAGAAGGTTTAACGGAAGCAAGAAATGAAAGGAATTAGATTTAGCAGTTATTTGAGTTCATTAAAGGATCAAACGGGGATCAATGCTGACAACATTTTATTGAGAAACAGTGTGAGCACAACCCTAGAATTCGGTCATCTTGAAGTAATATGTACTTCTACTAAACTTTCATTTATGAATTTTTCATCAAGCAGCCATAAAGCAAGGAAATAGCATTTGCTCAGTATATAGCCCCATAATTCTTTGTTATCAAGAATGTCATAAAAACCATATTTATGCAAGACCAACCTGCCTAACGATGAATGGCTCCTCGGTAAGGCTCAATGGCTCTGTTAATATAGTCAAAAACCCATTTCGGTTCCCATAGACAACATCAGTGAATGGTCGATCACCAATCTGCCAAAAACACAATTTTATTCCCCATCCAGAATAAACTCAAAAACTGAGCCAAGGACTTAAAATGTTCATAATATACATACATACCATAATAAGTTGTGAAGATTTACAGCCAAAATGCTTTTCAATTTCTTCAGCTGTTCCAGCTGGTTTCTTCACTCCTAGATTGAAAATAGAAGATAATGCATCAACATTACATAAACTAGGCACTTTTGGTGCACGAAGAATTCACATGACGTCAGTTTGAGAGTCTTCACCGAGTTAATGATACGTAAACTAGCTGACCTAAGGTTTGCATCACATAAAAACAATTGAACTATTATGGAAATGTGAAGATTTGCTATATGAAAGGATTAGAGCTTAAAAATTGTGAGCAAATTAAAGACTTACGATGCCTTATGACTTTTATCCCAATGGCCTTTTCAAGTGCCCTGGCTTTTGAACCATCATGATCATATTCAAATAGGCCTATTCATTGAATCAATAACATAATATCCAATAAATTATCAGTAAGCCGCATTGCCAGCTACCATACACGATAACATTACAAAAGTTTCACGCTATAGTTACCAGCAGAGTTACTAAACACAGCCACATCATTGCCAAAAACAGATTTACACAGCTCTATGGGCGACTGAAGATGGCTACACAATGTCAAAGTGTAAGGCACCGTGATTGTATTATCCTTATCAAAGACAACGCCTTTAAAACCTCTTCGATGCAGCTCAGCCCAATCAATGTGCCTTATATCACGAACTGACACGTGAGGGAGAGCTAAATGCTGCTCTTTGACAAACACAGAAACCGAAGAAATGATCCCTTCAACATTAATTCTTTGGCCCAATGCTGCCTTCAAATCTACCCACCACATATTTGTGAAAAGTCCTCTAGATTTCTTGGTTGGAGTTTCTCGTTTTTCTTTATTGTTCTGTTCTTTTTCTTGGTCTCGAGTTTCTGGGTAATTGTTATTGATGGAGTCACTGTCAATAAAAGATTGAAATTGGTCAAAAATTGAGTGATTCTGAGTTGGGGTTGAGTAGCTTGGGTTCTTGTCTGTAGGGTAGTTATCTTCGTCTTTGTTATTGCAGTTGCTTGTAGGATAAAGAGTGATGGAACATAGATTTTTGGAGTATGATAGGCATCTGGAAAGGAATACAGAATTGGGTTTTATTCGTTTGCGATGGTAACGATAAGGAAAGACGTGAACAGAGGTTGGAATGGGAATGGAATGGCTGCAGTTTGGCAAAGGAGCAACATAAGCACACAACAACATTTCCATTTTCCAATCTATTTGGCATTTTGGCTATTTTAATACTGCTGCACCCATTCTATGGGAGACAGAATTTATATCTGTACAATAACACTATGAGTTCTAGATTTTTTATTATAATAATTATATTTTATAAATTCTTTAAGTTATCTCGTTATTTCTATCCTTGAATATTTTAAAAAAGTCTCATTAGTTAATTTTTAATTTTCTTACATTTTAATCCTTAAATTTTAAAAGATTAACATTTAAGAATTTAACTTTTATTAATATTTTAAAGATTCAACCTATGTTTTTCATTAACTTTTTATTGAAATATTTAAAACGGGAGTGGTTGCTTCAAGTTTTATTTTCCTTCATTTTTCTCAAGTTCACACTGGATGAATTATATCTCATTAAAAGCTCATATTGATTTTCAAAAATAAGCATTAAAAGAGAAAACCTATATCCCTTTAACTCTTATTATTCCCACTAAAAGTTATGATGCCAAACTATTTTTTCCTAGTTTTTTTTTTATCTTTCTTGTTTCAATTCTTTTCACACCCAAACATGATTTTCTTATATTGTGATTCATTCTTGTGCTTTTGTCTAATTCAATTTTTAAATTTCTGATTGATTGCTGAAGAGGAGATTATGCCACAAGTAGACACAAACATATTGATGGAAGTGATAGAGGTAAGCATCCTATGTATTTTTTCAGATTTTTCTGCAGTGTTATAATTTTATTTATAATTAAAAGTCACAGGAGTATTTAAAGGTTATTTCATTATGAAATAGAAGTGTAATCTAGTAAGTTATTTAAAAACAAAGCTAAGACATCATTTGTGTGTGTGATTTTTTGGTGCACAATAACTTAAGAATTTCATTATTGCTACTCTTAATTATCTGTGTTTTATATGTTGTGGTCTTATTATCATTTTATTATGAGTTGAAAATAAATATAATTTTTTTATCAAATGACAAGATTCTTGAAATTTTATTTTATTACAGATTTTTTTTCAGAATAAATGGACATGAATGGTAAAAATTTACCTCAAGGTCTTTTCCTGGATCAAAATAAAATTCATATTGATGTTCTTGAAAGCTTGTAATTATTAGATGGGATACCAATTGAAAAGTTAGAATTTGATTCTGAAGAGCTTGCATTGCAACAATATAACAAGCATGCAAAAGGGTTGGTTTTAGTAGTCAAAGCGAGTATAAGAATGTAAGTAGTACAAGTGGAGTTATTACAGGTAGAAGGTTTGTGTACTTTAAGCAAGGTTTTTGAAAAGAAGACAAAAGACAATTTGTTAATAAAACAAGAAAATAAATTAGAATTGGATGCCTTGCACGAATGACCATAGGTCTTAAAGCTAATGGGAAATATCATGTCATTGGTTTTGAACCAACTCATAATCATAAGTTAGTAGATCAATTATTAGCAAATATTTTACCATCTCAATAGTGCATTTATAAAATTCTATATAGAATTGGATTTAGCATATGATTCGGGTATACGACCATCTTTAGCATATAAGTTAATGAGCAGTCGAGCATGAGGAAAAAAAAATCTTGAATTTCTTAAATGAGACCATAAAAATTATTTGCAAACAAAAAGGAAGAAACATTTGAAGTAAGATGAAGCAGGTAGTATACTAAATTATTTTCATAATCAATTATAAAAAAATCTTTTTTTTTTGTTTCATATGCAACTGGATGAGGATTATCAAATGACCAATATATTTTTGGTTGATGCTAAAATGATATTGGATATTGGATTATAGTATTTTTAGAGATATGATATTCTTTGACACAACTTATAAGAAAAATAAACAAAGCCATCTTTTGAATGGTTATTTGAACAGTTCTTTGAGTGTATGTCAGGTAAAAAGCCAAAAACAATATATACATATCAAGATCTGGCAATGGCAAAAGCTATATATATATAGTGATGTCTGAAATTAACCACAAACTATGTTTATGGCACACATATCAAAATGCACTTAAAAATCTAAACCATGTATTTAGGGGTTCAAAAGGTGTGTTTATGATTGTGTGTATAAAGATGAGTTTTTTAACGCTTGGGATAATATGTTTGAAAAATATAACCTTCAAGATAATGAATGGCTATATGATTTATTTAAAGTGAAAGAGAAATGGGCTATGGTGTATGGAAGAAATACATTTTCAGTAGGTAAAATAAGCACGCATCTTAATAAAAAGCTTTAATTCTCGCTTAAGAGATTATCTAAAGTTTGATTTAGATGTTGTGCAATTTTTTAAGCATTTTGAAAGAGTTGTTCAGGGTCTACATGGAAATAAAATACTTGCCAATTATGATATGGGCCAAAGAATTCCTATTTTGAAAGTTAATATTCCTATTTTAAGGCAAGATAGAGATACTTATATAGAAGTTGCATTCAACATTTTTCAAGATGAATTTGAGAAGTCTCCATTGATGGTTATTGATGTTCATTTTGAAAATGGGGCAAGTATTTAGTACAAGGTTTGAAATTTTGAAGAGGCAAGACATGATTTAATTGTTACGTCAATAGATGGCTATACCACTTGTACTTGCAAAAATTTTGAATTTGTTGAAATTTTGTGTAGCCATGTGTTGAAGGTCCTTAATGAGATGAAAATTAAAATTATGATACCAGAACAATATATTTTTAAAAGGTGGACAAAAAGTGCCAAAAGAGAAGTGACTATGTACATGCAAGGACAAAAAATTCAAGAAGCTCCTAAACTAGATATAAGCTCTCATTATAGAATTTTATGTTCTACGTATGTTAAATTAATAAGTAAGGCTGTAGAATCCAAAAAACCAAGTAAGTTTCTTTCAGATCATTTCATAAAGTTAGAGGCCAAAATAGAAGAATTTTTAAAGGTTCATTCCTATAGCAAAATAGACGACTCCTTATTGGTAGCTTATAAAAGAAATGAAGAAGAGGATAGAGTTAAAAGGAATATATGTGCAAGAAAAACAAATATGCAAGCAAAACAAATATACAATTAAAATGTTTAAAGAAAAAAGAAGTTTCAAAACCTAGTAGAAAAAGTCGGTGTAAGAGCTTTTTAAGAAAGAAATAAAAAAAAAAGTGAGTTGGAGATGCTATAACTATGTTGTTGACCTTAGCAAGTTATCAAATTTAATTTTGATGTTAAAAAACTTAATTTTGAGCAACTAATGCTTTTGCTTCAAATGTGTATAAGTTAAGAGTAATTTGGAAGTCAAAATAATGATGAACTATCAAAGAAAAATCATTCTAGAAAGTCATCACGAGTACTATCTCAACCGCACTCATCATAAGGACTAAATTGCACAAAAAAATGCAAATTTTTTCATAGTCCTAACTAGGACCAAGGAAGATCAATTTTAATATAAAAATTAATTTTTGGCAAAATTGATCCTGATCGGGACACTGCTTGGGACATGGTAGTCTCGACCGGGATATTAATATCCTGACCGTGATCAGAGCAAAAATTCAAATACAACAACTCTTAACAGTTATTCAATGCTCGCCCTGATCAATATCTGATAAAAATGCAGGTCAAAAGTCCAATTTTCATTCAAATAGACTTTGTTTTTGTTAGGAACGAACTTATTGCTTCCAACAACTATAATTGAATTACTCAAGTATAAGTATGACCTCTAAAGATTATTTTGAGGTTAAAAAACTTCTTTATTCATTCTATACTTTCAAGCATTTAATGAAGCTCTCTAAACTTGTTCAAAATTCATTTTATTGTTGTATAATTTTGTGAGAGTTGGTGAGTGTTAGAATATAAATTTTTGTTCTTCTATTTTCTAAGGTTAAGAAAACGAGAAGTGAGATTCTGTTTTAAAAGAATTGGTTTGTCACGACCCAAAACAGAGGCCATGACCGGCGCTAGGGAACGGGAATTCTTTCGAATCCGAAACCTGTAGCAAGCCTAAAAATAAAATAACATGCAATAATAATAACAACAATTTTTAAATAAAATACTGTGCAGCGGAATAAAATCATAATTATCAAGATAAAAATCCATATTCTCATATATAAATAAACTCTTTTAATACAAATCCAGTTCAAATATTTAAAGTACATCTCTCATATAAATACAATACATCAATCTCCGAAACAACCATAGCTACTGCAGTGTCTAGATCATAAAATAAAACTCAAAACTCAGATAAGCAGTTTACATAAAGAAGCCAGGGCGGAAGAAATCCGGCATAACTGAGGTCTGAGGAAGATGACTCTCCTGAAAAATGGTCAACAGAGGGGAGTCAGACCTCACTGAGTGAATTACTATAATATATATACATGCATACTAAATGACAATGCATACAGTCAACAGTATATATCTAATATGTATATATATAGACAAATACATACAGATGCAATAAAATCATTTTATATATTTTGTCTGAAAACCACTGGTTATGAAGGATCAAATAGAACCCTAGAATATCGCAACCTCAAAGCAGTGTTAGACAACACTCTAGCCATACAGGCTCACTTATTCCAAAATATTCACTTGTTCCATTTGGGCAGTAGACTGGCCCCGAGACACTAAGTCAACCGAGCTCCAGCAGTCTGACTGTTAGTGTGATTAGCCCTGAGACACTTGGTCAACCGAGCTCCAGCAATCACACACCCAAATCATTTCTCACACATCAAATAATCAAATCTCATCAATATCCTCAAACAGGTTAGTAATATAGCCTAAATGCTATAAGCGTACCGGTACGTACTCGGTCCTAGTGCTGCCCACTAGGTAGCACGTTCTATTGATATCCTTCATTTTAAATATAAAACATACATTCATAAAAGTAAATGATGCATGAATTTGAAATAAATTGCAACATAAACCATATATATACTAGAAATATACCAAAAGTAAACCAGGTATATTTCGAGTATATATATGTCAAATAAATCCAAATAGATTATGAAATAAACTAGATATATATTCAAAAATATTTTAAACTTAATTTATTAGCAAAACATGCATATAATTGAAAATATACCGAAAATAAACCAAAAATAAACTACAAATAAACTTAAATACTAATCAAATTACTTATGCATATTTAATTAAAATAAAACATACATTTCTAAATCATGCACCCTAGGTACATATATATAAAATAGTAACTCACACTTAGTGCGCTCCTCAAGATGGGTTCGACGGGCCTGGTCCATTAGGCCTCGGTCTCGGCGCAACTAAACAAACAAAAATAACAGACATCAGAATAAACCTAACAAAAAATCCTAGAAACTTGATCTAGAATATTGGACACAAAATCAAAATTAGAGTTCGACCGGACATCACGCTTTACAAGAATTCTACCAAAAATTCGGCAGAACCTCCCCTATAAAATGGACATCTCTCTACTCAAAGAGTAGAGCCGGCCCTGCAAAGAAACACACTTCAAAAAATAGACACAAAAACACATCCACAACTCCTCAGTCGGACTCCAAATAACAATCTACCGACCGGGATCCACAATTCACGGAACAAATATAAAAATACCAAAAATTCCCTTATATCACAGAAATACATTTTATAAGTAGAAATTACATAATTAACCCTGAAACACATTAAAAACCGATAAAACTCATTTTATTTAGAAAAATCGTATATTATATATATAATTGAAAATAGTTTATGAAAAATAGTTTTAATTAGTTAAAAATACTAAATATTTTGTAGAAATCATTTTTATACCTTAAATAACTATTAAAACCAATTTAATTACATTTTTAGTCAATTTAGGATAAAATTACCAAAATACCCATATATATATATATATATCCAAAAATTCACTAAAAATAATATAATTGCACAAAATTAATTTTCTCAACATATTTATCAATAATATCAATATTTAAACTCAATTAACTAATTAATTTCAATTAAAAACATAATTAACCTAATTTTCCAAAATTACATAAACCTAAATAAATTCAAAATAAATACATAGAAATTCATAAAAATTCCAAATAAATTCCTATAATTCATTTCAACACTTATATTTATCATAAAACACAATTTCATAATTTAAATAATTAATTTTCGAAAATTAGAAAATAATAATAAAATATTCAAAAATACACAAAAATCAAAATAATCTCCAAAAATTCTACAAAAAATTCACACATGAAGATTAAGCTACTAGGATCAACATTTGTTAAGGGACTTTTCATGAATCAATCATTTGAAGCTCAAAAAAAAATTAAAAACCCTAAAATGGCCGAATTGAATAATTGAGAAAAACCTTACCAAATCAAGTTTTAAGCTTAAAAAAAGCTTGGAATCGTCTTCTATGGAGGCTAGGGAGTCCAACAACACTGAAATCACTGGATTTGGTGGTCGAAAAGTCGGTGAACGACGAGGAGGGAAGTTTCGGCCATTCCGGTTAAAAGCAAGCCAAACGGTGCCGGAGAAGAAGGCTAAGGGCGGCGGAACGGCTGGAGGGAGGAGGTGGCACGATGGGAGGTGTAGTGACGGTAGGTGGCCGGCGCGCGCAGTGGTGAGGGAGGTTGGGGTCGTCGGGGAAGAGAATGATGGGTTGATGGCAAACTTGTAATTTTTACAAACTTTATATTTTAATAAATATTATAAGTATATATATGTATATATATATCTATACCCTATATTATTTTAATATATAATATTATATAGATAATAAATATTCACCACACACATTAAATATATATTTTAACAATTTTATACACCTAAAAATAATTAAATAATATTAAAACTAATAATAAATAATAAAATATTAGGGTAATTAATTAAACCCTAATTAAATAAATAAATAAACATATATACATTATTTAGTACTTCAAAAATATATATGAGTTCATGCAAGTCCGTAAATCTATTTAAAATAATTAATAGTAAATTATTTACGTGAAAATTTTTCCGAAAATGCAAATCCCGGGAAAATTTTACGTAAAGCACTTAAAATGATATACAATGATGTAAATAAGTTTTAAATACATATTAAATCGTAAAATATCATAAATATATATACAAAAATTATTAACACTGCATATCCTGATGTACTATTAAAATATTTAAAAACTCAGGATATTACATGGTTTAAGTGTTTAGCCATTAAAACACTTGGGATTTCGACTTTAGTATGAGCCTTAAAAACACTTATGAATTGGTTTTTGAGTGAGCCTTGGAAACTCAAGTTGTAGGGTTTGAGTTGAGCCTAAAACTCAAATTGAAAAAATCAATATAGGGAAATAGATTGTGGTGATTCAAAATCCTAACTTCAGGATAAGTTAAATGGAAACGTAGGATTACTAAAAATCCAAACTCCTTAAATTCTTGTGTTTATCATTCTTCCTTCTCAACATTTTTTTAATTCATATTCTAATCTTTTTAATTTCTTATTATTATTCGACAGTCCTATTCACCCCCCTTTAGGACTCCTGATTTATCTTTGATAAATTTTTTATGATTTAATCCAAAATAAATAAACTACCTAATACACGAAAAAAACATGTAAAACACATGTAAAACACATGTAAAAACAAGATATATTAAATTTATTTATTTATTTATCCTTATTTTTATTATTTTTAACCAATCAAAATTAAATAAACATATTTTTCTAAAAAATAAAATAAAAACTTCATCGATCGAAATTATGGAAATCCAATGGGATTTCAATATTTCCGATAGGAAATCCATAATTCCAATCAGAATTATATATTTCCTATCAAAATTACAGAATTCCAATCATTTTTCTGTAAATCAATCAACTTTTTTTTTAACTTTTAATTATAAAAAGGCTCTTGAAAGAAATTCAATTTTACAATTAAACCCCTAAAAAGTTATAATTTAGTCCTTAAAACTCACAATTTTAGTCCTAAATAATCCAAATTCAATATCTAGGGTTCAATTTCGATTAAGTTTTCATCATAGGAGCTCTCATCGCAACTATGCATCAATGCATCCTAAAATTGGGTGCTTATAGTTGCCCTAATTTGTTGCTGTTTACTTGACAAATTGCAATAAAGCAATATAAGCACAAAATTTCAAAGAAAAGAGTTAAAACACTTACCTGTCTATTATGACTATACATGACACTATGCAGTGTTGAATGTGATTTAAGGAACACTAGAATTCCTATGGAATTTCTAGCTTATGATGCTATCACTGTGTTCAGTGAATAACGAATGACATTGTGTTTAGTGCATTTTGAAAATAGGCTACAGTTCTAATGAAAGATATAGTGGTGATTCTATTACTGTGTTCAATGAATAGCAGTTGACACTATGCTCAGTGTATTTTGAAAATAGGCTATAATTCCAGTGGAACATATGGTGGTAATGATATCACTGTGTTCAATGAATAACAATTGACACTGTGTTTAGTGTATTTTGAAAATAGGCTATAGTTCCGATGGAACATATAGCAATATGCTATCACTGTGTTCAGTGAATAGCAGTTGACACTGCGTTAAGTGTATTTTGAAAATAGGTTATAGTTCTAGTGGAACATATAGCGGTAATGTTATCACTATGTTTAGTGAATAGCGATTGACACTGTGTTCTGTATATTTTAAAAATAGGCTATAGTTCTGATGGAACATAGAATGGTGATACTATAACTGTGTTCAGTGAATAGCATTTTACACTGAATTTAATGTATTTTTCTATATTCCTTATAGGACATTTAGCGGGTGATTTTCACTATATTCCCTATAAGATATCTAGTAATCGTGATTTTTATTATATTCCCTATGGGACGTTTAGTGATCATGATTTTCACTATTCCTTATGGGATGTTTAGTGATTATGATTTTCACTATATTTCATATGGAACGTTTAGCGAAAATATGCTATAACTACTATGTAGCGTCAAGCTAATTGTACTATTGTTCCTGTGGAATGTCTAGTAACTATGACTGCAAGTTTCACTATATTTCCTGTGGAACTTTTAGCAAAAATATGCTATAACTATTGTGTAGTGTCTACCAAAAGTGATTACAAAAAAGTGCTATAACTACTATCTAGTGTTTAACAAATTATGTTTTAAAAGTGATCAGCTACAATCCATCCATTACTTGTTAGCTTTTATTTGGCTACAACCCTTATGTTGCCCACCTTTAATACTACAGTCTATAACTACTCGTGATTAGCTGCAACCCTTTCATTGCTCACTAATGATGTCGCAATGCTATCATCTATAACTGCTCGCGATTAGCTACAACCCTTTCATTGCTCACTAATTCATTCTGATCAAACTGCAACCCTTTCATTGCTCGCCCTTGCTGTTGTAATCCATAATTACTTATGATTTTTACCTTTGGTTGTGTAATTTGAATGCTTGAATTTTTTATGCTAACCGATTGGAATTTATGCTGATTTCTTGAATTTTTATGCTGATTGCTTTGATCAACTGCCTTCATTATAGCTAATTTTAATTGACTTGATAGCGCTATTGATACGGAACCTCCAAGAATAAGCTTGAGAACCCCTTTATGTATTCAAACCCCCAAAGCATTAACTTGAAAACCCCAATAGTCAATTCAGCAACAACCCCTAAGAATGGTTAGAAATCAGATTACTTAGATGATCAAAGAATTAGAATAAAGAAAACTCGTTTCTAAATTCCAATTTCGAAACACTCCACAAGAAGATGATCAATCTACTTGAATGTTCCTTAAAGCATGTATTCTACACAAGAACACAAAGATAAAAGCAAAACAGCCTTTAGGTTTTAAAACTTAAATTCTGAATCATAAAATTCATCCAAGGCATATATATATAGCCTTTACAAGGTTTTCCTTAGTGAGTAAGGAAAACTAATAACCCTAATCACAAAAAAAAGGAAATTAATCTAATCAGACCTTAAATAGGAATTTTGATATACTTCCTATTTTAAGAATAATTAAACTAACTAAAACTAATGGGCTTTTAAAATAACAAATTCGTCCAGCCCTTATTTAACATATTTAAACCTAAATAACAATGCTTAAATAACTTTCCCATGCATAATCGGTCAGCCCATAACAAATGAGGCCCATTATATACTTAATTAAACCCATTAATAACTTGGACTTGAATTAAGTTGTATTGAACTTGAGCTGCACTTGGCACAAAGCTTTGGTGTCCTTGTAAACTTTCACTAGCTAAGTTCACAAAGCCTTATAGATGATGGATTAAGGCTTCTTGAAGCTTTTTAGATTGAGACCTTGTTATAGGTCTTTGAGGCATGCTGATTGGACTCAAAACCTCTTGAACTTGATCCTTGCCTTCTTGACCATGCTCATCTTCATCATGTTGAATTCTTTGAACTTGGTGTGTTGGCTGCTCCATAACAGCTATTACTGATTCCACATATTAGGTTTATCTTCTTATGGACCTATTATTCCTGATGACTTATTGAAGTTAGTTTTAACATGATAATTATACAAAAAAGTACATTATATTTTTGAAATTTTATAAGAGAATTCATCACTTTATCATGAGGTAATGTGCACTTAATGAATCTCACTAACTTTGACTTTCACGACTATCATTTATTTGCCATTCGCAAAGGTCAAAGGTATCATTAACCATCTTATGCTGAGAGCATATTTTTTACTAAGTGAAGAGCTTACTTGCACCTAATTTTAGGGAGAATTTACTAAAGAAAACTTATGGAAATTAAGCATAAGCATATTGAATTCTAAGAATTAAAACAGTCTTTGAGCTATTAATGTGCTTTTCTTCCTTATTTGAGTATTCCTCCTCCTTTCTGATATTACTCAACGTCAATACCATTGGAAAGGTGCTTCAAATACTTATACTCTTATAGAGCATTGGAGTAAATAGAGCAGCTTGTGGCATGGTGCTCTTTTAGTATTCTCCCACCTTTCTCGTATTACTCAGCGTGGATACTGCCAGAGGTTCACATTGATACTCTTACTCATTTATGAGCATTGGAGTATGTTATGCTTGCTCATATTTTGATTCTCCTCTTATTATTCCCTTGCCTTTCTTATATTACTCAGCATGGATACCGTCAAGGGATTTTGTACTCACACTCATTTCTAAGCATTGAAGTAGATTATATGCACATTTATTATTCAAAAGACTAAAATAATATTATGAAATTCAAGAAATTTATACTGCAAGTCCATAAAATTTTTTTATATATTTTTCCCCTCATTTGGGTGCGAAAGTATTAGATTGATTAGAGTTTATAAACTCTTAGCACAAAGTTGTTAACTAAGCATCTGAATTCTGTGAGGCTAACAAAAGAAAGTCACTAAAATCATAGTTCATGAGATTTTTTTTTTGCACATGATCTCATGAAGTGGATGAATTTACTTTCAATTTATGGATTTTATTATTGAGATTGTACTTTATTATAAAATCTAAGGAAATAGGGTTTTGTTACTTCCTTTGATTATTTTGATGAGTGTTTATCATTTGCTAACTTGCCCATTCTTATTAATGTATCCATTCTTTTCCCCTTCTTCATTCTCTTTTGTTTTTCCTTATATAAAATACCATAAGTTAGTATGGTATATTTGCAAATAAAGAGATTTTGTCAAATGTAATGTTATTCTTTTGCATTCTTCTTTTTTTATTGTGATGATGATGTCTCTGATTCACAAGGTCATGATACTCCTCAATTGAAGTTGTGGCTTTGGGCTGCATTTGTATTTCTGTCATTCCATTAATGCTATTATAGAGGCTTTATTCCTCTTATTGACATCTCCTGCAAAAAAGGTTCAATAGTTAGAGGTCTTATTTCATGATCAAATAATTTTTCAAAGTGCATTCATTTCATGTTTCAAGTGTATCCTTTAATTTTTAGGGTTGACGAATGTATCGCTAGTATACTGGACCTTTTGATCATTGTATTCCATACCTTGTATTGGTTTTGATGTTATGGAGTTATACTCTTATTGTTCAAGAGTTGAGAGAAGCTCTCCAAGGATTCGATGTTTCATCCTCTTTTGAGCTTTCTTGTAGCCATCAAAGGTGCATTTATGATTGTTTTTTACTTTCCTAGTTTGTGGGAGTAGATTGATTTTCTTCTTATTGAGGCTCTAAATGATTCAAAATGATGTTATGGATAAAGTTATAAGGATAGATGCTAAGTATGAGGAATTTGAACATATAATCCAGCCTCTTGAGGTTGCCAAGATGAAGCTTTTATAAGTACCACTGTCGATGATATCTACTTGTTGGATGAGCCAATAGTTTATTAGGCTCCTATAGTCTAAAGTCTCGTTGAGCATCATGTTCACCTTGATAGTGTTACCCTTTTCCTTTAGATGCTTCATATGTGAACATTCTAACTACCTTTATGCACTTTTAAAACACTAATTTTGAATATTAGTAGTGTAGCATTTGTATAATCTTGTCTGGGCCCAAAGACTTTTATTATGCAAAACCTGTATTTCACATTTGATGTATACAAGTGTATGCATGCTATGTATGATCCTGATAAATCTTCTATTCGGAACAAAGTTATACTGTTGATCTTGGAGTGTAAGAAGGATGTTCTTTATTAATATCTTGTACGCTTGAGCTTTGAATGCTCTGTTATTGGTATTTTTTGATGTCAGAGCTTCTGATACAATTCATCAGACTAATGACCAAGCTAGTAGATGAGGTCCATGGCTTGACACTGGAGCTCCTTGATTGATTGATGCCTTATTGAACTTTTTCCTTTTGTTACTGCTTTCAGTATATAATAATTGATGGATCTCATATTTATTTTTTCCCCAGAACTCTTTTATTGACTCTTATACGTCAATGTTTTATCCTCAATCCTTGAATGTAGATTTACTATTTTGCTCCAAAGTTTCCCTCAGAGCTACATTTTGCCCCTAGTTTCATTTTGAATTCATCAATGCTATTCTGGCAGTCTTTTTTCTATGTGTGCAAGAAACTCAATTTGTTCATTGTTGATATTAATCCTTTGACTTACCAACCTGATTAGTTACAGTCTCATGTACAGGAAAACATAGAGGAGTGGGTGAACTAACTGAAGTGAGTTCTTGAAGCTAAAATTAATTGTACCTACTCTTTGAAGAACTCTTGAGCAGAATATGAGGTTTGATGTTAATGCAATAATATTACAAGACAATAGTTGAAATGAAAATTGTTGGACCACTTGGATTCTTTAAGTAAAAAGGGACATTAGATTTACAAATAAAATGATAGAGGGGTGACAAAAAGAGAAAATATAAATAAAATAGTGATTTTATAGCTCTAATTTTAGCTTTCATTATGTATTGTCTTTCTATTTAGATAATTATGCAGTATAAAAAAGACGAATATGCAATATTTGAACAAAAATTTCTAATTCAATTTTACTCATTCATTAGGGAAAAAAATATTCATTATATCACAGGACATAACTCTTGTTATTAGCTAGGCATTTTAGACTTTTTCACTAATTATCAACAACTTCTCATCATCAAACTCATCACTCCACCTTGTAGGCACAATTGACTCAATAGGTATATCAAAAGAAGGTGATTTAGTGTAAAACACCTTTTAGTCAAACTTACCTGAGGGTTTTCCTAACAAATCTTCTACTCTTTCCACATCTTTAGGGGCATTAGGAAATTTCTCATTCATTTTAAGGTTTAGGTCCTTAAAGGAGCTCAATACTTTGTCCTCAAAGGAGCTTAGTACTTTATCCTCACTAACTCTTGAGTTGATTATCATGGTGGTTAAGGGTGGAACATTTCAGTAGTTTAGGAAAGGATTATTTTTAGTGCTTGGGTTTTTAAGGTCTATGATTTTTCTAGAGTCTATAAGGTTTTGGATTTCATGTTTAAGGCGAGTATAGGTGTTTGTGGAATTTGTAATAACTTGGTGGAATTTGCAATAACTATTTGGGTTTTATCTTAGGACATTTGGATTTGGAAATTTGGAAAAGGTGAGGGGTCTAAGCAAGCTTTTTGTATTAGGTGGTCTAGGACTTTGGACAAGGCTTGGTTAAAATTAGAGAATCTCATTAGTTGTTGAATAGTAAGCACTTCCATAACCCGGTTAGTGCTTTCTTACTGTGTTCCCCTAATTGAGTAGTTTCTTGCCACAGTAGTTCTAGAGCTCTTCTTTTTCTCACTCTCAATTTCCTCAGCTTGCAATCCATCATCATAAAGGTCCACGAATGTTTAGGATTCATCATTTGTAACCTTTCAACTAAATTAGGAGACACATTATGGACAATCTTCCTAACTTGATCGTTTTCATCCAACTTATTTTTCATTAATCCTACCTTGTTTATGAATCTAGTTAAAAAGTCTGAGAATGACTCATTAGGTTTCTACTTAGTGAACTCCAAATCGCTGATGGATACTTCCAACTTAGTGTTATGGTCATACTACTTCAACAAAGCAGTGCATAATTCTCTCCAATCAACTTGGACAGATTTCTCTATCCATGATACCAATTTACAGTCATGCCTTCTAAACATAGTACAAACAATTTAGTGACCACTATTAATGGGCTTTTGTGGTGCTTATAGTTATAGTATATTGGCTAAGGTGTATCTTTGGATCTTTGGTACCGTTGAACTTCTGAAGTTATGGCATTTTAAATTTATCTAGAAGCTTAACACTTTCCATGCATAGTATATCGTCAAAGTTGAATGAGTAGCCCATGCCTTGCTATCTTATCAACTCTTCCATTTTGGACATTTTCTGAGTCAGTGCTTACATCTATTTGGACTCAAGTTCTTGAACTAGCTCAAGTGATTCTTTTTTCACTTTCTCTACCATGTAATTCTTGACATCTTTGAATTTCATCTCTACAATATGCACATTTTTAGTAGCAATTAGTAGTGGTTCCCTAATAATATTATTATTATTATTAAGTAAATCATCCATGACAGGTGGGACAGTAGTAGTAGATGGTATGGCAGTAGTTGGTGGCGGTACTAACCTAACCAAAGTTTGTCTTAATTCATCTTGCTTCATTGCTCTTATGTCATCCATCAAAACTCCCTTAATGTCCTTTAAGGCTCAATTTCCTCCTTGTTGTTGTTCCATTTCTTATGTTTGAGTTGGTGTAGCTTCTAAGTAAAGCGAGTTGATAGGGCTTTTTCTAAATTTTGAAGGATCTCTTTAGCTATCGATTTTGGACTCAAATAAGTTCTCACTAATCTACCACTACTCCGTTTCCAAACATAGGAAGACCCAAATGAATCTATAATGGCTAAAAAATAAAATGTCAGTATGATGCATGAAATGCATGTATGCATGATGCACATGCTATGCAATAAGTAGAAAGTCAAGTAAGGTATATAAGTAACAAGTCAAGTGTATAACATTCATCCCTCCAACCTTATTCCTTCTATACACGAGTTCAACGGTGAGTCTCTTTTCCTAGGATTTTTTATCTTGGCCTTAATATTAACAGGGGATATCAAGAACTGATATGCATGCCAAATCTCTCAAAGTGGTAAACCATGAAAACAATATTTCTAGGTATAAAAGATTAACTCAGTCTTTATTAACCCAAATAGGCCTCAAAAGGTATGAGTTTAGGCTTTTATAAATAAAAATATCTCATAGTAACAAACATAAGCAATTTAGGTAATCCTAAGGGAAGTTACTAGGCCACTATATGAACTGAGTATGGTGGAAAAGTTAAGGTTCCCTTAGCAAGATGCCCTCTTTTAAGACTTTAGTTACGAGCCAAGGTCAGAGGAGCTTAGCATCCTTTGCAAACTCGAGAGAAGACTACCCCCTTTAGGATTTGTATTACAGACTCTAGTCAAATGAGCTTGGTAATCTCTCTTGAACCGAGTTAAGGCTAAGAGTGAGGGTTGGACAATCTATAATCCCATTAAGCTAGTGGAATCATGGAACCATAAACCAATGCCATTGGTTTATAGGGACATGCAAAATGAATGAAAGAATAAAATAATAATTAATAAAATGATTCTAAAGAATACAAGTAGAATTAGTATCTCTTGTCCCCAATAGAGTTGCCATTGTAAACGGTGGGGTTTAGCACGCGTCCAAGATTTTAGCAACCAAAACACTATTTAAGCTCAAGGCTCTAGAGAACACACTACTATATCACAAAGACATAGTATGGAGATGAGGAGTCGCCACCTAAGGTAATAATTAGGACAAATCAAAGGTGGTGATAACTCGATTCTCTAAAAGAAAGTTAGCACCACAAATAGGATATTCTGGATACAGAATACCAACATCTTTCAGTCTTGTGTTAATTTAGAATTACCTTATTAATTACTAAATTATTCCTTATTTACATGCAATTTCATATAAACCCTAATTTAGCATACATTTAACTTCAAAGGCAACAAGTTATGAAAGAGCACATAAACAATGCATTCACATAGGTCACAACATCCCTAAATTAGTCTAATCTATATTAATTTTAATTTAAGTGGGCTAAGTCTACATTTTATTTACAAGTGAAATAAAGCTAAAGGTGGGCCTACATTTTAAGTTAATTAATAAACCTAAGTCTACTTGTTTTAATTCTAAAAAGTGGGCCTAAGTCTACTGACTTTATGGACAATTGATTTGGATTGAATTAGATAGATTAGCAGGCTTAATTCTAATTTAAATTAAATTAATATGAAATGATCCTAAATCTATTTATTTTAAAGGAAATACTTTAATGGGCTAAGTTAAGTCTAATAAATTTTAATTAAACTAAGGTGGGCCTATGTCTAAATTAATTTTAAAGTTATTAAAACCTAAAATCTAATTAAAAGCCTATTTTAAATGAGTTAGAACCTAAACGTGGGTTTGAGGCCCAAAACAAATAAAAACATACAAACAAGTCCAAACAACAAATTAAAATAAATAATGAATAAAAAACATACATTTTGTGATTTCCAATCCAAATTCAATTTGCATGCAACCCTAATTAACCAAAGCCATCATTGATTTTAATTTAGGTTTTACCAAATGAACCTAATTACTAGCCAATTTTAAGTGAAAAAAAAGGGTTTCACTATTCCCACTACTAGAGCTATTACAATTTCTACATACGTAAATTAAAAACTAATTAATTAGATGCCTAAATAAACCAAATAAATAAAAAAAGGACATAAAAAATAAATAATATAAAAAACCTAAGATCTAATTAAAATAGCTACAGATTTAAATCCATGGTATCCCATGAATCTTCATGGATTTTCCTTATGTATTCACCCCATGGTTTCGGTTATGCCCATCACAATAAAAATCACAAAAACAAAATGCAAAATAGAATGAAAAGAATTAGTAGATGATCAAATAATAAAATGAAATAAAAATCAAAGAAAAGAATAAAATAAAAGAAAGAGAAAAAAATATGGGATGATGTTGTGCAGTTTGATTGCCCCTCATAATGGGAATTACTGTTGAAAATTGACTTCCGAATTGATTTTGGATATCACTGGACATACTATGTTTATAAAACTAAAGAACATATCTCTCTTTTAATTTGAAAGTTTTTTTTTTTAAACTCAAGAGTATCTTTTTCTTTTTTTTCTTCAAGCCATGTCCTCCTTTTTTTCTTCTCTCTCCCCTTTTCTTCCGTAGGTTTTTATTGAAAAAAGACCACCCCTCTCTTTTAATCCAAATCTCCTTTAGTCTCAGGAGTCTCCAGCTCCTAATTTATCTTTGATAATCTTTTTGTGATTTAATCTAAAATAAATAAACTATGTGATATACAGAAAAAAAACACATAAAACATGCGTAAAAACAAGATATATTAAATTTATTTATACTTATTTTTATTATTTTTTAACCAATCAAAATTAAATAAATTTATTTTTCTCAAAAATAAAATAAAAACTCTACCAATCAAAATTATGGAAATCCAATCGGATTTCTGTATTTTCGATCGAAAATCTGTAATTTTAATCGAAATTACAGAATTTCGATCAGTTTTCTATAAAATCGATCAACTTTTTTTTAAATTTTAATTACAAAAAGGCCCCTAAAGGAAATTCAATTTTACAATTAAACCCTAAAAAATATTGCAGTTTAGTCCTTAAAACTCCCAATTTTAGTCGTAAAAATCCAAAATCAATATCTGGGGATTAATTTCGATGAAGTTTTCATCATAAGAGTTCTTATTTCATCAATGCATCTACAAATTGGGTGCTTACACCTTAGTCTCTCTAAAAACTAAAAGAAATGCTCATTTTTATTTGGTCTATCATGAATCATTTGCAATTAATTTCCTTAGGAAGAGGGTTTTATCATATTCTATTATACTTAACTCAAGATAAAAAGATGGTTGTGGTTCCCTTTTTTAAAGCTTGGCACTTTACATCTTTAGTAATGGTCACCTGGATTTGATATGTTCCTTCAACATCTCAGATATGGACATGATTTTACAAACTTCCATAGGAGCTATAGGATCCTCAAATCTTGTGCGATATTACTAGCAACATTGGCACTCTAGTCCGTATTAATATAGCCACCTTGAAGGAGATTTAGACCATTATGCTTGCATTCTTATTAAGTTAATTTATGTTCTCCTTTGCAATATCAATTATGCTTGGATTGTCAAGGTCATATTTTTTAATATTGATGTCTCTTTTAAGAATCTCCTTTTATTTTATAGTATGTGTCATTCCATTGGTCATGATATCTTCTTATATTGCCATAAAAAATCTTCTAAGAACCATTCTATTGGTGTGAGGAAAGAAAATTCACGTCAGTCCAAAGGCCCTTACTAATCTAGAGCATAGTCATAATCACGCAAGATTTGGAAACCCAAAAATAAATTAGAACCAGGTCTCAAACAACTTGACTCTATTTTAGAACCTCCACTTTAGGATTCAACTCCTGACATGGTTATTAACTAATTGAATAATATGCAGCTAGCTATTCCTAAGAATAATAATGCTCTACAAGACAATATTTCAGTTTCTTCACTTAGTTCTCAGGATTCGCTTCCAAATGCCATTATAGAGTCTGAACAAATAAGTAAAAGATCTTGGGCTGATTGAAGTGGGTCAAATTATAATACCCTAGTCTCTAGGACTTAATATGGAGCAAATAGCGTGTCGATCCATAGGGAATTTGGGTAATGTTGTATTAATCGAATAGGTACTAAGATGGATAGGCAAATAAAATCACAACAATAATTTAGCAAATAAATTACAATCAAAATAACTACTCTAATACTAAAATTAAAACTACAATTACTATAGGTTCTTGTCAAAACACACAAAAGAATTACAATGACAATTAATAAGGATTTATCAATTAATTATTCTTGACTTAATGACTAGAGATTAGTTCATATAATCTTTAAAAGCAACTCTTGTTGTCAGATTAAAGTAAAGTTCCTAAAAGCAAATCTCGTTGTCAATTAGAAGTGTTCCTTCCTAGAGTCTACAAGCTCTCTTGGTGTATTGCAGAGATAGGAAGAAACCATAAAGAACATTATACCAAATAAATCCTAAAAAGCAACTGTTGTTGTCAATCTAGGATATTCATGTCTAGAGTCTACAAGCTCTCTCAGTGTATTGTAGAGAAGACAAGAAAAGCACAAGTAAATCTACTACTTATTCCCTTAAGATGAATTCTTTGTTTTTAAATGAATTCAATTCTTAAGTGAATCCAATCAAAGTTCCATCGAAATATTCTAACTCTCGTTGTAAATAAACCGATTTACAAATTACACATGGTGATCAAGCATACATAATACAATTTTGTACTAATTGAATTTAAATCAAATAAGTAAGCATGAATATATAATCCTTATTCGATCAACATTGCTATTCCTTGAAATACTTTGCCAATATACATTGTTAATTAAATTAAGAGACAATAAAAAATAATATAGAAGAGAAGAGATTTAGTTTATAAAACCCTTTTAAATGTCTTCCAGCCAAAAATGATCTCTCTTTATAGAAAAAAAAAATCTTTGCTTCCTTCTTCTTGAACATAGATCAATAAGAGAAAAAAAATAGAAAAGAAGAATGAACTCTTTAAATAAATAAAAAACTCAATAGTAATTTTATAAGATAATATGTCTAAATTCTGTCCTTTTTTTTTTCATCCCTCTCTCCTCCTCGTGTATAAGGCACTAATGACCTATATATAGATCTTAGAGGTGGTTACAAGAAGTTACAAAATAGAAAGGCACCCTTTGACATGAAGGGTTACAACTATAAAAAATGCATAAATTCAAGGGCATTTTTGTCCATCTAAATAACTTTATCTCTAGACAGTCTCTTCATAAAAGTTGTGTTTCTTCAAGTTATCTTTCAAATGCAACTTGAATCACCTCATTTGGATGTCCGTGGATGAATTTATAAGGGAAATACAAAAAGTGTGCAAAGCTAGGAAGAGATGGCTTGTGACTGTCATGAGTTGTCCTTCTTGTCACAAGTCGGCACAGAATGCTTCTGTCATGAGTCGTCCCTCTGTAATGAGTTGGCATAGACATGAACTTGACTTCCATTTTCTTTACAACCTCCACATTTTAGATCATTCATCCTCAAGTCCTTTTCCATTGATCATTAGACCTAAAAACACATAAAAACATACAAACAAACCTAAAATGCATTTGGAAGGTAGAAATCACATAATCAAAACATAAAAACACAAAATCACAACCAAAGTAAACAACATAATCACTAAAATACTCTAAATAAGTATGCATATTTGTACTATATCACTGATGAAGTTGAGCATTGAGAGCCTTGGCAATTAGTCACCCGTAAGAAATAATCTAAGAAAAGCCTTCATTAATTGGAAATATACCCATTACAAGGATAGTTTCTTGTACCTCTCATTGAAAGTGTTTTTTTTTAGTTGTAGAGGCTTTAGGAATTCTGTAACCCAACGTACTCTTTTCAATTTTTGTTAAACTTATAAGCCATACTTTATTTGTCTCACTGAACCTAAAGTTTCTTTTAATAGTGTGAATCCTTCATTTTGGTGCTCTACTAACATGTCATTTGTTATGGATAATGCTTTACCAATCCTATTATCTTTGGTTTTTAGTTACTAATTCTATTAGTGCAAGCAACATTTCAGTTACTTTTAGTTCTAACCAACAAATCACAGTTTTCTATATCAAGTACTCATCAACTATCTCTTTAACTACTATTTATGCTAATGTTCTCTCCTTTAGTCAACATCATTTAAGGTAGGAACTATCTCATCTTCACTTAATTATTAAAGAAGATTGGTTTGTTATTGATGATTTTAATACCTATTTCAAAGCTCATGAAAAAATGGGTAGACTTCGTTCCAAATAAGCTTATTTGATTTTATCTATGTTACTTCTAATTGTGATCTCTCTTGTCTCGAGATTAAAGGATCTCTTTACACTTGGACAAATAATAAAAAACAGGTTAACCGTGTGGATATTAGGTTGGATAGAGCTTTTTGTAATGTCTTAACATATCAGAATCAGTATAGTATTTATTGTCATTCTTTGGCACGCCATCAATCTAAGCATAATCCTCTCCATCTAAGTTGCAAGAAAACATCTTCGGTATGTCCCCATCCTTTTAGTTTTCTATCTATATGGACTTCTCATAATGATTTTCTTCCTACAATGAATGGTTTTTTGTCTTCATTTCATGTCATGGGTCATCCTATATTTGTGTTCTCTCGCAAACTTAAGATGCTTAAGCCTCCCTTTGAATTTGGAATAAATTGATTTTTTTGTGATCTTAATGCTTTTATTTTTAGTGGCAAAGTAGGAATTATTGCATATTCAATCTGAGATTGATATTAATGGCTTCTCTGATGCTTTTTATTCCTAATTGCAGTGTCATGAAAAACTTTCCCGCCTCCTTTCCAATAAGGAATCTTTCCTAAAAGAAAGAAGTTGTGTTAAATGGTTAAAAAGGGTGATAGAAATACAAAATTCTATCATAATTTGTTGATTCTACGAGTTCCTCAATCAGGCATTCATAGCTTAACAATTAATGGATCCTTAGTGGATGATCTTTCTTTGATTGAGAGACATATTCTTGATTTTTATCCAGCTCTTTTTTTAAGCTCTGAGTCTGCTAGGAATCTTTCTATAGTTAAGGATGTAATCCCTCCTTTGGTGACTACTGATCAAAATCTTATGCTTTGTTCAACACCTTCTAATGATGATATCAAGTAGACTATTTTTGCTATATATCCTCAAAGTGCCCCATGTCTAGATGGTTTCATTGGCTATTTTTTCACTTGTTATTGGAGTATTATGTGTAAAGAAGTTTGTGATACGGTTAGAAGCTTCTTTTTTTCTAGCCATATTGTAAGCACCCAATTTTGGGATGCAATTATGCACGTGTGCAATGAAAGCCCCTATGATGAAAATCTAATTGAGAATTGATCTTTGGTGTTGAGTTTTGCAATTTAAAGGACTAAATTGCAATGTTTTATGGATTTAATTACAAAATTGGTTTTTTAGGGATTTGATTGCAGAAATTAGAAACTTTTGGGAACCTTTTTGTAATTCAAAAAGTGAAAATTTTGGTCAATCGACATTGTGTAATGCCGACTGGCATCATGTAATGCCAGTTAGCGTTACGAGTTGAAAATCGGCATTCTGTAATGCCAATTTTCGCTAAAAAGTGATTTTCACGTTGATTTTGTAATTTTTTTTACGTTGATTTTGTCATTTTTCAATTTTTTCACTGGTCCAAGACACCACGTCTCTATGTGCGAGTCTTGGATTTTTCAAAATCCTATTGTTTATCATCTCATTATCCTGATTGTCAAAATTTAAAAAGTAAAATGCAGAATGAGAGACTCCTAATCTCGCTCCTAACTATCATGCAACTTCCTTGCATGATCACAGTAGCTGAGGTGGTTGTGAAGAGACTAGCTAGAGAAAGGGAGGCAGAGAGAGTCTGTCAAAAAATAGCTACAAGAAAACACTAGAGAAGAAGAGTTACGAAAAAAAAACTAGAGAGAAAAAAATCCTAATTAGCTACTGCAAAAAAAAAAATTATTTGCTTTTAAAGCCTAGAGAATTAAGAAAACAAACTATAGAGTCAATCTCAAAATGGTGACAATCTCAATCGAAAGGGCCATCAAATTACATTGCACAATATTCTTTCCCTCTCTCTGTCTTTTTTATTTATTTTTAATTGGATATCTTTATTTTTAATTATTAATTGAATATTTATTTATTAACTTTTTTGGTTTTGTTTTATTTTTGATCCTTACTCTATGGTACTCTAGAGGTGAGGTTAGAGATATGTAATTTTGGACAATGACCATTGGTAGAAGCCATAGAATGTCATGAATTAAGATATGTACAAACCCCATAGGATTTAGGATTTATGATTTCTGTATTCTTTTAATTTGCTTTTGTTTTGGGTTGTAATTAATTTAATTTTAATTTCTGCACAGTAGTTTGTAATAGCCCCAATAGTGGGAAATAGTAAAATTTTATATTATATGCACTAAAATTGATTAGTAATTTAGGTTCCATTAGGTAAAATTCAATTAAAATTAATGATGGCAATAGATTAATTTAGGGTTGCATGTAAATTGATTTAGGGTTTTTTTTTTATAATATCACATAAATTTTGTGTTTGATCTGACTTTGTTATGATTTTTGTTTGGGTTTTGCTTTTGGATCTTTTAGTACTTTGAGCCCTAGACCCATGTTAGGATCAAAACCACTTAAAAAATAGGCTTAAAAATGGTTTTTAGGTTTTAATTAATTTAAATCTAATTTATGCCCATTTAGATTAAATTAGATTTAGGCCCACTTTTAATTAATAAAATTAATTTAGACTTTAGCCCATTAATTTATTTTATTTCATTTTAAAACATTAATTGGACCTTATGCCCATTTCTAGTAATTAAAATTAATTTAGATTTAGCTCAATCCATTAATTTCATTTCTTTTTAAAATAAATAGACTTAGGCTCATTTTTAAAAATTAAAATTAGGTTAGAATTATGCCCACTAATTAATTCCTTTCTTTAAAATTTATAGACTATAGGTCCATTTTTAGTAAAAATTAAAATGAATAGACTTAGGCTCATTTATTAACATGTAGGCCCATCCCTAGTCCAATTCACTTGTAAATAAAATATATAGAATTAGCTAATTTAATTAATTAATAGTTTAGACTTAGGGACGTTGCTATTTGTATGCATTTTTTACATGTAATTTTATGACATGTTGCCTTTTTTGGGTTAGATGGATGTTCAATTAAGGTTTAAATAAAATTGCATGTAAATAGAGAAAAAAAATAGTAATTCATAAAGTAATTCTAAATGAACACATGACTGAAAGAATTTAATATTATGTTCCCAGAATCTCCTAGTTGTGTTGCTAGCTTTCTTTTAGAGAATCGAGTACCACTAAAATAATTTGTCCTAGTTATTACCCTAGGTGGTGACTCCTTATCTCCACACCATGTCTTTGTGACAATGGTTAGTGTGTTCTCTAGGGCCCTTAGCCTAAATAGTGTCACGATTGTTAAAATCTTGGACACGCGCTAAACCCCGCTGTTTACAGTAGTGACTCCATTAAGGATAAGAGATACTAATTCTACTTGTGTTCTTCAGAGTTATTTTATTAATTATTATTTTATTCTTGCATTCATTTAGCATGTCCTTATTAAACTGATGGCATTAGTTTATGATTCCATGATTCCACTAGCTTCATGTAGTTATAAATTGGCTAACCATCACTCTTAGCCTTAAATTGGTTCAAGAGAGATTACAAGGCTCATTTGACCAGAGTCTGTAACCCAATTCCTAAAAGGGATAGCCTTCTCTTGAGTTTGCAAAGGATGTTAGACCCCTCTGACCTTGGCCTGTAACTCAAGTCCTAAAGGAGGGCATCTTGTTAAGGAAACCTTGACTTTTCACCGGACCCTAACCACATATAATGGCTTGGTTACTTCCCCTCGAATCTACCAAAAATTGCTTCTATGATTTTTGTTGTATAGTATTTCTATCTATAAAATCCCAGACCCATAATTTTTAAAGCCCACTTGGGCCAATAAAGATTGGGCTAGACCTTTATACTTAGAAATGTTGTTTCTATGCTTATTACCATGAGGTATTTCTATCTATAAAAGCCCAGGCCCATACTTATTAAAGCCCACTTGGGCCAATAAAGATTAGGCTAGACCTTTATACTTAGAAATTTTGTTTCTATACTTATTACCATGAGGTATTTCTATTTATAAAAGCCCAGGACCATACTTTTAAAGCCCCTTAGGGTAATAAAGATTGGGCTAGACCTTTATGCCTAGAAATGTTATTTCTATGCTTTACTTCTTTAAGAGAGATTTGGCATGCACGTCGGTCCTTGATATCCCCCGTTGATATTAAGACCAAGACAAAAAATCCTAGGATAGGAGACTTGACATTGAACATGTGTGTGGGAGGAATAAGGTTAGAAGGATGTATGTTGTACACTTGATTGATACTTGCTACTTGTTGCATAGCACATTCATCACGCATACATGTATACGTGAATCTCATTCATCATACTAACATCTTATTTTGCAGCCATCATAAATACATCAGGGGCTTCTTGTATTTGGGGGTGAGAAGGTGGCAGACTAATAAGAACAAGTCAGAGTCCTAAAGCCTTAGCAAAGGAAATCCTGAATAGACTAGATAGACTGGAAAGAAGCTCGATCAACCCACTTTATTTGGAAGTTGAACTAACTTCACCTGAATTTGTACAAATGGAACAACAGTAAGGGAATTGGACCTTATAAGACAACAAGGGAGCTCTGATGGATGACATGAGGGCTATAATGCAAGATGAGCTAAGACAAGCACTATCTGGACTGATGTAATATGCTGTTGTCATACCACCACCTACAATTGAATAATCACTTACTGTTGCTACTGTCCCACCTGCTATGGATGCTCCACCTACTGCTAGAAACCCACCTGCTATCGATGTAAAGTTAGAGAATGTCGAGAATTACATGGTAGAGAAGGCAATGAAAGAATCATTTGAATTGGTACATGACCACGAGTCTAAGCAGATTCGAGCACTAACCTAAAAAATGTCCAAGATGGAAGAGTTGCTTAGAGGATAAGGCATGGGATATTCATTTGACTTTGATGATATGCTGCTAATGGAGGGTAATAAACTACCTAAGAAATTCAAAATGCCTCAACTACAAAAGTTTGATGGAACTGGAGATCTTAGGATTCATCTCAGTCAATACACAACAACTATAAGCACTAATAAGGCCCCATTAGAAGTGATCACTAGGTTATTTGTACTATCTTTAGAGGGAATAGTTATAAACTAGAATCATGGGCTAGAAAAATTTATGACAGCTGACTAGAAAGAACTGTGTACTGCCTTTTTAAAATAATATGATTATAACACCCTATTGGAAGTGTCCATCAGAGATTTAGAACTGACAAAAAAAAACCCACTAAATCTTTCTCCGATTTCCTTACCAGATTCATGAATAAAGCAGGGTTGATGAAGAATAAGCTGACTAAGAAGGATCAGGTTAGGATGATAGTTCAGAATGTGTCACCTGATCTGGTCTAGAGGTTGCAAATGATGAACCCCAAAACTTTCATAGACTTGTATGATGATGGTCTAGAAGTATAAGATAATGAGAATGACAAGAAAAGAAGCTTTAAAGGCATTGGAACTTGAAACTACCCAACTGGGGGCATACAATAGGGAAGTACTAGTTGAGCTGTGGAGGTACCTACAGTTCAACAACCCTAGAGATTCTCCAACTTTAAACAACCACTCTCCAAAGTCCTAGAACGATTGATCCAAAAAGGCTTACTCCAACCCTTAATCTTTTCTAAACCACTTAACCCAAATGTCCCAGGTTACGGCCCCAATAGCTACTACAAGTTTCACTAAGTAGCTAACCCCTCCACAGACACCTATATTCACCTCAAACATGAGCACCAAAACCTAATAGACTTTAAAAAAAAGCACATACCCTAAAAAATCCAACTCTAACCCAAACATTAGAAATAATCCTTTCCCTGACTACCAAAATGTCCCACCACCAACTACCATGATGATTAACTCATGAGTGAGCAAAGAAGAAGTGCTAAACTCCTTTAAAATCCTAAACCCTATAGCTAATGGAGAATCCCTTGATGCCTCTAAAGGAGTTGAGGATTTGCTAGGGCAACCTTTAAGTAAATTTGATTATAAGGTATTATATTCCAAACTGCCCTCCACCAATCTCCCAGTTGAATCAATTGTGCCCTCAGGATAGGGTGAAGAGTTTAATGATGAGAAAGAATCCAAAACCCTAAAATAGCCAAGAGTTGAGGATTTATTAGGGTAGCCCTCAGGCAAATTTCATTATATGGTGTTTTATATAAAGCCTACTTCCAGTGATATACCTCTTGAGGAGATTGTGCCCTTTGGATGGGGTGATGAATTTAGTGATGGGCTAATGAAAGAAGAGAATAAGGAGTCTCTAACTTCTAAATAAGGGATTAAGGAATTATTGAGAGCACATTTGGGAAAGCTTAGCATGGAGGGAAAGGAAACATGTATAGTAGAATTATGGAAGGATGGAAAGAGGGACAGAATCATTGGAGTTGTAAACATTTGATATGATCTTTAATGAAGAGAGTCCCACTGGTTTGGATGTGTGGAGCGATGACCCCCAAAGTGAATCATGTCACTAGAAGTGGGAGGAATTACAAGGTAGCAGGAATAAAGATTGAGAGAGTTACAGAAAGAGGAGAGACAGATGATGCAAAAATAGAAGAAGGGGAAAATGAAGACTTGATTCTAGAACAACTGAAGAAGGCTAAGGCAAATGTCAGTGTTTAGGGATTATTGATGCACTCAGGCAACCACAAAAGAGCTCTAGTGAAAGCTCTATCAAACATGAACATTGAAACAGCAGCTACACCTGAGGCTATGGTAGGAAAGGTTACAGAAAAGAAATATGGGCTAATAACCTTCTCATATGATGACCTGCCTTTGGAAGGAAGAAATCATAACAAGGCATTGTTTATCCCAACTGAAGTAAAAAAGAAAAGAGCCAACTTTGCAATGGTTGATAATGGTTCTGCTATTAATGTATGCCCATTGAAGATCTTGCCTAACTTAGGTTTGAAAGATGAAGTCTTGATAGATTCAAACCTTATAATTAAAGCCTATGATGACATCACTAGGAATGTGGAGGGGACATTCCAAGCTCTAGTTAAAATAGGACCTATTGAATCAACCATTGAGTTCACCGTGCTGGATATACCAATTACTTATGCCTTGTTATTGGGAAGGTCGTGGTTCCATGCTCTGGGAGGGGTACCCTCGACTGTGCATTAGAAGATAAAATTCCCTCATAAAGGAGATGTAGTGACAATCGAAGCAGGAACCAATGCAGCTATGGCCACCATACTAGAAAAATAGAAACAATTATGTGTTCCTCCTAGTTTTCAAATTGCTGGGATATTTAATGGGACTGAGATGGACCTAAGGTTGCAAAAATGATGGAAAGCATGAATTACCAAACTAGATGGGGGCTAGGCAAGGATGAGCAAGGAAGTCCTAAGCTGTCGAAATTCAAAATTCAAAATGACATTAAAGGATTAGGTTGTGCTAAGATATGATCTACCAACATAATGGCAAGAAAGAAGGAGAAGGCTAAGAGAAATAAGCCCCTGGGGAGAGTTGAGCTGTTAAATAAGAATTTCATCAATCTAGGAGAGGGCAAGTACTATCTGGGTACTAAGGAGTCCGTTAATGTCACTAGCAAAAATGTTCCTAGGTTTAAGATTTTTAAGGACCAAATTGTGCAAAACTTAGTTGAGAGCAATAAATAAGAAATGATGAAGCAAGTAGTTGGAAGAATAGGGATTGCTGCTATCGAAGAGCTGTTGTGTTTGCCACCTAAAGAGGAGCCACCCCAAGATTTAGCTACTCTTATTAGTGATAGCTTTACTAATTTTTTTTATGAAGAAATTGATGTAATAACATCTGGTCTCTATGAGGAAGAAAACTATGTTTTTTTTTGTCAATGATATGAACACTGGTTTTGCTTACTTGTGTGATGTGCATCCTAATATATCTGTGCATTATAATTTTGATCGTTCATGCATGTTTGACATTAATTCAATTCAATTTGTTTCATTTAACATGGCCATGAATGATAATCTAAAGACCATTTCTATATCACATGATGTAACTCCTGAAGAGAGTGAAAATTTTAAGAAAATACTAAAAAAAAGAAAGGTAGTATTTACTTTAACCTACAAAGACATGCCAGGTTTAGATAGAGACATAGTAGAGAATCACATTCTAACTTATTTAGAAATAAAACCAATTAAACATAAATTGCACAAGTTGAGACCATAATGGACTGAAAACACAATATAAGAAATTGCCAAATAAATTCAGGCCAACTTTTTAGAGGTACTAAATTATCACTAATGGCTAGCAAACATAGTCCCAGTACCAAAGAAAGATGGTATGGTGCGAATGTGTGTTGATTTTAGGGATTTAAATAAAGAATGTCCAAAGGATGACTTCCCTTTACCTCACATCGATGTGTTAGTGGATAGTATTGCATCACTCTTTCATGGATGGGTTCTCTAGGTATAAATAGATAATATAATAGTTATGGATTAGATCAAGACAACTTTCATTATAGAATGGGAGATATACTGCTACAAGGTTATGCCTTTCGGGTTGAAGAATGCAGGTGCAACTTATTAAAGGGCAGGTGCAACATATTAAAGGGCAGCCAGCACTCTTTTCCATGACATGATGCATAAGGAAGTGGAGGTATATGTAAAATATATGATGGTCAAGTCAAAAATAAAAGAGGGGCATTTTAAGGCATTCAAAAAAAATCTTGGCACGCATTAAGAGGTATAATTTAAGACTCAACCTGAAGAAATTCATTTTCAAAGTTACTTTAGGGAAGTTGTTGGGGTATAAAGTCAGTAGCAGAGGAATCGAAGTGGATCTAGATAAAGTGAAAGCCATTCAAGTAATGCTAACACCAAGGATAGAGAAAGATGTGAGAGGGTTCATAGGCAGGTTATAATATATTAGTAGTTTTATTGTAAGGCTTACTAATATTTGTGACCCAATCTTCAAGCTTCTGAGAAAATATCAACTTGTAAAGTGGAATGATGACTATCAAACGGCCTTTAATAAGATAAAGGAGTATCTCATTAATCCACATGTACTTAAACCATCGAGGCTAGGTAAACCCTTGCTCCTATATTTGGCTCTAAAAGAAAAGGTAATAGGGGCAATGTTAGCACAAGAAGGGCTAGATAGGATAGAGCATGCAGTGTATTACCTTAGTAAGAAGTTCCTGCCATATAAAGAAAAGTATGATTTGGTGGAGAAGACATGTTTGATAATGATCTAGGCAATAAGTAAATTGAGGCATTACTTTCAGTCTTATAGGGTTCATGCCATTTTAAAAATAGACCCCTTAAGATACTTAAGTAGGCACCCACTCTGACTGGAAGGATGTCTTGATTGCTTGTTCTCCTAACTGAATTTAATATAGAGTATATTATGATGAAGGTTATTAAGGAAAGGGCAATAGCAAAATTTCTAGCTTAAAATGCAATAGAGGGTGATGAACAGTGGAACCTAGAATTCCTAAATGAGAATCTAGCAGTTGCAGAGCATCAAGAATGGAAGCTTTATTTTAATGGTGCAGTAAACAACAAAGGAGCTAGGTTAAGAGTGATCCTTGTCACGTCAGAGGGAGAAACCATACCAATGGCCAAGAAACTATATTTCAAAGTAACTAATAATATGGCTAAGTATGAAGCGTGCATTCAAGGAGTAGAAGCGACAATGACAGTTGGAGCAAAGGAGTTATTAGTATATGGGGATTCTATATTGGTTATCAACCAAACTAATAAAGAATGGGAAGTGAAAGAGTAAAATTTTAAAACCTACATCTACTATTTAAAAGCTTTAACAAAGAATTTCACAAAGTGTCTCTTTATCCATTTATCAAGAGATGAAAATCAGATGGTAGATGCACTGGCAACACTCTCTTCAATGTGGGAGAGTGTGACTCGGTTGACTATGAGGCCATTAGTAATAATGAAATCAAAGGCTCCATGTTATGGGGGTGAGCAGATTATAGGAATTCAGATAGGGTCTCAAGAGAAGCCATGGTTTTATGATGTTCAGAGGTTCATTGAAGAAGGAAAATATCTAGATGAGGCCACTTTAAAAGAGACATATGCCCTGTGTGTTCTTGCTTGTAATTTTGCAAGTCACGATAGGGTGTTGTATAAGAAAATGATGAATGGAATCCAGCTCTGATGTCTCAAGAAAGATGAAGCAGAAGAGGTGATGTGGGAGATTCACACGGGAGCTTATGGTTCTCATTTGAATAGAATAATCCTAGTAAAGAAGATAATCAGACAAGGGTACTACTAGATGTGCATGGAAAAGGATTGCATTAGAATCGTGAGACAACCATCAGTGTCAAATCTACGAGAATCTCAAACATCTTCCTCCAACGGTGGTAAATAGTTTATCATCTCCTTAGCCTTTTATAGCATGAGGAATTGATATCATAGGAGAAATAAGGCTGATAGCATCGAATGGACATAAGTATATAATTATGGCAATTTATTACTTCTTTAGATGGGTAGAAACTGAATCTTTTAATATTCTAAGGGTAAAGCATATGGCCCGATTCATTAAGAAGAATCTTATTTATAGATATAGGGTTCCACATCATGTAGTGGCAGACAATGGGGTTTAGTTTCAAGAAAAAATGGCAGAGTTATTGCAGAAGTATGGGATCGAGCATCATAAGTCTTCACCATATCGACCTTAGGCTAATGGAGCAATGGAAGCAGCAAATAAAAATATCAATAAAATCCTCTCTAAGATGGTCAAAACTTACAAGGATTGGTCTGAGTTTCTTCCTTTTGCCTTGTGGGGATACAAAACTACAACCAAAACTGCCATAAGCCAAACTCCGTTCTCCCTAGTGTACGACTGTGAAGTAATTTTGCCAATAGAAACTGAGATCAAGTCTCTAAGAGTAGTTATAGAGGCCAAAATTCCTGAGAGTGAATGGTCACAGAAAAGATATGATCATCTGGTGTCTCTTGACAAGAAGAGGATGAATGCTTTGTTTCATACCTAGATATACCAGAAGAGGATAGCAAAGGCATTTAACAAGAAGGTAAAGCCGGGGAAGATAAAAGTTGGGGATATGGTACTAAAACAATCCAGAGTGGTGGTGTTCTATGCAAGAGGAAAGTTCATACCAAACTAGGAAGGACCATACTTAGTCAAGTCAATTTTGCCAAAGGGAGCAGCCAAGATATCTAATCTTAACGGGAATGAGTTCATGGAGCATGTTAACCTGGATTGCCTTAAGAAATACTATCTATAAAAATAAATAAAAGTAGCATAAAGAAAATAAAAGTTCACTGAATAGAAAACCTAAAAAGGCTAGTCAGGCAAAAATTAAGACATTTTCGCTGTTCAGAAAACCCGCAAAAGGCTAGCAGGCAAAAATTAGGGAATAAAATAAAATAAAAGGAGGTCCCATTGATTAGAAAACCTGTAAAGGGCTAGTCAGGCAAAAATTAAGGAAATGAAATATGAGCAAAAAATATTCAGTTAGAAAATCTGAAAGGACTAGCTGATAATAGAAGTTATGTCATGTGATGTAGCAAATGTACTTATTTTTGCTAATTAATGAAATTTTTTCATGAAATTGCATGTTCTATCTTATTTATAATACATAAGCACTAGAAAGGAAAATATAACATAAAAGATTAAGACTAGCTCTATGAGGCCATTTTGTTCTAATGGCGCCTATGTTTCTTCTTCCTTTGAGATTCATCATGTAAAGCTTGAATCCTCTTGCATCTAGAAAATTTAGGTGGCTCTGTAGCTTGTATCATAACCCAGATTTGAAAAGTAAAAATAAGAAGCCTACTAAGTTAAAAACCCGAAAGGGCAACTTAGACAAAAGTTAGGGCATGCCTGCTAAGTTGAAAACCTAAAAGAGCGACTTAGGCAAAAGTTAAGGCATAAAAAATAAAAAAAAAATAAAAGTCATTTAGGATCATCTGTTCATCCAAGTCTAATTTCAAGAAAGGGAAGTTTGAAATAGCGCAGTACAAAAGATAGCTTGTCCTAACTACAAAATAGAAAATAGCCTAGAATCAGTCATCCCGAGCTCTAGAATCAGGCCATGGGCTTTATCCTCTACTAAGGTCATAATGATGATAAGTATCTAGAGGTCTAACAGGTGAAGTACCAATGCTATAAGGGTCCATGCCCAAGTCCACAAGCCGTCGATGAAGCATCTCATTCTCCTGCTTCAGATCCCTAGAATAACTCTACACATGTAGGAAACATCATATCATATGCATTCCATGCATACATTTGCATAATAAGTGTATATGCTTACCCGCCAACTATTTATGACCTGCGTGATAAATAACCTCTGAGATGAGGCAAGTCCGTGCAAATACTCTACCTGTGTCTGAGGGACCTATTTTGTAAATTTATACTAACATCAATACCAAGTGTACAAGTAATATAAGAAATAAGTCAGACAAAATCACATGAGAAGTGTTTGTTGGAGAAAAGCTGGGGAGCTAAACATCACCGAAATGTATCTACTGCTCAATTAGAACCTGAATACTAAGAGCCCAATAAAGCATGGATTTTTTAGGAAGGGGAACACTGCTAAGAAAAACATCGGTAAAAGCTCCTTCATAGCTAGTCCCAACATGCGGAGTGTGTTGTACACGACCAGGACTGGGCCCGGGGACCTCAGGTGCATCTTAGGCTCAGGGGCAGCCTCACTCTCCTACGCAGTCTCAACCCCTTGAGTAGTCCCAACCGCCTCCTCCATCACCTCGTCAACATAGAAGCTAACCTCCTCAATCTGTGAAAAGCAAACTGTGAGGAAAAAATAAGTGATTTGAGTGTTTAAGAAAAGAAATGATTAGAAGTTACCTCAGCCTGATCAATAGGAACCTGCTCTAAGAGGTTCTCATGGATAAACTACCGGTAATGATGGGACCGCTTCAAAAAAATCATAGCATCATAACCCTGTAACGCCTCCCTAAACTCTAAACCCATCAATTGGGAACTATAAAGCATCAAGCTGGGGACAACGACAAGAATATAGCGTCGAGAAGGTCCAAAGCACCACCGATATACCCACTCTCCTAAATACCACATCCAACAGCCATAACCAGAGAGCAGAACCCTCATCTCCTCAAGTTGTACTACAACATCCATGAAATCACATTGTTGAATGTCATCAGCTTCCTCCAGCTAATTAGAATAGATATGCAAAATTAGGATTAATTAAGTTTAACTTATATTGAGTAATAAAGTATTAATGATTTTGTTTTCTTACTGTGTCCCACTCAATGATGTTCGGTTGATCACGATAGGTCTGTAGAGTATTCCTAACACTCGCTAGATAGGAAAAGCCCCATCTCTGCATCAGGGGGAGACTCTTGTTATAGCTAATAACCTCGAAGCCACGAATCAGCTCAATCTCTATGCTCCAAATTTGAAAAAGAGAATAAGTTAACAAAAAGAAAGAAAAGGAAAAGAGAAGAAGAGAAATGAAAAGGGGATAGACTTATATGCAGGACATGCCAGAAGCTGCACATGGTGACAACACCTCTATAGACAATGTCCAATCTGTGACACAAATAAGCTAATGTCGCAGATCCCCAATTGAGGGTAATAACTCGGTCTAAGTCTAGAAGAGGGCCAAGAAGGGCAATGTTGACCTCATGACCAGTCTCATAGAAGAGGGTCATGCCAAGCAATATCAGAAGGAGACACCTCCCGTTATGGGCAATCTGACAAAGAGTGGTAGTAGGAAGGCGTTTGAATCCATCAATCAACGATAAAAGAAGAACATTCTTTCAATTCTTCCATGTTAGAGTGAACCTAATCAAACCTTACACATACTGACTCTGCATATGCTCAGGAAGATTGTAGTAAATGATATCGAAGGAAATGGGAGTCCCTCTAAAGGCAATCCCAGTGATCGCAGAAAAACTCATAGGTGAAATAGTCAACTTGCCTATATGAGTATGGAACGTATGGGTGGTTTCCATCTACTGCTCAATCAATGTGAATAAAGAATGGCGATCAGACCTCCCTCGAGCTATCGAAAGCCCAATAATAAATTGTCTAAACTCGGGGGCCCATACCAACTGCGCCACATTCTCCGGCAACTCGTGAATAATTCATGAGCCATGTGAAAATAGCCAATGAATTTCATCGGTCACTAGGAGAATTCTGAGGGAGAAATAATAATTAATTGACTAAAAAAATAATAATTCAAAAAAAAATAATAGCAATAATAAAATTTTTGGATCAACATTGCACAAATGCCGATTAATTTCTAGACTTCTGACTCTGATTTTCAGACTTTCAGTCGGCCATTCAACTAAAATCCTATGTTCCCAGGTTAAATTTAAAATTTTCATGCATTTTTTAGTGATTTTTAATCCAATTTCAATAATATACACACTAATTTACATTATAAAATTAATTATGATTACTAACTGTATGAATAAATTTTTGTAGGAATAAACAAAAGTGGGGAAGTGTTACCCCATTACTCACATTTATGCACTTATGAAGGTGAAGGCAAGTCAAAGGAAGCACAGTAGAACCTTCTCAGAGTCCATGGTTATTCTGACGAAAACGGAGAGGCACAATGGTTGAATCAACTGAAATCCCTGCTTCTTTGTGTAGCTTGTGTTGTGGGTCAACCATAAGATGAGCAAGAAATCAAAAGAAGAAAATCAAAGAAAAAAAAGAAAGAAGTGGAGAGGGAAATGCAAGAATAGCATCGAAAATAAGGAGGGTAGCTTCTTATAAATAGAAAATATCCATTTTGGTCCCTTGACTATGCATGCATTCAAAATCAAGTTTTTCTTTGCAATTTCATCCACAATTGCATATTAGTTAGGATTTGATCCCTAAATTAGTTCATTCAACTCATGTCATCAATAAATGAATCATTATTAATTGTGTCTATATTTAAATTTTGAATTTTTTTTATAAAGTACAAAATGCAAAATATAATTACGAAATGCAATTTTACATTTTTTTTTCATGCATCATTTATAGACGGCAGGGTTTAGCGCACGTCCAAGATTTTAGCAACCGTGACACTATTTAGGCTCAGGGCCTTAGAGAACACACTAACCACTGTCATAAAGACATGGCGTGGAGATGAGGAGTCGCCACCCAAGGTAATAACTGGGAAAAATTGAAAAAGTGGCACTCGATTCCCTAAAAGAAAGTTAGCACCACAACCAGGAGATTCTAGATACAGAATACTAACTTCTCTTAGTCTCGTGTTCATTTAGAATAATTTTATAAATGATCATTTCATCTTTAATTATATTCAATTTTATTAAACCCTATTTTGACATCCATCTAACCCTAGGCATCTATTTAATAAAATTACACATAAAAAATGCACTTAAGATTGCATTGTCCCTAAGTCTAAACTATGTTAATTTTAAAAAAGTTAGCTAGATTTACATTTTATTTACAAGTGAGAAATGGACTAAAGGTGGACCTACATTTTTATTAATTAATGAGTCTACATCTATTTATTTTAGTTTATCTAAGAAATGGGCTTAAGTCTATTCAATTTTTAAAGGAAAATTAAATTAATTGGCCTAAGTCTAATTTGGTTTTATTTTAAGTCAATTGTGAGCATAGGTCTATTTATTTTAAAAGTAATGAATTTAAGTGGGCTGAGCTAAGTCTAAACAAGTTTTTAATTAACTAAGTGGGCTTAAAATCTAATTAACTTAATGGGCCTAAGTTGATTTTAATTATCTAAAACCCTCAATCATTTTTAAGCCTATTTATTAAGTGGGTTAGACCTAAACGTGGGCTTCGGGCCCAAAACCAAATAAAAAAGTCCAAAAACATACAAAAAACATAACAAAATCAAATCAAAACACATTCACATATGATTTCTAAAAAAACCTAATTTAATTACATATAAACCCTAAATTAAACTACTGCCACCATTGATTTTAATTTGATTTTTACCCAATCGAACCTAATTACTAATTGATTTTTAAATGCAGAAAATTAAATCTTTTACTATTCCCACTACTGGGGCTATTACAAACTATGTGCAAAATTAAAATTTAACAATTATACGGCCATGAATTAAAATAACTACATAAAACACCAAAATGAAAAAATAAAGATAAAACCCTAAATTCTACTAGAAAATAACATAGGTTCTTCCATGGCATTCCATGGACCTTATGTTCAGTTTAAACCACAAGTAGTATCCTCCTCAATCTATATGTGGACATCAAAACAAAAAAACACAAAAGTAATCAGATTAGTAGTAAAATTAAATAATCAAACAATAACAAAAATAAAAGGAAAAATCACAAAAAGAAAATAATGGAAAGAATAAAATAGAAAAAGAACATTGATAATTTAGATGTTGTGCAAATGCCCTTTTTTAGCCCCTCAAATTGGATTATTACCATTGAAATTGAATAGTTATTGATTCTGGACTGAAAAGGACGTTCTCAGTAGCGTTTTGGATTTTAGGGTTACGTAGTCAAGTTTCTTAGTATCTACGTGTTTATGTTTCTCTTGATCTCTCTATGAGTAAAAAATCCTCCCAAAAAAGTTCCCCCTATCGCACGCATGCAGAGTCTGCTTTCAAATGCGAAGTCTACCTACGTACTGACTTTCTTCTTTGGAGGAACAGACTTATCTCTGTAAAAAAGAGTGATTTTTGAATGCGTCAAAAAAATTTTTAGATAAAACTAATAATAAAAATTTAATTTTTAACCAATCAAAACACTGAAAAAATTGACAAAAAATAAGAAAAAATACGTGAAAAATGGAAAAAAAAGGACTTTTATGCGTTGGCATTGTCTAATGTCGATCGGCATTGACTTCTTGTAATCAGATCCTAAAAATATTGTAATTTAGTCCCTAAAATCCAGAAAATCAACAACCAAGTTTAATTTTTGAATAAATTTCATCATAGGGGCTTACATTGTATTGTTCACAATTATATTTTGAAATTGGGTGCTTACATCATTTTAAATCAAAATATTTCAAAATTCATTTCATGTTACATAGTTGTTGAAACATAAATTTTCAAAAATGTTATATATTGCACAATAGTCATAATATGAATTTCAAATTCAACATGTTATATGCTTCAATATTGGTTATAACATGACCTTTTTCAGACCTTTTATCACCAGACACTACACGATAGTTATGGTAATGTCATTAGACATCACACAGGGAATATAGTAGATTTTAAATCGTTAGACATTCTATAGGAACTACAACACCATTTTCAAAGCTCACTAGATGTCCCATAGGGAATATAGTGAGAGTCATCACATTCATTTCGTTGAATGTCCCATAGAGAATACAACAAAATTCATTATCACTAGACATCCCAAAGGGAATATAGTGCAGTTTACTAGACACTACACAATAGTTATAATATCATTGCTAGATGTTCCACAGGAACTATATCATATTTTTCAAATTATGAAATGCTAAACGTCCCACAGGGAATATAACAAAACTCATTTACATATATCTCACTAGATGTTCTATAGGAAATGTAGTGAAGTATGCCAAACATAGCATCTTGCTTGAAATTGCTCAGCAATTTAAGCATTATCAAGTGAATTAGGATACAATGAAGAACCTTAATTCTTTCTTTCGAAATTGTGTGCCACTATTGCTTTGCCGTAATTTTTCAAGAAAATAACGACAAAGAGGGGCAACTGTAAACACCCAATTTTGGGATGCAATTATGCACGAGTGAGATGAAAGCCCCTATGATGAAAATCTAATTAAAAATTGATCTATGGTATTGAGTTTTGTGATTTAAAGAACTAAATTGCAATATTTTATGGATTTAATTGCAAATTTGGTTTTTTAGGGATTTGATTATAGAAATTAAAAATTTCCAAGAACCTTTTTGTAATTTTAAAAAAATAAAAATTTTGGTTGGCCGGCATTTAATGCCGACTGACATCACGTAATGCCAGTCGGCATTACAGGTTGAAAATTGGCATTTTGTAATGCCAATTTTCACTAAAAAGTGATTTTTACCCTAATTTTGTGATTTTTTTACGTTGATTTTGTCATTTTTTTAATTTTTTCATTGGTCCAGGACACCACATGTTTGCATGTGATTCTTGAATTTTTCAAAATCCTATCGCTTATCTTCTCATTATCCTGATTTTCAAAATTCAAAAAGTAAAATGTATATTAAAAGACTCTTGATCTCGCTCCCAACTATCACACAACTTCCTTGCGTGATCACAAGAGTTGAGGTGGTTGGGTTTGGCTTTAAAAGCCAGAAGGGGAGGCTATGAAAAGACTAGCTAGAGAAAAGGAGGCAAAGAGAGTTTGTGAAAAAATAGCTACGAGAAAACCCTAGAGAAGAAGAGCTATGAAAAAAAAAACCAGAGAGAAAAAAAAACCCTAATTACCTACTACAAAATATATATATATTCTTTGCTTTTAAAGTCTAGAGAATCAAGAAAACAAACTATAGAGTCAATCTCAAAACGGTGACAATCCCAATCTCAGGGGCTAACAAATTACACTGCACAACATTCTTTCCTTCTCTATGTCTTTCTTATTTATTTTTAATTACTGATTGAATATTTATTGATTAAATTTTTTGGTTTTGTTTTTTTTTTTATCCTTGCTCTATGGTACTATGGAGGTGAGGTTAGAGATATGTGATTTTAGGCAGTGACCATTAGAAGAATCCATGGAATGCCATGGATTAAGATTTGTAAAACCCCCATAGGATATAGGATTTATGATTTCTGCGTTCTTTTGATTTGCTTTTGTTTTGAGTTGTAATTAATTTGATTTTAATTTCTGTACAATAGTTTGTAATAGCCCCAATAGTGGGAAACAGTGGAATTATATATTATCTGCACTAAAATTTATTAGTAATTTAGGTACAATTAGGTAAAATTCAATTAAAATTAGTGATGGTAGTAGATTAATTTAGGGTTGCATGTAAATTGATTTAGGGTTTTTTTTAGAATATCACATAAATCATATGTTTGATGTGACTTTATTATGATTTTTGTTTGGGTTTTGTTTTTGGATCTTTTTCTACTTTAAACCTCAAGCCCACATTAGAATCAAAACCACTTAATAAATAGGCCTAAAAATGGTTTTTAGGTTTTAATTAATTTAAAATTAATTTAGGCCCATTTAGGTTAAATTAGATTTAGACCTACTTTTAATTAATAAAATTAATTTAGACTTTAGCCCACTAATTTATTTTATTTCTTTTTAAAAAATTAATTAGACCTTAGGCCCATTTTTACTAATTAAAATTAATTTAGATTTAGCTCAGCCTATTAATTTCATTTCTTTTTAAAAACAAATAGACTTAGGCCCATTTTTTAAAATTAAAATCAGGTTAGAATTAGGTCCACTAATAATTCCTTTCTTTAAAATTTGTAGACTATAGGCCCATTTGTAGTTAAAATTAAAATGAATAGACTTAAGCTCATTTATTAACGTGTAGGCCCATCCCTAATCCAATTCACTTGTAAATAAAATATGTAAAATTAGCTAATTTTAATTTATAAAATTAACCTAGTTTAGACTTAGGGACATTGCTATTCATATGCATTTTTTATATATAATTTTATGACTTGTTGCCGTTTTTTAGGTTAGATGGATGTTCAATTAGGGTTTAAATAAAATTGCATGTAAATAGAGAATAAGATAGTAATTCATAAAGTAATTCTAAATGAATACAAAACTAAAAGAAGTTAGTATTCCGTTCCTAGAATTTCCTAGTTGTAGTGCTAGCTTTCTTTTAAAGAATTGAATACCACCAAAACAATTTGTCCCAATTATTACCCTGGGTGGCAACTCCTCATCTCCATGCCATGTTTTTGTGACAATGGTTAGTGTGTTCTTTAAGGTCCTGAGCCCAAACAATGTCGCGCTTGCTACAATCTTGGATGCGCACTAAATCCTGTCGTCTACACATATTATATCAGGTTTTAATTCTAATTTGATGGTGCTTATTCTTAAAATCTTGACAACTAATTCTATTGAAAAATTCAGGTTAATTGTGTTAGGTAATTTTATTTATAAAATTATCTCAAAAATGTTGGTAGACTGACTAGCCCTATCACCTCTTCTATTATAGCTCTTTCTCAATTTGTATTCATTTAGGGAACATATATTGAGGATTGCATTGCTTTAGCTTTTGAGAATTTTAACTTGTTGGATTATTATTCCAGGGAGGGCAACATGGCTTTGAAAATTAATGTCATAAAGGTTTGTGATTTAATGGAGTGGGATTTCATTTTAAATGTTCTCCCTTCATTTGGTTTCTCTATAATCTTTTGTGATTGGATTGCTTCAATTTTTCTCTCGGCTCACCTCTCTATTATTATTAATAGATCTCTAAAAAGGTTATTTTTCATATTTTCATGGGGTTCATCAAGGTGACCCACTGTCTCCTCTTCTTTTTTGCTTAGCGAAGGAATTTCTTAACCATTCTCTCATGGTTCTAGTGGATAAGGGTGACTTGGTTCCAATGTATTCCAACAATAGAGTTTAATGCCATTCTCATCTTCTGTATGCAGATGATATCCTAATTTTTTGTAAAGCTTCTAAATCTAATTTATTAGTGCTCATGGGTTGTTTGGCAACTATGGTTTGGTTTCTAGTTAGAATGCTAATTGGGACAAGTCGAACATTTTCTTTGGAAAGTATGTCAACTCTACTCATGCCCATGTCCTTTAGAATATTTTAGGTATGAAAATTGCTTGCCTACCTTTCTCTTATTTAGGTATCCCTATTTTCAAAAGAGCTCCTAAAAAACCTTGGCTTCAACCTGTTGTTGACAAAATAATTAAGAAGCTTGATAGATGGAAGGTTGCTTTTTTCGATGGCTAGTCGACTTTCTCTCATTAATTCTAGTATTTATGGTTCTTTTATTCACACGTTGATGGTGTATAAATGGCCTAGTTTGTTGTTAAAGCATTTAGAGAGATGTATCAAAAATTTTCTATAGACCAAAATATTCATTCTAGAAAGTTGATTGTTGTGCGTTAGGATGTTTGTTCTTCTCCTTTGGAGGAATGATGCAAGTAGCATAGAGGAACAAGACCTCTAATTTATGCAAAAATTGGACAAATTATAGTAGTGACAATTTCGTAATTTTGGGCAAGTTCCAAATATCGGATTTGGGTAATTCAAAAGCCTAATTCATGTGGAAACGGACAAACGGGTCCAAGCCACGAGCTTTGCTTGTGAGATCCATCACTTTTTGGCCAATCTCTATCATTTAGGCCCTTAAACGGACAATTTTGTTATTTTCCTATTTTTATGGTTTATTTTCCTATTCTTTGTTTAGGGTTTTTTTGAAATTTTACTATTTAAACTTTCTTTGTTTTTGGCAAACGGCAGTTTTATGATAATTTGAATTCTCTTTTATTCTTTCAAAATTTCTTGAAATTTTGATGCCTATAGCCTAAATTGCCATAAAAGATCGTTTATTGACAATCATGCGAGATTCAACAATATTCGATTGTTTTATCCGCCCTTCCACTTCGTCAAGGAAGAAGGTCTGAATTTAAAGCAGCTTTATCTTCTGAATAATGCTATGCTGAGCGAATTTGCTTGGAAGCTAATTAGTAATTATAGTCCCCCTTTTTCATTTTTACGCTCTTGGTTCCCCCATCAATGCAAAGTGCCTCGGCCCACTCATTTTAGCTCATCCATCTGGTCGTCTCTAAAAAATTGCTATAAGGATCTTCGTCAAGATTCTCAATGGATCGTTTGCAAATGGTCTAAGCTTAGTTTCTGGAATGATAAATGGTTGTATTATATTATAGCTTATCGTATTAGTGTTCCTAGTCACATTTGCAATAAGCTTAGTGCTTCTATTTCTAATCTTTATAAAAATGGTGGTTGGCATCTTTCGGCTAGCTTCAAAGCTGCTTTTCCAGAAATATGTCATGATATTGAAGACTTAATTTTTACTCATCTAGATTCTTATTTGCTTGTCTATTTTCATTCATCTAATGGATCTTTATCTTTCAAGTCTTATTATTTGAATTCTCGGTCTTACTCTCCAAAGGTTGCTTGAGCAAAGGAGTTATGGAGTCACTATCTTCTGCCTTCTCATTATCTTTTAGTTTGGCATTTTCTTCATAGACAATTTCCTTCAGATGACTTGCTGTCAGTCAAAAGGTTTCACATTCGCTCTCGTTGTGATCTTTATGCACTAAGTGCTGAATCGCTTAATCATATCTTTTCAAAATGTCCTTATGCTGTTACGATCTGGACAGCTTTGGCAAGCTTATTTGATATGATTTTACGCATATCTCATGATTTTCTTGTGTTGTTCCAACATGCATGGTCTCTACGTTTCTCTTCTCATCTTCAAGCTCTTTAGAGGGCGGGTATCTTAGAGACTGTTCACTGCATTTGGTATGCCAGAAATAGAATTCAATTTCATGGTGATTATGTTCCAATCTATGTGTCCATCTCTAAGATTTATAAAGCAACTACGGAAGCTTCTTTTTTTAAAGTTGGTCATTTGTCTAATACTCAATCGTACTTGCTCACTCTTCATCAACTTCGAGCGTCAGGTTTACAGCAACGTCCTCCTTGCATCTTCGGTGTTCACTGGTTGCCTTCTCCTTTGGGATGGTTGAAATTAAACACTGATAATGCTGCTAAAGGTGCCCCTAGTTTAGCAGGTGCTGGAGGTGTGTTCCACAATCATCATGATCAATCTATCTCTTGCTTTACTGCTCCTTTGGGTGTTAAATATGCCTTTGAGGCTGAGCTTTGTGCGAAGATGATCGGTATCCAAAAAGCTTTCACTCTTAGACCTCATTGTTTATGGACTGAGTTTGATAATCTGTATGTAATGACTTTATTGCAAACTATAAGTCCCATGGTTCCTTAGTCCTTCCAAAAGCAATGGCAAGAATGTCTGAATTTTTTGTCTTTAATGTAAGTTCACATCAGCCACATTTATCGAGAGGGGAATTATGTTATTGATCAGCTCTCTCTCATGGGTGTGAACTTATGTCATATTACTTGGTGGGCTAATCACTCTTTTGAATGTAATGATCTCATTTAAAGAGATTTATTAGGAAAAGAGAACTATATAGGTTCTCTTCTTAATTGTTTCTTTTATCAGGATGATATGTATTTTTTCTTTAATTTTAATCTATAAGTCTACGTTGATTTATAATGAAAGGGGTAATGAGGTGATATATATATATATATATATATATATATATATATATATATATATAATTTTTTAGTATTATTTTGTAACTAAAACATTATTATACGTATTATAATATTACTTAAATTCTAAAAAAATTTTATATAATATATTTTTTTTTTATTTCAAATTATTCAATCATTTTTTTCAAAATCATTCAATCATTTTACCTAAATCATTAAAAATTCTATTTTTAAAAAATTTTCTTAACTAAAACACTATATACATACTCCAATAGTAATTTAATAGTTTCAAAATAAATTCTATTATATTTAAAAATAATGGCAATATAAATTAAAGAAATAAAAATGATGTAATATATTTTATTTTTAATTTATTTTTTACTTTCTTCTCTTTATGAAAATTTTTATTTTAAAATATATATATTTTATTCAATATAAAGTATTTTAATTATACTATATCTAAAATATTAATCTTTTTTCATTAATTAGAAATTATGCATTTTATTCTAATTAAAAAATCCACCTTTTATTCAATTAAAAACATAATTTTCTTTTTATTTGACATAAGTAAAAATGTATAATTTATCAATTATTTTCTATTTTTTATTTTATTTCACCAATTAATATTATTACTCTATATATATACTATTAACTTATCTATTAATAGTATTACTTAACATTTAATATATACTAGTCTTTCATATGCACATGGCACGAATTTTAAATAATATACACATTTTAATATAATTATTATATTATATTAATAAACTTAAAAATACAAATTAATTAAATATAAAATTGAAAATTATTATAACAATTTTAATAAGAAAAAAGTATTAAATAAAATTGTTATAATAATTTTTAATTTTATATTTAATTAATTTGTAGTTTAAATTTATTAATATAATTTAATAATTATATTAATATGTGTATATTATTTAAAGTCCATGCAACACATATATTCACAACTAGTATATATTAATTGCTGAGTTTCAAAATCATTAAACCAAAAATTTAACAAATGTCCCTATTCATATTATTCAACATTCAATTCTAAAAACTTATATATATACTTTTAATAATAAAAAAAGTATTAAATAAAATTATTATAATAACTTTCTAAATTTTTAATTTTATATTTAATTAATTTGTAGTTTTAAATTTATTAATATAATTTAATAATTATATTAAAATGTGTATATTATTTAAAGTCTATGCAACATACAAATCACAACTAGTATATATTAAATGTTGTGTTTCATAATCATTAAACCAAAAATTTAACAAATGTTCCTTTTCATATTATTTAATATTCAATTCTAAAAACTTATATGTTAAAATATTAAATTGATGATATTTTTCTTTAAAAATATTAAAAAATCTATTTTTATTAAAATACATATGTTTTATTTGATATAAAAAACTTCAAAATTTATCAAATTTAAAACATTATTTATCCTTTTCATAAAAATTTATATCTTTTATTTTAACTTAAACATTCTCTTTTATTCAAATAAAAATACTTTTTGTTTTTTAACATAAAAAATATATACATAATTTCTCACTCATTTTCTATACTTATTTTATTTTCTTTACTCAATAATTAAAAATATAGTGGTCACACTTTTACATTTGATTAATTTGTACTTTTAAATTTATTTGATTTTTTATTTAAAATATTTATATTACTTATAGTATGTGCAAAACGATTTTAAATGATATCAATAAGATTAGATTATTTAATAATAATAATAATTAATAAGTCATCAAATGTAATAAGGAAAATATATTTTAATTAATAAAAATGACATTTCTCTTATTTTTGTTTTGTAATATCATTACTTATTTTAATCAAAACGACGTAGTTTTGGGCAAAACTACTTCGTTTTGGTTATTTATAATTTATTTCTATATATTAATATGCAATAAAAATAATAATTATGATATTATTTAGTTCATCAATTTTAAATAATATCAATAAGATTCTATTACTTACTAAAAATAATAATTTATAAGTTACATAATAATAATAATTATTATTATTTTTCTAATATAATAGACATTTCATATTTTTACTTATCAATTGAACAACAACAACAACAATAATAATAATAAAATTTATAAAAATATTTTGTTAGTAATTTATTTATTATTTTTAAACATAAAACATATTAATTTTTATCATATATTATTATACATAAGCTACTTACTATATACTACTTAATAATACAATGACAAGTATATAATTAAGTTTACTACTATTATTCTTATTTATATATTATTTATTAAATTAATATTCAATTTTATATTCGGTTTTCCGTTCGGTATAGTTTTGATATGGGTCAATATGGTTCTCGGTTTGGATATCCAATATCATACTAAATTAGTCACAAAATTTAGTTCAGTATTTCGATTCGATTCGGTATTTTTCCGTCCTGTGCTCAACCTTATACACCAGATTCTATGTTGGAGCAAAGTTTAAGAAATGGATTAATAAACATGTTATTGAGAAAGAAAGTATTTTATTTTATTTTTATACTTTATTTTTTTAGTTATTTTCTTTTGTTTTCTGATGTGTTATATTTAATATTGTTTTTGTATATACGGTTGCTAAAAATATATATAATAATATAGAATTAAGCAAACACAATAATTTTACTGAAAATATGTATTAAATATATGTTTATACAAAAATATACACAAACTTTACTGTTTATTAATTTGTTGGTAATAAATATAAATTTAATCAATAATATAATTAAATTTATGTATAACACTTCTGAATCTTCATTTTAAACCGTACTAATATTGATCTATTTCAAAAGAACCCAATCTCTGTACTGAACCATCCAAAAAAAAAACTTTAAATTTGATACTAGTACTAGAGATTTTATTTTTAAATTTTTTGAAAATTTTATATTTTTTTATTTCTTTGCACTCATTCCAAATTGTGGTGTTGATTCGGGACATTCAAGATCTTATTGTAAACGTTACTGCAGTTAATTTTTTTTAGGAGATTTTGCAATAGGGCTGCCCATCTTTTGGCAAAGGAGGCTTTTCTTGATAACATTTCATGTGATACCACACATATATATTCCTAATAGGATACATGATAATTATCGTAAATAAATGTTACTTGTAGAAGAAGAATGTCCAATACAAAGAGGAAAGGAGTCCCTCATTAAAAAGACCTTCAAATAAAGAAGATACTCCTCAACAGGCACAAGTCCTACACGGATGAGGAATCCTATTCCTCTAAGGTTTGTGCATCCCTTCCTCTATAAATATTTCTCACATGTCTCATTTTGTTCATTCTATTTTCTTTACTTATTGCTCTCTCTATCTCTCTTAATTATCTCTTTACTTTCTTTGACTTAAGTATTAAAGGGTTTATAGAGATCCTCCCCACCTCTCACCTTACTATTTGTTGATTGCTTGCTTGCAAGATTCAGAGGTTCTTGAAATAAGTTATCAAATGGCACCATCTGTAGGAACCTCTTGAAAAAAAATCATTGTTGTCTATCGAGTAAAGTAATTACACCATGACTTCTAGTCTAGCATCTGCCCCCATCCAACTTAACCTATTAGCCCCTATTCCTCCAGTCAATCCATCAGCTCCTATTCAGCATATTGGACCTTCATTATAAACTCCCCTCGATACATATACACCACTTTAGCATTACTTAGGGATGGTCAACTTCGGGTACAAATTTCCCTTATTATGTTCCTTTGCAGCATACCAACAGACCTATACCCTCGATACCTTTCCTAAGCTTATCAGAGACTCCTACCATAAACACACCAGACCTAAACATTGTAACCTAGACACTCAACTTACCTCCATCAAACAAAGAGGCGACAATTAAAAATATCCAAACCCAAATGATGACACTAATGCAACAACAGCTGAATGCTTTGATTCAAGACAAAAATCTTAGAACAGCTAATCCAGAGAATAATATGATAATACCATTGGTAGCAACTCAAAGCATACTCAACGAAAGTAAAAAAGCTTAAAAAGATCTAGAAGGGGAGTCTAGCATGAGTATCTTAGCCTTAGATGACTCAAAGATAGCTCAAAAGGTTAAAGAAATCATACAGAAAGCTTGCACTGGTCCACAAGAGGATAAATGCATTTTGAAAAGGACAACACCCTTCTTAAGTAGAATAGTCAAAATAAAGATCCTATCTAAGTTCAAACTGCCTCAACTAGATTAATATGATGGTACCAAAGATCCGATCAACCATATATCATCATTCAGAACTAATATGATCCTCTATAATGTGAACGATGGAATCTTAAGCTGAGTCTTTCCCAGCACGCTTACCAAGACTACTCAAAAGTGGTTTCATAAACTTCCTAATAACTTTATTTCGTCCTTTGAATAGTTAGTCGAGAAATTCAGGACCTGATTTATTACCAATGTTCCTCTACCAAAAATATAAACGATCTTCGGATATGCAAATAAGAAGTCAATGAATCATTGAGAAGCTACCTAGATGGGTTTAATAAAATTGCTATACAAATTGAGAATCTAAGTGATGAAGTAGCTATAAAGGCAATAAAGAATGGAACTTAGTTGGGAAAGCTCAAAGACAAGATTATGACAAAAGAGCCATATACTTTCTTCAAGGTTATGTCCATAGCCACAAAGCTGATCAAGCTAGATAATGATTAAAGGCTAAGACAGGATGATTAAAGGCCACCTTACAAGAAGACTAAAAAGGTTAATATAAGGAAGACCACAACACCTCGTAATAACTTCAAAAATCTAATGAAGGGGTTCAAAAGAGAAACTAAAATATATACACCATTGAATGCCCCAAAGTTAAAAATTCTTAAATGGATCAGGAAAAATGGTGTAGGTATACCTCCAGCTAGACGAATAAGTTTGTTTAAGACAAGAATGCAAGGTAGAAGATTATACCATTACTACCATAGAGACTATGGGCATGAGATAGATACATACTGAGCCCTTAAATGGGCAATTGAATAATTAATAAAAAATGAAAAGCCAGGCAGATTTACACATAATGTTAGAAAGGATTGAAATTTAGATTATCAAAATAGAGATAAGCCAGATTAAAAAGAAAGAGTGGAATGAGGTGGCTGAAATCATTAACATAACTGTTGGAGGAGAAACACCGATTGAGAAGAAATTAAAGAGAACTCGGAAGGAGGGATGCCTGGTGACTAAACAAAAATTGGCTATCACTATTTGACATAAGGATGGGGAACATTACTCTCATCCTCATAATGATGCATTGGTCATGAGTGAACACATCCAAAATTATCTAATAAAAACATTTTTTATTGATGATAAGAGCACAGTCAATGCCTTATTTTAGAAAGCATACCAGGTGATGGGAGGCTCTATCACCGATTTAAAGATCATCCAAAACCCCCATCACAAGCTTTTATGTAAGGAAAACCAAACTAATAGCAGTACTAAAGCTAATGGTGGAACTTGAAAATCGAGAAACCAAGGACATCAAAGTTGTCCAGTCCTTGTTCAACATAGTGGACCTTCCACTCACTTACAATGGAATCATTGGAAGGCCAATCCTATATGAAATTGATGTGGTCACAAGCATCAGGTGGCTGACCGTGAAGATCCCTTTGGAAGACCGAGTAATAATAATCCTCGTAGACCAGAGTATAACCAAGTAATGTTTTCGATTGGCTATCAAACTTCATATGGAAAGCATTCCCTCTAGAATCCTTGGAGAGAAAAAAAATAAGGTGCCAATCCAAAGCTAGTTAATCAAGTCTAAACTTTATAAGTAGCTAAAGAAAAGACTGTTAGAATTGACAACGAGCTTAATAAAGAAATAAAAAAGGCATAAGTGGAGTTCTAAGCAAGCACTCAAATAGCTTTGCCTCCAAGGCATCTGAGATTATTGGAGTGGATCCTCGAATTGCATCACATAGCCTAAACATTAATCCAAGGGCAAAACCTATAATTTAGAAGAAGAGGAAGTTCACATATGAGAGGTAGAAGGTGATTGATGAGGAAATAAACAAGCTATTAAATGCCAGATTCATTAGGGAAGTCATACATATGGATTGGGCAACTAATGTGGTATTGGTTAAAAAGTCAAATGGAAGGTACAGAATATGCGTTGATTACACTGACCTTAATGAAGTGCGCCTTAAGGATAGCTATCCATTACCAAAAATCAACTAGTTGGTAGACTCCACTACTTGTTATAGCTTATATAGCTTTATTAATGCTACTTAAGGGTACTACTACATTCCGATGAAAAAGGAGGATCAGGAGAAAACACCATTCATAACCCACAAAGGGTTTTTACTATTATAAAGTTATGCCTTTTAGGCTGAAGATTGCCTGAGCAACTTACTAGAGGCTGATGAACCATGTGTTCTAAGATCAGATTGGAAAGAATGTAGAAGTATATGTAGATGACATCATCATCAAAAGCCAACGAGTAAAGTAGTATGTCAAGGATCTTAAGCAAATTCACCATATTTTGGATTAGTACTTGATCAAACTGAATCTAGATAAATGTGTCTTCAAAGTAAATGCTGAGAAATTCTTAGGTTTCATGATTTCATATAGTGGAATTGAATTAAACCCATAAAAAAAATGGAAGCCATTCTCAATATGAAGGCTCTACAGTCACTAAATGAGCTTTAGAAACTTAATGGCAGGATCTGATATAATCCTCGAAAGGGTTAATTTATGAAGTCTACACATCAATAAAGACAAGTAAAAAGCTTGGATGAATTTTTGGGTTACTTTCTATTTTGGAGTCAATATGGAGGATTCAAGAATATTCTAGAAGATGTAAGAAGATTCAAGGATAATTCAAGTCCAAGTTAATGGTCAACATCCTACTTGACATGTGACATGGCATGCTTCAAAGCTTAGTTGTCATTAGTTGTTTGTTTAATTGTCATGAGTTATTAATTTGACTTTTCAATGCTTAGTTGTCATGAGTTATCAATTTGACTTTTCAAACTTTAGTTGTTATATTTTGTAAAGGATCCTATTTAGTAAAGGATTTTCCTTTATAGGTGTCTTTAGGAATAAGTAAGAAAACTTATTCCTTCAAGGATTAATATGTTTACATGCCTATATAAAGGCCATAGCATTATAAAGCGAATTGAAGTGATTTTTTATCAATTAATTTTGAATTCTTCTGAGGTTAAGTCCTTCTCTTTTGTTCTTAAAATAACTTTAGTGAATTTATCAAGTGAAGGCTTAGTACATTCAAACCTAGTTTAATTTAGATTTAAAATTGACTTTGTTAATCTTAGGTTTATATTGAACAACCATTAATTATTTATAATTAAGGTTCTTAAGTACAAGTTATTTAAGGGTCATATTGGGGATTAGAGTTTCTCTTTGCTTGATTTATGAATAATCCTTGGCAAGGTTATCAAGATTAAATACGGGTTTGGTATAAGTTAACCACGTTCGTATTATTTGGTATCAAAGCTCAAGTACGTATCTTTACTTTTCTTTGTTATTTGCATTTAATCCCAAAAAAAAAAACCATTTTTTTCATTCATTTTTGCATCTTGTTTAATATCAATTCATTTTCTTTATGATAATTATGACCAAATTCATTTTTTTCTTTATTAGCTTGAAATTTCATTCTTTTCTTCATATTCCAACCTATTTTTAGTCTTTAAACCAAAAAAAAAAACATTTTTATTTTTATTGCTTTGCATCTTAAGAGTCATGTTTGTCACAAATAGATATCAATTTGAATTTATTCTTAATTTTTTCATTTTACATCTTTTATATAAAAAAAAGGAAGCAAAAAAAAGTTGAATTGATCAAATTTGAATTCAATTTGGCCTAAAACCATTCTAGTTTGTTGTTTTGATTCTAAATTCAATACCTTTGCCTTATTTCAATTCTAAATATTCTACTCTTCCTCTTAAGTTACGTTTGGGATAATTTAAACACTTATTCCAAAATTTTTTATTTTCATTTTGTTTGGATATTGTCTTTGTTTGTTGCATTTTCTTTGGCTCTTATAGGCAAATTTGAGTTTAATTTTGCTTTGTTTGTTTTGTATTGAGCTTAATTTGATAATTAATAACTTAAGTTCCATAAGAAATATAAGAAAGGAATTTTAAAGGTAAAAGGTGAGTGGTGAGCTCATAAGAGGGTAAAAGCCTAATTAAGTGAAACACAAGCATTGAGTGACATTCTTTGAGTGTAAACATTTGAGGGAGTGTTTCTTATGAGTTTTTTTTTCTTTTGTTTATTTCTTTATAACATGGAAGATCTAAAGGAGGTTGAAAAAGATCCCGAATGGAAGCTCTTTTATGAAGATGATGCAAGAACAAATGAGACAATTAATAAATAGCCATAAAGAGGTTTAAGAGCGAATAGGCAAGATGGAGCAAAGTCACAACACAACAGCCACTACAAATCACACCACACCAATATAAGTTCATAGAGGGAGATGGCATGATAATGATGATGAATCTATTGATGAAAGAAATCAAGGGCATAGGAGGCAAGATAACAACCTTGGGAGCGTAAAGATGAAGATACCTAATTTCCATGGTAAAAGTGATCTCGAAGCATATCTAGCATGGGAAAAGAAGATAGATTTTTTGTTTAATTACCACAACTACTACAAGGAAAAGAAAGTCAAGCTTGCAACCAGCGCATTCATGGGCTATGCACTAGCTTGGTGGAATCAACTAGTGGTCTCAATGAGGCATTATGGAGAAGAACCTATCTATACATGGCAAGAAATGAAGATTATCATGCGAAAGAGGTTTGTGCCAAATCATTATTATAGGGATTTTCATAATCACTTTCAAGGTATGAAACAAAGTTCAAGGAATGTTAAAGTAATTAAAGTGGTTAAGAGATAAGTTGAGAAGAAGAATAAAAGGAAAGAGTGCCAACTTGAAACCTTACTTACAAAGTTAATTTTTGAAGACTTGAGCATCAATCAATAAAATGAAGAGATTCAATCTTCATGTGGGAAAACTTTGGAAAAGGAAACCTATGAAGATGAGAGAAAGGAAAAGAGTGAGTTAAGTGTTGAAATTTGGTTGAGTGAGCAAGGTGAGAAATTTGAAGATCGGGTTATTAAAAAATATGACAACATTTATGTTTTAGTGAATGAAGAAAGTGTGAACAATGGTTTTCAAAAGGATATAGTTGATGAAGAAATTATAGTGGTGTTGGAATAAAATAATATTAAAAGCCTTGATGAAATATTGTAAGAAGTTGAAGATGATGGCAAGTGTGTATAGTTTAGCAAAGAAATTGATGAGAAAGTGCAGATCTGTAAAACAGATTTTAAGGAAAATTTTCATGTCATTAAAGCTAATAAGGAGTGTTCACAAAGTTTTTAGCATTCTAGTGAACTTCTAGAAGGACTAACTAGTCAAGGAATTATTATGAGTGTAGCTTGTGATCCTAAAGAGTATATGCACTATAAAGAGGGAAAAGTATAAGTTTGTTCACAAAAGAGGAAACTAGAGATTGAGAGCATTATAAAGGATAAGGAGATGGTTATTCATCATGAATACACTAACAACTTTAATATTTCTTTTTCTAGTGTTTTGAAAGTTGTTTTGCAGAGTTTTGTGCCATATAAAGATCCATTTGATGATATTGTTAAAATGCAATACAAGGTCAACAATCCTTCCGAAGATTTCATTCCTTGCATAAAGTATGAGAAAGAGCTGCCACACTTTATTTCTTTCAAGGGAATCTATAGAGTCTTTATTTGTAGTAAGAAGAACTTAAGTTATTCATGTTTCAAATTTAAAAGGAAGCAACAAGTATTCAATTCTTACAAGTTTATGAATACAAATTCTTTATTCTAAGTGTGTAATCAAGTTCAAGTTGTTATGTGGATTATTACTTCAAAAGAGAGGATTTTAATCAAGGAGTTTGTTTTTACCCCTAGAGGATATATGAATTTATCAACTTTAGAAGATGGCTATGATTCAAGGATGAATCCTCTTTAAGAGGGAGGGAATGATATGATCCTCAAAAGGGTTAATTTGTGAAGTTTACACATCAATAAAGTCATGTACAAAGCTTGGATGAATTTTTATGTTATTTTCTATTTTGGAGTCAATAAAGAAGATACAAGAATATTCTAAAAGATACGAGAAGATTTAAGGATATTTTAAGTCAAAATCAACAAGTCAAAGTCAATTTATCAACATCCTACTTGACATGTGACATGGCATGCTTCAAAGCTTAGTTGTCATTAGTTATTTTTTTTAGTTGTTATGAGTTGTCAATTTGACTTTTCAATGCTTAGTTGTCATGAGTTGTCAATTTGACTTTTCAAAACTTAGTTGTCATTAGTTGTTATATTTTTTAAAGAATCCTATTTAGTAAAGGATTTTCCTTTATAGGTGTCTTTAGGAATAAGTAAGAAAACCTATTCCTTCAAGGATTAAGATGTTTACATGCCTATATAAAAGGCTATAGCATTATAAAGCAAATTGAAGTGAATTTTTATCAATTAATTCTAAATTCTTATGAGGTTAAAGTCCTTCTCTTTTGTTCTTAAAATAACTTTAGTGAATTTATCAAGTGAAGGCTTGGTACATTCAAACCTAGTTTAATTTACACTTAAATTTGATTTTGTTAATCTTAGTTTTATATTGAACAACCCTTAATTCTTTATAATTAAGGTTCTTAAGTACAGGTTATTTAAGAGTCTTATTGAGGATTAGAGTTTCTCTTTACTTGATTTATGAACGATCCTTGGCAAGGTTATCAAGATTGAATATGGGTTTAGTACAAGTTAACCACGTTTGTATCAGGATCACAGCACTTAGAAGGTTCATCTCATACTCAACCAAAAAGTGCTTGCCTCTCTTCCAAGCTTTGAAAAACACTAAGAAGTTTGAGTGGAATAATGAATGTCAAGCAGTATTTAAAGAAATTAAGAAGTTCTTATCCTCACCACCATTACTCAGTAGGCTAATGCTAGAGGAAACATTATACTTGTATCTTCTATTAGTCATGAATTAATTGCTTTAGTATTGGTCCAGGAAAAAGGAAATCAATAAAGCCTAGTTTACTATGTTAGCAAGATACTCATAGGCTCAGAGGTCCCATATCCTAAGTTTAACAAACTTGCTATGATGGTAATCCATACATTATAAAAGCCTATACAGTACTTTTAGGCTCATTTAATCATTGTTAGAACAAACTTTCCCTTATGAAAAATTCTTCAAATAGCTGAAACTTTCGGATGTCTCATCTAATGATCAGTCCAACTATGCGAGTTTGACATCAACTATGAACCTCACCAGCAAATAAAAGCTTAAGCATTAGCAGACTTCATATAAGAAATGATAGTAGAGGATGTAATCTTTCTATCAAATTCAAAGTGGAAGTTGTATATTGATGGAGAATTAGGAGCACAAGGATCTGGAGTTAGAATTATTCTAATTAGACCAAGCAAAGTCAGAGTCAAATATACAATCCAAATCAAATACAACACCACCAATAATGTAGCCGAGTATGAAGCATTGATTATTAGACTCAAGTTAGCCATAGAAGTTAGGGCTAAACATCTTAAAATCTACTTTGATTCTCAACTAATGGTTAATCAAGTCAAAGGGACCCACCAAATTAAAGAGCTGAGCATGATCAAATACTCTAAAAAGGCTAGACAACTTTTAAATAATCACCTAAGAGTGAAAGGGGACAATGGAAAATCCTATAAATTCCTAGGAGTGAAAATAGAAGCAAACTTATTAGCAAAATTAGCAGCAAAAGGCAGCTAAATATTCAAAAAGCTCTATCAAACCAAGTATTGAAGAAAAAGAGGTAATGAACACCTAAGAAGTAGCTAAGTGGATGAAGCCAATTATTCAATATCTGGAATAAGGTACCTTACCCTAAGACAAACTCAAAGCTCAAAAATTGAAGATTAGAGCCACACATTATTCCATGTATAATGAAGAACTCTATAGAAGATCTTTATCTCACCCATAGTTAAAATGTATGTCACTAGAAGAAGGAAATTATTTGCTACAAGAAATTCATAAAGGGATATGTGAAGCCTATGAAGCCCAAAGCTCATTAGTTTGGAATGCATTGTTGCAAGGATACTACTAGCCAAACATGTCTAAGGATGTAGTACAACTAGTTCATAAATGCTCCAAATGCCAGTAATTTGCTCGCCTAACTCACAAGCCTTCTAATACCCAGCACCCAATTAGAATTCCATGGCCCTTTGTAGTCTAGGGGATGGATATCTTAGGTCCATTCCTAGTTTTAACCTCTCAAAAGAAGTTCCTGATTGTAGCCATTGACCACTTTACTAAGTGGGTAGAGGTGTAAGTTATCCCAATTATTACAAAAGCTCAGATTTAGTAATTTTCTAGACAGAGGTTATTTGCAAATTTAGCATACCCCATACTCTGATAAAAGATAATGGGAAGTAGTTTGATAATGAAAAGTTTAAGACATTCTACTCAGATCTTAACATAAAGTTTATATTCACTTTAGTAGCTCATCCCTACACAAATGGGCAGATAAAAGTTACTAACAGGATCATCATGCAAGGGTTAAAAAGAGACTAGATAAGAAGAAAGGGAACTAGGTGGAAGAGCTCAGCATTGTCATCTGGGCATACAGAACTACACCCAGAACTTTAACAGAAGAGACACCCTTCAAACTAACATATGGAATGGATGTAGTAATACCAGTAAAGATTGGATCATCTAGCTACCAAGTTATAGGGGAAATAGATTTGGACATCAGCAATCTCAATGCTTGGATATGCCTAAATTTTCTCAAGGAAAGAAGGGAACAAGCACCCATTGTTGTAGAAGCTTAGAAATAAAGAATAACTGAATATCATAACAAACATGCTCGACTAAGGCAATTAAAGGTTGAAGACTTAGTACTTAGAAGAGCAGACATTGGCAAAGCAGCTCCAGAATAGGCAAGCTTGGACCCAATTGGGTAGGCCTTTATCAAGTCATAGAGAGAACTATTAAAGAGGTATACAAAATAAAAGATACACAAGGAAAGGAGCTGCCTCGATATTGGAATTCAGATAGTTTTAGAAAATACTATCAATAAAGAAAATAAACTCAAAATAAAGCCAAGTTCAGATAAAATAAAGTACTTTTTTCATTACTATTCATGTTGCATTACACCAATTCAAAAAAAGAAAGAAGAAAAAGATACATTAAGTATTTACAAATTAACTTCAGCCTCCTAAGGCATTACTAAATCAGTGGGAGGAGGATTTGTATTTTTAAAAGACTGAGCTTTAAGTAGTAAAATGATTTCAGTAGCAGAGGGGTTAGCTTCAGCAATTGATTTTTCTCCAGCAACCTTTAGATTGATAGATTGCTCAGAGGTGGACCTCCCAACAGTAGCTTTCTTTTCAGCTACCTTTCGATCCTTCGGTTGCTTAGAAGTGAATTTATTAGCAACATCTTCTTCAGTAGCTAACTTCACTAAATCATTAGAGGTTATATTTTCAAGCTCAGAGAATTTTAAATCTAGATGTTGGGCAAGCAGTGTCCTCAGACACTTATATTTGTAAGCCTTAATAAATCCCTTCATCATTTTCTAATAATTCTTTAAATCATTGCCACATGACTTCTTTTCCTCTGCCAACTCCCTTTTCAAAGTCCCAAGCTCAGAGTCATGTTGCTTAATCTTTAATACAAGCTGAACTTGAGAATGCTCTAGCTCTGAAACCTTCTTATAACTTATCTCAACTAAAGATTGAGCTTATGCATGCTTAGTTTGGCACAACTCAATTGCCTCTGTTGCCTTCTTTATCTTCCCATCATACTCAATTTCAATAGTGCCCAGCTTCTCCTCCTTTAAACTGTTCTCACTCTTAAGGAAGTAGTAATTATCTTTCATTAGCAATAGTCCCTGAGGCAACTGATAAAAGGAAATGTCAAAATCCAAAATACATGAAGAAGATACATAAATAAAATTGGAGAATTACCTCTAAAGTTTGAGAAACTAAGGCATTACCCAGATCATCATTATCCATATCTGTCCACCTTTGGATATCCTTAGGGAAACACAGTGATTCAGCACACCGGTCCTTAATGTGGGAGTTTTGGGTACTCAAAGGATTCATCCTGGATATAATCCACTTCCTTATGTCCTAGCATCCTGGTATCCAAAGACATTTAACATCAAGCCAGTCCCTTTAATTAACTCATCCTCATCCGAGCTATCAGTTTGAGAGCATTTTTTGGACAACTCGGGTACTTTTTTCTGAGCAAGGTTCACCAACAGATCTTATCCTACATTAATTGGAACATCAATCTAAACATTAAAGAATTTTATCTCTAGAGCTGGCTGACGAACCTTCAAAAAATCCTCTTACTCATTAATTGAAAATAGTTTGTCTGTAAATGTAAAATATTTAGACATCTATAAAAGAAAGAAACAATAAAAGTCAGAAAATACCATTAGAAGATCTAAGCTTACCATTATCATGTTTATTCACATCTCCCGAATAAACCCTTCATATATACCACCGAGAGAAAGTCTCAACAGGTATATTATTAGTTAAAACTCACTCGTGAAGCCTGAGCATTAAGTCAGTATCCTTATTTGACAGCTTGAGAGGATACTTCACTTTGTGGCACTCCTCAACCCATAAATGTCGGACATTAACAAAATCCAATGGATGCTCAACGATAAAGAATTGGTGCCTCTAAGACTTTTAAAGGTTTGGAAGCTTAATAAATATGTTTTTATTAGGGATAACTGATAAAGAAAATATCAACTCCCCCTTCTTCTTATTCAAGCTATACATATACCGAAAAATAACTAGATCTGGCTCTCAACCCTCCCTATATACAAGCTCTATGTATCTAGTTAAGATTCAGTAACTATTAGGATGCAATTGATCGGGAGCTATGTTAAACCTATTCAAGAAGGCCTTAATAAAAAGATCTAGAGGAAACCTCAAAACCCCCCCCCCCTTTCCAGTTGATCAAAATACAAAACCATTTTTCGTATCTCTGAAAAGGGTGTGTAATCCTTAAAATTTTTTTCTATAGTGTCTAACGCATATTCCTGGGGAATGCTAAAGTGCCTCTTATACCACACAAGCATCTCCACACTCACTTTAGATGCAAATAAATCAGAACTAACCCTTTCTCAAGGAGTGATGGATATAAAGTTAATGGAAAAAAAAGGCAAATAGTAAGATCTTTACCCCACAAATGGATAAATCTTCAACAAAATGTCACTAGAGGGCAACAAAGGAAGCAACTATCTAACGAGAGGAAAGAGAGGTTAGTGAAAGTAAAAACACAAGAAATCAAAGAAAGCAAAAGTAAAAATCAGTAAAAAGGATTACCTATTTAAAGGAAAAAAGAAGGTTTTAGAATGACCACTAATGCCCTTATAGTTATTCAAATTTCTCTCTTCTAGCATCAAGGGCATTTCAAGCCAAAGATAAGCCCACTAACCAAGCTGTTAACATTATAACAACCAAAATGTCTCATCTTTTGACACACAAACAGACGTGATAGTTACACAATTCAAAAATTAAAAGAATATCAAATTATGTGGAGTTTAAAAGTCTCGTATATCTTACTACCAATTATTTCCATCTGTCATTAGACTCATGTTGCTTTTATAGTACCGAGCATTTAAGTTTAATGACTGAAGCTGGCACCCTCAGGTCATTTCTGTAATACTAAGGTTTAAAAACTCAAGTTTCTTCTATAGTACTGAGCATCTAAGTCCAGTGACTGAAGTTCGCACCCTTAGGTCATTTATGTAATACCGAGGTTCAAAAACTTAGGTTGCTTCTATAGTACCAAGCATCTAAGTTCAATGACTAAAGTTGGCACCCTTAGGTTGTTTCTATAATATTGAGGTTCAAAAACTTGAGTTGCTTCTATAGTACTTAACATCTAAGTCTAGTGACTGAAGCTACTATCCTCAGGTCATTTCTATAATACTAAGGTTCAAAAACTTGGTCACTTATATAGTACCGAGCATCAAACCCTAATAATAATTAGTCCCCTCATGTCATTTTTATTACAGTGATAAGTTTATCGCTCAAGGCATTTCATAAAACACTGAGCATCTAAAAGTTCATATGGCATCTTAAAGTTATTTTACTCAGACATCGAAATTCCAAGCCTCAGAATCGAGCATCCTCACCTTCAATGACTGAGGCTAGCCACCTCAGCTTACCCTTCAGCATCAGACATAATAATGAGCACAGTCTCTTTTACAGCGAAGGAATCACTATTCTGAATTACTCATCATCATTCGCAATGAGTCTATAAGATCTAGAAATATCGAACATAAATATCCAAATAGACTTTGGGGGGGGGATATTGATGCCACATATATATATTCCTAATAAGATACAAGTTAATTATCCTAAATAAGGGTTACTTGCAAAAGAAGAATGTCCAATCCAAATAGGAAATGAGTCCCTCATTAAGAAGACCTCCAAATAAAGAAGATACTCCTCAACAAACACAAGTCCTACATAGATAAGGAATCATATTCCTCTTAGGTTTGAGCATCCCTTCCTCTAAAAATATTCCTTACATCTCTCATTCTATTCATTCTATTTTTCTTTACCCATTGCTCTCTCTATCTCTCTAAATTCTCTCTCTACTCTCTTTAACTTAGATATCTGAGGATTTATGGGGATTCTCCCCACATGTCACCTTACTCTTTTTTGATTGCTTGCTTGTAGGATTCAAAGGTTCTATAAATAAGTTATCATCATGTATGGACATTATTGCATGATAAATTGGCTTGCTTTATAAGAAGTTGTTTGCAATGTTCTATTTTCCTGATTAATGAAATATGTTGTCTATATTGTATGAACACTTCAAATAGTATACATTTTTTGTATTCGTATTTCTTTTTATGTGTCTGTACTACTTACACACTTCAATTTAAAATATATACTTTAATTAAAAGATATTTTCCTATATCCCCATATCCATGTTTGTGCTAGCTAGTCTACAGTTTGACAAAAAAAATTAATTTCAAAAGTTAACTACACTAGAATTTAGGAATAAGGATCAATTTGCCCCTGAACTTTTTCATCCATGATCAAATAAGCTACTTTGGACCTTTTAGGGTCAATTTAGCCACTAAACTTTTCAGTAAATGTCAAATTACCTCTAAATAATATAATCAGCTCCTTATTTTTTGATAGATAGACAAAAAAGCCCTTAACAAATTACAAATATCTCTACAATATTTTAAATAGTTGACAATTAAGTCCTTATTTTAGTAAAAAAAATTATTAAAAAAGTTACTTTTATAATTATATTTAATTCATCTATAATTTGTAAAATTTAAAAATCTAATAATATATTATATAAATATAAATTTAGTATTCACCAACAATTTTTAGTAGTGTTGAAATATAAAAATTTTATTCATACATAAATTAATTTTATTTTTCAAAATTATATTTGACCTTCAAATTTATTTATAATTTTAAAAAATACAAAAATACAATTCAATATGTACATTGAAACAATATATTAATAGCTTAATATTAAATTAATAAAACTATAATGATAAAACAAAATAATAATAATAATAATAATAATAATAATAATAATAATAATAATAATAATAATAATAATAAAATTTAGTTTTACATTTTATTAATTTTATAATTTTTATTTTTATTTTTAGAATTATTATATTTTTATTACTTTAATACTACAATATATAATTAAAAGTAAAAATTAATTACTTTATTATATTCTATTAGTTTTAATATTAAAGCTAGTAATATATTACGTTTTAAAATAAAGTAACAAATCAATTTACTTATGAATAAAAGTTTTGTACATCAACACTACTAAAAATTATTGGTGGATACTAAATTTGTGTTTACATAATGTATTATTAGATTTTTAAATTTTACAAATTATAAATGAATTAAACATAGTTCTAAAAATAAACTTTTAATAATAAATTATAATGCTAAAATAAAGAATTATTTGTCAACTAATTAAAATATTATGGAAATATTTGTAACTTGATAGGGTCTTTTTGTCTATTTATTAAAAAATAAGGAACTAATTATATTATTTAGAAGTATTTTGATTTTTATTAAAAAGTTCATTGACTAAATTAATCTTATGTGGATACTTAAATTTCAACAGTCATCTGAATATTTAATGATGAAAATTTTTTTATCGACTAGACAGTGAATAAACTTGCAAAAGGCTATCCACAACTTGCTATTAGAGTCAATCCTCAAACTGAATCTAAATGTCAAAAATATCTCTAAAAACGAAAAGGATGGAATTTGACCGGACCTGGAAAAATGAGGGAAACAAGAGAGCAAAAAACATAAATAAATGAAAAAAAAAAAAAAAGGAAAGCAAAAGCGTGGCCATTTCCGTAGGTTTCTAAACCCACCCGCGGGCATGGAATTAGGTTATCCACGTACGTGGATTAAATTCACGCGTGGGTTCCGGGTCATATATATATATATATATTTCCAACTTTTGGGTCATTTGAAGATTTTTAAACACTAGACATGATTTTGACACTCGAAAGGGACACATTGTCCCTCAAAATTACACAAGATCAAATCTTAATTATTTTCATAAAATTATTTATCCAAAGGTAAACTATTTGAGGGCCAATTAATTAATTTCATAAAATTTTATATTTTTATTTTAGAAAATTCTGTTTTATTTATTCATTTCATTATTTTTTTCTCCATTTTCTTTATTTCCTTAATCATTTATTTATTTATTTTCATCATCACTTTTTTATTTTTATATTCTCTTCATTTCTACACATTCTTTTTTATTTATTTTTATTTCTATTTTTTTCATTTTTATCTTATTTCTATCATTTTCATCATTTTTGCATTCCATACATTTATTTTTATTTTTATTATATTATTTGTGGTGAAGATTATTTTGATTTTATTTTTATTATATTATTTGTGGTGAAGATTATTTTGAAGTGGTTTAAGATAAGTTGAAGGAGTTGATGGTTCATGTGTGATTTCAGAAGTGTTTGCATCATTTTTGCATTAATAGTTAATTTTTATCATTTTTTGCATCATTCTTTTATATATAAAATAGGTATTTTTAGTGCTAAAGTTTACATTATTACTATTACTGCATTTTTATATATTCTATTGCTTCTATTTTAATTTTTTTTATAAATTTGCTAATTTATCATAAAATTTACATTTTTATGGTAAAATTATATTTTTATCATTTTTATTATGTTAATTGACTTTATATTATTTTTGTTGCTTTTATTTTCTTTTTTTGGTAAATTTACTATTTTTATGGTAATAATTGCAATTTTTATCATTTTTATTATATTAAATGTCTTTTTGTTATTTTTTGCTATTATTTCCCTTTTTGATAAATTTGCTACTTTTATCATAAAGTCCACACTTTTATGGTAAAAATAGTATTTTTATCACTTTTATTATTTTTTTACTGCATTTTTATCATTTTTATTATGTTAATTGTATTTTTATTATTTTTATTACTCTTGTCATTTTCATTCTTTTATTTTAATTTCCTTGTATTTTCATCACTAGGTTCCCATTTTTTATGGTAAAGATTGCAATTTTGTTATTTTTATTATTTTGCTATTTTTTACCTTTTCACCTTAATTTTCTTGCATTTTATTGTTGAACTTCCATTTTTATGTCAAAAATTGCATCTTTATTGTTTTATCATTTTTGTCATTTTCATCCTTCTATTTTAATTCCCTCATATTTTTCTTATCATAAAATTCTATTTTCATGATAAAATGGCAACTTTGCACCAAAATACTTATATTCAAAAATCTTACATTACGTATCTTTATTAGCATTCTTGTTTTTTTCAACTACTTTTCTTTCTCTTATCATGAATGAATGAAATATATAAAATTACTTTAAATGTGATGTGTGGTTGCATCTACGTGAAGACTAACCCTTATTTTGCATGTTTATTAGAATCGGGATTTTCCTCTATTTCTTTTTTTTTTTTCATTTTCATGTAATTAATAGAATAAGGATTTTTTAAGGCAATATAATCTTTAACCCCAATTCCCCTTTTATTTTTCTATTTCAGATGTATTTATTAGAATAAGTTTTCTTGAAGGATTGTAATTCTTAATCCCTTTCTTTGTTTTTATTTTGCTTATATGTGTGTGTGTTTTTTTATTATTATTTCTTGCATGCTCATATGTTATTTGCTACTTGATTGTTAGCTTGCATCATTACTTACTTGGTTGATAATGATTGGTGAATATCTGTTTATTTGATTATTTTGTAATGAATGCACACCAAATCCAATTATCTCGTGCTTCAATTCTCATTTCCAATGCAATTTAAATTGACTAATAATCAAGTGTGGTAAATGTATCATTAAACCAAAATTAGGGTGAAAGAATAAGTAATTAAGTAATATATAATAATGAATAGATACTACCCCTGAATCCAGAATCTTTAGTTAGTAAATTAAGTTCTTAATTCACTTTTCCTGATGAAAGTTGGGTGGCGACTTCAATTTACAAAACCTATTCAAGTATACCTCCCACAATAATAATATTTCAGTAAATGATCACCTAAATTTTAGTGCTCCGACATAACATTGATCATATTCCAAAATAGAAAAAATGAGAACTAAGTACACCCTAAAAGGTCCAAAATAACTTATTTAATCCTAAATGAAAACTTCAAGCCATAAATTTACCTTTATTCCTAGAATTTAACCATTTGGAAGTATAATAATGTGATATTTTTTAAGAAATATAATCTATTACATAAAATAATCATATCAGTTTTATTTATTTTTTTGATAAATAGAAAGGTCATTACAAACACTTGATTCGGTCGGCTCATGTTAGGGGATGAATTAGGGATGCTTGGTTTAATCAACCCATTGTTAAGCCCAATGATGAGAATGTGAAACTTGGACACAATAACAAAACTTGAATCTCTAATTGGAAATGAACTTGAAAGACTAAAAGCCTCAAAAGCCCAAGACTTAGCCCAATTGTCTAAAAACAACATAGGCTTGGAATAAAGAGGCGTCGCCTCAATGCAATGAGGCGATCGCCTCTTTAGCAGATGCTACAAAGTCGCCGCCTCTATAGCAAACTACTTGTAGTTGCATTTAATGCAGCTGCAACCATGGTGGTCAAATGGTGTGGGCCCCACACCCTTAGACCTGATTTTGCATGAGGAAGAGATTTTTGGGGGGGAAGGAAAAGGCTATAGGGGTTCATGATGAGCTAAAAAGCCTAGAGGCATGGGCAAGGTAAGGGTATAAAAAGAAAAAAAAGAAAAAAAAAGAAAAGGGGGATTATTTTTTTTTGCTGGAAAAGGAGAGAGAGTTAAAAAAAAATAAGGGCTCTAAGCTCTAAAAAAAAAAAAGAGAAACGTTCTTGAGAGAGGGGGAGAATCCAAGCCAAAGCAAGTTCGCATTCCTTAGGAGAGAAAAGAGAAAAGCTTGTGTCAAAGTGAAACTTATACCCAAGTAGAGATCACACTCAAAAGCACATCTCTGAGGGTCCATCACTTTGGTAAAATCTTGCATCCAAATATATTTTTTTCATAACTTCATCATTTTTTTTGTTTAGTTTGTATGTGACTAAGTTGTTAGTATACTTTAGGTATATTTTAGGTTTCTTTCATTTGTTACGCTACCTCATTAATATGACCTCTTAAACTATTGCATGTAGTTGTAATTTGGCACCTGTTGGATGCATGTGTGCATGAATTGCTTGCTTAGGGTAGAAGTTTGATTGTCTTGAGAGTCAAACTAGTCTGTTAATCAGGCAACGCCTCTTCATAGAGGCATCACCCCTTTGTCAATGAGGCAATTGCCACATTAACAGGCCTCTAAGTAACTTGGCCTCTCCTTTTATATGTTTCTACACGATTCTACTATTTTGATATATTGAGGAAGCCTGTTGATTAGGCAACACCTCATCATAAAGGCATCACCTCTTACCAATGAGACAATTGTCTCATCACAGAGGCAATCACCACATTGATAGGTTTTCAAGCAACATGATCCCTTTTTTAGAAACTCACATGATCCTAACCTTGCATTTTTTTATTACTTGTAATTAATACGTTGCATGATGATAGTTTGACCATTTAAGCCTATTTAGTTCTTATTATAATTTCTTTCGAGAACATTATTTGTAAAATATTATTACTAATATGTTGTCTTTTAAGGGAAACTAACCATACGATTATTGCAGGAATTACTTGATTATCTACATCATTGAGTAGTCAATTTAAATAGCTAACCCCTTAAAGTATCTTGCTTATGTAAATAGTTTATTATTGGTTTATTTTTGGTATATGTACATTTTATTTTCCATATATTTCTTTTGATTTTATTCAAAGGTGTTGTAATCCTTAATCCCTTCCCCCCTTTGGTTTGAATGAATGGTTGTAAATATTGATTATCTATTTTATTTGTTATAAATAATGGGACTACATACACGAAAAAGGATTAATGTGCAAACTTGGGCTTAATTGTAAAACCTAGGAAATAGATGAAGGCAAGTGGATATTTGAATGTAAATAAGGAAATAATTAAATAATTAAAGGTAATAAAACACAAAACGCAAATGGAGGCCAACTGTAAGGTTGGGTGAGCATTCAAATGCTCATACCCAGTTTTTGAACCCAATCTCTGATGATAGCTTCTAGGAACCTCTATACAATCTAATTGTTGTACAGTGTGTCCCGATTTTTATCTGGGTAGTGACTCCACCTCCGAATAGGCCCAAGACCTATATCATATTTCCAAGTGGGCCTCGAGCCCAAACAGTGTCATGGTCGCCAAACACTTGAGCGCACAGTGAGCCCTGTCGCCTATAGTAGCGACTTCATTAGGGATAGAGAAACTTATTCCAGTGTTTCATGTTTTATCATCTTTAATTATTTTCTTTTTTCTTCCTGCATTTATGCATTCACTACACATTTTGCACACAATGAGCACTTTAGTCCCAAATAAACCCAGTAATAATCAGTACTTCGTTACCTATGTTTTACTCAAACCTGGTAGTGGAATATTTGATTATTGTCATTCATTAAACATACTAATCCGCATTGTTTGACCTGTTGAGTGGGGAGACGTATATGGATGTATATTGTTATGGGAATTGAAGCCTTTTTACCCAAGACTCAAGCCCTTGTAATGACCTAGCAACTATCCTTAGGAATTTTCCCTACATGCATGTGTGTTATGCTATAAAATGGACCCTTAAAATAAATCTTGAGCCTATCAATAAGCAATCCAAAGTAAAATGGGCCCTCGTGTCTAACCAAAGCCCATTATAAATAAATTAAGTCAATAAGGGCCTCTCATGCCTATTCATGATCCATTTTAAGTGGGCCTTGACAAGTGAGTTTATGGTGCTAAGGACCTTGGCTCATAGGAAGTGGACTCGGGATTTATTTAAAGGACCCGTTACTTATCTGAATCTTTTTAAAAGTTATCTTGCATACGTCATTTTTGTTATCCCCTATTGATAATTAAAACCCAAGCCAAAATTCCTAGGGTAAGATACTCGCCATTAAATACGCATGTAGGAGAAATAACGGCAGAAGTTTAAACGTTTAAGCTTCACATTTTGGTTCTGTGTATCTTCTTTTTTATTTATTTCTTAAGTTTCCTTAAAATAAAATGGACTTACATATCATGTATACACATCATATATCATTCTAACATATGATTTTACAACACTATAGATCCTTTGAGCTCATCAAGGTGGGTCCGAATTAGTTCAGGTCATTTAGTTAGAAATTCAGAAGTGGGAATGGCAAGTGGTTTTGATCCAGAGGCATTTAAGGCACAATTGAAAGATGAAGTGATTGTAGAAACTCGATTTATGATGAGGGAGATGATGGGGGAAATTACTAAGCTCATTAGGGAGAATTAGTTGGTACAGCCATCCAATGCACCACCAATCAATCCAATAGATCTCAATGAGGAGATCCCAATTAAGGGAAAGGAAGAAGATGATGTAACAGTGATGGCCAACCTATCAAATTAGAGAAATGTGAACCTAACTGAAGATGTGGGGCAAACTGAGTGGGCCAAGAGCATGACCAAGGCTATGAACCAAATGTAGATAATGATGAAGGAGAAGGGCATTATCACCCCCCTAGATTATGTCGATCTGAATCTATAAAGGGAAGATGAACCGTTACCCAGCAAATTCAAATTCCCTGATATGAAAAAATATTCGGGCGTTGAGGATCCCCATTTGCATCTGAAGCAGTATGTGACTTATATGAAAGCCACTAAGTCGACTAAGAGCTAGATCATCAAGCAGTTCCCTATGTCATTGGAAGGAGCACCGATCCGCTGATACTACACTTTGGAATCATATGTTCAATTGGATTGGAAGGAAATATATGCCACTTTTATAATGCAATATGACCTCAATGTTCAGTTGGAGGTTTCCTTGAGAGATCTGTAGAACACTAAGCAGAACTTTAATGAGCCCTTTACTGATTACCTAACTCGTTGGAGGGGAAAGCTGTCTTTAATGATGCATAGGCCTACTGAGTCAGATCAATTAGTCCTAGCTATAGAGGGGTATGTCCCAGTAGTGTCTAGAAAGCTGAGAGATTTAGGGATAAAAAACTTTAAAGAATTATACAGGTTTATGGTCTAAAAAGAGTTAAATTTGGCTCAAGAGAAAAAATTCTTTAAAGGAAGGTTTAGGGGTAAGGAAGGAATTGGTTCAAGCAGTAATGTTCAGATCAATGCTATCCGACCACTAAGCAATAGCGTATATGTTAATGCAGTTAGACAACCTTAGAGATTTTTAAATTTGGGATGCCCTCTATCCAAGGTCCTCGATAAGCTTATTGAGAAAAACTTGCTGCGGCCTTTATCTTCATAAAAACCCTTACCTAGTGCCAACCCAAAGCTTTTCTACAAGTTTTACCAGACCATCAGACATGAAAATAATAGTTGTGCCTAATTCAAGCATGAAATCCAAGACCTGATTGACTCAAGCAAGATTACTGACCCAAAAACCAAAAAGCTAAATACATAAACCAACCCCTTGCCTAACTATTGAAATATACCACCACCAAATGTGCCCATTTTGATGATCAGCACTAGTCTAATGAAGGAGCAAGTCCTAAACTCCTTCATGGATGTCGCCCACAACTCCTTAAAAATCGAACTTGAGAACCTAAAACCAAGCAAATAACCTATGGAATTGCATGTGCACGTCTTAGACATATGGAGTTCTAATGATGAAAGTGAGGGATAGGCTGACCTATATGACAATGAAAGAAGTAGATCAATCCAATCTGTGGGGAAGGTTGAAGAAAAGAGGGAAGAACCTGAGATTGCCATGTCTGAGCCTAAAAAGATAGAAAGTTCAGAAAAAGGGAAAGAAGCAAAGCAAAGTGAGGAGACTGTTACCAGTATCTGGGAGTTACTTATGCATTCTAGGGATCATAGGGAGGCCCTGGTTTTGGCACTGGATCAAAAAAAATCTCCACTAGCTGTACCCCAAAACAAATGGTCAGATCACTAATGGAAACCCCTCAAGGGACGATAATATTTTCTAATGACGACATGCCACTAGAGGGGAGGGACCATTACAAGGCTCTATTTATCAAGGTTGAGGTGAAAGGAAAAATGACTTGCTACGTGATGATCGATAATGGTTCCTCCATCAATGTGTGTCCATTGAAGATTCTGCTAAAGTTATGGTTGACGGTAATCAACTTAAAGCCTTTTGAAGTAGTTATCAAAGCCTATGATGACACTAAGAGGTCTGTGGAAGGAACATTCATGGTGCTGGTCAAAACAGGACCTATAGAAGTTTAGGTTGACTTGCACTTGATTGATATCCCAATGACATTTTCCATTTTATTGGGAAGGCCATGGTTTCACCCCCTGGGCGATGTCCCATCCACTGTTCACCAGAAAATTAAGTTCCCTCATGAAGGAAGGGTTGTCACCATCTCCACTGAAACTAAAGTCATTGTGGCTGCATTAAAGATGACCCCTAAAGAGATCTCCATAAGTCCCAGTTTTGAGGTTTATGTAGTTTACAAGGATAAGATGGATGAAAAGGTTATGAAGATGATGCATAGCATGAGGTTTATGCCCGATATGGGGATGGGAAGAGATCAGAGCGGACCTTTAGGATTTATGGAAAACAATATGCCTATTTTAAAGTAAGGGCTAGGATTCAAAGGAGATGATGATACTGAGGAAGAGATAGATATCTAGGGCTAGTCTGAAGAAAAGGAAGAGGAAATCAAATCTGAAAAGAAAACTTATGGGAGATCTTAATAAAGGAAGGCACCGGGTACCCATACAATGGAACTTTAGAACCACTCCTAATGGCTGGGAAAGTTATTCCAGGGTTCAAAATCTTTACCAAATTTATGAATAGAGCCAAGGGTGTTGCTGTTGAAGAAGTCCATACTGAGGAGTTGGTGTTGGTTGAAGAAGAATTTAAAGGGAATAAAGCTACCTTGGAGTTAAAAGGCATTGATGATCAATACAAAGAACTTAATTTTGAAGCCTACATTATTAACTCTATTATAAATGTCTTTTATAATGACTATGATGTTTCTTTTGCTTCTCTATTTAAAACTGATGATCTTTTCTTTTTGAAAGTGAATGCAATAAAGTATGAATTTGCCTATCTGTGTGATGTGTTCCCTGATGGTTATTCTATTTGTGATGATCATTTCATGCATATGTTTGACATTAATTCCATACAAATTGAATCATTTAATTTAGGCACAAACGATAATCCTAAAAATATATTGCTTGCTTCTGGTTTAACTCATGATGAGAGAGAAAAAAATGAAAAAAATCTTAATAAAGAGATAAAAAGTTTTTACTTGGAGTTATAAAGACATGCCTGGAATCAACAGGGAGATCTCAGAATGCAAGATCCCCACATATCCTCATATAGCACCAATAAAGCAAAAGCAAATGAGGTTAAGGCCAGAATGGGCTCTCCTAGTCAAAGAAGAAATCGAGAAATAGTTGAAGGCAAAGTTTTTGGAAGTGGTAGAGGATACCTAATGGTTAGTAACCATAGTTCTAATTCCAAAGAATTATAGGAGGGTCAAAGTATGTGTGGACTACTGAGATTTAAATAAGGCCTACCCCAAAGATGATTTTTTGCTACCACACATCGATACGCTAATTGATAGCGTGACTTCCAACGCGATGTACTCTTTTATGGATGGATTTTTAGGGTACAATCAGATCATGATGGCAGTAATGGATAATTTAAAGACATCCTTCACTACCAAATGGGGCATGTACTATTGCCGAGTGATGCCTTTTGGATTAAAGAACGCAGGGGCCAGTTATCAAAGGATGGTGACCGCTTTGCTGCACGACATGATCTATAAGGAGGTGGAAGTGTACGTGGATGATATGATGGTGAAATCCGTAACCAGGGAAGGACATTTTAAGGCTCTAGATAAGTTTTTGGCAAGGGTAAAAAAGTACAATCTCAGACTGAATCTGAAGAAGTGTGCTTTTAGGGTTACATCTGGGAAACTATTGGGACACATTGTCAGTCAGAAAGGAATAGAGGTGGATCTGAATAAGATTAAGGCAATCAAGGATATGCCCATGCCAAGGAACGAAAATGAGGTTTGAGGGTTCCTGGGGCACTTGTAGTATATCAGTAAATTTATAGCCAAATTAACGACCGTCTACAATCCTATCTTTAAGCTCCTAAAGAAATATCAACCCGTGATATGGGATGAAAGTGTTAGCAAGACTTTGAAGCTATCAAGGATTATCTAATGAATCCTCCTATTTTACAACCACTAAGGTTGAGTAAAGCCTTAATCATATATCTGGCAATTGAAAAAGATGCAATAGGGGCAATGTTAGCACAAGAAGGCGAAGAGAAGATAGAGCATGCTATGTATTACTTGAGTAAGAAGCTTTTGCCTTACACAAATTGTTATAGCCTTATGGAGAAGACGTGCCTAGCAATGATTTGGACAATGAAGAAACTCTGACACTACTTTCAGTCTTACAAAGTGCATGTAGTTTCCAAACATGATACCCTCAAGTATCTCCAGCAGACCCTATCTCTTACAGGAAAGTTGGCTAGGTGGCTCATTCTACTCACAAAATTTGACATAGAATATACAACCAAAAAAATAGTAAAGGGGAAAGTAGTAATAGACTTCCTGGCATAGAGCCCAGTAGATGATAACCAATAATGGAAGTTGGAGTTTCCTAACTTACACCTAGGGGCAATAGAGGTACAAGGTTGGAAAATGTACTTTGATGGAGCCATTAATAATAAAGGGGTTGGAATAGGTGTGATTTTGGTCATGCCAGAGGGAGAGATGATCTTAATGGCAAAAAGACTTGAGTTTAAGGCAACCAATAACCAAGCAGAATACAAGGCCTGCATTTTTTGTTTAGAGGCATTATGTAGTGCTAAAGTGGAGAATGTTACCATGTACAGGGACTCTATGTTAGTCATAAAACAAGCTACTAAAGAGGGGGAGATAAAGGATGACATATTGCATTCGTACTAGGAATATCTGGCTACTATCTTGTGCTCATTTACTCAATGTAAGTTTGTTCACTTGCCAAGAGAAGGAAACTAGATAGCTGATGCCTTAGCCACACTGGCCTTTATGTGAGAAAATGGGAAATAGCCAGAGGCCAAGCCTTTAATTCTGATGAAATCTCAAGGCCCTTGTTACAAGGAGGTGAGGGTGACACCAGTCAACACTGCTAAGAAGCCTTGGTTTTATGACTTACAAAGATATCTAGAGATTGGGAAATTTTTAGATGACAATAATAGGAAAGAGAGGATATCCCTACAAATGACTCAATAATTCATAAGTCACAATGGGATGCTATACAAAAGAATGCCGACCGGGGTACACCTCAGATGTGTTGATAAGGATGAATCCCTAAAGCTTATGAAAGTGATTCACAAAGGAGTATGCGGGCCACATATGAATGGGATAGTCTTGGCAAAGAAAATAGCTCATCAAGGTTACTTTTAGCTCACCATGGAAGTAGATTATGTTAGATTTGTGAAGAAATGTCACAACTGCCAAACTTATAATGACATTAGCCACTTACCATCTATGGAACTTCAAGGAATGACTTCTCTTTGGCCATTTATTGTATGAGGGATTAACATCATAGGAGAGGTAAGGCCAAAAGCATCTAATGGTCATCGGTATATTATTGTGACTATCGATTACTTCTCCAAGTTGGTTGAGGTTGAATCTTATGTTACTGTGGGTTCAAATCAAATGTCGAGGTTCATCAAGAAGAACATAATCTACAGATATAGTTTGCCATACCATATTGTTACAGATAATGGGGTTCAATTTCAAGCAGAAATCGCTATACTGCTGAAAGACTATAAGATCGAGCACCACATATCATCTTTGTATAGGCCACAAGCAAATGAGATGGTGGAAGTAGCCAATAAGAATGTGAAAAAGATCCTGGCCAAAATGTTCGAGAATTATCGAGATTGGGCAGAATACTTACAATTCGCATTGTAAGGGTACCGAACCACTACCAAAACCTCAACAGGGGTCACCCTATACCCCTTAATTTATGGATGTGAGGTCGTTTTGCCAGTGGAGGTTGAGATAAGGTCATTGCTAGTCCTGCTAGAGTCTAAACTCCCCAAGTATCAGTGGGTGGAGAGTCGATTAGCTTAGTTGAAATTACTAGATGAAAAGAGGATGAAAGCTATGTATTATTCTTAGTTGTATCAAAAAAGAATAACCTAGGCCTACAATAAAAAAATTAAGCCAGGAAAGATCCAAAAAGGGGATTTGGTGTTGAAGCTTACAAAGTCAATCATGACTGACCCTCAAGGGAAATTCAAGCCAAATTGAGAAGGACCGTATCTGGTAAAGAAGTTATTTTTGAAAGGTGCCATCATTCTGTCTGATATTGAGGGAAATGAGTTCAAGGAGCCCATCTACCTAGACAAACTTAAGAAATATTTTATGTAAAAAGTCTCACTAGGGAGAAAACCTCAAAAAGAGGCTGTCTAGGCAAAAATTAGAGACCAAAATAAAAAAAAGGTGCTGCTGGATTGAAAACCTCAAAAGAGGCAATCCATGCAAAAGTTAAGGATATGTAAAAGGAGAGAGAGAGAGATGCAAAATGGTTAGTTGGAAAACTTATATGGGCAAGCCAACTAATAACATGAGATGTATCAAAAGTGAAATTTATATACGTATTGTACTTAAATTGAATGAAATAGATTGCTTCAATTACTATTAAGTATTACATAAAGTGTTTGTTACAAGCTATTTAAGTAATAAAAAGGGAAACTACATCTAACAAAAAGGAAAATGACGACTTAATTTCATAAGCTAATTTTATCTTCTTTTCTTTTATTGGTCACCCCGAAAGTTCAATACTTGTAACTTTGTTGTTCTCTTATTTCAAATAAATTCATCTCTTTCTATCTGTTGTAAGTAGACCCATGATTTGTAATGATCATCAATAGTCTGATCTTATTGTAGTTTAAGTTTCTCTTGATGGTTCTTCGAGGCCAAGTTGCCACCAAGTGGTCCAGGAAGTTTTGAGAAAGGGGTGGTCCTAGTTTGAACTCATGAGCTAATTCTACGATCAGTTATTTAAGACCGTATTGACGATAGAGGCAGGCTGGATTGTAAAAGGTGGAAAAATGAAGATCGGCAATCAAAATGTAATATTTATAGGACCGGATAGTCACATGTTGCAATCTCCACCAAGGGCACATCCAGCGGATCAAAGTGTCAAGAAATGTTGATAGCCAGCTGTGAACATCTGCCAGAATGTGGTGTAGCTTCCTTGTTCGTAATGTTTGGCCTTAAAATGCCTAATGTCTTGAGGGGGTTCAAGCAGACTCAATTTTTCATAGAGCCAATATCTGTAAATTGACAAATGATTAGGTTCAAATGATAAGACAATTGAAAGTTAGGATTTGACATGGGAGAGCTTACCTCTAATAAAAAGGGACTTCCAAAGAATCATCGTGTTTCTGTGAATTTGTCCAGTCCAATAATAGTTTCTGCTAGAATGAGAGAGAAGGGATTAAACCCTAATTTCACCTTATTAAGAATGGAAAGAACCTTCGAATCACAGTGTCTAGAGGAAGAGACTAGCAAAAATACAAACAGAAAGCTATCATGCAGGGCAAGTGGAATCTGGTATTGAATGGAGTAAGGGTTTGGGTTCTCGAGGAAGGATTCTAATATGATTTATGAACCGAAAATGTAGTGAGAAGAGGACCGCGGTGGAAGGTTGAACATATGCGCCATCTGGTATTGAATGGAGTAAGGGTTTGGGTTCTTAAGGTCAGGAATTGTAAGTCGGCAAGTGGAATCTGTGTGATGACTGAGAATTACTTCAAATTCCTCCAACAAGGGACATATTTCCATTATGTTAAATCAAAAAATGTGCTTCTGGGGATCCCAGAACTAAGCCATGGTATGAAGGAAGGGAAAATTGATCCTCCTAGTATGTAGTGATTTGAAGACCGAAAAGTGAAATGGCTCTAACCTAGCCCAAGACCTTTTATCTAAAATTTTCAAGATTGGTTGTTGTAGTTTGAGACTTTGTTCAGTCATGGTTCAAGCTTTTAGGGGTACCTAGAGAGAAAAATTGGAGGTTAGGTACGAAGGTGTCTTAAAAGCAAGGTTGGGCAAGGGTTTTAACCTTTTAAAGGTGCAGAACTGCTTGATGATGGGGTGATCGCCTCAACACCAAGACACAATCACCTCTTCATCAGAAGGTCATGAAGTAATCGCCTTTTAGTAGTATCAGTTGTTAAGCTTCATCAAACTATACAATCTCAGCAAGTGTAAATCAGAGTGTAACAAGGTAGACGCATACACATGTAATCATTGAAATCAATTTCCATGTAAAAGAATAAATTTAATTAAGATAAAAGTTGAATTCTATAAATAATTCATCTAAAAAAAGAATAGAAAAGTGAATGTGTTCATTGTCCAAGCTAAATAAATTAGTCAAAAGGGGGAAACAACAATTTGCAGGCCCTATTACATCAAGTGTCCAATCTGGCACCCTTAAGGTCATCCCCTCCTCCAGCACCATTGCCACTCCTGCCCTCATCATCGTCGTCCTCATCGATCTGGAACACATCAATCTGGCACTCAAGAGTCACAATCCTCACCCTGCTAGCCTCATCACGGTCCTACTCAAATAAATCATAAGTTAATGAATCATGCAAGCATGCATACATGTAGGGAATAAAAAAATTCTTACCCTCCATTGTTGGGTGACCTCTAGCATGTAGTCTCTCTAAGCTTCTATCATGTGATACATGTATAGGCCTTGCTCTAAAGAAATCTACATTGTTAAATGAATGTTAGAACTAACAGATGGGTTGAGAATGATAGTGAAAGCAGGTTGAGAGTGAACTTGCATGAGTGGCACTACTAGGGGTGCATGCAAGTGTCAGATCCTCATTCAGAGACAAAAATTGATGAGACAACTCTCCAAGAGGGACCCAACATTGAGCTAAAGGGTCAGGGACATGAATGAAGCTGTCGGGAATGAATGGAGAACTAGGGGCAGTAGGCGGCCTGGCTTGCTTAACAGCCACCAAAGTCTCCTCCCTACCTTGATCCAAACGATGCCTTAGGGGCTCTCTCTCTCGCACTCGAGATCTAGCCTGAGGCATAGACCTAGTAGGTGTAGCCTAAAGGCGAGAAAAGGAAAACATGTAAGAACATAGCTAGTTCTTAAAGTAGGAAAAATGCGACAGGGATATGCCTAGGAGGTAGAAGCGACATGGAAGGGGACCATTAGTAGAAGGTGAGCTCGAATGAACTCCACATATTAGCTCTTCACACGGACTGTGTGATCCATAGTCGGTGAGCTTGCGACAACCTGAGTGAAGTCCTCGCCCTCCAGCTCATACGCCCAAAGCATGCTATTAGGAGGAGACCTGGGAACCCATCTCGCTCTAGCGCCTCCCCTTCAGTTCATGACCTACTCACTAAGATAGCAGGCCCAATATCCAAGGCCATAAAGGAGTACCCTCTTCTAGGCTAGGAGCCTAGAACGAGTCATCTCGATATTCCAGCTATCCTTAGGCCCCCACAAATCATTCTGAATTTACGACAGGTGGAAACATCAGCAGGTAAGTGGATTAAATTTGTATAAATTGCTAATGGAAGAGGTTGTGTTTTTTAGGTACCGCATCATGCATCAAGGAGTTCAGGTGCTGCCTGTGGATATGCACCCAAGCAAGATGCCTCTTCAAGACACGACTGGCACCCATCTACTAATAGTTGGAAGGTGATCCCCCACTCGCTGCACACCTATGAGCAGCTCTAGCTCTAAAGCCCAAACCTATCAAGAAAGTTGATTAGCTAGTTTAAATAAGTGGAGACTAGAATAAGTCAAGAGAGGGGAGGGTCATGACTTACTAGGACGGTGTGCCAAAAGCTGTAAAATCTTTTGGCTCCTCGGACCACCTCATCCATGCTCTAATGCAAATATGCAAAAGCACAGCTACCCCAGTTAAATATGGATACGTGATTAAGATCTCGAAGAGCTAGTAGGAACATCAGATCAATCAAGCTGGTAGTGTCGACAAAGAAGGTGGTGCCGAGCAAGTAGAGCAGGAAAGCCCTCACCACCTAATCAACCTCACAAGGAGTGACCATAGCCACAGCCCGCTCTTAAGTATAGAAGCTCCTAATAAAGTCAAGCTTGAGGATATGAGTCCCCTTCATATTAGGAGTCATGCCCAAAAGTTGCTCGATGTAAGCGGCCTTGTCTGGAGATAGCTAGTGTAAGCTCGCATGAAGGGGGATAGGGTCTCCAGCATAAGCGATCCCTGTAATAGTAGCAAATGACACCGGATCCAGAGTGAGCTCACAAAATAGGAGGTGGAAGGTATGGGTTGTGTCGAACCACCTCTCCATTAGTGCGTGTAGTGGCTGGTAGTATGTACATCCCTACTCATAAGGAAGTGAGAGTACAAAGTCCTCGAATCCAGTCTCCTAAATCCGATCCTTCTGATCATCAGTCAACTCGCTATAAAAAACTCGGGCCTCGTGGAAATTCTTAGCACCTTTAAATGTCTATGCATCATACTACAAGAGGAAAAATAGGGAAGTTGAATTTATGCATTTCATTATCACAAAAAAATTCAGAATGGATAAGTGTATGACTAATGTGGATTACCCTACTGATGAAACGTGTTGCCTCATTAATGAAGTGATTACCTTATCATAGAGGTGATCGCCTCATCGAAAAGGCGACAACCTTTTAATCTATAGGAGTGGCCATCGCCTTGCCTCTATGATCACCTTATCGAAAAGGCGATAGTCTTTTGATCTGTAGGAGTGGCCATCGCCTCATCGAAGAGGCGATCGCCTTTGTGGGACACAGACAACAACAATTTTTAATTTTTAACATTAAAATGGAAAAATTCATATTTGTTTAACCTAATCATGCTCTAGAATGATAAATATACAAGAATAATCACTAACCCGATGCAATTTGTAGGAAAAATAAAAAAAATTGGGTACTACCCTCTCCGGATGGAGACGAATAGATGTGGAACCCTAGATCTGCTAAAAGAGGAATTGAGCCTCCCCATGTCAATCCAAGGCTTCGAGAAGTGCTAGCAGAAGGTGGGATGCGATCCCACTCAGGTACAGGAGGTGTCTTATCATTTTTCATTGTTTAGAAAAAGGAGAGAAGTATAGAAAATATAAAGGAGAAAGAGAAAAGGGAAGAGAAAAAAAAGAAAAGGGAAAATGACAAAAAGTAGAAAATAAGAGAAGGGGAGAAAATTTATCTTTTATAATAGGTGGAAGTTTATGGTTTTGAAAGAAAAAAAAAGGAGGTCATTATTTATGTGTGCTTGGAAATCGAAGTTCAAGAATGAAAGTAGTCTAAGCAAGGTTTTAGCAAGAATCGGGCTAGAAAAACTCGGGATTCACACTTTTTAGTTCAATAAAGATTGGGCTAGGGAAACCTAAGCTTCACATTTTTAGTTGAAAAATGTGTGGGCTAGGAAAACCTAAGTGTTACGTTGCAGCAAGATAGGGCTGTTTGGGTTTGAATCCCTGGAGCTTAAAGACAGAGTTGTTCGGGTTTGAATTCCTAAAGCTCAAAGACATGGTTGTTTGAGTTTGAATCCCCAAAGCTTAAAGACAAGGTTGTTCAGGTTTGAATCCCCAAAGCTAAAAAATAAGGCTATTCGAGTTTGAATCCTCGAAGCTCAAAGACAGAGTTGTTCAGGTTTGAATCCCTAAAGCTTAAAGACTGAGATGACTATTTGGTAGTATCCCCAAAGTTAAAAGTAAACAACAACTGGATCAGGAAAACCCATAAGTCTGTATCCCCGAAGAAGTGATAATCGAACTAGGAAAATTCGAAAATCACATCCCCAATGGTAATCGAACCAGGAAAACTCGATAACCAAAGTTAGTACAACAATGATCAGACCAAGAAAACCCGAGAATCAAGTTTTGATATGGTGATGATCAAGCTGGGAAAACTCGAAAATCATGCCCCCAGTGGGTGGATTAGGTGACAATTGGATCAGAAAAATCAAAGAATCACGTCCCTAGTGGAACTGTAATTAGGCCAAGGAAACCCGAGGTTAATCATCTTCAAATAACTTATCAAATATTAATAAGTGGCTGATTAGGCCAGGAAAACCCGAGGATCATGGTCACGTTTCAAAATTGAAGAACTCATTTCTCAAGTGAAACTCAAGAGCTAGGTATGTTACTGATCTTATTTATTTATTTGTTGTTGTGTATGTGATTTTTCAAAAAATGGTCATTGCATGCATTTGATTTTTAAAAAAATCAAGGGGTAAATTGTAGACACCCGATTCAATTAACCCGTGTTAAGAGACGAATTAGGGATGCTCAGTTTGATCAACCCGTTATTAAACTCAATGATGAGAATGTAAAACTTGGACATAAGAATAAAATTTGAATCTCCAATTGGAAATGGACTTGAAAGCCTAAAAGCCTCAAAAGCCCAAGACTTAGCCCAATTATCCAAAAATAACGCAGGCCCGGGCCAAAAAGGTGTCACCTCAATGCAATGAGGCGATCGCCTCTTTGATAGTTGCTGCAAAGGTGATTGCCTCATCATAAAGGCGCCGCCACTGTGGTAGACCACTTGCAGCTGTAGCCATGGTGGCAAAGTGGTATGGGCCCCACACCCTCAAACTTGATTTTGTATGAGGAAGAGATTTTTGGGAGAAGGAAAAGGCTATAGGGGTTCATGATGAGCTAGAAAGCCTAGGGGCATGGGCAAGGTAAAGGTATAAAAAGAAAAAAGAAAAAAAGGAAAAGGGGGATTTTTTTTTTTTGCTAGAAGGGAGAGAGAGTTAAAAAAAAAAAGAGGGGGCTATAAGCTCTTAAAAAAAGAAAGAGAAACGTTCTTGAGAGGGGGGGGAGGGGGAGATTCCAAGCCAAAGCAAGTTCATATTCCTTATGAGAGAAAGGAGAAAAGCTTGTGTCAAAGTGAAACTCATACCTAAATGGAGATCACACTCAAAAGCACATCTCTAGGGTCCATCACTTTAGTAAAATCTTGCATCCAAATACATTTTTTTTCATAACTTCATAATTTTTGTGTTTAGTTTGCATGTGACGAAGTCGTTAGTATACTTTAGGTATATTTTATGTTTCTTTCGTTTATTACGCTACCTCATTGATATGATCCCTTAAACTATTACATGTAGTTGTAATTTGGCACTTGTTGGATGCATGTGTGCATGTATTGCTTGCTTAGGGTAGAAGTTTGATTATTTTGAGAGTCGAGCTAGCTTGTCCCTATTAATGAGGCGATCACCACATTGACAGGCCTCCAAGTAACTTGGCCTCTCCTTTTATATGTTTCTGCACAATTTTACTATTTTGATGTATTGAGGAAGTCTGTTGATCAGGCGACACCTCATCACAAAGGCGTTGTCTGTTGCTAATGAGGCGATCGCCACATTGACAGGTTTTCAGGCAATATGATCCCTTTTTTAGAAACTCTCATGTTCTTAACCTTGCATGTTTTTTTTTATTACTTGTAGTTAATATGTTGCATGACGATATTTTGACCATTCAAGCCTTTTTAGTTCTTATTATAATTTCTTTCGAGAACATTATTTATAAAATATTGTTACTAATATGTTGTATTTTAAGGGAAACTAACCGTATGATTATTGCAAGAATTACTTGATGATTTACGTCATTGAGTAGTCAATTTAAATAGCTAACCTCTTAGAATATCTTGCTTGTGTAAATAGTTTATTATTGGTTTATTTTTGATATATGTACAGTTTATTTTCCACATATTTCTTTTAATTTTATTTAAAGGCGTTATAATCCTTAATTTCTTTCCCCCTTTGGTTTGAATGAATGGTTGTAAATATTGATTATCTATTTTATTTGTTGTAAATAATAAGACTACGTACATGAAAAAGGATTAATGTGAAAACTTGGGCTTAATTGTAAAACTTGAGAAATAGATGAAGGCAAATGCAATTTTGAATGTAAATAAGGAAATAATTAAATAATTAAAGGTAATAAAATATAAAATATAAATGGAGACTAACCGTAAGGTTGGGTGAACATTCAAATGCTCATATTCAGTTTCCAAACTCGATCTTTGATGACTGCTTCTGGGAATCTCATTGGAATTCAATTGTTATACAGTGTATTCCGATTTTTATTTAGGTGACGACTCCATCTTTGAATAGGTCTAAGACTTATATCATATTTTCAAGTAGGTCTTAAATCCATACAGTATCATTATTGCCAAATATTTTGACGTACAGTTAGCCCCACTTCCTATTGTCATATATTTCTATCATCGATGGATTGATCGATTGTAATCTTCGCTTTTAAATTGAAGATTGTTTGTTTTCCATCATGGAGCCCAACAAGGCAACACTCTGGAACCTCTAGGTAAGTGAAGGCGGCTAAGTCTGGACAATTCAGGAAATACTAAATATCATTAACTTCCAATTTTGACTTGTATATCCATATAATTTTCCTTCTTTAGTATTAAATTGTAGAAATGTCGAAGACTCTTTAAAAGACATACAAAAAGCAGAGGGAAGTTTGGAACACAACATTATTGTACAGATCAATTGACCATGGAGTCCAAAGCCTTCATGCTCTATGGGCTATCAGTAATCATTACATGGAACTTTTATTACATGATAAAAGTTGCAGTTTCAGATCCAGGAATCAACCTGTTAAACTACGGTTGTAGCAGCTACAACGTTTCTAGCTTACCAAACTTCAATACAAACCTGAACGCTACCTTCAGAGACCTGAGGACGCTGCTCAATAGCGGCAAGCATTTCGCGACGGCCCAGCAACTTAGCGGAGCAGACGGTGTTTATGCTATGATCCAGTGTAGGGACTACATGTCTACTCCTGATTGTGTTTCTTGTTTCACTGTTGCTTCTACCCAAGTTCGCAATTGCTCTGCCGCTAATGGTGGTCGTGTCGTCTACGATGGTTGCTTCCTCAGGTATATATTAGTTAAATTCATACGATTGGAAAAAAAAAATCTGGGTTCATCCATAAACCGAAAGACATAATTTTACCTAAAATATTGAGTTCATCCATAGAGTAAGGGACATAATTTTACCATCTACGCTAGCCAATCTCTTTTTAACTCTTATCTATTGTTAGAGGGTCAAATAACATTTTTAATTGTTTTTTAATTTTATAAAATTATGTCGCCCTATTTTTATTATAAGTCACCGAGTAGTACTTTTCAAAAATATCCATCAATTTTTTTATTTTTTAAAATTTATTCGAAAAAAGGATTCAATTACTTGTCGAAAGGCACACAATATTAAAAAATTTAAAATTATAGTAATTAAATTTTTTTTGAAAATAATTAAATTTTAAAAATTATACAACTTTGGTTGATTTTTTTTCGAAGAAAATATAACTCAATAACTCATAAAAATGAAGATCATATATTAATTAATTATTTATATTTTATAAAACTTTTATCTTTTATATTTTATTATTTTAATTTTTGAATTTTTAATCCATAATTATATATTTTTTTATTTTTAACTTTTATAAATTTTTATCATTTATTATTTTTATTTATTTACAATTTTTTTTATTTTACCTCTTAATTAAATTTAACAAAAAAAAATTATTTTATATAATTCACTCCTTACATAGGCTTTACACTAGAAAGCTTATAAAACTTAAAAAATTTCAAAAATATTATTTAACATTTTGATTAAATTGTCTTAACTCATTACGTTAGATATCAACATAATAGAGAAAATGTAATAGAGAAGGTTAAAAACAAAAGACTAACATTTCTATAATTTTACTGGTTAATAATAGATTTGAAATATATTTTTTTAGTTAATAACGAGGACAATAGAGGTAGTTTCTCTTTTAAATTGACAATAATAGGAATCGAATCATGTTACTATAAATGCACTTGAAAATGAATTACCACTTAACTCCTATTTCACTGGCTAGTTTTGAAATATTTGATAGACGCACATATATAGAAAAGAATTAACTTTTATTCCAAATTAGTAAAAAAAAAACTATATTAGAAATGGAAACCTACATTTGAAGCATTAAAATTTTTCTGTAAATGTATAATGAGTATATTAAATTTATTAAATTTGTTTTTATAAAAGATTTACTTGATGCAATGAAAGTAAATTTGTAAGAAAAATAAAAAAAATTCTAAACTAATCAAATTAAATTAAAATATATAAAATTAGAATTTCAAACATATATATAAAGTCACCGTCATAGAATATACCTGTCAAAGAAAAAAAAAAAAAATCTAACCACCTAAGGCTGCAGTTAACAAAAATTATTAAATTAGATGTTAGAATTATTTTAGATTCAATCATTAGAAAGGAAGTCGCAACCAAATTCTCAATAATATATAGCTCTTTTTAGAACTCAAAAATAATAATAATAAATAAAAAATAAAAAAATAATATACAACTCATGGAATGAAAAGCAGCCAAGACAGATCAGTTTCCAATATTTTGCCAGATTTTATGCGATAGTGGACAAATATAAAATGGGCGAAAACATTGAATTTCATCAGCATTTGCTTTTTTTTTTTTAAAATGTAAAAAAAAGTATATGCTATTAGATTTAGATGGAGGAAATTTAACCGTAATAATTGTTTAATCTATGCATAATATTGATTTGTATTATAATAAGAGTCCCCAATTTTTATATATAGTTTTTTTTTTAAAAAAAAATTAATAAATTTTATTGAATTTTTTTAATAATTGTATAGACTTAATTGTTAATAATAAAAATTACGAGAATTAAATAGAAATTTTTAAAATTATAGGGACTACATTGAATATTTTTTAACTGTTAATTTTCTAATAAGACTTTAATATGCAAAAAAATAAAATTGTAATAGTGTAGTATGTCAAAAATTAAAAATGCATAGGGTCAAGATATATATGTTTTTCTTTTAAAGTATGTTTAATTTAAATGAATTTTATCAAATTTTATAGAATTTATTTGTAAGTTCAAGTGAGTGTATTTATTTTAAATGAAAATTTTATAAAATTTATTTTTAATTCTAATTTTTTAATTGTTTAACTCTAAGTTTATTATTATTAATAAAATATATTTTGTTGAAACGAATTTTATTTAAAAATGAAATGAAATTTTTAGTAAAATTGAAATAAATAAGGGACTAATTAAAAAAGATTGTAACAATAATAATCGAATTTTGTTTTTATGTGATTCTATTTTTCGAAAAACCTCATATGCAAGAGACAGGCGTTTGGGTTGGGTTGGGGGTTGTTGAGTAGGGTCAAACTTGAACGTCTTAAAACAATTGGAATCTTATAGCATTTATTATTAGGCCAATTTCAAATCGTTGACCTGAGGACCATAACAAAGTTGCCAAATCCATCAAGCTGCAAAGAGATTTTATAGTTTAACCTTTTACTTATTGTTGATAACTGTTACTGATTATTAATAGCTAATAATTGATTAACATTAAATATTTAATAAAAATTATAGTATTTATTATTAAATCTGGTTATGGTTTATGAGTCGTTGGTTTCAGTTTATAAATTGACAATTTATAATTTTAGGATCAATGGAATCGGATCAGAATTGGACATAGAACCGATCAATTTCAATTTCAATTTAAATCGGCCAGTTTCGGTCTTAAACTGGTTCGATTTGATATAAATTTTTATGACATAAACTTAAAATAAAAATTTATTATGACATTTTAATAAGTTATTTTTAATTAAAAATAAAAAATAAAAATTATACTTTATTTTGACTAGTTAACTTAAAATAAATTAATTGGTTAATTTTAGATACAAAAATTCAAGAAGATAGAAATAAAATTATTTTGTGTTAATTTTTATATAATATTGATTGAAATAATTTTTTTATAATATATATATATAATTTGAAAAATATCGATTCACAATTTCATTTAGTGAGGAATCAATCATAAACCAATTCTTTCCATAATTTTGAGCCGGTTCAGTCTGATTACGAATTTGATTAGACCAATTCTAGTTGAGGATTTCATTTGGCCCGTGGCTTGGCCTATTTATTATTGATAGTGTATTTATACTATCAATAATAAAGATAAGAATATATATAAGAAAATACTTATATAGTTAATACATATTTAGAATAGTTTCAATAATATAATTTTAAAAATAAATATATCTATTTTTATTAATTGTTTACAATAAATTTTAAATGAAGTACTAATACTACTAATGGAAACGGAACTGATGAGTTTTAAATTATTTTTATTGATATAATATCTAATATTATTGTTTTGTGTGTTTAATATTTTTTTTTTGAAAATTTTGTATTGATATTTTTAGTAATTATCTAAATAATATTTCATTAAATTAAAGATAATTAGTTAAAGTTAAAAATTAAAATACTAAATGAATTTTTTTTTAAAATATAACTGTTGGTGAAAATTTTTAAATGAAATTGATAACTGTTATAAACAACTATTAGCTACCAAAACACCTTTTGAAAAAAAATTGATATGTTATTTATACACATGCAGAGAGAGAGAGAGAGAGCTCTATTGTTCAGACCTACGTAAAGCCTTTATATCCATCTCGTAATTGAAGAAATAAAATGTTTTTTTTTTCTTTTTTTCCTTTTGCTCTCTGCCTTTATTTATCAGGTATGAGAGGAGTGATTTTTACGGTGAGACTACTCGGGATGCCAATCGTGAGTTCTGCGGCAATCGAACTACATCAGCACCAGCCACTGCTTTCCAAACAGCATTGGAAGGTTTGTTAGGAGATCTTCAGATTGCAACACCAAGAATAAATGGTTTCTTTGCTGCCAGTAAGAGGGAAGTCATAGGTGCTAACAATGCATCAGTTTATGCTATAGCACAATGCGTCCAAACAATTGATATGGCTGGTTGCTTGGCCTGTATGGAAGTAGCATATAGGAACATTCAAAGATGTCCTCCTAATGCAGATGGCAGGGCAGTTGATTCTGGGTGTTTCATGAGGTATTCGGAAAGACCCTTCTTCGCCGATAACCAGACCATCAATCTCGGACCCTTTTTGAAAACAGGTGACATGGCAATAACTCAAACATAGCTTCTCTTCTTTAGTTGAGTCCATTTTATCATTTGACGAACTCATCAAATTTGATGTCTTCTTACAGGTAGTTCAAGCACAAAGGCACCACTTATCGGAGGTGTGGTTGGAGGAATCGGTTTCATTTTGCTGCTCATTGGGCTAGTTGCTTGGTTTAAGCTCTCAAGGAGTAAAAAACCTCCCCGAGGTAAAGACAACAACGCAAATGCTTTAATGCATTTTGTTCATTTTTTTTTCACAAGCTGTGAACCTCAACTGTCTTTGGGTCCATTGTGTGGACCTGTTCTGGCGATTCGTCAACTTCTGAAGTTGAATTATTTATACTTAAGAAATTGTGTCGCAACTCTGTTTTTCTGTAACGATCATTTCCTTCCATCAAATGCCAAACAAGAAGTGTTCAACATGTTAGCTTTATTTGTCAATTTTTGTACCGTCAAATGAAATACTAATTGATTTTGCTATATAGCAGGCAACATATTAGGAGCAACTGAGTTGCGAGGCCCTATGAATTACAGTTATAAAGACTTAAAATCGGCAACAAAAAACTTCAAAGAAGAAAACAAACTAGGAGAAGGAGGTTTCGGTGACGTATACAAGGTAAAATAAATAAAAATTCAATTATCCTGCAAATTATAATATCAACACAACCATGTGGTAATGTTGCTAACAGTTGTGGTCTCCCATGCACGGAAACGTCAACCCATCTGCCTTCCACCGAAACGTATCCATTTCTATCTTGAAGAATGGGTCTTGAATTCCATTTCTATCTTGATATTAAAGACAATTATTTATCTCTTGGGTACATTTTCAGACCATATGGATCCCTGGGAGTTCTAACAAGCGGCAAACATAAAATATATATATATATATATATATATATATATATATATATATAATTAGCATGATATACATATTCTTTTATCGGTTCTTCCAACTTCCATCATCTAGAGCAGATATTCACATCTATTGCTAATATATGTCAATAAGCAGGGCACTCTGAAAAATGGGAAAATCGTTGCAGTTAAGAAACTAGCTCTAAGCCAATCTCGGAGGGCACAGGCAGATTTTGCAAGTGAAGTCACACTTATAAGTAATGTTCATCACAGGAATCTTGTCCGTCTGCTTGGTTGTTGTAACAAAGGACCGGAGTTACTTCTTGTCTACGAATACATGGCAAACAGCAGCCTGGATAGATTCTTATTTGGTAAGTTAAGTTCGTATCCCTTATAATGTGGATCAACCAAATTGTTGGAGTATATTGGGAAACCTTTGGACTAAATCAGATTAACTTGCTATATATACTCAGTTAAATGAAACTGAGAGAATTATATATTGGAGTTGCTAAAATGTGACCATCACAGGATTATATTAGAATCACAATTTCAATTTCTTTGCTCTTTTTTTCTTTTGAAAACAGGAACTAGACAAGGATCCCTCACTTGGAAACAGCGATTTGATGTAATCCTTGGCACAGCTCAGGGTCTTGCCTATCTACATGAACAATTTCATGTATGCATCATTCATCGAGACATTAAACCCAGTAATATTCTCCTAGATGATGACTTCCAGCCTAAAATAGCAGATTTTGGTCTGGCAAGGCTTCTACCGGATAATCAGACTCATCTAAGCACTAAATTTGCAGGCACATTGTAAGTTTGTGATATATTAGTACAGAACCAGTAATGCACTGTTCAGAGAAAAAGAAATGCAGAACCAGTACTTCAATAGCTCTGGTATCAATAACACGTAGTGTGTTTAGACTCACCTTTGTGAAATCCAGAATTAACATCACCTATGTAGAATATACACTGATAAAAAGTTTAGATTTTAAACAGATTATCTGAAGCTGGAGTCCTACTGGGTTTGGGTAGGGAGATCTCATAATGGGAGAACTATCCCCATAGTAGGGAGCAAATGTCCAGTTACTGGACTCCCTTAACTCAACAATGTTTAAATATCATTATTAAAATCCTGATCAAATATGTCGTCTGCTAATTGTGTCTAATACCAATGAATCAGGGGATACACAGCACCTGAATATGCAATTCATGGGCAGTTATCAGAAAAGGTGGATACCTACAGCTACGGCATAGTTGTCCTAGAAACCATTAGTGGCAAAAAAAGCAGTGAGATGTTGACCAATCCTACTTCAGACTACCTCCTAAAACGGGTGAGTGCTACACTGCTGGAACCTCGAATGTAGCATAAATCTACATTATTATTCAGTTATTTACTTCCAGTTAAAACTCAAAATCTCCAACTATAGATTCAGTTTGCATATCATTTTATTTTCAACAATGCCTCAAACAGGCATGGAAACTATATGAGAGTGGGCTGCACCTTGAATTGGTGGACAAAAGCTTAGACCCGACTGAATATGAGGCAGAAGATGCGAAGCGTATCATAGAGATCGCCTTGATGTGCACACAATCTTCACCTGCTTTAAGGCCAACAATGTCTGAAGTGATTGTTCTGCTTAAAAGTAAAGGTTCACTAGAGCACAAGCCACCAACAAGGCCTCCCTTTATTGAAACTGATGAAAGGGTGGTCATCCATGAGGACAGATCCACATCTACCGCATCCTCCACATCAAACGCCAATGCCTCTATCACTCAGATGTCAGGTCGCTAACCCTTGTAGATTTACAAAATGTGAAGTACACCTTTGGTTAGAAACCTTGAAGATATATCAGTCATAGATGGTATGGATTTCATTATATATATTATTTACTTTAAAATGTAATTGTCGTCTTCTTGTTTTGAAAGTGTTTCTTTGTCCTCTGACATTGAATATTGTTCAGACAGAATATACAAAAATAAATAAATGGCAATAATCCTACTATGGGGATTATAATAGCCAGTAGAGCTAGCATGTGAGGTGGTATAATTATGGTAGCACTACACAATTGAATTTTGAAATGGTACGGTTTCATCTTTGGTTAAGAACCGACTCTTGCATTAAAAAAAAAGTGTTTTTATTGAATTGAGTACTTGAATTTATGCAAGAAATGTCATACTGCGTGTTTAAATTAGCCTCTTACAACACAATGTATGATGAAGATGAACATGGTCTTTAATCAAGCAATTAGCAGTCCTTTTGTTGTAGGACTAGTGAAGATTGTAGGTCTTTGTTAGCCTAAATAATTGATAATTGTAATTCTTAATTGTAACCATCTTGGCTACACTAGAACTTGCTCACTTCGATTTTGGCCCGCATCATTACTAAGCACAATTTGTTATGTTTTGATTGTATCTTAGTGATTAAATCTTTATAATATATGCTAGATTCGAATTGCCTTATAAATTTAAGCTGGCTGGAACAACGTCCTATAATGTATCCTACACCAATTTCTTTTCCCTATTATAGCAGTATATTTCTCTGAATAGAAATGCATCATCATCAGCCTTGGGAAGATGGTTCATCACAAGTAGATGAAATTACACATAGAAGAAATGGCATGGAACGTGTGGATGCGAGGTGGGAGACACAAATAGCAATGTTAGAGGCATGGATTGCTAACTTTAAAGCTAGCGTGGTATTTTAGCGAAAGGGAATGCGCTTGTTTCTGGTCACTCTTGTATATGCTATATGCAAATGAATGTTAAAGATTATCATCACCGATTACTTGTAGGCTTATAGTTGCTTAGACGTGCACTTGAAAGTTTGTGTGTATAAAAATTTAAGATCTTCATTTTAAAACGAAAAGGGCACCACATCGACCATTTGTTTACACTGTTATTGTTGTTGCCTACTTTAGAGATACTGATGCGGTGCAACATAAGATTCAAAAAGATAAAATTTTAGAGAATTATGCTCTGTCAATCCAGAAATTATGCAAATGGCTTCATTTGTTATCAGGGTTCTAATTTCTATGAGCAGGGTCCATCAGGGGTAGCAGCACCATCTTTTAAAATTGGTAACATTAGGTCCCACTGTAGGCAATGACCAAAATGAAGAACTTGAATATTTGGTGAACATAAAAGGATACAACATACGATAACCAATTGCAAAACAGAGCATTAAGGAAGTTGCACAATGTTGGATATGGTACAGTGATCATAGAAATTTGAAATGTATTGACAGCTTTGAAGATCAACAAGGCAACTGCAGACGTCAAAAGATTAAAAAAAAGGTATCCATGCTCCAAAGCATCAAGAACTGAATCATTATAGATAAAGAATTCCCATTGTTAGGAATAAATCTAATTTCTTCATAAACCTTACCTTTTATAATTAGCAGCAACTATCAGATCTAAAAGCACACCTCTCTCACAAAACCCTCATCAAACTCCTTGTACTTCCTATTTAGAAACTGGAAGAGCCTCAGTGGTCCCAATTTTTTGAAAAGTATGGCCAATGTCAGCGGTACTTACAATGAACAAACCCCATTTCAGTAAGTCCCAGATAATAGTATCTAAACCAAAGAAGTTCAATCGTAGAAGTGATGTACAACTCAATCTCATTCAAAGAAGAAACAAATAAACAATTACACATTCTTAGACAGAACTTCTATGCATTTCAGGGGCTACTATCCTTACCAATAATGTTGTCTATTCCTGAAAACAGACGACTTCAATCTACATGTAGTAAATCTTTACCTGTGAAATAGTTGTTGACTGTTGAAGATACTATCATTGCAAAAGAACCCTCGGAGCCAAACATAGCTGCCTGTCTCAAGTTTTACCATTCTTCCCACCAAATGACCAAGAACTGCACCAGCTTAAGCAGAAACCTCTCTTAGTGGCAAGGCTAGTTGACAGCGGCACCCAGATGTCTTCGTCTTCTATAGTACAAATTCAGCAAGATAAGTTAACAAGCTACGATTAACCTCATTCTCAGACTTCCCATATCACATTTACTACGATACCAAAGGGATATGTTACACAATTTCAAACAAAAAATGTGATACTTGAGGTGTCAGCATGGTAAAAGAAAATATATCAAATGCTAAAAAGATAGAGAGGTCCATGGGTCCATGGGAGAGATTTCGTATTCTGCCACAAATGAGTCATTACCTTAGTTTTTAAGTGCTATCCATATAACATTGCATCTATAGGGTTGTTGCGGTTTCCAATCATAGATGCATAAAATCATTTCATCAAAATTAAATAAAAGTATTGATACAATAATTAAAAAAATGAAAGGGATAAGGTATAAATTGAACCCTCAACTTTATCCTTAAGTTTACATTTGATCTTAATAATTTTTTTTTGTCTCATTTGGACCTTAATCTTTGAAAATTAGATTATATTTTATCATCTTTTAAAGATTTGTTGCAATTTAAGTTCTAAAAAAAATTTAACTATAACATTAATTAATAAAACTTAATTTGAATAACAATGAGAATCGATAAAAGATAATGTTTCATGTTGCTATTAGCGACAGAAAACAATAAATCGCTGAAGGTCAAATTTCTAAAATGACTCGCTCAAGTTGATAGCCCTTATATTGGGGGCGGGAGCGGGGGCAAAAGACGAAAAACAAAATTTATTTAAAAAATTGAGTACTAATATGGTAATTTGTCAATGCAATGTGGCATCTGCCCATGTATCATTTTCCATTGATGAAATCATTTGTGAATTTAACAAGTTATCAATAGTGAATTTAATTCTTTTACTATTGTGTTTGTATTTTATTTAATTTTAAATAAATAATTATTTGTATTAATTAATAGGCTAAATTAAGGTATTTAATCAAAATTTAAAAGTTGGAATAAAATTGTCAAATATTTTGAGTGTTTGAATTTTTTATACGAATAGAACATTATAAATTTAGAACATTAAAAAGAATAAATTTGACATTTTATAAACTCTTGTTACCATACAAACGTTTGTATCTATATAAATAAAATTAGAACTGTTACATTAATTTTTATTTAATTAAATCATTAATTATTCTTATATATCAATATCCATATGCATCAATGATTATGATTAAAAAAATTTTAATCCGAATGTTATAACTTCATTTGTATTATGCATATTTTTGTCAAAATTAAAAAAGTTGAGGTAAAATTGCAAAAGGTCACAAACGTTTTGAATTTTTTTACACCAATTGCCCTTTGTTTTATCCTCCATCTACTTCAATTAAACTATAACCTGGCACCTTTGTTACCTTTTCATCTCCCATTCCCTTCCTTATCCTTGCTGCATCATCCCATTTGTTAGCAGAGGCATACATGTTTGAAAGAACAACATGTACCCCACTATGATCAAGGCTCAATTGAGCCATGCTCTCAACTGTTTCTTCGCCCAACCCAACATCACCATAAACCCTACTTGCATTAAGCAATGCACCTAAGACATATGAATCTGGTTCCATTGGCATCTTTCTAACCAATTTCTTTGCCTCCTCTATCTTCCCTGCTCTTCCCAATAGATCAACCAAACAGCCATAATGCTGAACTTGTGGCTCAATCCCATAGTTTTTCATGTTTCCAAAGATTCTCAGCCCCTCCTCCATCAGCCCCATTCGGCTGCATGCATTTAAAACACTTATAAATGTAACCTCATTAGGTACAACTCCTTCATTCTCCATCTTTTTAAACAACTCAACAGCAGTTGCACTCTGTCCGTGATTCGCCAGACCTGATATTAAACAAGTATAAACATAAACATCTCTACATGTCAATTCATCAAATACTGAACAAGCAGTCATGATACATCCACATTTTGCATACATGTCAATAAGAGCAGCACCCAACACTCTATCCAAGTCTATCCTATTTCTCTTAACATAACCGTGTATCCACCTTCCTTGATGTAAAGCACCGAGAGAAGCACAAGCATTGATAGCACAAACAATTCCAGCATGATTTGGCTGAAATCCAGATATCATCATATCATTAAAAAGCTTAAGAGCTTCTTTAAATAACCCAACTTGCACATACCCTGTAATCATGGCACTCCAAGAAACGGAATTCCTCTCAGGCATTTTGTCAAACAGTTCCCGCGCAACCGAAAGTTGACCAGATTTCACATATCCATTGATCAAAGCAGTCCAAGTAATCACATCTTGATTAGAACTCATATCAAACAGCTTGCGAGCTGAATCCATAGAGCCAGAAATTGCAAACAAATGAAGCAGCCCATTCTGCACAAAGTCATAACACTCCCAACCCAATTTAATGGCCTGGGAATGACAAGCTAAACCCAAACACAAATCATTCAAGTCAGAGCAAGCTTTGAAAAGGAAAGAGAAGGTGTAATTATTGGGGAAGAAATTAGAGTGAAGCATATCCTTATACAAGGCAATAGCATTGTTGGGTTGATTATTTTCAGCGAAAGCTCTGATAACAGTGTTCCAAATGAAGGTGGAACGATGTTGAAGGCGAAGAAAGAGTTGATAAGCATGGGGGAGACTGCAATCAGCAGAAAAGGAGATAATTTTAGCAGCAGCAAATGGGTCTTTGAGAGTGGCTGAGACAGTGAGATGGGATTGGATTTGCTTGATGTGAGATATTGTAAGACAATGATCTAACAGGAAAATAGTTTTCTTGGTTGCTTTCACATATGTGGAAGAAGATAACATGGATTTTGAAACTGTAGTGAAAACAGTTGGCAGATCCCAAGTTGGGTTATAACTGGAGAAGAGCTGTGACAAATAAATGAGAAAAGAACGTTCAGGAAATGGTTATTCATAGAAACAAAGAACGTTGAATTTGAGTTGGTTCTGGTTCCATCCTACACCACTACGCGCTTTGAGCTTGCGGATTCATTTAATTTAATATCAAATTTTAACTATATTAGACCTTTTTTAAAAAAAAATTTTACGGAGTTAAAAAAATTATTTTTAATGGTTGATTAATAAAATTGATTCGAATAATCTCCATACAATTAATGAACTTTCTTTTTAAATGTATATTTTTAATGTTTCTAAATTTTTTAAACATTTTTAAATTTATAGAAATACTTCCTAAAATTTGTTAACAATTTAAAAAAGTTAAAACAATTATTTTTTTAACAGATTTAAAAATTTTACAATCAATTAAATACTTTATTTAAAAAATAAACTTGATAATTTTGAAAATTTTTTAAGAAATTTCTATAGATTCAAAAACATTAAAAAATTCTAAAAATTTTACAAGAAAAATTTTGTAAATATTTTTATAAATTTTAATGAATATTTTATACGCTAAAAAATTTTAAAAATTTTGTACTCAAGTGATATGAAATATTATTTCATAATATTAATTTCTTCAAAATTTTCACCTATAAAAAAAAAGTAGAAAAAATATTAAAGAAACAAAATTAAGATGAAATAATTATTAAATGGTTTTTGATATAATGTACCCAGCTTTGTATTATATATATATAGATATATATATCTTGTGACTTCCTTATTAATAAATAAATAAAAATAAAACCACAAGGTGGAATGTGGTGATGGCTTTGTCAATAAATTAATACTTACCATGTATCCCTTTCCAGGTACTTTCCTCTGCCATTCCTACCTTAAATTTCAATTCAAAAATGCCCTTAGTTTTCAAGTTCATACCATTGCTGTTCTGCCAGCTCTTCTCCAGGTTTTTAAGCCAACCTGTGACTCATGCCAGCTCATCCCATTCAAAACCTCACTGTATAAATGCTTCAGAAGTTTGGCAATTCTATCATCATCGTCACATACACAACACTCAAACAAAAATAGATCCCATTTCATTTCTCAAACATGGTTTCCTTAAAGCTTTTGCTTTCTGTGTTTCTTGTATGCTGTCTAATGGCAATCTCAGAGGGTAATTTCTACAACCATTTTGACATTTCTTGGGGTGATCAAAGAGGTAAAATACTCAATGGTGGCCAGCTTCTCACCTTATCCCTTGACAACGCTTCTGGCTCTGGTTTTCAGTCCAAGAATGAGTACTTATTTGGCAGAATTGACATGCAAATCAAATTAGTACCAGGCAACTCGGCTGGCACTGTCACTACATTCTATGTAAGTATCATGTAATCTTGCCTTGTTATATAAGATGTACGTATGAAAGCTTAATTATTTATTAAAAGTTTTCATGCCTTTGATGCAGTTATCCTCTCAAGGGCCAAACCATGACGAGATTGACTTTGAGTTTTTGGGAAACTTGTCTGGAGATCCATACCTTCTTCATACCAACGTGTTCAGTCAAGGGAAAGGAAACAGAGAACAACAATTCTATTTGTGGTTCGATCCCACATCGGCCTTCCACACCTACTCCATTCTCTGGAATGCTCAAAGAATCATGTAAGTCTCACTGATCGAGCTAGTATTCCAATGGCCAATTGCATGAACCATAATTCAATTCAGGAATTTATATTTATATTTATTTTACGTTTACGCGCAGATTCTTGGTGGATAACATGCCCATAAGAGTATTCAACAACTTGGAATCAATCGGTGTGCCCTTCCCCAACAAGCAGCCGATGAGGATATATTCAAGTCTTTGGAATGCTGATGACTGGGCAACAAGAGGTGGGCTTGTGAAGACTGATTGGACACATGCACCATTCACTGCCTCTTACAGAAATTTCAATGCAAATGCATGTGTTTGGTCATCTGGGTCACCTTGCGCCTTAATCTCCACAAATTCCTTGCAAGACAGTGCATGGCAAGTACAAGCACTTGATGCCTCGGGCAGGAACAGGCTAAGATGGGTGCACAGCAAGTACATGATCTACAACTACTGCACTGACATCAAACGATTTCCTCAAGGTCTTCCACCTGAGTGCAAAAGATCAAGATTTCTCTAAATTCCGCAACCTCACGTCCCAACTTTCCAGTTCTTTCAAATATTTTTTTCATACGTTAATTTTTCACAGATTACAAACTGTTGCTATTGATTCATTCTTTATTCTTTGATAAAATTATTCATTTTGTATTCTTTTGTCTACGTGTAAATGTAATATGTTAGATTTGGGTGATAATTCAAACTACGTACCGTCTATTGAAACATTTACTCAGATTTCATCCCTCTCATCATCTAAAATCTATTGTAATCTAATTAATTTATTTCAACACAGACATAAGGACAATAATAATAATAATATATTAAATATTGAATTTTAAAGTTATTAAACATATATTTTTATATTTGAATATTTACTCTAAAATCTAATGTGTTAATCTATTAAACATCCTAATTTTTTATTAAAAATAAAATATTTACTATAGTTATTTAGTAACATTTTTTTTAATTAAAACACTATTATACATATTTCAATATTATTCAAATTCTAAAAGTATTTATATATTATGTATTTTTTTATCTTAAATTACTGAAAGTATTTTTTTTTCAAACTATTAAAAATTACACTAATTACTCAATATTATATTTTTAAACTAAAATACTATTATACATACTTTAATATTAATATAATAATTCTAAAAACAAATGTTATTATAAGTAAAAAAATTATGGCAACAAAAATTATGTTATTTTAAAGTTATTTAGTTATTATTTTATTTTAATTATTTTATTTTGCAATCCATGCGCATTGGACACATTCACCGCTAGTTTCTTAATAATAACTTAACCTCAAGACATCACTTGAACAAGACCAACCTCGTGCCAACTCAAACTACGCATCTCCATGAGCATGTCAAAAGCCCAAAAATTTTATATGTAAATGCAAAAGGCATTATTTGGTCCTTGAATTATAAACTAAACCAACAAATTCTTCTATTGAATAACACTAATCAACTGTACCCTCAAACTAACTCAATGAATTCAATAAATATTTTTTTGCAAATTAAATTAAAAAATAGCATTGAAATGAACCTCAAAAATTGATAACAATAGATAATTTTCTCCTAAAGCCTATGGCATAACATTTATCCAGTTTCCATATTTTCGGTCATACAGTTGTGAGTTTCAAGTCTTTTAACAGAACAAAAATACATTCTTTTTCGAAGTCACCATCCTACTTGCAGCAGAAGTTCCAACAATTCTTTCTAGCTGCCAAGAAAATCAACATGTCAACAAATAAACTGATATTGCTATTCCAATACTTTAAGAAGAAAAGATAGATATGCACGCCAAGCTCAAACTGTGCCAGGTTTCAAGATTCTCTCATATGATTGAATAATTAGTTTCTCAAGTCTTAATACATTCTAATCTCTTGCCAAAAAACATAAATCCTCATCTTTGATTTAATTTCTACACTATAAATAGACAAATATATAGATGGATTAAGGACTAATGTGTATAACACATTATTTTCTAACAGTCCAGTAATTTTTCAGTACTTTCACATATTCACAAACCAAACATTGGATTTCTTCTTTGCATATGTTGAATTCCAAAGTTTAGGAATGAGAATGGAGGGTGTACATGAGTTGTATAGGCTGTGATGTAGAGGGTAATAGCTTAATGCTTAGCCAAATAGAATTGGTTGATTCTGTTAGCATGTATGTCACTTGGCATAATACAAGGAAGTATAAAACAGTTGAATTGGGTTGTAAATCAAAATCATGAATATGAAGAACACGATGTAGGTCTCCTCTGTCTTGATGTCCTTCCTCTATCCTTTTTATTTTCTTCCTACCCAAACATTAGTTATGATCCATTAACTTGGATCATTATAAAATATTTGTCACCTAAATGACCTTAAAGTCCAGATTTTTATTAAAATAGAAACTTGTGTCAATACAAAATATTTGTAAAAAAAAAAAAAGCACAGTGCATATCATGTTACTGTTATTGTCCTTTTCAAGCATGTTAACCATCTGCAACAGGAAAGATTTAAAGGCTATTTACCATTTTAGGGGAAAAAAAGATTTTATTTCCTAAATTATGGTGGTTTTGAAACTTATTCTCATTTTATGGTACTTTTTTTTATTAAAAAACACAAAATGGTAGCGTTATAGCTACAGACAAAATCTAGCTCAATTTAAACCGCTACTTGAAATAGCGTAAGGCAAGCAAGCCATCAAAATGCTAGTTGCAATAACATTTTTCCTACTATTTTTCCAGGTTTTCCTTCCAACTTTCGCCCCTTCACAATGCTGCGTCCCATCTGGTCTACAGAACCAAAAAAAAAAAATGTTAGTTGAAGTAGCGTTTTTGGACTATTTGTACAACCTTATTCCGCCCCTTCCTAATATTGGGAAGGCTACCATACATAATAGTATCAAAACACTACTCTGTGTAGCTTTTTGCTATTGTCCACTTAGAGAACAATACACAATGATTAGTCTCTAAATATTATTAAAATTAACATAATCATAACTCAATAATTAGGTAATATTTATAACATTTAAAAATTTAACATAATCATTATATATATATATATATATATATATATATATATATATATATATAAGGAAAGAGAAATTATTTAAAAATAGGACAACAATTATTGGGGCATGGTAGATCATGTAATTACAATTATTAAAAAAAATTAAAAGTATGAAATGCTACTTACTTAAAGTAGTGTTTTGTGCTATCTCTTTATGTCAGGCTGCCAATTCAGCCAAAATCACCATAAAAAGAGAAATATTTTCCCATTTCACCGTATGAATGAAAATAAGTTTTAAAACCACCATAATTTGGGAAATAAATTTTTTCCCCCAAAATGTTAAATAACCCCTTGAAAACAAATAGGAAATTAAGAAAAAAATAAAAGATACACTTGAAAAAGATGCTTATAAAGTCAGAACTTAGAAGGCAAATGATGGCAAACCAATCAATTTTTAGGAGTTGAAAAAGTAGTCACCTCAGGGTAGAAGTCCTTCCTATCAAGGAGAAAATAGATGATCAAATTTTTTATGCCATGAACCTATTCACTGGAGAAAAAATACATAGGTTACTATTGTGTGATATAAAATGACTCAACTTAAAATTCATAAGCACCATTCTTGCATGAGAAACAACTATATGAAAATGTAACTAGGTATTTCAATAAAAGGAACAATGTTGGAGAACCTTGTATCTTCAATAGAAATGACCTCACTTGGTATAAAACATGATCTTCTTTTTTCCTTCAAAAAACCAAAGTCGTGCCCAAGATACATCTCTTGGTTTTGTGTAGCTAAAGAACAAAGCTAATATATTATTACACTTGCCACCAGTAGTGGGGAGTTTATATTTTAGAATGTAATGTGAGTTATTAAAAAAGCCAATAAATGAAAGGAAAAGGGATAGATTCTTACTATGCATGTACATAAAAGGACGCATTATGTGACTTCAAATAGTTATAAAGTTTAACATGTTCAAAGTAAGAACTAACAAAGAGCATGATTCCTCTGTACACAATATTTCCATGAATGCGAAGTACAGTTGCATAAAAATTCATGTTTCTGGTTCCAATAATTTATAAATACCTGAGTACCATCCTTAATTTTTGGAAACACTTACATCAGGAAAACCACTATTCTTATTTAATCTAACAATTTAAATAAAGGAAAATGAAAGAACAATTTTCTCCAATAATAAATATAAATATCTTTCAAATATCATCCTTTTGTCCTTTTTCACTTAAATTCCTCCATTCAATAACAAAAGAAAAGGAAAGAAAAAGAAAAAGAAAAAAAGGAGAACAAGCATGTGCACTTTTTAAACCAAAAGATCTAGCATTAAAGTTCCAAAAGTGTTGCTTTAAACATAACTGCATATGAAAAAATAAATAAAACGATTCAAAAAAGGAAGAATTTGGCATCTACTCTTAGCCTATCGACATTTCATTTTAATGATATAAATGGGATGACATAATAATTAGCCAATTGCACTGTAGACCAGGGCTTTAAATAACAGTTTTGCTATTTAGATATTAAGCATCAACTGCGATGTAAATGCATGAGACTATCTACCTAGATCAACTTGTATTAAGTTGGATGATCACTTGTATTGAGTTGGATGATCACTTGTATTGAGTTGGATGATCGCTTGTATGATGAGATGATGAGAATGATAGCCATGGCTAGATGTAGTGATGTCGAGTATGAGAATATGAGAATGAATGATATATGATGGAATGAGATGTATATATAGGAGAGAATATACATAAACCTGAGAGGAATAAGATTCCTTCTTGAGTCAGGATTCTTGTCTCTTTAAGATATGGAAATCCTCTTCCTAATTAAGTATTTTTCTTAGTTGAGCATTCTTCCTTATTGAGTATTCTTCCTCTTATCCTTTATTTATAGGATTACAACCTTTATTGGAATATACTATGAATACGGGGTATCAAGAGTCCCTCCCCTTCCCCTCCCCCCCGAAAGTCTATTCAGATATTTATGTTCGAGATTTGTTAATGAAATATTATTTTTTAGTAGTCCCCCCCCCCCTCAAAAGTCTATTCAGATATTTATGTCTAAGATTTATTGATGAAGTGTTATTTTTTAGTAATAACTTTATGATGAATGATATTCACCATTGGATTGTAGATGCTTGGAGATGATGATGTACTCGAGGTGATACTGTGTTGAGGGACGAGCTGAGGTGGGCAACCTCAGTTGCATGATTCTCTGATGTTTAATATTATGAAATGACCCGAGTGTTGAGCCTTAGTATTATGAAACAACCTGAGGACCAGCTTTAGTTGCTGGAATTTTGATGCTCAGTGTTATTAAAATGACTCGAGTCTCAAAACTTCAGTGTTATTGAAATGACCTAAAGGTGCCATCTTTAATCACTAGACTTAGATGCTTGGTATTATAGAAATGACCTGAGGCTCAGAACTTCAGTGTTATTGAAACGACATGAAGGTGCCAGCTTTAGTCACCAGACTTAGATGCTTAGTATTATAGAAATATCCCGAGTCTTGAAACTTTAATGTTATTGAAACGACTTGAAGGTGTCAGCTTTAGTCATTAGAGTTAGATGCTCGGTGTTATGAAATGACCTGAGTCATTATTGAGGCTAACAAGGATATTGCTCGATCTTGAATTTTGATAACTCTATTGATGAAAATTGTCTCACCCAAATAATAATTGATGTCAAGTTTGAATATTGTTGATGTTGATATTTATTTTGTCGAGAATTGCTATTGTAGCATTTGTATCCCGCACTTTTTGTTCATGGTAATTTGTTCGATTGTCACCCAGTAAGAAATCAAGGGCTATGAATGCTTCTTTTCTTCACATACATTGATCTAGATTTTGAAAAATTGCATGGACCATATTTTAATCCTAATTGTTTGTTGTTGTCTTGTAATATTTTCCCATTTTGCTTTTAAATTTATAGACTTAGTCTCTATGCAAACACTTGCTTTTCCTTTGTAATGATTCATAACTAGTTCTAATATTGGCTGGTATTTATTGTTTTATTGTAAACTAAGAGATTCCAAGACCAATGAATTCTTGAGATGACTATGAATGTTACATGCACGTTTATACCATTAGTAGGTATGTGCATGGAAGGCTCTTTCCACTTCATTCTTTACATTTAGTTCATTCTTCTTTTAGGCTCCATTTAATGCTTTTAGGTCCCTCTTGTTCCTTAAAGATTTTCAAACTAGGAAATTCATAAGCCTTTAAGTCCATAAATCATTTTATCAAGATCTGACCTCACTAAAGGCAAGGCATCATTGTATGAGTATCATGGTTCGAAGATCTTCCACTTATTTTATGATTGCTCCACCATGATTTGCATTGAACCTGGTCAGTGTTTTCTATTACAATAGATGAGAATATTTTTAGGATCGTTTGATTGATCTCAATTGATTGTTAGTTCTTGACATATTCATAAAAAATATTTGGTGTATGTTATGTATTAATAATAATCATGTATTCATGAACGAGCATCTATATGTAGATGTGTAAGCGTGCTTGTGTAACAAGCTATAATTTTTCTATAAGAATAAGATGTGAAAATAAATAATTAAGAAAGAAGAGAAAACTTATCTCTAATGTGCTTTTGTCCCTTTTTTGAGTAGACGAATATTTATGTTCGTTTAAGTTGTTTAGTTATTGTTGAGTAATGTGAAGACTTGGATGAAGCTTATTTTTTAGCATGAAGATGTTAGCCAAGTTTATTTGTATGATGAAAATAAGTCCCATACATGTCCATTCATGAAAAAACTAATCCACTTTGGAGGAAACCATTGAATTTTGAATGAAAGCTTCATATGCTTATGACACTTATGAGTTGTGCCTTTGTCATGCTCAAGCATTGTCCCTGGTAGTAAGAAATACATATAGTGACTTCCTTAAAATATATATAGAGACCTAGATTCAGAATCTTGCTATGACTTAAACTGTAGCTCAAAGCTTGTTCCAAATAAAATGAATTTTAAGATCTAGACTCAAGTGTTTGATTGTCCCCATGTTTTATTGCTATCAAGCTCAATGCTCGGAGCTCAGTGGATACTCATGAAGCATATGTTTAGTGCTCAATGGTTGCTTGGATATCCAAGGCTTCAATGGTCGGTTACCTTAGGACTTTGCTGATCATTACTTGGAGTTCGAGGGCTTATAAAGTTAGTGCTTAATACTCTATGCTTGGTGGGGTTTGATGCTCATGATCCAAGAATCTCAAATGATGTTAAGTTATTAATAAATGGTATAATTATCTCTATGAGAACACAAATTAGGTCTTGGTCATGTTGTACTTGATTTTTTTTTCTCATATTTGACCATTGTGGCCTCAATCTTTAGTAATAAAGGAATCCATAATTGTCTATCAAGCTTGATGCTTCTTTTATATAAAAGAAGAGCTATGACCCAAACTCAGATACCCAACTGCTCCTAGGCATTAGTGCTTTAATGCTCACTACTTATTTTGGTTGTTTAGCTTTGTCTCACTATTTATTTGAATTCTGAACTTAGAAGCTGTTGCATCAACAACAAAACTTTCTTTGAAACTCATATGCATCCTTTTTTTTAGGTTGTACTAAGAGTGGCATATTTACTTAGTAATCAACTCTTATACTAGGATATTGTAACTCCTTCAAATTGAGACTACTATGCTATAAAGTTTAATTTATTGAATTTTTGTAAATCAAGTTAAGCTTTGCAATTTAATGCTTGTGATATTGATAGCATGAAGCACTTCAATTTTGATCTAAGTTTTTATCTATACTCTTCAATGTATGTTGTTGTCCAAGTAAGAATCTATAGTCCTAAGAATAAGAAATGATAGCAAAGAAAGCTTGAGATACCATTTAAGAGGAAGTCAAGGTTTAGAAAAGGTAAAGAATGTTTGGTCATTAATTTTGAGAAGATATTTAAGTCATTAAAAATAATGGATAATAATATCAAAGAGTTTCTTTCCAAGTGGTTTTGATTGTTGATCAAGTTATAGTTTATAAGATAGGAAGTAACAGTTAAAGTTTGTAACTTGATATTGGAGGCAACTCAGCTTAATATAGCTGAGGGAGAAAACATTTCATTTATATATTGAGAGTTACACTGATGCCCTAGCATCTTATCCATCAAAAGGGTTACACGTCACTTTGTATAGTAAGAATAATCATCATTGGATCAAGTGAAGTAAAAAAAAAATTGAAAGAGAAAAGATAGCTATATAAGAAAGAAAAATAAAAGGCCTAAATGACAGGTCAATGTATGATTATTTTTTAACATCCCCTTTCAAACTTGGTAATGGTAGAGGACTCTCGATAACTCCAAGTTTGTCTCTTAAGAACTAAAATCTTAAGTGTGACAGTGGCTTTGTTAGACAGTCTGCTATTTGATAATGAGATGGCATAAATCGAATGTCAAGTTTCTTTCTCAAAACCTTGTCATGAACAAAGTGAACATCTACTTATATATGCTTAGTTCTAACATGGTAAACTGGGTTTACTGGAAGTGCACTTGCACTTAAATTATCACACCATGTCACTAATACACTTGGTATAGGGAAATTGAGTTTTTTTTAGGAGTGATTCAAGCCAGGATGTTTCACAAGACACTTAAGACAATGCTCTGTATTTGGACTCAATACTTAATCTTGCTACAACGGGTTGCTTTTTAGAACTATAAGACACAAGAGTATCTCCAAAGAAAATACAATGCCTTGTAGTTAATTTTCTATCTTCAGGGCAGCAAGCCCAATCTGTATTTGAAAATCATTATAGATCTAGTTTTGGGCTATGTTTGATATGGAGCCTCATATTCCTCATCCCTTTTAAATATCTGAGAACTATTTTGATTGCCTGTTGGTGTTTATCAATGGGACTTTGGAGGAATTGGCTTAATTTATTAATGATAAAAGATAGATCATGTCTTATATGTGTAATATATTGTAATACTCTAATTGTGCTTCTATAGAGAGTTGGATTTTTCATTGGTTCACCATCTGTAGCCCTTAATTGTTTCCCAATTACAACAGGAGTTGAACATGGTTTCATATTTTCCATGCCAACTCTCTTTAGAAGTTCATTAATGTATCTTGTTTGGGTGAGATATATACCTGCCTTATCTCTTATAACTTCTATACCCAGAAATAGATGTAGAACTCCTATATCCTTTAGTGCAAATAACTTATGGAGTTTCTCAATAAATCTTTGTAAGGACATTGCATTACTACCAGTCACAATGATATCATCTACATAAATAAGGACCAGAATTATTTGACTATTGCTGACAAGAATGAAGAGTGATGAATCACACTTTGAGTTCTTAAAACCTGAATTTAGCAATGTCAACCTCAATCTATCGAACCATGCTCTTAGAGCTTGCTTAAGCCCATAGAGTGCCTTGTTTAATCTGCATACATGATTGGGTTTTAGTTTGTTAATAAACCCATTAGGTTGGTACATATAAATGACTTCTTGCAAATCTCCATTCAAGAAGGCATTGTTTATGTCTAACTGCCTCACTTCCCAATTTTTTGAAACTACTATTGTTAACACCATCCGAACTATTGAAGCTTTAATAATTGGGCTAAACATTTCATTAAAATCAACTTTAGGGGTTTGAAGGAAACCCTTAGCCACCAGTCTTGCCTTGCATCTCTGAAATTCACCATACATGTCATGTTTTACTTTGAAGACCCATTTTTTTCCCACTACATTGAATAATGATGAATACGGGACTAATGTCCAGGTACCATTTTTCTTCAATTCAGTAATTTCATCTTCCATAGCTTGTTTCTAATGTGTTGAGTTCAGTGCCTCCTCAATATCGATCGGTTCAATTGGTTCAGTCTTTACAGCAGTAAAGAGTTTGAAATTTGATGGAAATTTCTTGAGCTTATGGATACCATCTTTGGCTCTTGTAGTCATAGGATGACCTAGTGGATTAGGATGGTCTAATGTAGTGTTGGCAGCAAAAGTAGCATTTTCGTTGTCTTCATCTCTTTCAGAACACTATGGAGGACTAACATTTGCATTAATAATAGAGTCATTAGCAGAATGGGTCTCATTTCCCCTTTCAAATGATAGCCTCACAGGGAATTAGAGATAATGGTGAGGTAGAAGGCATAACTGATGCAGGCATTGACAATGCTACAGGGGAGTGAGGGGCACTAATGATTGTACCAGATGAAAGTGGAGGTAAGAGTTGTGTGTGGTTCATGTGAGAACGATATGGAAGTAGTGGTACAAGAGAAAAAGTTGAGGGTAGGATAATGGTTTAAGACTCAAGAGTTTTGGTATTTAAAAAACCATGAGTGAAAGGAAAGTCCTTTTCATTGAAAACAACATGTTTAGAGATGTAAATATGACAAGTGGAACTGAGGCATTTATATCCCTTATGTGAGTTACTATAGCCAAGGAACACACACTTTGTTGTGTGAAATTGAAACTTGTGATTCTGGTATGGTCTCAAGCATGGAAAGCAGGCATAACCAAAGGTTTTAAGTGAGTTCTAATTGTGTGATTTGGTATAGAATTTGAAAATAAGGGTTTGGTTATTAAGAACTGGTGTGGGTAATCTATTTATGAGAAAAATAGCAGTTTGGAATGCCTCACACTAGTATTTTAGAGGCATTTTGGCTTGAGCTAAGAGGGTTAACCCCATCTCCATAATATGTCTGTGTTAGCATTCAGCTCTGCCATTTTAAGCAGAGGTGAGGGGACTAGAATGTTTAAGTTCAATCCCATGTTGGTTTGCAAAATGAATAAAGCTGGTATATTCACCACCCATGTCAGTTTAGAGGCATTTAATTTTATGTTTAAGTTGATTTTCAATAAGGTTTTTGAACTAAATGAAGGTGGAAAGGGCATTAAATTTGAGTTTCAATGGGTATATCCAGGTGAATCTGCTGAAGTCATCAATGAAGTGTATATAATACTTATGTCCAAAACTAGAATTGATGGGAGATCAGAGATCAAAGTGCATAAGTTCTAAAGGTTTTATTGTATGTAAAAATGATAAAAAAAAATAGGATAATAAATGGGATTTTCCAAATTGGCATGCATCACAAAAATTAGGTTTTTCATTGACAAGAAAACTTTTATTAAAAGACTTCATTACTAACTCTAGGACTCTCTTTAAAGGATGGCCAAGTCTCTTATGCCATAACTCCTTTTGAAGACTAGAATTACTTGACACACTAGACTTGACAAACTTGTCTTGTTTGGAATAAAGGTTGTAACTAGGACTTTAACTTGATAGGACAGAGTTTGGATGAGTTTGTGGTGGCTGGAAGGTTGAAAAAGTTGGTGGCAATTCCATATGGTATAATCCTTCTTTAAGTTCCCCCTATAACAACATCTCCCCTGTCACCTTGTCCTTAATAAAACAGCCATCAGAGTCAAACTTAATAGTTATGTCATTACAAGCAATCAATTGTGATACACTCAATAGATTTTTCTTAATTTGGGGAACTTTTAAAAGATCTTTTAGCAGTAGTTTCTTGTTATTGTCATTTATTAAACAAGTATTTCTAGTATGATGTATATTAAGTTTCTCACCATTACCAAATATTAATGTTGCTTTACCATTGTAATCATGCTTCTGCTATAAATTCTTGACATCATTTGTTATGTGATTACTGGCTGCACTATCTGCATACCATGCCTGATTACTTAAAGTCTCTGGAGATGTAATAAATGCACTTGGCGAGTTCTATTGGCTTTGTTCATGTGGTGGTTGGCCCATGTAGTTGTTATTGAAGCGATAAAAGTAATAGGCTACGATATGACTAGGCTTCCTATACACCTGACATGTGGGTTTAGAGTTTCCATTATTATAACTATTCCTTCCTATACCTCTGTAGGATTTGTTGCCTCTTGAGTTATTGCTCCTTATTCTTCCATTAGCTTGGTAGCCACTGAATTGCTGAGTTTGATTCTGTGAATGTCTCTTATAGTATCCTGCATTACTTCCTCCTCTATTTGCATAGTTGGCTATTAGTTGTCCTAAGTTGATTATATTGATTCCTACACTTAATTTCTTAAGTATTTTTTCATAGCTTAGAAGTTTTTCTTACATTTCAACCCAGGTGATACCATCCTTCTCTTGTATTTGACACACCACTGGATTGTATTCATAAGAATCAAGACTAGTGAATACCTGTGAGATTATATCTTCAAGAGATATTGGATGTCCTACTAAGTTAGATTGTCTACCAATTTCTTCATAGCTTTTAGGTAGTCATTCATCTTAAGACCCCCTTTTTGCATCTTCTGAAATTCTCTTTTGTAATAAACCACATTAGATATGGTTTTTACTCTAAACAAATCCTTGATTGCATCCCACAATTGCTTCGATGTTTCATAGCCCATTAACTCTGATGAACTTCCACATCAATGGAGTTGTATAACCAACCAAGAAGAATCTGGTCATAAACAACCCAATCCTCATTATTGGGATTTTTCGTGAGTTCTACTTCTTCAGAACCTTCAACTTTAGTTTCAATAAACTTAAGTGGGCACACTTTTAAACCAGTAATGTATCCCACTAATTGATTGCCTTTGATCACCAAAAGCACCATGTTCTTCCATAATAGATAGTTATCGTGATTCAGCTTAACCACACAATAAGATCCTAATGGATTTCCAGCTGAGGTGAAATTTTTGGTGAAAGCTTGTTCACTAGAGATGGTTGTCTTCTCATTAGTATTGTTGCTTTTTTTGATAACTAATACTTCTCCTATCTCACTTGTTTCTTTGTCGGTGCTAGCCATTTTCTGCTCTGATACCAAGTTAAAGTTTATAACTTGATATTAGAGGCAGCTCAACTCAATACCACTGAGGGAGAAAACATTTCATTTATATATTGAGAGTTACACTAATGCCCTAGCATCTTATCCATAAAAAGGTTGCACATCACTTTGTACAGTAAGAATAATCATCCTTGGATCAAGTGAAGTAAAGACAAAATTGAAAGAGAAAAGATAACTATACAGGAAAGAAAGATAAAAGGCCTAAACTACAAGTCATTGTAAGATCATTCTTTAACAGTACTAATAAAATAATGAAGAAACTTTTGAAAAGTTTACTAGACAAATTAGAGTCGAATTGAGTTGAGTTGCTGCCATTGGGGAATCTAAAGTTCAAACTCTTTGTTAATTTTTCCTTGCATCTTATGCAAAAGAATTATCTATGATGAATGTAAATTTCAAAGAAAAAAAAAGTTCAAAGGACCATCCTCAAAAGGAAGTGAATAATAAAATGAAGTATAGTACCCTCCTGTGGTGTTTGTAACAAAGCTAACTATAAAGAAAAATATACTATTGGCACAATGCCACAATATTTTAGATGCAAAAGACTGGGCATGGGTAAGAAGAAAAAGATTGTCAATTCAAAAAGAAAACATATAAAATATGACAAAAAAAGAAGAGGATGCCTTTCTGCTATGCAAAACAAGATGTAATAAGTAAGAAGTGTATCAATACAAAATTAGTTTTTAAGAGATTTTTAGTGAGATGTATGCTCTAATAATTCTAAAGATTGCTAGAGAGATAAGCTCTAGGGAAACAAATAAATTTAGCCAGAGACTAACAAAATTATGAAGCAAAGTGTTAAAGTTTATACTATTTTATAAATTCTAACTTTAAGCAATGTGAAATTATTCTTGAAAATTAAATATATAGTCATTCTAAAGATTTAAATAATAGAAAATTCTAATTTTATTCACTGACCATGCTAAACTTCCTAATTCCAAGTAAGGTGCACCACTCGTTGGTTAACTCAATAAGAATCACATGATCTTTTGCTAAGGTTATATAGTACTAGCAGCAGAAAATGAATTGAATGAATGAAGAATCTCTCCCAGTTCTATTAGTTGTTGTCCTTTAAAATCCACCTAGTTGCCCAATTAAAAAGGAGGGTTAAAGTAGTTATTTTAGTGTTCAAATGCATACTTTCCATTTCTTAATTGGAATAGAATAACTTGTTTTTAACATTACAACAAAGTTTCAGTAAGTTCATTAAAGATACAAAAGAAATGATGATTTATCAATAGGAAATTCAAATTTATTGATATTTCTACAACAAGTAATAAATAAAATGAAAGTAGGTGATATAATCCCAGTATCAAACAAAGGGAAGTTGCAAGAAAAATTTGGATATCTGAACTATAATTATAATTGCACCAAGAAGTTAATATGTATTTTCTTCTTACAACCTTCCTTTGTTTTCTTCTTTTTTAATGTCTAACAATATTTATATAGTTTCACATTACCAATAATATAGTGCTTTGTTAGAAAAAGGGAAATGTCTATAACTACACATGAACAACAATGTAATTTACTCATTTTAAAAGCAAATTGAATCAAAAGCAGGAAAATTCATTAATGTAATCTCAGTTTTGGCTAGGCTATTACCTTAACTACTTTTCAAAATTAAACAAACTAGCCCACCTGTTATACCTGTCATACTTTGTGTTTGACTTTTGAAAGAATGCCTTTATAATTACTTATCGACTTTACTTGTAAATACCACAAAATATATATATGCTTGAAAATTAACACATATATAAGGGAAATTTAATGAAAAATTCATCATTTTTTGGACAAATATATTGTCAAGATAACAAATCAGTTTGTATCAAAAACCACAAAGAGCCTTAAATAATGCTTCTATAGCCAATCATTGTCCAAAAGTGAAAGAAACATGGATTTCACTAGCATACCATAAATGTTAAAGCCTAATAAGTTTGAATTTTTTAGGGGCCATTGATGATAAGGAAAATTTTAAAGTTGTTGAATTGAAAGTCATAAATGAAGGCAAGTTCAACATCTATTATGTCATGTCCAAACTTAATGAGTAAGTTAAAGAATTCTATCAACTCTTTTTCAGTTGGATTTTTTCTATAAACTACAAAGTTAATGAGTTTGAGAATCAACAGGCAAGGTAGATCCAGGATTAAAAGAATCAAAATTGAGATGAATATATGGACCCTTAGAGTAGCTTCTAGCAGTAGAAAACCATGATTTGAGAGTATGGAGCCTCAGAAATTGATTAGGACTTAAAGAAGATGGGAGAATTAGAGTAGATAACTGTAAAACCTTAAATCTTAAAACCTAAAGCCTAAGCTTCTACTCAGATTTTCTCTCAATTTCACCTATTATCTTCATTAAGTTTTCCTTATTTTTAAGCTTAAATGCATGCTCAAGTTTTCTCTCGATTTTGCCTATTATCTTCATCGAGCATTTCTTTATTTTCATACATCACCCACTAAAGCTTCTATAATCTAATTTACAAAATCCAATAATAATTAATACATACAAGTTCATAATTTAATATCCACAGAACTAGAAACATTCCTTAGTTCAAATAACTTGTTAGCAAATCATGATCCAAATAGGATTTTTAAACATAGTTTAAAGGCATATCACTCTTCAATGTAGTAGCAGAAGATTAAATGAGAAGGCATTTGTGAGTCATACTCCACTTTATCAAATGCAACTAAGAGACTTACGTTCTAACTTTTATCTAGTTTGCCACCAATAGGACAAATAGAAGGCAAATTAGTGGAGAGGAAGAAATAACATATGCTTGTCTCTCTCTTTTTGAAAAACACCACATGAGCCTCCCAATCCTACCCCCACTCTCTTTTTATTAACTGTTTAGACATTTCACTAAATTTTAGTAATTAATTTCCTATAAAATAATTCCAACAATTAAATATCTAAATTTCTCCATAATGGAAGTAGGAATTTTGGGTTTAAGAAAACTCACCTTGTCTTTATAGTTAAAACATTGATGGTTGAATAAAGCATTAATATCTGAAACAAGAAAGCATAAGCACATAAATTATGTCAACATTGACACAATGCACTCACAAGAAACATAATAAAAAAAATGATTTAATCTTTATGCTCAACAACTTACATAAATAAAAATACACCACTATAAAGCACTACTTTTCTAATAAATTAGCAAAAGTGTGATTTTTAGGATAGAAGGTAACCTTATTACCCTTATCACATAATTGACTAATACTAAGCAAATTATGTTTTAAGCCATCTACTAAGAGAACATGACAAATAGACTAGGATTGAGGATTACCAATTTCTCTAATGTCAACTATCTTCCCTTTAGCATTGTCTCCAAAAGTAACACATCCTCCATGCTTAGCTTCAAGCTTGGTAAATTGCTCCTTGTCACCCGTCATGTACCTTGAGCATCCACTATTAAAGTATCACTCACTTTTCTTCTTTGTGGATTTTAGGCACACCTACATAAGAAAAATTTAAACATTCTTTTAAACCTAAACTTTAGTTGGTTTAGGTTGGTTAGCATTAATATAGTCCAAAGGTAGTAATTTCAAATGCAACCTTTTATTGCTAGTATGTCTAAGTGTCATGGATTTTGATGCATGTGAGTCATATAAATACTTCATGTTTGAGTGATGCATATTATTCTTGTGAGGGGCATATCTTCTAAATTGTACATGGAAATGTGGATTTTGATTCCTAGAGTATATTTGTGGTCTAGGATGCATGTGAGTCATACAAGTACATGAGTGAGTATGGTGTTATAGGCTAAAGAAAATTTCTTTTAGTGTACATGTAAACATGCTTTGGTTGAGGTCTTTTGGCTTGTTCCTTAGACCTTTAAGTCAAGAATTATTGAGTTTTATTAAACTTAACATTAACTTTAGTTGTTTGAGACTTTTTTGCTTTGAGAACTTGAGTCTCAATAGGTTTATAAGTAAAAGGGGGAATCACTCATAGCTTTAACAAATTTATTATGTGATGATGATGAGGATAAGGTTCCATTTATATATCCAAGTCCATGGGTGCTTCCATGGAATCTTTAGGATTCAAGGACACTATCTAAAGTCTTTTTCCCTATTTGAACTTTAAAATGGAATTTTTTTAACTCTAATACTTCTCTAGAAAGCTTTTGAGTTTCATCATTAGCCTTCTTGAGTTCCTCATTCAAGGAAGTAGAATTTCTTAAATCATTCACAAGTTTTTCATTTGATAAGACAAGTTTTAAAAAATCATTTTTCAAGTTCTCAAATTCCTTAAATAAATTTAAGAGTTAATGCTTGTAGAGCTTTTTCTTAAAAAGTAAGCTCTTACATTTAAGCATGAGTTTGCTCACAATTGAGCTCTCATCATCAGCATTACCATCACTATCATCACAATCATTAGAAGAAGAATGAGAAGTGGATGGTACCTCATTATTATCTTCAAAAGCCATAAAGCAAAGATTGACTACTTCTTGTTGCTCCTCTTCCTTTTTTGATTTGAAGGAGTCATTCTATGGAGCTTTGAATACCTTTATCTTATCCTTTACTCCCTTGCTCTTGAATTTTAGCCTTATACACTCATTTCTAATATGCCCGAGTTTCTTGAATTCATAGCAAGTCACCTCCTTATTCGTCTTCCCATCTCCCTTCTTGTATTATCTTATTCTTAAGGGGTTCTTTCTTCTCAAGAATTTCTTAAAGCTTCTAGTGAGCATGGCTATGTCTCCATATTTATCACTAGAGTCTTTAATACTCTCTTTTTACTATCCTCTTATGAATCCTTTAAAGTAATGCTTTTCTTCTTTTTATTTTTTCTCATCCTCTCTTTGTTTTAGTGTGAGCTCATATGTCAACAACTTGCCAATAAGGATGTTGGTTGAAAGCTTTGACAAGTCATAAGTTTCTTCAATTAAAGTAACTCTAGATTCCCAATCCATCTTAGGGTGGATTCTTAAAATCTTTATGTTGATTTCTTCTTTGGAATAATACTTTCCAAATTTCTTTAAGATGGTGAGGAGTGCATTGAGCCTATTTGTCATCTCAATAATGGATTTTTGAGGCTTCATCTTGAAGAGTTTATACTCATATACATGGAGTTAAACCTTCTTACTTTAACTTGAATGTTGCCTTCATAGTGGTTCTCAAGTGTCTCCTAAATTTTCTTAGTGGATTGGTAATGTTAAACCTTGCCTCCGTCCTCTCTAGACATGTAAGTAAGCAAGATAGTCATTGCCTTCTTATTTTTACAATTTGCCTCCTTTTGATCTTAGGTACATTGGGTTCTATCCATGGGTATTTCCACATTACCAAGTGTGGATTTTGAATGATCCCAACCATTAATAATTACTTCCTATAACCTAATTAGATCACTATCAAGGTATAGATACTTTTGGAACTTCCAATGAGGATAATCACTCCCATTAAAGAAAGGTCTTAAAGAAGAGAAATTCACAGCCTCACTACTCATGATCTAACTTTCTTATACTTAAGTACCAAGAAGTTTAGCTCTAATACCAATTAAAAAGGCCTTAAAGAGGGATGAATAGGGCAATTAGAGAGTTTTAGGATGATTATCAATTAATTAAAATAATTTAAGAAAGAAGAGAAGCAAAGACATAAATATTTAAGGAGTTCGGATTAAATCAATCCTACGTTTCCATCTTGATTTCCAACTATCCACTAATCTATTAATGAGAATAATTACTATGTGTTTTACTTTGGCTAACACCCAACCTTATAAACAAGAGTTTTTCTTGGTTCAACTCAAACCAATCAAAAGTGTTTTTAATTGGCAAACACTTAAACCAACCAATAGAGTTTAAACTCAATGCCCTTCTATCCTATCCCAAGAAATAGATGAAGAAAAATCCTAATTCTATCACTCAATTAACACTCATAAAAAATACAATGAATAATAAATTTAGAGTTTCTGAGTAGCTAAAAATTGAATTTAATGCTCTTATCAAAGTGTCTAACTTCTTAAATGAAGTTTTCAAACTCAAATTTATAGTTCAAGCTTGAATTCTAATTGTTGGAGTTCATTAAATTCGTTAACATGCTTCACTAACTTCTTTTAATATTCAAGCAAATTTTTGCAGGAAATTTGCTTTTCATGGTTTTAATGAGGCATGTCACGATCGTGACCCTTAACTGAACTAGTCGTTGGGCCAGTTAAGTGACCATTGTGCATCTGCTAAATACACTATGATTATTTTGTCACAATCATTACTTGGACCTTGAGCACTTTTTGTTAGTATAGGTGGTATGCCCTAGAGGCCAATCATATATTTTGACATTGTAAATTATCCCAAATGGCAATAATAGAATATTCTATTACCTAAAGTGTTTATTTATTTAAATATTCATCCATTAGCATTATGTTAAATAAATTTATTATTAAGAGTTGATAATATGAGCTACAAATTTATTTAGTACATGTTCTGTAAAATGTTCATAATTGAATAATTAATATTTGGGTAATATTAGTTAGACTATCTCCTGCATCTATTTTTCTTAATTAGTATGTGATACTAATAGTGGGAAGTAGTGAGGCTAACGTTACTTGATATGAGATATCAGAATAGACATGTGGATACTCATGTGATGGGTGGATTGAACAATGACGTTAGATTTTTTATCGCATGGATATTCACTTATAATCAACGATCACAATCTAGGTTATAATGGTGCATATAGTCCTTTGCCCTGAGGTGACATGATCATCCATATTTGAGTGGTTAAGGTTTATTACCGCTTACATACCTATGTTAATCACACATGGGTATATGGCGTATGATGGCACTAATCGGTTAAATGTAAGGATGAGTGTTCGACCAAGATGGGATTCATTGCCTGGAGTGAACCGAGATAAGATCCTATATTATCTAAGTCTTTTCTTGATGAATAAGTTCCTAGCCAAAAAAAACATGACACAGTCTGAAAGAATTTTAGTGGTAGAAAACTGTTTATACTATTTGTTATGTTTTATCAAGAAATAGAACTTCAGATGAAGTCATATGATACAACTATTAGAGTTTGACTAAACCTTGACTCTAGGCTATATCATGATCTTCTAATGAAGGGATTTTAATGCACGGTAATTATGACTAAAGGGGTTCGTATGAATCAATATATGCATTCATTTCTAATTAGGTAGTTATGATATCGACACTAGGGGTCACTCATAACTTATGAGAACTAAATATGCATAATTAAATTTTTCACATTTATATTTGAAAAGAGTTTTAAATAATATCAAGTGATGATATTATTTTCCCATTGCCAATTAGACATGAACCTAGTAAGTCACACCTAAAAGAGTTTTACCAAAACACTATCAATATTAATCTAACTATTAATTAAAGTGTTTAATCAATTAATTAAAATTAATGGAATTAGATTTATGTTTTAAACAATGATTATGACATATCATGAAATCTAGTTCAAATAAGGGTTTGATTATTAATTTATACTTAATTAATATGAGATATTAATTAAAGTATTAAATTAATAATTTATATATATGTTGTTTCTATTTGGACTTGGATTAATGGCTTAAGTGGTTTAGACCTTGGCCTAAAAGAGTTTTGGACTAAAGATTAATCCAAAATATTGACAAAGTCCATAAACCTAATCTAAGCCCACTTATTTAATGGAATGGGCTTAGGTTAAGTGTTGGCCTAATTTCCAAGCCCAAGTCCATAAAATGATTTTTGACTTTATCAAATATGAGATTAGGTTACTTTGACAAGTGTAATAAAATGGATGTAGAGATAATACATGAGATGTATTCTCTATATACTTTCTTTTTGTACACTAGTAACTTATACAAGTTATGTACATAGTGGCACACTTGTGATAAAAAGGGTTATATGATAAGGTGCTTCTTTTCTCTAAACATACAACCTAAGAAATGTTCTATGGTTATATAGAGAATGGTTAGAGACACACAAAAAATAGAAACAACATCTACACAATAAAAACCCTAAGTGTTCTTGCAAAAGATTGAGTTAGTGCAAGTTTTTAAATGTCAACTGAGAGGAAACTTGCTACTAATCACATTAAGGTAAGAAGATGACTTGGTACAAATTTGGTGTCTCAAGCTAGAGGACCATCATTTACAAGGCTAGAGCATTTGATTCAAGAGTTGAACTGAGAGTACACAAAGCTTATAGATCTTCACTATTATGGTCTTCATCAAACTAGGAGTTTGTAAGTTTTCTTAAACTTAGAGTTTCCTAGGTTGATGATTATATGTGTTGGTGTGCTATTTAGCTATATGTAATATGCAAAATGAATCCTTAGGAATGGAATTCTTCATGTCATGAAGGGTTATGTTAGTAAAATTTTTGAAATTTTTCTCTATTTAGGTTTGTGCTTATAACACATGTATAAAATGCCTAAGTTGCATAACTAATTCCTTCACTTTTGTCTCCTTTCTTCTTGAGTTTCATTAAAGCACCTGCTTATAACAAAGAATTTTTGGGTTTTGTGATTCAAACGCAGCAAAAAAATTAAAAATTTATCACGTTCCCAAACCTGGATCCATGTAATTCAACTACTTAATTAAATCTAGGGTTTCAAGAATCTCACCAAGATGTAGAAAAGGCAAGATTTTCTGGAAGGATGAGAGGAGGTTCACACCAGTGACACCTTACCTCAAGCCTTTTGCTTTGGTTGTTCGGATCTAGACGTCTCCAAAAGGATGCGTCCTCTATAGGTTTCCACACAAACAACCCTTCACAAAACGAATTGGAGTGTGTGCTAGCAACCTCCTTGATTTTCTCACAAATCAAGAACAAAAGAAAAACTCTATCTTTGTTTTCTAAGAAGAAAGAAAACGAATTTGGAGGTAGGAAAAACAAGTGTGTTAAACCCTAGAGAATATAACATATTTATATACTCTAAATTAACCTACCAATGACCTTTTGGTAACTTCCATTTATTATATTCTGATTTTGTTTAAAAACAAATCAAAAATAATATCTTATTTATTTATTTAAAATAAAATTTATCTTAAATAAATAAACAAATAAATAAATAAATAAAACACTTTAATTATTTATTTTCACAGAGTTTATTTTTGGGCTCATTAAACCCAAATTCGTTTTGGGCTTATTCTAAGTGTGTGACCCTGTAGGTTCACATAACATTGGCAGTGGGCCTAAATCTCTATTTAGGCCTACAAGTCATAAGTGGCCTCTAGCAAGACATTATGACTACCCAAGTCATGTGAAGTCAATAATCCGACATAACCTAATTATAGTGAATTTTATTGTCCCTTTATCATATGTTATCCTAATTGAACATAAGGCATAGAATGTCATCCTTATATAGTTCAATATTGTGACTTGATTCCAAGTAAATTGAAAATGATAACTCTTTATCAATTCATTTCAGCATAGCCATGCATTTTCCTTCAGTCTATCTCATCAAGGGGCCCTTAGATATCTTTCTCATATTAATTAGGGATAAATTCATTCTGAATCACTCATATTCCTCACATAACTGATTTCATATCCAACAACATCCTATTTAATCATCCGGTTAAAGACAATGTTAGAATGTGTCAAAATATAAAATAGCTATGTAGAAATCCATGATGATTTCAAGGTCAAAGGACCAAAATAAAATTATTGTGATGAGAAATACTTATGACAATAATCTATGTAGTATTTTCATAATGGGTCAATCTAGTACATGATCTCTCATCATGTACCTATGAGTTGACTTAATATCTCATATTCATGATTAGTAAAACATAACCATCAGTCAACTTCATATTAGCCTTAATACTTTAATATTTATATATAATGAATAAATAGCTAGGGATAATTAAAATAGAACTCTTATTTTAATTTAAGGGTTTTACTATCAAGTCACATACTTGATGGCCTTAGTAAGAATTAACCATTCATATAATTATCATAAAATCAAATGATAATGAAATACCTCTTTATTAATAAAATAAGAAAGTCAATGCATAATCATAAATGATTGACCTAGTGCATATCACTAACAAGAATCGTGAGGTCTGTTATGATTAAAGATGGCCATAGTTTAAGAACTGATGATTCCAGTTCATGAATAGTTGATTCACAGTTCCACCTTAGGTGGAACTAAACCAAAATGAGCCCTAATATCAGTTTAAGGTCAATTTTAGTTCAGTCGATTTTGGTTCGATTAGTTCATCTAGTTCAACAAGTTAACTTTTTTTAAAAAAATTTCGGTTTGGAACTGACGATTCTGGTTCTAGTTCCATAGGAAGTGGAGCTAACCCTGAACTGGTCCCTCCCTTAGTTCTAGGCTAGTTTAAGCCAATTCTGGGTTTGATTGGTTTCTAACCTAAACCAACCTGTGGTCGACCCTAGTCACGAGTGTGATCATGATCGTGATCATGCTCGTGAGGACCACTAGACCTCTATCATTTATAGAATGCTTTACTCGTGGTTGTGACTTGGTTTTGTGATGGTGATCATGGACAGGCCACATTCGTGACCTGGATTATGAACACCACCGGGCTATTTCTTAATTGATAAGCTTTTGGTCATGGTTGTGATGTTGTGTCATAAGCCTAGTTATAAGTACGATCACAATTGCGACCAGGACCATGAGGACCACTGCCTAAACGTTTTTTTAAAGGACTTAAGACTTCTCGAGCTTATAACTAAGGTCACGGCCATGACATGGACCACGACCAAAGCATCTCTTGCATTTTGCTTGAACTTTTATTACTTCTTTGTTATGTAACTAATACACACTTAAGCAAATGTAATTAGCACTTCAAACTTAGGTTGTTAAAATCAAAATAAGGTTAGGTTAAGCCTTAATCATGCAAATGGTTAACACATACCAAATAAGTCATAAAATTTGGTTCAATATTTTGGTTTGATTCGATATTTTCTTCATTTAGTGCTAAATCCTAAGCACCAGATTCTATATTGGAGCAAAGTTTTGAGAAATGGATCAAGAAATATCATATTAAGAAAAGAAAGTTAGTTATTCATATTTATGCTTTCATTTTTAGTTATTTTCTTTTATTTTGTGATGTGTTATATTTAATAACTTTTATACATATATATGGAAAAATTTCACAATTAGTGTGTAAGCTTTCTAGGTTTTTCTATTTTGATGGTTAGAGTTTTTTTATTTTTTTTTGCAATCAAGTGTTTGAACACATAATTTTTTTTATCTTAAATTAGTGCTTCTGACTGGTGAGTAGTGGCTTGAGTGTCCAATCAACATGTGTAAGACCCATCTTTAGCTATATACTCGCCACATCAGCAAACTCTGGTGAAATATCATATTGAATGACTAAAATGCCCTCATAGCTTTTATTGATTTATTTTTTAACAAAAAAAAGGCATAATCCATAGGAGAAGAAGAATACATTTTGATAAAGTATAAGTGAAATAGTTTAATTGCAAGTCTAATTTCTATTGTTGCCAAAGGAAGAGTTTATCTCCATAGCCTAAAACTCTATCTTTCTCTCTTTTTTTTTAAATCAAATTTCAAACAAAAGGGTGTTCTTCTATACTATCTTTTCTTAATAATCTTTTTTTTTTTTAATTTGTAACTCTTTTCCTTAAGTGGGTGCTTGCTAATTTTTGCTCAAGATGGTTTATTCATCTTCTTCTTCCTTATAACCCACACCCAAACATTGAAATTAGGGTTCTTCAGTTTCTACAATTGAACTAAAAAAAAAAGCTGCTATTTTGATCACAAAATCAAAGTGCATGTTTATCTATATAAGGTTGAGCCTTCAATTATAGTTGTGCTACTACCCCAACTTTTACTCTGGCGTGTTCATTTAGCTCTTCAATCATGTTTTCCAACAGGAGCTCTTTAATCAGTTGTGTTACGATTTTAACATTTATAAGTTCCTTTATCTTGGTAAAATTAAGGAATTATCTCATATTTTCTAATAATAGTTAATCTTATAGTCTTCTTTTAAGTGTATTTGTGTTGATGTTCCTAGTTCTAGTTGGATTTATTTTAATATTAGTGTTGTGGATAAGCAATTCTCTTTGTCTCTCTTTAAAACCCATCAAATTTATTTTAAACCTAGTAGATGAATTGAATGAGCAATTTGAGTTTGGTTTTGATATTTTATTTAATGATTGATTATTGGGTTTTTGTTTTTAAATCGAAAAAGGATTAACTTTATTGGGATTTTAATTGATTTTTATTTTAATATGATGACTTTGTTGCATACATATGAACAAAAAATAAAAACATGGGTGTTTTCTATTTTAAAGAATTATTTAGAATTGTAGCTTTTGAATGCATATTGTGCAGGAAGTTCTAAAGATGAGAATGGTGATGGAAATGGAGATGACAATGTGGCATTTAGGTGGATGTACTCCTATATCAAAGAAACATGCATATTATTGGATTCAATATTTTCTTTTCTTTTATTTGGTTACTCAAAAATTGCTTAACTGAATTGGGATTTTGTTTATTGGATTCGAGATTTTGTTTTTAATTACTTTGAGTAACACTTTAATTTTTTTTTTTGTTATGAAAAATTATCATCTTTATTAATGGAGAGAAATTTATTTTTTCTATATAAAAGTTTATTTAAGAGTAATTGGGGGCATTTTAGACAAATTAAATGTTTTGAATATGTGGTAGATGACATGTCTACTTGCACAGTAAAAATTAGGTCCCACATATGGTGAGTTAGCAATCCAACAACCGCTCACCAGTCAGCAGCATTGATTTGAGACAAAAATAATGAGAGCAAACACTTGATTGCAAAAAAAAAAAGTTTGACCACCACAACAACAAAAATTAGAAAGTTCACACACCGATTGTGCATTATATATATATTAAGTATACACAATAATTTGCTGAAAATATGTATTAAATATATGTTTATACAAAAATGTATAAACATGCACAAAATTTTATTGTTTATTAATTTCTTGGTAATAAATATAAATTTAATCAATAATATAATTAAATTTGAATATAACACTTCCAAATTTCTATTTTAAATCGTACCAATACCGATCTATTCCGAAAGATTTGAATCTCTGTACTGAATTGTTAAGAAAAATGGAAAAAAAATTTAAAATTTAATGTTGGTTTTGGAAATTTTATTTTTAAAATTTTTATATTTCTAGATTTCTCTATGCTCATTCCTAATTATGATGTTAAATTTTATTCTTTTTAGGAAATTTTGCGATAAGGATGCCATATTTTGGCAAAGAAGGCTCTTCTTAATGACATTTCATGTACGAACACTATTGCATGATAAATTGGCTTTGTAGTTTGTTTGTTATGTAAGAAGCCATTTTTAATGTTTTTTTTCTTGATTAATGAAATATGTAGTCTATATTGTATGAACACTTCAATTAGTAGATATTTTTTGTATTCGTATTTTTTTCTTTATGTTTGCACTACTTAGAAATTCAAGTTTAAAAGATAGACACTTTTAATGTTTTCTCATGTCCCTGTATCCGTGTTTGTGCTAGCTAGTCTGCAGTTTGACAAAAAAAGAAAATTAATTTCAAAAGTTAACTATATTCCAATTTAGGAATAAGGATCAATTTACCCCCTAATCTTTTCATCCATGATCAAATAAGCAATTTTGGACCTTTTAGAGTCAATTTAGCCACTAGACTTTTCAATGAAGGTTAAATTGCCTCTAAATAATATAATCAGTTCCTTATTTTTTGATAAATAGACAAAAAGGCCCTTAACAAATTATAAATATCTCTACAATATTTTAAATAATTAACTAATTAGTCCTTATTTTAGTAAAAAAAAAGTTTATTAAAAAAATTTACATTTATAATTATATTTAATTCATCTATAATTTGAAAAATTTAAAAATCCAATAATATATTTGTAAGCGGCGGGATCTAGCACATGCCTAAGTGTTTGGCAATTATGGCACTTAATGGGCTCGAGGCCCACTAGGAAATACCAAATAGGTCATAAAGCCTACTTGGAGATTGAGTCTGTATTTAAAAGTAAAGTTTGTATGCGTGCGGGGGGACTTTTCTTTGGGGGAAGATTTTTACTCACAGAGGGACCGAGAGACAAACTAAAAAAATGAAAGAAAAAAACAGAGAGACGATGAGTGAAAAAAAAAACCCTAATTTTGGATACTGAAGTTTTCAAAAGCAATCAAATCCCAGTCCAGAATCAACAATACTTCAATTTCAACGGTGATAATCCAATTTGAGGGGCCCAAAAAGGGCATTTGCATAGCATCAATGTTCTTTTTCTATTCTTTTTTTTATTTCATTTCCTTTCTATTATTTTCTTTTTGTGATTTTTTTCTTTTACTTTTGTTATTGTTTTGATTGTTTAATTTCACTACTAATCTACCTACTTTTATGTTTTTTTTTTATTTTTGATGTCTGTATGTGGATTAAGGAGGATACTGCTTATTTTTTGACAAACAAAAGGTCCATGGAATGGCATGGAAGAACCTGTGTTGTCTTTTAGTAGATATTAGGATTTTAATTTTTATTTTGTATTTTGGTATCTTGTTTAGTTTTTTTAATTCAAGGGTGTATAATTGTTTTAATTTTTATATGTAGTTTGTAATAGCCCCATTAGTGGGAAGAGTAAAAGGTTTAATTTTCTGCATTTAAAATCAATTAGTAATTAGGTTCAATTGGGTAAAAATCAATAAAAATCAATGATGGCCATAGCTAAATTTAGGATTTGCATGTAATTAATTTAGGGTTTCTAGAAAATCATTATAATGTTTATTTGATCCATTTTTTATGCTTTATTTATTTTGGGCTTGTTTTTTATGTTTTTATCTTTTTGGGCCCCAGGCCCACGTTTAGGTCTAACCCACTTAATAAATAGGCTTAAAAATGGTTTAGGGCTTTAAATGATTAAAATCAACTTAGGCCTATTAGGTTAATTAGATTTTAGGCCCACTTAGTTAATTAAAACTTGTTTAGACTTAGCTCAGTTAAATTCATATCTTTTAAAAAATAAATAGACCTAGGCCTACATTTCATTTAAAATAAAACCAAGTTAGACTAGGCCCACTAATTTAATTTTCCTTTAAAATTGAATAGACTTAAGCCCATATCTTAAACAGACTAAAATAAATAGATCTAGACTCACTAATTAATAAGCATGTAGGCCCACTTTTAAGTCCATTTCACTTGTAAATAAAATATGTAGATTTAGCTAACTTATAAAATAAAATTAACATAGTTTAGACATAGGGACATTGCCTTTTTTATGCATTTTTACTTGTAATTTTATTGACTTGTTGCCTTTTGGGTTAGATGGATGTTAATTAGGGTTTAATAAAATTGCATGTAATTAGAGGATGAAATAATCATTTATAAAATTATTCTAAATGAACACGAGACTAAGAGAAGTTAGTATTCCATATCCAGAATCTCCTAGTTGTAGTGCTAGCTTTATTTTAGAGAATCAAGTACCACCTTTTCGATTTGTCCCAGTTATTACCTTGGGTGGCGACTCCTCATCTCCACACCATGTCTTTGTGACAGTGGTTAGTGTGTTCTCTAAGGCCCTAAGCCTAAACAATGTCGCAGTTGCTAAAATCTTGGACAAGCGCTAAACCCCGCCATCTACAGTGGCGACTCCATTGGGGATAAGAGATACTGATTCTACTTTTGTTCTTTAGAATTATTTTATCAATTACTATTTCATTCTTGCATTCATTCTACATGTCCCTACTAAAACAATAGTGTTGGTTTATGATTCCATGATTCCACTAGCTTCATGGAGTTGTAGATTGGCTAACCATCACTCTTAGACTTAACTCGGTTCAAGAGAGATTACCGGGCTCATTTGACCAGAGTCTGTATCCCAAGTCCCTAAGGGGGGTAATCTTCTCTTGAGTTGGTAAAGGATGTTGGCCCCCTCTGACCTTGGCCTATAACTCAAAGTCTATAATGGAGAGCATCTTGCTAAAGGAACCTTAACTTTTCATCGGACCCTAACCACATATAATGGCCTAGTTACTTCCTCTAGAATCTTCATCCAAAGTGCTTGTTTATTTGAATTGCCATGAGGTATTTCTATTTATAAAAGCCCAGGCCTATACCTTTGAAGCTCATTTAGGCTAATAAGGATTAGGCTAGACCTTTATATTTAGAAATGATGCTTTTATGCTTTTTCTTTTAAGAGAGATTTGGCATGCACATCAGCTCTTAATATCCCCTATTGATATGATGGCCAAGACAAAAAAATCCTAGGAAAAGAAACTCGCCATTGAACACCTATGTGGGAGGAATAAGGTTGGAAGGCTTATGCTTGCATGTTGCTTATTGATTGCTTCTTGATACTTGCTAAGTGATTGCCTGCTATTTATTGCATAAACACATGCATCATATATACATGCATACATACAATCCATGCATTATACTAATACCTTATTTTGCAGCCATCATAGATTCATTTGGGCCTTCTCGTGTCTGAGGAGGAAGAGGTGGCAAATTGACTAGAGTTGATTTAAGTCCAGAGTCCATAGCTCAAATCATTCTTCATAGACTAGAGAGACTAGAGGGGAGTCCAATCAGTCCACTATTCTTAAAAGCTGAATCAACTCAGACTGAACAAACTGAAATGGAACAACAACTAAAGATGTGGACCTTGGAGGACATTAAAGGAGCTTTAATGGATGACATGAGAGCTATGATGGAAGATGAACTAAGATAGGCTTTGGCTGGACTAGTGTAACCTGTTGTTGGACAACCACCTGCTGCTGTTATTGAACAACCACTTGCTACTACTGTTGAACAACCACCTACTGTAGGAGCTCCTCCACCTACTACTAACAATGCTGGGGGGCAACTTGCTACTAGAAATGTGCCTACTACTGATGTGAGAATGGAAGACATTGAAAACTACATGGTAGAAAAGGTGAAGAGAGAATCACTTGAATTGGTTCAAGACCTTAAGTCCAAGCAGATGCAAGCACTGACTCATAAAATGTCCAAGATAGAAAAGCTTATTAGAGGACAAGGAATAGGATATTCTTTTGACTTTGATGATATGTTGTAAATGGAGGGGTGATAAGCTGCCTAAAAAATTCAAAATGCCTCAACTGCAGTAATTTGATAGGAGAGGAGACCCTAGAATTCATTTGAGCAATACACAATAACCATGAGCCTACAAAAGCACCTCTAGCTGTAGTCACTAGGTTGTTTGTGTTGTCTTTAAAAGGAATGGCTATGAACTGGTACCATAGGTTAGAAAAGTCTATTAGAGCTTACTAGAAGGAACTATGTACTACATTCTTAAAACAATATGATTATAACACTCAATTGGAAGTGTCAATTAGGGATTTGAAGCTGACTAAACAGAAATCAAATGAGGCTTTTTCTGATTTCTTAACTCATTTCATGAATAAAGCAGGGATGATGAAAAACAAGCTTGCTGAGAAGGATCAAGTTAGAATGATAGTTCGTAATGTGTCACCTAATTTGGTTGAGAGGCTACAGATGATGAATCCCAAAACCTTTATTGATTTATATAATGATGGGTTACAAGCTGAGGAAATTGAGAGTGAGAAAAAGAAAACTGCTAGAGGCACAGGAACTCGAAATTACCCAACTAGGGGCATACAACAAGGAAGTACTAGTCGAGCTGTAGAGGTGCGTGCAGTTCAACAACCTAAAAGGTTCTCTAACTTCAACCAACCACTCTCTAAAGTCCTAGAGAGGCTAATCTAAAAAGGCCAGCTCTGACCCTTAACCTTTTCCAAACCCCCAAATCCAAATCTCCCTAGCTATGATCCAAACAGTTACTGCAAGTTTCATCAAGTAGCTAGTCATTCCACAGATTCCTGCATTCACCTAAAACACGAAATCCAAAACCTGATAGACTTTGGAAAAATCACCGACCCTGAGAAATCCAATTCCAACCTAAACACTAGAAACAACCCTTTCCCAGACTACCAAAATGTTCCACCACCAGCCACCATGATGATCAAATCAAGGGTTGGCGAAGAAGAAGTGTTAAGCTCCTTCGAGGACCTTAACCTTATACCTAATGGAGAACCCTTCAGACAGCCACAAAGAGGGGTAGAAGATTTACTGGGCCAGCCCTCAGGCAAGTTTGATTACAGAGTATTCTACTCGAAACCACCCTCTACTGATATCCCTATTGAAGCAATTGAGCCCTCAGGTTAGGAAGATGAGTTTGATGATAAGTCGATAAAAGAAGAGCCTGAAATTCCCAAGCAGTTGCTAAGAGGAGTTGAAGATCTGTTGGGACAACCTTCGGGTAAGTTCAATTATAGAGTATTCTATTCTAAACCCGCTTCTGCTGACATACCCATGGAAGAGATTGTGCCGATAGGATGGGGTGATGAGTTTGAAGAAGATGAATTCTTAACCTCAGAACTATCCCAATAATGGGTTAAAAAGCTGCTAAGCCAACATATGGACAAGCTAAGGGAGTTAAAAGGAAAACAAACATGCATAGTGGAAGTTTGGAAAAACAAAAAAAGAGAACAGATTATTGGGGCTGTGGACATCTGGTATGATTCTGATCAAGAAAAATCCATTGGAGTCGATGTATGGAGTGATACTCCAAATGTGAATCATGTTACTAGAAACAGGAGGAATTACCGAGGAACAGAAAAGCAAAATGAAAGGGTTTTAGAAAAGGAAGAAACAGAAGATGTCAAAGTAAAGGAAGGACAGAAAAAAGACCTGATCCTGGAACAACTCAAGAAGGCTAAAGCGAGTATGAGCATCAGGGATTTACTGATACATTCGGGTAGTCACAGAAGGGCTCTGGTTAAAGCCTTGTCAAACGTGAGCATTGAAACAACAGTTATGCCTGAGGCTATGGTAGCAAAGGTGACAGAAAAGAAACATGGGCTGATAACATTCTCATATGATTACTTGCCTTTGGAGGGAAGAAATCATAACAAGGCATTATTTATCCTAGCTGAAGTAAAAGGGAAGAGAACAAACTTTGTAATGGTAGATGATGGTTCAGCTATAAATGTATGCCCGCTAAAGATCTTGCCTAATCTAGGTCTAAAAGCATATGACTTAACGGTTTCAAACCTCATAATCAGAGCTTATGATGACAATACCAGGAATGTGGAGGGAACATTTCAGGCTTTGGTCAAAACAGGGCTCGTAGAGTCGACTGTTGAATTTACTATACTAGACATCCCTGTTACCTATACCCTACTGTTAGGAAGGTCGTGGTTTAATGCCCTAGGAGGAGTACCTTCAACTATGCACTAGAAAATAAAATTCCCTCATGAAGGAGATGTTGTGACAATAGAAGCTGGAACCAATGCAGTTATGGCAGCTATACTTGATAAACAGAAGCAAGTGTGTGTTCCGCTTGGTTTCCAAGTTGTTGGAATATTTGATGAGACGAATCCTAGGGTTGCAAATATAATGGAAAGCATGAATTATCGACTTGGATAAGAGCTCGGGAAGAATGAACAAGGAAGTCCTAGGCCCCCGAACATTAAAGCCCAGGACCATACAAAGGGTTTGGGATATACTGAGGCAAGACCAACTAGTAGAAGAGCAAAGAACAAGGAGAAAGCAAAAAGAAATAAGCCTTTGGGAAGGATTGAACCACTAAGTGAGAACTTCATTAAGCTAGGGGAGGGCCATTATTATCTAGGCACCAAAGAGTCTATTAATACAACTGGAAAGGATGTCCTTAGGTTTGGGATCTTCAAGGAGCTGATTATGGAAAGCCTAGTAGTCAGCAACAAAGAGGAAGTCATGAAGCAAGTAACTGAAAGGATGGGTGATGATGCTGTTGAGGAGCTACTGTGTCTGCCACCTGAGGAGGAACCACCCCAGGACTTAGCTACTATCATTAGTGATAGTTTTATTGATATTTTTTATGAAGAAACTGATGTAATAACATACGGTCTTTATGCGGATGAAGATGTTGTTTTTCCTATGGTCAATGATATGAATGTTGGTTTTTCTTACTTGTGTGATGTGCATCCTGATATTTATGTGCATTATAATTTTGATCGATCGTGCATGTTTGAAATTAATTCAATTCAATTTGATTCATTTAACATGGGCACAAATGATAATCCAAAGAACATTTCTATATCACATGATGTAACTCCTGAAGAGAGGAAAAGTTTTGAGAGAATATTAACAAAAAGAAAGGTAGTATTTGCTTGGATTTATAAAGATATGCCATGTTTGGATAGGGAAATAGCATAGCATCGCATTCCAACTCATCTAGAAACCAAGCCAGCTAAACAGAAATTGCACAGATTAAGACCAAAATGGACAGAAAAGATAAGGGAGGAAATTGCCAAGCAAATACAGGCTAACTTCCTAGAAGTAATAGACTACCCTCAATGGCTAGCAAACATAGTACATGTTCGTAAGAAAGATGGAAAAGTATGGATGTCTGTAGATTTTAGGGATCTGAACAAAGCCTATCTAAAAGATGACTTCCCGTTACCTCACATTGATGTAATAATGGATAGTGCTGTAGAAAGTGCAATGTATTCTTTTATGGATGGATTTTCTGGGTACAACCAGATCATGATGGCAATCATGGATAAGATTAAGACAGCTTTCATCATAGAATGGGGGACCTATTGTTACAAGGTGATGCCTTTCGGACTAAAGAATGTAGGTGCAACTTATCAAAGACCCGCTACTGCACTTTTTCATAATATGATGCATAAGGAGGTTGAAGTGTATGTGGATGACATGGTGGTCAAATCAGAGACAAGAGGAGGACACTTTGAAGCCTTAGACAAGTTCTTAGCCTGAATTGAGAGGTACAACCTGAGACTCAACTCGAAGAAGTGCATTTTCGGGGTTACTTTAGGGAAGTTATTAGGGCATATAGTGAGCAGCCGAGGAATTGAAGTGGATCCGGATAAAGTGAAAGCCATCCAGGAAATGTCAGCACCAAAGACGAAGAAAGAAGTAAGGGGATTCCTTGGTAGGTTATAGTATATTAGTAGGTTTATCGTAAAACTCACTAATATTTATGACCATATCTTTAAGTTCTTAAGGAAAGATCAACTAGTTAAGTGGAATGATGATTGTCAAAAAGCTCTCAATAAGATTAAGGAGTATCTTATTAATCCACATGTTCTGAAACCACATAGATAGGGTAAGCCATTGGTTTTGCACTTAGCTTTAGAAGAGGATGCAATGGGGGCAATGTTAGCACAAGAAGGGTTAGATGGAATAGAGCATGTAGTGTACTACTTGAGCAAGAAGTTTCTGTCGTACGAGGAAAAATATGATTTAGTAGAAAAGACATGTCTGATCATGATTTGGGCTATGAGGAAATTGAGGCATTATTTTCAATCTTACAGGGTTCAAGCTGTCTCAAGAATAAACCCTCTAAGGTATCTATTTCAAGCATCGGCTTTCAATAGAAAAATTTCTCGATGGTTGGTACTCTTAACTGAATTTTATATAAAGTGCATTACTACAAAGGTATTCAAGGGAAGAGCAGTAGCATAATTCTTAGCTCAAAATGCGATCAAAGGTGAAAAGCAATGGAATTTGGAGTTTCCAGATGAAAACTTAGCAGTTGTAGAGTACTAGGAGTGGAAATTTTACTTTGATAGAGCTATAAACAACAAAGGAGCTGGATTAGGAGTAATTCTTGTTACATCGGAAGGAGAAACCATACCAATGGCAAAGAAACTGGATTTCAAGGTCACAAACAATAGGGCCGAGTATGAAGCATGTATCTGTGGGATTGAGGCGGTTGTGGCAGCTGGAGCAAAAGATTTGTTAGTTTATAGGGATTCAATGTTAGTCATCAATCAGGCTAATGAAGAATGGAAGGTAAAAGAGGAAAAGCTAAAGCCTTATATCTGCTATTTGAAAGCCTTAATGAAGAATTTCATCAAATGTCTCTTTATCCATCTATCCAAAGACGATAATTAGATGGCAGATGCATTGGCAACACTCTCTTCAATGTGGGATAGTGCAACTGGGTTAGCTATGAAACCTTTAGTGATCATGAAGTCTAGAGGACCACGTTATAGGGGTGAACAGATTATGAATGTTCGAATGGGGCTTGAAGAAAAGCCTTGGTTTTATGATGTCCAGAGATTCATTGAAAAAGGAATTTGTCCAAATGAAGCAGTCTCAAAAGAAAGATATGCCCTTCGTATTCTTTCACGTAACTATGCAAGTCATGATGGGGTATTATACAAAAGAATGCCGAATGAGAAGCAACTCAAGTGTCTCAAAAAGGATGAAGCTGAAGAGGTGATGCAAGAGATTCATGCAGGGGCTTAAGGTTCTCATATGAATGGGATAATTCTAGCTAAGAAAATACTCAGACAAGGGTATTACTAAATGACTATGGAAAAGGATTATATCAGGACAGTAAGACAATGCCATCAGTGTCAAATCCACGGGAATCTTAGTCACATACCTCCAACAATGTTGAATAGTTTATCATCCCCTTGGCCCTTTTCAGCATGGGGAATTGATATCATAGGAGAAATAAGATCGATAGCATCAAATGGGCATAAATACATAGTGGTGGCAATTGATTACTTCTCAAGATGGGTAGAGGTAGAATCTTTCAACACTCTGAAAGCAAAATAGATGGCATGGTTCATCGAGAAGAGCCTTATCTACAGATATGAGGTTCTGCATCATATTGTGACAGATAACGGGGTTCAATTTCAAGCAGAAACAGTAGAGTTATTACAAAAGTATGGGATTGAGCATCATAAATCTTCACCTTATCGCCCTCAAGCTAATGGAGCAGTGGAAGCGACTAATAAAAATGTCAAGAAAATCCTTTCTAAGATGGTTAAAACCTACAAGGATTGGTCTGAATATCTTCCTTTTGCCTTATGGGGATATAGGACTATGGCTAGAACCGCCATAGGCCAAACACCGTTCTCATTGGTATATGGTTGTGAGGCAGTTTTACCTATAGAAACTGAGATTAAGTCCTTAAGAGTAGTCATGGAGGCTAAAGTAACTAAGAATGAATGGGCACAGAAAAGATATGATCATCTAGTATCTCTATATGAGAAAATGATGGATGTTTTATTCGACACTCAGATATATCAGAGAAGGATAGCAAGGGCATTCAATAAGAAGGTTAAGCCTGGGAAGATCAAAGATGGAGATATGGTGCTAAAACAGTCTAGAGTCATGGTGTTCAATCGGAGAGGTAAATTTAGACCGAATTGGGAAGGACCATACTTAGTCAATTCGGTCTTACCTAAAGGAGCTGCTAAGGTATTAGATCTTGAAGGGAATAAGTTTATGGAACCTGTTAATTTGGATCGCCTCAAGAAGTACTACCTATAAAAAAATATGAATAAAAGTAGAATAAAGAAAATAAAGTCCGCTGGCTAGAAAACCTAAAAAGGCTAGTCAGGCAAAAGTTAGGACATTCCTGCTGTTCAGAAAATCCGCAAAGGCCTAACAGGCAAAAGTTAGGGAAATAAATAAAAAATAATGGTCCCATTGATTAGAAAACCTGCAAAGGGCTAGTTAGGCAAAAATTAAGGAAGTAAAATGTGAGCAAAAAATGTTCAGTTAGAAAATCTGTGAGGACTAGCTAATAACAGGAGTTATGTCATGTGATGTATTAAATGTACTCATTTTGGCCCTAATTAATGAATGAAATTGAAATTGAAGTTTTGTTAAACTTTTCATATCCTTCTTTATTATAAAGCATAAGTATTTGCAGGGATAACAAAATATAAGAAAGCTTAAGACTAGCTCTATGAGACCATTCTATCTAGCGATGTCTTTATTTCTTCCTTTATGACTCATTATACAAAGCTTGAGTCCTCTTGTACCTAGAAAATCCTAATGGTTCTGTCTTTTGGATAACAACTTAAGTTTTATAATCATCATCAGTAGTAACATCAGCATCCAGGTGTACGTTCCGTTCAAGGGCTCTACAAGGCCACAAGCTCGTAATCTTATCCAGAGAATCTTATCTCAAAGGAAAGCCTTCAAAGTCAGTTAGAACAGTAATGATGAACTGAGGGCGACCATATTAATGGCAAAGGCGTACAGGGGTAAAAAAGGTAGAGAAGTACAGCCCTGGAATAGGAACACAGTGATCATACAACTAAATAGTCATGAACTTCAATCTCCACCAAGGGCTAACCCATGTGATCTCAGCATCTGAAACCTTCTTCAACCAGTCAACTCATTGGTCCATCGAACATTTGTCCTTCATTTTCAGAGGATGAGATTGTAGCTGATGAGGTTGATAAGTCAAAGGACTAAGGGGTGCAGTAAGCAAGCTCAGCTTTTCCTGTAACCAAATCTTAAAAAAAAAGATATAAAAATACTAAAATAAAAGCCCGCTAAGTTGAAAACCTGAAAGGGTGGCTTAGGAAAAAGTTGGGGCAAGCCTGCTAAGCTAAAAACCCAAAAGGGAAGCTCAGGCAAAAGTTAAGGCAAAATAAATAAAATTTTTAGTTGCATACCTGAAGAAGAAGTAAGTTGCTTGAAAAATAGCTATAAGTCTTGAAACTGTCTAGCCCAATGATGGTTTCAACAAGGATAACTAGCATAAGGTTAGCCCCACGCTCTACCTATTCCAAAATACTGACAATGCATGTATCGGCACCACCATGGTGAGAAAATATCAAAAATTGAGCATATAAACAAAAAGCAATTGTTCTAGTCTAAAAAGCAGTGTTCTTGTCCCAAGTCCCACAGACAGTGATCAGAGAAGAAAGATTGATGGTCCTAGGGTTATACATATACATGTAAATATCAGTTGGGGGCAAATCAAAGAACATAACCAATCTGCGAGGAAATTGCATCTCCAAATCAAGAAGGACTATCATAGCAGTCGAGTCTAATGTGCATCCCAGAATAGCAGTAAACTCTTCAATCATTGGACAAAGCTCTTGCCCAATAAACCTGAATACATGGTCCTTGACATCCCAGATGGTAGTAGCAGCATGTAGGAGATTGTTATCAATAGTTAGGTACTGAAGAGATTTCAGGGATTTGATGTGGAAAGGTTGAACTTTATTCCAGTCATCACCATTGAGACTTTTAAGAAATTTCTTCATTGTTTGGAGAGATGCATGAGTCATGATGAGGGTATAGAGAATAAAGGAGAATGCCCCTTGTATGGTCTTATATAGGGAAAGAAGATGAGTTCATGTGGGAAAAGGATTCTGCTAGCAAAGAAAGATGTGGATAAGGTGATAGAATCTGAGAAGGATTGGGATAAATAGATAATTGGGAGGATAATCCATTCTTTTAATTATTTATCTATCCAATATTATCCATCTTGGAAAAGGATTAAGATAAATGGATAATTAATTAAAAAGGATAATGGTCATTAACTATTTTTTTTAATTAGTTATTTAAAAAAAATCCATTTAGATGCAAACACTGTTTCAGCTCTATCTAACAATGTTTGAGACAGTACAAGAATAAAAATAGCAGTACAATAGAGAGTAGTCAGATACATACACATAGAAAGTCAAGAATACAAAAACTCTAAATCACTCATCTCGAGCTCTGGTATCAAGCCATGGGCTCCATCCTCTGGTAGGGTCATCATAATGATAAGTGTCTGGAGGTCTGGCAGATGAAGTCCCAACGTTGTATGGATTAAAGCCCAAGTTTGCAAGCTGCCAATGAAGCATCTTGTTCTCCCACTCTAGACTGTTGGAATAGCTCTACATACACATAAAACATCATATCATATGCATTACATGCATAACATGCATACATTTTGCATTTTCTCAGTGTAGATGCTTACCCGCCAACTATCTGTAACCTGCATCGTGAATAATCTTTGAGACGAGGCAAGTCCGTATAGATACTCTGCCTGTGTTCAAGGAACCTGTTTGGTAAAATTTTTAATAATATCAATGTCAAGTGTACAGATCCATACAAGAAATAAGTCAAACAGACTCATATGAGAAGCATCTGGTGGACAAAAATTAAGAAGCTGAGCATCACCAAACTACATTTGCTGCTCAACTAGAGCTTGAACAGTGGGAATCAGTAGAACATAGACTTGTCTAGAAGAGAGACATCACTAAGTGTAACACTGACAAAGGCCCCATCACAACTAGTCCCAACATGCTGACTATGATGAACAGGACAAGGTTTAGGCTCAGGACTCTCAATATCAGGAGCAACCTCAATCTCTAGAGTAATCTTAGTCTCCTCATCTGCATCGACGGAAGAATGAACCTCCTCAAACTGTAAAGAGAAGGAGTGATTCATAGGTTCTAGAAGTAGAAGCTGAAATAATGAGAAATTACCTCATCATCATCATCAATGGGAACATGCTCTAAGAGGCTCTCACGAATAAACTGCTGATAATGTCGAGAACGCTCAAGAAAATCTAAGGTAACATACCCCTGTAGTGCATCCCTCAGCTCTGAATCTATAAGATGTGAGCTGCAGAGTATAGAGGAAAGGACATGAAATGGAATGTGACATCGAGAAGGGCCAAAAGACCAGTGATACACTCACTTCCCTAAATACCACATCAAACAGCCATAACCAGAGAGAAAGATCCTTATAGGCTCAAGGCAAACTACAGCTACCATGAAATCATATCACTGGATGTTCTCAGCACCCTCCAACCAATCAAAGTCTATCTGCAATTTATGTAAATTAAGTCTAACCTTTATCAAACTATAATATACTAATGATTTTATTTTTTTTGTTTACCAGGGGCCACTCGATAGTGTTCAGCTGATCACGATACGTCTGAAAAGTATTCCTATTGCTAGCAAGATGGAAAGAACCCCATCTCATCATTAGAGGAAAGGTCCTATCAAAACTGATAGCGTCAAAGCCTCGAATCGGCCCAATCTCTATGCTCTAGATTTGGAAGAAAGAAAACATACCAGGAAAAGGCAAAGAAAGGCAAGACTATAAGGATCAAAGGAAGGAGAACATACATGTAAGACGTGCCAAAAGCCACACATCATGACAGCACCTCTACAGACAATGTCAAGTCTGTAATAAATATAAGCGAGTGCAGTAGATCCCCAATCTAGTGTGGTAACTCGATCTAAGTCGTGAAGAGGACCCAACAGTGCAATACTGACCTCACAATCAGTCTCAAAAAAGAGGGTCATGCCTAATAATATTAAAAGGAAACACCTCGCCTTATGGATAATCTGATGAGGAGTAGAAATAGGAAGGCATCTAAATCCCTCAACTAAGGATGAAAGAAGAACATTCTTTCGATTCTTCCACGCTGGAGCGAACCCAATCAAATCTCGCACATACTAACTTTATGCATGCTCTGGAAGACTAAAATAGCTTATGTAAAATGGAACTGGGGATCCTCCAAAGGAAACCCTGGTGATAGCAGAAAAACTCATAGGTGAAACAGTCAACTCACCCACACAAGTATGGAAAGTGTGGGTAGTATCCATCCATCGCTCGATCAAAGCGAACAAAGAGTAACGGACAGATCATCCTCAAATAGTTGGAAGTGCAGCAATAAAATGCTTGAATCTAGAGGCCCAAATCAAATGTGTCACTTGCTCCGACAGTCCATGAAATAATTCCCGAGCTAGATTGAAACAGCTTGTGAACTTCATCGGATGCTAGTTCAATTTTAAAATAATAATTAATTAATTAAAAGATTAATTAATCAAAGAATTTAAATCGAAGGATTTGATTAGTTAATTAATTAATTGATAAGTTAAAAAAAAGCTGATCGACAATCTGCTATGCCAATTGGCATTAGCCAGGCCATTCGAAAATCTAGAATTCTGATCGAAATTCCAGACATCTTATCCATTATACAAACAACCCAAGAGCTACATTTTATATTTTTAGAGTTTAATTTCAATTTATCATGCATTTTCATGTTAATTTCTAACGAATATACATGTCAATCTCTACTCTGAAACTAACTTTGATTAACTAACTCTGATTGCTAATTATACAGGTGACATTTTTGCAAAAATAAATAGAAGCAAGAAAGTTACCTCATTACCCATATCTCTGCACCTTTGGGTATGAAGATGAGTCAAAGGAAAGATACGTGAGTGTTCTCAAAGTCCAAGATCATTGTAAGGAAAACAGGGAGGCAGAATCCTCTGACGTTCTGAAGTCTTAACTCCTTCATGCTGTCCATGTGACGAGGAAGCCATAGGATCAGATGGATTGCAAATCGAATGACAAATGGTGAAGAAATTAAGAAAAGAAAAATGTGAATCAATTGGAAAGAAAAAAAGAAAAGAATAGGGAGAGAAGAGAAGTGATCGACAAAAGGAATGGGAAGGGTATATGAAATGAAAAATATTCATTTTGATCCTTCCAATTTATTTACTTTTTATTCATCTTTTCTTTCTTGCAATTTGGTCCATAATTGCATTCTGATTAGGAACATGTTCCTAATTAAATCATAAAATTCATCAAACTAATAATTCATTGAATTATTAAAACTGCATAATCAATCTATGATCCTGAGTTTTTTGTCAAGTACAGAATACATAACAAGATTACAGAATTCATTTTTTGCATTTTACATGCATCATTTCAATCAAAGGATTCATATGCTACACATTAGCTATGATATGAATTTCAAATGATTATGTTATGTGCTACATAGTATTCATAACCTTCATTATGTTATGTACTACATAGTAGTTATGACATAAACTTTCAAATTCATCAATACTAGACATTTTACAGGAACTATAGTAGATTTTTAATTCAACATCGTTAGACGTCCCGCAGGGAATATAGTATGCATCATTAGACGTCCCACAGGAAATATAACGAAATTCATCATTGTTAGACGTTCCACAGGAACTATAGCAAGTTTTTAATTTATCATCACTAGACGTCCCATAGGGAATATAGTGTACATCATTAGATGTCCCACAGGGAATATAATAAAATTCATCATTGCTAGACGTTCCACAAGAACTATAGCAAGTTTTCAATTTATCATCACTAGACGTCCCACAGGGAATATAGTGTGCATCGTTAGATGTCCCACAAGGAATATAACGAAATTCATCATTGCTAGACATTCCACAGGAACTATAGTAGGTTTTCAATTTATCATCACTAGACATCCCACAGGGAACATAGTGTGCATCGTTAGACATCCCATAGGGAATATAACAAAATTCATCATTGTTAGACGTTCCACAAGAACTATAGCAGGTTTTCAATTTATCATCACTAAACATCCCATAGGGAATATAGCGAAACTCATTAACAAAAAGTCCATTAGACGTTCAGCAGGAAATATAGTGAGACTTGCCAAACATTACACCTTGCTCAGTAATTTAGGCATCAATCTATCACTTAGGATACAATCAAGTGTCCTAATTTCTTTCTTTCAAAATTGTGTGCTTCTATTGCTTTGCTGTAATTTATCAAGCAAACAGGGACAAAGGGGGCAACTGTAAGCACCCAATTTCGGGATGCAATTGTGCACAATTTTAACGTAAACCCCTAAGATGAAATTCATTCAAAAATTGAACTTGGTTGTCGATTTTCTGGGCTTTAGGGACTAAATTGTAACATTTTTAGGATTTAATTGCAAATAAGTCAATTTTTCAGGGGTCTTTCGGTAATTAAAAGTTAAAAAAAATTAGGATCGGCATTGGTTTAATGCCGACTGGCATTACACAATGCCGACATGTAAAAGTCTTAATTTTTTTCAATTTTTTGCATATTTTTATCAATTTTTTCAGTGTTTTGATTGGTTAAAAATTCAATCTTATCTTTATTATTATATGATAAGGTTTTTAAATGCGTAAGTTTTTGAAATCAAAAACAGACGATATCATCAGATCAGATGAGATGAGTCTGTTCCTCTGAAGGAGGAAGTCAGTACGTAAGCAGACTCTGCATTTAAAACTAGAGTCTGTATGCGTGCGGGGGGACTTTTCTTTAGGGGAAGATTTATATATATATATATATATATATATATATATATATATATATATATATATATATATACCTCCATATTTTTAATATTTACGCGTTTTTCTCATATTTTCATTTCCTATATTTTTATGAATTGTCGTTTCTCCATATCTATATCTGTTTTCGCATTTTTCCATTTCCATGTATCTGTTTTCGTGCATTATAAGTTATGGTCCCTGGGAGTTCTAGCAAGTGGCAAACATTAAAAAATTATTTAGCATGATATACATCCAACTTCCATCACCTAGAGCAAATGTTCACATTTATTGCTAATGTATGGCAATAAGCAAGGCACTCTAAAAAATGGGGAAATAGTTGCAGTTAAGAAACTGGCTCTAAGCCAATCTTGGAGGGCACAGGCAGATTTTGCAAGTGAAGTCACACTTATAAGTAATGTTCATCACAGGAATCTTGTCCGTCTACTTGGTTGTTGTAGCAAAGGACCAGAGTTACTTTTTGTCTATGAATACATGGCAAACAGCAGCCTGGATAGATTCTTATTTGGTAAGTTAACTTCGTATCCCTTATAATATGGATCAACCAAATTGTTGGAGTATATTGGAAAACCTTTGGACTAAACTAGATTAACTTGCTATATCTACTCAGTTAAATGAAACTAAGAGAATTATATATTGGAGTTGCTAAAATGTGACCATCACAGGATTATATTAGAATCACAATTTCAATTCCTTTGCTCTTTTCTTCTTTTGAAAACAGGAACTAGACAAGGATCCCTCACTTGGAAACAATGATTTGATGTAATCCTTGGCACAGCTCAGGGTCTTGCCTATATCAACATGAACAATTTCATGTATGCATCATTCATCGAGACATTAAACCCAGTAATATTCTCCTAGATAATGACTTCTAGCCTAAAATAGCATATTTTAGTCTACCAAGGCTTCTACCGGATAATGAAACTCATCTAAGCACTAAATTTGCAGGCACATTAACGTAGCGGAAGAGTGGATTAAAATAATCAAATTTTATTGAATTGCGCACTACTGCCAATAAATGATCTTCTATAACAATTTAGACTATAGGCATCAAAATTTTCAAAAAAATTTGGAACAATAAAACAAATTAAAATTATCATAAAACTGTCATCCAACAATAACAAGGAAAGCTTAAATAGTAAATCCTAGAAAAAACCCTAAATAAAAATAGGAAAATAAAATCCTAAAAATAAGAAATAATAAAAATGCCTGTTTAAGGACCTAAATGATAGAATTTGGCCAAAAAGTGATGGATCTTATAAGCAAAGCTAATGACTTTGAACCGTTGGCCCAGTTCTGTATGAAATAGGCTTTTAAATCACCCAAATTCGATACTTGGAACTTGCCCAAAATTACAAAACTGCCACTACCATAATTTGTCAAATTTTTGTATAAATTTTAGGGCTTGTTCTTCTATACATCCTGCATCATTCTTCCCAAGGTGGACAGAATTTGCCCTCGAATCTAACTCATCGAATGAATCACCTATAAAAGGAACCATTGAACACATCCACAGTCCGAATATGGCTAGGTAGCTTTAACCTATAGGCATTAGGATTAATCTTCTCGATGATCTCCACTGGTCCAATATTTTTAGCAGACAACTTATTGTATTCGCCTACAGGAAACCTGTCTTTGGTCAAAACAGCCCACATAAAATCCCCCACGTCAAACTCGACATGCCGCCTTTTCTTGTTAGCAGCCTATTTATTCTTGGAGGCAGCTTGCACAAGGTAGTCATGGACAAACTGATGAATATCCTATAATCCATTGATAAAACTTGTTGCCCTGCCATCTTGTCTCGTCTTTACTGGAAGAGGAATCAAATCTAGGGGTCCTCGAGGCACAACCGAATACACCACTGCAAAAGGGCTGAATATAGTACTCCTAATGATTGCATGATTATAGGCGAACTCTGCCTGACACAGCTTCTGATCGCAACTCTTCACATATTCACCCATTAGGCATCCCAGCAAGTTACCCAAAGATCAGTTCACCACCTCTATTTGTCCATCTATTTATGAATGATAGGCACTACTGAAATTTAAGTACGTATTCACCATCTTCCACAAGCTATGCTAAAAATGACTAAGGAACCTGGTATCTCTATCCGACACGATAGACATAACCAAACCATGTAACTTGTATATTTTCTTAAAGAATAATTGAGCTACATGAACAGCATTTGTTGTCTTCTTACATGGTATAAAATGCACTATTTTTTAGAAATGATCAACTACCACAAAGATAGAATCATTAACTCACTGTGTGCGTGGTAATCCGAGCACAAAATCCATGCTAAGTTCCACCCAAGGCTATGAAGGAACTGGCAAAGGCATGTAAAGGCCTGCGTTAGATGCTGCTCCCTTGGAAACCTGACAAATCCGACACCTTCCCACCATCTTCTATACTTCTTGGTGAATGGTAAGCCAAAAATATCAAGCCTTAACCAATTGCACAATTCTGTCTCGATCGATATATCCCTCACTATGCAATTCCTAAAGAATCTTCAAACACAAGCTATAGTCTAGGATACATAGTTGATTGCCCTTGAATAAGAATCCATTATGCACTAGGAAATCTATATGCTAGCCTGTTTTAATCTTATCCAAAATAACATAAAAGTATGGATCAGTCTCAAGTAATTCTGCAAAGGATTTAAAGCCTGGTACCTCAATGGTCATTTAGGTTAATAATGCCTTTCACCTGCTCAATGCATCTGCCACCTTGTTAGTAACCCCTGACTTGTGTTTCACAATAAAAGTGAATTTCTGAAGGTAAGTCGCCCAACTCGCATGCTTAGCAGAAGCTGTCTTGCCAATGCAAATGTTTCAAAGCCTCATGATCTGGATACAAAATAAATTCTTTCTAAAATAAATAATGATGTTAATGCTTAATAGCTTGCACAACAGTATAGAACTCGACATTATAAATACTATAGCGCATCCTAGCCCCTGTCAACTTCTCACTGAAATACGCTACCGGCCTGTTGTTTGGGCTTCAAACAGCCCTAATTCCCACTTTTGAAGCATCTGAATGTAGCTGAAAAGGTTGATTAAAATCAAGCAGCACTAATATAAGGGTCATGGTAAGGCATATTTTAATCAACTAAAATGCCTTTTCTGCCTCATCAGTCCATACAAACTTCCCAACATGCCTCATATAATCAGTGATAGGCACCATAATGCTACTAAAATGTGGAATAAAACATCTATAAAATGAGGCCATTCCATGGAAACTTCTCACCTCTATTATGGTGGTAGGTGTTAGCCAATGTTTTATAGCCTCAACCTTTGTTTTGTCCACCTGCAATCCCTTTTTAGAAATAACATAGCTAAGAAATAGCACCTTAGAAGTGAAAAATGCACACTTCTTAATTGCAGCATAAAGCTTCTCTTTACACAGCACAGTTAGGATCTCCCGTAGTTGTTGCAAATGATCATCCGGGTTAGCACTATAAATCAGAATATCATCAAAATACACAACAACACACTTGCCAATGAAAGGCCTCAGAAGCTTATTCATAACATGCATGAAAGTGCTTGGTGCGTTTGACAATCCAAATGGCATCACTACCCACTGATACAACCCCTCTCTTGTCTAGAAGGTTGTTTTCCATTCATTGCCAACTAAAATTCAAATTTGATGATAGCCACTCTTTAAATCAAGTTTAGTGAAAATTGTGGCCCCACTAAACTAATAAAGTAAGTCATCCAATCTAGGAATAGGAAAATGATACCTGACCATTATTTTATTAATGGCCCGACTGTCTATGCACATCCGCCAAGAACCATCCTTCTTTAGTGTTAGGAGGGTTGGTACAACACAAGGGCTCAAGCTCTCACGAATGTGTAATAACCCGAGTTTTAGATTTTCTTATTTTAATACGGGTTATGCAGTGTTAATAATTTCAGACAATATTTAATTATTTATCGATTTTGAGTTTATTATCATTAATTTATGTTAATTAGGGTTCGGTACAAATAATTATTTTAAGTCTAGCATTTAAATAATTTATTTTGTAATGTATATCTATCTTATTTTAAATAAATATTTAACTTACTATATTTTTTTTTAATGTCATTTAATCTTACTAAGTCACATTATTTTATGTGCTACTAATTTATGTATTAATGTATATATATAATTATATGCATGCATTAGGTTTTAATATTTATATAAATGTGTATTATTATTTTATTATGTGTAATATATAAATGTGTGTGTGTGTGTGTGTGTGTGTGTGTGTGTGTATATATATATATATATATATATATATATATATATATATTACAAAGCACAAAACACAAAAACCTTCCCCCTCTTACCATTTTTCCCGGTCACCACCTCATTCCCACCATCTGTAGTCCGTTTCTTCTTCTGTCGGTGTGCCTCCCTACCTTCCACCTCCAGTCAGCCAACGCAGCCGCCACCAGCCTTCTTCTCCAGTGCCGTTTGGTCCATTTGAAGCCAAAAACCTGCAATTTCTTCTCTTCCTCCGTTCTCCTTTGTCCGGCCACCATTCTTCGCATTTCTGGTGCCTTTGGACTCTTGGAACTTTGAGGAGGAGGAATCCAAGCTTCTTATAGCTTGAAAACACGATTTGGTAGGGTTTCTCGCTTGATCTCATTTTCAGCTATTTTTGGTTTTTCAAATTTTTTTTGATTATTTTGGTTGATTCATGAAAAAATCCTTTAAAAATGTTGATCCTACTAGCTTAAGCTACTCCCATGAATTTTTGTGGAATTTTTAGGAATTATTTTGATTTTAGTGAATTTTTTATTATTTTATTAATATTTTCTAATTTTCATAAATTAATTAAATAAATTGTGAAATTTTGATTTATGGTGTTTATAAAGGTTAAAATGAATTTTAGAAATTTATTTGTAATTTTTTTGATTTTTGTATAATTATTATTAATTTATTTAGTTTAGGTGATTTTTGAAAAATTAGGTTAAATGAGCTTTTTGTTAAAATTAATTTGTTAATTGAGTATAATTATTGATTTTATTGAATTATACGTTGAGAAATTAATTTTTGAGCAATTGTATAATTTTTAGTGAATTATTGAATAATTATAGTATATTATGTGAAATTGTATATAACTAGGGGTATTTTGGTAATTTTATACTAAATTGGTTGAAATTTAAGTTAAATTGGTTTTAATAATTATTTGAGGTATAAAAATTATTTTTACAAATTATTTAGCATTTGTAACTAATTAAAACTATTTTTCAAAAATTATTTTTAAAATATATATAATATACTATTTTCGTAAATAAATGAGTTTTTAATAATTTTTAATATGTTTTTGGGATAATTAAGGAATTTAGAATCATAAAATGAATATTTGTTAGTATTTTTAAATTTATCGAGAAATATCGATTTTTAATAATATTATATTATTATTTAGGGTTTTTAAGTAATTATTGGGGAAAATAATTATTCTTGGTGCTTTAATGTTAAATATGTAATATTTTGATATTTTTAGGATATTTATGATATTTATTGATTTTTAATATATTTTGTGTATATTCTTGTGAATTGTAAACCTCGATCGGTGGAATTTGTAGTTTGAGGTCTGACCGAGGGGTTTTGAGAATTCTATTTCGAAGTGTGTTTTCTTTGCAGGATCGGCCCTACTTTTGTAGGGAGATGTCCGTTTTATAGAGAAGACTCTGTCAAAATTTCGATAGATTTCTCGTAAAATGTAACAACCAATCCGAGTCTAATTCTGAATTCTTGATTAAATCTGTCTATAGTAATTCTAAAAGTATAAAGTTAGAAGTTTATTCTGACGGTTATTATTATTTTATTTTTCTAGCTGTGCCGAGATTGAGGCCTAATAGATCAGGCCCACCGAGTTTGTCTCATTAAGCGCTAATATGTGAGTTATTATACTGTATATATATGCATTGCATATAGGATGCATCACTTAAGGATTTTCATTTTCATTATATGTTTTTAAAAGTGGTTTAAAATATTATATTTTTGGTATATCTAGGGTTTATACTTTCATTTATGCATGTTAAATAATTATGCATGTTATTTTGATATATGCACGTTAAATAATTAGGTTATGTTAGTACATTTTAGTATATATACATGTTTTAACTGTATATTTAGTCATAATCATTTTATGGAATGATTAGTATACTTTAGGTAAACTTTCAATATATTTTTAGGTTTATTCCTCAATAATTGCATGTCATATTATTGACTTACCCTTAAGTTGTTTGTAAATACATTTTTGGTATATGTGTGAATATATGTCAAACCTAAATGCATGTTTTAATACATATACATATTTAAATGAATATTTATGCATAACTATTTTATTAATTGATTTGTGTACTTAGGGTATATCTTTAGTATATCTAGGTGCATTTGTAAGCAATTGCATGCTATATTTTTAAAATGCACTTAAACTGTTTTCAATTATATTAATGTTTTACCTTTAGTATATTTCATGTTTTATTTGACATATATATACCTAAAATATACTTGGTATATTTCTGGTATATATATGGTTTATTTTACTATTATGAATGATTTAATGTAAATGAAGGATATCAATAGAACATGCTACCTAGTGGGCAGCACTCGGACCGTATACGTACCGGTGCGATAGATCAAGGTTGAGTGAGAATCAATTGTGGTGATTATAATTGATTTTATTGATTTTATTAAGATCGATGGTGTGATTAATAGTGTGATTACGAGGCCAATCACACTGACAGTCAGACTGCTGGAGCTCGGTTAACTTAGTGTCTCGGAGCCAGTCTACTGTCCATAATGGAATAAATGATCTATTGATTTGATTGAGATGTGAGGTGATAAATAGTGTGATTGCTGAAGCTCGGTTGACCAAGTGTCTCAAGGTCAATCACACTGACAACCAGACTGCAGGAGCTCGGTTGACTTAGTGTCTCGGGGCCAGTCTACTATCCAAATTGGAATAAGTGTTCTATTTGGAATCAAATGAGCCTGTATGGCTAGAGTGATGATGTGGTTGATTGAGATTGCAATTATTAGGGTTCTATGGATCCTTCATGAATTAAACTAAATGTTTTCTGCATTTAGTATATTTATATAAGCAGAGTTGGCATATATGTGGAATGCATGAATATACATACATACATACATACATATATATATATATGTGTGTGTGTGTGTGTGTGTGTGTGTGAATGCATGATTGGATATGTTTTAGATTGCATGTATATATAGTATAATAATTCACTCAGTGAGGTCTGAAACCCCTCAATTATTTTTTTTTCAGAAAATCCTATATCGTCAAACCTTAGTAGTAGAGTCTCTCGCCGATGTCCTTCCGTGCCGGCTATTTTATGTAAATGTATATTTTGAACTTTGATTTATATTCTATAAACTGCAGTATTAGTGTTATTGTATCATAAGAGTATTATTTTTATTTTGATATTAAATACTCTGAGAATTATATTTGAACACTGTACGAATATATATTCATCTATGAAAGGAATTGGAGTATTTATTTTATATATTGATTCAGAAAATTTTAATTCTATCATACTTTTTATTTATTTATTGCATGGTTTTATTTTCTAAGGCTTGCTACGAGTTCCGGATTTGAAAGAATTCTCGTTCCCTAGCGCCGGTCATGACTCCTAGTTTGGGTTATGACAGAATGTATCCTTTGGCCAGCAACTCTTCTACTTGTCTCTTCAGTTCTTCGTGCTCACTAGGACTGACCCGATAGTGTGGTCGATTTGGCAAGGTTGCCCCTAGTTGAAGGTCAATCTAATGTTGGATGTCTCACATGGGAGGTAACCATTTAAGCAGTTCTTCTGGAAACAAGTCACTAAACTCTTCCAATGGTAAAACAACATCAGGAACCACCATCTCTCCGTCTACCATTTTCCCGAACAGGACATAGATAATTTCAGATTGCTGCACTACTTTATCAAATTAGGACAGGGTTAATAAATTAACACAGCTCTTGTTTTCACCCTACACAGTTGCAAATTGTTTAAAGTCCTTTTTAGGGACAAGCACTATTTTTGTCCCTTCAAACATAAAGTTGTAGGTGTTAGCCTTTCCGTCATGCATCATGCCTCTATCAAACTGCCACGGTCGCCCCAACAACAAATGACATGCATCCATGGCTATCACATCACACCAAATATCATCCTTAGACTTGGCCCCAATGTTGAAGGATACTAAAGCACGTTTCAAAACTGTTACTTCGCCCCCTTTCTTTAACCATGCCAATTTGTATGGATTAGGATGCTTGACAGTCGTAATTCCTAATTTATGAACTGCTTCTACTAAGATTATGTTCTCATAGCTACCCCCATCAATCACAAACCTGCAAATTTTCTCTTTAATAGTGCAGGTAAAGTGGAATATATTATTTCGCAGCCATTCCTCATCCACAACCTTTGGCGTTAGGTAGGACCTCCGCACAACCAATGTTATGCCTACATCTCCAATCACAACCTCCTCATCCCCCGCATCTGCATCAAATACTAGGTCTCCTATCAATTATGCAACCTCCTCTTCATCCTAGTGTTCCTCCGAATCCGCAAACATAGCTCTTTTTCCCCTGTTTCTACACTTAGTCTGCCTGTGCCCTATTTCACCACGTGAAAAAAACTTGATACCATTTGGCCTTGGTGCCGCTGCTGGTCTACAGGCAACCTCAGTGGTCATACCACCACTTGGGCGACTCGCACCAAGTCCTCCTCTCGTGCTTCCTTGCCCCATATTCTGTACAAAACCACCCAGATGCCTTCTCTCAATCTGTAAGGCTCGTTGGTGTGCTGCAAAAATAGACATAGGATCAAACATGTTCATTGTATCCTTGATTTGCTCCCTTAGGCCCCCAATATACCTCACCACCAATTGGTCCTCTGTCCCCTGCACCTCATTCTGAGCGATCAATTGATAAAATTCAATTGTATAATCATCAACTGAATGGGCCCCTTGCCTTAAATTCTGTAACCTTTGATACAGTAAACGTTGATAATTATAAGGCAGGAATGCAGCATGCAATTGTTTCTTTATCTTCTCCCAAGCCATAATTTTGGACTTCCCCAACTTGACTCGGGTCTGTTTGGTTTGCTACCACCAAGCCATGGCTCTATCTCTGAACCTTGTTGCCACTAATGGTACTCGGTGATTTTCTGGCACCCCCTTAAAATCCATTACCTCCTCTACTATGGGCACCCAATCAAGGAACTCTTGGGGTTGTAAGGTACCATGGAATTCAGGTATTTCAGTTCGTATACTCGCTTCTCATCATCGCCTGTCATCAACCTATACATGATGTCGCTTACGTCTATGGGGATTCTCATAATACCCATCACTATCATCATCTTCATCATCATTTCCTTCAGTAAAAGGATTCCTTCAATCATCAACATTAGGGTTTCGTCTCAGATCCTAATTCTACTGCTCCCGCTACTCCCTATTTCGATTGACTAATAACAACTCCTCCATCCTTGTCATGAGTTGTTCCACGAGAGTGTCAATCCGTTGATCCATCTAGTCTATTCGTTGCTCGATATGATGTAGATCATCACGCTCATAAACCTCTTCTACACGTTGTAGTTATGGTTGTTGTTGCTGTCTTCTGTGAGACATCTTGTCCGAGGAGCACAGTTCTGATACCAAACTGACGTAGCAGAAGAGTGGATTAAAAAAATCGAATATTTTTTAATCGTGCACGACTGCCATTAAATGATCTTCTATAGCAATTTAGACTATAGGCATCAAAATTTTCAAGAAATTTTGAAAGAATGAAAGAAATTCAAATTATCATAAAACTGTCGACCACTAATAATAAGGAAAGCTTAAATAGTAAATCCTAGAAAAAACCCTTAAAAAATAGGAAAATAAAATCCTAAAAATAGAAAATAATAAAAAATGCTCGTTTAAGGACCTAAATGATAGAATTTGGCCAAAAAGCGATGGATCACACAAGCAAAGCTAGTGACTTCCAACTGTTGGCCCATTTCCGTATAAAATAGGCTTTTGAGTCGCCCAAACCCGATACTTAGAACTTGCCCAAAATTATGAAACTGCCACTACCATAATTTGTCAAATTTTTACATAAATTTTAAGGCTTGTTCCTCTATGCGTCCTACATCACACATTGTAAGTTTGTAATATATTAGTACAGAACCAGTAATGCACCGTTCAAAGAAAAAGAAATGCAGAACCAGTACTTCAATAGCTCTGGTATCAATAACACGTAGTGTGTTTAGACTCACTGTTGTGAAATCAAAAATTAACATCACCTGTGTAGAATATACACTGATAAAAAGTTTAGGTTTTAAACATATTATCTGAAGCTGGAGTCCTACTGGGTCTGGGTTGGGAGATCTCATAATGGGAGAACTATCCCCATAGTAGGGCGCAAATGTCCAGTTATTGGACTCCCTTAACTCAATAATGTTTAAATATCATTATTAAAATCCTTATCAAATATGTCGCCTGCTCATTGCGACTAATACCAATGAATCAGGGGATACACAGCACCTGAATATGCAATTCATGGGCAGTTATCAGAAAAGGTGGATACCTACAGCTACGGCATAGTTGTCCTAGAAACCATTAGTGGCAAAAAAAGCAGTGAGATGTTGGCCGATCCTAGTTCAGACTATCTCCTAAAACGGGTGAGTGCTACACTGCTGGAACCTCGAATATGGCATAAATCTATATTATTATTCAGTTATTTACTTCCAGTTAAAATTCGAAATCTCCAACTATAGATTCAGTTTGCATATCATTTATTGTCAACGATGCCTCAAACAGGCATGGAAACTATATGAGACTGGGATGCACCTTGAATTGGTGGACGAAAGCTTAGACCCGAATGAATATCAGGCAAAAGATGGCAAGCGTATCATAGAAATTGCCTTGGTGTGCACACAATCTTCACCTGCTTTAAGGCCAACAATGTCTGAAGTGATTGTTCTGCTTAAAAGTAAAGGTTCACTAGAGCACAGGCCACCAACAAGGCCTCCCTTTATTGAACTGATGAAAGGGTGGTCATCCATGAGGACAGATCCATATCTGCCGCATCCCCCACATCAAACGCCACCGCCTCTATCAGTCGGATGTCAGGTCGCTAACCCTTGTAGATACACAAAATGTGAAGTACACCTTTGGTTAGAAACCTTGAAGATATATCAGTCATAGATGGTATGGATTTCATTATATACATTATTTACTTTATAATGTAATTGTCGTCTTCTTGTTTTGAAAGTGTTTCTTTGTCCTCTGACATTGAATATTATTCTGACAGAATATACAAAAACAAATAAATGGCAATAATCCTTCAGTATAATGATGTAATAGCCAGTAGAGCTAGCTAACATGGCTGAGACAGTGAGATGGGATTGGATTTGCTTGATGTGAGATATTGTAAGACAATGATCTAACAGGAAAATAGTTTTCTTGGTTGCTTTTACATATGTGGAAGAAGATAACATAGATTTTGAAACTGTAGTGAAAACAGTTGGCAGATCCCAAGTTGGGTTATAACTGGAGAAGAGCTGTGACAAATAAATGAGAAAAGAACGTTCAGGAAATGATTATTCATAGAAACAAAAGAACGTTGAATTTGAGTTGGTTCTGGTTCCATCCTACACCACTACGCGCTTTGAGCTTGCGGATTCATTTAATTTAATATCAAATTTTAACTATATTAGACCTTTTTTAAAAAAAAAAATTTACGGAGTTAAAAAATTTATTTTTAATGGTTGATTAATAAAATTGATTCGAATAATCTCCATAGAATTAATGAACTTTCTTTTTAAATGTATATTTTTAATGTTTCTAAATTTTTTAAACATTTTTAAATTTATAGAAATACTTCCTAAAATTTGTTAACAATTTAAAAAAAGTTAAAACAATTATTTTTTTAACAGATTTAAAAATTTTACAATCAATTAAATACTTTATTTAAAAAATAAACTTGATAATTTTGAAAATTTTTTAAGAATTTTCTATAGATTCAAAAACATTAAAAATTCTAAAAATTTTACAAGAACATTTTTGTAAATATTTTTATAAATTTTAATGAATATTTTATACGCTAAAAAATTTTAAAAATTTTGTACTCAAGTGATATGAAATATTATTTCATAATATTAATTTCTTCAAAATTTTCACCTATAAAAAAAAGTAGAAAAAATATTAAAGAAACAAAATTAAGATGAAATAATTATTAAATGGTTTTTGATATAATGTACCCAGCTTTGTATTATATATATATAGATATATATATCTTGTGACTTCCTTATTAATAAATAAATAAAAATAAAACCACAAGGTGGAATGTGGTGATGGCTTTGTCAATAAATTAATACTTACCATGTATCCCTTTCCAGGTACTTTCCTCTGCCATTCCTACCTTAAATTTCAATTCAAAAATGCCCTTAGTTTTCAAGTTCATACCATTGCTGTTCTGCCAGCTCTTCTCCAGGTTTTTAAGCCAACCTGTGACTCATGCCAGCTCATCCCATTCAAAACCTCACTGTATAAATGCTTCAGAAGTTTGGCAATTCTATCATCATCGTCACATACACAACACTCAAACAAAAATAGATCCCATTTCATTTCTCAAACATGGTTTCCTTAAAGCTTTTGCTTTCTGTGTTTCTTGTATGCTGTCTAATGGCAATCTCAGAGGGTAATTTCTACAACCATTTTGACATTTCTTGGGGTGATCAAAGAGGTAAAATACTCAATGGTGGCCAGCTTCTCACCTTATCCCTTGACAACGCTTCTGGCTCTGGTTTTCAGTCCAAGAATGAGTACTTATTTGGCAGAATTGACATGCAAATCAAATTAGTACCAGGCAACTCGGCTGGCACTGTCACTACATTCTATGTAAGTATCATGTAATCTTGCCTTGTTATATAAGATGTACGTATGAAAGCTTAATTATTTATTAAAAGTTTTCATGCCTTTGATGCAGTTATCCTCTCAAGGGCCAAACCATGACGAGATTGACTTTGAGTTTTTGGGAAACTTGTCTGGAGATCCATACCTTCTTCATACCAACGTGTTCAGTCAAGGGAAAGGAAACAGAGAACAACAATTCTATTTGTGGTTCGATCCCACATCGGCCTTCCACACCTACTCCATTCTCTGGAATGCTCAAAGAATCATGTAAGTCTCACTGATCGAGCTAGTATTCCAATGGCCAATTGCATGAACCATAATTCAATTCAGGAATTTATATTTATATTTATTTTACGTTTACGCGCAGATTCTTGGTGGATAACATACCCATAAGAGTATTCAACAACTTGGAATCAATCGGTGTGCCCTTCCCCAACAAGCAGCCGATGAGGATATATTCAAGTCTTTGGAATGCTGATGACTGGGCAACAAGAGGTGGGCTTGTGAAGACTGATTGGACACATGCACCATTCACTGCCTCTTACAGAAATTTCAATGCAAATGCATGTGTTTGGTCATCTGGGTCACCTTGCGCCTTAATCTCCACAAATTCCTTGCAAGACAGTGCATGGCAAGTACAAGCACTTGATGCCTCGGGCAGGAACAGGCTAAGATGGGTGCACAGCAAGTACATGATCTACAACTACTGCACTGACATCAAACGATTTCCTCAAGGTCTTCCACCTGAGTGCAAAAGATCAAGATTTCTCTAAATTCCGCAACCTCACGTCCCAACTTTCCAGTTCTTTCAAATATTTTTTTCATACGTTAATTTTTCACAGATTACAAACTGTTGCTATTGATTCATTCTTTATTCTTTGATAAAATTATTCATTTTGTATTCTTTTGTCTACGCGTAAATGTAATATGTTAGATTTGGGTGATACTTCAAACTACGCACCGTCTATTGAGACATTTAGTCAGATTCCATCCTCCTTATCATCTAAAATCTATTGTAATCTAATTAATATATTTTAACTCATACAGAAGGACAATAATAATAATAATATATTAAATATTGAGTTTTAAAGTTATTAAACATATATTTTTATATTTAAATATTTACTCTAAAATCTAATGTGTTAATCTATTAAACATCCTAATTTTTTATTAAAAATAAAATATTTACTATAGTTATTTAGTAATATTTTTTTAATTAAAACACTATTATACATATTTCAATATTATTTAAATTCTAAAAATATTTATATATTATGTATTTTTTTTATCTTAAATTACTGAAAGTATTTTTTTTTCAAACTATTAAAAATTACACTAATTACTCAATATTATATTTTTTAACTAAAATACTATTATACATACTTTAATACTAATATAATAATTCTAAAAACAAATGTTATTATAACTAAAAAAATTATGGCAACAAAAATTATGTTATTTTAAAGTTATTAGTTATTATTTTATTTTAATTATTTTATTTTGCAATCCATGCGCATTAGACATATTCACCGCTAGTTTCTTAATAATAACTTAACCTCAAGACATCACTTGAACAAGACCAACCTCGTGCCAACTCAAACTACGCATCTCCATGAGCACGTTAAAAGCCCAAAAATTTTATATGTAAATGCAAAAGGCATTATTTGGTCCTTGAATTATAAACTAAACCAACAAATTCTTCTATTGAATAACTCTAATCAACTGTACCCTCAAACTAACTCAATGAATTCAATAAATATTTTTTTTGCAAATTAAATTAAAAAATAGCATTGAAATGAACCTCAAAAATTGATACAATAGATAATTTTCTCCTAAAGCCTATGGCATAACATTTATCCTGTTTCCATATTTTCGATCATACAATTGTGAGTTTCAAGTCTTTTAACAGAACAAAAATACATTCTTTTCCGAAGTCACCATCCTACTTGCAGCAGAAGTTCCAACAATTCTTTCTAGTTGCCAAGAAAATCAACAAGTCAACAAATAAATTGATATTGCTATTCCAATACTTTAAGAAGAAAAGATAGATATGCACGCCAAGCTCAAACTGTGCCAGGTTTCAGGATTCTCTCATATGATTGAATAATTAGTTTCTCAAGTCTTAATACATTCTAATCTCTTGCCAAAAAACATAAATCCTCGTCTTTGATTTAATTTCTACACTATAAATAGACAAATATATAGATGGATTAAAGACTAATGTGTATAACACATTATTTTCTAATAGTCCAGTAATTTTTTAGTACTTTCACATATTCACAAACCAAACATTGGATTTCTTCTTTGCATATATTGAATTCCAAAGTTTAGGAATGAGAATGGAGGGTGTACATGAGTTGTATAGGCTGTGATGTAGAGGGTAATAGCTTAATGCTTAGCCAAATAGAATTGGTTGATTCTGTTAGCATGTATGTCACTTGGCATAATACAAGGAAGTATAAAACAGTTGAATTGGGTTGTAAATCAGAATCATGAATATGAAACACGATATAGGTCTCCTCTGTCTTGATGTCCTTCCTCTATCCCTTTTATTTTCTTCCTACCCAAACATTAGTTATGATCCATTAACTTGGATCATTATAAAATATTTGTCACCTAAATGACCTTAAAGTCCAGATTTTTATTAAAATAGAAACCTGTGTCAATACAAAATATTTGTAAAACAAAAAAAGCACAGTGCATATCATGTTACTGTTATTGTCCTCTTCAAGCATGTTAACCATCTGCAACAGGAAAGATTTAAGGGCTATTTACCATTTTAGGGGAAAAAAAGATTTTATTTCCCAAATTATGGTGGTTTTGAAACTTATTCTCATTTTATGGTACTTTTTTTTATTAAAAAACACAAAACGGTAACGTTATAGCTATAGACAAAATCTAGCTCAATTTAAACCACTACTTGAAATAGCGTAAGGCAAGCAGGCCATCAAAATGCTAGTTGCAATAGTATTTTGCTACTATTTTTCCAGGTTTTCCTTCCAACTTTCGCCCCTTCACAATGTTGCGTCCCATCTGGTCTACAGAGCCAAAAAAAAATGTTAGTTGAAGTAGCGTTTTTGGACTATTTGTACAACCTTATTCCGCCACTTCCCAATGCTGGGAAGGCTACCATACATAATAGTATCAAAACGCTACTCTGTGTAGCTTTTTGCTATTGTCCACTTAGAGAACAATACACAATGATTAGTCTCTAAATATTATTAAAATTAACATAATCATAACTCAATAATTAGATAATATTTATAACATTTAAAAATTTAACATAATCATTACACAATTATATACATAATCATTATATATATATATATAAGGAAAGAGAAATTGTTTAAAAATAGGACAACAATTATTGGGGCATGGTAGATCATGTAATTACAATTATTAAAAAAAATTAAAAGTACGAAATGCTACTTACTTAAAGTAGTGTTTTGTGTTGTCTCTTTATGTCAGGCTGCAAACTCAGCCAAAATCACCATAAAAAGAGAAATATTTTCCCATTTCACCATATGAATGAAAATAAGTTTTAAAACCACCATAATTTAGGAAATAAATTTTTTCCCCCAAAATGTTAAATAACCCCTTGAAAATAAATAGGAAATTAAGAAAAAAATAAAAGATACACTTGAAAAAGATGCTTATAAAGTCAGAACTTGGAAGGTAAATGATGGCAAACCAATCAATTTTTAGGAGTTGAAAAAGTAGTCACCTCAAGGTAGAAGTCCTTCCTATCAAGGAGAGAATAGATGATCAAATTTTTTATGCCACAAACCTATTCACTAGAGAAAAAATACATAGGTTACTATTGTGTTATATAAAATGACTCAACTTAAAATTCATAAGCACCATTCTTGCATGAGAAACAACTATATGAAAATGTAACTAGGTATTTTAATAAAAGGAACAATGTTGGAGAACCTTGTATCTTCAATATAAATGACCTCACTTGGTATAAAACATGATCTTCTTTTTTCCTTCAAAAAACCAAAGTCATGCCCGAGATACATCTCTTGGTTTTGTGTAGCTAAAGAACAAAGCTAATATATTATTACACTTGCCACCAGTAGTGGGGAGTTTATATTTCAGAATGTAATGTGAGTTATTAGAAAAGCCAATAAATGAAAGGAAAAGGGATAGCTTCTTACTGTGCATGTACATAAAAGGATGCATTATGTGACTTCAAATAGTTATAAAGTTTAACATGTTCAAAGTAAGAACTAACAAAGAGCATGATTCCTCTGTACACAATATTTCCATGAATGCGAAGTACAGTTGCATAAAAATTCATGTTTCTGGTTCCAATAATTTATAAATACCTGAGTACCATCCTTAATTTTTGGAAACACCTACATCAGGAAAACCATTATTCTTATTTAATCCAACAATAAATATAAATATCTTTCAAATATCATCCATTTGTCCTTTTTCACTCAAATTCCTCCATTCAATAACAAAAGAAAAGGAAAGAAAAAGAAAAAGAAAAAAAGAGAACAAGCATGTGCACTTTTTAAACCAAAAGATCTAGCATTAAAGTTCCAAAGTGTTGCTTTAAACATAACTGCATATGAAAAAATAAATAAAATGATTCAAAAAAGGAAGAATTTGGCATCTACTCTTAGCATATCGACATTTCATTTTAATGATATAAATGGGATGACATAATAATTAGCCAATTGCACTGTAGACCAGGGCTTTAAATAATAGTTTTGCTATTTAGATATTAAGCATCAATTGCGATGTAAATGCATGAGACTACCTACCTAGATCAGCTTGTATTAAGTTGGATGATCGCTTGTATTGAGTTGGATGATCACTTGTATTGAGTTGGATGATCGCTTGTATGATGAGATGATGAGAATGATAGCCATGGCTAGATGTAGTGATGTCGAGTATAAGAATATGAGAATGAATGATATATGATGGAATGAGATGTATATATAGGAGAGAATTTACATAAACCTGAGAGGAATAAGATTCCTTCTTGAGTAAGGATTCTTGTCTCTTTAAGATATGGAAATCCTCTTCCTAATTAAGTATTTTTCTTAGTTGAGCATTCTTCCTTATTGAGTATTCTTCCTCTTGTCCTTTATTTATAGGATTCAACCCTTATTGGAATATACTATGAATACGGGGTATCAAGAGTCCCTCCCCTCCCCCTCCCCCCCGAAAGTCTATTCAGATATTTATGTCTGAGATTTGTTAATGAAATATTATTTTTTAGTAGTCCCCCCCCCCCTCAAAAGTCTATTCAGATATTTATGTCTAAGATTTATTGATGAAGTGTTATTTTTTAGTAATAACTTTATGATGAATGATATTCCCCATTGGATTGTAGATGCTTGGAGATGATGATGTACTCGAGGTGATACTGTGTTGAGGGACGAGTTGAGGTGGGCAACCTCAGTCGCATGATTCTCTAATGTTTAATGTTATGAAATGACCCGAGTGTTGAGCCTTAGTATTATGAAACAACCTGAGGACCAGCTTTAGTTGCTGGAATTTTGATGCTCAGTGTTATTGAAATGACTTGAGTCTCAAAACTTCAGTGTTATTGAAATGACCTAAAGGTGCCACCTTTAATCACTAGACTTAGATGCTTGGTATTATAGAAATGACCCGAGGCTCAAAACTTCAGTGTTATTAAAATGACATGAAGGTGCCAGCTTTAGTCACCAGACTTAGATGCTCAGTATTATAGAAATAACCCGAGTCTTGAAACTTTAATGTTATTTAAATGACCTGAAGGTGTCAGCTTTAGTCATTGGACTTAGATGCTCGGTGTTATGAAATGACCTGAGTCATTATTGAGGCTAACAAGGATATTGCTCGATCTTGAATTTTGATAACTCTATTGATGAAAATTGTCTCACCCGAATAATAATTGATGTCAAGTTTGAATATTGTTGATGTTGATATTTATTTTATCGAGAATTGCTATTGTAGCATTTGTATCTCGCATTTTTTGTTCATGGCAATTTATTCAATTATCACCCAGTAAGAAATCAAGGGCTATGAATGCTTTTTTTCTTCATATACATTGATCTAGATTTTGAAAAATTGCATGGACCATATTTTAATATTAATTATTTGTTGTTGTCTTATAATATTTTGCCATTTTACTTTTAAATTTATAGACTTAGTCTCTATACAAACACTTGCTTTTCCTTTGTGATGATTCGTAATTAGTTCTAATATTGGCTGGTATTTATTATTTTATTGTAAACTAAGAGATTCCAAGACCAATGAATTCTTGAGATGACTATGAATGTTACGTGCACGTTTATACCATTAGTAGGTATGTGCATGGAAGGCTCTTTCCACTTCATTCTTTGCATTTTGTTCATTCTTCTTTTAGGCTCCATTTAATGCTTTTAGGTCCCTCTTGTTCCTTAAAGATTTTTGAACTAGGAAATTCATAAGCCTTTAAGTCCATAAATCATTTTATCAAGATCTGACCTCACTAAAGGCAAGGCATCATTGTATGAGTATCATGGTTCAAAGATCTTCTACTTATTTTATGATTGCTCCACCATGATTTGCATTGAACCTGGTCAGTGTTTTCTATTACAACAAATGAGAATATTTTTAGGATCGTTTGATTGATCTCAATTGATTGTTAGTTCTTGATATATTCATAAAAAATATTTGGTGCATGTTATGTATAGATAATAATAATGTATTCATGAATGAGCATCTATATGTAGATGTGTAAGTGTGCTTGTGTAACAAGCTATAATTTTTCTATAAGAATAAGATGTGAAAATAAATAATTAAGAAAGAAGAGAAAACTTATCTCTAATGTGCTTTTGTCCCTTTTTTGAGTAGACGAATATTTATGTTCGTTTAAGTTGTTTAGTTATTGTTGAGCAATGTGAAGACTCGGATGAAGCTTATTTTTTAGCATGAAGATGTTAGCCAAGTTTATTTGTATGATGAACATAAGTCATATACATGTCCATTCATGAAAAAGCTAATCCACTTTAGAGGAAACCATTGAATTTTGAATGAAAGCTTCATATGCTTATGACACTTATGAGTTGTGCCTTTGTCATTCTTAAGCATTGTACTTGGTAGTAAGAAATACATATGGTGACTTCCTTAAAATATATATAGAGACCTAGATTCAGAATCTTAATATGACTTAGACTGTAGCTTAAAGCTTATTCCAAATAAAATGAATTTTAAGATCTAGACTCAAGTGTTTGATTGTCCCCATGTTTTATTACTATCAAGCTCAATGCTCGGAGCTCGATGGATGCTCATGAAGCATATGTTTAGTGCTCAATGGTTGCTTGGATATCCAAGGCTTCAATGGTCGGTTACCTTAGGACTTTGCTGATCATTACTTGGAGTTCGAGTGCTTATAAAGTTAGTACTTAATACTCTATGCTTGGTGGGGTTTGATGCTCATGATCCAAGAATCTCAGATGATGTTAAGTTATTAATAAATGGTATAATTATCTCTATGAGAACACAAATTAGGTCTTGGTCATGCTGTACTTGATTTTTTATGGTCATATTTGACCATTGTGGCCTCAATCTTTGGTAATAAAGGAATCCATAATTGTCTATCAAGCTTGATGCTTTTTTTATATAAAAGAAGAGCTATGACCCAAACTCAGATGCCCAACTGCTCCTAGGCATTGGTGCTTTAATGCTCACTACTTATTCTGGTTATTTAGCTTTGTCTTACTATTTATTTGAATTCTGAACTTAGAAGCTACTGCATCAACAACATAACTTTCTTTGAAACTCATATGCATCCTTTTTTTTTAGGTTGTACTAAGAGTGGCATATTTACTTAGTTATCAACTCTTATACTAGGATATTGCAACTCCTTCAAATTGAGACTACTATGCTATAAAGTTTAATTTATTGAATTTTTGTAAATCAAGTTGAGCTTTGCAATTTAATGCTTATAATATTGATAGCACAAAGCACTTCAATTTTGATCTAAGTTTTTATCTATACTCTTTAATGTATGTTGTTGTCCAAGTAAGAATCCATAGTCCTAAGAATAAGAAATGATAGTAAAGAATGATTGAGATACCATTTAAGATGAAGTCAAGGTTTAGAAAAGGTAAAGAATGTTTGGTCATTAATTTTGAGAAGATATTTAAGTCATTAAAAATAATGGATAATAATATCAAAGAGTTTCTTTCCAAGTGGTTTTGATTGTTGATCAAGTTATAGTTTATAACATAGGAAGTACCAGTTAAAGTTTGTAACTTGATATTGGAGGCAACTCAGCTCAATATAGCTAAGGGAGAAAAAATTTCATTTATATATTGAGAGTTACATTGATGCCCTAGCATCTTGTCCATCAAAAGGGTTACACGTCACTTTGTATAGTAAGAATAATCATCATTGGATCAAGTGAAGTAAAAATAAAATTGAAAGAGAAAAGATAGCTATATAGGAAAGAAAAATAAAAGGCCTAAACTACAGGTCAATGTATGATCATTTTTTAATATCCCCTTTCAAACTTGGAAGTGGTAGAGGACTCTCGATAACTCCAAGTTTGTCTCTTAAGAACTAAAATCTTAAGTGTGACAGTGGCTTTGTTAGACAGTCTGCTATTTGATAATGAGATGGCATAAATCGAATGTTAAGTTTCTTTCTCAAAACCTTGTCATGAACAAAGTGAACATCTACTTATATATGCTTAGTTCTAACATGGTAAACTGGGTTTACTGTAAGTGCACTTGCACTTAAATTATCACACCATGTCACTGATATACTTGGTATAGGGAAATTGAGTTTTTTTAGGAGTGATTCAAGCCAAGCTATTTCACAAGACACTTGAGCCAATGCTCTGTATTCGGACTCAATACTTAATCTTGCTACAACGGGCTGCTTTTTAGAACTCTAAGACTCAAGAGTATCTCTAAAGAAAATACAATGCCTTGTAGTTAATTTTCTATCTTCAGGGCAGCAAGCCCAATCTGCATTTGAAAATCATTATAGATCTAGTCTTGGGCTATGTTTAATATGGAGCCTCATATTCCTCATCCCTTTTAAATATCTGAGAACTATTTTGATTGCCTGTTAGTGTTTGTCAATGGGACTTTGGAGGAATTGGCTTAATTTATTAATGATAAAAGATAGATCAGGTCTTATATGTGTAATATATTGTAATGCTCTAATTGTGCTTCTATAGAGAGTTGGATTTTTCATTAGTTCACCATCTGTAGCCCTTAATGGTTTCCCAATTACAATAGGAGTTGAACATGGTTTCGTATTTTCCATGATAACTCTCTTTAGAAGTTCATCAATGTATCTTGTTTGGGTGAGATATATACCTGCCTTATCTCTTGTAACTTCTATACCCAGAAATAGATGTAGAACTCCTATATCCTTTAGTGCAAATAACTTATGGAGTTTCTCAATAAATCTTTGTAAGGACATTGCATTACTACCAGTCACAATGATATCATCTACATAAATGAGGACCATAATTGTTTGACTATTGTTGACAAGAATGAAGAGTGATGAACCACACTTTGAGTTCTTAAAACCTAAATTTAGCAATGTCAACCTCAATCTATCGAACCATGCTCTTAGAGCTTGCTTAAGCCCATAGAGTGCCTTGTTTAATCTGCATACATGATTGGGTTTTAGTTTGTTAATAAACCCATTAGGTTGGTACATATAAATGACTTCTTGCAAATCTTCATTCAAGAAGGCATTGTTTATGTCTATTGCCTCACTTCCCAATTTTTTGAAACTACTATTGTTAACACCATCCGAACTATTGAAGCTTTAATAACTGGGCTAAACATTTCATTAAAATCAACTCTAGGGGTTTGAAGGAAACCCTTAGCCACCAGTCTTGCCTTGCATCTCTGAAATTCACCATACATGTCATGTTTTACTTTGAAGACCCATTTGTTTCCCACTACATTGAATGATGATGAATAAGGGACTAATGTCCAGGTACCATTTTTCTTCAATTCAGTAATTTCATCTTCCATAGCTTATTTCTAATGTGTTGAGTTCAGTGCCTCCTCAATATTGATCGGTTCAGTTGGTTCAGTCTTTACAGTAGTAAAGAGTTTGAAATTTGATGGAAATTTCTTGAGCTTATGGATACCATCTTTGGCTCTTGTAGTCATAGGATGACCTAGTGGATTAGGATGGTCTAATGTAGTGTTGGTAGCAAAAGTAGCATTTTCGTTGTCTTCATCTCTTTCAGAACACTGTGGAGGACTAACATTTGCATTAATAATAGAGTCATTAGCAGAATGGGTCTCATTTCCCCTTTCAAATGATAGCCTCACAGGAATTAGAGATAATGGTGAGGTAGAAGGCATAACTGATGCAGGCATTGACAATGCTACAGGGGAGTGAGGGGCACTAGTGATTGTACCAGATGAAAGTGGCGATAAGAGTTGTGTGTGGTTCATGTGAGAATGATATGGAAGTTGTGGTACAAGAGAAAAAGTTGAGGGTAGGATAATGGTTTAAGACTCAAGAGTTTTGGTATTTAAAAAACCATGAGTGAAAGGAAAGTCCTTTTCATTGAAAACAACATGTCTAGAGATGTAAATATGACAAGTGGAACTGAGGCATTTATATCCATTATGTGAGTTACTGTAGCCAAGGAACATATACTTTGTTGTGTGAAATTGAAACTTGTGATTCTAGTATGGTCTCAAGCATGGAAAGCAGGCATAACCAAAGGTTTTAAGTGAGTTCTAATTGTGTGATTTGGTATAGAGTTTGAAAATAGGGGTTTGGTTATTAAGAACTGGTGTGGGTAATCTATTTATAAGAAAAATAGCAGTTTGGAATGCCTCACACTAGTATTTTAGAGGCATTTTGGCTTGAGCTAAGAGGGTTAACCCCATCTCCATAATATGTCCGTGTTAGCGTTCAGCTCTGCCATTTTAAGCAGAGGTGAGGGGACTAGAATGTTTAAGTTCAATCCCATATTGGTTTGCAAAATGAATAAAGCTGGTATATTCCCCACCCATGTCAGTTTAGAGGCATTTAATTTTATGTTTAAGTTGATTTTCAATAAGGTTTTTGAACTAAATGAAGGCAGAAAGGGCATCAAATTTGAGTTTCAATGGGTATATCCAGGTGAATCTGCTAAAGTCATCAATGAAGTGTATATAATACTTATGTCCAAAACTAGAATTGATGGGAGATCAGAGATCAAAGTGCATAAGTTCTAAAGGTTTTATTGTATGTAAAAATGATAAAAAATAGGACAATAAATAGGATTTTCCAAATTGGCATGCATCATAAAAATCAGGTTTTTCATTGACAAGAAAACTTTTATTAAAAGACTTCATTACTAACTCTAGGACTCTCTTTGAAGGATGGCTAAGTCTCTTATGCCATAACTCCTTTTGAAGACTAGATTTACTTGACACACTAGACTTGACAAACTTGTCTTATTTAGAATAAAGGTTGTAACTAGGACTTTAACTTGATAGGACAGAGTTTGGATGAGTTTGTGGTGGCTGGAAGGTTGAAAGAGTTGGTGGAAATTCCGTATGGTATAATCCTTCTTTAAGTTCCCACTATAACAACATCTCCCCTGTCACCTTGTCCTTAATAAAACAGCCATCAGAGTCAAATTTAATAGCTATGTCATTACAAGTAATCAATTGTGATACACTCAATAGATTTTTCTCAATTTGGGGAACATTTAAAAGATCTTTTAACAGTAGTTTCTTGTTATTGGCATTTATTAAACAAGTATTTCTAGAATGATGTGTATTAAGTTTCTCACCATTACCAAATATTGATGTTGCTTTACCATTGTAATCATGCTTCTGCTATAAATTCTTGACATCATTTGTTATGTGATTACTGGCTCCACTATCTGCATACCATGCCTGATTACTTAAAGTCTCTGGAGATGTAATAAATGCACTTGGCGAGTTCTATTGGCTTTGTTCATATGGTGGTTGGCCCATGTAGTTGTTGTTGAAGCGATAAAAGTAATAGGCTATAGTATGACTAGGCTTCCCATACACCTGACATGTGGGTTTAGAGTTTCCATTATTATAACTATTCCTTCCTATACCTCTGTAGGATTTGTTGCCTCTTGAGTTATTGCTCCTTATTCTACCATTAGCTTGGTAGCCACTGAATTACTGAGTTTGATTCTGTGAATGTCTCTTGTAGTATCCTGCATTACTTCCTCCTCTATTTGCATAGTTGGCAATTGGATGTCCTAAGTTGATTGTATTGATTCCTGCACTTAATTGCTTAAGTCTTTTTTCATAGCTTAGAAGTTTTTCTTACATTTCAAGCCAGGTGATACCATCCTTCTCTTGTATTTGACACACCACTGGATTGTATTCATAAGAATCAAGACTAGTGAGTACCTATGAGATTATATCTTCAAGAGATATTGGATGTCCTACTAAGTTAGATTGTCTACCAATTTCTTTATAGATTTTAGGTAGTCATTCATCTTAAGACCCCCTTTTTGCATCTTCTAAAATTCTCTTTTGTAATAAACCACATTGGATCTAGTTTTACTCTAAACAAATCCTTGATTGCATCCCACAGTTGCTTCGATGTTTCATAGCCCATTAAATCTGATGCAACTTCCACATTAATGGAGTTGTATAACCAACCAAGAAGAATCTGGTCATAAACAACCCAATCTTCATTATTGGGATTTTCCGTGAGTTCTACTTCTTAAGAACCTTCAACTTTAGTTTCAATAAACTTAAGTGGACACACTTTTGAACCAGTAATGTATCCTACTAATTGATTGCCTTTGATCACCAAAAGCACCGTGTTCTTCCATAATAGATAGTTGTCGTGATTCAGCTTAACCACACAATAAGATCTTAATGGATTTCCAGCTGAGGTGAAAGTTTTGGTGAAAGCTTGTTCATTAGAGATGGTTGTCTTCTCATTAGTATTGTTGCTTTTTTTGATAACTAATACTTCTCCTATCTCACTTGTTTCTTTGTCGGTGGTAGCCATTTTCTGCTCTGATACCAAGTTAAAGTTTATAACTTGATATTAGAGGCAGCTCAACTCAATACCGTTGAGGGAGAAAACATTTCATTTATATATTGAGAGTTACACTGATGCCCTAGCATCTTGTCCATCAAAAGGTTGCACGTCACTTTGTATAGCAAGAATAATCATCCTTGGATCAAGTGAAGTAAAGACAAAATTGAAAGAGAAAAGATAGCTATACAAGAAAGAAAGATAAAAGGCCTAAACTGCAAGTCATTATAAGATCATTCTTTAACAGTACTAATAAAATAATGAAGAAACTTTTAAAAATTTTACTAGACAAATTAGAGTCGAATTGAGTTGAGTTGCTGCCATTGGGGAATCTAAAGTTCAAACTCTTTGTCAATTTTTCCTTGCATCTTATGCAAAAGAATTATCTATGATGAATGTAAATTTCAAACAAAAAAAAAAAGTTCAAAGGACCATCCTCAAAAAGAAGTGAATAATAAAATGAAGTATAGTACCCTCCTGTGGTGTTTGTAATAAAGCTAACTATAAAGAAAAATATATTGTTGGCACAATGCCACAATATTTTAGATGTAAAAGACTGGGCATGGGTAAGAAGAAAAAGATTGTCAATTCAAAAAGAAAACATATAAAACATGACAAGAAAAGAAGAGGATGCCTTTCTACTATGCAAAACAAGATGTAATAAGTAAGAAGTGTATCAATACAAAATTAGTTTTTAAGAGATTTTTAGTGAGATGTATGCTCCAATAAGTCTAAAGATTGCTAGAGAGATAAGCTCTAGGGAAACAAATAAATTTAGCCAGAGACTAACAAAATTATGAAGCAAAGTGTTAAAGTTTATACTATTTTATAAATTCTAACGTTAAGCAATGTGAACTTATTCTTAAAAATTAAATTTATAGTCATTCTAAAGATTTAAATAATAGAAAAGTCTAATTTTATTCACTGACCATGCTAAACTTCCTAATTCCAAGTAAGGTGCACCACTCGTTGGTTAACTCAATAAGAATCATATGATCTTTTGCTAAGGTTATATAGTACTAGCAGCAGAAAATGAATTGAATGAATGAAGAATCTCTCCCAGTTCTATTAGTTGTTGTCCTTTAAAATCCACCTAGTTGCCCAATTAAAAAGGAGGGTTAAAGTAGTTATTTTAGTGTTCAAATGCATACTTTCCATTTCTTAATTGGAATAGAATAACTTGTTTTTGACATTACAACAAAGTTTTAGTAAGTTCATTAAAGATACAAAAGAAATGATGATTTATCAATAGGAAATTCAAATTTGTTGATATTTCTACAACAAGTAATAAATAAAATGAAAGTAGGTGATATAATCCCAGTATCAAACAAAGGGAAGTTGCAAGAAAAATCTGGATATGTGAACTATAATTACAATTGCACCAAGAAGTTAATATGTATTTTCTTCTTACAACCTTCCTTTGTTTTCTTCTTTTTTAATGTCTAACAACATTTATATAGTTGCACATTACCAATATTATAGTGCTTTGTTAGAAAAAGGGAAATGTCTATAACTACACATGAACAACAATGTAGTTTACTCATTTTAAAAGCAAATTGAAGTAGAAGCAAGAAAATTCATTAATGTAATATCAGTTTTAGCTAGGCTATTACCTTAACTACTTTTCAAAATTAAGCAAACTAGCCCACCTGCTATACCTGTCATACTTTGTGTTTGACTTTTAAAAGAATGCCTTTATAATTATTTATCGACTTTACTTGTAAATACCACAAAATATATATATGCTTGCAAATTAACACATATATAATGGAAATTTAATGAAAAATTCATCATTTTTTGGACAAATATATTGTCAAGATAACAAATCAGTTTGTATCAAAAACCACAAAGAGCCTTAAAGAATGCATCTATAGCCAATCATTGTCCAAAAGTGAAAGAAACATGGATTTCACTAGCATACCATAAATGTTAAAGCCCAATAAGTTTGAATTTTTTAGGGGCCATTGATGATAAGGAAAATTTGAAAGCTGTCGAATTGAAAGTCATAAATGAAGGCAAGTTCAACATCTATTATGTCGTGTCCAAACTTAATGAGTAAGTTAAAGAATTCTATCAGCTCTTTTTCAGTTGGATTTTTTCTATAAATTACAAAGTTAATGAGTTTGAGAATCAACAGGCAAGGTAGATCCAAGATTAAAAGAATCAAAATTGAGATGAATGTATGGACCCTTAGAGTAGCTTCTAGCAGTAGAAAACCATGATTTGAGAGTATAGAGCCTCAGAAATTGATTAGGACTTAAAGAAGATGAGAGAATTATAGTAGATAACTGTAAAACCTTAAATCTTGAAACCTAAGGCCTAAGCTTCTGCTCAGGTTTTCTCTCAATTTCACCTATTATCTTTATTAAGCTTTCCTTATTTTTAAGCTTAAATGCATGCTCAAGTTTTCTCTCGATTTTGCCTATTATCTTCATTGAGCATTTCTTTATTTTCATACATCACCCACTAAAACTTCTATAATCTAATTTACAAAATCCAATAATAATTAATACATACAAGTTTATAATTTAATATCCACAGAACTAGAAACATTCCTTAGTTCAAATAACTTATTAGCAAATCATGATCCAAATAGGATTTTTAAACATAGTTTAAAGGCATATCACTCTTCAATGTAGTGGGAAAAGATTAAATGAGAAGGCATTTGCGAGTCATACTCCACTTCAACAAATGCAACTAAGAGACTTACGTTTTGACTTTTATCTAGTTTTCCACCAATAGGACAAATAGAAGGCAAATTAGTGGAGAGGAAGAAATAACATATGCTTGTCTCTCTCTTTTTGAAAAACGCCACATGAGCCTCCCAATCCTACCCCCACTCTCTTTTTATTAACTGCTTAGACATTTCACTAAATTGTAGTAATTAATTTCCTATAAAATAATTCCAACAATTAAATATCTAAATTTCTCCATAATGGAAGTAGGAATTTTGGGTTTAAGAAAACTCACCTTGCCTTTATAGTTAACACATTGATGGTTGAATAAAGCATTAATATCTGAAATAAGAAAGCATAAGCACATAAATTATGGCAACATTGACGCAATGCACTCACAAGAAAAATAAAAAAAATGATTTAATCTTTATACTCAACAACTTACATAAATAAAAATACACCACTATAAAGCACTGCTTTTCTAATAAATTAGCAAAAGTGTGATTTTTAGGATAGAAGGTAACCTTATTACCCTTATCACATAATTGACTAATACTAAGCAAATTATGTTTCAAGCCATCTACTAAAAGAACATGACAAATAGACTAGGATTGAGGATTACCAATTTCTCTAATGTCAACTATCTTCCCTTTAGCATTGTCTCCAAAAGTAACACATCCTCCATGATTAGCTTCAAGCTTGGTAAATTGCTCCTTGTCACCCGTCATGTACCTTGAGCATCCACTATTAAAGTATCACTCACTTTTCTTCTTTGTGGATTTTAGGCACACCTACACAAGAAAAATTTAAACATTCTTTTAAACCTAAAATTTAGTTGGTTTAGGTTGGTTAGCATTAATATAGTCCAAGGGCAGTAATTTCAAATGCAACCTTTTATTGCTAGTATGTCTAAATGTCATGGATTTTGATGCATGTGAGTCATATAAATACTTCATGTTTGAGTGATGCATATTATTCTTGTGAGGGGCATATATTCTAAATTGTACATGGAAATGTGGAGTTTGATTCCTAGAGTATATTTATGGTCTAGGATGCATGTGAGTCATACAAGTACATGAGTGAGTATGGTGTTATAGGCTAAAGAAAATTTCTTTTAGTGTACATGTAAGCATGCTTAGGTTGAGGTCTTTTGGCTTATTCCTTAGACCTTTAAGTCAAGAATTATTGAGTCTTATTAAACTTAACATTAACTTTAGTTGTTTGAGACTTTTTTACTTTAAGAACTTGAGTCTCAATAGGTTTATAAGTAAAAGGGGGAATCACTCGTAGCTTTAACAAAATTATTATGTGATGATGATAAGGATAAGGTTCCATTTATATATCCAAGTCCATGGGTGCTTCCATGGAATCTTTAGGATTCAAGGACACTATCTACAGTCTTTTTTCCCTATTTGAACTTAAAAATGGAATTTTTTAACTCTAATACTTCTCTAGAAAGCTTTTGAGTTTCATCATTAGGCTTCTTGAGTTCCTCATTCAAGGAAGTAGAATTTCTTAAATCATTCACAAGTTTTTCATTTGATAATACAAGTTTTGAAAAATCATTTTTCAAGTTCTCAAATTCCTTAAATAAATTTGAGAGCTCATGCTTGTAGAGCTTTTTCTTAAAAAGTAAGCTCTTATATTTAAGCATGAGTTTGCTCACAATTGAGCTCTTATCATTGGCATTACCATCATTATCATCACAATCATTAGAAGAAGAATGAGAAGTGGATGGTACCTCATTATTATCCTCAAAATCCATAAAGCAAAGATTGACTACTTCTTGTTGCTCCTCTTCCTTTTTTGATTTGAAGGAGTCATTCTATGGAGCTTTGAATGCCTTTATTTTATCCTTTACTCCCTTGCTCTTGAATTTTAGCCTTAGACACTCATTTCTAATATGCTCGAGTTTCTTGCATTCATAGCAAGTCACCTCCTTATTCTTCTTCCCATCTCCCTTCTTGTATTATCTTATTCTTAAGGGGTTCTTTCTTCTCAAGAATTTCTTAAAGCTTCTAGTGAGCATGGCTATGTCTCCATCTTTATCACTAGAGTCTTTAATACTCTCTTTTTGCTATCCTCTTGTGAATCTTTTAAAGTAATGCTTTTCTTCTTTTTATTTTTTCTCATCCTCTCTTTGTTTTAGTGTGAGCTCATGTGTCAACAACTTACCAATAAGGATGTTGGTTGAAAGCTTTGACAAGTCACAAGTTTCTTCAATTAAAGTAACTCTAGATTCCTAATCCATCTTAGGGTGGATTCTTAAAATCTTTATGTTGATTTCTTCCTTAGAATAATACTTTCCAAATTTCTTTAAGATGGTGAGGAGTGCATTGAGCCTATTTGTCATCTCGGTAATGGATTTTTGAGGCTTCATCTTGAAGAGTTTATACTCATATACATGGAGTTAAACCTTTTTACTTTAACTTGAATGCTGCCTTCATAGTGGTTCTCAAGTGTCTCCTAAATTTCCTTAGTGGATTGGTAATGTTAAACCTTGCCTCCGTCCTCTCTAGACATGTAAGTAAGCAAGATAGTCATTGCCTTCTTATTTTTACAATTTGCCTCCTTTTGATCTTAGGTACATTGGGTTCTATTTATGGGTATTTCCACATTACCAAGTGTGGCTTTAGAATGATCCCAACCATTAATAATTACTTCCTATAACCTAATTAGATCACTATCAAGGTATAGATGCTTTTGGAACTTCCAATGAGGATAATCACTCCCATTAAAGAAAGGTCTTAAAGAAGAGAAATTCACAGCCTCACTACTTATGATCTAACTTTCTTATAATTAAGTACCAAGAAGTTTAGCTCTAAAACTAATTAAAAAGGCCTTAAAGAGAGATGAATAGGGCAATTAGAGAGTTTTAGGATGATTAGCAATTAATTAAAATAATTTAAGAAAGAAGAGAAGCAAAGACATAAAGATTTAAGGAGTTTGGATTAAATCAATCCTACGTTTCCATCTTGATTTCCAACTACCCACTAATCTATTAATGAGAATAAATACTATGTGTTTTACTTTGGCTAACACCCAACCTTATAAACAAGAGTTTTTCTTGGTTCAACTCAAACCAATCAAAAGTGTTTTTAATTGGCAAACACTTAAACCAACCAATAGAGTTTAAACTCAATGCCCTTCTATCCTATCCCAAGAAATAAATGAAGAAAAATCCTAATTCTATCACTCAATTAACACTCATAAAAAATAAAATGAATAATAAATTTAGAGTTTCTGAGTAGCTAAAAATTGAATTCAATGATCTTATCAAAGTGTCTAACTTCTTAAATGAAGTTTTCAAACTCAAATTTATAGTTCAAGCTTGAATTCTAATTGTTGGAGTTCATTAAATTCATTAACATGCTTCACTAACTTCTCTTAATATTCAAGCAAATTTTTGCAGGAAATTTGCTTGTCATGGTTTTAATGAGGCATGTCACGATCGTGACCCTTAACTGAACTAGTCATTGGGCCAGTTAAGTGACCATTGTACATTTGCTAAATACACTATGATTATTTAGTCACAATCATGACTTGGACCTTGAGCACTTTTTGTTAGTATAGGTGGTATGCCCTAGAGGCCAATCATATATTTTGACATTGTAAATTATCCTAAATGGAAATAATAGAATATTCTATTACCTAAAGTGTTTATTTATTTAAATATTCATCCATTAGCATTATGTTAAATAAATTTATTATTAAGAGTTGATAATGTGAGCTATAAATTTATTTAGTACATGTTCTATAAAATGTTCATAGTTGAATAATTAATCTTTGGGTAATATTAGTTAGACTATCTCCTCCACCTATTTTTCTTGATTAGTATATGATACTAATAATGGGAAGTAGTGAGGCTAACGTTACTTGATATGAGATATCAGAATAGACATATGGATACTCATGTGATGGGTGGATTGAACAATAACGTTATATTTTTTATCGCATGGATATTCACTTATAATCAATGATCACAATCTAGGTTATAATGGTGAATATAGTCCTTTGACCTGAGGTGACACGATCATCCATATTTGAGTGGTTAAGATTTATTACCACTTACATACCTGTATTAATCATACACGGGTATATGGCGTATGAAGGCACCAATCGGTTAAATGTAAGGATGAGTGTTCGACCAAGATGGGATTCATTGCCTGGAGTGAACCGAGATAAGATCCTATATTATCTAAGTCTTTTCTTGATGAATAAGTTCCTAGCCAAAACAAACATGACACAGTCTGAAAGAATTTTAGTGCTAGAAAACTATTTATACTATTTGTTATGTTTTATCAAGAAATAGAACTTCAGATGAAGTCATATGATACAACTATTGGAGTTTGACTAAACCTTGACTCTAGGCTATATCATGATCTTCTAATGAAGGGATTTTAATGCACGGTAATTATGACTAAAGGGGTTCATATGAATCAATATATGCATTCATTTCTAATTAGGTAGTTGTGATATCGATACTAGAGGTCACTCATAACTTATGAGAACTAAATGTGCATAATTAAATTTTTCACATTTATATTTGAAAAGAGTTTTAAATAATATCAAGTGATGATATTATTTTCCCATTGCCAATTAGACATGAACCTAGTAAGTCACACCTAAAAGAGTTTTACCAAAACACTATCAATATTAATCGAATTATTAATTAAAGTGTTTAATCAATTAATTAAAATTAATGGAATTAGATTTATGTTTTAAACAATGATTATGACATATCATGAAATCTAGTTCAAATAAGGGTTTGATTATTAATTTATACTTAATTAATATGAGATATTAATTAAAGTATTAAATTAATAATTTATATATATGTTGTTTCTATTTGGACTTGGATTAATGGCTTAAGTGGTTTAGACCTTCGCCTAAAAGAATTTTGGACTAAAGATTAATCCAAAATATTGATAAAGTCCATAAACCTAATCTAAGCCCACTTATTTAATGGAATGGGCTTAGGTTAAGTATTGGCCCAATTTCCAAGCCCAAGTCCATAAAATGATGTTTGACTTTATCAAATATGAGATTAGGTTACTTTAACAGGTGTAATAAAATGGATGTAGAGATAATACATGAGATGTATTCTCTATATACTTCCTTTTTGTACACTAGTGACTTATACAAGTTATGTACATAGTGGCACACTTGTGATGAAAAGGGTTATATGATAAGGTGCTTCTTTTCTCTATACATACAACCTAAGAAATGTTCTATGGTTATATAGAGAAGTGTAGAGAATGGTTAGAGACACATAAAAAATAGAAACAACATATACACAACAAAAACCCTAAGTGTTCTTGCAAAAGATTGAGTTAGTGCAAGTTTTTAAATGTCAACTGAAAGGAAACTTGCTACTAATCATATTAAGGTAAGAAGATGACATAGTACAAATTTGGTGTCTCAAGCTAGAGGCCCATCATTTACAAGGCTAGAGCATTTGATTCAAGAGTTGAACTGAGAGTACACAAAGCTTATAGATCTTCACTATTATGGTCTTCATCAAACTAGGAGTTTGTAAGTTTTCTTAAACTTAGAGTTTCCTAGGTTGATGATTATATGTGTTGGTGTGCTATTTAGATATGTGTAATATGCAAAATGAATCCTTAGGAATGGAATTCTTCATGTCATGAAGGGTTATGTTAGTAAAATTTTTGAAATTTTTCTCTATTTAGGTTTATGCTTACAACACATGTATAAAATGCCTAAGTTGCATAACTAATTCTTTCACTTTTATCTCCTTTCTTCTTGAGTTTCATTAAAGCTCCTGCTCATCATAAAGAATTTTTGGGTTTTGTGATTCAAACGCAGCATAAAAATTAAAAATTTATCACGTTTCCAAACCTGGATCCATGTAATTCGACTACTTGATTAAACCTAGAGTTTTAAGAATCTCACCAAGATGTAGAAGAGGCAAGATTTTCTGGAAGGATGAGAGGAGGTTCACACTGGTGACACCTTACCTTAAGCCTTTTGCTTTGGTTATTCGGATCTAGACATCTCTAAAAGGATGCGTCCTCTATAGGTGTCCACACGAACAGCCCTTCACAAAACGAATTAGAGTGTGTGCTAACAACCTCCTTGATTTTCTTACAAATCAAGAACAAAAGAAAAACTCTATCTTTGTTTTCTAAGAAGAAAGAAAATGAATTTGGAGGCAGGAAAAACAAGTGTGTTAAACCCTAGAGAATATAACATATTTATAGACTCCAAATTAACCTACCAATGACCTTTTGGTAACTTCCATTTATTATATTTTGATTTTGTTTAAAAATAAATCAGAAATAATATCTTATTTATTTATTTAAAATAACATTTATCTTAAATAAATAAACAAATAAATAAATAAATAAAACACTTTAATTATTTATTTCCACAGAGTTTATTTTTGGGCTCATTAAACCCAAATTCATTTTCGGCTTATTCTAAGTGTGTGACCCTGTAGGTTCACATAACATTGGCAGTGGGCCTAAATCTCTATTTAGGCTTACAAGTCATAAGTGGCCTCTAGCAAGACATTATGACTACCCAAGTCATGTGAAGTCAATAATCCGACATAACCTAATTACAGTGAATTTTATTGTCCCTTTATCACATGTTATCCTAATTGAACATAAGGCATAGAATGTCATCCTTATATAGTTCAATATTGTGACTTGATTATAAGTAGATTGAAAATGATAACTCTTTATCAATTCATTTCAGCATGGCCATGCATTTTCCTTCAGTCTATCTCATTAAGGGGCCCTTAGATATCTTTCTCATATTAATGAGGGATAAATTCCTTCTGAATCACTCACATTCCTCACATAACTGATTTTATATCCAACAATATCCTATTTAATTGTCTGGTTAAAGACAATGTTAGAATTTGTTAAAACATAAAATAGCTATATAGAAATCCACGATGATTTCAAGGTCAAAGGACCAAAATAAAATTATTGTGATGAGAAATACTTATGACAATAATCTATGTAGTATTTTCATAGTGGGTCAATCCAGTACATAATCTCTCATCATGTACCTATGTGTTAACTTAATATCTCATATTCATGATTAGTAAAACATAACCATCAATCAACTTTATACTAGCCTTAATACTTTAATATTTATATATAATGAATAAATAGCTAGGGATAATTAGAATAGAACTCTTATTTTAATTTAAGGGTTTTACTATCAAGTCACATACTTGATGGCCTTAGTAAGAATTAACCATTCATATAATTATCATAAAATCAAATGATAATGAAATACCTCTTTATTAATAAAATAAGAAAGTCAATACATAATCACAAATGATTGACCTAGTGCATATCACTAACAAGAATCGTGAGGTCTGTTATGATTAAGGATGGCCATAGTTTAAGAACTGATGATTCCAATTCATGAATAGCCTATTCACAGTTCCACCTTAGGTGGAACTAAACCAGAATGAGCCCCAATATCAATCTTTTAGTTCAACCGATTTTGGTTCGATTAGTTCATCTAGTTCAACAAGTTAACTTTTTTTTTTAAAAAATTCAGTTTGGAACTGACGATTCTGGTTCTAGTTCCATGGGAAGTGGAGCTAACCCTGAACTGGTCCGTCCCCTAGTTCTAGGCTAGTTTAAGCCAATTCTGGGTTTGATTGGTTTCTAAACTAAATCGGCCTGTGGTCGACCCTAGTCACGAGTTTGATCACGATCGTGATCATGCTCGTGAGAACCACTAGACCTCTATCACTTGAAGAATGCTTTACTCGTGGTTGTGACTTGGTGTTGTGATGGTGATCATGGACAGGCCACATTCGTGACCTGGATTATGAACACCACTGGGCTATTTCTTAATTGATAAGCTCTTAGTCATGGTTGTGATGTTGTGTCATAATCCTAGTTATAAGTATGATCACAATTGTGACCAGGACCATAAGGACCACTGCCTAAAATTTTTTTAAAGGACTTGAGACTTCTCAAGCTTATAACTAAGGTCATGGCCGTGACATGGACCATGACCAAAGCATCTCTTGCATTTTGCTTGAACTTTTATTACTTCTTTGTTATGTAACTAATACACACTTAAGCAAATGTAATTAGCACTTCAAAATTATGTTGTTAAAATCAAAATAAGGTTAGGTTAAGCCTTAATCATGCAAATGGCTAACACATACTAAATAAGTCATAAAATTTGGTTCAATATTTTGGTTTGATTCGATATTTGCTTCATTTAGTGCTAAATCCTAAGCACCAGATTCTATATTGGAGCAAAGTTTTGAGAAATGGATCAAGAAATATCTTATTAAGAAAAGAAAGTTAGTTATTCATATTTATGCTTTCATTTTTAGTTATTGTCTTTTATTTTATGATTTGTTATATTTAATAACTTTTATACATATATATGGAAAAATTGCATAATTAGTGTGTGAACTTTCTAGGTTTTTCTATTTTAATAATTTTTTTTATCTTAAATTAGTGCTTCTGACTGGTGAGTAGTGGCTTGAGTGTCCAATCAACATGTGTAAGACCCATCTTTAGCTATATACTCGCCACATCAGCAAACTCTGATGAAATATCATATTGAATGACTAAAATGCCCTCATAGCTTTTATTGATTTATTTTTTAACAAAAAAAAAAGACACAATCCATAGGAGAAGAAGAATAACATTTTGATAGAGTATAAGTGAAATAGTTTAATTACAATTCTAATTTCTATTATTGCCAAAGGAAGAGTTTATCTCCATAGCTTAAAACTCTATCTTTCTCTCTTTTTTTTTTAAATCAAATTTCAAACAAAAGGGTGTTTCTATACTATCTTTTCTTAATAATCTTTTTTTTAATTTGTAACTCTTTTCCTTAAGTGGGTGCTTGCTAATTTTTGCTCAAGATGGTTTATTCATCTTCTTCTTCCTCATAACCCACACCCAAACATTGAAATTAGGGTTCTTCAGTTTCTATAATTGAACTAAAAAAAACCTGCTATTTTGATCATAAAATCAAAGTGCCTGTTTATCTATATAAGGTTGAGCCTTCAATTTTAGTTGTGCTACTACCCCAGCTTTTACTCTGGCGTGTTCATTTAGCTCTTCAATTATGTTTTCCAACAGGAGCTCTTTAATCAGTTGTGCTATGATTTTAACATTTATAAGTTCCTTTATCTTGGTAAAATTAAGGAATTATCTCATATTTTCCAATAATAGTTAATCTTATAGTCTTCTTTTAAGTGTATTTGTGTTGATGTTCCTAGTTCTAGTTGGATTTATTTTAATATTAGTGTTGTGGATAAGCAATTCTCTTTGTCTCTCTTTGAAACCCAGCAAATTTATTTTAAACCTAGTAGATGAATTGAATGAGCAATTTCAATTTGGTTTTGATATTTTATTTGATGATTGAATATTGGGTTTTTGTTTTTAAATCGAAAAAGGATTAACTTTATTGGGATTTTAATTGGTTTTTATTTTGATATGATGACTTAGTTGCATACATATGAATAAAAAATAAAAACATGGGTGTTTTCCATTTTAAAGAATTATTTAGAATTGTAGCTTCCGAATGCATATTGTGCAGGAAGTTCTAAAGATGAGAATGGTGATGGAAATGGAGATGACAATGTGGAGCAACAGCCAATTGGTGCATTTAGGTGGATGAACTCCTATATCAAAGATGTTAGGATTCATGATACAAACGCAGCGAAAAAATTAAAAATTTTATCACGTTCCCAACCTTGGATCCATGTAATTCGACTACTTGATTATATCTAGGATTTTAAAATCTTACCAAAACATAGAAGAGGCAAGATTCTCTGGAAGGATTAGAGGAGGTTCACACCGGTGACACCTTACCTTGAGCTTTTTTTGGCTTGGTTGTTCGGATCAAGACGTCTCCAAAAGGATGCGTCCTCTATAGGTATCCACACGAATAACCCTTCACAAAACGAATTTGAGTGTGTGTGCTAGCAACCTCCTTGACTGTCTCACAAATCAAGAACAAAAGGAAAAACTCTGTCTTTGTTTTCTAAGAGGAAAGAAGACGAATTTGGAGGCAGGAAAAACAAGTGTGTGAAACCCTAGAGAATATAACATATTTATAGACTCCAAATTAGGGTTTCACTTACCAATAACCTTTTGGTAATTTTCCATTTATTTTATTATGATTTTGTTTAAAAAGTAATCAAAAGTGCCCGAATATGAAGAATTCAAGCTAATTAGCTTAATTTCCTATTCTGAAATTAATTAGCTTGATTGGATGAATTTTGATTTATTTTCTTATTTTGGAGTCAATAAGGAAGATTCAAGAAGATTCTAGAAGATGTGAGAAGATTCAAGAATATTCCAAGTCAAAGTCAACAAGTCAAAGTCAAAGTCAAATAGTCAACAAGTCAAAGTCAATGGTCAATGGTCAACATATGACATGGCATGCTTTAATGCTTAGTTGTCATGAGTTGTCACTTTGCTTAGTTGTCATGAATTGTAATGAGTTGTCAATTTTGACTTTTCAAAGATGAGTTGTCATTAGTTGTCTTATTTTAAAGGAAATCTCCTTAATTAAGGATTTTCCCATATAGGTATCTTTGGGAATAAGGAATAAAACCTTTTCCTTCAAGGAATAGGTTGTTTACATGCCTATATAAGGGCTACAAACATGTAAAACGAATTTTTGGAGAAAAAAAAAAGAAGATTGAAATATTAAAAGTAAGGTTTTTCCTTAAACTTTGTTCTTTTGAAACTTTGCAAGTTTACTTGAATTGTTTCACTTCTACCTTTCATTACAATTGCTAGGTTAGATTAAACTTAGAATTGTGTGATTATTCATCTTATAATAGCTAAGTATCTTGCTTCAATTTAATAAGCAAGGGGTTTAGCTCCATCAACACAACTATCCTTGATGATCCTTGGGCTAATATTCAAAGTTGGATGCGCGTTCTATCTCTTTTATAGGTAGGGTTCGTATCAGTTTGGTATCAGAGCCAAACTTCAAGGTTTGGTTACATATCCTTTTATTTTCTTGAATTATCTATTCTTTTCTTCTTCTCAATTCTTCATAATTTGAAAAAAAAAAAAAATTTTTTGAGTGAAACACGAGAGCATTCACATCCTTGAGTGTAAACACGTAAGGGAGTGCTTTGTGAGGATTTTTTTTTTCTTTCTATATCTTTTCAAAAAATTATTTTTTAACATGGACATGCCTTATTTTCTTGGTGGGGATGATCCTTTTGTTTACTTAAAATGGGTGCAACAAATGGAGGAGATATTTGATTCTCTTAAGATAAGTGATTTTAAAAAGTGCAAACTTGCTTCTAATCAATTTGTTGGTCATGCTGCTATATGGTGGGAAGATTTGATGGTAAATGAGGTTAGAAATTGGGAGTTAATGAAAAGGTTAATGTCTAGATATTTCATTCCTCATGATGTTAGGAATAAATTTTATCTTAAATTAGAAAGACTTAAACAAGGGGATGTGTTAACTGTTGATGATTATGCTAAAAAGTTTAAGTTTTTTGTAATTGCAAGTGATTTAGGTGAATCTGAAGAAAAAAAAATTACAAGATTCATAAATGGGCTTAAGAGTGAAATTAGACAAGATCTTATGTTTGTGGTAAAATTGCAGCTTAATTTGTCTTTGAATGATGTAATTTCACTTGCTTTAGATAGAGAGAGTTGGAGTAATAAGGTTGATAATCAAAGTAGTGCTAATGCTGAAGTGGTGTTAAGTGATCATGAGAAGAAGCATGAGGATCAATTATGTGATCAAACTAATAAAGTCAAGGAAAGCATTATTCATGAAGAGAAGTGTGACAAAGAAGTGGTTGTATGTGAGGAGATCAACATAGAGTGCAAATCCAAGAATAGTGACTTTGTTGAAGTCATTAAAGATAATAAGGATTATTTGCAAAGTTTTGAGCAATCTTGTGAAGATGTGCAAGGATTAACTCATGAAGAGTCAAACCAAGAAGTTTGTGCACAAAAGAAAGAGGAGGATAACAAGCTGGTTATTCATCATGATTATGCTAACTTTATTCTTTCTTGTTCTAGTGTTTTGAAATTTGTTTTACAGACTTCTATGCCATACAAAGATCCCTTTGTTGATGTTATTGAAGTTCCTTATGTCAACAATGCAATCTATGTAATCTTCGTTTGTACCAAGAAGAACTTGAGATATTCATGTTTCAAGTTTAGAAGGAAGCCACAAGGATACAATCCTTACAAGTTCATGGAAAAGAGTTCTATGTTCATTCAAGTTCAAGATATATTGAAGCTACTTCTATGGATTCTTACTTCAAAGGAGAGGCTTTCAACAACGGTGTTTATATTTGACCCTGGAGGATTCATGAATTTATCAACTTTAGAAGATGGCTATGATTTGAGGGCGAATCATCTTCAAGAGAGAGGGAATAATATGAACCCTAAAAGGGATCAAAAGTGCCCGAATATGAAGAATTCAAGCTAATTAGCTTAATTTCCTATTCTGAAATTAATTAGCTTGATTGGATGAATTTTGATTTATTTTCTTATTTTGGAGTCAATAAGGAAGATTCAAGAAGATTCTAGAAGATGTGAGAAGATTCAAGAATATTCCAAGTCAAAGTCAACAAGTCAAAGTCAAAGTCAAATAGTCAACAAGTCAAAGTCAATGGTCAATGGTCAACATATGACATGGCATGCTTTAATGCTTAGTTGTCATGAGTTGTCACTTTGCTTAGTTGTCATGAATTGTAATGAGTTGTCAATTTTGACTTTTCAAAGATGAGTTGTCATTAGTTGTCTTATTTTAAAGGAAATCTCCTTAATTAAGGATTTTCCCATATAGGTATCTTTGGGAATAAGGAATAAAACCTTTTCCTTCAAGGAATAGGTTGTTTACATGCCTATATAAGGGCTACAAACATGTAAAACGAATTTTTGGAGAAAAAAAAAAGAAGATTGAAATATTAAAAGTAAGGTTTTTCCTTAAACTTTGTTCTTTTGAAACTTTGCAAGTTTACTTGAATTGTTTCACTTCTACCTTTCATTACAATTGCTAGGTTAGATTAAACTTAGAATTGTGTGATTGTTCATCTTATAATAGCTAAGTATCTTGCTTCAATTTAATAAGCAAGGGGTTTAGCTCCATCAACACAACTATCCTTGATGATCCTTGGGCTAATATTCAAAGTTAGATGCGTGTTCTATCTCTTTTATAGGTAGGGTTCGTATCAATGTACCTATGAGTTGACTTAATATCTCATATTTATGATTAGTAAAACATAACCATCAATCAACATCATACTAGCCTTAATACTTTAATATTCATATAATGAATAAATGGCTAGGGATAATTAGAATAGAACTCTTATTTTAATCTAAGGGTTTTACTATCAAGTCACATACTTGATGGCCTTAGTAAGAATTAACCATTCATGTAATTATCATAAAATCAAATGATAATATAATACCTCTTTATTAACAAAATAAGAAAGTCAATACATAATAACAAATGATTGACCTAGTGCATATCACTAACAAAAGAAACATGCATATTATTGGATTCAATATTTTCTTTTCTTTTATTTGGTTACTCAAAAATTGCTTAACTGAATTGGGATTTTGTTTATTGGATTTGAGATTTTGTTTTTAATTACTTTGAGTAACACTTTAATTGTTTTTTTTTTGTTATGAAAAATTATCATCTTTATTAATGGAGAGAAATTTATTTTTTCCATATAAAAGTTTATTTAAGAGTAATTGGGGGCATTTTAGACAAATTAGATGTTTTGAATATGTGGCAGATGACATGTCTACTTGCACAGTAAAAATCAAGTCCCACATATGGTGAGTTAGCAATCTAACAACCACTCACCAGTTAGAAGCATTGATTTGAGACAAAAATAATGAGAGCAAACACTTGATTGCAAAAAAAAAAAAATTTGACCACCACAACAACAAAAATTAGAAAGTTCACACACCAATTGTGCGATATATACATGGTTGCTGAAAATATATATAATAATATAGGGTTAAGTATACATAATAATTTTGCTGAAAATATGTATTAAATATATGTTTATACAAAAATGTATAAACATGCACAAAATTTTATTGTTTATTAATTTGTTGGTAATAAATATAAATTTAATCGATAATATAATTAAATTTGAATATAATACTTCCGAATTTCTATTTTAAATCGTACCAAGACCGATCTATTCCGAAAGATTTGAATCTCTGTACTGAACTGTTAAGAAAAATGGAAAAAAATTTTAAATTTAATGGTGGTTTTGGAAATTTTATTTTTAAAATTTTTATATTTCTGGATTTCTCTATGCTCATTCCTAATTATGGTGTTAAATTTTATTCTTTTTAGGAAATCTTGCGATAAGGATGCCATCGTTTGGCAAAGAAGGCTCTTCTTGATGACATTTCATGTACGAACACTATTGCATGATAAATTGGCTTTGTAGTTTGTTTGTTATGTAAGAAGCCATTTTCAATTTTTTTTTTCTTGATTAATGAAATATGTAGTCTATATTGTATCAACACTTCAATTAGTAGATATTTTTTGTATTCGTATTTTTTTCTTTATGTTTACACTACTTAGAAATTCAAGTTTAAAAGATAGACACTTTTAATGTTTTCTCATGTCCCTGTATCCGTGTTTGTGCTAGCTAGTCTGCAGTTTGATAAAAAAAAGAAAATTAATTTCAAAAGTTAACTATATTCCAATTTAGGAATAAGGATCAATTTACCCCCTAATCTTTTCATCCATGATCAAATAAGCTATTTTGGACCTTTTAGAGTCAATTTAGCCACTAGACTTTTCAATGAAGGTCAAATTGCCTCTAAATAATATAATCAGTTCCTTATTTTTTGATAAATAGACAAAAAGGCCCTTAACAAATTATAAATATCTCTACAATATTTTAAATAATTAACTAATTAGTCCTTATTTTAGTAAAAAAAAGTTTATTAAAAAATTTACATTTATAATTATATTTAATTCATCTACAATTTGTAAAATTTAAAAAATCCAATAATATATTTGTAAGCGGCGAGATCTAGCACATGCCCAAATGTTTGGCAATTATGGCACTTAATGGGCTCGAGGCCCACTAGGAAATACCAAATAGGTCATAAAGCCTACTTGGAGATTGAGTCTGTATTTAAAAGTAGAGTCTGCATGCGTGCGGGGGGACTTTTCTTTGGGGGAAGATTTTTACTCAAAGAGGGAGCGAGAGACAAACTAAAAAAACAAAAGAAAAAAACTGAGAGACGACGAGTGCAAAAAAAACCCTAATTTTGGATACTGAAGTTTTCAAAAGCAATCAAATCCCAGTCCAGAATCAACAATACTTCAATTTCAACAGTGATAATCCAATCTAAGGGGCCCAAAAAGGGCATTTGCATAGCATCAGTGTTCTTTTTCTATTCTTTTTTTATTTCATTTCTTTTCTATTATTTTCTTTTTGTGATTTTTTTCTTTTATTTTTGTTATTGTTTTGATTGTTTAATTTCACTACTAATCTACCTACTTTTATGTTTTTTTTTATTTTTGATGTCTGTATGTGGATTAAGGAGGATACTGCTTATTTTTTAACAAACAAAAGGTCCATGGAATGCCATGGAAGAACCTGTGTTGTCTTTTAGTAGATATTAGGATTTTAATTTTTATTTTGTATTTTGGTATCTTGTGTAGTTTTTTAATTCAGGGGTGTATAATTGTTTTAATTTTTGTATGTAGTTTGTAATAGCCCCATTAGTGGGAATAGTAAAAGATTTAATTTTCTGCATTTAAAATTAATTAGTAATTAGGTTCAATTGGGTACAAATCAATAAAAATCAATGATGGCCATAGCTAAATTTAGGATTTGCATGTAATTAATTTAGGGTTTCTAGAAAATCATTATAATGTTTGTTTGATCCATTTTTTGTGTTTTATTTATTTTGGGCTTGTTTTTTATGTTTTTATCCTTTTGGGCCCCAAGCCCACGTTTAGGTCTAACCCACTTAATAAATAGGCTTAAAAATGGTTTAGGGCTTTAAATGATTAAAATCAACTTAGGCCTACTAGGTTAATTAGATTTTAGGCCCACTTAGTTAATTAAAATTTGTTTAGACTTAGCTCAATTAAATTCATATCTTTTAAAAAAAAAAGACCTAGGCCTACATTTCAATTAAAATAAAACCAAGTTAGACTTAGGCCCACTAATTTAATTTTCCTTTAAAATTGAATAGACTTAAGCCCATATCTTAAACAGACTAAAATAAATAGATATAGACTCACTAATTAATAAACATGTAGGCCCACCTTTAAGTCCATTTCACTTATAAATAAAATATGTAGATTTAGCTAACTTATAAAATAAAATTAACATAGTTTAGACATAGGGACATTGCCTTTTTTATGCATTTTTACTTGTAATTTTATTGACTTGTTGCCTTTTGGGTTAGATGGATGTTAATTAGGGTTTAATAAAATTACATGTAATTAGAGGATGAAATAATCATTTATAAAATTATTCTAAATGAACACGAGACTAAGAGAAGTTAGTATTCCGTTTCCAGAATCTCCTAGTTGTAGTGCTAGCTTTCTTTTAGAGAATCGAGTACCACCTATTCAATTTTTCCTAGTTATTACCTTGGGTGGCGACTCCTCATCTCCACACCATATCTTTGTGACAGTGGTTAGTGTATTCTTTAAGGCCCTGAGCCTAAACAATGTCGTAGTTGCTAAAATCTTGGACACGCGCTAAACCCCGCCATCTACAATGGTGACTCCATTGGGGATAAGAGATACTGATTCTACTTTTGTTCTTTAGAATTATTTTATCGATTATTATTTCATTCTTGCATTCATTCTACATGTCCCTACTAAACCAACGGCATTGGTTTATGATTCCATGATTCCACTAGCTTTATGGAGTTGTAGATTGGCTAACCATCACTCTTAGCCTTAACTCGGTTCAAGAGAGATTACCGGGATCATCTGAACAAAGTCTATAACCCAAGTACCTAAGGGGGGTAATCTTCTCTTGAGTTGGTAAAGGATGCTGGGCCCCTCTGACCTTGGCCTATAACTCAAAGTCCATAATGGAGAGCATCTTGCTAAAGGAACCTTAACTTTTCATCAGACCCTAACCACATATAATGGCCTAGTTACTTCCCCTAGAATCTTCATCCAAATTGCTTGTTTGTTTGAATTGCCATGAGGTATTTCTATTTATAAAAGCCCAAGCCTATACCTTTGAAGCTCATTCAGGCTAATAAGGATTAGGCTAGACCTTTATATTTAGAAATGATGCTTCTGTGCTTTTTCTTTTAAGAGAGATTTGGCATGCGCGTCGGCTCTTAATATCCCCTATTGATATGAAGGCCAAGACAGAAAATTCTAGGAAAAGAAACTCGCCATTGAACACCTGTGTGGGAGGAATAAGGTTGGAAGGCTTATGCTTGCATGTTGCTTGTTGATTGCTTCTTGTTACTTGCTAAGTGATTGCCTACTATTTATTGCATAAACACATGCATCATACATACATGCATACATACAATCCATGCATCATACTAATACCTTGTTTTGCAGCCATCATAGATTCATCTGGGCCTTCTCATGTCTGGGGAGGAAGAGGTGGCTAATTAACCAGAGTTGATTTAAGTCGAGAGTCCATAGCTCAAATCATTCTTTACAGACTAGAGAGACTAAAGGGGAGTCCAATCAATCCACTATTCTTAAAAGCTGAATCAACTCAGACTGAACAAACTGAAATGGAACAACAGCCAAAGATGTGGACCTTGGAGGACATTAAGGGAGCTTTAATGGATGACATGAGAGCTATGATGCAAGATGAACTGAGACAGGCTTTGGTTGGATTAGTGTAACCTATTGTTGGACAACCACCTGCTGCTGTTATTGAATAACCACTTGTTGCTACTGTTGAACAACCACCTACTGTAAGAGCTCCTCCACCTACTACTAACAATGTTGGGGGGCAACTTGCTACTAGAAATGTGCCTACTACTAATGTGAGAATGGAAGACATTGAAAACTACATGGTAGAGAAGGCGAAGAGAGAATCACTTGAATTGGTTCAAAACTTTGAGTCCAAGCAAATGCAAGCACTGACTCATAAAATGTCTAAGATGGAAGAGCTAATTAGAGGACAAGGAATAGGATATTCTTTTGACTTTGATGATACGTTACAAATGGAGGGTGACAAGCTGCCTAAAAAATTCAAAATGCCTCAACTGTAGAAATTTGATAGGAGAGGAGACCCTAGAATTCATTTGAGCAATACATAACAACCATGAGCACTATAAAAGCTCCTCTAGTTATAGTCACTAGGTTGTTTGTGTTGTCCTTGGAAGGAATGGCTATGAACTAGTACCATAGGTTAGAAAAGTCTATTAGAGCTTACTGGAAGGAACTATGTACTGCATTCTTGAAACAATATGATTATAACACTGGATTGGAAGTGTCAATTAGGGATTTGAAGCTGACTAAACAAAAATCAAATGAGGCTTTTTCTGATTTCTTAACTCGTTTCATGAATAAAGCAGGGATGATGAAAAACAAGCTTGTTGAGAAGGATCAAGTTAGAATGATAGTTCGTAATATGTCACCTAATTTGGTCGAGAAGCTACAGATGATGAATCCCAAAACCTTTATTGATTTGTATGATGATGGGTTACAAGCTAAGGAAATTGAGAGCGAGAAAAAGAAAACTGCTAGAGGCACAGGAACTCAAAACTACCCAACTGGGGGCATACAACAAGGAAGTACTAGTCGAGCTGTAGAGGTGCGTGCAGTTTAGCAACCTAAAAGGTTCTCCAACTTCAACCAAGGACTCTCCAAAGTCCTAGAGAGGCTAATCCAAAAAGGCCAGCTCTGACCCTTAACCTTTTCCAAACCCCCAAATCCAAATCTCCTTGGCTATGATCCAAACAGTTACTACAAGTTTCATCAAGTAGCTGGTCATTCCACAGATTCCTGCATTCACCTAAAACACGAAATCCAAAACCTGATAGACTTTGGAAAAATCACCGACCCTGAGAAATCCAATTCCAACCCAAACACCAGAAACAACCCTTTCCTTCTACTATCAAAATGTTCCACCACCAGCCACCATGATGATCAACTCAAGGGTTAGCGATGAAGAAGTGTTAAGCTCCCTTGAGGATCTTAACCTTATACCTAATGGAGAACCTTTCAGACAGCCATAAAAAGGAGTAGAAGATTTACTGGGCCAGCCCTCAGGTAAGTTTGATTACAGAGTATTCTACTCGAAACCACCCTCTGCTGATATCCCTATTGAATCAATTGAGCCCTCAGGTTAGGAAGATGATTTTGATGATAAGTCGATAAAAGAAGAGCCTGAAATTCCCAAGTATTTGCTAAGAGGAGTTGAAGATCTATTGGGACAACCTTCGGGCAAGTTCAATTATAAAGTATTTTATTCTAAACCCGCTTCTACTGACATACCCATGGAAGAGATCATGTCGACAGGATGGGGTGATGAGTTTGAAGAAGATGAATTCTTAACCTTAGAACTATCCCAAGAAGGGGTTGAAAAGCTGCTAAGCCAACATATGGACAAGTTGAGGGAGTTGAAAGGAAAACAAACATGCATAGTGGAAGTTTGGAAAAACGGGAAAAGAGAATAGATTGTTGGGGCCGTGGACATCTGGTATGATTCTGATCAAGAAAAACCCACTGGAGTCAATGTATGGAGTGATGCTCCAAATGTGAATCATGTTACTAGAAACGGGAGGAATTACCAGGCAACAGAAAAGCAAAATGAAAGGGTTTTAGAAAGGGAAGAAACAGAAGATGTCAAAGTAAAGGAAGGACATAAAAAAGACCTGATCCTGGAATAACTCAAGAATGCTAAAGCGAGTGTGAGCATCAAGGAATTACTGATGCATTCGGGCAGTCACAAAAGGGCTCTGGTTAAAGCCTTGTCGAACATGAGCATTAAAACAACAGCTATGCCTGAGGCTATGGTAGCAAAGGTGACATAAAAGAAACATGGGTTGATAACATTCTCAGATGATTACTTGCCTTTAGAGGGAAGAAATCATAATAAGGCATTATTTATCCCAGCTGAAGTAAAAAGGAAGAGAATCAACTTTGTAATGGTAGATGATGGTTCAGTTGTAAATGTATGCCCACTAAAGATCTTGCCTAATCTAGGTCTGAAAGTATATGACTTGATGGTTTCAAACCTCATAATCAGAGCTTATGATGATAGTACCAGGAATGTGGAGGGAACATTTCAGGCTTTAGTCAAAACAGGGCTCGTAAAGTTGACTATTGAATTTACTGTGCTAGACATCCCTGTTACTTATGCCCTACTGTTGGGAAGGCCGTGGTTTCATGCCCTGGGAGGAGTACCTTTAACTATGCACTAGAAAATAAAATTCCCTCATGAAGGAGATATTGTGACAATAGAAGCTGGAACCAATGCAGTTGTGGCAGCTATACTTGATAAACAGAAGCAAGTGTGTGTTCCGCTTGGTTTCCAAGTTGTTGGAATATTTGATGAGATGGATCCCAGGGTTGCAAATATAATGGAAAGCATGGACTATCGACCTGGATAAGAGCTCGGGAAGAATGAACAAGGAATTCCTAGGCCCCCGAACATTAAAGCCCAGGACCATACAAAGGGTTTAGGATATATTGAGGCAAGACCAGCTAGTAGAAGAGCAAAGAACAAGGAGAAAGCAAAAAGAAATAAGCCTTTGGGAAGGATTGAACCACTAAGTGAGAACTTCATCAAGCTAGGGGAGGGCAAGTATTATCTAGGCACCAAAGAATCTGTTAATGTGGCTAGACAGGATGTCCCTAGGTTTGGGATCTTCAAGGAGCTGATTATGGAAAGCCTAGTAGCCAGCAACAAAAAGGAAGTCATGAAGCAAGTAACTGAAAGGATGGGTGATGATGTTGTTGAGGAGCTGCTGTGTCTGCCACCTGAGGAGGAACCACCCCAGGACTTAGCTACTATCATTAATGATAGTTTTATTGATATTTTTTATGAAGAAACTGATGTAATAACATCCGGTCTTTATGCGGACGAAGATGTTGTTTTTCCTATGGTCAATGATATGAATTTTGGTTTTGCTTACTTGTGTGATGTGCATCCTGATAGTTATGTGCATTATAATTTTGATCGGTCATACATGTTTGACATTAATTCAATTCAATTTGATTCATTTAACATGGGCACAAATGATAATCCAAAGAACATTTCTATATCACATGATGTAACTCCTGAAGAGAGGAAAAATTTTGAGAGAATATTAACAAAAAGAAAGGTAGTATTTGCTTGGATTTATGAAGATATGCCAGGTTTGGATAGGGAAATAGTAGAACATCGCATTCCAACTCATCTAGAAACCAAGCCAGTTAAACAGAAATTGCACAGATTAAGACCAAAATGGACAGAAAAGATAAGGGAGGAAATTGCCAAGCAAATATAGGCTAACTTCCTAGAAGTAATAGACTACCCTCAATGGCTAGCAAACATAGTACATGTTCATAAGAAAGATGGAAAAGTATGGATCTGTGTAGATTTTAGGGATCTAAATAAAGCCTATCCAAAAGATGACTTCCTGTTACCTCACGTTGATGTAATAATGGATAGCATTGTAGAAAGTACAATGTATTCTTTTATGGACGGATTTTCTGGGTACAACCAGATCATGATGGCAGTCATGGATAAGATTAAGACAGCTTTCATCATAGAATGGGGAACTTATTGTTACAAGGTGATGCCTTTCAGACTGAAGAATGCAGGTGCAACTTATCAAAGACCCGCTACTGCACTTTTCCATGATATGATGCATAAGGAGGTTGAAGTGTATGTGGATGACATGGTGGTCAAATCAGACACAAGAGGAGGACACTTTGAAGCCTTAGACAAGTTCTTAGCCCGAATTGAGAGGTACAACCTGAGACTCAACTCCAAGAAGTGCATTTTCAGGGTTACTTCAGGGAAGTTGTTAGGGCATATAGTGAGCAGCTGAGGAATTGAAGTGGATCTGGATAAAGTGAAAGCCATCCAGGAAATGCCGGCACCAAAGACGGGGAAAGAAGTAAGAGGATTCCTTGGCAGGTTGTAGTATATTAGTATGTTTATCGCAAAACTCACTAATATTTGTGACCATATCTTTAAGCTCTTAAGGAAAGATTAGCCAGTTAAGTGGAATGATGATTATCAAAAAGCTCTTGATAAGATTAAGGAGTATCTTGTTAATCCACATGTTCTGAAACCAACTAGATAGGGTAAGCCATTGGTTTTGCACTTAGCTTTAGAAGAGGATGCAATGGGGGTAATGTTAGCACAAGAAGGGTTAGATGGAATAGAGCATGTAGTGTACTACTTGAGCAAGAAGTTTCTGTCGTACAAGGAAAAATATGATTTAGTAGAAAAGACATGTCTGATCATGATTTGGGCTATGAGGAAATTAAGGCATTATTTTCAATCTTATAGGGTTCAAGCTATCTCAAGAATAGACCCTCTAAGGTATCTATTTCAAGCATCGGCTTTAACTAGAAAAATTTCTTGATGGTTAGTACTCTTAATCAAATTTTATATAAAGTACATTACTACAAAGGTAATCAAGGGAAGAGCAGTAGTAGAATTCTTAGATCAAAATGGGATCAAAGGTGAAAAGCAATGGAATTTGGAGTTTCCAGATGAAAACTTAGCAGTTGTAGAGCACCAGGAGTGGAAATTTTATTTTGATGGAGCTATAAACAACAAAGGAGCTAGATTGGGAGTGATTCTTGTTACACCGGAAGGAGAAACCATACTAATGGCAAAGAAACTGGATTTCAAGGTCACAAACAATAGGGCCGAGTATGAAGCATGTATCTGTGGGATTGAGGCAGTTGTGGCAGTTGGAGCAAAAGATTTGTTAGTTTAAAGGGATTCAATGTTAGTCATCAATCAGGCTAATGAAGAATGGAAGGTAAAAGAGGAAAAGTTGAAGCCTTATATCTGCTATTTGAAAGCCTTAATGAAGAATTTGACCAAATGTCTCTTTATCCATCTATCCAAAGACAATAATCAGATGGCAGATGCATTGGCAACACTCTCTTCAATGTGGGATAGTGCAATTGGGTTAGCTATGAAACCTTTAGTGATCATGAAGTCTAGAGCACCGCGTTATGGGGGTGAACAGATTATGAATGTTCAAATGGGGCCTGAAGAAAAGCCTTGGTTTTATGATGTCCAGAGATTCATTGAAAAAGGAATTTATCCAAATGAAGCAGTCTCAAAAGAAAGATATGCTCTTCGTATTCTTGCACGTAACTATGCAAGTCATGATGGGGTATTATACAAAAGAATGCCAAATGAGAAGCAACTCAAGTGTCTCAAAAAGGATGAAGCTGAAGAGGTGATGCAAGAGATTCATGCAAGGGCTTGAGGTTCTCATATGAACGGGATAATTCTAGCTAAGAAAATACTAAGACAAGGGTATTACTAGATGACTATGGAAAAGGATTGTATCAGGATAGTAAGACAATGCCATCAGTGTCAGATCCACGGGAATCTTAGCCACATGCCTCCAACAGTGTTGAATAGTTTATCATCCCCTTGGCCCTTTGCAGCATGGGGAATTGATATCATAGGAGAAATAAAATCGACAGCATCAAATGGGCATAAATACATAGAGGTGGCAATCAATTACTTCTTGAGATGGGTAGAGGTAGAATCTTTCAACACTCTGAAAGCAAAACAGATGGCACGATTCATCAAGAAGAGCCTTATCTACAGATATGGGGTTCCACATCATATTGTGATAGATAACGAGGTTCAATTTCAAGCAGAAACAACAGAGTTGTTACAAAAGTATAGGATTGAGCACCATAAATCTTCACCTTATCGCCCTCAAGCTAATGGAGCAGTGGAAGCAATTAATAAAAATGTCAAGAAAATCCTTTCTAAGGTGGTTAAAACCTATAAGGATTGGTTTGAATATCTTCCTTTTGCCTTATAGGGATATAGGACTACAACTAGAACCACCACAGGCCAAAAACCATTCTTATTGGTATATGGTTGTGAGGCAGTTTTGCCCATAAAAACTGAGATTAAGTCTTTGAGAGTAGTCATGGAGGCTAAAGTAACTAAGAATGAATGGGCGCATAAAAGATATGATCATCTAGTATCTCTAGATGAGAAAATGATGGATTTTTTATTCGACACTCAGTTATATCAGAGAAGGATAGCAAGGGCATTCAATAAGAAGGTTAAGCCTGGGAAGATCAAATCTGGAGATATGGTGCTAAAACAGTCTAGAGTCGTGGTGTTCAATCTGAGAGGTAAATTTAGACCGAATTGGGAAGGACCGTACTTGGTCAAATCAGTCTTACCTAAAGGAGCTGCTAAGATATTAGATCTTGAAGGGAATAAGTTTATGGAACCTATTAATCTGGATCGCCTCAAGAAGTACTACCTATAAAAAATATGAATAAAAGTAGAATAAAGAAAATAAAGTCCGCTGCTTAAAAAACCTGAAAAGGCTAGTCATGCAAAAGTTAGGACATTCCTGTTGTTCAAAAAATCCGTAAAGGGCTAACAGGAAAAAGTTAGGGAAATAAATAAAAAATAATGGCCCCATTGATTAGAAAACCTGTAAAGGGCTAGTCAGGCAAAAATTAAGGAAGTAAAATGTGAGCGAAAAATGTTCAGTTAGAAAATCTATGAGGACTAGCTAATAATAGGAGTTATGTCATGTGATGTATTAAATGTACTCATTTTGGCCCTAATTAATGAATGAAATTGAAATTGAAGTTTTGTTAAACTTTTCATATCCTTCTTTATTATAAAGCATAAGTATTTGAAGGGATAACAAAACAAAAGAAAGCCTAAGACTAGCTCTATGAGACCATTCTATCTAGCGATGTCTTTGTTTCTTCCTTTATGACTCATTATACAAAGCTTGAGTCCTCTTGTACCTAGCAAATCCTAATGGTTCTATCTTTTGGATAACAACCTAAGTTTTGTAATCATCATCAGTAGTAATATCAGCATCCAGGTGTACGTTCTGTTCAAGGGATCTACAAGGCCACAAGCTCCTAATCTTATCCAGAGAATCTTGTCTCAAAGGAAAGCCTTCAAAGTCAGTTAGAACAATAACGATGAACTGAGGGTGACCATATTAATGGCAAAGGCGTAAAGGGGTAAGAAAGGTAGAGAAGTGCAGCCCTGGAATAGGAACACAGTGATCATACAACTAAATAGTCATGAACTTCAATCTCCACCAAGGGCAGACCCATGTGATCTCAGTATCTGAAACCTTCTTCAACCAGTCAACTCATTGGTCCATCAAACGTTTGTCCTTCATTTTCAGAGGATGAGATTGTAGCTAATGAGGTTGATAAGTCAAAGGACTGAGGGGTACAGTAAGCAAGCTCAGCTTTTCCTGTAACCAAATCTTAAAAAAAAGATATAAGAATAATAAAATAAAAGCCCGCTAATTTGAAAACCCAAAAGGGTGGCTTAGGAAAAAGTTGGGGCAAGCCTGCTAAGCTGAAAACCCAAAAGGGAAGCTTAGGCAAAAGTTAAGGCAAAATAAATAAAAGTTTTAGTTGCACACCTGAAGAAGAAGTAAGCTGCTTGAAAAACGGCTATATGTCTTGAAACTGTCTAGCCCAATGATGGTCTCAGCAAGGATAACTAGCATAAGGTTAGCCCCAAGCTCTACCTATTCCAAAATACTGACAATGCATGTATCGGCACCACCATGGTGAGAAAATATCAAAAATTGAGCATATAAACAAAAAGCAACTGTTCTAGTCTAAAAAGTAGTGTTCTTGTCCCCAGTCCCACAGATAGTGATAAGAGAAGAAAGATTGATGGTCCTAGGGTTATACATATACATGTAAATATCAATTGGGGGTAAATCAAAGAACATAACCAATCTACCAGGAAATTGCATCTCCAAATCAGGAAGGACTATCATAGCAGTCGAGTCTAATGTGCATCCCAGAATAGCAGTAAACTCTTCAATCATTGGACAAAGCTCTTGCCCAATAAACCTGAATACGTGGTCCTTAACATCCCAGACGGTAGTAGCAGCATGTAGGAGATTGTTATCAATAGTTAGGTGCTGAAGAGATTTCAGGGATTTGATATGGAAAGGTTGAACTTTATTCCAGTCATCACCATTGAGACTTTTAAGAAATTTCTTCATTGTTTGGAGAGATGCTTGAGTCATGATGAGGGTATAGAGAATGAAGGAGAATGCCCCTTGTATGGTCTTATATAGGGAAAGAAGATGAGTTCATGTGGGAAAAGGATTCTTCTAGCAAAGAAAGATGTGGATGAGGTGATAGAATCTGAGAAGGATTGGGATAAATAGATAATTGGGAGGATAATCCATTCTTTTAATTATTTATCTATCTAATATTATCCATCTTGGAAAAGGATTAAGATAAATGGATAATTAATTAAAAAGGATAATGTTCATTAACTATCTTTTTTAATTAGTTATTTAAAAAAATCCATTTAGATGCAAACACTGTTTCAGCTCTATCTAACAATGTTTGAGACAGTACAGGAATAAAAATAGCAGTACAATAGAGAGTAGTCAGATACATACATGTAGAAAGTCAAGAATACAAAAACTCTAAATCACTCATCTCGAGCTCTGGTATCAAGCCATTGGCTCCATCCTCTGGTAGGGTCATCATAATGATAAGTGTCTGGAGGTCTGGCAGATGAAGTCCCAACATTGTATGGATTAAAGCCCAAGTTTGCAAGCTGCCAACGAAGCATCTTGTTCTCCCGCTCTAGACTATTAGAATAGCTCTACATACACAGAAAACATCATATCATATGCATTACATGCATAACATACATACATTTTGCATTTTCTCAGTGTAGATGCTTACCCGCCAACTATCTGTAACCTGCATTGTGAATAATCTCTGAGACGAGGCAAGTCCGTATAGATACTCTGCCTATGTTCAGGGAACCTGTTTGGTAAAATTTTTAATAATATCAATGTCAAGTGTACAGATCCATACAAGAAATAAGTCAAACAGAATCACATGAGAAGCATCTGGTAGACAAAAACTAAGAAGCTCAGCATCACCAAACTACATTTGCTGCTCAACTAGAGCCTGAACAGTGGGAGTCAGTAGAACATAGACTTGTCTAGAAGAGAGACATCATTGAGCGTAACACCGATAAAGGCCCCATCACAACTAGTCCTAACATGCTGACTATGATGAACAGGACAAGGTCTAGGCTCAGGACTCTCAATATCAGGAGCAACCTTAATCTCTGGAGCAATCTCAGTCTCCTCATCTACATCGACGGAAGAATGAACCTCCTCAAACTGTAAAGAGAAGGAGTGATTCATAGGTTCTAGAAGTAGAAGCTGAAATAATGAGAAATTACCTCATCATCATCAATGGGAACATGCTCCAAGAGGCTCTCATGAATAAATTGCTAATAATGTCAAGAACGCTCAAGAAAATCTAAGGTAACATACCCCTGTAGTGCATCCCTCATCTCTAAATCTATAAGATGTGAGCTGCAGAGTATAGAGGAAGGGACATCAAATGGAATGTGACATCGAGAAGGGCCAAAAGACCAGTGATACACTCGCTCCCTTAAATACCACATCAATCAGCCACAACCAGAGAGCAAGATCCTTATAGGCTCAAGGCGAACTACAGCTGCCATGAAATCATATCGCTGGATGTTCTCAGCACCCTCCAACCAATCAAAGTTTATCTGCAATTTATGTAAATTAAGTCTAACCTCTATCAAACTATAACATACTAATGATTTCATTTTTTTCTTTACCAGGGGCCACTCGATAGTGTTCAGCTGATCACGATACGTCTGAAAAGTATTCCTATTACTAGCAAGATGGAAAGAACCCCATCTCATCATCAGAGGAAAGGTCCTATCAGAACTGATAGCGTCAAAGCCTCGAATCGGCCCGATCTCTATGCTCCAGATTTGGAAGAAAGAAAACATATCAGGAAAAGGCAAAGAAAGGCAAGACTATAAAGATCAAAGGAAGGAGAACATACATGTAAGATGTACAAAAGCCACACATTATGATAGCATCTCTACAGACAAAGTCAAGTCTGTAATAAATATAAGCGAGTGTAGCAGATCCCCAATCTAGTGTGGCAACTCGATCTATGTCGTGAAGAGGACCCAACAGTGCAATACTGACCTCACGATCGGTCTCACAAAAGAGGGTCATGCCTAATAATATTACAAGGAAACACCTCACCTTATGGATAATCTGACGAGGAGTAGAAATAGGAAGGCATCTAAATCCCTCAACTAAGGATGAAAGAAGAACATTCTTTCGATTCTTCCACGCTGGAGCAAACCCAATCAAATCTCACACACACTAACTGCATGCATGCTCTGGAAGACTACAATAGCTGATGTCAAATGGAACTGGGGATCCTCCGAAGGAAATCCTGGTGATAGTAGAAAAACTCATAGGTGAAACAATCAACTCACCCACACGAGTATGGAAAGTGTGGGTAGTATCCATCCATCGCTCGATCAAAGCAAACAAAGAGTAACGGACAAACCGTCCTCAAATAGTTGGAAGTGCAGCAATAAAATTCTTGAATCTAGAGGCCCAAATCAGACGTGTCACTTGCTCTAACAGTCCATGAAATAATTCCCGAGCTAGATTGAAACAGCTTGTGAACTTCATCGAATGCTAGTTCAATTTTAAAATAATAATTAATTAATTGACAAGTAAAAAAAAACTAATCGACAATCTGCTATACCAATTGAAATTAGCCAGGCCATTCGAAAATCTAGAATTCTGACCAAAATTCCAGACATCTTATCCATCATACAGACAATCCAAGAGCTACATTTCATATTTTCAAAGTTTAATTTCAATTTATCATGCATTTTCATGTTAATTTCTAACTAATATACATGTCAATCTCTACTCTAAAACTAACTTTGATTAACTAACTCTGATTGCTAATTATACAGGTGATATTTTTACAGAAATAAACAGAAGCATAAAAGTTACCTCATTACCCATATCTCTGCACCTGTGGGTATGAAGATGAGGCAAAGGAAAAATAAGTGAGTCTTCTCAAAGTCTAAGATCATTTTGAGGAAAACAGGGAGGCAAAATCCTCTGACGTTCTGAAGTCTTAACTCTTTCATGTTGTCTGTGTGACGAGGAAGCCATAGAATCAGATGGATTGCAAATCGAATGACAAATGGTGAAGAAATCAAGAAAAGTAAAATGTGAATCAATTGGAAAGAAAAAAAGAAAAGAATAGGAAGAGAAGAGAAGTGATCGACAAAAGGAATGGGAAGGATATATAAAATGGAAAATATTCATTTTGATCCTTCCAATTTATCTACTTTTTATTCATCTTTTCTTTCTTGCAATTTGGTCCATAATTGCATTCTGATTAGGAACATGTTCCTAATTAAATCATGAAATTCATCAAACTAATAATTCATTGAATTATTAAAATTGCATAATCAATCTGTGATCCTAAGTTTTTTGTCAAGTACAGAATACATAACAAGATTACAGAATTCATTTTTTACATTTTACATGAATCATTTCAATCAAAGGATTCATATGTTGCACATTAGCTATGATATGAATTTTAAATGATTATGTTATGTGCTACACAGTATTCATAACCTTCATTATGTTATGTACTACATAGTAGTTATGACATAAACTTTCAAATTCATCAATGTTAGACGTTTTATAGGAACTATAGCAGATTTTCAATTCAATATCGTTAGACGTCCCATAGGGAATATAGTGTGCATCATTAGACGTCCCATAGGAAATATAACAAAATTCATCTTTGTTAGATGCTCCACAAGAACTATAGTAAGTTTTCAATTTATCATCACTAGACGTCCCATGGGGAATATAGTATGCATCATTAGATGTCCCACAGGGAATATAATGAAATTCATCATTGCTAGACGTTCCACAAGAACTATAGCAAGTTTTCAATTTATCATCACTAGACGTCCCACAGGGAATATAGTGTGCATCATTAGCGTCCCACAAGGAATATAATGAAATTCATCATTGCTAGACATTCCACAGGAACTATAGTAGGTTTTCAATTTATCATCACTAGACGTCCCACAAGGAACATAGTGTGCATCGTTAGACATCGCATAGGGAATATAACAAAATTCATCATTGTTAGACATTCCACAAGAACTATAGCAGGTTTTCAATTTATCATCACTAAACATCCCATAGGGAATATAGCAAAACTCATTAACACAAAGTCCATTAGACGTTTAGCAGGAAATATAGTAAGACTTGCCAAACATTACACCTTGCTCAGCAATTTGGGCATCAATCTATCACTTAGGATACAATCAAGTGTCCTAATTTCTTTCTTTCAAAATTGTGTGCTTCTATTGCTTTACCGTAATTTGTCAAGCAAACAGCGACAAAGGGGGGCAACTGTAAGCACCCAATTTCAAGATGCAATTGTGCACAATTTTAACATAAACCCCTATAATGAAATTCATTCAAAAATTGAACTTGGATGTCGATTTTCTGGGCTTTAGGGACTAAATTGTAACATTTTTAGGATTTGATTGCAAATAAGTCAATCTTTCAGGGGTCTTTCGGTAATTAAAAGTTAAAAAAAATTAGGATCGACATTGGTGTAATGCTAACTGGCATTACACAATGTCGACGTATAAAAGTCTTATTTTTTTCAATTTTTTACGTATTTTTATCGATTTTTTCAGTGTTTTGATTGGTTAAAATTTCAATCTTATCTTTATTATTATATGATAAGGTTTTTAAACGCGTAAGTTTTTGAAATCAAAAATAGATGCTATTATTAGATCAGATAAGATGAGTCTGTTCCTCTGAAGGAGGAAGTCCATACGCAAGCAGACTCTGCATTTAAAAGTAGAGTCTGCATGCGTGCGGGGGGACTTTTCTTTGGGAGAAGATATATATATATATATATATATATATATATATATATATTGTATTTTTATATATATACCTCCATATTTTTAATATTTACGCATTTTTCTCATATTTTTGTTTCCTATATTTTTATGAATTGCCGTTTCTCCATATCTGTATCTGTTTTTGCATTTTTCCATTTCCATGTATCTATTTTCGTGCATTATAAGTTATGGTCCCTAGGAGTTCTAGCAAGTGGAAAACATTAAAAAATTATTTAGCATGATATACATCCAACTTCCATCACCTAGAGCAAATGTTCACATTTATTGCTAATGTATGGCAATAAGCAAGGCACTCTAAAAAATGGGAAAATAGTTGCAATTAAGAAACTAGCTCTAAGCCAATCTCGGAGGGCACAGGCAGATTTTACAATTGAAGTCACACTTATAAGTAATGTTCATCATAGGAATCTTGTTCGTCTGCTTGGTTGTTGTAGCAAAGGACCAGAGTTACTTTTTGTCTACGAATACATGGCAAATAGCAGCCTAGATAGATTCTTACTTGGTAATTTAACTTCATATCCCTTATAATATGGATCAACCAAATTGTTGGACTAAACCAGATTAACTTGCTATATCTACTCAATTAGATGAAACTAAGAGAATTATATATTGGAGTTGCTAAAATTTGACTATCATAGGATTATATTAGAATCACAATTTCAATTTCTTTGCTCTTTTCTTCTTTTGAAACAGGAACTAGGCAAGGATCCCTCACTTGGAAACAACGATTTGTTGTAATCCTTGGCACAGCTCAGGGTCTTGCCTATATCTACATGAACAATTTCATGTATCCATCATTCATCGAGACATTAAACCCAGTAATATTCTCCTAGATAATGACTTCTAGCCTAAAATAGCATATTTTGGTCTACCAAGGCTTCTACTGGATAATCAAACTCATCTAAGCACTAAATTTGCAGGCATATTAACGTAGTGGAAGAGTGGATTAAAATAATCAAATTTTGTTGAATTGCACACGACTACCAATAAACGATCTTCTATAGCAATTTAGACTATAGGCATCAAAATTTTCAAAAAAATTTGGAAGAATAAAACAAATTCAAATTATCATAAAACTGCCATCCAACAATAACAAGGAAAGCTTAAATAGTAAATCCTAGAAAAAACCCTAAACAAAAATAGGAAAATAAAATCCTAAAAATAAGAAATAACAAAAATGCCTGTTTAAGGACCTAAATGATAGAATTTGGCCAAAAAGTGATGGATCTCATAAGCAAAGCTAATGACTTTGAACCGTTGGCCCATTTTTGTATGAAATAGGCTTTTAAATTGCCCAAATTCGATACTTAAAACTTGCCCAAAATTACAAAACTACCACTACCATAATTTGTCAAATTTTTGCATAAATTTTAGGGCTTGTTCTTCTATACATCCTGCATCATTCTCCCCAAGGTGGACAGAATTCGCCCTCAAATCTAACTCATCGGATGAATCACCTACAAAAGGAACCATTGAACACATCCACAGTCCAAACATGGCTAGGTAGCTTTAACCTGTAGGCATTAGGATTAATCTTCTCGATGATCTCCACTAGTCCAATCTTTTTGGTAGACAACTTATTGTATTCGCCTACAAGAAACTTGTCTTTGGTCATAACAGCCCATATAAAATCCCCCATGTCAAACTCGACATGCCGCCTTTTCTTGTCAGCAGCCTGTTTATTCTTGAAGGCAGCTTGCACAAGGTAGTCATGGACACACTGATGAATAACCTACAATCCATTGATAAAACTTGTTGCCCTGCCATCTAGTCTCGTCTTTACTAGAAGAGGAATCAAATCTAGGGGTCCCCGAGGCACAACTAAATACACCACTGCAAAAGGCCTGAATCCAGTACTCCTATTGACTGCTTGATTATGGACGAACTCTGCCTGACACAGCTTCTGATCCCAACTCTTCACATATTCACCCATTAGGCATCTCAGCAAGTTACCCAAAGATCAGTTCACCACCTCTATTTGTCCATTTATTTGTGGATGATAAGCACTACTGAAATTTAAGTACGTATTCACCATCTTCCACAAGCTATGCCAAAAAAGACTAAGGAACCTGGTATCAGTATTCGACATGATAGACATAAGCAAACCATGTAACCTGTATATTTTCTTAAAGAATAATTGAGCTACATGAACAGCATATGTTGTCTTCTTACATGGTATAAAATGCACTATTTAGAAACGATCAACTACCACAAAGATAGAATCATTAACTCGCTGTGTGCATGGTAAACCGAGCACAAAATCCATGCTAAGTTCCACCTAAGGCTATGAAGGAATTGGCAAAAGCATGTAAAGGCTTGCGTTAGATGCTGCTCCCTTGGAAACCTGATAAATCCGACACCTTCCCACCATCTTCTATACTTCTTTGTGAATGGTAAGCCAAAAATATCGAGCCTTAACCAATTGCACAATTCTGTCTCGACCGATATATCCCTCACTATGTAATTCCTAAAGAATCTTCAAACACAAGCTACAATCTAGGATACATAGTTGATTGCCCTTGAACAAGAATCCATTATGCACTAGGAAATCTATATGCTTGCTTGTTTTAATCTTATCCAAAATAATAGAAAAGTATGGATCAGTCTCAAGTAATTCTGCAAAGGATTTAAAGCCTGGTACCTCAATGGTCATTTAGGTTAATAATGCCTTTCACCTGCTCATTGCATCTGCCACCTTATTGGTAACTCTTGACTTGTGTTTCATAATAAAAGTGAATTTCTAAAGGTAAGCCGCCCAACTCGCATGCCTAGCAGAAACTTTGTCTTGCCAATGCAAATGTTTCAAAGCTTCATGATCTGTATACAGAATAAATTCTTTCTAAAATAAATAATGATGCCAATGCTTAATAGCTTGCACAATAGTATAGAACTCGACATCATAAATACTATAGTGCATCCTGGCCCCTGTCAACTTCTCACTGAAATACGCTATCGGCCTGTTGTTTGGGCTTCAAACAGCCCTAATTCCCACTTTTGAAGCGTCTGAATGTAGCTCAAAAGGTTGATTAAAATCAAGCAGAACTAATATAAGGGTTATGGTAAGGCGTATTTTAATCAATTAAAATGCCTTTTCTGCCTCATCATTCCATACAAACCTCCCAACATGCCTCATACAATCAGTGATAGGTGCCATAATGCTACTAAAATGTGGAATAAAACATCTATAAAATGAGGCCAATCCATGGAAACTTCTCACCTCTATTATGGTGGTAGGTGTTGGCCAATGTTTTATAGCCTCAACCTTTGTTTTGTCCACCTGCAATCCCTTTCCAGAAATAACATAGCTAAGAAATAGCACCTTAGAAGTGAAAAATGCACACTTCTTAATTGCAGCATAAAACTTCTCTCTACACAGCATAGTTAGGACCTCCCGTAGTTGCTACAAATGATCATCCGAGTTAGCACTATAAATCAAAATATCATCCAAATACACAACAACACACTTGCCAATGAAAGGCCTCAAAAGCTTATTCATAACACGCATGAAAGTGCTTGGTGCGTTTGACAATCCAAATGGCATCACTACCCACTCATACAACCCCTCTCTTGTCTAGAAGGCTGTTTTCCATTCATTGCCAACTAGAATTCGAATTTGATGATAGCCACTCTTTAAATCAAGTTTAGTGAAAATCGTGGCCCCACTAAACTAATAAAGTAAGTCATCCAGTCTAAGAATAGGAAAACAATACCTGACCGTTATTTTATTGATGGCCCGACTATTTATGCACATCTGCCAAGAACCATCCTTCTTTAGTGTTAGGAGGCTCGGTACAGCACAAGGGCTCAAGCTCTCACGAATGTGTAATAACCTGAGTTTTAGATTTTCTTATTTTAATACGGGTTATGCAGTGTTAATAATTTCAGACAATATTTAATTATTTATCGATTTTGAGTTTATTATCATTAATTTATGTTAATTAGGGTTCAATACAAATAATTATTTTAAGTCTAGCATTTAAATAATTTATTTTGTAATGTATATCTATCTTATTTTAAATAAATATTTAACTTACTATATTTTATTTTAATGTCATTTAATCTTACTAAGTCACAATATTTTATGCGCTACTAATTTATGTATTAATATATATATATAATTATATGCATGCATTAGGTTTTAATATTTATATAAATGTGTATTATTATTTTATTATGTGTAATATATAAATATGTGTGTGTGTGTGTGTGTGTGTGTGTATATATATATATATATATATATATATATATATATATATATATATATATATATATTACAAAGCACAAAACACAAAAACCTTCCCCCTCTTACCATTTTTCCCGGTCACCACCTCATTCCCACCATCTGTAGTCTATTTCTTCTTCCGTCGGTGTGCCTCCCCACCTTCCACCGCCAATCAGCCAACGCAGCCGCCACCAGCCTTCTTCTCCAGTGTCGTTTGGTCCATTTGAAGCCAAAAACCCACAATTTCTTCTCCTCCTCCATTCTCCTTTTTTCAACCACCATTCTTCACATTTTCTGGTGCCATTGGACTCTTGGAACTTTGAGGAGGAGGAATCCAAGCCTCTTATAGCTTGAAAACGAGATTTGGTCTCGCTTGAACTCATTTTCAGCTATTTTTGGTTTTTCAAATTTTTTTTCGATTATTTTGGTTGATTCATGAAAAAATCCTTCACAAATGTTGATCCTACTAGCTTAATCTACTACCATGAATTTTTGTGGAATTTTTGGGAATTATTTTGATTTTAGTGAATTTTTTATTATTTTATTAATATTTTCTAATTTTCATAAATTAATAAAATAAATTGTGAAATTTTGATTTATGGTTTTTATAAAGGTTAAAATGAATTTTAGAAATTTATTTGTAATTTATTTTATTTTTTTATAATTATTATGAATTTATTTAGTTTAGGTGATTTTTGAAAAATTAGGTTAAATGAGCTTTTTGTTAAAATTAATTGGTTAATTGAGTATAATTATTGATTTTATTGAATTATATGTTGAGAAATTAATTTTTGAGCAATTGTATAATTTTTAGTGAATTATTGAATAATTATAGTATATTATGTGAAATTGTATATAACTAGGGGTATTTTGGTAATTTGATACTAAATTGGTTGAAATTTAAGTTAAATTGGTTTTAATAATTATTTGAGGTATAAAAATTATTTTTACAAATTATTTAGCATTTTTAACTAATTAAAACTATTTTTCAAAAATTATTTTTAAAATATATATAATTTACTATTTTTGTAAATAAATGAGTTTTTAATAATTTTTAATATGTTTTTGGGCTAATTAAGGAATTTAGAATCATAAAATGAATTTTTATTAGTATTTGTAAATTTATCGAGAAATATCGATTTTTAATAATATTATATTATTATTTAGGGTTTTTAAGTAATTATTGGGGAAAATAATTATTCTTGGTGCTTTAATGTTAAATATGTAATATTTTGATATTTTGAGGATATATATGATATTATTGATTTTTAATATATTTTGTGTATATTCTTATGAATTGTAAACCTCGGTCGGTCAAATTTGTAGTTTGAGGTCCGACCAAAGGGTTTTGAGAATTCTATTTCGAAGTGTGTTTTCTGTGCAGGATCGGCCCTACTTTTGTAGGGAGATGTCTGTTTTACAGAGAAGACTCTATTGAAATTTTGGTAGATTTTTCGTAAAACATAACAACCGATCTGAGTCTAATTCTGAATTACTGATTGAATCTGTCTATAGTAATTCTAGAAGTATAAAGTTAGAAGTTTATTTTGATGGTTATTATTATTTTATTTTTCTAGTTGTGCCGAGACCGAGGCCTAACAGATCAGGCCCACCGAGTTTATCTCATTGAGCGCTAATATGTGAGTTATTATACTGTATATATATGCATCGCATATAGGATGCATCACTTAGGGATTTTCATTTTCATTATATGTTTTTAAAAGTGGTTTAAAATATCATATTTTTTGTATATCTAGGGTTTATACTTTCATATATGCATGTTATTTTGATATATGCACATTAAATAATTAGGTTATGTTAGTACATTTCAGTATATATACATGTTTTAACTGTATATTTAGTCATAATTATTTTATAGAATGATTAGTATACTTTAGGTAAACTTTCAGTATATTTTTAGGTTTATTCCTCAATAATTGCATGTCATATTATTGACGTACACTTAAGTTGTTTTTAAATACATTTTTGGTATATGTGTGAATATATGTCAAACCTAAATGCATGTTTTAGTACATATACATATTTAAATGAATATTTATGCGTAACTGTTTTATTAATTGATTTGTGTACTTAGGGTATATCTTTAGTATATCTAGGTGCATTTGTAAGCAATCGCATGTTATATTTTTAAAATGCACTTAAACTATTTTCAATTATTTTAATGTTTTACCTTTAGTATATTTCATGTTTTATTTGACATATATATACCTAAAATATACTTGGTATATTTCTGGTATATATATGGTTTATTTTACTATTATGAATTATTTAATGTAAATAAATGATATCAATAGAACGTGCTACCTAGTGGGCAGCACTAGGACCGTGTATGTATTGGTGCGATAGATCAAGGTTGGGTGAGAATCAATTATGGTGATTATAATTGATTTTATTAAGATCGATGGTGTGATTAATAGTGTGATTACGGGGCCAATCACACTGACAGTCAGACTGCTGGAGCTCGGTTGACTTAGTGTCTCAGGGCCAGTCTACTGTCCATAATGGAATAAATGATCTATTGATTTGATTGAGATGTGAGGTGATAAATAGTGTGATTGCTAAAGCTCGATTGACCAAGTGTCTCGGGGTCAATCACATTGATAGCCAGACTACGAGAGCTCGGTTGACTTAGTGTCTCGGGGCCAGTCTACTGTCCAAATTGGAATAAGTGTTCTATTTGGAATCAAATGAGCCTATATGGCTAGAGTGATGATGTGGTTGATTGAGGTTGCGATTATTAGGGTTCTATGGATCCTTCATGAATTAAACTAAATGTTTTCTGCATTTAGTATATTTATATAAGCAGAGTTGGCATATGTGTGGAATGCATGAATATACATATATATATGTGAATGCATGATTGGATATGTTTTAGATTGCATGTATATATAGTATAATAATTCACTCAGTGAGGTCTGACCCCCCCCCCCCTCAATTATTTTTTTTTTTAGGAAATCCTATATCGTCAGACCTTAGTAGTAGAGTCTCTCGCCGATGTCCTTCTGTGCCGGCTATTTTATGTAAATGTATATTTTGAACTTTGATTTGTATTCTAGAAACTATAGTAGTAGTGTTATTGTATCAGAAGAGTATTATTTTTATTTTGATATTAAATACTCTGAGAATTATATTTGAACACTGTATGAATATATATTCATCTATGAAAGGAATTGGAGTATTTATTTCATATATTGATTCAAAAAATTTTAATTCTATCGTACTTTTTATTTATTTATTGCATGGTTTTATTTTCTAAGGCTTGCTATGAGTTTCGGATTCAAAAGAATTCTCGTTCCCTAGCACCGGTCATGACTCCTAGTTTGGGTCGTGACAGAATGTATCCTTTGGCCAACAGCTCTTCTACTTGTCTTCTCAGTTCTTTGTGCTCACTAGGACTCACCCGATAGTGTGGTCGATTTGGCAAGGTTGCCCCTAAATGTTATGGAGCAGCCAACACACCAAGTGCAAAGAATTCAACATGATAAAGATGAGCATGGTCAAGAAGGCAAGGATCAAGTTCAAGAGGTTTTGAGTCCAATCAGCATGCCTCAAAGACCTATAACAAGGTCTCAATCTAAGAAGCTTCAAGAAGCCTTAATCCATCATCTATAAGGCTTTGTGAACTTATTTAGTGAAAGTTTACAAGGACACCAAAGTTTTGTACCAAGTGCAGCTCAAGTTCAATACAACTTAATTCAAGTCCAAGTTATTAATGGGTTTAATTAAGTATATAATGGGCCTCATTTGTTATGGGTTGGCCGAATATGCATGGGAGAGTTATTTAAGCATTGTTATTTAGGTTTAATTATGTTAAATAAGGGCTGGACGAATTTGTTATTTTAAAAGCCCATTAGTTTTAGTTAGTTTAATTATTCTTAAAATAGGAACTATGTCAAAATTCCTATTTGAGGTCTGATTAGATTAATTTCCTTTTTTTGTGATTTGGGTTATTAGTTTTCCTTACTCACTAAGGAAAACCATGTAAAGGCTATATATATATATGCCTTGGACGAATTTTATTATTCAGAATTGAAGTTTTAAAACCTAAAGGCTGTTTTGCTTTTATCTTTGTGTTCTTGTGTAGAATACATGCTTTAAGGAACATTCAAGTAGATTGATCATCTTCTTGTGGAGTGTTTCAAAATTGGAATTTAGAAACGAATTTTCTTTATTCTAATTCTTTGATCATCTAAGTAATCTGATTTCTAACCATTCTTAGGGGTTGTTGCTGAATTGACTATTGGGGTTTTCAAGTTAATGCTTTGGGGGTTCGAATACATAAAGGGGTTCTCAAGCTTATTCTTGGAGGTTCCGTATCATTTGGTATCAGAGCTTTGGCTCTAGATCAGGTTTTATCTTTTATAATTTTTATTCTTAATCCTGATTTCTTATGTTTTTCTTATTCTTTTAAAATCGTTCTTTTTTTTTTTTTGTTCTTCATTCTTGTGTTTTGTTCTTTGTTCTTATCCATTAGTCTTGATCTTGTTTATTTTTTTCCTTTAAGTCAGTCAATTGTTTTGCATTCTGAAATTTAGATTTGTGTTCATAGTTGAAAGTTTCTTTGAAAAAAAAATTATTCGTGCAAAAAAAAAAAGAAAAAAAAGAAAGAAATTTGAAAAAAAAAGCAAAAAAAAAATTCGTGAAAAAAAAAAAGAGAAAGTTATTAGATTAGGAAGAATTGAGATTCTTGAGTGATTTATATCCTAATTAGGTCTGATTTGCATTTCCTTCCATTCCTTGCTCATTAAGGAATATTGTTTGAGTGATTAATATCCCCATCAGGTCTGATTTAAGTTTCCTAAACCTATTTGGTTTATAATTAATATATCTAACTAGATCTTGTCATATCTTGTATCACTTGTCTATTAAGGATTTTGCATATCTTTACAATACTTGCTCATTAAGGAATATTACTTATTGAGGCAGATTTGACTTTTCTTCTTAAAATAACTTCTAAATTCGTTTTCTTTTCTATTCTAGAAGATCTTTGTATTTCTTTCACATGTCTTTTGCATCTTTTTAAGTTTTCCTATTTTATTGCTTCTGAATTACTATTTTTTTTCATTAAACCGAATTGCCTCAAACTTGTTTTGAAAATTTCACTTTTGAAAGTTCTACTTGAATATTACTTCAATCTAATTGATTTGTTCTAAAAGTGTGATTCACCTAAGAACATAAAAGAATTAGCTTGAGTGGTGAGAGGAAGCTGAGTGAAACATCAAATTGAGTTAAACACGAGTGACCACCCCCATCATTTGAGTGCAAACACGTGAGGGAGTGCTTGTGAGGATTTTAAATTAGTATTTTTTTTGTTTCTAACATTCTTTTACAGCAATGTCAAACCAAGGTGAAAATAAAGGTGAGGGTAAAGTTGATGAAACTTTGCTACGTGAGGCTCAACAAAGGCAATTTGCACGTATGAATACAAATTTTGAGACTATAATGGAGAGATTAAACCGCATGGATAGAAGGCTAGGAGCGATTGAAAGGGCAACAACACCAAACCGTAATGAGGAAGTAGAAGGCAATGTTGACAATGAGGATGAAGATGAGGCCTATGCAGAAGTAGTACCAAGAGGTGGAGGTAGATAAGGCCGAGGTAGAGGAAGAGGAAGGTTACAACCGGTTCCATACAATGGAAGAAACCAAGGCAATGAAGATTATGTAGATCGAAATTTGGGAAGCATCAAATATAAGATACCTAACTTTCAAGGTAAATCAAATCCGGAGTCCTATTTACAATGGGAGAAGCAATTGGAGCTTATATTTGATTGCCATCAATTTAGTGAGGAAAAGAAGGTAAAATTGGCGGTTACTCAATTTTTTGATTATGTTATTGCTTGGTGGGACCATTTGGTGATTAATAGGCGAAGGAATTTGGAGTACCCAATTGATAATTGGCCTGAGCTCAAGGTTGTAATGAGGAAGTGATTTGTGCCAAAACACTATCATAGGGAACTTGTATAAAAACTTCAAGTTCTTAAACAAGGTAGTAAGAGTGTGGATGATTACCATAAAGAGATGGAGATGCTCATGACTAGGGCTGATATAGATGAAGATGTGGAGATCACTATGGCACGCTTCTTGGTTGGTCTAAACAAAGACATATCTGACCGAGTAGATTTACACAAATATGAAGATTTAGAAGAGATGGTGCACATGGCCGTCAAGATAGAAAGGCAACTCCAAGGAAGAGGGGCGACAAGGTACAATTCCAAATCCTATTCTAGTCCTAATTTTAATTGGAAAAAGGATGGAAAGAGTGATTATAGGGGTGGGAATAAGGTTGCTCATGAGGTTGCTAAAGGAAAGGCAGATTCATTCTCTAAGGACAAAATCAAAACCGATGAGCCTAAAGGGAGAAATAGAGACATTAAGTGTTGGAAGTGTCAAGGAGTAGGTCATGTGAGAAAAGATTGCCCTAATAAGAGAACTATGACCATAAGGAATGGGGAAATTGTGACTGATGAAAAAGAGGGCAATAATGAAAGTGATGAGGATGAGATGCCTGAATTGGAAAGTTGTAGTGGTGGGAGTATAGAGGAGCCAATCAAAGGTGACATGCTGGTTACAAGGCGTGCTCTTAGTACTCAAATAAAGGAAGATTTCATTGAAGAGCAACGAGACAACTTATTCCATACAAGGTGTCATGTGCAAGGCAAGGCATGTCTTATGATTGTTGATGGAGGGAGTTGCACCAATGCAGTGAGCTCATTCTTAATTAGTAGATTGGGGCTGTCTACTATACCACACCCACGGCCATACAAACTTCAATGGCTTAATGATTGTGGAGAGGTCAAGGTAAATAGACAATCTATTATTTCCTTTTCAATTGGTAAATATCATGATGAGCAATTATGTGATGTAGTTCCTATGCATGTTGGAGATATTTTGCTTGGTAGACCATGGCAATTTGATAGAAAGACCAAGCATGATGGGTACCTTAATCGGTATCACTTTACCAAGGATGGGCGCAAGATCATATTAACACCGCTTTCTTCAAAGGAGGTGTATGAAGACCAATATAAAATGGAAAGAATGAGAGTGGAGGCTAAAAAGAAAGAAAAAGAGAGTAAGAAAAATTCTTTAGAGAGTGAAAAGAAAGAGGGAAAAATAAAAGAAGAGATTCAGCCTAGAGAGAAAAAAGAAAAGAATTTGAGTTTAATAGCTAGGACAAGTGAGGTTAGACAGGCCTTGTATTCTAATTGGCTTATATTTGTACATTTGTACAAAGGGGCTTATTTGGCAACTAATGAACTTAACCCATCTTTGCCTAGTGTGTTTGTTGATCTTTTGCAGGAATTTGAAGATGTGTTTCCCAAAGAGATTCCTAGTGGATTACCCCCAATTAGAGGCATAGAACATCAAATTGACTTTATTCCTGGGGCAGCCATACCCAATCGACCAGCATATAGAGCAAATCCAAGAGAAACAAAGGAGATCCAAACACAAGTAGAGGAGTTGCTAGCTAAAGGGTATGTGAGGGGAAGTCTTAGTCCTTGTTCGGTTCCTGTCATTCTTGTGCCAAAGAAGGATGGAACATGGAGGATGTGTGTGGATTGCAAAGCCATCAATAAAATCACTGTAAAGTATCGTCATCCTATTCCTAGATTATATGATATGCTTGATGAGTTATATGGTTCTTGTTTGTTCACTAAAATAGACTTGAAATCTGGTTATTATCAAATTCGAATGAATGTTGGTGATGAATGGAAAACAGCTTTTAAGACTAAGCATAGGTTGTATGAGTGGCTTGTTATGCCCTTTGGTCTTACTAATGCACCTAGCACATTCATACGATTGATGAACCATGTATTGCGAAATTACTTAGGTAAATTTGTTGTTGTTTACTTTGATGATATTCTGATTTACTCTAAGTGTTTAGATGATCATGTTATGCATGTGCGAATTGTACTAGAAACACTTAGACAAGAAAAGTTGTATGCAAACCTTAAAAAGTGTAGTTTTTTCATGAATAAGGTTAATTTTCTTGGTTTTGTTGTATCTAGTCAAGGCATAGAGGTTGATGAGGAGAAGGTTAGGGCTATTAAAGAGTGGCCAAAACATAAAAATGCTAGTGAGGTGAGAAGTTTTCATGGGCTTGCTAGTTTCTATAGGAGATTCATTAAAGATTTCAGCACTATAGCCGCATCTTTGAATGAATTAGTTAAAAAAAATGTTGGATTTGTTTGGGGTGATGCACAAGAACATGCATTTAATGAACTTAAGGAAAAATTGTGTAATGCACATTTACTTGCTTTACCTAACTTAGATAATACTTTTGAGATTGAATGTGATGCTAGTGGCATAGGGATTGGAGCTGTTTTGATGCAGGATCAAAGACCACTAATGTATTTTAGTGAAAGTTAAGTGGGGCAACCTTGAAATATCCAACTTATGACAAGGAATTATATGCATTGGTTCGAGCTTTGCAAATATGGCAACATTATTTGTGGCCTAGGGAGTTTGTGATACACACTGACCATGAAAGTTTAAAGCATTTGAAGGGTCAAGATAAGCTGAACCGTAGGCATGCCAAATGGGTGGAGTTCATAGAAACATTTCCATATGTGATTAAGTACAAGCAAGGTAAAGAGAATGTGGTTGTTGATGCATTATCTAGAAGGTACACCTTACTTAACTCTCTTACTGCTAAATTATTAGGTTTTGAGTTTATAAAGGAGTTGTATCCACATGATGATGATTTTGGTGATATATATGCATCTTATGCCAATGGGGTTGTTTCGGATGATTTTTACTTGTTTGATGGTTTCTTGTTTAAGAGAAATAGATTGTGCATTCCTAAGTGTTCTATAAGGGAATTATAATTAAGGAGGCACATGGAGGAGGCTTAATGGGGCATTTTGGGGTAAATAAGACCTATGATATGCTATTAGAACATTTCTTTTGGCCCGGTATGAAACATGATGTGTATAAAGTTTATGAGCATTGCATTACATGTAGAGAGGCTAAGTCTAGGTTGAAACCGCATGGGTTATACACACCATTACCCGTTCCTAGTGAACCATGGACTGATTTGTCTATGGATTTTGTGCTTGGATTGCCTAGAACTAGGAAAGGTCATTATAGTATCTTTGTTGTGGTTGATAGATTTAGTAAAATGGCTCATTTTATACCATGTCATAAAACTGATGATGCTAAGTTGATTACTGATTTGTTTTTCAAAGAAGTTGTGTGTTTACATGGCATACCTATGAGCATTGTTAGTGATAGGGATGTTAAGTTTTAGAGTCATTTTTGGCGTGTGTTATGGGGAAAGTTAGGAACTAAGCTATTGTTTTCAACTACTTGTCACCCTCAAACCGATGGGCAAACTGAAGTAGTTAATAGGACTTTGATTACTTTGCTTAGGGCAATTATAGAAAAGAACATTAGGATGTGGGAGGATTGTTTACCATTTGTGGACTTTGCTTACAATAGGGCTATTTATAGCACTACTAATTGCTCTCCATTTGAGATTGTTTATGGATTTAATCCACTTACTCCTATTGATTTATTGCCACTGCCACCTAACAATTTTATGAGCGTTGATGCTAATTCTAAGGCTGATTTGGTGAAGAAGTTACATAAGCAAGTTAAGGAGAGGATTGAGAAGCAAAATGCTAAAGTAGCTTCACGTGTGAACAAGGGAAGGAAGCCAATGATTTTTCAGCCTGGAGATTGGGTTTGGGTGCATTTTCGTAAAGAAAGGTTTCCACTTCAAAGGAAGTCTAAGCTAAACCCAAGAGGAGATGGTCCTTTTCAAATACTTGAAAGGATTAATGACAATGCATACAAAGTGGACTTACCTGGTGAGTATAATGTTAGTGCTTCATTCAATGTGGCTGATTTGAGTCCTTTTGATATAGGTGATGCTTTAGATTCGAGGACGAATCCTTTTGAGGAGAGGGGAAATGTTATGGAGCAGCCAACACACCAAGTGCAAAGAATTCAACATGATGAAGATGAGCATGGTCAAGAAGGCAAGGATCAAGTTCAAGAGGTCTTGAGTCCAATCAGCATGCCTCAAAAACCTATAACAAGGTCTCAATCTAAGAAGCTTCAAGAAGCCTTAATCCATCATTTACAAGGCTTTTTGAACTTAGCTAGTGAAAGTTTACAAGGACACCAAAGCTTTGTGCCAAGTGCAGCTCAAGTTCAATACAACTTAATTCAAGTCCAAGTTATTAATGGGTTTAATTAAGTATATAATGGGCCTCATTTGTTATGGGCTAGCCGAATATGCATGGGAGAGTTATTTAAGCATTGTTATTTAGGTTTAATTATGTTAAATAAGGGCTGGACGAATTTGTTATTTTAAAAGCCCATTAGTTTTAGTTAGTTTAATTATTCTTAAAATAGGAAGTATGTCAAAATTCCTATTTGAGGTCTGATTAGATTAATTTCCTTTTTTTGTGATTTGGGTTATTAGTTTTCCTTACTCACTAAGGAAAACCTTGTAAAGGCTATATATATATATGCCTTGGATGAATTTTATTATTCAGAATTAAAGTTTTAAAACCTAAAGGCTGTTTTGCTTTGATCTTTGTGTTCTTATGTAGAATACATGCTTTAAGGAACATTCAAGTAGATTGACCATCTTCTTGTGGAGTGTTTCAAAATTGGAATTTAGAAACGATTTTTCTTTATTCTAATTCTTTGATCATCTAAGTGATCTGATTTCTAACCATTCTTAGGGGTTGTTGCTGAATTGACTATTGGGGTTTTCAAGTTAATGCTTTGGGGGTTCGAATACATAAAGGGGTTCTCAAGCTTATTCTTGGAGGTTCCGTATCACTAGTTCAAGGTCAATCTAATGTTGGATGTCTCACATGGGAGGTAACCATTTAGGCAGTTCTTCTGGAAACAAGTTACTAAACTCTTCCAGAAATGGTAAAACAACATCAGGAACCACCATCTCTCCATCCACCATTTTCTCAAACAAGACATAGATAATTTCAGATTGCTGCACTAGTTTATCAAATTAGGACAAGGTTAATAAATTAACACAGCTCTTGTTTTCACCCTGCACAGTTGCAAATTGTTTAGAGTCCTTTTTAGGGACAAGCACTATTTTTGTCCCTTCAAACATAAAGCTATAGGTGTTAGCCTTTCCGTCATGCATCATGCCTCTATCAAACTGCCACGGTCGCCCCAACAACAAATGACATGCATCCATGGCTATCACATCACACCAAACGTCATCCTTAGACTTGGCCCCAATGGAGAAGGATACTAAAGCACGTTTCAAAACTATTACTTCACCCCCTTTCTTTAACCATGCCAATTTGTATGGCTTAGGATGCTTGACAATCATAATTCCTAATTTATGAACTGCTTCTACTAACATTATGTTCTCACAACTACCCCCATCAATCACAAACCTACAAATTTTCTCTTTAATAGTGCAGGTAAAGTGGAATATATTATTTCGCAGCCATTCCTCATCCACAGCCCTTGGCATTAGGCAGGACCTCCTCACAACCAATGTTGTGCCTACATCTCCAGTCACAACCTCCTCATCCCCCACATCTGCATCAAATACTAGGTCTCCTATCAAGTCTGCAGCCTCCTCTTCATCGTAGTGTGCCTCCGAATCCACAAACATAGCTCTTTTTCCCCTGTTTCTGCACTTAGTTTGCCTGTGCCCTATTTCACCACATGAAAAAAACTTGATGCCATTTGGCCTTGGTGCCGCTGCTAGTCTACAGGCAACCTCAATGGTCATACCACCACTTGGGCGACTCGCACCAAGTCCTCCTCCCGTGCTTCCTTGCCCCATATTCTGTACAAAACCACCCATATACCTTCTCTCAATCTGTAAGGCTCGTTGGTGTGCTGCAAAAATAGACATAGGATCAAACATGTTCACCGTATCCTTGATTTGCTCCCTTAGGCCCCCAATATACCTCACCACCAATTGGTCCTCTATCTCCTGCACCTTATTCCGAGCGATCAATTGATAAAATTCAATTGTATAATCATCAACTGAACGGGCCCCTTGCCTTAAATTCTGCAACCTTTGATACAGTAAACGTTGATAATTATAAGGCAGGAATGCAGCACGCAATTGTTTCTTCATCTTCTCCCAAGTCGTAAGTTTGGACTTCCCCATTGACTCGGGTCTGTTTGGTTTGCTACCACCAAGCCATGGCTCTATCTCTGAACCTTGTTGCCACTAATGGTACTCGGTGATTTTCTGGCACCCCCTTAAAATCCATTACCTCCTTTACTATGGCCACCTAATCAAGGAACTCTTTGGGTTGTAAGGTACCATGGAATTCAGGTATTTCAGTTCGTATACTCGCTTCCCATCATTGCCTGTCATCAACCTATACATGTTGTCGCTTACGTCTATAGGGATTCTCATAATACCCGTCACCATCATCATCTTCATCATCGTTTCCTTCAGTAAAAGGATTCCTTCGATCATCAACATTAGGGTTCCGTCTCAGATCCTGATTCGGCTGCTCCCGTTACTCCCTATTTCGATTGACTAATAACAACTCCTCCATCCTTGTCATGAGTTGTTCCACGAGAGTGTCAATCCGTTGATCCATCTGGTCTATTCGTTGCTCGATATGATGTAGATCATCACGCTCATAAACCTCTTCTACACGTTGTAGTTGTGGTTGTTGTTGCTGTCTTCTGCGAGACATCTTGTCCGAGGAGCACAGTTCTGATACCAAATTGACGTATCAGAAGAGTGGATTAAAACAATCGAATATTGTTGAATCGCGCACGACTGCCATTAAACGATCTTCTATAGCAATTTAGACTATAAGCATCAAAATTTTCAAGAAATTTTGAAAGAATAAAAGAAATTCAAATTATCATAAAATTGTCATCCAACAATAATAAGGAAAGCTTAAATAGTAAATCCTAGAAAAACCCCTAAAAAAATAGGAAAATAAAATCCTAAAAATAAGAAATAATAAAAAATGCTCGTTTAAAGACCTAAATGATAGAATTTGGCCAAAAAGCGATGGATCGCACAAGCAAAGCTAGTGACTTCGAACTGTTGGCCTATTTCCGTATAAAATAGGCTTTTAAGTCGTCCAAACCCAATACTTAGAACTTTTCTAAAATTATGAAACTGGCACTACCATAATTTGTCAAATTTTTGCATAAATTTTAAGGCTTGTTCATCTATACGTCCTACATCACACATTGTAAGTTTGTGATATATTAGTACAGAACTAGTAATGCACCGTTCAAAGAAAAAGAAATGCAGAACCAGTACTTCAATAGCTCTGGTATCAATAACACGTAGTGTGTTTAGACTCACTGTTGTGAAAACAAAAATTAACATCACCTGTGTAGAATATACACTGATAAAAAGTTTAGGTTTTAAACATATTATCTGAAGCTGGAGTCCTACTGGGTCTGGGTTGGGAGATCTCATAATGGGAGAACTATCCCCATAGTAGGGCGCAAATGTCCAGTTATTGGACTCCCTTAACTCAATAATGTTTAAATATCATTATTAAAATCCTTATCAAATATGTCGCCTGCTAATTGTGACTAATACCAATGAATCAGGGGATACACAGCACCCGAATATGCAATTCATGGGCAGTTATCAGAAAAGGTGGATACCTACAGCTACGGCATAGTTGTCCTAGAAACCATTAGTGGCAAAAAAAGCAGTGAGATGTTGACCGATCCTAGTTCAGACTACCTCCTAAAACGGGTGAGTGCTACACTGCTGGAACCTCGAATATGGCATAAATCTATATTATTATTCAGTTATTTACTTCCAGTTAAAACTCGAAATCTCCAACTATAGATTCAGTTTGCATATCATTTATTGTCAACGATGCCTCAAACAGGCATGGAAACTATATGAGACTGGGATGCACCTTGAATTGGTGGACGAAAGCTTAGACCCGAATGAATATCAGGCAAAAGATGGCAAGCGTATCATAGAAATTGCCTTGGTGTGCACACAATCTTCACCTGCTTTAAGGCCAACAATGTCTGAAGTGATTGTTCTGCTTAAAAGTAAAGGTTCACTAGAGCACAGGCCATCAACAAGGCCTCCCTTTATTGAACTGATGAAAGGGTGGTCATCCATGAGGACAGATCCATATCTGCCGCATCCCCCACATCAAACGCCACCGCCTCTATCAGTCGGATGTCAGGTCGCTAACCCTTGTAGATACACAAAATGTGAAGTACACCTTTGGTTAGAAACCTTGAAGATATATCAGTCATAGATGGTATGGATTTCATTAGATACATTATTTTCTTTATAATGTAATCGTCGTCTTCTTGTTTTGAAAGTGTTTCTTTGTCCTCTGACATTGAATATCCTTCTGACAGAATATACAAAAACAAATAAATGGCAATAATCCTTCAGTATAATGATGTAATAGCCAGTGGAGCTAGCTAACATGGCTGAGACAGTGAGATGGGATTGGATTTGCTTGATGTGAGATATTGTAATACAATGATCTAACAGGAAAATAGTTTTCTTGGTTGCTTTTAATTATGTGGAAGAAGATAACATAGATTTTGAAACTGTAGTGAAAACAGTTGGCAGATCCCAAGTTGGTTTATAACTGGAGAAGAGCTGTGACAAATAAATGAGAAAAGAACGTTCAGGAAATGATTATTCATAGAAACAAAAGAACGTTGAATTTGAGTTGGTTCTGGTTCCATCCTACACCACTACGCGCTTTGAGCTTGCGGATTCATTTAATTTAATATCAAATTTTAACTATATTAGACCTTTTTTAAAAAAAAAAATTTACGGAGTTAAAAAATTTATTTTTAATGGTTGATTAATAAAATTGATTCGAATAATCTCCATAGAATTAATGAACTTTCTTTTTAAATGTATATTTTTAATGTTTCTAAATTTTTTAAACATTTTTAAATTTATAGAAATACTTCCTAAAATTTGTTAACAATTTAAAAAAAGTTAAAACAATTATTTTTTTAACAGATTTAAAAATTTTACAATCAATTAAATACTTTATTTAAAAAATAAACTTGATAATTTTGAAATTTTTTTAAGAATTTTCTATAGATTCAAAAACATTAAAAAATTCTAAAAATTTTACAAGAAAATTTTTGTAAATATTTTTATAAATTTTAATGAATATTTTATACGCTAAAAAATTTTAAAAATTTTGTACTCAAGTGATATGAAATATTATTTCATAATATTAATTTCTTCAAAATTTTCACCTATAAAAAAATATTAAAGAAACAAAATTAAGATGAAATAATTATTAAATGGTTTTTGATACAATGTACCCAGCTTTGTATTTTATATATATATTGTGACTTCCTTATTAATAAATAAATAAAAATAAAACCACAAGGTGGAATGTGGTGATGGCTTTGTCAATAAATTAATTCTTACCATGTATCCCTTTCCAGGTACTTTCCTCTGCCATTCCTACCTTAAATTTCAATTCAAAAATGTCCTTAGTTTTCAAGTTCATACCATTGCTGTTCTGCCAGCTCTTCTCCAGGTTTTTAAGCCAACCTGTGACTCATGCCAGCTCATCCCATTCAAAACCTCACTATATAAATGCTTCAGAAGTTTGGCAATTCTATCATCATCATCATCACATTCACAACACTCAAACAAAAATAGATCCCATTTCATTTCTCAAACATGGTTTCCTTGAAGCTTTTGCTTTCTGTGTTTCTTGTATGCTGTCTAATGGCAATCTCAGAGGGTAATTTCTACAACCATTTTGACATTTCTTGGGGTGATCAAAGAGGTAAAATACTCAATGGTGGCCAGCTTCTCACCTTATCCCTTGACAACGCTTCTGGCTCTGGTTTTCAGTCCAAGAATGAGTACTTATTTGGCAGAATTGACATGCAAATCAAATTAGTACCAGGCAACTCCGCTGGCACTGTCACTACATTCTATGTAAGTATCATGTAATCTTGCCTTGTTATATAAGATGTACGTATGAAAGCTTAATTATTTATTAAAAGTTTTCATGCCTTTGATGCAGTTATCCTCTCAAGGGCCAAACCATGACGAGATTGACTTTGAGTTTTTGGGAAACTTGTCTGGAGATCCATACCTTCTTCATACCAACGTGTTCAGTCAAGGGAAAGGAAACAGAGAACAACAATTCTATTTGTGGTTTGATCCCACATCGGCCTTCCACACCTACTCCATTCTCTGGAATGCTCAAAGAATCATGTAAGTCTCACTGATCGAGCTAGTATTCCAATGGCCAATTGCATGAACTATAATTCAATTCAGGAATTAATATTTATATTTGTTTTACGTTTACGCGCAGATTCTTGGTGGATAACATACCCATAAGAGTATTCAACAACTTGGAATCAATCGGTGTGCCCTTCCCCAACAAGCAGCCGATGAGGATATATTCAAGTCTTTGGAATGCTGATGACTGGGCAACAAGAGGTGGGCTTGTGAAGACTGATTGGACACATGCACCATTCACTGCCTCTTACAGAAATTTCAATGCAAATGCATGTGTTTGGTCATCTGGGTCACCTTGCGCCTTAATCTCCACAAATTCCTTGCAAGACAGTGCATGGCAAGTACAAGCACTTGATGCCTCGGGCAGGAACAGGCTAAGATGGGTGCACAGCAAGTACATGATCTACAACTACTGCACTGACATCAAACGATTTCCTCAAGGTCTTCCACCTGAGTGCAAAAGATCAAGATTTCTCTAAATTCCGCAACCTCACGTCCCAACTTTCCAGTTCTTTCAAATATTTTTTTCATACGTCAATTTTTCACAGATTACAAACTGTTGCTATTGATTCATTCTTTATTCTTTGATAAAATTATTCATTTTGTATTCTTTTGTCTACGCGTAAATGTAATATGTTAGATTTGGGTGATAATTCAAACTACGCACCATCTATTGAGACATTTAGTCAGATTTCATTCATCTCTCATGTTTAGCATCTAAAATCTATTGTAATCTAATTAATCTATTTCACTTAGAAGGACAATAATATGTATATATTAGTAAATAATCACGTGTGAAACACGTGAATAAAAAATTAATTTGACTCGAGATATATAATAAATAAATAATTAAGCATACTATTATTATTATTAAATAAAAGTAATTTTATAACCTTAATTTTTCATTATTAAAAAATGCATCTCTAAATAATTAATTAATTTAAATTTTTTCTAAAAAAATATTCAAACAATTTAGTATTTATATTATTATAAACTCTATTTATACATAAAAAAATAAACCTCAATTTAAAAAAACTATAAAATAAACTTAGAATGGATGGATAGTGCATTTAAAAAAATAGAAAAGTTATGAAATAAATATATGTTTAGAGCAATAGATAGAGATAAATCATGAGAAAAAATTAAAAAACATGAAAAATGCAATTCTAAATAAATGATTAATTTAATTTTTTTCTAAAAAAATTAAAACAATTTTAGCATTTCTATTATTATGAACTTTTTTTATACATAAAAAATAAATTTCAAGTAAAAAAAAAAAAAACTAGAAAATTACCCTAGAATTTGTGGTTAGTGCATTTCGAAAAATATAAAAATTATGAAATAAACATGTTTTTATAACTATAGATAGAGATAGATCATGAAAAGAAATTAAACAACATGTGTTTCTAAATTCAATTAGAAATCAGAATTTACAAGCTCAATGGGAAAAAAAAAAAAAAAGACATGTATGAATATTGAAGGGCTACAATATAAAATTATAATAAAAACATAACATACAAATTTAAAAAAAAATTAGTATATCATTAAAATATACCTATATACAGTCACTATTAATAAAGACATGTATTAAGTACATTTCATCAAATATAAAAACTATAAACTCTTTGAAAATATTTTCAAATGATACAATTATGAAACAAAGTACTTATCTTTTATAAATTTAATTTAACCATTAATCCTAATTCAGATAAAAATCTATAATCTAAAACAATTGTATTTAATATATCTAAACACTAATCATAATTTAAATAAAAATCAAATAAAATAGAAGTTAATCTAATTAAAATAAAAAATAAGCTTTCAATCAAATTAAAATTATATTTTAATTAATTTAAATTTAATTTTATTAGTAAATAAATAAATTATCTAATTTTTATATAATAATAATTGAATACTCTTTCGTAATTTTATCTATCTCCCCTTTCGTATGTGTATATATGTGTGTGTGTGTGTATATATATATATATATAATGCTAAAGTTTAAAGTTTTTAACTTAAAAATTTGATAAGTGTTTACCCTCAAATTTAAATATTCACTCTAAAAAATAATATGTCAATATGGTAAGCATCCTAATTTTTTATTAAAATTAAGATATTTACTATAGTTATTTAGTATAATTTTTTAACTAAAACATTATTATATATATTTCAATGCTACTCAAATTCATTCTAAAATTTTTATGTATTACATATTTTTTTATCTTAAATCACTCAAATTATTTTTTTTCAAACTACTAAAAATTTTAAAAATTACACTAATTATGTAATATTATATTTTTTAACTAAAATACTATTATACATATTTCAATACTAATCTAATAATTTTAAAATAAAACTAAAAAATTTATGACAACAAAAATTAAAAAATAAAATTAATATGATTATTTTTATTTTAAATATATTTAGTTATTTTTTTAATTTTAATTATTTTTTTAATTAGTTTATTTTACAGTTTGTGCGTTTCACATATTCACAACTAGTTTCTTAATAATAACTTAACCTCAATACATCACTTAAATAATAACAATCTAGTGACAACATAAACTGCCGTCACCAAAATTTTATATGTAAATGCAAAAGGCATTATTTGGTCCCTGAATTATAAACTAAACCAACAAAACTCTTCTATTGAATAACTCTAATCAATTGTACCCTCAAACTACCTCAATGAATTCAATGAATATTTTTTTACAAATTAAATTAAAAAATAGTATTGTAATGAGCTTAAAAATTGATACAATAAATAATTTTCTCCTAAAGCCTATGGCGTAACATTTAACCCAAAACATTCTTCCACAGAACGCCCCTTTTTATCTTCTTCTGCTTTGGCTTTTGGAAAATGAATGGTTCTCTTAGAATAATGTTATAGCAGTCCCTCTGCAAATCAAACTGATTTTGCCAGTAATGCTATTAGCAAACCATGGATTTTGATTTGTCCATCCAGTTTCCAGATTCTCGATCATGCGGTTGTGAGTTTCAAGTCTTTTAACAGAACAAAAATACATTCTTTTCCGAAGTCACCATCCTACTTGCAGCAGCAGTTCCAACAATTCTTTCTAGCTGCCAAGAAATCAACAAGTGAACAAGAAACTGATATTGCTATTCTAATACTTCAAGAAGAAAAGATACGCACGCCAAGTTCAAACTGTGCCAGGTTTCAAGGTTCTCTCATATGATTGAATAATTAGTTTCTCAAGTCTTAATACATTCTAATCTCTTGCAAAAAACATAAATTCTCATCTTTGATTTAATTTCTACACTATAAATAGACAAATACACAGATGGATCAAGGACTAATGTGTACAGCACATGATTTGCTGACAGTCCAGAGTCCAGTAATCTTTCAGTACTTTCACATATTCACAAACCAAACATTGGATTTCTTCTCGGCATATGCTGAATTCCAAAGTTTAGGAATGAGAAAGGAGGGTGTACATGAGTTGTATAGGCTGTGATGTAGAGGATAATAGCTTAATGCTTAGCCAAATAGAATTGGTTGATTCTGTTAGCATGTATGTCACTTGGCATAATACAAGGAGTATAAAACAGTGGAATTGGGTTGTAAATCAGAATCATGAATATGAAAAACACGATACAGGTCTCCTCTGTCTTGATGTCCTTCCTCTACCCCTTTTATTTTCTTCCTACCCAAGCTCTAGTTATGATCCATTAAGTTGGGTCATTATAAAATATTTGTCATCTAAATGACCTTAAAGTCTAGGTTTTTAATAAAATAGAAACCTGTGTCATTACAAAATATTTGTCATCTAAACAACTTTAAAAGTTCAGGATTTTATTAAAACAAAAAACTGCTGTATTATAAATGAGATGCCTATCCAGTATCTGATAGATATATATGCATCTCTTTCCCCATTTGTGTCTCCACACATCTGCTACTTTTACAAGATGTTAGTGAGTGCTAAGGTTCATAGCTAAGAGAAGTAAGGATGTACTGGTAATTTGGCAACTCTGAATTACCATAGTTCCTGCCCTTGCAGGTCAAGAGCTGTACAGCAGCTCTTAGAATGTCATGGTTCACAGCCTTGTACCGTAGTTAGATGTGCCAAGTCGCTCTTGGAATCAATGATACATTTGGAGAGTCAAAGAAGAGCAGGAAGAAGAATAGGAAAGAGGCAGGGGTTCCAGAGAGAGAGAGAGAGAGATTACCCGGAGCTGATCAAATTTAGAGAAAAGCACAGTGCATATCATGTTACTGTTATTGTCCTCTTCAAGCATGTTAACCATCTGCAGCAGGAAAGATTTGAAAAAAAAAGGAAATTAAGAAAAAAAAAAAAAGATACGCTTGAAAAAGATGCTCATAGAATCAGAACTTGGAAGGCAAACCAATCAATTTTTAGGAGTTGCACAAGTAGTCACCTCAGGGTAGAAGTCCTTCCTATCAGGGAGAGAATAGATGATCAAATTTTTGATGCCACGAACCTATTCACCAGAAAAAAATATATATAGGTTACTGTTGTGTGATATCAAATGACTCAACTTAAAATTCATAAGCACCATTCTTGCATAAGAAACAACTATATGAAAATGTAACCAGGTATTTCAATAAAAGGAACAAATGTTGGAGGACCTTGTATCTTCTGTAGAAATGACCTCGCTCGGTATAAAGCATGATCTTCTTTTTTCCTTCAAAAAACCAAAGTCGTGCCCGAGATACATCACTTGGTTTTGTGTAGCTAAAGAACAAAGCTAATATATTATTACACTTGCCACCAGCAGTGGGGAGTTATATTTCAGAATGCAATGTGAGTTATTGGAAAAGCCAATAAATGAAAGGAAAAAGGACAGCTTTCTTACTCTGCAAGTACACAAAAGGATGCATTCTGTGACTTCAAATAGTTACGAAGTTTAACATATTCAAAGTAAGAACTGACAAAGAGCATGATTCCTCCCTGCACAATATTTCCATGAATGCGAAGTATAGTTGCATAAAAATTCATGTTTCTGGTTCCAGTAAATTATAAATACCTGAGTAGCATCCTTAATTTTTGGAAATACCTACATCAGGAAAACTGTTATTCTCATTTAATCCAACAATTTAAATAAAGGAAAATGAAAGAACAATTTAATCCAACAGCAAATATATATATCTCTCGAATATCATCCATTTGTCCTTTTTCACTTAAATTCCTCCATTCAACAACAAAAGAAAAGGAAAGGAAAGAAGGAGAACAAGCACGACCACTTTTTAAACCAGAAGATCTAGCATTAAAGTTCTGAAGGTGTTCCTCTAAACACTACTGCATGTGAAAAAATAAATAAATCGATTCAAAAAAGGAAGAATTTGGCATCTACTCCTAGCCTGTCAACGTTTCAGTTCAATGATATAAATGGTAAGACACAATAAATAGCCAATTCCACTGTAGAGCAGGGCTTTAGATAACAGTTTTGCTATTTACATATCAAGTATCAGCTGCGATGTAAATGCATCAGACTATCTGCCTAGATCAGCTCGTATTGAACTGCATTTCATGCATTTCATAATTTTTTTCTGAACGCACGCTCACACACACTGTAATATGCCAAATATTAAACATTAATTGAACTAGGAAAAGAAAAATTAATGTATTGACCATTCGTCATATAAAAGGTCTCTAAAAATGGATGGCCTAGGAATATTAAAAACTGACATAGCTGGAGCATGACATATCTATTTTATTTTACAAAGGAGAGATTTTTTTCATGTCAATTGCATACCGACAAAAGATTGGACAACACAAAAAAATGCTATAAGATTTTATATAAACTAAGGTGAACCCAATGTGCGCTGAAGAACAGATAGAACAAAGAAAAACAAGGATTTGAGAGACGGACCTTCTTAGCAAAATATTCATGACGAGCATCATCAGACTCTGTGATTAAATTTACATCAAACCGCTCATAAACCTGCAATGAGCATATGCAAAAGAAAGCATCAGCATAAACAAAATTCAATGGCTTAATTGAACTTCAGGTGTCATCAATATAAAGGTTAACTTAGATACTATTGTCTCATACTCCAAGTTCTAGCAATATAGTTTTGTATAAACATTACAATTTATTGTAATTTAATTATTTCACAATCCTTATATTCAGCTGACAGACAGTTACGACTTTGTTTACTTGGAACACAAGTTCCAAGTAAGGCGCATCTTTCATTTCAATGTTGATCACATAGAAAACATCTGATTGTTTCACCAGTAAACATGATCTATGTATTGCTAGAAGCAGAAAATAAATCTGCATGAAAAGTTTCAGAAAAGATCCCTCCCAGCTTATAAAGTTCTTTCTTCATTTAAAATTTGATGAATGGTGTCAGAGCTTTATTGATCTGATTGTTTCACCAGTAAACATGATCTATGTATTGCTCCAAGCAGAAAATAAATCTGCATGAAAAGTTTCAGAAAGATCCCTCCCAGTTTATAAAGTTCTTTCTTCATTTAAAATTCGATGAATGGTGTCAGAGCTTTATTGATCTTAAGGGACCAGATAAGAATTCTTGATGTTAAAGCATGGCTGCATGTTAATATCTCACTTCTACCACCAGCAGTATTCAGAGAAAGGAAGACGAAACTTCTGGTCTTTATAAAAGGAAAGTTTTCTGATGGCCAATGATCTATGAGAGAGTTGAGAAGGATATGAGACAAACCCACCGATGCACAAATGAAGCAATAGAGGGATAAATCAAACAAAAATTCAAGGAACATCTTTCATTCAGTATGCAGTGGAAGAATCCATAGTCCCAAGAATCAGAAATGACTGCAAAGAAAGCTTGAGATACCATTCAAGAGGAAGTCAAGGTTCAGAAAAGGTAAAGACTGTTTGGTTGTTAATTTTGAGAAAAGGTTTGAGTTGTTAAAAATAATGGATGAGAATATCAAAGAGTTTCTTTCAAGGTACTAGACAAATTCGAGTTGAATTGAGTTGGGTTGCTACCACTTGGGAATCTACAGTTCAAATTCTTTGTCAATTTTTCCTTGCATCTCATGCAAAAGAATAATCTATGATAAATGTAAATTTTAAGCAAAAAAAAAAAAAAAAAATTCAAAGGACCATCCTCAAAAGGAAGTGAATAATCGGATGAAATATAGTACCCTCCTGTGGTGTTTGTAAGAAAACCAGCCATGAAGAAAAATATACCGTTGGCACAAGGCCACAATATTTCAGATGCAAAAGACTGGGCATGGGCACGAAGAAAAGGATTGTCAATTCAAAAAAGAAAACATATAAAACATGACAAGAAAAGAAGAGGATGCCTTTCTGCAATGAAAAACAAGATGTAAGAGGTAAGAAGTGAACCAATGCAAAATTATTTTTTAAGAGATTTCTGCCGAGATGTGCTCCAAGAAGTCTAAAAGACTGCCAGAGAGATAAGCTCCAGGGAAACAAATAAATTTGATCTGAGACTTAACAAAATTATGAAGCAAAGTGTTGAAGTACATACTATTTCTTAAATTCCAACTTTAAGCAATGTGAACTTATTCTTGAAAATTAGATTTATGGTAGTTCTAAAGCTTTAAACAGTTGAAAAGTCAGTAATTTTATTCACTAACCATACTAAACTTCCTAGTTCCAAGTAAGGTTCACCACTCGTTAGTTAACTCAGTAAGAATCACATGATCTTTGGCTAAGGTTATGTAGTACTAGCGGCAGAAAATGAATTGAATGAATGAAGAATCTCTCCCAGTTCTATTAGTTGTTTTGTCCGTCAAAATCCACCAAGTTGCCCAACTAGAAATGAGGGTGAAAGCAGCTATTTTAGTGTTCAAGTGCATACTTTCCATTTCTTAATTGGAATAGAATAGCTTGTTTTTGACATTACAGCAAAGTTTCAGTAAGTTCATTCAAGATACAGAAGAAATGATGATTTATCAACAGGAAATTCAAATTTGTTAATATTTCTGAGTAACCGATAAAATGAAAGTAGGTGATATAATCCCAGCGTCAAGCAAAGGGAAGTTGTAAGAAAAATCTGGATATCTGGACTGTAATTACAATTGCACCAGGAAGTTCGGATGTGTTTTCTTCTTACCTTTGTTTGCATCTTTTTTAATTTTTTATGTCTAACAACCTTCGAATAGTCGCATATTACCAAAATTTTGGTGCTTTGTCAGAAAAAGAGAAATGTCTATAACTACACATGAACTGTAATGTGATTCGCTCATTTTGAAAGCAAATTGAAGCAGAAGCAGAAAAACTCATCAATGTAATCTCAGTTTTGGCTAGGCTATCACCTTAACTACTTTTGAAAATCAAACAAACTAACCAAGTTGCCATACCTGTCGTACTTGGTGTTCAACTTTCGAAAGAACGCCTTTATAACTGCTTACCGACTTTACCTGTAAATACCACAATATATATATATATATATATATGCTTGCAAATCAACACAAATATGCTGGAAATTTAATGAAAAATTCATCATTGTTCCGACAAATATATTGTCCAGATAACAAATCAATTTGTATCTAAAACCACAGAGCCTTCAAGAATGCTTCTATAGGCAATCATTGTCCAAAAGTGAAAGGAACATGGATTTCACCAACAGACCGTAAATGTAGTCCAATAAGTTTGAATTTTTTAAGGGCCGTTGATGATAAGGCAAATTTGAAAGCTGTTCAAAACCATAAATGGAGGCAAGTTCAACATCTATTATGTCATGTCCAAACTTTATGATTTAGTTAAAGAATTCTATCAACTCTTATCCAGTTGGATTTTTTCTATCAACTACCAAGTTGAACAGTTTGAGAATCAACAGGCAAGTTAGATTCAGGATTAAAAGAATCAAAATTGAGATGAATGTATGGACCCTTGGAGTGGCTTCTGGCAGCAGAAAACCATGATTTGAGAGTATGAAGCCTGAGAAAATGATTAGGATTTGAAGACGATGGGAGGAGCAGAGTAGATAGCTGTAAAACCTTAAATCTTGAAACCTAAAGCCCAGGTTTATGCTCAGGTTTTCTCTCAATTTCACTTGTTATCTTCATTAAGCTTTCATTTTTTTTTTTTTAACCTTAAATGCATGAAACCTAAGGCCTGGGTTCATGCTCAGGTTTTCTCTCGATTTTACCTATTATCTTCATTGAGCATTTCTTAATCGTCATACATCACCCACTGAAGCTTCTATAATCTAATTTACAAAATCCAGTAGTAACTAATACAGACAAGTTCATAATTTAAGATCCACAGAACCAGAAACATTCCTTAGTTCAAATAATTTGTCAGCAAATCATGATCCTAATAGGATTTCTAAACATAGTTGCAAGGCATATCACTCTTCAATGTAGTAGCAGAACAGCAAATGAGCAGAGTCATACTCCACTTCAACAAATGCAACTAAGAGACTTCTGTTCTGACTTTTATCTGGTTTGCCACCAATAGGAAAACTAGAAGGCAAATTAGTGGAGGAAGAAACAGCATATGCTTGTCTCTCTCTTTTTGAAAAAGACCACATGAGCCTCCCAATCCCACACCCACTCTCCTTTTGTTAACCACTTAGACATTTCACTAAATTGCAGTAATTAATTTCCCATAAAATAATTCCAACAATTAAATATCTAAATTTCTCCACAAACTATATTATTTCCGACTCTGGAAGCAGGAGTTTTGGGTTTAAGCAAACTCACCTTGCCTTTGTAGTTAACACATTGATGGTTGAATGAAGCATTAATATCTGAAACAAGAAAGCAGAAGCACACAAATTACAGTAGCAGTGACGCAATGCACTCACAGGAAAAATCTGAAAAATGATTCAATCTTTATGCTCAACTACTTGCACAAATAAAAATACAGCACTATAGAGAGCACTGCTTTTCAAACAAATTAGCAAAAGCGTGAGCGTGAGAATCCCACGTCAAAAAAAGGAATTACCTGGATTAACATAATGGCCTAAAACAATTGTTTGCCGATAAAATTTTGCATTTCCATCCAGATACCTAAACAGTAAACAAGATAACCGTTCTGATTATTGTGAAGAATCTCAACTAAAATGAGGTTAAATCTTCTTCATCAATCTAACATGGTGCCTAAAACAACAGTAACAGCCATTTATTTTAAGGTAATATGATGAACAAATATTTAAAAAAAAAAAAAACTAAACTTTGAGCATGTTATCAATTTTGTGAATTACTTTAAATAAACAGATCCTAGTTCCAAATTTTGGAAAAATATTGTAATTAAGTATGGGCTGAGAGTTTAAGTGCATGTGCATTTGTTGAATTGGTACACATGACATGCTGGCTGGAATTCTGACAGCATACTTCATCCCAAATTTGACAAACTAATCAAATGGCTATCTTTGACAGACATATGTTTTGAATATCTGTGATAAAATACTCCTTGTGAAAATGAAACTTCCATTTAGTCAGTCTAAGAAATGCCTACTAGACAATTAAAATCTCAACCAACGTAAATCATGAATCCTGGATCAACAAAAGGACATTCCCTTCCATAAAATTGATAGAATTGCATGAATTTTCCAAAACTGAACATGTTTGAGTTCAGATTTCTTATATTATTATTTAACCTTACTTTTAGCATAAAAAACAAAAACAGAGAAGAAGCTTTTTATTAACATTCTGTAAATAACATACTAATAGAAACAATCAACATACCACTTTCTTATGCGCATAATGTCAGTCCCGTGTTGCTTAGAAGGTATGAGGTTTAAATGATCAAGAACGCTAGTGAGAAAGTTCCAATTCTGGACATTGTTCACCAAAACCAGGAGAAAAAAGAAATGAACACTATACACGAAAAAAAAATGCTTGAGATGGGTGTAATGAAATTCTTGAAATACCTGCATTGCTATTACATCTGCATGATCAATAATGAGCACCTGCTCAAACAAATAAAGCATAAAATTATCATAATTTAGGCATAATTATATGCAACAAAATGAACAAACTGAGATAAAGTCTAAGACGCACATCTAAGCCCAACAAATGAGTAAAATTATACTACCTCTATAGAAGAAAGATAATCAACATCTCTTTCCTTGCTTTTTATTGCCTCAATTTTCTGTCAATGCAAAAATGCTGTTAATTAATGCTTAAGGAAACTAGAGAAAACATTTGTTACCTTTGCAGAAACATAAGGTAATGACTGCATTAAAGTAGTCACTACTAATTATGAAAATCCTTGACGACATAAATACAATCTATAACCGTCAAATTTAACATTCAATATACTAGTTGTTTATGATGCCTTCATTATAATCTTTTAACTTTTTGTCAATTAAAACTAAAAAAATTCAAGAAGAAAACAAAACAAAAACTAAAAGGAAAAAAAAAGTTTACATCTATCCCATGGTTTGCCATGTTGATACGGTGAGGGCTCTAATATTCTCGGCCTATATCAGTTCTTGCCTCATTTTTTATCAATTCTAGTAAATAGTTGTTAAGATGACAATCACATAGTGCCTATGGGATATAAATACAAGGGCAGAGCTACATGGAGACCAGAAGGCTCTCCCAGGCCCTACAATTTTGCAGTTATTGATCTTTTCAAATCAAAAATTCATATATAAATTCTATATAACATTTATGTATATAAATTAAATTAAATGCATAATGAAAATCTATAATTATTTCTTCTAGAAAATTGCAATTAACTTTTTTGGTCCAGCACGTCATATATTTAAGATGGCAAAAACCATTTTTAAGCCCTTGAACTATAGTGGTTTTTTCTATTGAGCCCCTATTCTTTTATTTTATTGCATTGAGCCCTATACTATTATTTATGTAGCTATTGAGCCCCTATACTATTATTTATGTAATGCAACAAACCCCTATAATACGAAGAACATATCTATAAAGTTTTTCAAATTTGGGCTCAATAGCTACATAAATAATAGCATAGGGGCTTAATGAAATGCAATAGAAAAAATAACTATAATTTAGGGGCTTAAAAATGGATTTTGTCATTTAAGATTGAAGCAAAAAATCCCACATTTAAATAAAAATTTGTTATTATCAAAAGGACTTGACTTTCATGATATGTACATTGCTAACAATAATCGTAAAAAGGAAAAATTTAAACAACTCCATTTGACAACCCATTTTTTCACTTCAATTGCATTCTAATTTTACCAAAATATCCTATTTCATGAATAAAGTAATTGACCTTTGTCCCACCCACTCCAAATTTCAATTTCCCATTCTCCTTCTCCATCAAAACCATCTTAATCCTTTCAATGTGACAAAGCACCATTATAGTCCAATTTTAGAACCAACATAGTTCTTAATCCCTCTTTCCAAATAGAAACAGCAATATAAAGATGAGTAACCTTTACTCCTTTCAATGCAACAGAGCATCCTTGTAATCCAAGTGTACAACTAACATAGATCCCTCTTCTCAGATATAAAGAGCACTATAAAATTGAATAACCTTACCATCAATTTCAAAAATTACATTGGCAGCATACCATAGATATTAATCTTTTCTTGTCACTGAGTCACCGTACCAAAAAAAAAAAGGAAAAAAGGCTGTGTATTGAATACTTACTGTATGCAAGGCAACAGGAGAAGCAACAATCATGTCTGAGGAATAGAAATCACTGTACAACTTTATGCTTCTCCTACAAGTTAACAAAGGTGAAAATATAGATTAAACAAAATAGCATGAAGAATGACATGAAAATTCATTTCCTGGTTGGTGCTTTATTAACTGAGAACTGTGTAGAAAACTTTTCATGAAAACAAAATTCTAAGGCAAAGGATCAAAAAATTTTAGAATTTTTGTCTACTGATCATTATTTTAATTATACATAGTTTTCTTATTTGAATCAAATTATGTCTTTTCTTAGTGTAATTGAATTTCTTGTTAAATAATTAAAAATTTTATTTTTAATTTAATTAATAAATGATTATATTGTCCTAATTCAAACAAACAAATCTAAAAAATTTTAGTAAGGGCTTCTTAGTAAATTTTTTGTTTCCCCTTCTGTACTTCTATATATGGTATCAATAATTGTCTACTTCTGTATAAGGGTGTGCAAACGATTAATCGGTCGGTTAACTGAACTGAAAATTTTGTTAATTGGTAAACCGAAATCGAAACCAGGAAAAAAAGGTGGAAGGAGGTCGGTTATCACAACTCTCATGAGTGTTGTAGTGGTTCCACCTCTTCACAAAGAGCCCTTTGACGATGACTCGAATCATCCCAGCTACAAAAGTGCTTCTTTTTTTAATTAAAAGCAAGAAATGAAAGTGGAATCAGGGCTATCTCTTAAGCCCAAGAAAGCACATACCATCAAACTAAACATGGAAGTTTGCTGACTATCAACATAAAATATATATAATATTTTTGCTACTCGGTTATCGGTCAGTTATCGGTTTTAACCGATTTTTTAAAATCTTCAAAAACTTGAACCAAAACCGAACCGAACCAGTCGGTTTGGTTCGGTTTTGCTCACCCCTACTTCTATACATTTTAATGATAATTGTGTGCATCAATTCTTAGGTATGATTCCTGAATTTCTAGGTGAGATTCTTAGAAGCCTATTCTACCCATTCTTCTTTACTTTCCCACATATAAACAATTCACGATATTGTTCACATCAGATTTCAGCCTCAATTTCTTTGATTTCCACAAAATTCAATTGTAGAACAATTTCTCTAAATCTGTCCTACATCAAGAAAACTAGAGGGTAGAATTTGTTCTTATTATATTAAAGGGTTCATGATTAATTATTATGTAAAATATAAAAATATAAATGTAGATTTGTAAAAGATTGAGCATCTAACAAAATTAGGAATAGACGATTATTGCTAAACATCATAGATTGCAGAACATCTTGCATATTAAGGTGCAATAAAAACCTTGAATTTTATTCAAGAAAATAGACAACCATTTGCACATTTAATTTTAGTGCCTCGTGTGAAATCCTCCAGACCAAATTTTATAACCCAAAAGTAATCACTTTTTAAAATTATGAAAATACTGGACTTTTGACTAAATACTTAGTGATATAATAGAAGTAGCAAAAAAAATGGACCACCAGTACAAAAGAAGGCAACCTACCTGGTGAATTTGATGCCTATCATGAAGTTATCATCATTATTTCCACCAAAAAGTGCCTGATGGTCACGTGGTTTTGAAGACTTTTGAGATTTTAAATTTCTAATATTTTGAGCAAACTCGTCACCTTCGACATCATCTTCATCTTCAGTTCCAAACTCATCATAGAAACGATCAGCATGTTCTACATTAACCTGTGCAAATAGACAGAAGGTTACCAACATAGAATATTAGTCAAAGATAGTGCTTTAACATGCAATCGCCATGTGGTTTACACAAGTATTGCACAGAATTTAAAATGAAGAACAATAAAGAGTTGTAAAAGAAATAGTTTACATAAAAACAACAACACTTGAATTTGAAGTAATGATCACAAAATTGATGTATCAGGATTAGTTCAACACTAGTTTTTGTTGATGGCATAAAATTTCACTACATTCTTTGTGAGTTCAATAAATATAGCATTTAAGTCACTTATTACAAGAAACCAAGCAACATCATTAATTGCATCCCATGCAAATGTATGATAGTAGATCTAATCACAACCTTGTAGGGACTCAGTAATAGAAGTCACCAAATTTGTGCCTTCAGGCTTATGAAAATTTTCGAAGTTTCAAGAAATCGCTGCAGTCCTTTTTGCACTAACAAACTATTATAAGACAATGAACAATATTTTGACCAGGTATCAGACTATGAATATCACAGAAGGCAGCAAGGAAATTTGTTTCCTGCCAAATGATCACTGACCATATTGCAGTGATAAAAAAAAAAAAAAAAAAGGTAATTTTGGCAATCTTCCCTTTAACTCTTTCATCATTACCCCACGCCCCACAACCCCTCTCTCCCTTACCTTCCTCTTCAGTTTTGTAGTAGATGACAAAGTAGAACGCACAAAAGCAGAACGTGGGGTATGGAAAATCTGCTTAGTTTTGGCATGACCCTCAATGTCTATCCAGGGATTGATATTGACAATGCCGACATCCCTACAACTGCTAAAGTTGTTGATGTACAGAAGAATGGCTACTGGATCTTGCCTGATGCAATGAACAACGTTATATTGCAAACCCAGGACTTTATTAGAAGTAATTTCATTTTGCAGCCTAATCAACCTGGTAAAATTTTCTGGTCAGTTTTCTGTCAATTCTGCCTGGAAAAGTTTGAATGTTGAAGATTCTCAAGTTTCATGCCATAAGCTTTTATGATAATCCCCTAGCATTCCCAGACACAGCTTCATATTATGGTGGCTAATCTATCCATGAGAAGCTGTAGACCAAGGACAAGCTTTGTAAACAAGGGACTCGCTCTTCTGCAAGCTGTGCTTTACGTGGGACTGTATATGAGAATTGGATCTTTTACTGCGTTTGAAAAAAAAAAAGTTTGGTAGCTTGTAAAGAAAGGTAGGGCTGTGTGTAGTTGGCCAATAGAAGTGAGTAGGTTCTCAAGGAGCAGCTGATTGAAGTATTTTATGCAGGGTCAGGAAGATAGCCTTTTGATCTGCTGTCTATTTTCTCAAGCAGGAAAGTTATTTTCAAGCTGTTCTTCCTAATAGTGATAGAATGTTTAGAAATATTACAAGAAATTTTTTTAACAGAAAAACAAGGCAGCTCTTATTCCTTGGTTATAACTTGATCCAGAGTCTCTACTCTGTGCTGTAACAGTTGCTGTTCTAAGCTAATAAAGTTTGTTCATTCACCTAAAATTTAAAAAAGACTAAAATTTGCAAGTCTTCTGGCAAAAGAACTAGCACCTCACTACACTTAAACAGTATATCTCAACTAAACATCACCCACAGACAAGTCTTTTCACCTAACCCTAGTAACAGGATCACAGTCACATTGGCTGCCATAACTTACCAATACAAAATGCCTTATATCTAAACAATTTTTTCAGCTCCAAAAACTTCCAACTGCAGTGATGCCCATGTCATTGAATGCTTTAGTACCTCAATGAATTATGCAAGAATGAAAGTTCACAACAAAATTCTAACTCTTTGGCTTTCATACTTCCTTAACCCCATTTATTATTTGTGTGCATTCAAAGCTTTAACATGGAAAAGTTACACTTCTGCGTTACTTTCTCTATAATTATTTCCAGTTTTAGGATTGCCCTTTTCATCTCTCTTGCTTTCCACTCATTCCCTCCCACTTTCTCTTATTCACTTAACCCTCATGCATTGCCCCTCTGCTAGATGATATGGAAAAAAAATAAAATCAGCACTTGTTTATGGCATTTAAAAACTTATTAATTTAAGCGACATCGGTCAAAAAATATAAATAGGCCATATTATGCATCAAATAAAGCATTCGAGACTTCAGATCAAATTAATACTAATAAATTTGGTTTAAATCATCGCAGATACAAAAAACACTAAAACTACCTTATAAGCCTGAGGGGTCAGTTGTATTAGCCTCTTAACAACCTGAAGAGCTATGCTTCTAAATGGTAATAGGATCAAAACCTGTAACAAAGCATTGAAAAGTCCAAATGAGCATGCATACAAATACACTGACCTCAAGAGCAGCAGCCAACAAGGAAACTGAGAGGACAAAGTTCAACCACTTTTATCTGTTTGATAGAAGATATATCTCTTAATATGAAAGTGACTAGGGTGAATAAAAATTTCACTATAGCAGCTTATCAAATGATAACCCTTAAAAATCCGGTTTGCATAACCACAACTGCATATGCATATGCAGTCTGCACAGTTGAACTTCCCACAAGGAGTGCATTTTCACATGCATCTTCACAAAAATACAGGTCTTAGACTTCTGTATAACATCCATCAAACCAATACACACAAATAATGTGAAAAGCTGTGCTTTGAAGCACAGGTCTTACTTTTCTTGGTGTGCTTTGAAGCTACTAATATTCTATTTATATTCTTATAACAAACATTCAAGGACCATGTGCACCAATTACATCTAAAAATCAAAGGTTCCCAATATATTTATAGCAAATAACTTGAATACATTTTAAAGGAAGCTAGTGTTTAAGAAGAGTAAAAATATTGCTTATATAAGTCCACTTGGTTACTACTGGAGTCAATTATCCCACACTCTGCAATGGATGAAGCTTTAATACTATGTCAAAGCACAGAAAGCAAGCATGTCACAGAAATCTTCCGAGGAATACCTTAGGACGAGTAAACCCATGATCAAAGAAATCAGTATGTAATTCATCCTGAGCATCCTTTTGACATCTGGCCAATTTTGAATCATTCTTTCTCACAAGATCTCCGGCAGAGAATATGTGATTTAGCTGTAAAAAGTTTTAGAATTATTCAGTTTGAAAAAAATTACAAAAAATTCAAATTCCTCAAAAATAATACCAAATCATATGTCTCACAGAGCAAAGTAAGTGTACTAACAGAATGTATAATGTATGCATCTTTGACACTTGAGTCTTCTTTCACACCTTTGAGATAAAAGGGTTTCTTATTACAGTGAAGTATATCCCTGTAGCTGTTACCTAGTAAAACAAGGAATAGACACAATAAACAGAGATCATAAGGTTCTTTGTTCTGAGGAAATGGCAGCAAGCAAGTTAAACATGTAACTACAAACACACTATGATTTACAAATAATCCAACTGCCCAGTATCATCAAAGCTTTTGTGATAATGCAAGACAAAAAAGCACGTTCAACACTTTTAGATAAAGCTATATAATGTGTAATGAATTTACTCTCTAAATTTTTATGAATAAACAAATAATTTCCATGAATAAGAGCAAGATATCACAGTAACAAGCACAGCCTAATATATGAAGATCTATAAGAAAAGACTTACAGAGGGAGAAAAAATATCTTTGCCTAGATGAATAAAAATCATTGCCTCCAGATTTTTTGTAAGCATCCAGCCAATGTTTATATAATCTTTCCTTCAGACCATACGTAAAATTACTGTCTTCATTCTACATAGAAACAATATATAAATAGAAAAAAGTGGTGAAATAAATGAAAGTTTGGAAACTACAGCATTTCCAGAGCGAGCTCTAAAACTGAAATTAAACAAGAGGTATTTGAGGAAGCTCTTCAGTAAAATAAACTCCACATTAATGTGCATTTCTTGTGTAGTAGACATGGTTTGAGTAATTTAAACACAGTACAGAGAAATTGCTGGTTGATTATACATTTTTACAGTTGCTTATGTCATTTAAATCATTATTATTTCACAACATTTCTTCATGCATTTAACATAGGAAATATTTCAAAGACACATTTTAGAGTTAAGCAAACATAGTAATGATTACCACTTAAAGCTAAGTTTTTTTAAGAGAGAGAGAGAGAGATTAGATTGATGGAAAGATAATATGAGTGCACCTTTAGGAAACATTCTCCTGTCCCTAACCACTTGCAATTCAGCTTGTCAAATGCAGGAGCTTCCCACGTATATTCCCATCTTTTCTTAGACAGATGCTGAACTTCTCCTCCTGATAAATTGTAGCCCAAATGTAGGTGAAAAGAACTGCATAAAGAATTGATAATGAACAATATTAGGCAAAAAACAACATGCAAATGCATCTTTTATCATCAAAATATACCTGGTAGACATTTGAGCATTGACCCCCATGATATGCTCTTGATCTGTGTCAGATGTCTCTTGATCATCTTCTGAGTCAATATCTTCATTCTTGGTTTCAATTGTAATTGTACTAGATTTTTGCATTTTATTTTCTCTTTCATGACTTCTTAAGATCTCATCATCAGTTCCTAGCAACCAGCATATAAAATAAATCAAAAGGCAAAAATTTCAGAATCAAAATCCACAATTGGAGACGAGGAAATGCAACTCGTAAATTAAACATTCAACTTGAAAAAATCTACGCCATACACATCGCATAAATAAGTGATCATAAAACAGAACACATCCAAAAACTGGAAAAAAAAATTGACTATTTGAGGGACACAGAAATTTATCAACATATTTTGACATAACGAGAGATTATTCACAATTAACTGTCTTTTCCCTGATGTTCAATTCCAAAAAGAATACATTTTTTAAACATGTGGCAAATTTCATAAGCCTCAAGCCCATCAAATTCTGTTGTTTAAACATGTGGCAAATTTCATAAGCCTCAAGCCCATAACTTACATGTTTAACTGATTTCATTACATCTAGGATGGCTGCAAAATCAAATTTTGTCTTCCAAAATTCCCATGTTTTAAGTTTTGGACAAGATAGACTTCAATGCACAAAAACCAGAGTAGCTGCTCTATTTTCTGTTTTCATTATTCTAAGATAGAAGAGACTATAACATTAAAAGTAAGATGAGGCAAGCCTTAAGTATTGACATTCTTCTTTGATTGAGATCAATAAAACCAGGATAGATATTAAAATTTGACAATCAGTTTAGTAGACTAAAGACTAGAATTTATAAGGGATCTAGAACACACCATAATAAATTGGAGATTTTCTGCTAAGTCATATTTTCTATAAATAATAGTTATAGAAAAAAAATAATTCTGACATCAATGAACCAAAAAAAATTACTGTTGGAAATAATCCTAACATAATTAAAACCAAAGAGATTTTGCAAGCATAAATTCAAAAAACCAAAAAAAAAACCCTATGAGTTTTTTTATGTTACCGTCTTTACCAGAATCCTCCTCCTTACTAAGAGATGAAGAGTCATTTTCTTCTGAGTCACTTCTAGCTTCTTCTCTTTGTCTATTTTCAAAAGAAGCATATTCCCAATTATCAGTAATAAGCACCAAAAACACCTTGAGTTAACAAATAGTTTGAATGAAGCATGTTTCACTGAACAGATAGTTTCAACGAAACAAATAGTTAACAACCAACATATAATAGCAAACTGAAGGAGAGAGAAGTAGATAAATGCAGCATACTAAAAATTAGTAAATTGAACAAACGAGAATTTCAATAAAAACAACACCAATATAAATATTACTATGTAAAGTGATGTATAAGATTTAAGAATGGCAAAATGAATTGATAGGATTTATTTGCTTCCTTCATTGACATGTTCCTTTAGCGAAGCTAAATGCTCCTTTACCCTTAAGGCTTGAACATTTACTTTCCACATTGATCAAACTAATCCTAAAAAATTAATTGTTATAGATAAGATGAATTTATAACACCCCCTCCCGTGCAAAAAAAAAGAGAAAAAATAAATTTTTAAATTAGTTGTTTACCTCTTCTTGGAAGCATTAGCAATAGACTTGTTGCACGACTGTAGTGTCATTAGTAAACTATCATACATAGATGATTCTTTTTGAACTACTTTTGAAGCAGTACCATTAGAATTCTCTTCAGATAAATCTCCTGTAACAAACAAGAACTTTAAGAATATAAATAAAAGCTTTTAAATCTAAAACACGAAGGCAACCAATTCCAAGAATCAAATTGGTTTCAGTCACGGGAATCAAAATCAACAATAAAATAACTTATTTAAAAATAATTACTAAAGTATACATGAAGATAGATGGTATGCGTGCCTGAGGAAGTTGGAGATGGACCGTGCATAGATTTTTCTTTGTTACAACCATTCTTTTTTGCATGTTTACTTTTGCAGTCCTCTAACACTTTATGCTGTTTTAATCCTACTTGAAAAAGATTTCATAAAAATATATATATATATATATATATATATATATATATATATATATATTAAGCCCTATCATTAAAAGAAAAAATAATTGAAAAAACTAATATATTTAACACAACACTATAAAGTAGCTACACTAACAGCAGTTCAGTTTTCCTTTAATTCAATCAAAAGCAACGACATATATTTATTTTTGTCGTTTCCATTTGATTAATGAAATCGAGGAATTTAAAAAAATATATACCTCGTTTTCTGTTGAATTGCTTCCTCATTGAATTAGTGGCGTTCTAGAAAGAGAGAGTTGGGTGAGTACAGTTCGCAGCAAAACAGGGATTCGGAAATCACTGCAATGAATGGAAAAATTCAGAGAAACATATATACATAAGAAGAAACATTGAAATTAGGATAGAGCTTGAATTTAGGACTCTTCAAGCGTAATAATACCTCACACAATCTTAAACCCTACTAGTAACAAGCAAGCTAAAGAACAAACTTCGACTAAAATTCGGACTAACAACGACAAATAGACTGAAATCATTATTATATTCAAGAAAGACAAAAAGAAAACAACGCGAAATCATCATCAATTCTTACCTCCTAATTTGCAGGGATTGTTGCATGCAATAACAGAGAGTTAGAGAGATGTTAAAACGCTGGCTTAGCTGATTACTCCTCTGAACAAGCTGCAATTGTTGTTGTTGTTGTTCTTTTCCAAAACTTCTCCAGTTTAATTTCTTGCACTGTTACACGGCAGAACTACTTCTATCAGACTCAGATGGAGAGACGAAGAACAAGCTACTTTGCCAAAAAAAAAAAAAAAAAAATCAATAATATATATATTTGAGGGTTACGGCGTAAGGGAAAAAGGATGGAGAGAGGGACTCACGAAAGCTAGAGTAGGTTAATCAGTGTTAAGCAGCTTCCTGCAGATTAAAAGATTTCGATTTTGACAATTTTACCCCAAGTTTAAAAAAAAAAATGTATTACAGGCTCTTATTAATTGTTATGTACGGATGAAATAGTGAAAAAAAATAAATGTAATGAATAAATAAATAATTTTTTAAAATATTAAAATAAAATGGTGTAATATAATAAAATATAGAAAAACAAATGTAATTTACCTAGCATTTTATTTTTTAAGAACAACAAAAAAATTAAAAAAATTAGGCAAAAAATAAAAACCTTGGTCCGTCTATATTCATAGTCTTCTGTCCACCCATTCTCGGCCATCAACACCACCATCACCACCACTCCAACTATCTCCTTGGACCGCCGCTATTTTCTCACTGGAACCTTCTCTTTTCTTTCGGTTAAAAATTTAATAAGTATTTTTTTATATTTAAATATTTATTTTAAAATTTAATGTGTTAAATTTTTAAAATTTTTAATTTTAATAAAAATAAAATATTTATTGTAAATTTTTAATATTATTTTTTAACTAAAAATTATTATTCATATTATAATACTATTCAAATTCTAAAAGTTTTTATATAATATATATTTTTTAATCTCAACCACTCAATCTTTTTTTTTAATTATTAGAAATTTTATTTTTAAAAATTTTTTTAATTAAAATACTATTATACATAGTCTAGTAGTAATATAATAATTTTAAAATAAATTCTATTATATTTAAAAATAATGGTAATAAAAATTTAAAAAATAAAATTAATGTAATATATTTTATTTTTAATTGATTTACTTATCTTTTCTCTTTATAAAATTCTTATTTTAAAATACATATATTTAATTCAATATAAAGCATTTTAATTAGAAATTATGTCTTTTATTATAATTAAAAAATTTATCTTTTATTCAATTAAAGAACTTTTTTCTTTTTATTTAATATAAGTAAAAATGTATAACTTATCAAATATTTTTTATTGTTATTTTATTTCCCCAATTATTATTATTACTATACATATATAAAATATATATATGTACTTTTAATAAAAAAAATTTAAATAAAATTGTTATAATAACTTTTTAAAATTTCACTTTTATATTTAATTATTTTATAGTTTTAAATTTATTAAAATTATTTAATAATCATATTAAAATATGTATTTATACTATATATAAAAATTTGAATAACGGGAAGAATATTTTAGATGAAAAAGGACATATATGTTTTATATAATGGCATAAATAGTCTTATTTTATTTTTGAAAATTTTAAAACTAACGAAAATTATTTGAGTTTGTATTTTATAATTTAAACTTTTATAGTTAGAAATCTTATAATTTTTAAAAATAAAATAAAATAAAATAAAATAATTTATACTATCTTTATCATTAAATTTAAATAAAATATATAAATTTTAAAATTATTATTATAAGGTCCATATATAGCTGTTTAAAAAAATCTTATTAAAATATTAATTAATTTATATATTTTTTATATTTTTGTAATCCATATTAAATAATTAAAAATATTATAAAGTGATTAAAAATAAATGCATATAAATTATGATTGATCTTAGTATTAAATTTTATTTGGGTATTTAAATCTTTGATTTGTCTTATATTCTCCGTCTAAATGGATAGAGTTTTAATCTCATATACCAACTAATTGGGAAAAAAATATAAAATATTGCTTGATGGGGAATCAAAAGTAATAACATGGGGTTATCAATTAGTAAAACCTAGAAAAGAGGTGAATTTTTTGGACAAAAAATAAATGTTTACACTGCAAAAAGCTAAGATTTAGCGATAGCATTTGTCCGTTAGCAGTTCACGATGGATTTTAGCGACAAAATTTATCCGTCATCAGTTCGAGATGGATTAGAGATAGATTTCAAAATTAGCGACGGGAAAAATTCATTGCTAAATAGCGACGGATTTTGAAATCCGTCGCTATCTTCAATATATTTATTTTTCAAAATTAATTTAATAAATTTAGCAACAGAATTCAATATCTGTCGCTAATTTGGAGATAAAATTTTAAATCCTTCACTATATTCAATTAATTTTATTTTTAAAATTAATATATGAAATTTAGCGACGAATTTTGAAATCCATTGCTAAATTAGTGACGGATACAATACTTCGTCACTAATTAAGCGACAGCTTTTATAATCCATCACTATTTTGTTATCTGTTGCTAATTTAGCGACGGATTTTGTTTTCCGTCACTAAGATATTCAATTTTTACCTTAAATACTATTATTTCTATTTTTAAATTTTTTGTTCCATTCAATAATTGTGTTAAAAAATTTAATTGAATTAAATTTTTTAAAATATTGTAGTGTACATATTAAAATTCTTTTTATGTTATTTTTAAAAATGAGATTTCAAAATATCTTATATTGATACAATTATTTACTATTTCTTGTTACTTTTATTTTTTGTTTTATAACCGTTAGTTGTTGATATAATTTTTTAAAAAAATTGCTTATAAACTAATGATTTTAATAATATGCTAATTATTAAAATAATAACAATAATAATAAACTCATGACTAATTAATAATTAAAAAACTATCTTTATAACAATTTAAAATCATAAACAAATATAATTTGAGGCCCTAAGCAAAAAAAAATTATGCAACATAAAATTGACATAAACTTTAAACTTAAATTTGAGGCCCTAAATGATAGAATTTGGGTCTGAAGTTATACTTAGTTATTAAAAAATTACTTAATCGAGCCGAGCCACTGGTGTTCGGCTCATCAAAATCTCATTTGAGCTTGTTTATTAAGTTACATAAGCCGAGCTCGAATATAATTCACTAAAAAATCCTCTTAACCTATCTCGTCACAAGACTATATATAATTTTAATTTCATAACATAAATAATTTATCCATAACTATAAAATTATGTAAGTTTTTAAAAACTACGTAGTTTTACTCAAAACTATGTAGTTTTGATTTATACTAATTTAATTACATAGTTGATCTTAAATTCTAAATTATAATATAATTTATTACACACTTATTCATTTACATAGTTTATCTTAAATTTTAAATTATTTTGTAATTTTATTATACATCTCATTTGGTTTTTATTATTAATGTATAGTATTAATTTAACATTAAATAAATAAATTATTAATTAAAATTACTATAAAGTAAATAAATTATAATTTATTTTAAATTATTTTACAATAGATATATATAATTGTAATATTATAAATAAATTTAACTATTAAACTACTAAACATAACTACAAAATTGCGTAGTTTTGGCATCACCTAATGCACTATGTACAATCTTTCTTTCACTTTATCTTAAAACAAAAAACATTCAAATTATTCAAAATGTATATTATATTTATATAATCACAATATAAACTACATATATTTTAAGTCATAAAATAAGTAAAGATCTAACTTCACAAGCATATAAATTAATTATCTAATTAATATACATAATTAAATTTAATTATCTAATTAAGATAAAAATTATATTTGTAAATATTTGTATTTTAAAATGTGAATCGATATTAATATTACATACTTAAATTTAATTTAAATAATGCAGTAAATATATGAATATTTGACTACTTAAAATGAAAATGAAATAATGTATAATATATGAAAATATTAACTATGTCAATTCTAACTAAATGAGATGTATCAAATAATATGAAATAATACATGAAAATATTAATGTCACGATCCAAACCGAGAGCTATGACCGACGCTAGGGAATGGGAATTCTTTCGAATCTGGAACTCATAGCAAGCCTTAGAAAAATAAAAACATGCAATAAATAAATAAAAAGTATGACTGAATTAAATTTTTTTCGAATCGATATATAAAAATAGATACTCAATATCCTCATAAATAAATTAATGTTCATACAATACTCTGGGTAAAAAGTATACAAAATAAAACAATATTCTTCTGATACAATAACACTACTACTGTAGTTTTTAGAATATAAATCAGAGTTTAAATATAAATTTTACATGATCTAGCCGGGGTGGAAGAACACCGGTAAAGAACAATACTACTAAGTTCTAACAATATAAGATCTCCTGAAAAAAATAATTAAGGGGAGTCATACCTCACTAAGTGAATTATTATAATATATATACATACAATCTAACTCATATACAAATAGGCATCCGTATATAAATACATATACATGCATTTCACACAAATGTCAAACTCTGCTTTTATATATATAATAAATACAGCAAATGTTTATTTTATTGAAAGATCAAATAGAACTCTATTTAAACGCAACCTCGATTAACAACAACATCACTCTAGCCATACAAGCTCACTTAATTCCAAATAAATTCACTTATCCATATGGACAGTAGACTGGTCCCGAGACACTTGGTCAACCGAGCTACAACAACCATACTATCAATCATATCACATCTCAAATCATCAATCAATCTCAATTAAATCATAATTACCACAAGTAATTCCTCACTGAACCCTAAAATCTATCGCACTGGTACGTACACGGTCCTAATGTTGCCCACTAGGTATCACGTTCTATTGATATCCTTCATTTAAAGTAAATCATACATACATAAAAATAAATAATGCAAAATGACAGTCTTAATGATAAAATAAACCATATATATATTAGAAATATATCTAAAATAAACCAAGTATATTTCAAGTATATATATGTCAAATAAAGTCAAAACAAACATGAAATATACCAAAAACAAACCAATACTATACTTAAAAATAATTTAAGTATGAATCAATAGTATAACATGCATTTATTTCAAAATATATCGAAAATATACTAAAACTATACCTAAAATATACTAAACATGCTAAGTCTATAACAAAGATAAAACATGCATATAATTTGAAATATATCAAAATAAATCCTAAATATACCAAAGACATGCTAAAAATAAACTGAAAATATAGCAAGTTATATTATAAATTAAATAACTTTTAAAACATCTAATGGAAATGAAAAATCCTAAGTCATACATCCTAAATGCAATACATATATATATAGTATAATAACTCACTGATTCGCACTCTACGAGACAAACTCAACAGGCCTAATTCGATAGGCTTCGGTCTTGGCACAGCTAGAAAAATAAAATAATAACAACAATCAGAATAAAATTTTAATTTTTACACTTTTAGGATTACTATAGATAGATTCAATTAAAAATTTCAAAACTAAACTCGGATCGGTTGTCACGTTTTATGAGAAATCTATTGAAATTTAGGCAGAGTCTCCTTTGTAAAACGGACATCTCCCTACAAAAGTAGGGTCAATCCTGCATAGAAAACACACTTCTAAACTTACAAAGTGCAACACCTCGGATTGGGACCCCAAACTCCACAAATCCCTAATTGAGATTCACAATTCACGAACCAACAATATTAAACAGTAAAATAAAAAAAATCATTAAAAACCCATTAAAATATTTAAAAACCTTTATTTTTCAACTAAAACATAAAAGTCTAATTTAAATAATCACAATTTAACTAATAAAATCTCAAATATTATATAATATTAATAAAAATTCAATTTTACAATTATTCAACATAACATAACAAAATTCACATTTAATTGCTTAAATAGTTTAATTATATAATAAAATTAGTTTAAAACCCATTTTTATCACCAAAATAATAAATAATATATATTTGAATATAATGTTCAAAAATTAATATTAATTGGTTAAAAATTACAAATAACTTATAAAAATCATTTTAATACTCTATATAATCATAAAATCATTTAAAATATAACATTTGACTATAATTTTAACAAAATCCATAATTAACCTATATTTTCAAAAATTAATATTAATTAGTTGAAAATAGCAAATAATTTGTAAAAATCATTTTAATACCAATTATTAGTTCAAATAATTTAAAACATATAATTTAAACACAATTTCAATAAAAACTCATAATTAGCCTATACAATCAAAAATGGCATAATACTAACTAATTTCCTAAAAAATTATATAAAATCACAAAAAATCATTTTATCAATATATAATCATCTAACATTACTAAAAACATATAATTAACCAATATTTTGACAAAAGTACAAATCTAACATAGAATTCCAACATTTCCCTAAAACAAAAATATTCCTAAAAATTATATAATATATTCAAAAAAATTATTTTCTCTACATTATAATTATTAACATACTATAATAACACTAAATTAACCAAATCCATAATTAAAGATAATTAATTAACGAAAATTCAATAATTAAATATAAAATAGTCAAAAATTAACCAAAATAATTTAGATCAACTAATATATATATAGATCAACCCAAAATTAATCAAATAATTAAAATAAATTCTGAATAATTTAAACAAATAATATTTAAATTAACTAAACTCAAAATCAACCTAAAAACTACCAAAAACAACCACCTAACAACTAAGATCTACCTACCACTAACCTACTAACTTACTTAGCAAAGAGATCAAGGGCAAAGAGAGGGCTGCTACTGCAAGTGTTGGAGTTGCTACCGTCTCTAGTGACAGTAGGTGGTGGTGGTTGAGCTAGGCGTTGCGGCAAGGAGGCTGCTGTTGCTGGTGGTCTTCGCGCGAGGAGAAGTAAGCCGCTACTACTTGGTGCTTCTGTCATCCGGCGTCGCGAGGATGAAGATGGACAGAGGAGGAGATGCTGGTGGTTGTCTAGCGTGAAGGACAGGGAAGCACAATGCCAGTAGCGGGTTCATATTGTGCGAGGAAGGAGAGGTGAGTTGCTGATTATGTTTCTTGTTTTCTTCCTTCTCTGATTTGTGTGTGTATATATATATATAGACACACACATATCACACACATGCACTAATATAATATAAATATTATAATATTAACAATTGGAATTTAATAATATTAGTAAAATGATTGAATAATAAAAATGATATTCTCAATAATATTAAACAATAAAAATAATATTAATGATAATAAAAATAATGTAATATTGACAAATAATAATATTAATAATACTAGTGAAATAATTTAATAATAAAATAATGCTCACAATAATATCAAACAACAAAAATAATAATAATAGGGTATTAAAATAATAATATTAAAAATAACACCAATAATAGTAAATTTAATATTTAAATAATGAACCTCCAAAAACAATTATTTTACATAAGAAAATTTTTATACGTAAAATAATGATGGTTAACTACAAATAATAATAATAATAATAACAATATAAATCTCACGTAAATAAATTATTTTTACATAAATAATTCTCTTAAAATAAAATACGTAATTAACATTAGTAATTAACGATAATAATATACGATTAAACTTTAAAATTATTAATACTGCATATCCCGAAATATATTTTTATAATTTAAAAACAAGGATCATTACAATTAATTATATGAAAATATAATTCTAAATACATGAAAATATGAATAAATGAAAATATTAACTAAATATATGAAATAATATATAATATGTTATAATATAACTACATCAAAACTACGTAGTTTTGATGTCAATGCCTAATACAATACAACTAACATCAAAACTACATAATTTTGTATCAAAACGACATAGTTTTGATGTCAATGCATAATACAATACAACTAATATAAATATAGTTTTGTATCAAAACTACATAGTTTTGATGTCAATGGCTAATACAATATAACTAACATTTTCCTTTCTCACAACTTTACCTAATTTTGAAGCCCTATACACCCATCTTCTTTTGTCGTCGTTCGCACCCATCTTCGCCCTAGCTGCCAGCATCCTCGATTCCCTCCTTCACCGCCCTCTTACCATAGCCTTCTTCTTTTACATCCATTACCACCATTATCTTGACCCTCGCTGCACCATCGTCTTCACCCGCGTACACCATAATTAGGATAAAAACCCTAGCCTTCATAATTTACACCCTACACCACTGGTCGCACCACCTATTTTTTCCTAAATTGGAATTTACAAACACCAATTTCTTATTAAGATGTTTTCATCTTATTTTTAGTTGAGATGCATATTTTCCTAATCTTCTCGATTACAGCCTTACCCATCTTCTTACAGTCATTAAGCTCGGTCTGTATTCTACCATTACCATAAGCTAAGGTCATTATCCACCATCTTCTATCATCATCTTCAATATCAGTCCACTATCTTTTGTCCTTCTAAAGCATTTAGGTTTGGCAGCAATTTTTAATTATTTTTGTTTTGTCAAATTTCTTAAGCTAGGGCATCTATAACTTTCTAGGAGGATTAGTGATGTAGGTTCATACATAATAACTAATTAATTCTATTGCCATAATAATTTGGAATGGTGAAATGATGTGTTTGATTATTGAAATGATTTGTTTAATTTTACAAGTAGCTCAACCTCCCAGCTACTCAGTTTTTTGTCTATCGTTCTGTCAGAGACTCTAAGGAAAACTTCCTGAAACATCATTGCCATTGAGTAAGAGGTGCTGCAGAGAAGTGCATGTTGCAAAGCTCATTGAAACTTCACCGGTGAAAAGGTTATTTCCTAAGTTGAGAACACGAAGATGGTGTGAAGTTTCACAAAGTGTTACATTGATTAAACCAGTAAATTAATTCCTTCACATGTCAACATACCTGACTGAAGGCATATAACCTCCCTGAAGCTTAAGGAACCACTGAAAGCATTGGTGTTCTGTCCTAAGTCACATTTCTAGCCTACCACTTCTTGGGATAACCAGGTTTGTTCCTTTTAGTTTCCTATTCTATATTTTTAAATTGTTTAGCTTTGTAGTTTTATGTGTTTAGAAGTTGCGTTTGTTGGCTGTATTTATTTTTTATTTTTTATCATTTGTTGCCAATATATATTTTTTGTTATTTATTTTCTATTTTTAGCATTTGAAGCTATTTAATGTTAATATAAATGTTTTGTTGTTCCAATTGCTGTTTTGATATAATATACTTATTTTTTTATATTATTTAATACATACACGTTTTGGAGTTGCAATTATGTTTCTGCGTTGAATCGAGTCCACATCTTACGTAGCTCCAAAAAGTTATGTCAGCCATCAACGAGCACACCAACTTTGATTTCTCGATCCTCAGTAATTGTACACCAAACAATATCCATATTTTAATTATTCAAGTACTGCTGATCTAAACTTGTTTTCAATTTTCACTCTCTTCTCCATTCAATAGTTCCACTCAATAATACCAACTCTTATCAAGTTTAAGGTACCAAATGGTGTCAAATTTTATTATCTATTTATATGTGTTATTCGAATTTTTTATGCAAATTAATTATCATTATGAATGGATTGTTGTTTCTCTTTTGCTAAGTAGTTTGTGAACATAATATCATTTGGTTTGATTTTCTACTTAATGTGGTTTGATTAATGGTGAAGCCTACTGTTGTAATGGGTTGTGGTAGTGTTTTGACTAGCTTATGTAATTTGGTTCAGTTGTAATGGTCTTTGTGTTTGTGTTTATTAATCCGATAAGCAATGGTACAATAAACATTAGGTTTTGGTCTAAATGCATAAATTAATTACCATCAATGTCGCTGTAATTCTATTATTTAGTTATTAAATGGAAGGGCCTTCATAGATAGAACCCTCAATTTGCCTTTATTATTGATACATTGTGAATGTATATTTTTTAATTATAAATTATAAAATCATTAAATAATGCTTCCTTTTATTTTACCACAAACCATCTTAAGGTCCTTCATCTTTTTTTTTTCTTTCAATTGATCATTATCGATCTTTTCCCTATATTTTTTTTTAATTTTTACATCCTAAACTTGACGTCCATCAAACTTAAACAATATGTCCGACCAAATTATTGCCATGTCATAATTTTGAATTTCATCCTATAGGTCCTTAATGAATTATTATATGTAATTGGCTCTTTGAGTTTTGTTTTTTTTTTCTAATTTTAACATCCTTTATTAATATAATATGAAACACATCTCAATATACATTGTATCTTCAACTATAAATGAAATGTAAATAACTTGATTTTGGATTCTAAAAACTTGAGTTGCACTCGAATTTATGAAATATTTTTATTTTACAATATTTATTTATTTCTTTTTATATGTAATATAATTTTAAAAAATTTGGTTAAATTAGTTTATAAATTCATTTATAAAATTTAACTTCAATATTTGACAGTAACTTAAACTGTTATTATTTATATAATAAGGATACATTAAGTTGATTTTAATATTAATTAATTCTCTTGTATACATATTTTAAATTATTGTGTTGAATTTTTAATAGGAATTTAATTACTATAAATATATTAAATATCTAAATACACAATAACATAGTTTCCAATTATCTAATCACAATATTAGTTATATAATTATATTTATAAATATTTGTATTTTAAATGTACATTGATATTAATATTAAATACTTAAAATTGTCTTAACAATTCAGTTAATATATATCATATTTGACTAATAAAATAAGTATACTTTTAAGTACAATTGATATTAAATATGCAATTATTCGGGTTTGGCTCTTTTACAGCCCTACATATAGGCTGCATACTGCTACCCTTTTTTCTTAATGTGTTTATTTGAGTTACCTTTGCTGCCTCATTCTCATTTTCTTTTTTGTTCATATCATTTTCTTGTGTTCTTTAGATCTTTTTGGTTATCAAACTATATATTTTGAATCTTTTCAATGTTGATATAAGGTTTCATTGTTGCAATTGCTGATTTTATATGATCTCCATTTTTTTTTTGTCATTTAATAAATACACGTTTTCGAGTTCCAATTTTGTTTCAACAATATCATGGATGTTATTTTTTTTTAAAATAACTCGAGTTTGGATTCTAAAAACTTGAGTTTCAATTGAATATAATATTATTGAAATAGAATTGGAGTTCCCATTTAGTTTCAACAATATTAGTTAATTTTTTTTTAATGTTAAGGAATAATACTATCATTATCATTGCTTGTTCATTTCAATACTATTTATAATTATTTATTGATTTACTTATGTTTATTTTTTATTTACTTATTTATTTATTTGCCCAAATAGATTTTTGATTAACTATTTGGTATATATGAATTATTGTGAATGTGGTTAATGTGCCATTAGAAGTGTATTTTTTTTTGCAGGTAAATCTGTAGTATGGTGTTTGGGGGATATAATGGTAGTGTTTTTGTTCATTCATTTTATAAATAATATGTTTATAATATTTGACTATATCCATATATATAATTTATTGTAGGCGTTTTTATAAAAGTATAATAAAATGAGTGCAAATCGCATGTGGACTAATAATTAGATGAAAAATGGATGTTTGACTTCAGATTTTGAAGTTGGAATTGATGAATTTATTAATATTGTACTTATTCATCCAAAGTTGATGGATAGAAATAGGATTAGGTGTCCATGTGATTATCGTAAATGTCAAAATTGTAATTTTCACGATGTGGATATTGTGAAATATCATCTAGCAAGGTGTGGATTCATTTTGGGCTATTATAATTGGTATAATCATGGTGAACCTTTCGTGTCAGATAATGTGGTTTGTGATGACAATTTTAATAAAGATGTACATTTGGGATTGGAAAATGCTCAAACCTATAATGCTTACTATAGAATGGTATTGGATGTTGTTGGCCCTTCCTTTAATCCTAATATGTATTCTGGTGGACCTTCCTTTAATCCTAATGACTTGGACGAGGAACCAAACCCAGTAGTTATGAAATTATTTTAAATTGTAAAGCTACTGATAAGGAGATATGGCCTAAAAATAAAAATCACTCATAATTATCTGCTATTGCTAGATTGTTGAACATTAAATCTGAAAACCATTTATTTGAACGTGCATATAATGCAATTTGCTAATTGCTTTTGGAGTTGCTACCTTCAGATAATGTGATGGTTGATAGCTTTTACAATACAAAAAAGTTAATTCAAGGTTTAGGCTTGCCAGTTCAGAAGATTCACTACTATATTAGGGTAATGATACCAAACTAACAAGTTACAAGATATGTGACCATCCTTAATTCAAGAGACCAAGACATGAATCTCATAAGGAAAAAAGAAATGTTCCTTATAAGAAAATGTACTACTTTCCTTTGACGCCTCGATTTTAGAGATTGTATGCATCTAAAGCCACAACTACAGATATGAGGTGGCATGTTGAGCATTCACATGAAGATGGTGTTATGCGTCATTGTTCAGACTCTAAAGTGTGGAAACATTTTAATCAAACTCATCCTCATTTTGCATCCGATAGTTGAAATGTTTGACTTGGTATTTACACTGATGGATTTAGTTTGTTTGGTCAATCTGATCAATAATACTCTTCATGGCCTATTATAGTAACCCCATACAATTTGCCCCTGTGGATGTGCATGAAAGATGAATACATGTTCTTATCTATAATTGTACCAGGTCCAAAAAATCCAAATGGGAAATTGGATGTATTCCTACAACCTCTAATTATAGAGTTCAAGGCATTATAGGAGGTTGGTGTGGAGACATATGACATCTCAATGAAGCATAATGTTTACATGAGGGCTGCTCTAATGTGGACGATAAGTGATTTCCCAGTATTTTTAATGTTGTCAAGATGGAGTACTACTAGGAAGCTAGCTTATCCCTATTGCATGGAATATTTTGATGCATTCAAATTAACTAAAGGTGGTAAGACATCATGGTTTGATAATCATAAAAAATTCTTACTGCAAGATCATTAATTTAGAAAGAATAGAAAGTCTTTTTTGAAGGGTAAGATAATGTCTAAAGTTGCATCACCTATTCGATCAGGGGCAGAGATACTAGAGCAAATCAAGCATTTAAGGTTGCAAAAAGTGACAAAAATTGATGCTGAGTCAAATAATGCTCATATTTCGAAGAATTATAGATGTGGATGGAAGAAAAGAAACATATTTTGGGATTTGCCTTATTGGAGCACAAACCTTGTTCGATATAATTTGGATGTCATGCATATTGAAAAAAATATCTTTGATAATGTATTCAACACTATCATGAATGTTAAAGGAAAAATAAAGGACAGTGCCAAAATTAGAGAAGTCTTAAAAGAGTTCTATTGACGAGTGGAGTTGCACAAAAATGAGAGGACAGGTAACTATCCCCAAGCTTTTTATACTATGGATAAGATATGAAAATTTTTTTTATGTGAATGGTTGAAAGAACTATAATTTCTTGATGGATATGTGTTTAACATGGCAAGATGCATTGATATGAATAAGCTCAAGCTATATGGCATGAAAAGCCATGATTGCCATATGTTTATGCAGAGGTTAATTCCTATAGCATTTTGGGAACTATTGCCAGAGAATGTGTGGTCACCTTTGATAGAGCTTAGTATTTTTTTGAAAAGATCTAACAGCTACAGTAATAACAGAGAAAGAAATTAGGTGTCTTGAAGAAGAGATTCCTATTATTATTTATAGGCTTAAGCATATATTTCCTCAAAATTTTTTTGATTCCATGGAGCATCTCCCAATCCATTTGCCATATGAAGCTAGGATAGTAGGTCCAATACAATACCGGTGGATGTATCCATTTGAGAGGTTAGTAATAAAAAAACTCATATGAATTTACAATTAATAAAATAAAATAACAATGCTATAAATTAAATTAGTAATTATAAGTGGTTTTTATAGGTACCTTCGAAGGTTGAAAAATAATGTCCATAATAAAACAAAGGTTGAAGGTTCAATATGCAATGCATATTAGTGGAGGAGACATTGTCTTTTTGTGCGCATTTAAGCCAAATATGAATATGAGACATCAAAAAGTGCCACGAAATGTACAATTATATAGAGATGAAAATCAAGAACATAAGGGATTGCTTTCTATTTTTAAATATCCCAATCAAGCATTTGGAAAGGAAAATTTTTGATATCTTAATGCAGAAGAATATCATGCAGCCCACACTTATATTTTATTGAATTGTGAAGAAGTGAAGCCTTATAGTGAGTAAGTATATTGAAATTTCTGTATATGTGATATAAAAGCTAAATAATATATTCATAAATAATAAACTATTTGCTTAAAATTATCTACATTTGCTATAGACTTTATGTGGCTGCATTAAAGGAAAAGCAACCAAACATTAAAGATGTTGAAGTTGATGCTAAACTTGAGAAAGACTTTGCATCTTTGTTTGAGGCATATGTGAGTATACATACATACATCCACACACACACACACACATATATATATTCAAATAATGCTCATTTTATAACATTTCATGTATTGTATAGGCTAATTATCCAAAATCAAATATCTCCAACCAATTCATAAAGGAACTTGCAAAAGGACTTTTAAGAGGCGTTAGGACATTTTCTGGTTATTATGTGAATGGCTACAAGTTTCATTCTTTGGGGCATGGATCAAATAAAGCAACTATAAACAATGGAGTGTGCATAAATGGTAGTAATTTTAGTGCAACTGATTGAACTTTTATGGTCAATTAATAGAGGTTGTACAATTGGAATACCCTACATTACCAATAAAGAGAGTAGTATTATTTAATTGTCAATGGTTTGATCCAATACCAAATATAGGTGCAAGAACTCACCACCAATATAAGCTTGTTGATGTGAACCTTATGCGAAGATTCAATAGAAATGAACCATTTATTCTCGCGGGTCAAGCAATGTAAGTGTACTATTATCTTATCCGAGCATAAGGAAAAATATGTCTAATTGGTAGGCTGTTTGTAAGATAAAAGTTAGAAGTGTAGAAGTGGCAGAGTCATCTATAACTTTATTATCAAATGGAAGAGCATTTCAAGAGGATGACATAAAAGAACATCATATTGATGTTGATGCAGATGAAGACCCTCAGTCATTAGTTGATCAAAGTTCTTTTGTAGAGATTGATGATGTAAAACTTAAAGATAATGATGAGGCAGAATATATAGTAGAGTCAAATGAAGAATATGAAAGATTATATGATGATTACGATGATAATGTTAGTGATTGATGATATATATACTTATATTAATATGAAGCTAGCTATATTCAACTTAAAATAGTTATTTAAAACTTGATTGTATATTTTTTTAGTCATTGTATTGTGTTCATTAGAGCTGATTTGATGATGATAGTAGTGCACTATTATGTGGTGTTATGATGGTTAACATATTTTCATAATTTATTTGTCATTATGTTGTTTTTTTTATATATTCATTGCAATTATGAGAGGTGGCCATTCTGCAAGTTGAAGAGTTCATTCTGTTGGTCATAGGGTCAATGTACCATCATCAATAGTGGATGCTCCTACATCCACTTCCCTACCAGCTTTTGGTTTACCCTCTAACTTGGATGTGGGCACACCATCATTTGTCCCACATATGGAGCTAGAGTCTTCAATAGGATTAGTACTAGTAGATTCTTTATAGTCATGCGATAGTACACACTTAGGAAATACAATTTCTTCAGTTGATAGAGATAACATGTATGTAGTAAATTATTTGTTCTAACACTTATATAGAAAGCAAGTGTATAATGTAAATAAATTTACTTTAACATTTGCTTTATTATATATGTTATAAATAGGTTTTCACCAAGTAATAGGACTTCAACTAAAATTACTAAGATATTTTGGGAGAGGCTAGATAAGGAAGGTGTGACATGGAGCTTAGCGCCTTAGACTACCAAAGAGTTCTATCAGGATGAATTTAAGGTAAAAATTATTTTAATATTTGTAATAACTAGTTGTAGTGTTTTGAACATAGTTGTAATAATTTGTTATTTATTTTAAGTGTATTCCTATTTTAATAGGAATATGTTATGTATAATATATAGTATTTAACAAATTATTTTTGCAGAAAGCATATTAATAGGATAAAGCAAAGACGCCAGCAGTGAAGAAAGCTTTTTATAAGGTAGCAGCAAAAAAATATAAAGATATATTGTGCAAGATGTGAATTGAAGGAAAAAAGGATAAAGACATACTGGAAGATGTATGGGAGAGCTGGCAGCAATATTGGAATACCCCTGTATATAAAAAAAATGTGAACAAGCTGCCAAAAATCGTCGCACAGAGAAAGGTGGACCGGCCACAGGACTTTCTACACATACAGGCAGTTTTAGATCAACAATTGAACATTGCATTGCTTTGGTAATAATTTGAATTTCATAATTATTTCAAAAGCTTAAATTTTTTTTGTACAAATGCTTAAAAATAAAAATAATAAACTTTGATAGGAAAAGGAGTTACAACGGGCTCCTACCCCATTTGATGTATTTAAGAAGATGCACACAAAAAAGGATGGATCTTTTGCTGATCAAAGATCCAAGGACATCAATGTAAGATATATATTAAATAGTTACTATATAATTTTTATTTTTATCTTTGAAATTTTTTATACACATTTGCAAAAATGCTTAATAATAATTAATCATTAATGATAATTATGTAGGATACGGTAAAGAGCATGGTTACTGCTGCTTCTTAGCAAACTAATGGGTCTATGGAGCCTGTGATGGTAGATGTGAGCCAAATATATTTGCAGGTTGCAGGAAGTGAAAAAAAGAGGTGAGTATACGGGCTCGACTCTTAGGTATCCATATTTTACCCTAAGACTTTCAGCAATTCATCAACCACTTCATGATATGATTTTACAGTGGATGAGCGGTTCCAACAACGTATGGATGAAGTGGTGGAGCAGAAGGTGGAATTACGAGTTCAGGAACTACAAGAAAAGATGAATGAAGACATCCGAATATATAAAGAGCAAGTACAACATGATCAACAAAAAATGAATGAAGATATGAGAAAATATAAAGAGCAAGTCGAACGTGATCAACTTGAAATGTAGGAACACATGGAGAAGTTTATGCGTATGTTTTCACAGTCTCAACCTAGCTCTCAAGTTCCACCATCTACAGGTCCAAATCATGATGATATAGGTCTATAATCGTTTTGCATAATTGATGATGATGTTAATTTGGATAAAAAATGTTGTTAAGTTGTGTGGGTTTTATGTTTGGAGCAATGTATTGAATTTATGGTTGTTTTGAAATATATGTGTAATTTTATAAAAAATATGTAAATGTATATGATTTCAATTATTAGTTTAAATTTCTAAATTACTATAATTTGATTTCGCAAAATATTTAATGTCATATTAGGTACTAAATTTGATTTTAAGTGACAAAATATGAATTTAATTTTTTTTCATTTTGCTAAATTAGCGACATATTACTAAAATCCGTCGCTAAAATCAGCGATAGATCTAGAAAATGCATCACTAATTTTAGTGACGGATTTCAAAATATGTTGCTAAAATCTAGTGATGGATAAAACTCCGTTGCAAATTCCGTCACTAAGAGTTTTAGAGATAGATTTTCCTATTTTAGCAACGGAAAAATCCATCGCTAAAACGCATGTTTTTTGTAGTGTTATTTCTATATTATCTATAAATTTATTCAATATAAGAGGTAATTTTTTGATAAAAATATTTTATTTTACATGTTTAGATAAAAGTTGTTATACTATTTTAAACATCTATTACATATGAAAAAAGTTAGATTGAAAAAAAACTTATATTTTAAGTTAAATATGTACTTTGAATTTCCTTACAAATAATAAATGAAGTAGTTTAATTAATAGTAATATTGACAGTAAACTTTTATTTTATATTGAATAGATGTTTTAAATTTTAAATTTGTAAATAATTAGTAAAGTAATTTAATTTATAAATAGATTTTATATCTAAACATGTTAAATATATAAGTAACTAATAAAATGGTTGTGTTACACAATTAAAAAAAATCGCTATGATTAAAACTTTATTTATGAATTACTTTTCTTTTTATTAATATTATTTAGTTATAAAATTTAAAATTATATAATAAGTATTACCCAGTTTAATTTTAAATGAAACATATTAATAGCAAACCAAATTTTTGTATTTTTTACATTTAGTTTTTTACATTTTTTTATTTTGCTATTACTAAGTATTGTATCTATTTTTTAGTATGCTAAAAAATTTAAATATGTATATGTGTAGTCTATTTATTTGTCATTGGAATCTTACCATTTGAAAACATTTAATAGATAATTATAAAATTCACTCTAAATATTAAAATTGAAAAAAATGTAATGTATATTTATTTTCTATTTTCTATTTATAAATGCTATAATAAAAGATTTGCAACTGTAATTTTTGAAATTTTTTGCAAATGTTGTTTGCATCTGCATTCATGTAATTTCAAACATTAGTAAACACATATGACAATAATTTTTAAAATTAAGGAAATATAAACAAATTTTAATCTCACTTTTCTTTCATTGAAATGATCTCAAGAAGATAAAGATTAAACAGAAACCTTGTTGCTAAAGTACTATTAACTGTCACTTTATCTGCATCAATTAATAAAACAATAATAAAATTTATTATAATTATTTTAAATTTGAGAAATATTAAAGCTACATCAATTAATAAAACAATAATAAAATTTGTTATAATTATTCTAAATCTGAGAGAAATTAAAGTAAAAAAAGGATAATAGTTATTACCTATAAAATATATGATTCAAAAAAATAAATAGGAAAAAGCATAGCGTACATATACTAAATATTATTGAATATTTTCATAGTTGTTGCCAAAAAAGCAAAAATGACATGACTATTTTTTTCTGCATCAAATATTTCATCCTCTGGAAATAAAACAACATATTTATCCCATAATGTAACATCTAGCTTGTCATTCCTAAATGGAAACAAAGTTGTTAGTGATTACAAAATAAAAAATTTTTAAATGAAATTTATTATTCAAATGAAAACACAAACTCTGTATTTTTTATTTCAATTTTTTTCTTCTTGCAATTCTTCCAGCTATATAAATATCTTCAATACCACCAATGGATGTCACTTGTCTGAAAACATCTTTAAGATATGGAAAAGAGTTAGTTATGTAATTTATGGATAATGAATATAATACATCCACGTATACATATGTATGCACATATATAAACATATACCTGTCAAATAAGTCTTGTCACCTACTCTTAATCTCACTTCTTTGAAGTTTAAAAACTCAAATCTATCGAAGGGTATCCGACAATTTTAATCATCCATTGCCTTTACAAACGTATTCTTTAACAACTTGATGCAGAATGGATGATTGCTTACTTTGTAGTTAGCTTGAGAAGGTATAACTATGAAACCCAATATATGATAAATTTTCCCTTCTTCCAACATTTGTCTAAAATGATCTATGCATTGCTTCATAATTGTTTCTTGCATTGTGCCATCGTATAAAAAATTAATTAATATTAAGTTGTAAAATAAAAATAAAAATTAACTTGATTACCTTTTCATCCAATATAAAAAAAATTCAAGACTATAAATGTCATCAGAGTTGTTGATATTGGTGATCAATTCCTATATTCTTGCAATTTTGACCTTGGTTCGAATATTTTTCATTGCATTGTTAATTTCAGCAAGCAATGTGTATGACATTGTTTTCTAATCAAGCTGCTAAATAATTACAAAAAATAAATGTGTTAGAATAAAAAAATGATAATCTTCAAAATTAATCTTTAAAAACATAAAATTATTACATAAAGTAATATAATCAAATACTTCTTAATAAACAATATTTTTTGTAAATTTTGTATATTCAAAATCACAGTCACCTTTCTTTTATTTATCAATATTTTTATTCCTTCTTGTGAAGTAACTCTAGAAAGTGCAACACATAATTGACCATGTGAAGAAACATTATCATGTAAATATTACCCAACTTGTTTTAATATTTGTCCTTGACTTTTATTTGTTGTCATACTATAACAAACTCTTATTGGAAATTGTCTTCTTTTTAATATAAATTGTCTCTTATTATCATAAAAAGAAAAAACAATATAAGGTATAAATACTTTTTCACCACTATAAGATCCAGTTATAATAGTTGCTTCAATAACTTTTGAACCTTATTCAGTTATCATTAATCATGTTCCGTTACATAATCCAATGCTATGATTAATATTGCAAAGTAACATAACATGAATATTATTTTTAAGCCTTAGTTCATGCTATGGAAATCTAACAAAATTCATTGAATTTAAAAATTCAATTGGAGAAAGAATTTCTAATTCCTCATGATTATTTGGTGCTTTACATATTGAATCTCAACTATAATAAATTTTTTCCTCTTCACTAATCAACTTTAACATTTCTTGATTAATAATATCAACTATTTAATTAGTAGGAATAACAATGTTTCTATTTTTTATATACGAATAATTACTATATTTATTTACAAAGTCATGATATGTTTCATTTATTATTGTTTTAATTGGATCATCATATGTTTTTATAAGCGAACGATAAGGAATTTCAACAAAATAAATAGCTTCTTCATTATTTTCAACTTTAGTAACTAGAGTTGTACCATCATTAATAGTTAAAAGCCACTCAAAAAAGTTATTCGCTTCAATTCCTTCATTAATTAGTTGGTTTTTTTTTATGTTAGTCTCATGTTTATTGTTAATTTATAGACTTTGAATGATTTCATAAATAAAAATGTGTTATTGAAGCATTCAAAATATCTTCTTTGCTACCATGCACTATAACAAGTAAAATTTGTTTAAAAATCACCTCCAAATAAAACTGTTTTGCCTCTAAAAGGTTTGGTTTCTATACTAACATTTACATTACATAAAATGTCTCTAAAAGACCTGTCAACTGCCTCAAAACAATATCGATGACTCATTGGAGCTTCATCTCATATCACTAAATAGGTTTCTTTTATTAATTTAGCTAAATTTGTTCCTTTCTTAATTTCACATGAAGAATATTCATTTAAATTTAAAGGTATTTTAAATTTAGAATGTGTACTTCTATCTCATGATAATAATAACGATGCAATAGCAGATGACATAACAACTAAAATAATCCTATCCATTGATATAAAATATGACATAATAGTTTCATAGAGATATGTTTTACCTATTCCACCATAGTCATAAATAAAAAATAATCCTCATGTATTATAATTTATGACATCAACTATAACATCATATACTTTTCTTTACTCGATGTTAAGTGAATGTAACAACATTATATGTTTTTGTTTTAATTCTTCAACATTGTAATTCAATTCTTCAATTAATAATCTATTATATATATCACTATTTATAGAGTAATCTAGCTAAGGTAAATGAAAATTAGATAATGACGAATTATTAAGACCAAAATCGGGAGATATGACCGGTGCTAGGGAATAAGAATTCTTTCAAATTCGGAACCTGTAACAAGCTTAAAAAAATAAAAATACATGCAATAAATAAATAAAAATATGCCAGAATTAAAATTTAAATCAATATAAAAATAAATACTTAAATGTCATATCATAATAAAAATATTCATACAATATTCTGAATACAAAAATCTAAAACTGATACAACACACTACTAACATAATAATACTACTACTGCAGTTTTCTAGAATACAACAATAGTTAGATAATAAATTTTTATAATCTTGCTGGGGTTGAAGAAGACCGGTGAAGAGGTATACTACTAAGGTCTAACGACGAGGAGTCTCTTGAAAAAATATTCAGGGGGATTAAACCTCACTGAGTGAATTATTATAATATATATACATGTAACCTAAAGTCATATGCAGTCAAGCATTAGTATATATATAAATATATAAAGGCATTTCACATAGATGCTAAAATTTGCTTTTATATATAATAAATGTAGAAAAATATTTATTTAAATGAAAGATCAAATAGAACCCTAAGTATTCGCAACCTCAAACAAAATATCTCACTAGCCATACAGGCTCACTTTATTCCAAAGTAATTCTCTTATTCCATTTTGGACAGTAGACTGACTCTGAGACACTAAGTCAACCGAGCTCCCACAGTCTCACTGTCAGTGTGATTGGCCCCGAGACACTAGGTCAACCGAGTTCCCACAATCACACTACTCAATCACTGAAATTCTCAATAATTGATCAATTCAATTTCACCTCAAGTGATTTTATAAACTTAACCCTAAAATCTATCGCACTGGTACATACATAGTCCTAGTGCAGCCCATTAGGTAACACGTTCTATTGATATCCTTCAATAAAATTGTATATTTATGGAAAATAATAAAATGCACAATTAATATATAATGACATCCAATGTAGAAAAATATACCAAAAATATACTGAACATATACTAAAATATTCCAAATATATGCCATATATATAACAAAATATACCAAAAATATACCAAATATATAATAAAAACATACTAAGCATATATGTCACATATATAGCAAATATACCAAAATACACTAAAAGTATACCAAAAATATACTAAATCATTTAATGAAATAATTTATGTTTAAATACATATTAAAAACATGAATGCTCATAATCATGCATCCTATATGCAATGCATATATAAAATAATAACTCATAGGTTTGCACTCCTCGAGACTGACTCGACGGGTCTGATCTGATAGACCTCGATCTCGGTACAACTAGACAAATAATTAATAAAAAGTATCAGAATAAATTCCTAACTTATACTTCTAAGAATTCTAAAGGAAGACTCGATCTAAGAATCAAAACTCAGCTAAAATACAAAAACTCAAGATCGACCCGACATCATATTTTACGAGAATTCTAACAAAAAATCGACAGAGTCTCCTCTGTAAAATGGACATCTCTCTACTAAAAGTAGAGTCGATCCTACAAGAAAACACACTTCTATATTCACAATAGCTCAACACCTCAGGTTGGGATCCCGAGCTACACAATTTCTAACCGAGGTTCACAATTCACAATAAAATAAATATTAAATAATAAATATAATAAAAATCATTAAATTCTGTAACTATCAATAAAACACCAAAATACAATTTATTTAAAATAATAAAAATATTAAATATAATTATTTTCACATTAACTAAATAAAATCTCAAATAAATTATATAATATTAATAAAAATATGATTTTTCAATTATTTGATATAAAATAGTAAAATTCACAAATAATTATTCAAATAGGTTACATATATAATAAAAATAGTTAAAAACTTAATTATTCACAAAAATAGTATATAAAATTATTATTTGAATATATTTTCAAAAATTAGTATTAATTAGTTAAAAATAGTAAATAATTCGTAAAAATTATTTTAATACTTTTTATTATTCCAAAATTATTTAACTATAATATCAATACAAATACATAATTTTCCTATAAATCCAAAATTCACATAATACTAAATATTTACTAAAAATTATTTTCTCACTTCTAAATTTAATAATTTAAATTAACTATACTAATTAACCTAATTTTCCAAAATAAACATATAAAACACATAATTAATAAAAATGCATTTTTAATTATTACAAAAATTCAATAATTACCCATAATTCAAATAAATTCAAAAAAATAAACTAAAAATATATTTAGGAAGGTTAATTTTCATACGTGAACATTACCAAAAGAAATATTCAAGAAAAATTCAAACTCAAGCTTAAAAATAAAAATAAAAACCCTAAATACACATAAACTAAACTTAGAGATTTCTAAGTAACCGAACGTTTTAGAGTTGAAATGAGTTGAGAATCAAGAAGTACACATTGAGAGAAGTCTAACAAGCCTAAAAATTTGAGCTAAATCGACCGTTTTTCCTCCGGTAACACTATAGCTACCACTCGACTTCAAGCGGATTTTAGCGACTGGAGGCTCCTGGCGATGATAAGAAGGGAGAGGGAGGAAGGTGACAAGCTTGGTGGTGATTCGTGGTGGCTCAAGCATGGGTGGTGGCACTTGGTTGGTGCAACTGGTCTTGGCTATGGCGGAAAGAAAGGGAAGAAGAAGAAAAAAAAAAAAGAATAGGTGGGGAAGGTGAGGCTTTGACCCGAAAATTGACCATTTTTTTCTTTAAATATATATATATATATGTGTGTGCGTGTGTGTGTGTGTGTGTATACATTAACTAATCATAACATATATATACAAATATATATAATACACTAACACAAATACATACATATAACACATGCACATGCACATCAACAATAATATAAGTAATAATGATAATGATAATGATAATAACAATAACAAATAATAATAATCATAGTAATAATAATAATAACATTAATAATAATAATAATAATAATAATAATAATAATAATAATAATAATAATAATATGTCCTTTTTGTAAGAAAATATTTAAAACAAAATAATTAAACACATCAACAATAATATAAATAATAATGATAATGATAATAACAATAACAAATAATAATAATCATAGTAATAATAATAATAACATTAATAGTAATAATAATAATAATAATAATAATAATAATAATAATAATAATAATAATAATAATAATAATATGTCCTTTATGTAAGAAAATATTTAAAACAAAATAATTAAATAATATTCACCAATATTAATATTTAAAAATTTAAAATATTATTAACACTGCAAATCTCAAAATAATTTTATATAATTTAAAAATATTGGGTCATTACACGAACAATTATAATTAAAAAAATTTTCAAGCTCCAATAAAACTCTATTTTTCAAAAAGTCATCTGAAATAAATTCAATTTGAACTCCTAATGAATTTTGTATTTTGTATTTAATATCATCAATAAAATTCTTCCAAAATAATTCAAAAAGTGATATAGGATCAATGATGTAATATTTTGAATTTTATTATCAGCTAAATTAAATTATTTAGTATTGATTATGATCATTTTATTTTAATAGTGTATTATTTTATTATTTTTATTTTTACTTCAATAATATTATTATTTTGGGAGAGAAAATATTATGGGAGTGTGTTGATATATATATATATATATATATATATATATATATATATATATATATATATATATATATATTTAAATAAAAAAACATTTTTCTTTTTTTTTTCTTTTCTCTTCTCTTTCTTTCTTTCTTCTTCTTCTTTTCCCCCGTCACTGTCCAGTCCCGCTGCCAGCACTACGCCTCTGCCACCAACAATAGCTCCAGTTCACTGAAAATGACCCCTCCCTCCACCGGCAACAGCCCCACCTTCTTTTTTCCTATTTTGCCCCTATTTTTGGCGGATTGGTTTTGAACTCTGGTGAAGATTCTGATGTCAGATGGTCGTAATTTCAATGTTTATGGATTCCTCATCTTCCAAGCTTCAATAATCTACCATCGGATCATAGATCCACCGTCCGGATCGTTGTAGATTGAGGTAAATGTAAATTGTGTATTTTTGGTATTTTGTTGATTTTTGAATTTTTGGTTGAGTTTTAGGCTTAATTTCCTTTAGTAATCTTGTTGTAGAGATCATTAGCTATGTAAGAGTAATTTTTGTTTAATTTTCTGAGATTATTTGGAAAATTTAAAATTTTCAGGTGTCGGTTACTATTCACAACATCCTGAGTTTTGAATTATTATTATTTTTATTAAATTATATATATATTTTTAAAGTTTATCTTGTGAAGGAAGTTTGTTAAAATTAGTTATAGATTTTAAGTTATGAATTTTTAAAAGTTTATGTGAAATGTGAGTTTTTAGAGAAAAATTGTATAAATTGATTTTAATTGGATTTTAGTAAATTTGTAATTAAATTATTGTGTATAATGATAATTTTAATTTTAGAAGGCATAAAATAATTTTCTTAGTTAAATTAGTATTTTTATATATTTTGTTAATTATAGATTAATTTTTCCGGAAATAATATAAAGTATGTAAATATTATATTATTTAATTATTTGGTTGATTTGATTAATATTAGTACTAATATACATTTTTATGAATTTCTAAAATTTTATAATTCATAATTCTTAAATATAGATATTATATGTTAAATAAGGAATTTTATTGGATTAAATGAAAAATTGGATTTTTGTATATCATTAATTAAAAGAATTTGTTTTATAATCGAATTAGATTTTGATAAAATTTTGCTATGTATTTTTATGATTTAAATTGGTTTTGGTGGTAGTGTTTTGGTGATCTCGGTCGGGGATTGTACGTAGTTTGGAAACCTAACCCGAGTGTAGAGTTGTGTTTGTAAATAGAAGTGTATTTTTGTGTAGGAACGACTCTACTTTTAGTAGAGGGATGTCCGTTTTACAGAGAAGACTCTGTCAAATTTTCTGTAGATTTCTCGTAAAACTTGACATTAACCTGTATCGAACTTCTAGTCTTAATTGACTTTTTGTTTTTGGTCGAGTCAGTTTCATTAATTCCATAGTTTTCATAATTTTTGAGAATTTTCATGAATTTATTTATTTTATTTTACAAGTGTATTTTAAATAAATATTATTTATTTTATAAAACTCTGGGATACGAGCTATAGCACCTGGGCAGCAGAAAACGCGTCGCCCAATACGCTCAATTTGTGAGTTAATTTTATGAAATGTGTGTTCTGCATGTTTTTATTTTATTTTCAAATAATTAAATATAATAAATAAACGATTATATGATTAAATTATGAATATATTTATATAGCCATATACATAATAATTTATTTTATATTTGCGAGTAGAAATTGAAAGCATGTTTGAAGGAAATTTATTTTGTGATGTTTTATTTTATTATTATTTAATCATTTAATTATTTATAATTTAAATTGATTTGAAGATAATGGTAGAACGTGCTACCTAGTGGGTGTCATTAGGACCACATGCGCATGGGTGAGATCTCGGTATATGTTTAAATTATGGAATAGGCTCGGTGGAGCGTGTGCTCTCGAGCAAGTGTAAATGGTTAGAGCTCAGTGATGGTAGCGCTCTCGGGCTGGAAAAAGGGATGTAACTCAGTTGAGCTTACTCGCAGGACATTAATATGGAATAAGTGAAATGACTATGGCAGTAACTCGGTTAAGCTTGCTCTCAGGACGGCAGTCACTTGGATTAAAGAGAGACGAAAGGCTATTAGATTTAAGGTTTAGGTGTTCTACCAAACTTTCTATAAAAATAATTATTATATATATACTTTTACAAGGATTTTATATTAAATTGATTTAAGAATTATAAATAGATTTTATTTAAATATTATTGTGAAAAATAAATGATTTTAAGGATTATGATTACTTTATTTACATTTATTTCGGAAAGAGGTTTGAATTTTTATAAACTAGCATGCATTTTATAGAATTAATTCACTCAGTGAGGTCTGATTCCCCTTAACCTATTTTTTTAGGACCTCATAGTCAGCTCCTTAGTATTTCCTGTCTACGCCAAGTTTGTTCTTCACCGGCTTTATTACGTATGTTAGATTGATATATGTATTGTATAATTAAATTCTAGATATCGTAGTAGTTATCTATGCACTTGTGTTATTTGTATCCTCTATTGAAATGAAGTTGAATTTGAAGAATATTATTATATGTATTTGATAATGTGCATTTATTATTGGTTTATCATTGGTTTATTTTTGGTTTATTGTTAAGTGTATCATTTTTATTTCGTGAAAATTTTTTAAGGCTTACTATAGGTTTTAGTTACTTTATGTATCCCATTCCCTAGTGTCGGTCACTTACTTTTCGGTTTGGGTTGTGATAAATGACTTCACAAAAAAGTATTAAAATAATAAATTAATTACATAATTATAAAGAAGATGCATGGAAAATTGATTTTTCTGATGCATGAATCCGCTCCATATTATTCCATAATAAACCATATGCTTCACATGTTGATTGATATGTAGAATGTAAAACTCCAAATACAGTTCTAATATCCTTAAATGTTTTTGGTCCTTTAAAAATATTCAAAAGCATTCTAAGATAATATAATTCACCTAAACTTGGATGTACATATGCTATTCTACCAATACAATATCCTTTTTTTCATCTTGTCCACATTTTATCCTAACTTTGCCAAACCCATTTTGTCAGAATTCAAAGTATGTTAAACTTCTAGCATCTTCATGTGTGGCATTTGTTTTCATCCACTTAATGAACATAGTATGGGTGAAATTTGTATTATTTACAATATAATTTAAATTATCTGTAGAATGAAAAAAAATTGGATTCATATTCTCTAAATGAATAATTAATTTTTCAACTATTTGATTCTCTATAATGTATCAAAAATTCAAATAAACACCAAACTGCCTCATATGGTGCAATATAATGATAATATAAATATGTTTTTATCTCATCAATAATATTATCTTCAGAATTATCAAAATTTTGCACATATTTTCCATAATTATGAATAATCGTTGTATCCTATCAATGCATTTGTTAAAATATCTAAATAAATATTTAACCATTATTGTCTGACAACAGTACTCCACACATATATGAGCTATATATTTACAAAATAATTTTACATTATGTGGAACAACAAATTGGTTATCAATTTTTTTCATTATTTTTAATCATAAATTTACCGTCATTTCTATGTTTATACACTGTATAACCATTGCAATTAATTAATGTTTCTGTTTGATATTTTTTTTGGAAAATTGAGCACTTGTTATTTTTTATGTAAGGAGACCCTAGATTAACTAAACCACAAGGTTCATATATCATAAATTGAGAAACTAAGTTATATGCTTTAGGATTAGTTTCTATACAAGGAAGTGTTAGTGTTATGCCCTAGGCCAATTATATAATGGCCATAATTTGACTTTGTCATATTTCTATTTTATTAATAAAGAGGCATTTTTATTATTATTGGCTAATTCTAATATTATCCTTAATTAGTTAATTTTACCTAAAGTCATTAAGTATGTGACTTGATAGTAAAACTCTTAGGTGATACTTGAATTCTAATCCAAATATCCTAGTCGATCATAGTTGTGGGAACAAAAATGAATAAAGACTAGAATGAATTTGATTGATGATTATGTTTTACTGATAATGTGTATAAGATATTAAGTCAAACTCATAGGTACATATTTAGCGAAATGATATACTGGATTGATCCACTATGAAAATACCACATGGATAATTGTCATAGGTAATTCTCATCATAGTAGTATTATTTAAGTCCTCTAACCTAAAATCACCATGGTTTCATACATAATAAGTTCTGTACGTTGACACACCCCTATGTCATATTTAACTAGATGATAAAACAGGTTGTGATTGGATATAGGATAAGTTATGTTAGGGATGTGAGTGATTAAGATGGAATTTATCCTTTATTAATTATAAGAAGATATTTGTTAGCCCCTCGATGAGTAAGATTAAGAAAATGCATGGCATGCTAGAATGAGTTGATAAGGAGTTATCAATATTAGATAAAGAGTTATCAGCATTAGTCTACTTAGGATCGAGAAATAAAATGATTGAAAAATATAAGGATGAAATATTCCATGCCTTATGTTCAATCAAGATATCGCATGACAAAAGGACTATAATACACATCGTGGATTAGGTTATGTCAAATTATTGACGTTCACACAACTTGGGTAGTTATAATGTCTTGCTAGAGACTAATTATGACTTATGGGATAAAATGAAAATTTTAGGCCCACTGCCAACATTGTGTGAACCTATAGGGTCGCACACTTAGAACATGTCCAAAGTAGTATTGGGGTTAATTAACCTAGTAATAATCTCTCTAAAAGAATAAATAAATATATATTTGTATATATTTATATTTATTTATTTATTTCCTTATTTAATTAAGGTAAGAGTTATCTTAATTAAATAGGAAATAATTCTAATTGTAGAATTAGAATAAAAATAAAAGAGGAAGATTAGACTTACCAAAACTATTTTGGTAAGTAAGTGGTTTAGGAAACCCTAAATGTGATGTCTATATATACATCTCTTTCTTTAAGGTTTCATAAGTCTCTCTAACTCTCTTTCTTCTATCACTTCTTTTGTGAAAAAAAAAATCACATAAAGAGAAAACAAAATATAGAGTTGTCTTAGAAAAGGTGCTAGCACACCATCTTTGCTTTGGATTCCTTGTTCGTGTAGATACTGGTAGAGGGTGTGGCTTTATTGGCAGCATCTTAATTCAACAAGACCTATACAAAAAGCTCGAGGTAGGGTATCACCGGAGTGAACCCCTTCTCTTCATTCTAACCATCTTACCATAAGATCATCTAGGTAGGTGTTTGGAATCCCTCTTTAATCGATTTATTTAAATTACACGAATCCAGATTTAGGGTTTTTATGAATTAAATTTTAATTTCCACTATGTTTTGCATCTCGAAAACCCAATAGTGGTATTATAAGCCACTTGTAATTCAATTAAATTGATTTATTATATACGTGATATATACATAAAATGTGAAAAATAAGTTTTAAAATATATATGATATATTTGATTTTGAAAATTGTTTTCAAAATTTCAATTGAACCTTTTATGTGATAATTTAATTGAATCCATTTTAAAAAAGTTATATACATTAATGTGATTAATGTTTATGGTTGTTTAATATGATTAAATAATTTTTATTAAAGAAAACATTGTTTTTGCAAAAGCAGAATTCGGGTATACAGTGGTGCATGGTTGTGCACATGTTGGTGCACGGGCAAACTTGTGAGCATTTTTGGCAAAATATAATAGTGCACAACTATGCACATCTTGGCATATAGTCATGCATGAGGTCAGATCTGCAATATATAGATGTATAAAATTGTTTAAGTGTTGAATAAAATTGATATGTTTTGAACATATTAATAAAAGTTTAATATGGTTGCAAGGCGCTGCCTTTTGACCCTACATGGATTCACCACATAATTCATTTTTATCATAATAATGATTAATTTTAATGAAAATTAAACTATTATGCTTTTATGTGTTTAGTATTAAAGTGCATGGTGCATAACATGACCCTTAAGACCAATGTGATTGGATTTATTTTATTCATTTTATAGGTTGTAATTTATTAAATATGGCATATGAGTCAATTTTCATTTATTGTAATTTTATTTTGATTAGTAGAATAGAATAGTATAGATTATAAATGTAACGTAAATCAAGACTTAACATAGAGACCCAAGAGGAGACCAGGGATGGAGATCTACGGTGGAAACTCAAAGTGGAAGATCTAAGGTGAAAGGCTCAAGTTGAAGGAAGTCTTATTACCTAGGATTGACCTTTGATTTTCATATTGACTTATAAAGATCAATATAGATTTGGGTCACACTCTGTCACATTTACTTTATTATTGTTATGTTATGTATGTGATGCTATGGATGAGATGCCATGTATGTATGGAACATAATAATATAAAATAAGATTAAATAAAAGGAAACCCTCATTCAATATTAAGTCACCATGATGCCTCCTATATGCTCAAACACTTGTCAAGCCTTAGATTACTCTATATGAGTCTGCCAAAGTAGGGTGTATTAAGTCATTAGAGGAAGGCAAGTTGCATAAGAGTGATATCCAAACATTTGTTATAGTTTGACTTAACTAGGTCATTAAAAGGGTTTTAGACCTAGAGCATCAAATGGGATTTTTAGCCAAGACATGTGATGTCAAATCTCATACCGTCCAAGAGTTACGTGAGATGTAATTGGTAAAAGTTATCTACCTAAATAACCATATTTTAGATGATGAGCCGAAACTTACTTAGAGTATGGTGAAATATGGATCTTGGCCCACTAAAATTTATAAATTAACTTTGAGGGTTATTGATTTGAATAAATTTTATGGGATTTACAATTATGCTTTATTAAAATAATTTAATAAAATACTAAATACACTGTATATATATTTATTATAGATAATGGCTTCAAACACTACATCTAATCTGTCACTGTGATCGATCCTTGAGAAGGATACACTTAATAGGACTAACTTCCTTAACTAGTATAAAAACTTAAGAATTATTCTTAAGTAAGAGAAAAAGGAATATGTCATTGATTAACCCATCCTAGATGAACCAGCTGCTAATGCTCCTAAAGCTCAAAAGCATGCTCATAGTAAGCATCTTAATGACTCTATCGATGTCACTTGCCTTATGCTTGGATGCATGGAATCAAATCTTCAAAAGCAATTGATGGGGATGGATGCTTATAACATAATTGGTCATCTCAAAGAAATATTTCAAAAGAAAACTAGAATTAAAAGGTTTAGAACCATAAAGGCATTGCTTTCTTGCAAGTTGACTGTTGGCGATTTAATGGCTCCTTATGTTCTTAAAATGAAAGGTCATCTTAAAGATCTTGAAAGGCTTGGTCTTAAGATTAAGCAAGAATTGGCCATTTATATTATTCTCCAGTTTTTGCCAAAAACATATGATGGTTTTATTATAAATTATAACATGCATGGCATGAACAAAACTATTTCTGAATTGCATATGATGCTTAATATTACTGAAAAGAACATCAAAACTACTAAGGATGTTCTAATGGTTAATAAAGGGAAAGGTATGAAAAGGATGTGAAAAGGTAAAGGCAAGATTAAGGCTTATAAAGGCTTTTAGAAGCCCAAGCCCAAGCCAAAACATGCACCCCAGGCAAAACCGCCTAAGGAGGGAACATGTTTTTTTTTTTTTGTACTAAGTAGGGCCATTGGAAAAGAAATTATAATCTTTACATGGATGATCTAAAGAAGAAGGGTAATGCGACTACCACTTTAGTTATTCATATTATAGAAGTCAATTTATCTACTTTTGATTCTTGGGCATTAGATATTGGTTCTGGATCTCATATTTGTACAAATGTATAGGGTCTAAAAAGGATTAGAATCTTGGCTAAAGGTGAAGTAGACCTACAAGTTGGAAATGGAACAAGAGTTGCTGCTTTAGCTATCAAAACTTATAATTGAACTATACTTAGTGGACTTGTTTTGAGTTCGAAAAACTGTTATTATGTACCTGGTATGAGTAGGAATATCATTTCTGCTTCTTTTTTGGACAAGAATGGTTTTAAATTTATTATTAGGAATAATAAATGCTCCATTTATCATGATGATGTTTTCTATGGATATGCTCTATAAAATCTTGGTCTTTATGTTTTAGACATAGAGGACATTAATGAAAAGTCCATCTATAACATTAATACAAAGAAATTTAAATCTAATGATTTAAACATAACCTATCTTTGACATTGTAGCTTAGGCCATATAAATGAGAAACACATTTAAAAACTCCATCAACATGGAATTTTGAATTCTTTTGATTTTGAATCATTTAAACCATGTGAATCTTATTTATTGGGAAAAATGACTAAGACACCTTAACTAGACATAGTGAGAGGGTTAATGGCTTATTGGATCTTATACATTTTGATGTATATAGACCATTAAGTTCTACTGCTAGAGGAGGTTATTAGTACTTCATTACTTTCATAGATAATTTCTGTAGATATTATTATGTCTATCTAATGAAATATAAATTTGAATCTTTTGAAATGTTTAAAATTTTCAAAAATTAAGTACAAAATCAACTTGGTAAGAATATTAAAGGAATAAGATCTGATCGAGGTAGTGAGTATTTAAGCTAAGAGTTTATTGATCATCTTAGAGATTGTGGAATAATTTCACAATTAACTCCACTAGGAACACCATAATGGAATGGTGTAGCTGAATGGACAAACCAAACTTTATTGAATATGGTTCGATCTATGATGAGTCAGTTAGATCTTCTAATCTCTTTTTGGGGATATGCTCTAAAAACTGCTGCATTCCTTTTGAATAGAGTTCCATTAAAGGTAGTTAAAAAGACACCATATGAGATATGGAATAGGAAATCTCCCAGTTTATCTTTTCTTAAGATTTAGGGATGTGAGACTTATGTGAAGCGTCAATTTCAAATAAATTAGCATGCAAATTAGATAAATGCCTTTTGTGGGATATCCTAAAAAAACCAAAGGATATTACTTTTATAATGCTTATAAGAACAAAATGTTTGTTGCTAGAGATTATGTCTTTTTAGAAAGAGAATATATTTCCAAGGGAACTAGTGGGAGTAAGGTACAATTTAAAGAAATTCAAGAACTATAGAATAACACTATACCACATATAGAACCTTAGCTGGATCAATTAGTAGTTGTTGAATCTACACATGTATCACAAGGTCCTAAAAGATCTAGTAGGACACGTTATAATATTGAGAGATATGAATTTCTTATAATAGATAATAAATAATATGATGATAGTGGATCAGAGTGAGCCCACAACCTACTAAGAGGCCATGGATAGTCTAGACTCTTAGAAATGTTTAGAAGCCATGAAATTATAAATGCAATCCATGTATGTTAATCAAATATGGATTTTGATTAATCCACCTGAAGGTTACAAGTGTAAGCACCCAATTTTGTGATGCAATTGTGCATAATGCAACGAAAGCCTTTATGATGAAAACTTAATCAAGAAATTGATCTCTAGCATTGAAATTTGAGATTTTAAAGACTAAATTGTAATGTTTTTTGGACCTAATTACAAACTAGTGATTTTAGGAGTGTCCTTTTGTTAAAATTGTTCTTTTTCAAGTTGCATAAGCAAAATGCCAGTCGGCATTTAGCTAATGCTGACCGACATTTGCCTAATACCAATTGACATTAGGTAAATGCCAATCGGCATTTACTTAATGTTGATCGGCATTAGCAAATTGTCGATCAACATTATGTAATATTTTCAATATTTTCAATTTTTTGGTCATTTTTTAGTATTTTTTTGTTCACTAATTGGTTGAAAATTAATTTTGAATATTTTTTTAAAAGATAATTATGGTTTTATGTGTTCAAAACATGTAAAAATTTTGAAAAATAAGAGATAGTGTCAGTTCCTAGAATAAAGGAAAGTCCGTTCGTAAGGCTCTGCATTAAAAAGCTAGAGACAGTATGAGTGAGGGCTAGCTCCTGACTGCATAGAAACCCTAATAATCATAGAGAGAAAAAGAGAAAAAAAGAGTTTTTCTTGACTACATAAAAAAGTACGCTCTTTTGTTTTTAATAGTCCAGAAATAAAAAAAACGCATGAGTCAATTCTTAAAACGGTGACAAACTTAATCTGAGGGGCCATCCAAGAGCATATGCACAACATCTCATTTCTATTTTCTCCTGTCTTTTGATTTTCTTTTTAATTTAATTTCCTTTAATTATTATTTGATTTCCTTTAATTGTTATTTTACTCATTTGGCTAATATGATTTATGTATTTTTTTTCCTTTTTTGTGTTTTTCTTTTGGAATCTAATTAGAGATTAATGAGGTCACTGCCAGATATCCAAAAATCAAATAGAAGATCTATAGGATGCCATGGATTCTAAATAGTGATTAGATTTTAGGGTTTGATGTTTATACGTTTATTATTTTTCTGTGTTTTGTGTGTTAATTAATTTCGGTTTATGATTAATTTTAATTTCCAGTACATAGAATACTATAATAACCCCAGTAATAGGAATAGTAAAATTTTACTTTTATGCTTTTAAAAAGAATTAGCAATTAGGGTTTCACTAGGTAAAAATCAATGATGGTTATATATTAATTTAGGGTTGCATGTAAATTGATTTAGGTTTTTTGTAGAAAGTCACTAAAATGTATGTTTGATTTTTTTTTTTTGTGTTTTATTTGTTTTGGGCTTGTTTTTTTTATGTTTCTATCCTTTTGGGCCCCATGCCCATGATAGGTTCAAACCCACTAAATAAAATAGGCTTATAATGTTTATGTTAATTAATTAAAATCAATTTAGACCCATTAGGTTAATTTAGACTTAGGCTCATTTTTTTAATTGAAATTAATTTAGACTTAGCTTTGCCCATTTGATTTCATTTCTTTTAAAATAAATACACTTAGGCCCACATTTCACTTAAAATTAAATCAAGTTAGACTAGGCCTACTTATAAAATCCAATTTCTTTAAAACTTATATATTTAGGCCCATCTTTAGATAATTAAAATCAATAGACTTAAGCTCACTAACTAATAACAATATAGGTTTGCCTTTAGTTCATTTTCATTTGTAAATAAAAATTGTAAATCTAGCTAACTTTTAATAAAATTAACCTAGTTTAGATTTAGGGACGACGCTTGAATGCATTTTTTATATGTGATTTTATTGATTAGATGTCTTAGGGTTAGTTGGAGGAACTCTCAGGTGTACTCCTCAACAGATCTATCACTGCGAGAAATACTAGTCAACCGAAGACGATAACTCATGCGAAGCGGCTCTGGGTAGAATCTCCTCATAAATCGCTCTTTGAACTGAGCCCAGGTCATCGTCATCATGTAAGGCTAGATCATCTGAATGAACCAATCCAGGGCTAGTCCCTCAACTGACAACTTGAATATCATAATCCGCTGGTACTCGGTGTGAGCAGTCCGAGTCCTAGTCTCGATTGCATGCAGAAAGTCTAGAGGGTCGGAAGTCCCATCGAAAGCAATCCTGCCAACTTTGGCATAGAATAGAGCTGCCTCAAGGTCAAACATACCCTGCTGATAGGCATGCTGAACAGGTGGAACTATTGGAGGTACAGGAACATCCTCATACTCAGGCTCTACAGGCTCCTCATCCTATATCTCTCTTTGCCTACGACGACCTACCGCTCCTCGAGGTCTACCTCTGCCACAACCTCTGTGTCTAACTGGTGGCTCAAGAGGCAAAGCCTCGTCCTGAAAGGACTCATCATCCTCGGCCTTAACGACCGATGGAGCGACATGTGCTTGCCTCCTCATTCTGAAAAGACAAATAAAAGGATTCAGACAACGGAGGATAATGCAGAAAAATAAATCAAGGAATGCTTATGAAGACATACTCGAACCTAATTCACTGCAGTAGTTTCAACAGAAACACAATACTGAAAACCAGGGCCATAACTCACACAACTAAGGCCTGACACAGAACTCTGCTCTGATACCAACTTTGTCATGACCCAAATTAGGGGCATGACCGGCGCTAGGGAACGAGAATTCTTTCGAATCCGGAACCCATAGCAAGCCTATAAAATAAAATAAAAACATGTAATAATAACAACATAAATAAAATATCTTACAGCGGAAATTAAAATCTCATATGCAATAATAATAATCCACCAACTCATTAGATAAAACAAACTCATCTTAAATATATAATATCTTTTAATACAAATTCTTGTTTCAAACCTTTAAAATATAAATCTCATACAAATATAATACATAAATCCCACAACTTAATTACAGCTACTGCAGTATCTAGAATACAAAATAAAATTAAGTAAGCAGATTACATAGTAAATCCAGGGCAGAAGAAGTCTGGCGTAAGGTCTGCTACTGAGGTCTGAAGATGAAAAATCTCCTGGAAAATAGTCAATGGAGGGGAGTCAGACCTCACTGAGTGAATTGTTATAATATATATAGATGCATAGCTAAATGAAAAATGCACACATTCAATAGTATATATAATAAATATATATACAGGTAAATACACACGGATGCAACAAAATCATTTTATAAAAATACTGAAAATAATATTTGATTATAAAGGATCAAATAGAACCCTAAATGATCGCAACCTCAAATAGTGTTAGACAACACTCTAGCCATATAGGCTCACTTATTCCAAATAAATTCACTTATTACATTTGGACAATAGACTGGCCCCGAGACACTAAGTCAACCGAGCTCCAACAGTCTGATTGTCAATGTGATTGGCCCTAAGACACTTGGTCAACCAAGCTTCAGCAATCACACTCTCAATCACATCACACATCAAATAAATTAATCCAATCAATATCCACAAATAGGTTAGTAATTTAACCTACAGTCTATCGTCGTACCTGTACGTACTCGGTCCTAGTGCTACCCACTAGGTAGCACGTTCTATTGATATCCTTCATTTAAAAATAAATCCATACATTCATGAAATAAATGATGCATGACTTTAATTAAAATAACAATATAAACCATATATATACTAGAAATATACAAAAAATAAACCAAGTGTATTTTGAGTATATATATGTCGAATAAATTCAATTTAATTATAAAACAAACTAGAAGTAAACTATAAATATTCCTAAAAACATTTTAGGCATAATTTCATAATAAAACGTGCATTTAATTTAAAATATACCAAAAATATACCTAAAATATACTTAAGCAATTTTAAACCATCTATGCATATTACACAAAATTTAAACATACATTTCTAAAACATGCATCCTAAAACACATATATATAAAATAACAACTCACAGTTATACGTTCCACGAGACCGGTCTAACAGGCCCGGTGTACTAGGCCTCGATCTCGGCACAACTAAACAAATAAACGATAATATGAAATCAGAATAAGTCTAACGAAATTCTAGAAACTCGATCTAAAACATTAGATACAGAATAAGAATAGGGATTCGATCGGATGTCACATTTTATAAGAATTCTATCAAAAATTCGGCAGAACCTTCCCTGTAAAATGGACATCTCTCTACTCAAAGAGTAGAGCTGGTCTTGCAAGAAAATATACTTCGGAAATAAACAATCACACAACCCCTCGGTCGGACTCCCAAACTACAATTCTACTGACTGAGGTTCACAATTCACAAGGTATCACCGAACACATGAAAATGCCAGAAATACTAAAAATACCCCTCAATAATCAAAATATAGTAAATTAGATATTTAAAACACTGAAAATAATTATTTAACCAATAAATACATAAAAATCCTAATTTCAATAAAATATTAAAAATCCATAATTATCAATAAATTCATAAATATTAATCGAAATTCATTTTATAATTCCAAATTACATAATTAGCCCTAAAACACATTATAAATAATTAAAAACTCATTTATTTAGAAAAATAGTATATTATATATTTTTTGAAAATAATTTACGAAAAATAGTTTTAATTAGTTAAAAATACTAAATAATTTTTAAAAATCATTTTTATACCTCAAATAACTATTAAAATCAATTAAACTAAATTTTTAACCAATTTATCACCAAATTACCAAAATACCCCTAGTTATATATAATTTCACATAATACACTATAATTATACCAAAATTCGCTAAAAATAATATAATTACTCAAAAATTAATTTCTCAACATATAATTTAATAAAATCAATAATTCTACTCAATTAACCAATTAATTTTAACAAAATACCAAATTACATAATTAGCCCTAAAACACATTATAAATAATTAAAAACTCATTTATTTAGAAAATTAGTATATTATATATTTTTTGAAAATAATTTACGAAAAATAGTTTTAATTAGTTAAAAATACTAAATAATTTTAAAAATCATTTTTATACCTCAAATAACTATTAAAATCAATTAAACTAAATTTTTAACCAATTTATCACCAAATTACCAAAATACCCCTAGTTATATATAATTTCACATAATACACTATAATTATACCAAAATTTGCTAAAATAATATAATTACTCAAAAATTAATTTCTCAACATATAATTTAATAAAATCAATAATTCTACTCAATTAACCAATTAATTTTAACAAAATACCTAATTAACCTAATTTTCTAAAAATCACCTAAACTAAATAAATTCATAATAATTATACAAATAAATTTCTAAAATTCATTTTAACACCAATAAACACCATAAATCACAATTTCACAATTTATTTAATTAATTTATGAAAATTAGAAAATATTAATAAAATAATAAAAAATTCTCAAAAATCAAAATAATTCCCAAAAACTCCACAAAAATTATAGGATGTAGATTGAGCTACTAGGATCAATCTTTGTGAAGGAAGTTAGCTTAAATCATTAGAATCGAAGCTCAAAAAAAAATCAAAAACTCAAAGTGGCCGAAATGAAAATCAAGCTTGAATCATTAGAATCGAAGCTCAAAAAAATAAAAAACTCAAAGTGGCCGAAATGAAAATAAAGCTTAAATCCTTACCAAATCGAGTTTTCAAGCTACAAGGAGCTTAGAATCGGCTTCTTTGGAGTTCTAGGAGCAAAACCACACCGGAATCATCAAGAACGGTGGCTGGAATTGTGAGAGAGGAAGAAGAGGCCAACTTTTGGCCAAAACACCAGCTTCCACTTCACCGGCGCCAGAGGGGATGTCAGTAGGTGGCAGAGCTACTGGAGGAAGGAGGTGGCACGTCGGGAAGCACAATGACAGTAGGTGGCCGGTGTTGCGTAATGGATGGGGGAAGAGGGACGTTGGGAGCTTGAGGTTAGGGATGATGGACACTATGTAAATAAATCAAACTTTCATTTTTTTTGTATATATATATATATATATATATATATATATATATATATATATATATATATATAGGTAACTTTAATTATTATAATATATTATTATTATATTCAAAATATTTATACACCACATGTTAAAATAATAATATCTATATACATATACATATATATATATAACACACATTAATTTATTAAAACTATATAATATAGGTTTAATTAAAAATAAACCCTAATTTTATTAAATGTGTATGCATATGCATGTATATGTATGCATATTAATACGATAATTAAAATCGTGCATGGACTCATGCAATTTCACAAAACCGACTAATATAATTAATAATTATTTATTTAAGTTTTAATTTCTCCGAAAATAAAACTCTTAGGAAAATTTTACGTAAGAGACTTAAAATAATTAAAAATGACTTTAATAATTAATAAACTAATTAAATAACCAAAAATATATATTAAATTATTAATACTGCATATCCCAATGCAGTTTAAAATTATTTAAAAAATCGGGATATTATAGAAACCAAGGATGTGATTTCTATATATACATCTCTTTCTCTTTTTTATAAGTCTCTCCAACTCTCCTCCTTCTATCACTTCTTTTGTGAAAAGAAAATACATAGAGAGAAAACAAAATAAATGTTCTAGCACAACATCTTTGCTTTGGATTTCTTATTCATGTGGATAGTAGTAGAGGGTGTGGTTTTACTGGCGACATCTTGATTCGACAAGACCTATATGAAAAGCTTGAGGTAGGGTGTCACTAGAGTGAACCCCTTCTCTTCCTTCCAACCATCTTGCTATAAGATCGTCTAGGTGGGTATTTGGAATCCTTCTTTAATCGATTTATTCGAATTACATGGATTTAGGTTTAGGGTTTTTGTGAATTAAATATTAATTTCCACTATGTTTTGCATCATAGAAACCTAATAGGAAGTTTAGTAGATATTATTGAATCTATATCTAAAGGTATTTTAGGTTTAGCATCAACACTTAACCACACTAAATAATGAACATGAGGTAATCCTCTTTTTTGAAATTCTATTGTATACATCAGTGCTATTGTTTCATCAAAGTGTTTATTTTTCTTAATATCATCGATTAAGTGTGTAAGTTTAATATTAAAAACATGATTAATAAAATCTGGTAAATCTTGTGGTCTTTGAATACTAATGTAATATAACATGTGTTGTATTTCTGGCCATAATAGATTACATGTGAATGTTATAAATAAATCAGGATGACCATAAAATTTGTATATAGCCATAGCATCATGATAGTGTTCAATCATATATCATGGACTACTAATATAACTCAAGGGTAACATAATTACAGATTTTCCAATATCATTATATTTTCCAATGCCATAATGAATAGCATTTTTTATTCCAATATATATTTCATATCTTAATTCTTTTTTTTATCTAATATAGTTTAATTGTTCTTCCTCAACACATGAAAAAACATCAACAATATATTATTGTAATAAGTGGCCTCCACATAAAATTGTTATTCCCTCTACCAATCTTTGTTGAATTCTATATATGTAATATTCTCGCATGGTAATATATTTCCTAAAAATGGTGTAGACATGTTAGTATTTACATATTCAATATCGATTCTATATCCATCTTCCCCATAAGGAAATAATATAGGATATTGCATTAACATAAAACATGGATATAAAACACTAATTCACTTTAAATGTCCAGATTTATGTTCAACAATAATGTCTCGATTCTTATCATACATTCCAAAATCACATACAATTAAACAAACAACTTTGGAAGAATAAGGAATTGAATATTGCAAACTATCTTGGACTCTTTTACCTAATAACTTTAGCTTTAATTGTAACATTTCATCTTCCTTAAACCTTTCTCTAACCATTCTAAATGACTTTGCATTCACATTTATTTCATCAAACATTTTAATCAAACCATCAATAATTAATAGGTTAATATTCATTATCTAAAAATGAAGAAATTCTATTATTAATTTCATTCTCTGTATCATATACATATATATATATATATATATATATATATATATATATATATATATATATATATATATATATATATATATATATATAGTTGTGCAAATTTAGGTTTTTCACCATCAACTGGTAATAATGAATCAATCAAATAATTATTCTGGCCACATATTCTAAAAACATAAGGTCCATGTTTTTTTTATTAATTTCGTAATCAATCTTGCCACCTACTGATGTAAAAGTGAACATTGAATTATATATTCTTATGTTTTCTCTAAATTTTGAAGATAATGCATTTTTATTTGGTGTTAGCAATCATTGAGGAATTGTGGAGTTTTAGGTAAAAAAGGTAGCTTAATTTTTTCTTTTTTACAACAAAGTGGATATGTTTTTGTCTATGATTTCCTACATTTGTTACACATTTTGCAGCCCAATGCAATGCTTCACAATATATGCATTAATTGTTAGGCATTCCTATACTAGACTTTTGCAAATAACTACCTAAAAAAAACTATCAGGGTATAGTGATATATATATATATATATATATTGGATATAGTTTATAGTCCACACTTTTTTTATGATGTTGAATTTTGCATCTAATTTTTTGATGGAGTGTTAGGTGACATGCCATCAGGACTAAAAGACACGACTTTTCTTCTCTTAGAGGATATTTGAAGATTGTTGAATAGTTTAGGATCTCCTAATTTGAGTATCATTTTTTAAAAATATACATTTAAATTATAAAATATAATTAACTTTTTTTTTCTTAAAAAAAATATGAGTATAAATACTTGCAATAGGAATATCTATCAAATTGCATTCAATAATTGAAGGTGAACCGCTTTCATTGGAAAAACACTTTGGAAAATTGGCAATGCACTCATGGTTTACATTTAATATTTCTATTAGATTAAAACAAAAGAAAATTTGTTAATCACTATTTATTTTAATATAAACATTATTTTAATGTTTAAATTTATTACCTTCAACATCATTATTATATTGGACATCAACATCGAAGAGTTGTTGATTGTTCATTAACGATAATTCTAAACCATATATAAACAATGTAAATAACATAGCAATTTAAAATATCATGAAAAAAAAAGTAAACATAGTGAATATAATATCCTAAAAAAATGCATATATTTCAATGTACTCATTAGAAAGGCATTATGCAACTAATCACGAAAGAATGAATAATAGTTCAAAAATTTAAATGCCAACAACGGAAACTTGCAATATACAAAATATTTTTTTACTTAATCTAATACAAAATTAAAATATGTGTAATAAAATAAAAAATACAATTGCAAACATACAAAATATTTTTTATTTAATCTAACACAAAATTAAAAATATATGTAATAAAATAAAAAAAATACAACTGCACCTATGTGGCAACATTAAAAAATAGTTATTAATATTATATAGCCATCTAAATAAAAAAAAACATAAATTTATATGATATTTCTTAAATATAAGGAAATAAACTTAAATATATTAAATCAAATAAACAAATAAAATTTTTTGAAAAAAAAAAAGAAATGATAAAATAGTTAGTTATTGATTGTTCATTAACGATGATTTTAAATTATGTATAAACAATGTAAATAACATTACAATTTAAAATATCATAAATAAAATAAAAAATAAACACTATGAATATAATATCTTAAAAAAAAGCATATACTATAATGTACTCACTAGAAAGGCGATTTGCAATTAATCACAAAAGAATGAACAATAGTTCAAAAATTCAAATGCAACAATGGAAACCTGAAATGTACAAAATATTTATTTTTTTAATCTAACACAAAATTAAAATATATGTAATAAAATAAAAAAATACAACTACTCAAAAATTGTTATTAATATTATATAGATGTCTAAATAAAAGAAAAACATAAATTTATATGCTATTTATTAAATATAAGGAAATAAATTAAATATAGTAAATCAAATAAATTTCCTAGTAAAAACTAATATACACTTTTTTAATAAAATAAAAAATGATAAAATAGTTTATTAGAATATACAGCAAATCATTCCTCTCAAAAGAGAGATATACTTCCTCACTAATACATGATCGACCATTAATTCAACAAAAATTAAATAATACAAAAAAAAGCTAATACTCCAAAGTGGTCCTAAAAGATTAAATTCAATTAAAAAAAAGATTTTAATTCAAAAGCAGACTGGATGGCAAAGCATGGTTCATATTTTTGTACTGTCAATCTTGGACTATTAATCCTTCTTATGTTTTGGATGTACCTTAACTTTGATGCATATGTTAATTTGGTTTAAATATTAATCAGTTTGTTAAAAAAAAAGATTAAATTCAATTAAAAAACCTTCCTTACATTACTACATTTTAAAGTGATTTTTTAAATAATCAATTTTAAATTAAAATTTTTTTCGTACACCAATATAATAATTCTAAAATTATCTACTCACAATCAAAAAATTAATTTAAAATAAATAAAACATCCTTTTAATTCAAATTAACCATTTCCATTGAAAATAGGGAAAAGTATAGATAAATCCCTTGTGGTTTACACCCTAATCACTTTATGATCTGTTGTTTGAACCCTAACAATGTGCATCCTTAAGCTTCAAACCAGCAGCAAAAAACCAAAAACCTCCTGACACCATTAATGAAGCTGACGTGGTAAAGCAAAAATGTGTCTCTTCACTTAAAGTTGTGTTCGACATGCCAAAAAAAGAAGAGGAAAAAGCAACATTGTTTTTAGGCTCGAAAAGATATAACAACTTTTGACCTTTTTTTAAACATAACAACTTTTGACCCAAAAAAACATAATAACTTTTCACCTCATTTTTTACTCTTTTCTCACATACACTCTCTTTTTATTAAATATTATTCAAGACTGCAACAAGCTCTTCTTTATTTTCTTAGATCTTCACCTAAATACACTCACCCAAATTTAATAATGCCATAACAAAGTCCTAGCAATTCATCTTCCTTGCCATCTCCACCTTCACCATCACTCTCTTTGGCCATAGATCCACAGGCGGAAGCTTCTAAGATTAAGCCTAAATCTCAAGACCAAATAGAGAAAAGGTCCCTAAAATGAGGTATAGATGGCAACAAGCATCTAGTTTATAGAGGTGTAAGAGTGAGAAGCTGGGGTAAATGGGTATCTGAAATTTATGAACCGTGAAAAAGTCACATATGCTAAAGCTGCTGAAGGAGAAGCTAGTCTTTATGTGGGGATATCTTTCTGGTGCTTTATCGCAAAGGTCATCGATTTTATTGCTGGTTGCTGTTAGATCTCAAAGCCATGCCATCATCAGCAGCTCATCACAAAGAAGAACACAACAAAAAAGAGTAGAAATCATTAGTTTTTTATGCCAAAATGCTACGATACCAATCAACTATACCCCAATAATTTATATGGCCAGATGGTGAGAAACAATCATTAATGCACCAGAACTAGCTGTTCCACTGATTGACTATAAAAAACATGGTTTCTGCCAAGCATATAAAAAACATGGTTTCTTTCTTCTTGTTGTTTGTATTATTAATTTTAGTGGTGGTGGTGTTATTAAAGCAGTGATGGTAATGAGTTTAGGTTAGTGATGGTGGTGGATTGGGTTGTGGTTAGTGGTTTCAGTTGTGATGGTTTTTAGCTATGGTGATGGTTTCGGGTTTTAGTGGTGTTGAATCCAACAATAAGGGATATTGATCAAGTCAATGTACCAAACATCAAGACATGGTTTTCTTCCTATAGGTGACAAATGATAGCCTCTACATTCATTTTTAACCCTTCGTGGAGCTACCAAGTCCTTTTCCTTGTAGGAATGTAAGCACCGAATGATATGCAAAGAGGCCGATGAATTTGGAGTTGAGCGAAGAACATGGATTGGCGAGAGAACGCTTCTTACTACTGCTACTTGTATCAATAATCCTTTTAATTTAGAGGAGGCCGTAGGGTCCTCTCATTATCATATTGCCTTTAATGCACTGGACAAAATTAAATAACTTGTGAAAATCTTCCTTTTAATTTAAAAGATGCCACAACTCCTTGTAGTTTAAATAAACAAATGCTCAAAATCTCACATTGCTTTTGATTTAAAGGGTTTGATGTAGAAAAAGCTTTAATGGCAAAATCTTTTTATTTAAGGCACTTGCTGCCTTTCTGCTATGGTTTTTTCTCTCGCTAGCAACAATCACTCTATTGCCAGAGAATATGTTGAAGAAGCCATTAGTCTTTTTTTTTTTTTTTTTTTTCAAAAAGCATTTAAAAGATGTTGATGTGTGAGAGGTATTAAAGTGAAAAGACACATTTGCCCTTTTCCATGTCAACTTCATTAATGGTGTTAGTGGGTTTTTGATTTTTTACTGACCGTTTGAAGCATAGGGTACCACTTTGTTAGGATTCAAACCACATGTCAGAAAGTGATTAGGGCTTAAATCATAAGATATTTATTTGTATTTTTCCCTTAAAAATACTTAAATACTATTTATGATGAATTATATATAATCTTACTCATTTCACTTTTTTTTTTAAAATAATTCACATTTTTTACTTGCATTAAACACTAAAATATTAACACTAAAGTTCTTAATTGGCAAGATGAGTACAAAAGTAGAGACAAAAAACTATATATCAAGCCCACTTTACATGCCAGTTTTAGAAAAACTGTTTTTTTAAAAAAAAAAAATTATATAAGATGATTAACATGGATAATCAATGACTTAATCCTCTTTAAAGCCCTCACCAGTTTTTGAAACTTTTCCATAATTGTCACATATTGCGCAACTAACTCATTATAGGTAAAGTGGAAAGCTTGAATTTCATCACTGTTTGAATTATTATTCATCTTCAACACAGTTAGCTCCCTGAGGTTAAAGTCAGGTATTTCTAAGCCATAGAGGGTTTTCAAATGGTCTAAAGCAGCCATGAATGATGAGTTTGTAGCATCCTCCATTGACTCATAACTTATTCCAACCATGTATGAAACGTATTTATTTTCATTTTGGTCTTCAAAAGGGTAATATACTGTACAGGTATGCACATGACCCTCATTATATTGTTCATTAAATGTAGCTTCAGGCAGACCCAAATGCTGCAAAATTATGCCCAAAACACTCGCAATGGATATCTTAATAGCAACCATTCCTATTTTTTAAACAGTTAAAAATATTAATTAAATCTTAATATGTTAATATGCAAACAAAACTCACTAAACAGAAATAAGAATAATAAAAGGGAAGAAAAAATTAAAATTTTAAGATGCAATAAATTTTAAATTAAATAAGACAGAAAATAAAGGAAAAAATAAAAAATAAAATCATAAACAAAAGCACAGCAAGTCCATAACAACATCCATGCAGAAAAATAAACAAATAGAATTAGGCTAGTTTTTATTTTTTTAAAAAAAGTTAAAAACTATATAAGCAAAACTTTGATTACAACAACAACTCCAAAACAAAATGAAGTAATAAATAAACAAAAAAATAGAAAAAAACCCAAGATCTAGCAATTGAATAATGTTGTAAAGAATATAACTTTCTCATTATAATGCTCTAAGGATGTTAAAAACCTTCTTGAATCTCAGAGGTTGAATCAACCCAGATAATCATCCTTCATTTTAACGTCCAATGGTGTCCTAACTTATACACACTTAAAAAAACAAATTAAATGCTCAAAATTATGTTTTTTAAGATAAAAATTAAGATTAATTATTCATAAGGTCAATAATCTCCCCCTTTTTTATTTTGACAAACTTATTTTGAGTTTGATAACAAGTAATATAAAGTAAAGTGTGTGATAATAATGATACCAAATGAAATAAAATATATTTCTTTATTTCTCCCCCTACAAATATGGACATGATAAGAAATATAAATTTATAAATTATTCCTCTTGACAAAAAAATAAAAACAACATAACATATAGCAAGAGGGATAAAAACACGGCATTCTTATGATAAATGTGTTAAAAATATAAAATATGATAACATGATTATTTCAATAAATGTTAGGCAATATGAGAAAATAATTTTAAACATATATGCATATAGTGCCACTAAAATGCATCACAAAAATAGTACATATAATAACAATATTGATGCTAGATGTGCTTAAGTATCATATGATCATATAGAACTTAGCTAGCTAATCAATCATGTAGCACTCAGCATATAAAAAAATAAACACAAATTATTTCATGGCATATTTTCCTCTCTTTATACAAAAGCAAAAGGAAAAGAGAGATATAAGGGGAAATGAACCTAAAGGGACCAAAATTCCTATAGGAACAAAGCAAAGATATACTAAATCTTTGTAAAAATATCCATATTTTATCAAAGATAAAAACAATCTAAATCTTTGTAAAAATATTCATATTTTATTAAAGATAAAAATAATTCCTAAGAAGATAATATTATACACATGTGTAGTAACAATATTGACCAAAATTCCTATAGTAACAAAGCAAAGATGCACCAAATCTTTGTAATAAAATTCATGCCTTATCAAAGATAAAAATAATTCCTAAGAAGATAATATTATACACATGTATAGTAACAAATAACAAACTCAAATATATTTCTCTCCCTTTATCAAAAGCAAAAAGAAAAGAGAGAGGTATAAAGAGAAAATGAAAACAAAGATATACAAAATCCTTATAAAATCTATGTCATACATAAATAAAGTAAGCAAAACAACGGCTTTTGTCATATATCATGTACGACAAAATTAGCCATAATGTTAATATGTATGCAAAAATTTAAACAAAATTTCTCCCCTTATATCAAACAAAAATATAATATGTCACTAATATAAACATATTTTTAAGGGAGTTTTAAAATTAAAAATAAATTAAGTACACATGTTAAAAAAAATTAACTAGGTACATATGCAAACTCAAATTATTTCTCCTCCTTTGACAAAATGCAAAAGGAAATTTAAAAAGATAAACCAAATATAAGATGACGATAAAAAAAAATTTTAGGATCAAAATCAAAATGTTTATCAATCAAAGTAATAAATAAGCATAGCATGATTTCATATAAAAATAATTCAACCATCAATTAAACATAAAATGAAGATAAACTTGAACCATTAATCATGCCAAGTTCATGCTTAATGAAATTTAATCTCTCTTCATTGAGAGGTTTGGTGAAGATATCTACAAGTTGATTATTTGTATCAATAAATTCAAGTGAGATATTACCAATTTGAACATGATCACTCAAGAAATAATGTCTAATGTCTATATGCTTAGTTCTAGAATGTTGAATGAAATTTTTGATAAGGTTGATAGCACTTGTATTGTCACATTTGATTAGAATATAATCAAGTTTTGCACTATAGTCTAACAACTATTGTTTTTGTCATAAAACTTGTGAACAACAGAGACTTGTTGCAATATATTCCAGCTTCAACAATGGACAAGGCAACTAAAACTTATTTCTTGCTAAACCAAGAAACTAAACATTATTTTAAAAATTGAAAAGTTCCAGAAGTGCTTTTTCTATCTAGTAAACTGCTGGCAAAGTCTGCATAAGAATAACTAATTAAGTTAAAGGATGAACTCCTAGGATACTAAAGTCCTAAATGCATTGTACCATAAAGATATTTGAAAATTCTTTTAATATCATTCAAATGAGACTCTCCAGGACTAGATTGAAATCTAGCATTTAAGCAAGTAAAAAACATAATATCGGGTCTACTAGCAGTTAAATAAAGAAGGGATCCGATCATATCTCTAAATCAATTTTCATCAACCGGTTTGCCATTCTTATCTTTGTTAAGTTTGGTTGTGGTGCTGATTGGAGTTTTACTTAACTTAGCTCCATCCATGCCAAATTTCTTGAGAATGTCTCTTGTATACTTAGTTTGATTGATGAAAATCTCATTTTTGCATTGCTTGATTTGTAGTCTAAGAAAGAATTTGAGTTCACCCATCATACTCATTTCAAATTCTCTTTGCATTAAATTAAAGAATTCCTCACACAAGCAATGGTTAGTAGCACCGAATATAATGTCATCAACTTATATTTGAACAATTAATAAATCATTTTTGAATTTTTTATAAAAAGAGTTGTATCAACTTTTCCTTTAGAGGAACCATTCTCTAATAAGAAGTTGCTCAATCTTTCATACCAAGCTCTAAGAGCTTGTTTCAATCCATATAATGCTTTGGAAAGTTTGAATACATGATTTGGAAAATCAAATCTTTAAAAACTTGGAGATTGTTCAACATACACCTCTTCTTCAAAAAAACCATTTTAAAATGCACTTTTAACATCCATTTGATAAAGTTTAAAATCCATAAATGATGCAAATGCAAGTAACATGCTAATAGCTTTTAATCTTACAACGGGGACAAAGGTTTCATCATAATCAATGTCTTCCTCTTGATTATAACCTTTAGCTAGATTATAACCTTTAGCTACTAGTCTAGCTTTGTTCATAGTTATGACACCTTGTTCATTCATCTTATTTTTAAACACCCATTTGGTGCCTATAATAGGATGATGTTTAGGTCTAGGAACTAAGGTCCAAACCTTGTTTCTCTTAAATTGATTTAACTCTTATTGCATAGCAAAGACCTAGAATTCATCACACAAAGCATCATTAATATTTTTGAGTTCAATTTGAGAAATGAAGGCTAAATTAATAATAGACTTTAATTGAGATCTAGTAGTTACCCCTTTTATAGTGTCACCTATAATGAGGTCTTGAGGGTGAGCTTTCTTGAATTGCCAATCCTTTGGAAGTTCATCCTTCAAGGTAGGTTGAGATGTCTCCTCATTTTCCTCCTTGCTTGGATCTTCAAGTTCCAAAGGCTTACTATCATTTTCTTCTTGTGTTTCCACAATCTCATTGTCACTTACAAGATCATCAATACTACAAACATCCTTTTTAGGATCAAGTGCATTTGATTCATTAAATACCACATGCATTGACTCTTCAACTACTAGAGTTCTCTTATTAAAGACCCTATATGCTTTACTAGAAATAGAATAGCCTAGGAAAATTCCTTCATCAGCTTTAGAATCAAATTTCCCAAGATTGTCCTTGGTGTTCAATACAAAACACTTGCGTCCAAATACTCTTAGATATGAGATTTTATGTTCTCTATTGTTCCATAGCTCATAAGATGTTTTATTTAAAATTGGTCTTTTGAAACTTGGTTTGAAATATAATAAGATGTGTTAACGACTTCCACCCAAAAGTATAAAGATAAATTATTCTCATGAAGCATTGTTCTAGCCATTTCCACAAAAGTTCTATTTTTCCTTTCAACTACCCCATTTTGTTGGAGTTCTAGGAGATGAAAATGTATGAGAAATACCATTTTCATTACAATAGTTTTTAAAAAATTCATTTTCAAATTCGGTTCTATGATCACTTCTAATAAAAGAAATATAAAAGCCTTTTTTCTTTTTGAACTCTTTTTGCAAACTTTTCAAAAACTTTAAATGTATCATTCTTATGAGCAAGGAAATATACCCATGTAAATCTAGAGTAATCATCAACCAATACATATTCATAGTGTATTCTATAGAGACTAGCAACTTTAGTTGGTCCAAATCAATCCATATGCATAAGTTCAAGTGGCCTAGAGGTGGACATTATATTTTTTTAGTTTAAATGAGGACTTGGATTTTTTTTCCTTTCGGCAAGCATCATAAGGTTTATCCTTAGTGAATTCAAGCTTAGGTAAACCAATTACAAGTTCATGTTTATAGAGATTATTTAAAGCTCAAAATTTGCATGTTCTAACCTTTTATACCATGTCCATGTGTCATGGGAGATGGACACTAAGCATTTTCTATCATTGTTATCAATTTTATTTAAATCAATGACATAAACATTGTCTACTCTTTCACTATTAAAAATAATTTTATTTTCATCAAGACTATTAATAAAGCAATTTTTAGGATAGAAAGTTACTTTATTTCCCATATTATATAATTGACTTATACTAAGAAAATTATGTTTAAGACCATCAAAAAACAATACATGATGTATAGATAAAGATTGAGGATTACCTATTTCTCTAATGCCAATAATTTTTCCTTTTGCATTATCTTCGAAAGTAATGTGTCCTCCATCCTCAGCATCAAGTTTGTTGAATTACTCTTTGTCTCTCGTCATATGCCTTGAACATCCACTATCAAGATACCACTTTCTTTTTGTTCTTGCGGATTTCAAGCATATCTACATAAAACAATTTAAGTGTTCTTTTGGACCTAAACCTTTCTTGGTCTAGGTTGGTTAGTTTTAAGATAATCGATAAAGTAAATTCATATGTAGTCTTCTATAGAAGCACACATTATTAGTATGTCCTTTGACATACAATAAGAACATAAAATATTTTTGAATTTATTCCTCCTAGGATGAAATGCTATTTTAGTGTATGCAATATGCCTTTGGTGTTGTGTGTATCTCATATTGTTTTGTGTCATTAAGTGAGAAATGCATTAGCAATGGTGATGTATATTTCGATAATTTTATGTAGCATGTTTATATGCATTATATTGTGTAGCATGCCTATTATAATTGTGTCTAATGTACATATAAGCATGCTTGGGTTTATGTGCTCTAATTTGAGCCTTACCTCTTTGTGTTAATGAAGGATAAATCTTATAAGACTTTCTCTTACTATTTAACACATAAGATCTTTTAGCTTTGAAAGCTTGAGTCTCATTTGATTTGGAGGTTGAAGGAGTGGAATCATGTGAAATTTTTACAAAATTAAGATGTGATGAAAATGATGAAGACATTCCATTTTTATATCCAATTCCATGGGTATCTCCATGAAATTTTTGAGAGTCAAGAAGACTATTTAAAGTTTCTTTTCCTCTTTTAAATTTAGCAATGGAATTCTTTAATTCTAAGACCTCTTTATAAAACTTATAATTTTTATCATTTGCTTTCTTAAGTTGATCTTCCAAAGAATTAGAAGATTTTGCATCACTAACAAGTTTTTTGTTTGATTCAACAAGTTTAGCAAAATTAATTTTTAAATTTTCTAATTCTCTATTTAAGTTACCTAAATCATGTTTATAATGTTTCTTCTCAAATAATAAACTTTTGCATTTAACAAGTAATTTGCTCACAATAGAGCTCTTATCATCATCATTATCATCATCATAATTATCACAATCATCAAAGGAAGAATAAGAAGTAGATGGTACCTTATTTTGATTTTCAAGGGCCATGATGCAAAGATTGGCCACTTCTTGTTGTTCCTCTTTCTCTTTAGATTCAGAGGAATCGTCCTAAGTAGCTTTGAATGTCTTGTTCTTATCTTTTACTCCCTTATTCTTGAATTTAAGTTTGGGACACTCACTTCTAATATGTCCCAGTTTCTTGCATTCATAGCAAGTAACCTCCTTAGTTTTCTTCTTCCCATCTCCTTCGAACTTCTTGTTGAAGTCTCTTGTTCTTGAGAAGTTTTTCTTTCTCAAAAACTTCTTGAAGTTCCTAATGAGCATGACAATGTCACCATCTTTATCACTAGAATCTTTGATGCTTTCCTCTTCATTATCTTCTTGAAGAGCTTTTAGAGCAATGCTCCTTTTCTTTTCTTCTTTTTCTTCTTGTTCTTTACCTCTTTGCTTAATAGTGAGCTCATGTGTTAAGAGCTTACCAATGAGCACATCAATTGATAGAGTGGAGAGGTCTTAAGCTTCCTTAATTAAAGTAACACGAGATTCCCAATCCTTCTTAGGTAGGATTCTTAAAATCTTATTGTTTACCTCTTCCTTGGAGAAATGTTTTCCAAATTTCTTGAGGGTTGTGAGGAGAGCATTAAGATGGTTTGTCATCTTTGTGATTGATTTATAAGGTGTCATTTTGAAGAGTTCATATTCATACATATGAAGTTGAACCTTCTTACTTCTTACTTGAATGTTGCCTTCGTAGTGATTTTCTAAGGTCTCCCACATTTCTTTGGCTGATATACAATGTTGAAGCTTGCCTTCTTCTTTTGTCATTGAAGAGACTAGAGTAATCTAGCTTTTTTATTTTTATGATTTTCTTCCTTTTGATCAATGCTCCATTGGCTTCTTACAATAGTAGTTACCACACCATCAATAATAGTTATAGGTGGTTTCCACCCTCTTAGGATAATGTCCCAAAGTTTGATGGAATCACAATCAAGACATAATTCATTTTGAATTTCCAATGTGGATAGTCACTACCATCAAATAATGGTCTAAGAGAAGAAATATTTTGTGATTCACTCCCTATGATCTTGTATTCTAGTAATGAGGTACCTAGAATTCAAGCTTTGATACCAATTGAAAAAAGTCCTAGAGGGGGGGGGGGGGGTGAATAGGACTATCAAATAAAAATGAGAAAATAAAAGAATTCTTTGCAAGAATTGAATGGAAGTTGAGAAGAAAGAATGAAGAACACAAAAATTTAAGGAGTTTAGATTCAATAATAATCCTACATCTCCACCTAACTTATCCTTAAGTTAGGATTTTCAATCACCCACAATCTTATTCATAAGATTGAGATTACATAAGAGTTTTATGGCTCACTTTTACAGCCTTACAACTTGAGTTTTCAAGGCTCACTCAAAAAACTAAATCCCAAGTGTTTTAATAGACAACACTTAAACCAATTCCTTTAGAGATAAATCTCACTTCCCTTTTAATCTATCCTAAAATTTAAGAAGAAGATAAATTCTATTTCTAACACACAACCAACTCTCACAAGAGTTATACAAACAAATAATTGTTTAAGAGAATTTGAGAGCTTAAGACAGAATGGATGATAACAAGTTTCTTAACTTCCATTCAGCCATTGAGATGTTTATATAGATAAACACTCAAAAATATAGTTGTTGGAGGTGCAAATAATATGTCCAACATCTATATTTTGAATTCAATGTTTATAATTTTGAATTATTGAAGGAGATGCTGTCAGACAGCTATGCATGGATTAAAACTGTAATTGGCTACTAAAGACATTTGATTTTACCTAAACTTTCTTCATAAAAGTTGTAGATATTTGACTAGCTTTCCATATCATTTTGAATCACCTCAATTGGACTTCTGCAGCTCAAGATATGTTCAAAATACTAAGAGTTGTGCAATCTAAAAAATGCAGACTACTGTCAGACAGCTATGCACAAGTTGAACCTGTGATTTTATATTAAAGACGTTTGAATTTCCTAAACTTTCTTCATCAAAGTTGTAGATATTTGACTTATCTTTTTATATAAATTTAAATCACCTTAATTATACATTTGTAGTTCAAGATATGTCCAAAATACTAAGAGCTATGCAATCTAAAATGTAGACTACTGTCAAATAGCTATATACAAGTTAAAACCATGATTTTATTTTGGAGACATTTGAATTTGCCCACACTTTCTTCACAAAAGTTGTAGATATTTACTTAACTTTTCATATCATTATGAATCACTTTAATTGGGCTTCTGTAACTCAAGATATGTCTAAAATACTAAGAGCTCTACAATCTGAAATGGCAGCTGCATACATTGAATTCGACTTAATATTTGCATACCCAAATGAACTCGGAATTTGACAAGCAAGCCTAATTCAGAAAGCTCAAGATGTCTATTTCAAATGTGAAGAATATAACTTTTTCATTATAAAGCTCTAAGGATGTTGAAAACCTCCTTAAATCTCAGTGGTTGAATCTTAATGAAATCCTAACTTATATATACTTAAACAAACAAATTAAATGCTCAAAATTAAGTTTGTTAATATCAAAATTAAGATTGATTATGCTGTTCATAAAATTAAAAAATTATTTTTTTAGAAAAAAACTTCAATCATGGGTACCATTAACTAATGTATTTGAGTTTCAAATACTGATCCTTATCACCCAATAACTTAATCAAAGCAACATCACAATTAACACAATGAATTACAGCTCCTTAACCTAACTAAGTAATAATTGCAATTTACCTTATTTCTTAGAATACATAATTTCTTAAAAACAAAATTACATGTTCAGATTTTAAAGTGTCACTAATTAGAAAAAGAAAAACCTTAATAACCAATACAACCAATATTTTTTTGACAAAATTTACACAAAGAATTAAATGGTCAATCTAGAACTCTAGGAAAAAAATGCAGTTTACTTCAGCAGAAAACTTGATCCAATGCATTCAAAAAAACTACAATAGAGCAGCAGTTCATGAGCCTATCTAAATTAACTAAAACAACAAAGCTATCTAATTGTTATTAATTATATTTGTTATATAAATACATTGTTTAATTACTTAAAAAATGAAATTACATTGCCTATAAAATCATAAAACTATTTAAAAAAATTGAGTCGTGGGCACTATCAACTAAAATATTTCAGTTTCATATATTCTTCTTATGATCCAATAACTTAATCAAAGCAAAATCACAATTACCATAATAAGTTATAAATCAGATTATATCATAAATAGTATATAGCCAACTGTGAATTAAAAAATTAAAATAAAAGTTCTGCATTTTTAAAGCATGAAAAAAGAAATTCAGTAAAAGTTTAAACGAAAATAAAAAAATACTACCAAAACTGCTAAAATTGGGTAATCAACATTAGATTAATAGATAAAAATTATACATCTTTAAATACGAAATAGTTTTACCCAAACATATAATCCAAAATAGCTAAAAAATCTTACAAATTTAGCAGAATATAAAACATAGGACATAACACTTACAACAACAACCAAAAGAAGCTCCAGCATGTTGGAAACACAAAAATTACTAGCAAAACAACTAAAATTGGGTAACCAACAATATATAGATTAATAGACAAAAACGACACACCTTTAAATAACAAATAATTTTACTCAAACATATAATCCACTATCCAACAACAGTTTAAAAAAAAAAAAAACAAACAAATCACACTTACAAATTTAGCAGAATATAAAACAAAACAAATAGAAGACAACAACATGAAATTTAGGACATAATACTTACAGCAGCATACTGGAAACACCAAAGGAAATTTAAAAAAAAAAAAAAAAACAGAAACTTTTATAAATTTTAAAAACATAAGCATTCTGCCATAAAAAGAAAAAAAATTCACAACAGCAACTCTAAGGCCACCGAAATGTGCATATGCATATATATGTAATCCACAATCAATATTTACATTATATATATATTTTAAAAAATCATGGTCATATAAATCAGTCACAAAAAAATATTTTAAACAAATAATAGCAAACCCAAAAACACAAAAAATATATCTAATAAATAAAAATTAGTATATATGATAAAAGTAATTATAATTATATACTTATTTTGAATAAATAATTTTTTTTAAAGAGCCATTTATATTTTTTGTTAAAAAATGCTACTAACTGACCCAACTCAATGCTAACATCGAATTATTCAATCTTGAGAAATTAATCACTTGTCTATATAGCCATTGGTTCAGCTCTCTGGCGACCAATCAGTGTCCAATGAGGCACATACCTTATGGTCCTCCAATTTCAGGGAACATTCCATGGTCTGCCATCCGCAACCACTTCCTCTCCTATTCCTTCCATGCTATAAAAAAATAAAAAATAAACCTCATTCAACAGGTATCCCTGTAAATTCACTAAATGTAATTGAAATTTTTAGCTGACAATAGAAATCATGCTAAAATCCTGGAACCCTCAGGGCAACTAAATCATACAAAAATCATATATCACAGGTAAATATTTGAAACATGCATAAGAGAGAAATTAAAACCAGAGTTTTAGTTCCTTTGAAATCACACTATTCAATTTAGTTCCTTTCAATCTCAAATAAATGTGTTGTGCACCAAGCATATCATAAATCTACAAAATCCAATTAACAAATTCAATAAACAATACAAATAGTAAAATTAAACATTGAACATACCAATTTTTAGCCCACAGCGGCTTGAAATGGATAGTCAAGCAAATCTTCCCTCCTCTATACATCTACAAACACCGCAAAAAGATCAAATAAACAAATTGCCCTTTGCCACAAAATCAAAACTTAAGAAAAAAAAAAAAAAAACGAACCTTTTGGGTCTCACCATCAAGCTGAGGCAACTCAAGCTCTGAAATTTTTTATTTACCATTTAAACAAATTTTCAAGTTGCAAAAATTTTTTAGTGAAACTCACGAGACAATTTTTTTTTTAAATAAAAAAGAACAAATAGAATAAAGCAATTTCACTTCTTTTGTTTAAAAAAAAAAAACACAACAATAACAAAAATCAACCAGATAAATATACAGAAATAGAAATTTAAAAAAATTAGCCATAGAAACTGGAAAAAAATATCAAAATCATTGCTTTTAGGCTTTGATCTATAGATCTAGTACATGCACGAAGCAATATGAATCGACACACACAAAAATCTTTAAAAAGAAGGACAAAATATTTATTTTTTATTTTAAAAAGTCACAAAATTTAATACAATTTTCTCACAAAAAATATATTTTAAAAATAAAATGCAAAAAATAAGAAAAAAAAAAAAGCTTATCAGTAAAAAACACCCATTAAAAACCAAAATTGATCAAACTCGTAGCTAATCATCTCATATCAACATATCAAGCGATATGTGCAACAAGATTTGCCCACAAAAAATGAAAAATTAACCTTCAAGAAGCTAAATAAAAATTGGTATAGACTAAATCTATAATGACTCTTTATTTTAAATAACATAAACTTATTTTGAGATATGCAGTGTTAATAATATTTTAAATTTTTATATATTATAGTTATTTACTTGTTATTTGATTTTAGTATATATATATATGATTATTTATTTATTCATTATTAAATATTGCTATCGGTATCATTGCGAGTAGTATTTATTTATTTATTTTAAATATTTTGTTACATAAAGAACATTATTTGGAAGTTATTATTATTATTATTATTATGACTAAAATTATTTTATATGTGTGTGTGTATTGTGCATGTGGTGTATATATAAAGAGAGTCAAAGCTTAAAAAATGGGTCAACTCTTCTTCTCTTTCCTTCTTTTTTTTTTGTCTTATTCTTCTTATCGTTTCCCTTGCTTCCGCCATTGTTGAGACCAGCAGCACGCCATTGAAGCTCCTAGCACCACCAGCCACCATCGGACCACCACCCAAGCTCGCCACTTCCACTCCTCACCTTCCCGCCACCGCCAGACGCCTTGGAGTTACTGGAATTTGCTAGAGGCCGAGAAGAGCTATAGTAGCTCCAGTGAAAATCTGATCATTTTAGCTTGCATTTTAGGCTCGTTAGACTCCTCTCAACACGAGCTACTCGATTCTCAACTCGTTTAAACTCTACGACGTCCGGTTAGTAAGATATCTCTAAGTTTTAGTTTATGTCTGTTAGGGTTTTTGATTTTTATTAGTTTGAGTTTGAATGATTCTTGATTATTTCTTTAAGAAATGTTGATGTATGAATCTTTAGCTTTTCAAATATATTTTTAGTTTATTTTTTTGAATTTGTTTGATTTATGTATAATTATTGTATTTTTTATAATTAAAATGAATTTTTATTAATTATGTGTTTTATATGTTTATTATGGAAAATTAGGTTAATTAGTATAGTTAATTTAAATTATTAATTTTAGAAGTGAGAAAATAATTTTTAGTAATTTTGGTTAATTTTTGAAAAATATTTAGTATAATGTGAATTTGGATTTGTGGGTAAATTATGTATTTTTATTGAAATTATAGTTAAATTATATGTTTTAAATAATAAATGGTATTAAAATAATTTTTTACAAATTATTTACTATTTTTAACTAATTAATAATAATTTTCAAAAATATATTCAAATAATACATTTATTTATTATTTTTGTGATTAAATGAGTTTTTAACTATTTTTATTATATATTTAAACTATTTAAGTAATTAATTGTGAATTTTACTATTTTGTTTCGAATAATTGAAAATTTGAATTTTTATTAATATTACCTAATTTATTTGAGATTTTATTTAGTTAATGTGAAAATAGTTATATTTAATGTTTTTATTATTTAAATAAATTGTATTTTGGTATTTTATTGATATTTATGGAATTTAATGATTTTTATTATATTTCTTATTTAATATTGATTTTTGGTGAATTGTGAACCTCGGTTGGAAATTCTGTAGTTCGGGGTCCCAACTTGAAACGTTGAGCTTTTATGAATTTAGAAGTATGTTTGCTTGCATGATTGACTCTACTTTCAGTAGAGAGATATTCGTTTTACAGAGGAGACTCTATCGATTTTTTAGTAGAATTCTTGTAAAACGTAACGTCAGGTCGATCCTGAGTTTTTTTTTGTATCTTGGTTGATTTTTGATTCTTAGATCGAGTCTTCCTTTAGAATTCCTAGAAGTATGAATTAGGAATTTATTCTGATTGTTATTATCATTTATTTTTCTAGTTGCGTCGAGACCAAGACTTATTGGATCAGGCCCATCGAGTATGTTTCGAGAAGCGCAAACCTATGAGTTATTATTTTATATATGCATTACATACAGGATGCATGATTACGACCATTCATATTTTCATAATGAATTTAAACATGAATTATGTTATTAAATGATTTGATATATTTTTAGTATATTTTTGATATATATGATATATATGTGACATATATATGTTAACATGTTTTACTATATATTCAATATATTTTGACATATACTTAGCATATATATTTGGTATATTTTTTTGTATATTTATGGTATATGTTTAGTATATAAGTGATATATCCTTTTTAAATGAATGCTACTATGTTTAAATGATGCATTTTATGATTTCCAATACATATGTGATTTATATGAAGGATAGCAGTAGAACGTGATACCTAGTGGGCTACGCTAAGACTATTGCATGACAGTACAGTAGAATTAAGTTAAAATTCTGATATCTGTTTATTGAGATGTTGGATATTGGAAAGGATAACTATGGATCTTCGGTTGACCTAGTGTACTTGGGGCCAGTCATATTAGTAGTGAGATTGTGGATCCTCGGTTGAACTAATGTACTCAGGGCTAGTATACTACCTTGAGTTGGATAAATGAATACTTAGAATTTTGGATAAGCCAGTTGACTATTGATTTTATGATTGAGGTTATGAGTATGTTAGGGTTCTATTTGATCCTTTATTTAAATAATATTTTTCTGTATTTATTATATACAAAAGTAGATTTTAGCATCTGTGTGAAATGTCTGTATATATTTATATATATACTGATGCTTAACTGCATATGACTTTAGGTTGCATGTATATATATTATAATAATTCACTCAGTGAGGTCTGATTCCCTTCAATATTTTTTTTACAGGATCTTCATCTTCTTCAGACCTGACCAATAGTACTTTGCGCTGGTCTTCTTCAGCCTCAGTTAGACTATGTAAATTTATTATCTGACTCTTATTGTATTCTAGAAAACTGTAGTAGTAGTGTTGTTATATTAGTAGTGTGTTGTATCAGTTTGAGATTTTTATATTTAAGTATTGTATGAATATTTTTATTATGATATGACATTTAAGTATTTATTTTTATATTGATTAAAATTTTAATTTTGGCTTATTTTTATTTATTTATTGCATGTGTTTTTATTTTTAAGGCTTGCTACGGGTTTCAGATTCAAAAGAATTCCTATTCCTTAGCACCGGTCATGACTCCCGATTTGGGTCGTGACAAAATCAAACTTCTAGAGTTTCAAAAAAAGAAGAAAAGAAGCTGAAAACTTGAAATCAAAATAAAAAAGGACCATAGCATATGATGATCGTTTGAGATCGGAGAGAAAAGAAAGGGAGGGGTGGCTGTAAAAATGAAGGGTTAAACAGTAACCAAAAAATGGCTCTAGGGTTTCTTAATAAAAAGGTAATGGTAAAATGGTAAAATGAAAAAATGATAATTTTAAATGGCAGTGTTTTGGGGAAAAGACAGGGATATTATAGTCAAACTAAAAAAACCAAAAGACTAAAATAAACTAACAAACATCGACATTTTTCAAGAAGAGAGAAGGCAAAAAAATGGAAAAAAAATGACGCTGCTTTAGACATGGTTTCTATTATTGCTTAGGTGGTGGTAAAATTGATATTACTACAAAACTGGGGGGGGGGGGGGGCACAAATGACACTATAGATGAATAGTGTCAATTTAGTGATTAGCTTTATATATATTTATAGATAATATAACACATAAGAAAAAAAACTAGTGTTATTTAAAGTTCATTAAGAATAATTATCGTATTAATTACTCATTATAACTTAGAGTTACATCAAATGGATGTGAAAAATAGCCTTTTTGAATAGATATTTGGAGGAGGAGGTTTACATGGATCAATCTGAAGGTTTTTCCATGGAAGGTGAAAGTCAAATGGTGTGTAAACTTAACAAATCAATATATGGACTTAAACAAGCTTCTCAACAATGGTATATTAAGTTTAATATCATTATTACATATTTTGGTTTTAAAGAAAATATTATTGATCGATGTATATACCAAAAGATCAATAAGAATAAGTTTATATTTTTTGTTATGTATGTTGATGAGATCTTATTTTCTACTAATGATTTAGGTATAATGTATGAGACTAAATAATTTCTTGCCAAGAACTTTAAGATGAAAGATATAGGAGAGGCATTCTATGTAACTGGAATAGAAATTTTTTGTGATAAATCACGTTGAATGTTAGGATTGTCTCAGAAAGCCTAAATTGAAAAAGTTCTTAAAAAATTTAAAATGAATAAGAGTTCACTTGGGGTTGTTCCTGTCACGACCCAAAATAGGGGCCATGACCGGTGTTAGGGAACGGGAATTCTTTTGAATCCGAAACCCATAGCAAGCCTGAAAATGAAATAAAACATGCAATAATAATAATAACATAATTAAAATATTGTGCAGTGGAAATAAAATCATAAATAATTAAATAATAATCCACCACCGGATTTAAATCAATAACTCATCTCATATATATAAATAAATCTTTAATACAAATCCAGTTCAAATATTTAAAGTACATATCTCATACAAATATAATACCACAATCTCACAATCGACCATAACTACTGCAGTGTCTATATTATAAAATAAAACTCAGATAAGCAGTTTATATAAAGAAGCCGGAGCAGAAGAAATCCAGCGTAAGGGTATGCTACTGAGGTCTGAAGACGATGACTCTCCTGAAAAATAGTCAACGGAGGGGAGTCAGACCTCATTGAGTGAATTACTATAATATATATACATACATACTATATGACGATGCACACAATCAAAAGTATAGATATTACATATGTATACAAGCGAATACACACAGATGCAATAAAATCATTTGATATATTTTTATTGAAAATCACAGTTTATGAAGGATCAAATAGAATCCTAGAAAACCGTAACATCAAAACAGTGTTAAACAACACTCTAGCCATATAGGCTCACTTATTCCAAATATATTCACTTGATCCATTTGAACAGTAGACTGACCCCGAGACACTAAGTCAACCGAGTCCAGCAGTCTGATTATTAGTGTGATTGGCCCCGAGACACTTGGTCAACCGAGCTCCAGCAATCACACTCCTAAATTATATCTCACACATTAAATAATCAAATCCAATCAATATCCACAAATGGTTAGTAATGTAGACTAAATGCTATCAGCGTACCGGTACGTACTCAGTCCTAGTGCTGCCCACTAGGTAGCACGTTCTATTGATATCCTTCATTAAAATATAAAACGTACATTCATAAAAATAAATGAGGCATGTAATGGAATAAAATCTCAACATAAACCATATATATACTAGAAATATACCAAAAGTAAACTAGGTATATTTCGAGTATATATATGGCAAATAAATTCGATTAAATTACAAAGTAAACTAGAAACATATTCAAAAACATTTTAAACATAATTCATTAATAAAATATGCATATAGTTTAAAATATACCAAAAATAAACTAAAAATAAACCAAAAGTAAACTAAAAATAAACCAAAAGTAAACTAAAAATAAACTTAAGTACTAATTAAACCATTATGCATATTTAATCAAAATAAAACATAGATTTCTAAAATCATGCACCCTAGAGCATATATATATAAAATAGCAACTCACTATTATTGCGCTCCACGAGATGGGTCCGATGGGCCTGGTCCATTAGGCCTCGGTCTCGGCGCAACTAAACAAACAAAATGATAGGAATTAGAATAAATCTAACAGAAGTTCTAAAGACTTGATCTAGATTACTAGAGATAGAATTAGGATTAGAACTCGACCGGACATCACATTTTATGAGAATTCTATCAAAAATCCGACAGAACCTCCCCTATAAAATGGACATCTCTCTATTCAAAGAGTAGAGTCGGCCCTGCAAAGAAACACACTTCGAAATACACATAAAACACAACCACAATCCCTCGGTCGGACTCCAAACTATAAATATCGATCGAGGTCCACAATTCATGGAATATTTACAAAATACCGAAAATGCCCTTATATACTAAAAATACATTTTATCAATCCAAATTACGTAATTAACCCTAAAACACAGTAAAAGCCGATAGAACTCATTTTATTAGAAAAATCGTATATTATACATATAATTGAAAATAATTTACGAAAAATAGTTGTAATTAGTTAAAAATACTAAATAATTTGTAGAAATCATTTTTATACCCTAAATAACTATTAAAACCAATTTAATTACACTTTTAGCCAATTTAGTATAAAATTACCAAAATACCCCTATATATAAATATACTAAAATTAATCCAAAAATTCACCAAAAATAATATAATTGCACAAAATTAATTTTCTCAACATATATTTCAATAATATCAATAAATATACTCAATTAACCAATAAATTTCAATTAAACACATAATTAAGCCTATTTTCTCAAAATTACTTAAACTAAATAAATTCAAAATAAATACATAAAAATTCAAAAAAATTACAAATAAATTTCTATAATTCATTTCAACACCTATATTTACCATAAAACACAATTTCATAATTTAATTAATTAATTTTCAAAAATTAGAAAATAATAATAAAATAATCAAAAATACCCAAAAATCAAAATAAATTCCAAAAATTCTAAAAAAATTCCCACATGAAAATTAAGCAACTAGGATCAAAGTTTGTGAAGTAATTTTTCATGAATCAATCAAATTGAAGCTGAAAAAAATCAAGAACCCTAATAGGCCAAAATTGCAAAATCGAAACCTAGGCAAATCTAGACCATTTTAAGTGAAACAAAGCTTGGAATCACACTCACCGGAGCTCAAGGAGAAGATAGAGACATGCGGTGTCAAAAACGGTGATCGAAAACGCTGTGAACGACGGTGGCTTCAAGTTTCGGTCTTCCGGCCAAAACAGGTTTCAAACGACACCTGAGAAGGAAGAGAAGGCAGCGGAGCTGGCTGAGGACGAAGGTGGCACGCCGGGAGGCACACTGACAGTGAAGAAATGGCGTGACAGCGACCGGAGGAAGAAGGGGACGATCGGGAAGAGGAAGGAGGAGGGAGGGGCACGGGCGGTAATTTTCCTAAAGTTTATAATAATAATAATAATAATAATAATAATAATAATAATAATAATAATAATAATAATAATAATAATAATAATAATAATAATAATAAATTTAATAATTTATATTATAATACTATAATATTATACTCAAATTAATCTCACACCACACATATATTTTAATATATTTAATAATTTATACACTTAAAATAATTAATTAATATTAAAACTAAATAATAAAAATTAGGGTAATTAATTAAACCCTAGTTTAATTTAAATAAATACACATATACACACTTTATTTTAGCACTTTAAAAATATATGTGTTCATGCAAATGCGTGAATTTGTTTAAAATAATTAATATTAAATTATTTACGTGTTAGTTTTCCCAAAAATAGAATTCTCAGAAAATTTTTACGTAAAGTACTTAAAATAATTTAAAATAATTAAAATAAGCTTTAAATAAATATCAAACTCATAAAAAAATCATAATTTTATACAAAATTATTAACACTGCATATCCCAATGTAGTTTAAAATATTTAAAAAACTTGGGATATTACAGTTCCCATATAGAAAGGTGACAAATTTAAGTCTCATGCAATGTCTAAAAATAATGTGGAACGAAAAGAAATGGAATCAATTCCATATGTTTCTGTTGTTAGAAATTTAATGTACTTGCAAACCTATACTAGACTAGACATCAGTTTCGTTGTTGGAATGTTAGGTAAATATCAAAATAATCCTGAAATTGATCATTGGAAAGTTGTAAAGAAAGTATTAAGGTACCTTTAAGGAATAAAAAATTACATGTTCACATATAAGAGATCTAATAAACTGGAGGAGATTAGATATTCAAATTTTATTGGATGCTTGATAGTAGAAAGTCCACGTTTGGCTATCTATTTCCATTAGCAGAAGTAGCGGTATCGTGGAAAAGTGCAAAACAAATTGTCATTGGTTCGCAAAATTTATGGTATATTTTAAAGCCATAATTCATGCATTATGGATGTGGAACTTTATTTCAGGACTTGGTGTTGTCAACATCATTACCTAGCCACTAAAAATTTATTATGATAATTTTATAGTAGCGTTCTTCTCTAAAAATTCTAATCCTAATTGGATTGGAATTACGTGAATTAATCTCATATGTTGATTTTAGGATTACATGAAGAATGTACCAGATTAAATAAAGTTGTTTGTAAATATGTATGTAAATTGGTCCTCTATTTCTCAATAAAAACACAACTCTAACTCCATCTATAGGCTATGGTTAAGAATTAAGGGACGATAGAGAGAAACTAATTTTCATCAATCGCTTCAACTGTGAATTCTACTGCAAATCCAAGTAATTTTTCTATTTTTCTATTTATTGTATCATGAAAATATTTAGTTTTAAAAATTGTTAGAGTTTATGTTTATGATGTCTTGTTATAATGAAATTTTAGCATTAGGTGGTGATATTAAATAGAAATTATATATAATTTAAATGACTAAATTTTATAGAAATTATATATTCAAAATAATAAATATATATGTTTAATGTAAAGTATTTTTTTATACCAAAATTGATGCAAAGTAGTATTAGTATAAAGTTTAACATTCGATATTATATAATACAATGAAATTTTTTAATTCTAGAGAAAAACTTTATATTTGTAAAAAAATTAATGAATTTTATAATAAAAATTACATATCACCCAAAAGTGTAAATTATATATCACTATTTTTTTTTCTTTTTATAATAAGAAATGAACAAAATCAGTGACGTATTTTTCTTTCTTCTCTAATGTCTTTCTCCCATCATGCTTTAGTAAGTTCTTCCTTAATCTTCCAATCCAAATAATACCTACACAATAACAATGACCAATAGCCAAAAAATATTCCAAAACACTTCCATATCTCATGAGATTTTTCAATAAGGTACTAAACATAGAGTAAGAATTTATCAAAAATGTATATAAACCCAAATCAAAACTAGGCCTAATAATCTAGGTACAAAATGACGAAATAAAAACCCTAAAGAAAAGTGACAAAATGCAAGAGGGTGAAGACTCATTATACCACTTGTAAAAAAGTCAAAATCATACCTAGGAGCTAGTCAATGATTCGCCTAAAGGTTGGTTTGAACAACATTTTTTTCAGTTTGTTTGTTAAACTAAACAAGCCAAATCTAAGCTTTATTTTAAGGCTTGTTAAGTTTTTAAACATGCTGGTCTCGTTTATAGGCTCATGAGTTAGCTTCTGAACAAGCTAATTTTCTAGCTTGTTAGTTCAAATATTAGTATTAGGTGGTGGTATTAAATAGAAATTATATATAATTTAAATTACTAAATGTAAAAGAAATCGTATATCCATAATAAAATTTATAAATTTTTGATGTAAAGTATTTTTTTGACTAAAATTGGTGTAAAGTAGTATTAGTATAAAGTCCAACATTAAATATTATATAATACAATTAAAATTTTTAATTCTAGTAAAAAAAATTATATTTATAGTAAAATTACTTAATTTTATAATAAAAATTACATACAATCCAAAAGTGTAAATTCTATATTATTATTAATTTTTTTTCTTTTTACAACAAGAAATGAACAAAATCAGTGACATCTTTGTCTCTCTTCTCTAATGGCTTGCTCCTGTTGTGTTTCAGTAAGTTCTCACTTAATTTTCCAATCCAAATAATACCTCCACACCAAAATGACCAACAACTAAATAATATTCTAAAACACTGCCATATCTCATAATTTTTTTTTCGTATATGATACTAAACCCAAAATAAGAATTGACAAAAAATGTATATAAACACAAATCAAAACTAGGCCTAATAATTTGGGTACAACACGACAAACTCAAAGTCCAAAAGAAAAGTGACAAAATGCAAGGGCAAACATTTGTTATACCACTTATTAAAAAAAGTCAAAATCATACCAATAACTCAACAAAAAGAACAAGTACTCGAACAATAGAAAAATAGTCAAATTCCATATCAATGCTTGGATTTCTTTTTAATGAGTATGATTTTACTATAATTTTATGTTTGTTGTATTTTATTATAAATCATTACATGTATTCATTATTATAGTTTATAGTTGCTAAAGTGACTTAAACTAGAATTTGTTATTACAGGTATAAATTATGTTATTAATGAACTTAAAAGATCTATTTCCAAGTTTTACAAAGAAAAAGAAACACTTGATAAAACTTTTAGATTCTTACAGGTTCTCATAGGAAATATTTGGACTTGGTTATACTAATAGAGCATTTACATAATTAAGTTTCCTTAGTTAGTCAAGGCTACTCTTACTTCATCTGTCATTTCTAATGAAAGCATTAAAGCTCAAGATTTTAAGACCTTTGGTCTTAAGAATCTTAGTGCTAAAGAAAAGCTATAAAAGACTAAAGTCCATAAAGGTCAACTATTTAAGATTAGGGCCAAAAAATCCCAACCTCATTATGCATGCATGTATTACAAGAGGCACACACATATGAGCACTAGGCTTTAAGCATTTATGTATAAGTGTACTTATGAATTGCATGCACATCCTAGAACTTTTATATCTAAGAGAGCCATTAACCATCATAACCATGCTAAACTTGTATATGTTGGTTGACAAAAAAGATTTGCAAAAATTAAATGTTTTTATTGTATGAAGCTTTGACATACTAATAATGTATATTATTATTAAAAAAAATCATCTTAACCTTCGACCTATGAACTACTTTGAGAGTCATTAACCTAGAATAATTAAGATTTGAGTTTAAAAGTTTGTTTGATGATTGTTTTACTAGTTTATGGTAATTGTTGATAAGCTAATAAAATCAATTTGGATAGTTTATCAATAGATATGCAAACATTAAAATGTCCAAAGAGAATTTGACCCTTTGCATGATTAAAATGTGTCTCAAAAATTGCATAATTTTGACATACTATTTTCTCATTTTTTTAATATTTCTCATTTGGTATCCCATATTGAGGATCATGATTGTTATTGTAAATGCCCTATATATGTATATAATGCTTGGCATTTGTTCCACTTTTTAGGATTTATTTTTCATTTGATTTTTATTGGGTATCAATTGGTATCATTCCTTTTTCATTTGGTTCATTAATATATCAATTTTTTCATTGGTATCATTCTTTTCTCAATTGGTATCCTTATTGTTCATTTGGTATCACTTACTTTATTTCATTTGCTTTTCATTTTCCATTTGGTATTTTTCCCAATTGATTTCCTCCCTCTATTTCATTTGGTATACTCTATAAAGATAATGCCAAAAAGGGGGAAGAAGCTAAATAAACTAAATAGTTGATATGATTGCATGATATTTGATATGTTTAACTCACCTTACATATATTGAAAGGGAGAAATTTCAAAACTCCTTGGTATATGATTAAGGGGGAGTATTGTAAAACAAATTCACACATGCATTGAATGATTTTTAATTAGCATTCAAAATTGATTATCAAAGTCAAAAAAGGAAAAATTATTAATCCTTTATATGATCAATATGTTGATCAATTTTAAATCAACATTAGTTTTGACTTTAATAATTAATTTTTATTACTAACATGTGTGTTTAATTATTTATTTTATTTAGGGTCAAGACAATGCTTAATAAATGGAGTTATATATTGTGATCAAAACTTGCAAGCGCACGGATCATGAATTGTAGTACAAAAGATATTGTTCCCATGAGGATTGAATATTGAATACAAAATTTTCTACTTATGTTCCTAGCTGGCAAATCAAATAAAGTAACTAAAGAAAATTAAATATGAAATTAGACAACTAAATTATGAAAGAAAACCAATTAATTAAAATATAGAGCTTGGATATTGTTTCACTATTCTAGATCTATCATGAACAACTTAATTATTAAATTGTTTGACTTCAATTAAGGGTAATTGTTCTAAAATTCATAAAGACTCTCTTAAGCTTAATTAAACATGTTAAGATTAAATTTTAACGTATTCTCGTGATTAAGAAGTTAAACAAAACTTATTAAGTTCCTTAACAATTATTTTACCCATGAACAACTTACCTACTCTCATGGTCTAAGTCCTATAAGTCTTAAACTAGTAAATTCCCTTAACTCTCATTGGTTAATCTACCCATAAACATACAATCAATCAAGCCCAAAATCAAAAGCAAGAAATTAATCACAACTCATATAGCTAATTGAAAATCAATTCAATAACTAAAAATATGTGTTCAATCATAACCTAGGAAAAGCTACTCCAAGTCTAAACCCTAAATAATTTAACTATTCATAAGATTTTATTCTAAAACCAAAAGAATTCCAAACATGATAAAATTTATAAGAAAAGACGAAGAAGAAAAGATAAAACTTGTTGAAAGCACGCTTCAACCTTCAAATCCTTATTAAGCTCTTCAATGGAGTTTCCACCCTAATGACGACATTAATGGCTCTTTTTAACTTAGAGCCAAAATTATTTATTTATAGAGAAAATTACCCAAAATTCGTCTAAGGACCAATACAGTAATTTTTTTCCTTCAAAACCACGTTCAATTACGAAAATAACTTCACAAAACAACTCCTTAATTATTGATTTGAATTCCTAACTCTTTAGGAAAATAAAATTCCTACAAAAACATTCCAAAAGTGCATATATTAATTAGGAAACTAAAAAGGAAATAAAATCAAGCTAATAAACTAAAATTCTAATAAAACACTAATTATAAATAATAAACTAAATAAAATATTAAAAAGTACTAATAAATCCTATGAAAATTAAATAGAAAAACTATGTAAGAATTGACACTAACAAATTCCCCCATACTTAAACCTTGCTTGTCCCCAAGCAAGAGAAACAACAAACACTAAATCATGGATTACTAAACCGCAAAAAAAGACACTAAACTTCCAAGATATGCAACTTCAATAACACCAAACCTAAAATTGCTTATTAATGAGGATATCTAGACAAAAATATCTCATATGCAAATAATTTAGTAAACATAACCCAAGCAGTAGCTTATATAAAGATTTAATAGGCATTAAAACAAAATAAAATAATTTCATGGAAATATCATGGGATTTGCAATTTTTTTTTTGACTTTGTGAGTGCATTTTACGCTCCATCTCACAGTGATTTGATTTGGTGAGTGCGTTTTACTCTCCGTCTCACCTTTCTTTTTTTTTTTTACTTTTTTTTATCAGTGAGTGCGTTTTGCGCTCCATCTCACTTCTTTTTTTTCATGGCAAGTGCTTTTTGCGCTCCATATTGCTTCTCTTTTTTTTTTTTATACAAACCCAATCAATAACCATTTTCAAAAGAAAAATTATGCATATATCATCATCTTAAAGCCTTGCTTAGATTATGAAAGCTAAATCATTTACACATAAGAATTATGTTCAACCATCCTTAATAAGAAACACCCTCAGTTTTGGTAATATCAAAACTACACACTCTACCATTTTTTTTTGTCCATAATCATGAATTTAGTAATCCACAAGACTAGAAAAAATAAAAATAATGCAAACGCACAAATGAAACTTCTATAATTAACATAAATGCAACAAATGAAACAAACACACAAAGTGAAAAGTTACCCCCCCTCCCCAAACCCACACACATGCACACATAAACTTCAGATTGTCCACAATGTGAAAGGACCAAACAAACACAAAGAATAAACAAAAAATAGATAAATAAATAAAATTAAAGAAATTAAAGGAAAAAATGAAACAAATTAAAACTAATACTCTCCTAGTATGATGCTTTACTCTTCGCCTTGTGATGGTGGGAAATTGATAAGCACATGAGAGATCAAGAGTTAAGAACATCACCCAGACAAAATTAAAAGCAAAATAAAATAAAATAAATTAACATACAACTAAATTAAGCATAAATTCATGAAAATTAAGAGCAAACTATATAAAGCAAAAATAGAAATTGCATATAAATTTATAGATTGAAAAAGTATGCCCAAAATTTAAATTTTAACCAAATCAATTAAAATTGATTCAATCCCTACATAAAAATGAACAATGCCCATTAAGTAATCAAGAAAATAATGCTTAATGCAACATAAAAAAATTAAAATAAAACAAAAAAAATTCTAAATTGCTAACTGAATTCTTAAAAGTATAAATAAATAAATATATAAATTATTATGTGAAAAGAAAAATAAAATAAAAATGGCGGCGTGCACTTATGTGAGAAAAAAAAACAATAAATGAATAAATAATAAAGGAAAAAATAAAAGAAAGAAAAAGAAAAAAAATGATGCCTAATGTGCCAATGGGCCACTAGCCCATCAATCAAAAATTAGTAAGACATGAATTTGAAAATGAGGGCACCAATGTTGTGCATTAGCATGGTTTAAAGGTCATCACAAGTCATAGATGGTAAAAGGTGTTATGCTTATGAAGTGGACTTTGGTTGTCGATACAAAACCTTGAATTTCATAGCCCATGACATGGTTATAGACATAACCTCCACATGTCCGTGTCATTAAAAGGAAAATATGTCAACAATATGAAAATAGGATGCTCACACGTGGCATCCATGACCACAAAAGGGTCAGGTGAAACCAATGTTCAGAAGGATAGTGCTCCTCATAATTTCCTTCATGATCGTAAGGAAGCCTATCATGATTATGATTATCTCTTCACGGTCATGATTTTAAAAGCTCGAAGAATAATTGAAGGCATTTCTCCACATAATCCTAATAATGATTGTGAGTAAGCTTGTGACCTTTACTTTACAGCTTCCAATGGCTAATTCATACAAGCAATGACTATAATCTTAAGAGTCACGATCGTGAGCTTACTCCTCACGATAATGAGCATGCTAAATCTTGCAAAAAGGTAAATGAGCATTTAATTAAAAAGTAGATGAGCCCCCCTTTTATTGCTTTTAGTAAAGCTGCGAGTTCATGAGCAAGTGAATGAACAAGTTAGGTTCCTAAATGGAGGGACCTTCTTTGTTTTCTTCCTTTCCCCTATCCTTTTAAAGCAAATAAGTTTAGCACTACTATTTTGCTAATATAATAATAAAAAAAAAGTAAGGCTCTTCTGCTGAGTGAAGCTGCGAATCTACCCTTCTCGAGCCTACTTAAATAGCTTACGCTTAACCCAACAGGGTTACAACAAGCAAGCTTTCACAAATTTTGAGTCTCTAATAGCTAATTTTTAAGACCCACACTATAAAATACTTATTGATTCAACATTTAAAAGGTTGATGGACATACAAATGAGTTATAGAGAATTTAAACACATTTAAAAAACACATATTAGTGAATCAAAATTTTTTCATATAAGTTAAAACTAAGGTCAATTTGAGATTGATCATGCACATAGTCAATAATGTAATTTTAATTAATGTAAGTGAAATAAAATAATACAAAGTAAGAAAAAATAATAAAATGATAAAATAAAATAAAATGAAAGAAAAGAAAACTAAAATAATTTTAAAAAAATCTTAAATGCAAGTAGAGGTAAAAAAATTATTTTTGATTGTTTTATTTTTTCTTATCATCTTGTAATTAACAAATCATCATTTGAATTATAGATTACTTCTAACTCTAGTAAAAATAATTCACATAATATACTAATACTTATATGAAAAACTCTATGGGTGAATAGGAATTTTGAATTTTAAAGCAAAGATTAAGAATTAAAAAATTAAAAAGGATTAAAGAGAAAATGATAGAACATAAGACAAAGTGACTTATAGAGGTTCAAATTCTTAACAGTCCTATTTCTTAATCTAACTTATTCCCAAATTATGATTTTGAATTCCTAATTTACTAAGAGTTTAAGGCTTAATACTAACATTTACAAATAGTGGTTTCAATGCTCAATACTAACCTTACAATAACCACGAGTTCTGAACAAAGGCTCACTCTTAAACCTATCCTCCTAAGTGTTTCAAGACTTATACTTCAACCTAAGTTGAACCAAATCCTCACTACCACTTTTCTTAACCCAAATAAAGTGTAGAGAAGAAAATCCTATCAAATATAACACACCCCAACTCTCACAAGAGTTAAATACATAAACTCAATAAGAGTTTGCTTAAAAAGGTTAATATTTACAAAGAAAATGAAAATTGCAAAGCTTTAAGAGCACAATGATTTCACTAAAAAACTTCTCTACTTTCTCAACCAACCTCTTAAATATTGAATTCAAGCAATATTCTTTCTTTACGCTCATAATGGTAATAGGTGATTCTCATTGATAGAGAAATTCATTCGCATTTTCATGTAAAATTTTAATAAACAAAACACTAGGAATTTGAATCACTTATTTTGATTCTGATTTCCACCCTTATTTTTTATGAAACAAATAACCCCTTCAAAGTTTTATAAATTTTCTTGGTTACTCTCTTTTTTACTCTTAGGAGTTGTTTGGTTTATACTTTAGAATCAGAATCGAAATGAAGGAAAATCAGAAATTGAATTAAAATTTCAATAAAGTGTTTGGTTTATAAAGGAATCAAAATTGAAATCGGAATCAATATCATTTATATATTAAATATATTAAATAATTACTTTTTTTAATTTATATATTTTATTTCATTGCTTCAAAAATATATTTTATTATATAAATTCTAATAGTATTAACAATGTTTAAATATTTGACCAAATCATAATTAGTTTAACTTAATTTTCATGAGAATGAAAATTCAATCTTACCTCCATAAGGGGAATAGGTAATTCTCATTGATGGGGGAATATATTATCATTTTGATGTTAAATATTAATCAACTAGGAATTAGAATCACTCCTTGCAATTCCAATTCTCATCCCCTTGTTATTGTGTTCTTGGTGTTGTAGTGTTAACCTGTTGTTGTATTTTACAAAGGTTTATAATAGCTAAAATTAATAGTTGTTAGAAGTATCAAATGTCAATCAAATGGTGAGTAAGGATATAAATAAGTGAAGTTCTTAATGTGAGTCCAACAGTATCAATCTCTAAATCACAATTAGAGCATGATGAGGATGTTACTAAAATTAAGAGTAATAAAGATGTATATCAAAAACCTCATAAACATTACCAATGGACATAATCTCAGATAATATAGTTGACTAAAGAACAACAATCTTATACTGAAAGGAGATAATTTGGCTTACTTGATTTCTATTTCTATAATCAAGGGATTACAGTCATACTTTCCTTATCTTTACAAATATATCCTTTTTAGCCTATTATATATATGTATATAGTTGTATGTTATGTTGCTCATGTTGAATAATAACATAACATAAGTTTTTTCTATTATTTTTCTTTAAAAATCTTTATGGTATCAAATCTCTTATAAGCAATAAAATTATCACAATGGCTTCTCTCTTTCATAATGTCAACAACTTCATTACTCTCAAACTTAGTAAAATCAAATATCCATTATGGCATGAATAAGCTCTAGCTCTAGTTGAAAGCCAAGACTTAATCGATAATCTTATTAGTGAATCAACCAAACCAACAATGAATTCCATAAGAACAAGAACAACATCACATTCTATATCAACAACAGACAAAATCACAGCATAGAGAAAATCAAATTGACTTCTACATGGATGGCTAATTGGTACTCTCTTTGAGAAGCTAGGTCTTTCTATTGGCCAAGATAGAGTAAAGTATATTTGGGATGCTTTGAAGGAATCCTATGCATAAGACTCTTAATAGAGATACTCTTTGTCAATAATTGACATATCTATACAAAGATGATAACACCACAATTAGAGAGCACATTCGTAATTTCAATCATATAGATGAAAACTTAGCAGCAATAGGAAGTCCAATAATTAACAAAGTAAAAGTTTTCTCTCTCCTCACAAGCTTAGGACTAAAATACAAATCCTTCACTATAACTATATTAAAACCACAACATCCATCCTATACCAAATTGGTGTCCTTGTCGTAAGGATATGAAAAATGCCAAAAATTGCTTTACCACTAATATTTTAACTCATCAACTAGCCTTTTTTGGTCAGAAATAACAACAAGGTTTTACCAATTGAAGGTTTTAAAGAAACTTTAACTCTAATGGTTGTGGATTTCAAGCATATAATCAAAATTTCAAAAAGCAAGGAACTAATAGTTTTAGTCAACAAATAATTCATAATAGTAACAAGTAAGACACAAAAAATTAAAAACCACCTTTTCTAGGACATCAACGAATGACACTAATTGAAAGGGAAATCTATCAAAATGAAACCTATTAGATTTATAGTGTTATGGGACATATTGCAAAAATCTATTGGCACTTATCTAAACACTTATAAATTCAAGATGAAATTCCAAAGGCCTTGGCTGCACTTATTCTTGATAACGTAGTCTCGACACCAAGTGGACATCAGACACAAGAGCTTTTCACCACATGACAGGCAATACTAGTATGTTGAAAAATGTATGACCATATTTTGGCAATGACTATGTTCTACTAGTAAATGGTACGCTACTACTAATTAAATCTATCGGTGATTCTCGTGTCAAAAGTGGTAATCATGCTTTACCTTTGAAAGATGTCCTATATATACCTAATTTAAATAGAAACTTGCTCCATATAAGTCAACTAACATATCAATATCCTGTGAATTCTCTAATGTTGATTTCTGTGTTAAGGAATAGGAAACAAGTCATAAGGTCATGACATGTAAATAAAAGGGTGATATATGTTATTTCCAGCTTGCCTAAACTACACTATTCTCATAGGTTTAAATCTAAAACTACTGAAGTGTGGCATCAATGGCTAGGCCATCCTCAAACATCTATTCTTAAGTTATTACAACAAAAAGGGTTTATTGATATTCAAGAATCCAATAAGTTACAATCTCTCAGTGATAGCTGTCAATTAAATAAACTCAGTAAATTACCTTTTTCTTTTAAATAAACTCAGTAAATTGCCTTTTTCTTTGTCTAATAATTCTAATACCTCTATTTTTAATAAAATTCATTGTGATATATGGGGACCATCACCAGTTTTATCTCTTAGAAAATTTTGTTATTATGCTTGCATTATTAATGATTTTTCATGTTATACTTGGCTAATTCCTCTTAGAAATAAATTTAATTTTATTGATGCATATTTAGCTTTTGAATAATAATTAGTAAGACAATTTGATAAAAAAAAATCAAAATGTTCCACTCTGATGGTGGTGGAGAGTTTGCTAACTCAAGACTTAGTTCTCACTTTCAAGCATAAGGAATTGTTCATCAAATTTTTTATCCATATACTACAAAAAAATCAGGTATGGTTGAGCGTTATCACAAGATAATTTGATAGTTAAGTATGGCAATGCTATTTCACTATGATGCTCCATTATACTTATAGGTATAAGCATTTACAACTGCTGTTTTCCTCATTAATTGATTACCATAAACTCCTCTTGCCTTTGATACATCTTACTTTAAATTGCATGGTGTGTATTCAAATTATTCTTTTTTAAAGGTGTTTGGCTCTCATTATTTTCATATGCTTGGGATACTTGAAAAAATAAGTTTGATATAAAGACGTTACCATATTTTTTTTTAGGTTATTGTGATCAACATAAAGGTTACAAATGTTTTCATCCATCTACATAAAAAATAATTATCTCATGACACATAGTGTTTAATGAGAATAAGTTCCTCTGTAAAGATCATCAAAGTATTGACTCTACTCTTTCAAGAAATCAATGGATAAGTGTTTTTTATTCTTGGACTACTCTTTCTATCTCTCACATTAATATATCTTTGCAACTTACAAGTTATTATGATCAATCTATATCATCACCAACACTTCCACAATCGAGTACTGAACCTATTATATCCATTAAGTCAACGTTGCCAATTACTGAGTTAACATTTACTGCTATACAAGAAAATATGGATACATTATTAGCCTCTATTTCCAATCAAAGAGTTTTAAATGCAGAGCCTGACTCTCTTTATTCTTATGAAAATCTAGAATCTAAATAAACTTAACATGCTGAGCTTGTCCTATCATCACAGCGACATCATATGACAACTTGATCGTAATATGGCATATACAAGCCTAATCCTAAGTATGCTCTCATAATTGTTCATCAAGATATTCCTCGACTACCATGGATAGTCAAAGTTGCTCTTAATCATGATGGATAGAAAACAACAATGCAAGAGGAAATGAATGTCCTTCATCATAATAATACATGGCAGCTTATTCCTCGGCAATTTGACATGCACATCATTAGGTTTAAGTGGGTTCTCATGCCAAAACTCAAACAGAATAGAACCCTTGATCACCTCAAAGCTTAACTTGTCGCCAAAGGGTATAATCAAATAAATGGTATAGACTACATCAACACCTTCTCACCTGTCATCAAACCCAATACCATTTAGCTTATACTCAATGTCACCTTAGTTCAACATTGGGACATTAGGCAACTAGATGTTAAAAATGCCTTTCTTCATGGCATACTTACCAAGGACATCTATATGGAACATCCTCTAGGTGTTATTGATCTTAAGTTCCCACATTATGTGTGCAAACTTCAGCAAGCCTTTTATGGTTTGAAATAAGCACCTCATGCTTATTTAATCATTTTAATACTTTTCTTTTAATCATAGGTTTTTTTATAGTCTTGTCGATCCCTTATTATTCATTTTTTATTCTTCTCATGGCACTTTAATTCTTCTTTTATGTGTAGATGATATGCTTCTTACTGGTTATGATTTATAGCTTCTAGTTTAATTTATTCAACTTTTACACACTGAGTTCGCCATAAAGGATCTTGGCCCCATTCATCATTTTTTTGGCATTGAGATCACACACACTTCTAACGAACGACACTTATCCTAGTCTTACTATGCTTTTACTATCCTTGAGAAACCTAAAATGACAAATTGCAAGCTTATGACTGCACCACTTCAAGCAAAAACTAAAGGCCTTGATAATAATACTTTACTTGATGATCTAACTTATCATTGTGGACTAGTTGGTGCTTTATAGTATCTTACACTTACTTAACTTGATATTGCATACAATGTTAATTTTGTACCATAATTTATGCATGCACCCACTTATTCCTATGTGAAAATGGTTCATCCATCTTACGATATGTTAAAGGAACTATCACTCTTGGTCTTGATTTTACTTCTCACACTACACTTGATTTATGTGCTTTCTCTAATTTAGATTGGGCTGGTTGTCCTATCACACATCACTCAACTACAGGCTTTTGCACCTTTCTTAGCCATAACCATATCTCTTAGTGTGTAAAGAAGTAACAAACTATCTCGTATTCCAGCACTGAAGCTGAATATCGCGCTATGGCTCACACTGCTGTAGAAGTCACTTAGTTGATCTTTATTCTCAAAGATCTTATCACACATTAATCTCAACCACTAGTCTTATTTTATGATAATCTCAGTGCCTTTCATATGACTATTAACCCTGTCTTTCATACTTAAAGCAAACACATCAAGCTTGATTATCACTTTGCGCGTGGGAGAGTGCTCTTAGTCTCCTTATTACCCATTTTATCTCCACTACTTGACAAGTAGCTAACATCTTCACTAAACCAATGTCCAAAGCTACCCTTACTCTTTTTTGTCCAAAACTTCACCTCCAGCCCCATCCAAGTTTATGGGAGGATCTTAACATGAATCCAACAATATTGGTCTCTAAATCACAATCAGAGCATGATAAGGATGTGATTAAAATTAAGAGTGATAAGGATGTATATCAAAATCCTCATAAATAGCACCAACGAAGATAATCTTAGACAATATGGTTGACTAAAGAACAACAATCTCATAATCAAAGAAGATAATTTGGTTTATTCGATTTCTTTTTCTACAATCAACGGATTATAGTCATAGTTTCCTTATCTTTACAAATAGATCTCTCTTTGCCTGTTATATATATATATATAGTTGTATGTTATGTTGCTCACGTTGAATAGTAACAGAACACAAGTTTTTTATTATTTATCTTAAAAAATCTTTAGATGTAACTTGCGAGCAACTCAAGGCTTAAGTTGATAAATATTATTTGAACTCATTAATTGATATATACTAGTAAAATTACCAATATTTCATTGCAAGTTGAAAAAATAACTAATATAAAAATGAATAATGCAAAAATGATATATTTGATGTTTAATTTATACATTAAATTATATATGTAAGAGGAAAAAGTAACTAACTCTAAAAGAAAAACTTTTCCAATGTAAATGTAACCAGAAACCTATTACCTTTCAAATCGTTTTTGAAAGCAAGTATAAACGAAAAAATACATCTTAAGTTCTTCTATAGTTGAAGACTATGTACTTACATAATTGATGCATGAAAACCAATTAAAAGATATATTTTTTATGTCAACTTGGTCAACTTGAACTCCACTCTTAAGTAAAATTTTAGGATTTCATATATGACATCATTATTGGTTATAATGTTATTTAAACAGTTCTGTCCAATCAATTCACTGCTACTACCACCTCCTATAAAGAACACAACAATTCACCATACCAATTCAAAAAACATATCAAGTTAGTATGACATTTTTGCATTAATTTAAAAGAAAAGTAAGGAAAAAAAAAACCTAAATCCGCCCATATAAGTTTCTTACATCATCAAATTAGCTCATATGAATCCAATATGTTCCATTAATTGATGTCCACAAATATCATCTTATATGCATGTAATGTTAAGGTAGCTTATCTTTTGCACATGTCCATTTGGCCACCTCAACATGTCAAATGAACAAATTGTATACTTTAAAAGGAAGAGGAGAGTCTAAGACACACACACACACACAAAGGGAAAAATAGTGTTAAAAAAACTACAGAAAACTTGTTTAGGTTATAATGTATAGTATATAAACTCAATATCTTACTTGTTTTATAAAGGAGATCTAACTCAAATTTATTGATGCTCCACTCATAAGATTTTGAGCTAATTAATTCAAGAACTCAAGATCCAATTCATGAATTGACTTATTTATCAAAATTAGCAATATAAAAATTATAATGAAAATTTTAAATAATTAAAAATACTGAATAAAGAAATTAAAGAAATAATTCAAGATTTTTTTTTAACCCGATCAAGAATCAATCTCTAGCTCACAAACATGCAAAATAATGTTAAACTGGCAAATTATATTATGGACCCCTATCTATATTGCAATATGGAATAGATATCTATCACACGTGTGAACTTTTTAAATACGTTTTTTTTTTATATCATGAAACTCGTTTTTTTTCTTTTTTAACGATTCTTTCATTCTTGCAGCATCGTTGTGAGAGTTCAATCATTCTCTCTTATTGATGTGGGAGTTTAATAACTAATGGGCACTTTTTAATCAATCATTCTCTTTCTCCATGGCAACCATCATCATCTCACTCTCTCAAGTCTTCCAAGTCAAGCAGCAACCACAGTCTCACTTTTCCGAGAAGAAGAAGACAATGGCTTAGAGGTGGGTTTTGTTGTGGATGGTGATGCATGGATATCTTCTTTCTCTAATCCCGTAGCCATACTACTACTGCTACATTTCTCTTTTCTTTCATCAAGCTTCATTTGTTTTTCTCTACATTCTAGAGTACAAAAAGGCTATATCTCCTCTCACATATTAAGAATCCAAAAACACCACTAAATTAACATTTAAGACAAGCTTGAAAACGAAAATCATTCAATAAATAAACCAAAGAAAATACCTATCCACCTTCTTCTCTAACTTTTTTTGTTTTTTATTATTAGAAAATAAACCTATAAGTAAAGATAAATAAATTTACAATAAAGATTAATAAATCTATAGCAGGTTCACTACTCTTTATTTATAGGTTCGTTATTTAATGAACTTGTAAGTGAAAATCAATAAACCTACACGAAAAAAAAAATTCAACTAAAAAAAAAGAACATTCTTTTTATTTCAAAAGACGCATGTTTTTTTTTTATTTTGCACGTATGATAATTGTTTATCCATATTGCAATATGAATACAATCTATGGTATAACAATTGTGTCAAACTCGAGCACCTCAGAATTTGGGCGAATTGAGCTCAGTTGCTAATATTCCCTTAATGAAAAGAGGTTGGGCCAAAGAGTGAGATAGTACATCATCATATTTCATTATTAGCTGGAGGATAAAGAGTGAAAATCTTGGAACAAAATATTGGAAAAAATGTGCCACAAAAACTAGAAATAAATTTAATTCATCAAATCATACAATCCGTCTTGTGTAACACCAAACAAGAGAAAAAACAATCCAATGTCAGTTAAAAAAAAAAAAAGAACAAAAAAACAAAAAGTTAATGCCGCTACCATGTTTCTTGTCAACCAAAACCAACCCAGAACAAGCCAATCCACCAATCCATCAACCGCTATTATACAACGGCTCATAAATGAGTAAGGTGATCAACATTAATGTCAATCACACAGCTTAAAACACCATCTCCCTGGCAATACAATCATCGCAGTAAGTTTTAATCTTTTAGATCAGATCAGCAACATTCATTGGCATTTCATCGATCTGGGTACTATAATACTGCTCTATATCTCTTAAAATCTTGATATCATCACTTTTGACGAAATTTATGGCAACACCCTGAGAACATCCAAAAGCCACTTAGTTGACAATAAATAAAAAAAGCAGGCAGCATTTTAAGACATTAAAGCAGTAGCAATATCCAGAATGAAAATCTGGTATCATATGCAAATATTTCAATGTAAGCAAGGATTATAAAATCATTGTCATAGAAAGAAATACTTTTATCATTATGAAATAACATTAGTTTAGACATGAACGGTTATAAAGCTATTACATAAGTAATTGTCAGAGAAAAAATAAATTGGAATATTGCTGATACTAGAATAATAATTGTACAGTGAAAATACAAAACAAACTACACACCTTACGTCCAAAACGGCCTGAACGCCCAATTCTGTGGATGTAAAGCTCTCGATTGTTTGGAAGATCATAATTAATCACCAAAGAAACCTGTGGAGAGAAGAACCTAATCCTATAAGAATGACAAACACAGCCAGGGGATGCCTTCAAGACTACAACTAAAATAAAGGAAAACACAAAACTTGATGTGCTTACTGACTAAGGAACAAACAAGAGAGAGAGGACACTGCAACCATGCAGACTCATTGATAAGGACATTTGGAAGTTACCAAAGATTTACAAAAATGAGTGCAGGAATAACATAACCATAATTCTAAAATGACATTATTTAGACATTTGTTCTAAATGCAAACTTATTGCAAAATGTTCTGAATGAAATACAACTAGAGTGTTGTTGAAATTTATAACTAGTAGTTGTTGCAATTGATAATTACAATTAAATATTATTTCTAAAATAGTAGCAAGCTTAAAGAGACCAAAAAACCAATTTCAGGCTATAAAAGTATATCAAGATTATTTGCTTTCCCTCCTCCTCTAGCCCTTCATTCGACAAGAGGAATGAATTATAGTAGCCAGTACACCAAATGTTACTATCCAAGTGAAGGTCAGGCCAAACAAACTTCAATTTATGCACAAAATAATGTTAGAAGGATAATCCAAGATGATTTTGTTGTCAAAAAGAAAGAAATCATTCATAGTGAACCTCCATCCTTGGATAAAATTAATAAAGGTTCATCCCAAGAGGAAAATCTGAAGAATGTGCAACATTGAACAAGAATAGTCCTACAAGGTAGCCCTAATACTGATTTTTCTTTCACCTTTCTTTATGTATGTCATATTACTGAATGGATACACTAAAGAAGAATAGAATTTAATCACTAGCCTGTTGAACATCAAGCCCCCGGGCCCAAACATCAGTAGTGATTAGGACTCTGGTGGTACCAGACCGGAATTCTCCCATGATAGCATCTCTTTCCTTTTGTGGCATGTCACCGTGCATTGATGAAACTGTGAAGTTACTACTACGCATCTTCTCTGTTAGCCAATCCACCTGTATAATAAAAGCATTTGGCAAGTTTGAAACCCATAAGATTATTGAATTCACTTAAGTTCAAATTTAAATTGATCCAACTCTCATATTCAGATATCCATTAGCTAATAACAGCAGAAAATTCTTTTGAGACATAAGTTACTAGAATTGTAAATCTCAAAACTACCCACTTTCCTAAGAATTCAGTTCATTTAGCATGCATCAAATTCTAGTCTATGCTTGAAGTGGAAAACAAGGATTCAAAGAGTTGCAGAATAGCCTTTGTCACCCCACTTATTAAGCCACTCTAATGAAATTTTAATGTCAAACGCCTAATTTTTGTACAGAAAAACATAGTACTATCTCACCACATATCATGTGAGATTGCAGAAAGAAAATTTGAATATGAACAGTATTACCTTTCGCTTTGTGTTGCAGAATATAACCGCTTGAGTGATGGTAAGAGTATCATAAAGGTCACACAAAGTATCAAATTTCCACTCTTCCCTTTCAACTGCTACAAAAAATTGCTTGATACCCTACACCACAGAGACACAGCAAAAAACAAGATCCCATCAAATTATAAATTTGAACTTATTGAATGCCCAAGCATAAACTGAAACAAGTACTTACCTCCAATGTCAATTCATCACGTTTAACAAGAATCTTTACAGGATCTGTCATGAATTTGCCAGTCATCTCCAAAATTTCATTAGGAAGGGTAGCAGAAATCAAGACAACCTGCAAAAGAAGCATAGAAATTTAGAACAAACATGCCTTATTATTCATCAGTTATAGCTTTCCCAATCCTGCAAATAAAAATAATCCATTATCATGTCAAAGTGAAAGACATCATTCTCTGACACCAGTAAGACAAACATTGTTGATAGAAATTAGGAAAATAATTGCAAGAGTCTAGCACAAGTATGAAGAAAATGCCCTTGGGAATACTAAACACCCATTGGGTGACCTTTTCTTTTAATATGCCGTAAATTCTTTCTGCTAGGGAAATCCTATGAAGTTCCATGGCCTTTCACAAAGAACAAAATTATTGCTGAAATTTCAGTTGTATTTGGATTCAGCCAGTAGCAGATACAAAATAGTCAATGAAGAACACAGTGCACACAAAAGTGAAACATATATTGCACTTGATTCCCATAACTTGCATGAATGTGAATAAAAAGAAACAAATAAATTTTACATTAACAATCTTATACATGTACGTGAAGCAGGTGAACAAACTAGTGAAAATATACACACTAGAGATAAAGTACTGGATTATAGCAAGCACCTGAAGTTCCGGAGGAAGATATCTATACACATCATATATTTGATCCTTGAACCCTCTGCTCAGCATTTCATCAGACTCATCCTGTAAGGTAAAACAACAATGAAATGAAATCTCAAACGAAGCTCTCACAAAATAAAATTTTTACATGCTTGAGGGGATTGTGAGTGTGCATGTAAAAATTGAATGTGCAATACACACACCACCTCAGTGTATTATTATACCAAAAACAGAAGCAAACGGTTACAAATGCAAGAGACAAAATCATCAACTCACAAGAACTAGTAACCTAATAGCTCTAGTCCGTAATGTCCTCCTCTTTATCATATCACAGACTCTGCCTGGAGTTCCAGATACAACTTGAACTCCATATTCTAGCTTCCGAATATCGTCGCCCACACTCTTGCCTCCAATGCATGCATGTGCTTGTATGTTAATGTAATCACCAATTGTCAATATTACTTTCTCAGTCTGTGCTGCTAGTTCCCTCGTAGGCGACAATATCAGTGCCTGGACCCTGTAAAATTGAACCAAAGATGGTAAACCAGCTAGCCCCAAAAACACAATTAAACCGTAGAAAAAAAAAACAATAAATCTTCCCAAAACTAAATCATATCCATATGATGAGAGAGACCATCTTATACAAGCAATTTTCAATACCCAGGTCCAAGAAACAAACAAAACCATGAAATGCTTTCAAGACTACCAATTACAAAAAGGTTTCCAAATATATACTGTAAACGTTAAACCGTTAAACCAGCACGCAGCAGACAGAACCATAAAGTAATCGAAAAAAAATTGAAAAATTATGGTTAATATACATCACATTAGACGACCAAGTTCTTTTCTTAAGATACTGCGCAAAACAACAACAGAAATAAGTATTCCTAAGGAACACAAACAGAAGTAACAAATTTTTGGTTACAGAAATAAAAACAGAAGTTTTCGTCTAAAACCAATATTAAGAAAATAAATTAAAATGAAAAATGAAATTTTAGGAATTAGGGTTTTAGAGAATTGACTAAAAAAAACGTACTCTCTACTAGATGTATCAACGAGCTGGCAAACAGTGAGCGCAATCATGGAGGTCTTGCCCGTACCAGACTGAGCCTGGGCAATCACATCTCTGCCATTGATTATAGGCATAACCGCCCTCTGCTGGATTGCCGACGGCTTCTCAAAGCCGTAGGCGTAAATTCCTCTAAGCAGATCGTTCTTTATGCCCATCTCGTCGAAGCTCGAAATCGGTTCGATTCCCTCTGTCGTCTCAAACACCAATTTCTCATCCTCTAAGGCCGCTCTTCTAGCACTTCGCCCCGCCGGAACCACGCTTGTCGCCATTACTTCTTCAAAAAGTAAATGTTTCGCGTAACTCTATCAATTTGAACTGCAATCTTCTTTTATCGGGTTTATACAAGCTGTATAAGCCCAAATGTCGTCCGGCCTCCAACAGCTGGTAGATTTTGATGGGCTGATCTTCACTCTTGCATCAGCCCCTTGGTATATTAGGCCCTGGCTAATGTACAAAAATGAATTGTTATATTATGAATTTCTGTTAATATTCCAATATAGATAAAGAGTCCATTATAAATGTAAATAAAAAAAATAAGTGGCTTTTTCTTTTTTTATATCAAACGTTTTTTTTTCACGTCAAATATTTTTTTTATGTTAAACTTTATTTTAATTAATTAATTTCTCTTTATACTTGAAAAAATTAATAGTTTAATTGATAAAAAATATGAAGTTCATTGATATTTACTTATATATTTATTAAGAATCAATGAATTGTTATATTATGGATTTCTGTTAATATTTCAATATAGATAAAGAGTTAATTATAAATGTAAATAAAAAAAAAGTGTTTTTTTCTTTTTTTTATGTTAAACATTTTTTTTTCACGTCAAATATTTTTTTTTGTTAAATTTTATTTTAATTAGTTAAATTCCCTTTATATTTGAAAAAATTAATAGTTTAATTGATAAAAAATATGAAGTTCATTGATATTTAATTATATGTTTATTGAGAATCAATGAAACTGTAAGTTAAAATTACTGTAGGAATCTATTAATTTAACGACGGAATATAACCGTTATAAAATAGTGATGGATTAGCGACAAAATAATAATTTTACCGACCAAATGTTTTTTAAAAAGTAAATAAATTTAATTTAGAGATTGAATTTCAAATAGCAAAGGATTTTAATTCCGTTGCTAAAATAATGATAGAATTGCAAATCCGTCCCTAATTTAGCTAGGTAGGTCTTTTTTGTTTTGTTTTTGGAATGTATGGAGCTTATGGGTGTTTGATGAATTGTCTAAATTAGTTTATGAGTTCTGGCTAAATTTTGATGACCCAGAGGAGATTTTGTTAGTTTTTGGCTAAATTTTGTTACTAAATGAGGGTTCTTTTAGCTTTTAGCAATTTTTGTTTGGTTCTCCTTTTATGTGTTTCAGTTGCCATTGATTTGGAATATAATTTTTCATTGGTGAATGTGGACTATGGATATTACTTGAGGTGGAAGAAAATTTATTTGCAGCAAGTGATGCCAAGGTATGGACTTTGATATTCAGGTTGATTTTTAAGTTCTGAAGTTGGTGTTTTCTTGAAGCCTTACGACTATCTGCATGGCAAGGGTCCTTTTTTCAGTCAATTTATATATGTCTATCATTTCCCACTATGACTTAGAAAAGTGTGATTTTTTAAATTTTGTAACTTTGAATATATATTGACAATTTATATATGTCTATCTTTTATTTGACTAATCACTAATCTAGTTGGTTCTCCTTTTCCCTATACAAGATCATCATTTTATTACTATTTAGTATTTAATTTTGATGCAAATATAATTTGTTTATTATATTGTCTTCACATTAATGCTACAAGTGCACTTTAATTGATTGTTTAATTACATTTTTTTTATATTAATATAATTTATGTGTAACTATCCATATAATTTGCTTCATTCTTGCATTGTATTCTTCAACAATTATTATTTCGATTGTAGTTTTTTTTATTATAGATATAACAGTGAACTTAACTTATTTTTAAGGTTTTTTTAACCATGTATTGAATTTATAGTTATTTTTTTTAACAACTTATGATTATTTTGGAATGAATGAATGTGTGCTTTATATATATTACAAATTTTATTTTATCTTTTTAAAATTTATTATTATAAAATTAAAAAAAATAAATATCATTAAATTGATTATTAATAAAAATTTTAGAAATAAGCTATCAATTGACTTTTATTACTAAATTTAGCGATGGAATTCAGATTTTGTTGCTAAAATAAACTATCAATTTCCCTTCATACTACTAAATTTAGCAGCGGAATTCCGTCGCTAAAATAAGCCATCAATTTTCTTTCATATTACTAAATTTTTTATTTTGTCACTAAAGCATTTGGTGACAAAAGTTTCCATCGGTAAATCGTGAGTTTCTTGTAGTAATTAATGGGTTTGTTACAGGTTCATTAATATTTGCTTGTAGGTTCAATGAACATACAAGTAAAGACCATTGAATTTGTAGCAAATTCATTGACATTCACCTATAGGTTCACATTCAATTTAATTTTAATTTTAATTAATAACAAGTGAATCTTTACGTTACAATTAATAAATTTATATGCACAAGAAAAAAATACAATAAAATAATTTATAGTCAAATTCAATCTAAGAAAATACAAAAAGATGAAGAAGAAGAAAAAGGAGCGGTTATTGAACTTCAGAAGAACAAATATGTAACTTTCACAAATCTTTTTTCTTTGGCTCAAGTTATGATTTTAGATTTTGAATCACTTGAGAGAAACCCTTCTCCTATAAAGAAGAAGAAGAAGAAGAAGAAGAAGAAGAAGCAGCAGCAGCAGCAATCACTGATCTACAAAAAGTGCAAAAAAAAAAAAAGTACAGAAAAGGGGAGGGATCATGATCGAAGAAGAGAAAAGTGTAGAAAAACATAAGAAGAAGAAGAAGAAGAAGAAGAAGAAAAGTACGTTAAAAAAAAGGAGAGGAAAGAAGTAAAAGCGTTAAAAAAAAAACTCATATGTGTAATAGACTTTGGTCCATATTACAATATGAACAGTAAAATATATCAATGGCTATAATTAAATAAATATTTATCTTGTGGTCATGGTAATAATTCCACTTATATAAATACAAATGTTTGTATTGTAGAAAAATATTTAAAAAAAGGGCAAATATGCATTTTCGTCCCTTATGTTTATACCGAGAAGCACATATACTCTTATATGTTTTGGACTATTTGAACACAAAATTAAGTTTTTTTTTTCGTGATTTAACCCCTCATATAACGTTTCAAGGAATGTAGTTAACATTGTTATCTACATCCATTATCCATTAACACAAAAATATCAATTACGACCTAAAAGTTTTTTTAAATCATTCTTACCCTTTCTTCCTTAGCCACACACCTAACCAGCATAAACTCCAAATAAATTTGTTCAACTTCCATCTATAACCAAAGTCAACTTTGCCCACCACCACCATAAAAAACAACATCGCCATGATAATAACCTATGGAGAAATAAGGGAAGTCCTCCATCATGCTTCATTTTTTTTAAGATTCTTGAATTCACTTATTATTAAAAGAGACCACCGTGTGGGTGTTTATTTGTATGGCCAAGATATTTGTTTCTAACATTTTTAATGTTTATATTGTCTTCCCTTTTTTTAAATAATATGACTTTGTGCCTTTTTCTATTGATTAGTGTGATATTATGCTATGTTCATCTCATGGCTTTTGAGGCTCATCGACGTAAGTGAGAGAACTACAAAAAGGGAAGATACTAATAGAAGTATCAACTACCATTTGATTGCTTTAACAAACTAGCTAATCAACTAGGCAAATTATACCAACTTGAAATGCCAGACCCAAACCCATCCTTGAGGACATCAAATGGAAGGAATCGATTATACTACTTAGGCATTAAAAACATGTGTGGTGAGCACAAACCTAAGTGGGGCAAATTTCAAAAATTTGCTTAATATAACCCTTCATCACATGAAGAATTCCAATCCCAAGGATCTAATTTGCATTTAAACATGTAGCTAAATAACATATCAACATGTAAAAACAATAACTTAGAAAATTCTAAGTTCAAGGAAATTTACAAACTCCTAAGTTTGATGTAGACCACAATTAATCTACTACTTTGGATTGGTTGGTTCAACTTTTAAATCAATTGCTTTAGCCTTTTAAGTGTGAGACCTCTAGCTTGAAACACCAGGGATTCATTAATCACCTTTTTGCTTTGATTTGGTTAGATGCAAGTAACCTCTCCCAATGACCATTTGTAGACTTGTACTAACTTAATCTCTTTGCAAGAATACTAGAGTTTATTTTGAGTATATGTTGTTTGCTTTAATTTTATGTATCTATACCAAATTCTTAATTTTTCTAATCTTAAGAACATTTCTTAAGTTATCTATTTATATATAGAGAAAAGAAACCTTGATGATGTCATTGTTTACATCATATGTATTATATCATCCATGATATACAACTTACCATGCAAGTATAAAACTCTTGACATCATCCATGACATCATATTACTTGTGCACCAATAACTATATAGAAAATTAATACATCTCATGTATTATGTCTATATACATTATTTACTCAAAATGGTGTAACCTAATCTTTATCTTTTCCATGGTCAACTATATGCACTTAAAGGATAATATATGCCTAATAAGCCATATTTGACCATATCCCTTTTATATGGACTTGGACTTGATAATTAGGCCAACACTTGGCCCTAAGTCCAATCCATTAAACATATGGGCCTAGATTAGATTCATGGGCTTTTCTTTACATCTTAGATTAATCTTTGGTCCAAAACTCTTTTGTTCCTAGGCCCAAACAACTTAGGCCATTAATTTAAGTAATAACATATATATAATTAATTTAATAATGTAATTAATATCTCTTATTAATTAAGTATAAATTAATTATTAAAACTCTTACTTGAATTAGATTTCATGATATGCTAGAATCATTGCTTAAAGTATAAATCCAATTATATTAATCTTAATTAATTAATTAAACTCTTTAATTAATAATTAGATTAATATAAATGGTGATTTGGCAAGGCTCTATTAAGTGTGACTTACTAGGTTCATGTCTAATTAGCAATGAGAAGATAATATCAACATTTGATATTATTTAAAACTCCTTTCAAGTCTAAATGTGAAAATCTTAATTATACACATTTAGTTCTCATAAGTTGTGAGTGACCCCTAACATCGATATCACAACTACCCAATTAGAAATAAATGTATGTATTGATTCACATGACCCTTATGGTCATATTACCATGCACTAAATCCTTTCATTAAAAGATCCTGATATAGCCTAGAGTCAAGGTTTAGTTAAACTCTAATACACGTATCATATGACCTCATCTCAAGTTCTTCTTGATAAAAAATAACAAATACTAGAAACACTTTCTAGCACTGAAATTCTTTCAGACTGTGTTATGTTTGTCCTAGCCAAGAACTTATTCATCAAGAACAAACTTAGATAACATAAGATCTATCTTGGTTCGCTCTAGGCAATGAATCCCTTCTTGGTTAAACATTTATCCCTACACTTAACTGACTAGAACCATTACACGTCATATACCCATGTGTGATTAACACAAGTATATAAGCGGTAACAACCCTAACCACTCAAATGTGAATGACTATGTCACCTCAGGTCAAAGGACTATATGCAAATTATGACCTAGATTGTGATTGTTGACTATAAGTGAATATCCATGCAATCATAAATCTAATATCATGTTTGATCCACCCATCATATGAGTATCCACATATCTATTCTGATATCTCATATCAAGTAGCATGAGACTTACTACCTCCCACTATTAGTATCATATACTAATCAAGGAAAATAGACAGAGGTGATAGTCTAATCAATATTACTTAAATATTAATAATACGACTATTAATAATTCATATCATATGTACTAAATAAATTTGTAAGTCATATTATCAACTCTTGATAATAAATTTATTTGACATAATGTTAAGGGGTAAATACTAAAATAAACAAACACTTTATTTAAATGAATATTTTATTGTCATAGGATAATTTACAATGCCATTTTATATTATAAGAATGGCACCAAGGCAGATTTATACTAACACAAATAGTGAGCATTCACTCAAAGATCTATGTGCCTAATAGAAAAAATCAACCTTAAACAAACTCTATTATTGTTTCATTGTTAATATGGGTGCTCTATACCTCTAGCTCCAGCTCAGCCTTTGAATTCTTGCACTAAGTTAACAAGCTATAGTCAAAGGGTTTTAGAGGTTTTAAACCTCCAAAACCCCTCCGACGGTCAAATTAAGGAGGGTTTAAGCAGGAGTCATGTAATGTAAATAAAATGATCTTGAGTCATAAAGAAAGAAGAAAAGAAAAGGAAAAGAAAGGAAATGAGAGTCCTCTCTAGATAAGAATGGAGCATAAGAGAAGAAGAATAGAGAAGAAAAGAAAGAAGGTGTCGTTTAGAATGAATTGGTGGGTTTTATGATTAAAAAATGCAGGGAAAATTAAAAATTTTAACCACAAACCCTAACCCGGATCCAAGTAATTCGATTATCTGATTTAAAACTAGGGTTTTTAAATCTTACCATAAACGTAAAAGAGGCAAGACTGTTGGAAGGCAAAGAGGAGGTTCACTCTGGAGACACCTTGGCTCAAGCTTTTTATTTTTAGTAGTTCGGATCAAGACGTCTCCAAAAGAATCCATCCTCCGCAAGCGTCCATACGAACAACCCTTAATTAAAATGAAAACTTTGTGTGCTAACACTTCTCTTAATTTCTCATAAATTAAGAACAAAACACTTTGTGTTTTTATTTTTCTAAGAGGAGAAAAACGAATTACAAGTGGTGGCTAATGATTGAGTTAGTGAAACCTTAGAGAATATAACATATTTATAGACCTCTAATTAGGGTTTCATTTACCAAAATAACTTTTTGGTAATTTCTCAATTATTATTATTATGATTTTATTTAAAATTAAATAAGATATAATATTCCATTTATTTAAGATAACATTTACATTAAATAAATAAACTATTTATTTATTTCCACAAAGCATATTTGGGCTTCTCAAACCCATATCCGTTTTTGGATTTGTTCTAAGTGTGTGACCCTGTAGGTTCATATGACATTGGCAGTGAGTCTTAAATCTCTATTTAGGCATACAAGTCACAAGTGGCCTCTAGCAAGACATTATGACTACCTAAGTCATGTGAAGTCAATAATCCAACATAACCTAATTTATAATAAATATTGTAATCCCTTTGTCACATGATATCTTGATTGAATATAAGGCATAGTTTCTGTCATCCTTATATAATTCAATCATATTATTTCTTGACTCTAAGTAGACTGAGAATGATAACTCTTTATCAATTCACTTTAGAATGGCCATGCATTTTCCTTAGTTTATCTTATTAAGGGGCCTATAAATATCTTACTCAGATTAAATAAGGGACAAATTCCTTCTCATTCACTCACATTCCTCACATAACTCATTTCATATCCAACAACAATCTATTTAATCATCTTATTAAAGATAATGTTAGATTGTGTCAAAATATATAATAGTTATGTAGAAATCCATGATGATTTCAAGGTTAAAGGACAAAATCAATATTATTATGATGAGAATTACTTATGACAATTATCTATTTAGTATTCTCATGATGGGTCAATCCAGTACGTTATTTCCAAAATAAGTACCTATAAGTTGACTTAATATCTCATATTCATGATTAGTAAAACATAAACATCAATCAACATCATACTAGCTATAACATATTGTCATGACTAGGGATAATTTGAATAGAACTCATATTTAATCTAAGGGTTTTACTATTAAGTCACATACTTGATGACCTTAGTGAGAATTGCTTATTCAAGTAATTATCATAACACAAAATGATAATGAAAAATGCCTCTTTATTAAATAAAATGATAAAGTCAAAACATGGTCATACATGATTGACCTAGTGCATATCACTAATAATCTCCCATTTGCACTAGGCCTAATTTATATTAAAACTAATACCCGTGGACCTAATATAACTCTCATGCTTAGGCTGTGGAAGAGGCTTAGTCAGTGGATCAACAACATTTTCATTTGTGGGTACTTTACAAATCTTCACGTCTCCTCTCTTAATGATTTCTTGAATGAGATGACAATGCCTGAATATGTGTTTAGATCTCTGATGTGATATGGGCTCCTTAACTTGAGCTATAGCTCTATTATTATCATAATATAAGTTCACTAGATCTGATATACTAGGAACAACACCTAGTCCAGTTATGAACTCCTTGATCCAAACAGCCTCCTTAGCTGCTTTTGAGGCAGCTATATACTCAGCTTCTGTTGTAGAATCAACAATGATGTCTTTCTTAGAACTCCTTTAGCTCACTACACTTCCATTCAAACAAAAACATAACCTGACTATAATAAAAAATCATCCTTGTTAGTTTGGAAGCTGGCATTCGTGTAACCATTTACAACTAGATTATCTTCCTTACTACTATACAGTAAAAATGCATCCTTAGTTCTTCTCAAGTACTTAAGGATATTTTTAACTACTATCTACTGACTTTCACCTGGGTTTGACTGGTATCTACTCGTTATGCTTAAGGCATATGAAACATCAGGTTGAGTACACAATATTGCATACATGATAGATCCAATAGTAGAAGCATGTGGAATCTTACTCATACGGTCTCACTCATATTGTGTCATAGGACATTGAGTCTTGTTAAGACTAATGCCATGTGACATTGGCAAGAATCCTTTTTTAGAATCTTGCATATTAAACCTGTTCAATACCTTATCAATGTAAGTGCTCTGACTTAAGCTAATAAACCTTTTAGATCTATCTCTATAGATCTTGATGCTTAATATATAAGTGGCTTCACCCAAGTCTTTCATTGAAAAACAATTCCCTAGCCATGATTTAACATTTTGTAAAATAGGAATATCATTTCCAATAAGTAGTATGTCATTAATATACAACACTAAAAACACAATTGCGCTCCCATTAACCTTCTTGTAAACATAAGGTTCATCTTCATTCTTAATGAAGCCAAAATCTTTAACTGCTTCATCAAAACAAAGATTCTAACTCCTAGATGTTTGCTTCAATCCATAAATGGACTTTTGAAGCTTACATATCTTTATGGAATTCTTAAGATTGACAAAACCCTCTAGCTGTGTCATGTACACATCCTCAAGTAGGTTTCCATTAAGAAATGCTATTTTGACATCCATTTTCCATATCTCATAATCATAGTATATAGTTAGAACAAGGAGAATTCGAATAGATTTTAGTATAGCAACTGGTGAAAAGGTTTCATTATAGTTTATACCATGTGTTTGTTTGAAACCTTTTGTAATCAGTCTTGACTTAAAGGTATGCACATTGCCATCCATCCATGTCTGTTTTCTTTTTAAAAACCCATTTGCATCCAATAGTTTTTAAGCCATTAGTTGGGTCAATCAAGGTCCAAACTTGATTATCATACATGGATTGCATTTCTAATTTTATGGCTTCTAGCCATTTCTCAGAGTTAGGACTATTTATGGCTTCTTGATAGGATGTGGGCTCACTTTGATCCAAAATCAACACATCATTATCATTAGTTATGAGAAATCCATATCTCATTAGGATTTGATGTGTCCTACCAGACCTCCTTGGGCCTTTTGGTACTCATGTAGGTCCAACAGTTACTTGTTGATCCAGCTGCGGTTCCATACTTTGTAAAATGCTATTTTGTGGGTCTTGAATTTCTTCAAGTTGGACTGTGCTCCCACTAGATCCTTTGGAAATAAATTATCTTTCCAAAAATACACCATTTCGAGCAATAAACACTTTATTTTTAGAAGCATTATAAAAATAATATCCTTTAGTTTTTTTAGGATATCCCATAAAAAGGTATTTATCAGATTTGGGTGCTAGTTTATCTAAGATTTGATGCTTCACATAAGCATCACATCCCCAAATCTTGAGAAAAGAAAAACTGGGAGGTTTTCCAATCCACATCTCATATGGTGTCTTTTCAACTACCTTTGTTGGAACTCTATTCAAAATAAATGCAGTAGTTTCTAAAGCATATCCCCAAAAAGAGATTGGAAGATTAGATTGACTAATCATTAATCGAACCATATCGAATAAAGTCCAATTTCTCCATTTGAACACACCATTTAGTTGTGCTGTACTAGGAGGAGTCAATTGTGAAATAATCCCATAATCTCTAAGATGATCTACAAATTCTTGGCTTAAACATTCACCACCTCGATAAGATCTTAGTGTTTTAATATTTTTACCAAGTTGGTTTTGTACTACATTCTTGAAAACTTTAAACTTTTTAAAAGATTCAGATTTATATTTCATTAGATAGACATAGCCATATCTACTGAAATCATTTATGAAAGAGATGAAGTATTGGAAACCTCCTCTAGCAGTTAAGTTTAATGGCCCACATACATCTAAATGTATAAGGCCCAATAAATCATTAGCTCTCTTACCTTTTCTAGTAAAAGGTGTTTTTATCATTTTTCCTAGTAAACAAAATTCACATGTTTCAAATGGTTCACAATCAAATGAATTCAAAAGCCCATTTTGGTGAAGCTTTGAAATGTGTTTCTTATTTATGTGGCCTAAACGACAATGCCAGAGATAGGTGGTGTTTAAATCATTAGATTCAAACTTCTTTGTATTAATGTTATAGATTGACTTTTCATTAGTGTCTTAAACATTTAGAACATAAATACCACTAGTGCATGGAGCAAATCCATAGAAAATGTTATCATGATAAATTTTGCATTTATTATTCCTAATAATAAATTCAGATCCTTTCTTGTCCAAATAAGAAATAGAAATAATATTCCTACACATAGTAGGTACATAATAACAGTTTTCTAAATTTAAAACAAGTCCACTTGGAAAAGTTAACTCATAAGTCCCTATAGCTAAAGCAACAACTCTTGCTCCATTGCCAACTCGTAGGTCCACTTTGCCTCTAGCCAATGATCTACTCCTTTTTAGACCCTATACATTAGTACAAATGAGATCCTGATCCAGTATCTAATACCCAAGAATCAGAAGTAGATAAATTAATTTCTATAACATGAATACCTAAAGAGGTAGTCGCACTACCATTATTCTTGTTTAGATCATTCATACATAGCTTGCAATTTCTTTTCCAATGACCTAGTTCATTGCAGAAAAAGCATATTCCCTCCTTTGGTAGCTTTGCTTGGGGTTCAGTTTTGAACATAGGCTTGAGCTTGGGCTTTGGTTTTGGCTTTTGAAAGCCTTTAGGAGCCTTGCCCTTGCCCTTTCCAATTTTAAATTTTTTCTTACCCTTTCCCTTATTGACCATTAGAACATCCTTGGTGGAATTCCTGATGTTCTTTTCAGCAGTTTTAAGCATCCCATGCATCTCTAAAACAGTTTTGTCCATACTATGCATATTGAAATTCATGATGAAACCATCATAAGCTTCAGGCAAAGATTGGAGAATGATATCAACAACCAATTCTTATTGAATCTTGAGATCAAGCTTGTCCAAGTGTTTAAGATAACCTTTCATCTTAAGAACATGAGGACTGATAGAACCGCTAGCAGTCAACTTGCAGGAGAGCAATGCCATGATGGTATTAAACCTTTCAATTCTAGCTTTCTCTTGGAACATTTCCTTGAGATGGCTTATCATAGTATAAGCCTCCATTTCCATTAGTTGCTTTTGAAGCTCAGACTCCATGTATCCAAGCATGAGACAAGTGACATCGATTGAATCATTGAGATGCTTACTATAAGCATCCTTTTATGCTCTAGGAGCATTAGCAGCTGGTTCCTCTGGGATGGGTTGATCAAGGATATATTCCTTTCTTTCTTGCCTAAGAATAATTCTTAGGTTTTTGTACCAGTCAAGAAAGTTATTCCCATTTAGCTTATCCTTCTCAAGGATCGATCGCAGTGACATTGTAGGTGCAGTGTTTGATGTCATTATCTATAACAAATATATATAGAGTACATTCAGTTTTATTATGAAAGAGGCATAAGAAAACTCCCACTAAATTTTAATAAATAATAAAACCCTCAAAATAATTTCAACAATTGAAATTTCTTAGCAGGCCAAGATCCATATTTCACCCTACTTCAAGTAAGCTTTGGCTTATCACTTAAAGTGTGGCTATTTAGGTAGGTAACACTTTACTAATTACATCTCTTGTAATTTTTGGATAATTATAGGATATCATATATACTAACATATCTTATCAAATGCCCTAGGTCCAAAACCGTTTTGATAACCTAGTTAAGTCTAACCAATTCAAACATATGGATATTACCATTATCCATCTTATCTTATTTAGATGGCTTTATATACAATGCTTTGGCATAACCTATATATAGCAATCCAAATCTTGATAAGTGTTGATTAATGGGAGGCATTTTAATGACTTAATATTTTATGAGGGTTTAGATAGTTTTTATCTTATTTAGTTATTATTATATTGCATCTTATACATGGCATCTCATGGCATCACATGCATAACATGCTAACATAATAAGATAAACGTAACATAGCATGGCCCATTACTAAGTTGATCTTCATAAGCCAATATGAAGATCAAAGGTCAAACCTAGGTGATATTACAAATACAAATTGAGTCTTTAATTTTGGATCTTCATCTTCTACCATGGACCTCGTCCTTGGGCTCCCACTTGTGATCCCCATCACGGGCTTTTAACTTGAATTTGCATCTTGGGTTTTGATTTACATTACATGTTGTAATTAAAACTATTATATTACTATATAATAAAATAAAATAATTACAAAAAATAAAATGACTCGCAGGACATATTTAAAAAATTACAACATAATAAAATAAAATAACAAAATCTAATCACATTGGTTCAAGGGCCATGCTATGCACCATGCATTTAAAAAATAAACATATATAGCATAATAAATCAAATTACACGTTAATTTAATTATTATGATGAAAAATAAACTGTGTGACAAATCCATTCGGGGTCAAGGGGCAGTGCCCCTAGTAAGGTCTGGGGGCAGTGCCCCAAGCAATGGTCCCGCTAGTCGGTTAACTGGTGGGGGTCAAAGGGGCAATGCCCCTTTATAGGGGTTCGGGGGGTAGTTCCCTTGAAGGTAAATGATTTACCTTAATTCTTTGAATGAGTTGTTGTCGAAAACCCTAAAACGACAATAATTTTCACAATCAAATTATTGTTTGATTGATTTGTTCAAAACATATCATTTTCCTTTATGTTTAGCATTTAAACAACCGCCAGCATAAACCCTAATTTATTCATAAATCATATTATAGAATAATTAATTTGTTCCAAATAGATTTATTCTGTTTAACACTTAAACATTTTATTCTACATGATTTGTTTAACTCTTAAACATATTGCCCTTTGACAAAAATCTATATACATATTTAGTTTTTCATAAAAACAAAATACTTAAACCAGAAAATCAAAATTCTGATTACTATTTAATCACACTAAAAAAATTAATATTTATTGTTGTTTTTATACAAATTTAAGAGGACGCCACAAAAACAAAATTGTTTGGATAAAATTTTCGAAAACTCTTTTTCAAAAATGAATCACTCAAAAACATATATATATATATATATATATATATATATATATATATATATATATATATATATATATATATATATATATATATATATATATATATATATATAAAATTAACCGAATTACAAGTGGCTCTAATACCACTGTTGGGTTTCGTGATTAAAAAACGCAGCGAAAATTAAAACTTTTAACCACAAACCTTAACCTGGATCTAAGTAATTTGATTAATTGATTTAAAACTAGGGTTTTCAAATCTTACCACAAACGCAGAAGAGGCAAGGCTATTGGAAGGCAGAGAGGAGGTTCACTCAGGTGACACCTTACCTCGAGCTTTTGATTTTTGGTAGTTCGGATCAAGACGTCTCCAAAAGAATCTATCCTCCACAAGCATCCACACAAACAACCCTTGATTAAAATGAAAACTTTGTGTCCTAGAACTTCTCTTAATTTATCACAAATCAAGAACCAAAAACTCTATGTTTTTATTTTTCTAAGACGAGAAAAACGAATTACAAGTGGTGGCTAATGATTGAGTTAGTGAAACCCTAGAGAATATAACATATTTATAGACCTTTAATTAAGGTTTCACTTACCCAAAAAAACCTTTTGGTAATTTCTCAATTATTATTATTATGATTTTATTTAAAATTAAATCATATATAATGTTCCATTTATTTAAGATAACCTTTACCTTAAATAAATAAACTATTTATTTATTTCCACAGAACATATTTGGGCTTCTCAAACCCATATCCATTTTTGGGTCTGTTCTAAGTGTGTGACCCTCTAGGTTCACATGACATTGGCAGTAAGCCTTAAATCTCTATTTTGGCCCACAAGTCATAAGTGGCCTCTAACAAGACATTATGACTATCCAAGTCATGTGAAGTCAATAATCCGATATAACCTAATTTGTAATAAATATTGTAATCCCTTTATCACATGATATCTTGATTGAATATAAGGCATAGTTTTTGTCATCCTTATATAATTCAATCATATTATTTCTTAACTCTAAGTAGACTGAGAGTGATAACTCTTTATTAATTCACTTTAGCATGGCCATGCACTTCCTCAGTCTATCTTATCAAGGGCCCCATAGATATCTTACTCAAATTAAATAGAGGACAAATTCCTTCTCAATCACTTACATTCCTCACATAACTCATTTCATATCCAACAATAATCTATTTAATCATCCTATTAAAGATAATGTTATATTATGTCAAAATATATGATAGTTATGTAGAAATCCATGATAATTTCAAGGTTAAAGGATAAAATCAATATTATTATAATGAGAATTACTTATGACAATTATCTATGTAGTATTCTCATAATGGGTTAATCCAGTACGTCATTTCCCAAATAAGTACCTATGAGTTGACTTAATATCTCATATTTATGATTAGTAAAACATAAACATCAATCAACATCATACTAGCCATAACATATTGTTATGACTAAGGATAATTTGAATAGAACTCATATTTAATCTAAGGGTTCCACTATCAAGTCACATACTTGATGACCTTAGTGAGAATTGACTATTTAAGTAATTATCATAACACAAAATGATAATGAAAAATGCATCTTTCTTAAATAAAATGATAAAGTCAAAACTTGGTCATGCATGATTGACCTAGTGCATATCACTAACATGAATACCATTTCCTCCTCATTTTTCTTTTATCCTTGCATGTATTTGGTGAAAAGTGTGATTTGATTGGTTATTAGTCCTATATACAATAGATTTTTGAGGGCATATGAGGTATACTTTTTGGAACAATACTGTGTCATTATAAATTGAGATTAAGGGACATGCATTTAATGCACTCTAGAATTATACTAGAGTCAGCTCTTAGGTGGTAGGAATTATCCTGAGAGTCATATAAATTTTTCACAAAGGATAATAGGACCTTCTTTCAGCATAGTAACATCTTAGTTGGCAGGTCAATAAATTAAGATGAGCTAATGACGTGTTTAAAAAGAGGGCCTTTTATACATGTGTCCATCTTCCATTAAGAGGATATTTTAGTGTATCAACAGTTGTTATTATTATTAAGGGTGTTTCAGATTGGTTCATTAAAACCCTAAAAATTAGGAGCTAAGGCCTCTCATCAGTGCTACAACCTCTGAATTGAATTGATTCACATTTCAAAATTGAATTGAAATTCAAATAAATTGACCTCACTCTTTGAAGTTAAAAGCATATACTGTTGGGTTTCATGATTCCATGTGCATTGAAAAATTAAAACTTTTAATCACAAACCCGAACCCGAATCCAAGTAATTTGATTAATTGATTAAATCTAGGGTTTTTGAAATCTTACCACAAACGTAGAAGGGCAACATTTCTAGAAGGGAGAGAGGAGGTTCACTCCAATGACACCCTACCTCAAGCTTTTAATTTGGTAGTTCGGATTAAGATGTTTCTAAAAGAATATATCTTTCATAAGTATCCACACAAATAGCCCTTGATTAAAAATGAATGTTTGTGTGCTAGCACCTTCTCTTGATTTCTCACAAATCAAGAATGAAAAGAACTATGTGTTTTGTATTCACAAATAGAGAAAAATAAATTTGGTAGCAGAATAATGAGTGAGTGAAACCCTAGAGAATATGACATATTTATAGACCTATAATTTAGGGTTTCACTCACCAAAGGACCTTTTTGTAATTTCTCACATATTCTTATTCTAATTTTATTGAAAATTAAATAAAAAATCATTTTCTATTTATTTAAAATAACCTTTACCTTAAATAAATAAACAAATAAATAAATATTTTATTTATTTATTTCCATAGAGTATATTTAGGCTTGTTAAACCCATATTCATTTTTGGGCTTGTTCAAAGTGTGTGACTGTGTAGGTTCACATAACGTTGGCAGTGGGCCTTAAATATCTATTTAGACCTACAAGTCATAAGTGGCCTCTAACAAGACATTATGACTACCCAAGTCATGTGAAGTCAATGATTTGACATAACCTAATTTATAGTGAATATTCTAGTCCCTTTGTTATATAATTTCTTGATTGAATATAAGATATAGATTATGTCATCCTTATAGAATTAAATCATATTATTTCTTGCTTACAAGTAGACTAAGAATGATAACTCTTTATCAATTCACTTTAGTTTGGCCATGTATTTTCCTCAGTCTATATTATTAAGGGCCCAAAGATATCCTACTCAGATTAAATGAGGGACAAATTCCTTCTTAATCACTCACATTCCTCATATAACTCATTTTATATACAATAATAATCTATTTTATCATCTTGTTAAATACAATGTTAGATTGTGTCAAAATACAAAATAGTTATGTAAAAATCCATGGTGATTTCAAGGTCAAAGGACTAAATCAATATTACTATAATGAGAAATACTTATGATAATTATCTATATGGTATTGTTATGATGGGTCAATCGAGAACATTATTTCCCAAATAAGTACTCATGAGTTGACTTAATATCTTATATTCATGATTAGTAAAACATAATTATCAATCAATACCATACTAGTCTTAATACATTATTATGACTAGGGATAATTTGAATAGAACTCATATTTAATCTAAGGGTTTTATTATCAAGTCACATACTTGATGACCTAAAGAAGAATTGACTATTCAAGTAATAATCATAACATAAAATGATAATAAAAATGCCTCTTTATTAATAAAATAATAAAGTCAAAATATGGTTATACATGATTGACCTAGTGCATGTCACTAACATATACAATGGCTCCACAATGGATTTTCCATGTTCAATCAATAATAAAAGTGCAACAAATCCAAAAGAATCGACATTAGAAAAAATTTAAGAGAGAGAGAGAGAGAGAGAGAGAGAAATTAGTTAAGGACTTTGAAGTTAAAGAGTGGCCTTGAATAGATCACCTGTTATTAAAAGCTCTAATAAAGAGATAAAGTTTTCTATTTATTAGAACCTTTCTTCTTTTCCATTTCAATGATTGAAAAAACAAAAGCAAAAGTAGAAGATGGTTCAGTAAGAAAAATGTTGATATTTTTTTTACAATTTTGGTTCCATTTTTATAGGAGATGAATTTTGGAAGGAGAGGGCATGTGGCAAGCTTAAGGACTTGACACATGGGAGGAGGAGAGAAGTGTGGGTCCCTAAGGAAGTCATACTATTGTTGTGTAGGCAATTTAGGAATTATCATCCTTTTTTCTTCTTTTTGTTCTTTGTTTATTTATAAATTAATTTATTACAGAAGCAATTATTATATTCTAGTGAACATATTAGGTGAAGCTCTAATTATTTGACATTTTTTTTGTTTATTGAACTATAAGATGTATAATTTATTATTAATTTCAATAATTTCATAATTTATCATTAAAGGAAAAAGTAGGAGCAATATTTGAAAGTTGTGGTCATGACTATGTTGTTTTTATGGTGGTGGTGGACAGAGTTGACTTTGGTTATAAATAGAAGTTGAACAAATTTATTTGGTTTTATGATGGTTAGGTGTATGGTTAAAGGGGAAAAAGGGTAAGGATGTTAAAAAAAAATTTTAGGTTCTAATATATATTTTTATGTTAATAGATAATGGATATGGATAACAATATTAACTCCATTCCATGAAAATGTTATGTGAGGGGCAAAAACATATAAAAATTTAATTTTGTACTTAAATGGTCCAAAAAATGTAAAGGGTATATATAGGTGGCGGGGTTCAGCGTGCGCCTAAGTATTTAGTGACTATGGCATTGTGTGGATGCAGGGTCCACTAATAAATTCCAAGTGGGCTTATGGCCTAAGTCGAATATAGGAGTCGCCACTTGTATGAGACCCGAGACACACTTTATAACAACTAGGTCCCACAGAGGGCCCAACAGTCGTCCTCAGAGATTGGGTTTGGAAACTGGTTATGGGCTTTTGGAATGCCCATCCAACCTTATGGTTGGCCTCCGTTTGTGTTTTATATTTTATTACCTCTAATTATTTTATTATTTCTTTAATTCCATGCAAATTGCAATTGCCTTCAAACAGTTGTCCAATTTTACACTTAGGCCCAAGTTTGCATATTAGTCCATTTTCACATGTTTTAGCGTGATTCATAACATTCATCGCACAAGATAGAAATTCATCCATTAACAAGATAAAATAACATAAAGTAGAATATGCATGCAAAAGAAGTGCAGTGAGGTGAAAAGATTACAACCTTAATCATTCAAATAATAAAAGCAAGGAAATAAATTAAAAAAAATAAACATCCAAAGAATATGAGGGAGAAAAGATTACATCCCTTAAAATATGCAAAATAAACATAACATAAACAAAATAAATAAATTGTAGGAATCAGTAAAAAGGGTCTTTTAAATTGGGGTAATGATTCAATGATTAATAATCACTAAATAATTCTTAAAAAAATCAAGATTAATGACTTCCCACAAATGAATAAAAGCCTACAAAATTGAACCATCAAGTCAATTGTGTGAAAATAAAATTAGGATAAAATACAAATGAAGGAAATTCAACGAATAAATAACTAATTAACAAAATATCAAAACAATTGCAAAAGAGAAATTAAAAATACAAAAGCATTGAGATGTGTAAAAATAGAAATTACATAAAAGTAAATATACAAGGATCAAAATTAATATAAATATGAATTCAACGATTATAAAAAATGAGTCTAATACATTAATAAACACATACTTGGAATTTAAAACATGAGTCAGAGCCAAATCTACTTTGAAGATGGGGAAATTAGTTCATATAGGTCATTTATGAATTAAAATAAAATTCTACCAAATTAAATGAAATTCAGAAAATAAGCAAGCAGAAATGAAAGGATGTGGCAATGCTGCTTCGATAAGGTGTCTCCTTTGGGAGATAAGGTGATATTACATCTCCTTAAACCAAAAGGGTGATGCCCCTTCGAAGGGACATCACCTAACTTACATGTAGAGAGATATAATTTAACCAAATTTATATTTTGAATCATATAGAAACAGGCTCACTAAATTAGGACTTTATCACTATCCTTAAGAATTCATAAAATCAACTTCAAAACATATAGTAAATAATAAACTAAGAAACAAACAAAAGGATAAATAAAGGATTTATCTAAATTATGAGGTCAATCATTAAAAATTAGATGTTCTTATTATTTTAGACAACTTTATTTTAAAAAATGTTTGGCCTTTAAAGGTTGAATTCGATTGTTGCACTTGTCAAAATGTAAGAACGTCTTTATCCTTCGAGAATGGACCTCAAAACTCCACCTTTCCTTCCTTCCTCCTTGGTTCCCTACTACCTTCTCCTCTTAGAAAGCTCTCTGCTTCCTTTTTATAGGATAAGTCCTTTCTAGCTTTTTTTTTTAATTTCTTTTTACCAAAAAGTCCTTTTTTTTCTCTTTCCTCCCTTTTCTGTTTATTCAAGAACTTCTAGCTCTTCAACTCCTGCTAAAAATGCTCACATTAACTCTTGAAAAGCGTTGGATCATCCAAAGGGAATTTCATGAGCAATTAATGCTCCTTATAAAAAATAGGAAAATATCATTGAGGCAATGCCTCTTTGAAGAGAAAAGGTGTCGCCTTATCAAATGTCTGCTATAGAGGCAATGCCCATACGGTAAGGCATTGCCTCATTAGCCTCAGGTTGAGATAGCTTTTTTCTTTATGGGCTTAGCAAGCTTTTTGAGTTTTGGTCCATATTTTATGTGAGCTTAGGCCTAAGATTTACTTCTAGAAGGGTTCAGGCTTCAAGTCCATTCTCAAAAGGATTTTGAACCATTCTCTACATTTAGTGCTTATTTCATTTTCATCATTGAGGTTCTATTACGGTCCGATCAAACTGGGTGTCCACAATTTGCCCCCTTGATTTTTTAGAAAAACTGAATTCATATAATCAATTTTTTATTTTAAAAAAATCAACATGCAAAATAAAAATTAAAAAGGATATACCTGATCTCGAGATTCATCTAAGAGGTAAATTGTTTAAACTTTATATTGTTAGCCTCGAGATACAAATCCAAGAGGTAATTTCTTCAAAATTTATGCCGTCAGCCTCGAGGTACAAACTTGAAAGGTTAAATTTTTCTTTTTGAACAATAAGAAACTTCATGCCGTTAGCTTCAGGGTTCAAACTCAAGAGGTAATTCCTTCAAAATATGCACTGTCAGCCTCAAGGTACATTTCTTAGAGGTTAGATTTTTACACATACCATCAGCCTCATGGTATAAACCTAAGAGGTCAGATTTTTAACATATACCATCAGATTCAAGGTACAAACTTGATAGGTAATTCTTTAAAATTCAAGCTGTCAATATTGGGGTACAAACCTGAAGGGTCAAATTTTCTTTTTAAATTCTCCTTTTCCATAAAGTCCTCATTCTTTTTAAAAATTTTCTTTTTCTTCCCTATATATAAAAAGAAAACCCCTTTTCTTTTATTTTTTCTTTTCCACTTCTCCACTTTCTTCCTTTCTTTCTTTTCTTTTCTACTCTATTTCCCGCATTTTCTTTATTTTGAAAAATGGATGCTGCTTGGACTCTTGATCTTCTAGAGTGGGACCCTATGATGCTGGCCATACATTCCCTACAGACTCTTGGATTCATTGTGGGAGACACTATTCTTATGAATACAAATTTGGGCACCTATATTTGTGCATTGGCATCCAGAGAGGTTAGTACCCAAACAAATCAATTTTTCTACAAAATAAGATTAGGTAAATATTAGCAAAAGTCTATTTATCATTTAAACTAGGAATGAGATTGATCAATATTGAAAAGAATCTAAAAAATTTAAAACTGGTTTGTGTTCTTTGACACAAAGAGGCATTGCCTTTACGATGAGGTGATTATCTCATTGATGATGTGTCGCTTCATTAAGTAGAGGCATTCACCTCTTAACCTTAAGACAATAACCTACCTGACTATCACTGAGGCATAGCCTCATCATATTAAGGTGTTACCTCTTTAATGAGGTGTTGCCTTTTCATACTAAGGCATTGCCCCTTTAAGTTTTCTAACTAACTATTTTTTTTCTATCTTTCTCATTTTACATGTCCTTAATTTTTTGCTTGGGCCACCTCTTACAAGGTTTTCAACCCAGCAAGACTTTTTTTTTTAATTTTTTGTCTCGTACTTTTATCTAGATAGCCTCTTATGAAGTTTTCTCCTTAGTGAGACACTATAGAAAGTAAATCTTGAGCTTATCCAAGTTGATGGGCTCCCTAAACTCATTCCCTTTCAAGTTAGATAGTATAATAGCTCCCTTGAAAAATAACTTCTTCACTAGATATAGACCCTTCTAATTTGGCTTGAACTTTCCTTGCAAATCAATCATGATTGGCTTAGTGAGCTTCAACACTAAGTCACCTTCTTTAATCTTCCTTGGCTTGATTTTCTTATTATAAGCTTGCGCAATCCTTTTCTGGTACAATTGAGAGTGATACATGGCTTTCATTCTCTTCTTATCCAACAGCGTCAGCTATGCCAATCTGCTTTCTACCCATTGGTACTTAGAAATTTTGGACTCTAAAAGAACATGCAATGACTGAATCTCAACCTTTATTGGCAATACAACTTCACATCCATACACCAATGAATACGAAGTGGCTCCAGTCGATGTTCTAGCAGTGATCCTATACCGTTATATAGCAAATTATAGATAACTTGCCCAATCCCTATAATTTTCCAGCATTTTAGATAAGATCCTCTTCACATTCTTATTTATAGCTTTTATTACCCTATTTGCTTATGGTTTATACGAAGACAATCTATGGTGCTCAATTTTGTATTTCTTTAATAAATTAGTTATTTCTGCCTTAGATGAACACCATTATTAGTGACTACATGATAAGGCAACCCATATTTGCAAATTATGTTCCATTCTATAAACTTTGCCATCGATTTTGCCCTAACCATCATAAATGACTCTACTTCAACCCACTTAGAGAAGTAATCAATGGCTACCATAATGTAACAATGACTATTTAATGTCTTTGGCCTTATCTCTCCTATGAAATCAATTCCCCAGACTATGAATGGTCAAGGAGAAGTCATTTCCTGAAGTTCCATAGAAAGTAGATGACTAACATCACTATACACCTGAAAATTATGGCATTTCTTTACAAACTTCATATAATTTATTTCCATTGTTAGCCAAAAGTAACCTTAACATGCTATTTTCTTTGCTAGGACTATCCCATTCATATGTGGCCCATATACTCTTTCATGAACTACCTCCATAAGCTTTTGAGCTTTAACTTTATCAACACATCTCAAGTGCACCTCAGTTGGCATCCTCTTGTACATCATCCCACTATGACTGATGAATTGCTATGATAACATTCTTAAATACATCCTTTATTTCTTATCGACATCTTTAGGAAATTGCCTTATTTCTAAATACCACTGCAAATCATAAAACCATGGCTTTTTTAGTGGTATCAACTAACATCACCCTCATATCCTCATAACTGGGGGTTTGGGATCTAACGAGAATAAGGGGCTTGATTTTTGCTTACTTCCCGCCTTCCCACATTGAGGCTAAAGTAGCTAAAGTGTCGGCCACTTTATTCTCCTATCGTGGTAAATGGATAAATTTACAATGAGTGAAAGACAATAAGACGGTGCTTAAATAGTCCCAGTATAATCTTAGCTTATCATCTCTTACTTCCTACTCTTTTAAGGCCTATTTTACCACTAGTATGGAATCCTCATATACTATAACCTCTTCTGCCCCCACATTCCATAGTGCTTCCTAGCAAAAGATGCAGGCTTCATATTCGGCTTGATTGTTTGTTACTTCGAACTCCAATTTTTTTTGCCATTGGAATCATTTCTCTATCTGGCATGATAAGAATTATCCCGATACTTGCTCCTTTAGCATTAACTACCCTGTTAAAATGCATGCTCCAACCCTGAATCTTTATTTCTTTGAGATACTCATATGGAAATTATAACTCCCATTCTTGTTCATCATCCACCAAATTTTAAGCCAATAATTATGTTATTAATCTCCCTTTTGCCACTTTTTTTGCTATATAGTCTATATTAAATTTAGTAAGCAGGACTAGCCACCTAGCTAATTTCTTTACGAGCGATGGAGTTTACTGAAGGTATCTCAGAAGATCATGTTTGGAGACTACTTAAACTCTATAAGTTAGAAATAGTGCCAAAGCTTATTGTTTGCCCAGATCATAGCCAGACACGTTTTCCCAACTAGATTGTAGTTAGACTCATAAGGTAGGAGTTTCTTGCTTAGATAATACACTATATGCTCAACCCTATCCTCACCTTCTTGAGCTAAAATTGCCTTACCACTTCTTTCTCAATGGCTAAAGAAAGGATTAAAGGTTTATCTGACCTCAGTGGTTGTAACACTAGAGGATTCATTGAATAATCCTTAATAGTTTCAAAAGCTTATTTACACCTATCACCCTAAATTATAGGTTGAATCTTCCTTAAAAGCTTAAAATCAATTTGTAAATGGTAGTCAACTTGGCTATGAACCTACTAATGTATTATGATCGTTTGATGAACTCTCTCACTTCTTCCTTAGTCTTAGGTTCAGGCATGTCCCTGATAGCCTTAACCTTATTTAGATATACCTTAATTCCCTTTTGGTTGACTATATGCCCTAGCAATTTTCTTGAAGTCACATCAAACACACACTTCTTTAGATTTAACATAAGGTTATACTTTTTAGCCCTTGCTAAGAATTTATCTAAAGTTGCGAAATGCCCTTCTCTAGTTAAAGACCTCAACATCATATCATCCACAAACACTTCTATTTCTTTGTGGAACATGTCATGCAACAAAGTAGTGGCCATTCTCTAATAAGTAGCTCCTGCATTCTTTAGTCCACAAGGCATGACTAAGTAGTAATAGATTCCCCATTCCATGGTAAAAGACATCTTCAACTTGTCAATTATTACCATTATAATCTGGTTATAGCCTGAAAAGCCATCCATGAAGGAATACATTACACTATAAGCTGCATTATAAACCAATGTGTCAATATATGGTAAAGGAAAGTCATCCTTCGGATAAGCTTTATTTAGATCCATGTAATCCATGCACATCCTAACTCTTCCATCTTTCTTAGGGATAGGAACTATATTAGCCAATGGGTGTCCTTTACTACTACAGACGGCGAGGTTTAGCGTGTGTCTAAGATTTTAGTAACTGCAATATTGTTTGGGCTTTGGGCATTAAGGAACACACTAACCATTGTTATAAAGACATATCGTGGAGATAAGGAGTTGCCACCTAGGGTAATAATTGGGATAAATCGAAAGGTGGTACTCGATTATCTAAAAGAAAGCTAGCATTACAACCAGGAGATTCTAGGAATGGAATGCTAACTTCTCTTAGCCTTATGTTCATTTGGAATTACTTTATGAATTACTATCTTATTCTCTAATTACATGCAATTTTATTTAAACCCAAATTAAACATCCATTTAACCTAAAAAAAAAGGCAATAGGTCATAAAATTACATGTAATAAAAATGCATACAAAAGGCAGCGTATTTATGTCTAAGCTAGATTAATTTTATTAAAGTTAGCTAATTCTAAATTTTTATTTACAAGTGAATTTGACTAGAGATGGTCCTACATTTTAATTGAATTAGTGAGCCTAAATCTACTTGTTTTAATTAACTAAGGGAATGAGCCTATTATCTACAAATTTTAAAGAAATTATATTATTAAGTGGGCCTAAGTCTAAATTCATCTAATGGGCCTAAATTGATTTTAATTAATTAACCTAAACCATTTTAAGCCTAGTTTTTATTGAGTGGGTTTGGACCTATCATGGGCTTGGGGTTCAAAGAACTAAAAAGATCCAAAAATAAAATCCAAACAAAAATCATAACAAAATGATATCAAACATAGGATTTATGTGATTTTCTAAAAAAACCCTAAATCAATTTACATGTAACCCTATAGTAATCTACACCTATCATTGATTTTAATTGATTTTTACCTAATTGAACCTAAATTACTAATCAATTTTAGTGCAGAGAGTATAAAATTATACTATTTTCCACTATTGGGGCTATTACAAACTACTGTACAAAAATTAAAATCAAATTAATTACAACCCAAAACAAAAGCAAATTAAAAGAATGCAAAAATTATAAATTCTAAATCCTACAGGGGTTTTACAGATCTTAATCCATGGCATCCTATGGATTCTTCCAATGGTCACTGCCCAAAATCACATATCTCCAACCTCACCTCCAAAGTGCCATAAAGAAAGGATAAAAAACAAAGCAAAACCAAAAAAGTTAATTAATAACTATTCAATCAATAATTAAAAATAAAGAAATCAAGTTAAAAATAAATAAAAAGACAAAGAGAAGGAAAGAATGTTGTGCAGTGCAATTTGATGGCCCTTCAGATTATGATTGTCATTGTTTTGAAATTGACTCTGTTGTTTTTTCTTGATTTTATGGACTTTAAAAGCAAAGAAGGTATTTTTTTGAAAAGGTTTTTATTTTTATTTTTTTTTGCAGTAGCTAATTAGGGTTTTTTCTCTCAATTTTTTTTGTAGTTCTTTTCCTAGGGTTTTTCTTACAACTTTTTTTTTCTCTTCTCTCACATACTCTGTCTCTCAGGTTTTAAAGCCTGGCCACACAATCCTAGCTCTTGTGATCACGTAGGGAAGTTGCGTGATGGTTGGGAGTGAGATTAGGAGTCTCTGCATTTTATTTTTTAAATTTTCAAAATTAAGATAATAGATAATGGACGATAAGGTTTTGAAAAAATCAAACATACCAATAAAAAAATTGAAAAATGACAAAATCAGCACTAAAAATTGCATAAAATCACTTTTTAGTGAAAATCAACATTCTAGAATGCCGATTTTCAACCCGTAATATCGACTGACATTGCCTAATACTGACTGACATTATGTAATATCGGTCAGCATTACACAATGCTAGTCGGCATTAAATGCCAGCCGACCCCCACTTTTTTTAAAAAATTAAATTACAAAAAAGGTCCTCAAAAGTTTCTAATTTTTATAATCAAATCCCTAAAAAACCAATTTTGTAATTAAATCCACAAAATGTTGCAATTTAGTCCTTTAAATCATGAAACTCGGCACTAGAGATCAATTATCAATTAAATTTTCATCATTGGGGCTTTCGTCACAATGTGCACAGTTGCATCCCGAAATTGGGTGCATACAGTTGCCCCCTTTGTCATTGTTTGCTTAACAAATTGTGGTAAAACAATAGTAGCACACAATTTTGAAAAAAATAATCAGGGTATTTCATTATATCCTAATTGACTTACTGATGCTTAAATTATTGAGCAATTTCTAAGCAAGATGCTAGGTTTAGCATGCTTTACTATATTTCCTGTAGAACATCTAGTGAGATATATGCAAATATGTTTAACTATATTCCTTATGGGACGTTTAGCATTTCATGATTTGAGAACATGCTATAGCTCCTATGGAACATCTAGCAATAATAACATAACTACTGTGTTGTGTCTAGTAGAAAATTCATGTTAGAATGATTTTAATGAAAGAAGTACATTGTACTCGGTCATACAATGTTGACTATACCCAGTAATATAATCTGAATTGAAATACACTACACTCTATTATGTAGTGTTAATTTCTTTTATGCAATTATGCTGCAATCTATAATTGCTCATGATTAGCTACAATCCTTTTTTGCTTACTGATGATGATGCAATCCATAATTGCTCGCGATTAGCTGTAACCCTTTTATTGCTCACTAATGATGCTGCAGTCCATAACTGCTCGCAATTACCTGTAGCCCTTTCATTGCTCACTAATGATGTTGTATTCCATAACTGCTTGTGATTAGCTATAGCCCTTTCATCGCCTATTGATGATGTTGCAGTCCATAACTGCTCACGATTAGCTACAACCCTTTCATTACTCACCGATGATGCTGCAGTCCATAGCTGCTCGCGATTAGCTGCAACCCTTTCATTACTTGCCTTTGATGATTACTCACCTTTGATAATGCTACAGTCCATAACTGCTTGTTGATGATGATGCAACCCATAATTGATTGCAAATTAACTGCAATCCTTTCATTGTTTGCCTTTGATGATGCTATAGTCCATAACTGTTCGCTGATGATACTGTAACCCATAATTGCTTGCAAATTGATTGCAATCCTTTCATTGCTCACCCTTGATGCTACAGTCCATAATTGCTCATGATTTTTATCTTTGGTTGTTTGAGTCGAATGCTTTGAATTATTTATGCTGACTGATTAGCATTTTTTCTAACTAACTTTGAATTTTGTTGTGCTGACTGATTAGAATTTCTCTGCTGACTAATTTCAATTTTGCTATATTAATAAACTCTATAAGTTAAGTGCACTTCCTTCTGGATTTACAGTTCCTATAGATTTGTAGAAGTTAGTTTCAATTATGATGAATGTATAAAAGTACATTATAATATTGAAAATTTATGAGAAAATTCATCACTTTATCATGAGATAGCATGCACTTAACGAATCTCACTATTTTTTATTTTTATGGCTATCATTTATTTGCCATTTGTAAAGGCTAGAGGCATATTAACCATCTTATGCTAAGAGCATATCTTTTACTAAGTGAAGAGATTACTTCCACACCTAATTTTAGGGAGAATTTGCTAAACAAAACTTATGGAAATTGAGTATAAAAAGATTGAATTTTGAGTATCAAAATAGTGTTTGAATTAGTTTTGTGCTTTTTTTCCTTATCTGAGTATTCCCTAGCCTTTCTCATATTACTTAGTGTGGATACCATTGGAAAGGTCCTTTGGATACTCATACTTTTATAGAGCATTGGAGTAAATAGAGCAGTTTTTTTGACGTGGGTCCTTTTTTAGTATTCCCCTGCCTTTCATGTATTACTCAGCGTGGATAATGCCAGAGGTTCACATTGATACTCTTGCTCATTTTTTAGCATTGGAGTAAATTATGCTTGCTATTATTTTGATTCTCATCTTAGTGTTCCCTCGCCTTTCTCGTATTACTCGACATGGATACCATTGAGGGATTTGTACTCATACTCATTTTTTAGCATTAGAGTATATTATATGCATATTTATTATTCAAAAGACTAAAATGATACTTTAAAATTCAAGCAATTTATACTACAAGTCCATAGATTTTGTCTTTGCGTATTCTTCACCTCGTTTGGGTGCGAAGCAAGCATTAGGTTAATTACAGTTTATAAACTCTCAACACAACCGTTAACTAATCATCTGAATTTTGCAAGGCTAATAAAAAAAGGCATTATAATTAAAGGTCATAAGATAGGCTTTTCGCACACAATCTCATGAAGTGGATGAATTTACTTTCAAATTATAATTTTATTATTGAGATGGTACTTTATTACAGAATAAAGTTATGTTACTTCTATTTATTATCTTAGTGAGGGTTTAACATTTGTTATCTTGCCCATTCTTATTGATGTATCAGTTCCTTTCCCCTTCTTCATTCTTTTGTTTTTTCCCTTTTAATTATGATGATGATGTCTCTGATCACAAGGTTATGATACTCCATCATTGAAGTCATGGCCTAGGGTTAAATTTGCCTTTTTGCCATTCCATTAATACTATGGTAGAGGGCTTCATTCCTCTTTTTGACATGTCTTGCAAAAAAGGTTCAGGAGTTAGAGATCTTATTGATGATCAAATAATTTTCCAGAGTGCATTCATTTTAAGTTTTAAGTGTGTTCTTTCCTTTTATAAGGCCAAGAAATGTATTGCTGACATATTAGACCTTCTCATCACCATATTCCATACCTTATATTGGTTTAACTATTATGGAGAGATATTCTAAATGATGCTCTTGATGAGACTATGGAGATGGATACTGAGTTTGAGGAGCATGAACGTCTTATCCATCCTTTTAAGGTTGCCAGGATGACGCTTTCACAAATATCACTGTTGATAATATTCCTTTACTGGATGGGCCAATAATTAATTGGGCTCTTATAATCTAGAGTCCCATTAAGCATCATGTTCACCTAAATAGTGTCATTTTTCTCCTTCAGATGCTTCACATGTGAACATTTTAACCACCTTTTTATGCTTTTACAACATTAATCTTGAATGTTAGTATCAAAGTGTTTGCATAATCTTTCCTAGGCTTAAAGAATTTATTATTCAAAGCAAGTATTTCATAATAAATGTATGCAAGTGTATGCATGTTATGTATGACATACATCATCCTAATAGGTCTTCTGTTTTGAACAAAACTATGTTCGCAGCTTGGAGTGTGAGAACGAGGTGCCTTATCAATAGCTTGTAAGTTTAAGCACTAGATTCTTCATTGTTGGTACTTATGATGTTAGAGCTTCTGATACAGCTCATCGGACTAATGACCATGCTAGCAAGTGGGGTCCAAGGCTTTACACTGGAGCTCGTGATTGATCGATGCACTATTGAACTTTTCTTTTTATTATTGCTTTTATTATATGATAACTAATGTATTTGTATGCTTGTAGTTTACTCCTTTCTGCCTTGAGATCTTTTTCACTAACTTTGAAGTTCTAGTGTTGTATTTACTATTTTGCCCCCAAGCTGCCCTAAAGTTACATTTTTCCCCTAACTTCATTTTGAATTCATTCTAGCAGTCTTTTTCTTCATGTGTGCAAGAGACTCGGTTTAGTCACTACTGTTGTTGACCCTTTATCATACTAACCCTATTAGTTGCAGTCTTATGTATTAAAGATGTAGAGGGGTGGGAAAACTAATTGAATCGAGTTCTGGATGATGAAATCAACTAGACTTGCACTTTGAAGAATTCTTAAGCAGAATATGAGGCTTTATGCTTATGCAATAATTGATGACAGTTATAAGGTATGGGTTGCAACGCAAGTTACTAAGCCACTTAAATTCTCAAGGTATTACAAGGAAAATTATAAAAGTGGTGGAAAAAAAGAAAACATAACTAAAATAGTGATCTCATGGCTCTGATTTAGCTTTCATTATGTATTGTCTTTTCATTCAGATACTTATGTAATATGATAAAGATGAATATGCAATATTTGAACAAAAATTTAAAAATCAATTTTAATCATTCATTAAGGCAAAAAAAAAGAACATTCATCATATGATATAACTCCTTTTATCAACCAATCATGATTTTTTTCTCTTTAATTTTTACCTTACTATTCTTTTTTCTTTTTTTTCTCTGCTTGTTTTTTTCTTTTTATTTTTTTTCTCAAATTTCTTATCTTCAGAAGTTACATCATGTAATATATGTATGTTCTTTGAATTTGCATTTGTGCCCATGTTGAATGAATCTAATTGAATTGAATTTATGTCAAACATGCAGAAGTAATCAATATCATAATGCATAGTACCATTAGGATGTACATTACATAAGTAAGCATGATCAAAATTTATATTATCGATCACTAAAATAAAATAGAAACTAAAATTTTATTTAAAGAAGACAATAAGAAATTTTATTTCCTATTCTAAATGCTAGGGATGCTGAGTCTCATAGTGGTTGTCCTTGAGGCGGCTGACATAATAACTATTCTTGCATCTTTTTGCCAATTGTCTCCATAACTTCATCTTCTTGTACCTTAAATGTGCATTTTTTGTTTCTTGTCTAGCAGCTTCTTATCATTAAACTCATCACCCCATCCTGTAGGCATAATCGACTCGAAGGTATGTCAAAAGATGGTTTAGTATAAAACACCTTATAGTCGAACTTGCTTGAAGGCTGACCCAATAAGTCTTCTATTCTTTCGACATCTTTAGGGGCATTAGGAGATTTCTCATTAGTTTTAAGGTCTAGGTCCTCAAAGGAGCTTAGTAATTCTTCCTCACTAACTCCTGAGTTAATCATCATGGTAGTTGGGGGTGGTACATTTTGGTAGTTTGGGAAAGGATTATTTCTAGTGCTTAGGTTTTCAGGGTCTATGATTTTTCCAGAGTCTATAAGGTTTTGGATTTCATGTTTAAGGTGGATGCAGTTATCCGTGAAGTTTTGGAAATTTTGATGGAATTGGTAGTGCTTGTTTGGGTTATAGCCTGGGGTGTTTGGGTTTTGTGGGTTTGGATTAGGTAAAGGTTGAAGTAAGCCCTTTTGAATTAGGCACTCTAGGAATTTTGAAAGTGGTTGGTTAAAATTGGAGAATCTCCTTGGTTGTTGAGCAACATGCACTTCCACAATCTGGCTAGTGCTCCATTACTGTGTTCCCCCAGTTAGGTAGTTTTGGGTTCTTATACTTCTAAAACTTTTCTTCTTCTCACTCTTAATCTTTTTGGCTTTCAAACTGTCATCATACAAGTCTATAAATGTTTTAGGATTTATCATTTGCAATCTCTCAACTAAATTAGGCGACACATTACAGACCATCATCCTAACCTAATCTTTCTCAGCCAACTTATTTTTTTTATTAATCTTGCCTTGTTCACGAATCTCATCAGAAAATATGAAAATGATTCATTAGGATTCTACTTAGTCAATTCTAAATCCCTGATGGACACTTCCAATCTAGTGTTATAATCATACTATTTTAAAAAAGCAGTACACAGTTCTTTCTAGTCAGCCCTGACAGACTTTTCCAACCCATGATACCAGTTTATAGCCATTCCCTCTAGAGGCAGTATAAATAACCTAGTGATCACTTCTAATGGGGCCTCAGTAGTGCTCATAGTTGTTGTGTACTAGCTGAGATGAATCATTGGATCTCCTCTCCTATCAAATTTCTATAGTTATGGCATCTTAAACTTGCCAAGTAGCCTATCATCTTCCATATGTAGCATGTCATTGAAGTTAAATGAATACCTCATGCCTTGTCCCCTGATCAGCTCTTTTATCTTGGACATCTTCTAGGTCAGTGCTTGCATTTGATTGGACTCATAGTTGTGTACTAGTTTAAGGGATTCTTTCTTCTCCTTCTCTATTATGTAATTCTCAACATCCTCTAGCTTCACATCGATAGTAGGTGGGTTTCTAGTAGCAGGTTGCCCCCCCAGCATTGTTGGTAGCAGGTGGGACAGTAGTAGCAATAGGTGGTTGTTCAATTGCAAGTGGTGGTATGATAGCAGGAGGTTGCATAAGTCCAAATAGTGCTTGTTGCATCATAGCCCTCATGTCATCCATCAGAGCTCCCTTAATGTCTTCTAAGGTCCAGTTCCTTTGCTATTGTTCCATTTGTTTAGATTCAAGTGAAGTTGGTTTAGTTTTTAAGTAAAGTGGGTTAATAGGGCTTCTTTCCAATGTATCCTGTCTATTTAGGATTTCCTTTGCTAAGGCTTTAGGACTTTGAATCATTCTTCTTAGTTTGCCACCTCATCATCCCTAAATATGAGAAGACCTTGGCTGCAAAACAAGGTGTTAGTATGATGAATGAGATGCATGTAAGCGTGATGCACATGCTATACAATAAGTAGTAAGCAGCTAGTATCAATCAAGTGTACAACATACATCCTTCCAACCTTATGCCTCCCACACACATGTTCAATGGTAAGTCTCTTATCCTAAGATTTTTGGTCTTGGTCTTAATATTAACGGGGGATATCAAGGATCGACACACATGCTAAATCTCTCTTAAAGTAATAAAGCATAGAAACAACATTTCTAAGTATAAAGGTTTAGCCTAATCTTTATTACCCCAAGGGCTTTATAGATAGAAATACCTTATGGTAATAAGCATAAAAACAACATTTCTAAGTAGAATTAGTAGCTCTTATCCCCAATGGAGTCACCATTGTAAACGATGGGGTTTAGTGTGCATCCAAGATTTTAGCAACTGCGACACACTAACCATTTTCATAAAGACATGGCATGGAGATGAGGAGTTGCCACCTAGGGTAATAACTGGAATAAATTGAAAGGTGGTACTCGATTCTCTAAAAGAAAGCTAGCACCACAACCAGGGGATTCTTGGAACAGAATCTTAACTTCTCTTAGTCTTATGTTCATTTATAATTACTTTATGAATTACTATCTTACTCTCTAATTACATGCAATTTTATTTAAACCTAAATTAAGCATCCATCTAACCTAAAAAAGGCAACAGTTCATAAAATTACATGTAAAAAATGCATATAAATGGCAACATCCTTATGTCTAAGCTAGATTAATTTTATTAAAGTTAGCTAATTCTACATTTTTATTTACAAGTGAATTGGACTAGAGATGGTCCTACATTTTAATTGAATTAGTAAGCCTAAATCTACTTGTTTAATTAACTAAGGGAATGGGCCTATTGTCTATAAATTTTAAAGAAATTATATTATTAAGTGGGCCTAAGTCTAAATTAATCTAATGGGCCTAAGTTGATTTTAATTAATTAGCCTAAACCATTTTTAAGCTTATTTTTTATTTTATGGGTTTGGACCTATCGTGGGCTTGGGCCCAAAGAACTAAAAAGATCCAAAAACAAAATCCAAACAAAAATCATAATAAATCATATCAAACATAGGATTTATATGATTTTCTAAAAAAACCCTAAATCAATTTACATGCAACCTTAAATTAATCTACACCCACTATTGATTTTAATTGATTTTTACCCAATTGAACCTAAATTACTAATCAAATTTAGTGCAAAGAATATAAAATTCTACTATTTCCCACTATTGGGGCTATTACAAACTACTGGACAGAAATTAAAATCAAATTAATTACAACCCAAAACAAAAGAAAATTAAAAGAACATAGAAATTCTAAATTCTAAATCCTACAGAGGTTTTATAGATCTTAATCCATAGCATCCCATGGATTCTTCCAATGGTTACTGCCTAAAATTACATATCTCCAACCTTACCTCTAAAGTACCACAGAGCAAGGATCAAAAACAAAACAAAACCAAAAACATTAATCAATAACTATTCAATCAATAATTAAAAATAAATAAATCAAGTTAAAAATAAATAAAAAGACAGAGAGAAGGAAAGAATATTGTGCAGTGCAATTTGATGGCCCTTCAGATTGGGATTATCACCATTTTAAGATTGACTTTGTTGTTTTTTCTTAATCTTCTGGAATTTAAAAGCAAAGAACATATTTTTTTGAAAAGGTTTTTTTTTTTGTAGTACCTAATTAAGGTTTTTCCTCTTTGATTTTTTTGCAGTTCTTTTTCTAGGGTTTCTTGTAACTTTTTTTTCTCTCCTCTCGTAGACTCTGTCTCTCGGCTTTTAAAGCCTGGCCACACAACTCCAGCTCCTGTGATCATACAAGGAAGTTGCTTGATAGTTGGAAGTGAGATTAGGAGTCTCTACATTTTATTTTTAAAATTTTTAAAATCAACATAATGAGATGATGAGTAATAAGGTTTTGAAAAAATAAAAAATGTGGTGTCCTGGACCAATAAAAAATGAAAAATGACAGAATCATCATAAAAAATTGTGTAAAATTGCTTTTTAGCAAAAATTGGCATTCTAGAATGCTGATTTTTAACTCGTAATGTCGACTGGCATTGCCTAGTGCTGACTGGTATTACATAATGCTAATCAGCATTAAATGCCGGCTAACCCCCTTTTTTTTAAATTAAATTACAAAAAAGGTCCTCAAAAGTTTCTAATTTTTGCAATCAAATTCTTAAAAAATCAATTTTGTAATTAAATCCACAAAATGTTCCAATTTAGTCCTTTAAATTGTGAAACTCGACACTAGAGATCAATTCTCAATTAGATTTTCATCATAGGGGCTTTCATCGCATATGTGCACAATTGCATCTCAAAATTGCGTGCTTACAACTACCTCTAAGAACTTTGCTTTCAGTTGCTTTTCAACTTCCTCTTTAATTAAGAAAGCCCATTCTGGCCTTAACCTCCTCTTTTTTTATTTTATTAGTGTAATGTGAGGATATGTAGGGATTGTATGCTATGCAATTTCTCTATTAATCCCAGGAATATCCTCATAACCCCAAGCAAATACTTTTTGCCTTTTTATTAATATTTCTTTCATTTTTCCTCTCTCATCAAGAGTTAAATAAGAAGTGATCAATATATTTTTAGGGTTATCATTTGTGGCTAAATTAAATGATTTAGATTAATGTCAAATATATGCATGAAATAGTCATCACAAGCAAAATAACCATTAGGAAATACATCATACAAATAAGTAGAGTCGGATTTCATCGCATCAACTTTGGAAAAGAACAAATAATTATACTCAAATAAACTACCCAAAGAAATGTCATAATCATCATAAAGATATCAACAATAGAGTTTTAAACAAAGTTCTCAAAGTCTAGCTCCTTTTCCTAATTAGCAGTGCCTTTTAGCTTCATAACAATAATGTCTTCCTCTGATTATGGAGCTAGCACCATTTTTTCCATTATTGTCCCTTCATCAGTAGCAACCTTCTTCACCCCATTCATATATTTAGAAAATATCTTAAATTTTAGGACCAATTTTCAATATACCTTCAGAGGTTCAAGCTTTCCCATGTACGGATAACCGGTGCCTTCTTCCACAATCGTTTAAATCTAGCTTTATTTTATTCCTTAAAATCCTCAGTTCCTTAATACCCTATTCCATATTTCAAGATTGGTACCTTTTGCTCCATAAACTCTAGTGGTCTGTTATGATTTTCCCCAATCCCATGCCAAGCATAAAGTTTACATTGTGCATCATGCTTATAATTTTCTCATCCAGTTCATCCTCATATAGCACACAGACCTTAAAGCTAGGACTGATAGGGATTTTTGTGGGAGTCAACTTTAGAGTAGCCACAATAACTTTAGTTTATGCCAAAATGGTAACAATCTTCCCCTCATATGAAAATTTAATCTTTTGATAAATAGTGGTGGAACACCTCCCAAAGGATGAAACCAAGGCCTCCCTAATGGGATAATAAATGTCATTGGGATATCAATCACATGTTGATCCACCCAAGTTTTGATAGGCCCAATTTTGCTCAAAAAGTCCCCTCGATAGACCTTTTTGTATCATCATAGGCCTTGATAATCACATTAGATGGTTTTAGATCAGCCATGGTAAGTCCCAACTTGGGTATAATTTTCAAAGGGCATTTATTAATAGCATACCCATTGTCCACCATCACACAATAAGTGCATTTTCCCTTCACCTCAGTCTTAATGAATAAGGCCTTATAGTGGTCTCTCCCTTTTAATGGCATATCATTATTAATAAATATGATAGCCCCCTTAAGGTTTTCCATCAGAGATTTCACCATTTGTTAAGGAGTATAAGCTATAGGGACTTTCTTTTTCTCCAAAGCCTAGTGATATGAACATGGTTAACTTGTACCAAACTCGTATTCAATCTTAATAACCTTGCCAAGGATCGTTTATAAATCAAGCAAAAAGAAACTTTAATCCCCAACAAGACCCTTAAATAACCTGTACTTAAGAACCTTAATTATAACGAATTAAAGGTTGTTTAATGTAAACCTAAGATTAAAAAAGTCAATTTTAAGTCTAAATTAAACTAGGTTTGAAAATACCAAGCCTTCACTTGATAAATTCACAAAAGTTCTTTTAAGAACAAAAGAGAAGGACTTTAACCTCATAAGAATTGAAATTTAATTGATAGAACTCATTCTTAATTCGTACTACATTGATATGGCCTTTATATAAGCATGTAAACATCTTAATCCTTGAAGGAATAGGTTTTCTTACTTATTCCTAAAGACACCTATAAAGGAAAATCCTTTACTAAATAGGATCCCTTTAAAAATATGACAACTAATGACAACTAAGCTTTGAAAAGTCAAATTGACAACTCATGACAACTAAGCATTGAAAAGTCATATTGACAACTCATGACAACTAAACAAATAACTAATGACAACTAAGCTTTGAAGCATGCCATGTCACATATCAAGTTGGATATTGACCATTAACTTTGACTTGTTGACTTTGACTTCTTGACTTTGACTTGGAATATCCTTGAATCTTCTCACATCTTATAGAATCTTCTTGAATTTTCCTTATTGACTCCAAAATAGAAAATAACCCAAAAATTCGTCCAAGCTTTGTACTTGACTTTATTGATGTGTGGACTTCATAAATTAACCCTTTTAAGGATCGTATCATTCCCTCCCTCTTAAAGATGATTCATCCTTGAATCATACCCATCTTGTAAAGTTGGTATATTTTGATGTCCTCCGGGATCGAATACAAATACCGTGGTAGAGTACTTTTCCTTTGAAGGAAAGATGCATATAAGCAGCTTTAGAATTCCTTGAACTTGAGGACTTACTCCAAATGCAGCACTAGTATTCACAAACTTGTTAATGTTGAATCCTTGTTGTTTCCTTCTAAACTTAAAACGTGAATATCTTAAGTTCTTCTTGTTATAATTGAAAACTCCATGGATTCCCTTGAAAGAAATAAAATGTTGCAGCTCTTTCTCATACTTCATGCAAGGAATGAAATCTTCAAAGGAATTGTTGACCTTGTAATGCATTACAAAAACATCATCAAATGGATCTTCATATGGCATAAAGCTCTGGAAAACAACTTTCAAAACACTAGAAAAAGAAAGATTAGAATTGTTAGTATCATCATGATGAATAACCATCTTCTTATCCTTTATAATGCTTTTAATCTCTAGTTTCCTCTTTTCTGTACAAACTTTTAGATTTCCCTTTTCATGGTTTATATACTCTTTATGATCATAATACGAACGTGGTTAACTTGTACCAAACCCATATTCAATCTTAATAACCTTGCCAAGGATCGTTCATAAATCAAGCAAAAAGAAACTTTAATCCCCAACAAGACCCTTAAATAACCTGTACTTAAGAACCTTAATTATAAAGAATTAAAGGTTGTTTAATGTAAACCTAAGATTAACAAAGTCAATTTTAAGTCTAAATTAAACTAGGTTTGAATATACTAAGCTTTCACTTGATAAATTCACCAAAGTTCTTTTAAGAACAAAAGAGAAGGACTTTAACCTCACAAAATCAAAATTTAATTAATAAAACTCATTCTTAATTTGTGCTACATTGATATGGCCTTTATATAGGCATGTAAACATCCTAATCCTTAAGGAAATAGGTTTTCTTACTTATTCCTAAAGACACCTATAAAGGAAAATCCTTTACTAAATAGGATTCCTTTAAAAATATGAAAACTAATGACAACTAAGCTTTGAAAAGTCAAATTGACAACTCATGACAACTAAGCATTGAAAAGTCATATTGACAACTCATGACAACTAAACAAATAACTAATGACTACTAAGCTTTGAAGCATGCCATGTCACATATCAAGTTGGATGTTGACCATTGACTTTGACTTGTTAACTTTGAATTTGACTTTGACTTGTTGACTTTAACTTGGAATATCCTTGAATCTTCTCACATCTTGTGGAATCTTTTTGAAGCTTCCTTATTGACTCCAAAATAGAAAATAACCCAAAAATTCATCCAAGCTTTGTACTTGACTTTATTAATGTGTTGACTTCACAAATTTACCCTTTTAAGGATCGTATCATTCCCTCCCTCTTAAAGATGATTCGTCCTCGAATCATGCGCATCTTTTAAAGTTGATAAATTCATATATCCTCTAGGGTCAAATACAAACTCCTTGATTGAAACCCTCTCCTTTGAAGTAATAATCCACACAACAACTTGAACTTGATTGCACACTTGGGATAAAGAACTTGTATTCATGAACATGTAAAAATTGAATACTTGTTACTTCCTTCTAAATTTGAAACATGAATATCTTAAGCTCTTCTTGCTACAAACAAAAACTCCATGGATTCCCTTGAAAGAAGTAAAATATTGTAGCTTTTTTTCACACTCAATGCAAGGAATGAATTCTTCAAAGGGGTTGTTAACCTTGTATAGCATTTCAACAACATCATCAAATGGATCTTTATATGGCTTCAAGGTCTACAAAACAACTTTCAAAACACTAGAAAAATAAAGATTAGAATTTTTAGTATCATCATGATGAATAACCATCTTCTTATCCTTCATAATGCTTTCAATCTCTAGTTTCCTCTTTTGTGCACAAACTTCCAAATTTCCCTCTTCATGGTGCATATACTCTTTATGATCACAATATGCATTCTTGACAACTTCTTGACTAGTTATTCCTTCTACAAGTTCACTAGATTACTTAAAGCTTTGTGAACACTCCTTATTAGCTTCAATATCTCTTTCAAAAATCTGTAATTTTTCATTAATTTCTTTGATAGGTTGCACACACTTGCCATTATCTTCATCTTCTTGCAATATTTCATCATGGATTTTGGCATTATTTTGCTTTAACGCTTCCATAATTTCTTCATCAACTATTTTCTCTTCAAAAACATTATTCACACTTTCTTCATTAACCAAGACATGAATGTTGTCATCCTTCTTAATAACCTGATCATCTACTTGAATGCATAATTGCTCTTCATATTTCTCACCATGCTCCCTCAACCCTTTACTTAACTCACTCAACTCAATTCTAACACCCAACTCCCTCTTTTCTTTTCTCTCATCATGTCTCTCAATAACTTCAACATTCCTTGAACTTTGTTTATGCCCTTCAAAGTGATTATGCCAATCCTTATAATAATGATTTGGCACAAACCTCTTTCGCATGATAGTGCATAGCCCATGAATGCACTAGTTGAGACTACTAATTGATTCCACCAAGCTAGTGCATAGCCCATGAATGCACTAGTTGCAAGCTTGACTTTCTTTTCCTCATAGTAGTTGTGGTAATTAAACACAAAATCTACCTTCTTCTCCCATGCTAGATATGCTTCAGGATCACTTCTGCCATGGAAATTAGGTATCTTCATCTTTATGCTCCCAAGATTGCTATCTTGTTTATTGTACCCTTGAATGTTGTCATTAATAAAATCATCATCATCCTCATGCCATCTCCCTCTACAAACTTGCCTAGGTGTGATTTGAGTCATATTGTTGGTGGTTATAGCTTGGCTTTGCTCTAACCTCCCTATTTGCTCTCGAACCTTTTGATGGTTGTTTAACAATTGACTCATTTATTCTTGCATCGTCTTCATAAAGATCTTCCATTTAGGATCTATCTCAGCCTCCTTTAGATCTACCATGTTATAAATAAAGATACAAAAGAAAACAAAAAAAACCTCACAAGTCACACTCCCTTACGTGTTTACACTAAAAGAATCACTCAATGCTTGTGTTTCACTCAATTAGGCTTTTACCCTCTTATGAGCTCACCACTTGCCTTTTACCTCTCAAATTCCTTTCTTATAGTTCTTATAGAACTTAAGTTACTAACTATCAAATTAAGCTCAATACAAAACAAACAAAAAAAATTAAACTCAAATTTGACTATAAAAGCCAAAGAAAACGCAACAACAAAGAAAATATCCAAACAAATTGAAAATAAGAAATTTTGGAATAAGTGTTTAAATTACCCCAAATGTTTAAGAAGAAGAGTAGAATATTCAAAAATTGAAAAAAAAAGGCAAAGGTATTGAATATATAATTAGAACAACAAATTGGAATGGTTTTAGACCAAAATTGATTTCAAATTTAATCAATCAAACTTTTTTTCACAATTCAAAACTTTTTTTCTCTTCTTTTTTTTAATATGAAAAAAAGGAAAAAAAAAAGGGGCTTTGAAGTGTGAAAAAAAGTTGAATTAATCAAATTTGAATTCAATTTGGCCTGAAACCATTCCAATTTGTTGCTTTGATTCTAAATTAAATACCTTTTTTTTTAATTCTGAATATTCTACTCTTCTTCTTAAGTTACTTTTAGGGTAATTTAAACACTTGTTCCAAAATTTCTTATTTTTGTTTTGTTTGGATATTGTCTTTGTTGTTGTGTTTTCTTTGGCTCTTATAGTCAAATTTGAGTTTAATTTTGCTTTGTTTGTTTTGTATTAAGCTTAATTTGATAATTAGTAACTTAAGTTCCATAAGAACTATAAGAAAAGAATTTGAGAGGTGAAAGGCAAGTGGTGAGCTCATAAGAGGGCAAAAGCCTAATTGAGTGAAACACGAGTGTTGAGTGACATTCTTTGAGTGTAAACACGTGAGGGAGTGTTACTTATGAGTTTTTGTTTTCTTTTATTTATAACATGGCAGATCTAAGGGAGGCTGAGATAGATCCTGAATGAAAGCTCTTTATGAAGACAATGCAAGAATAAATGAGTCAATTGTTAAACAGCCATCAAAAGATTCGAGAGCAAATAGGGAGGTTAGAGCAAAGCCAAGCTACAACCACCACCAATAACACCAACAATACGACTCAAATCACATCTAGACAAGTTTGTAGAGGGAGATGGCATGAGGATGATAATGAGTTTGTTAATGAGAGCATTGAAGGGTACAATAGGCAAGATAACAACCTTGGGAGCATAAAGATGAAGATACCTAATTTCCTAGACTAATGCTTCCTGATGGGCTTTGGAATTCAAGAGCAATTCTCAAACACTAGCAATAGTCTTCTCCTTTTTTTCATTTCCTCTTTTAGCTCTTCTTTTCCCACCCCCTTATTCTCAGTTTCAACCTTAGATGCTGATTTTTCCTTATTCTCTTCCTTCTTCTTTTCCATAACTTTCCTAACTGACTGACTCTCCCTCTCTATATCACTATCCCATATGTCAATTTGCCCTCCTTCCTCATCGAAACTTCAGATATCTAGGATGCTAATAAATAATTTAGTCGATTATGGCCTTTTTGGTTTAAGGATAAGGTTTAGAGATTTAAGTGTGGTATCAACAAAGGAGTTTAGCACTTGCTCCTTAGTTGGACTAGTATTAATCATAAGGAATGGGGAATTTGGTGGTGGTACATTTCTATAGTTAGGTAAGGGGTTGTTTTAGGTGTTTGGCTTTTTGGATTCTGGATTAGTAATTTTTCCTGAATCAATCAAGTCTTAGATCTTATATTTTGGTCTGGTGTAATTGTTAGTATCATATCCAATGACTTGATAAAACTTTTAGTAGAGCTTCGAGTTGGCATTTCATAAAGGTTGTTTTAAATGTAAGGGCTATAATAAGTTCTTCTCAATCAACTTCTCTAGTACCTTTGAGAGAGGTTTGCCCAAATTAGAAAATTTTTTAGGCTGCCTAACTGCACTGACTTGCATGTTGCTACTACTACTTTTGATTCCTTCTTTGCCCCTAGATCTTCCACCATATAATTTCTTCTCTTATGCCAAATCAAACTCTTTCTAAACCCCAAATATGTATAATTCCTCAAAGTTCTGAATTTTGAGATCCTTTAACTTCTTGGAAAGTAATGGAATACATCCTTCCATTACTAGCATCAATTGATCAGACTCAGCAGGCCTATGTCTCATTTGTGCTGACTTCCCCCTCCATCTGGTCATATACTTAGTAAAGGACTCATTAAACTTCTGCTTGGTATTTTGCAAATCCTTTAAAGATACTTCCATTTGAAAATTAAGGTTATATTTCTTCACAAACGCAACACATAACTCCTTCTAATCAGTCTGCACATGGGATTCCAAAGTGTAATACTAGTGGATTGGAGCACCTTCTAATGACATGGGAAACTGCTTGACAATTTATGACTTGGTCAAGCTAGTTGCCTTCATATAAGTCACGTATTATTTCAAGTGCAAATATGGATCATTAGTTCCAATATACTTCTTTATGTCAGGAAACTTGAATTTTTAAGGTAGGGGAACATCATCCTCATCCAAGTTAAGGCCAGTATAGTCCATTGGGGCATTGATTCCCTTCTCTTTCATTATCATCTAGACTTGAGTCATGGCCTTGGTCATATTTTTAGCTCAATCAGTTTTTCCCATAGTTTTAAAAATGTCTGTGTCTTAGCAGCCTACCAGATCTGCTAACATTTCTTAAAGGCTTAACTTAAATGATTAGGATCAAGCTTAAATGATTATTGTTGTTGAACCAGTTATTTCTATTGGTTAGCTCCTATTATCTCACCCATCATTTCTTGAATAATTATCCGAGTTTGATCAGCTAACTTTACTTTCAACTATTCCTTAAAGGCTTCAGAATTAAAACCTGCCATTGCTGCTATTTTTGTGTTTCTAAGTAAATGATTGGTGCTAAATTAGGTCCAATTGGAAGACTAAGATGGATCTATATCTATAATCACCATGGGTTAGAAATATGCATGAGATGCAAGTTCATTTTTATTTTTTTCATTTTTTATAACATAAAAGAGAAATAAACAAATAAACAAATAACAAACATTTACAATTAATGTAAAGACAACAAATTTATGCACACACATATTCGATAGTGAGTTTGTTGTCCTAGGAATTATGGCCAGGGTTTTGATTATTAACAGGGGATAATAAAATTGATGTATGCAAGAAAACTCTTAAAATGGTGCAAATAAGTAGCAATACTTTTGGATAAAACCAAAGTCCATAAAAATAGGCCATAGTGGGCATTAGAGGCCTAATTTTAACCTAATCCATTTAAGATGTACCTGTGTTTCATACCAAGGATTACCATATGGCATCAAAACATATGCCTTTGGGAATAAACCCTAAAGGAAATTACTAAGCCATTACATAAGCTGGGCTTGGGTAATGAGTTTCAAATCCCACAACTTTATACCTCCATTATGTCTCCCCACTCAATGATCCATGCAACATGGATAAGTACGTGCTATAAATGACAATAGCCAAATACCTCACCATTAGGTTTGAGTGAAACACAAGTAGTAAAATAAAGACTATTGTCGGTTTATTTGGGACTTTGTGCACAATATGTGAAAAGGTGTTGTGAAATGCAAAAGAAATAAGAAAATAATAAAAATGATACAACATAAAACACTAGAATCAGTTTCTCTCTCCCCAGTGGAGTCACTATTGTAGGCGGCGGGTTCAGTGCGCACCTAAGTGTTTGGCGACTACTGTATTATGTGGACTTAAGGTCCACTAGGAAATACAAAATAGGCTTATAGCCCAAGTTAGATATGGGAGTCACCGCTTGGATGAGACCCAAGACACACTTTATAATAATTGGATCCCACATAGGGCCCTAGTAATTATCCTCAAATATTGGTTTCGGAAACTAGGTATGGGCTTGAAATATGTAAAAATAAAAATTACACAAAAGTTAATATAAAAGGATCAAAATTAATATAAATATGAATTCAATGATTATCAAAAATTAATCTAACACGTTAATAAACACATACTTGGAATTTAAAATATGAGTTAGAGCTAAATCTACTTTAAAGATGAGGAAATTAGTTCACATAGGTCATTTATGAATTAAAATAAAATGCTGCCAAATTAAATGAAATTCAGAAAATAAGTAAGCAAAAATGAAAGGATGTGGTGACGCCACTTCGATGAGGCATCACCTCTAGGAGATAAGGCAATATCACATCGCCTTAAACCAAAAGGGCAACACTCCTTCAAAGGGAAATTGCCTAACTTACAAATAGAGAGATATAATTTAACTAATTTGCAATTTTGAATCATATAGAAACAAGCTCACTCAATTAACATTTTATCACTATCCTTAAGAATTCATAAAATCATATTCAGAACATATAACAAACAATCAACTAAGAAATAAACTAAAGGATAAATAATGGATTTATCTAAATTATGAGATCAATCGTTAAAAATCAGATGTTCTTACTATTTTAAATGAATTTATTTTCAAAAATGTTTGGCCCTTAGAGGTTAAATTCAATTGTTGCACTTTTTCCCCTAATGTTTATAGTAAGGAGCAGATATGCCCTTAAAAGAATTTTTGGCTCAAATAAACTCAAAAGTTTAAAAATTAAAGTATTTAAGCCCCTCCTTTTAATAGAGTTATAATGTGGCAGTTAAGCAAGTCCCACTTGATTACTTTTACACAAAATGAAAAACTCAATTGCTTTTACTTTTTATCTTTTCAATTAAATCAAGTTAGGTGATCTAGTAACACTCCTCCAAAAACTCAAGAACACCATGGCATGCTTGAGAATAAGTTCAAAAATAATCTATGGAATTAAGTATTGATTAATTAATTAGTTAATGCTAGTAAATTTGGGGTAAATTGTGGTTTGATTTTTTCTCTTATTGGGGGTTTGGAGCTAACTAAGGTTTTAGAATTTATTGGTTTCATCATCATGGATATTCCTCTTATATGCACCTCACCCAAATGGACCATATTTGTGATTTACTATAGTACCTAGCTACATCAATTTCAACCTTCCTATGCTAATGCTTTTTATATAAAAAAAATATGGACAGGAAGCAACTCTCACCATGTTTAACTTACTTATTTTCAATTAAAAGATCTTAGGGTTTTTGAAAGAATACTCGAGTCTATAAGAAGAAACATAATTATGTAATTTATTTAGTGATGCTTTGATGTGAAAGCATTTTGTTTCACCTTTGGTTTGTGTGTGCATACGATGTGAATAGTCACTAACTGGTGGAGTATTTTAGCTTTCATAACTCCATTGTTTTCTCAGGCTTTCTTTCCTTTTTTTCTAGTACTTTATTATTATTTTAAGAGTTTAACTAGGATTTAACACAAGCAATTATGTTACTATGCTTCATATGAAATTGGAAGCTTATATTATTGTGTAATTTTCTCATAGTAAGTTGAATTGGAGCATGCCAATCCTTGATCATTAGTTTATATGTTGAACTTTTGAGTTTATTTGATTTTCAAACTTTTGAGTTTACTTGAGCCAAAAATTCTTTTGAGTTTATATGCTCTTCGCTATAAACATTAGGGACAAAAATGAACCTTATCCCTTATTAAAATCCAAAACTATACCAAAAATTTTTTATCGGTACAATTTGGGTCGAATAAAGTAAAAAAGTCAACAATACAATTTGATTTCAAAGATTTTTGGTTTAGTTATTTGGTTAAATTTGGATATTTTAATCTCCATGCACTGCAAGTCATTAATTTTTTTAAGGTGTGAATACACCTATATTATTTTGAAAACCATATATTTAGGTCCCTCTTATAAACGACTTTTATTTTCAGCATTAATAAGGTTTGCCATCTCTGACATGTATGAAAAATATATTAGATAAAGAAGCATTTTTTATCCTAACATTTATAACGAGGAGAAAATTTACCCTTAACAAATTTATAAATGTATAAACACTATTTTTAATATATATATATATATATATATATATATATATATATATATATATATATATATATATTAAATTCTCATTCAATAAAAGTCTTAAATAATAGTTTATTTTTCATACTTGTATAAACTAATATTGCTAATATGAAATTAAAAAATTACATATCATTTTTAAGCAAATTTTTTTTAAAAAAAATTATAGATACATCCTATTTCATTTCAAAAAATTAAAAAAAAAAAAAAAAGATACATCTCATCCTATATAAAAATATTTTTGTTTAAATGTTTCTAATTTTTTGAAGTGGGATGAGATGAATCATGAATCCATACAAATTTTTAAAAATATATGCATAAAAAATTATATGTAAAATTTGTAATGTCATATTAGCATTAGTATATTTTACAAGTACAAAAAATAAACTATTATTTAACACTTTTATTAAATGAGGAGCTTAGATATTTTTTAAAATAATTTTATTTAAATGATTATATATTTTCTTTAAAGAGAAAGCAAAAAGACATTGCAAGATTGATACTTGTGTTATAAATAAGATATAGTTTTTGTTTTCATTACTCTTTCTCATTGAGCATATACTTTTGTCATTCAATAACAAAAACTTTAATGTTTATTTGAAAAGAAAAAGAGCTCATGTTGCCAAAAGTGTTTGTTGGAATTCTCTTCTAAATGATATATGGATTGAAAATTTCCTTTTTCTAATATCTTAAAATCCTCTAAATTTGTTCAATGTGATGCTTGTGTAAGTATCTTTCTTTTTCTAAGTTTTATTTTTATAAGTTTATACTTTTGCGGATTTCTTCTCATTTCAATTTTTTCTTCTTTTTTTTCAAATTTAGGTGCAAGTCATTTCACGTTATAACAAATTCTATATTTGTCCTAAAAAATTTTAATGTTTAGAGTTTAAAAGAAAGAGTTGAATCTTCATGGGGGTAGAAATTTTCTACAATCTATGGTTGATATTAGAAACTATGATGCAACAATTATGCTTGACACCAATTTAAACTTCAACAACCATGATATAAATAGGGATTTGCAATTGTTGAAACATAATCTTTTATCTAAAAGGGTATACTCAGTTTACAATTTTACAAATGCTTTGCTTTCTCATAATCTTTAGAGGAATTTTACTATAGTAATTTATGTCCTTTCCAAGAGCACATAAGATTTTATGAAAATGCAAGGCTAACTTGCTTGCTATGATTGATGAAAGAAAAATTATAATTGGATCATGGGTGGAATATGACAATGTTGATTATGAAAGCTTTATTGAAGCATTATATGCTGAAGATGATGAAGAATTAAATTTGAGCAATTATTCTATGATGTGTTCGATGAAATTTTTAAGCTTAGTAAAAATAAAAGATGGGAAAATGTCAAAGGCATGTTTTAGCTCAAAAGTTATAATACTAAAAATTCCAAAGAATGAATAAAAAAAATGATTTAAGTTATTGGTATATAGTGAATTATATTTTATTTTTATAATTTGTGTTTTGTAATTGAAATAAATAAAATATTCTTTTCTAATTAATAAGATAGAATTTTACCTCTTGCTCTTTTTTTCAACTCCTTCCATCCATTGTTCCACATTATTGATTGGTGTAAAATATTTTGCCACCTAAATTTGTTTTCTCTCCCTTTGAGAAAACAAAAACATAGAGTTGTTTAGTTCTTTAGTTGTGAACCTATATTCATTTTGGGTCTATTCTAAGTTTGTGACCCTGTAGGTTCACATGACATTGGCAATGGGTCTGAAATCGCTATTTAGGCCTACAAGTCATAAGTGGCCTTTAGTAAGATATTATGACTACCTAAGTCATGTGAAGGTCGATAATATGATATAACCTAATTTATAGTGAAAATTTTATTCCTTTTGTCACATGATATCTTGATTGAATATAAGACATAGTTTTTGTCATCCTTATATAATTCAATTATATTATTTCTTAATTCAAAGTAGACTGAGAATGATAACTCTTTATCAATTCCCTTTAGCATGGCCATATATTTTCCTCAGTCTATCTTATCAAAGGGCATATAAATATCTTACTCAGATTAAATGAGGGACAAGTTCCTTCTTAATCACTCGCATTCCTCACATAACTCATTTTATATCCAAAAATAATCTATTTTATCATCTAGTTAAAGATAATGTTAGATTGTGTCAAAATATAAAATATTTATGTAGAAATCCATGGTGATTTCAAAGTTAGAGGACTAAATCAATATTACTATGATGAGAATTACTTATAACAATGATTAGTATTCTTGTGATGGGTCAATCCAGTACATTATTTCTTAAATAAGTACCTACAAGTTGACTTAATATCTCATATTCATGATTAGTAAAACATAATCATCAATCAACACCATACTAGCCCTCATACATTATAATGACTAGGGATAATTTGTGTAGAACTTATATTTAATCTAAAGGTTTTACTATCAAGTCACATATTTAATAACCTTAGGAAGAATTAACTATTCAAGTAATTATCACAATAGAAAATGAAAATGAAAATGCCTCTTTATTAATAAAATGATAAAGTCAAATCATATATGATTGACCTATTGCATGTCACTAACAAAAATAGTTTATGCAGTCATCCAGGGAAGGACTATAATTCAATTGAATTATATGTTTATCTCAATAATTCAACATATGTCTAATATCTATAATGAAAATTGATGTTGAGGGCATATTTCAGTTTTAGCATAAGCTAACCTTCTTCAACAGTAATAAAATTTCTACTTCCTATTCCACATTAAACATTAGGGAAGCAGAGAAAGTTAGTTTAACCAAAAAGAGCATCAAAAAATTAGTTTGACAACTTTAATAACTTATGGCCATAATTATGTAATGGTAGAAATAATAGTGCACAATGTGCACTCCACTAAATTTACCTGCTTGTATACTAGTATGCAACTTGAAGAAAGGCGACCATTTACTTGCCAATTGTTGTCCCACTCAGACTCTGAATGCATCCTTTGCACTCTTTTTGAGAGGGGAGAAGATATAGAGAGGTCATTGTATGACCATAATAAATAAAGATAATATGGTGTTTTCTAATAATATAAAGAATTTTGAGCACAATATTATAATGTCATATCCAAGTAAAAATGTCTCCTTTACAATACCTTTAAACAAATATATGACAAAGTTTTCTTTCAACTAAAGATGAGTTCATTCACTAGCTAAGTTATACTAAACTCATTATGAATTATAAAAAAGCCTAAGAATGAACCTTGTCAATTTTTTCAAACTAAACTATATTCATGTTAAATATTCAACATTGACAATGCATGATATGATAGCAGGAAAACAAAGTTCTATTATAATTGTGTATTAATTCAAATAAGGCATTAAAAACTTGTGTCATAGGTTTTCTAAGCTTTGTAAAAGAGGTGTCATAACTTCTTCCAAGCCACTAGACACCAATCAGCTAAACAAACATTAAAAAATTTAGGAAAAATCCATTCTAAGGCCTTTGTACTCTCAATTTTTTTTACACTTGACCCCTCTACTAAATTTTATGTAGATTGCACGCCCACACTCTAAAAAATTTGACATTGCACCTTTACTAATAGAAACCATTAACATGTAAAATACGCTTTGTTAAATGAGAATATTTCTGAATTAGCCTTCACCATGAATTAGATGCTTACTAATGAGTAAATAATAACTTCAAATAACAATAGAGCAAATTACATTTACCTCCCTGAGGTTTGACATAATTCCAACTCTCCTCCCTTTTATTTGAAAATCGAACATTTACATCCCTCAGTTTTAATTCTGTTAACATTTAAATCATATTTTTTACTAAATTTTAACGGTTATACATCTCCTTATGAGCATTTTAAAATTAAAAACATAAATTATAAATTCATTAATTTTTATTAATTTTATTTTATATTTATATTTTATGTTTGGTTTATGTTATACGTCAAATTTGATTGTCCCTTAAAAGGTCCAATTATGAAACAAATCTTCAAAAGGACTAGAGTCTGCTCCTTTGTAACACCTTTGATTTGTGCAACCTTAAAACCCAAATTGATCCCACCAGTGTGCAAAATTGATCACCGAGCTATTAATTTTTGCTTTGATATTATGAAATACAAATTATTAAAATAATAAGAGGCTTATTTTAAACAATCTTCTCTCGAAACACGTAATTTATTGAGCCGATGTTCATTTAATTAGATTGGGACCCAACTTCATGAAAAAATAAAAATTGATTTTGATAAAATGGACTTTTGAAACACATCCGGAACGCTCCAAAACCTCCATAAGTGATCTTGAAATAGTTCAAAACAACTTGAGGATTAGCGCGCGTTGCGTAGAAGTGCGCATGTAGCCACAAACACCCATAGGTGTCACGCACTAAAATTAAAGCAGAATCAAACAAAATAGACTTTAAAAATGCATCCAGAAGACTCCAAAACCTTTGAAAGTGGTCCCAGAATAGTCCGAAACAACATGAGGATTGGCACACATCGCTTAAAAGTGTAGGTATACACCCCTAGGTGTCAGCACTAAAATTGAGGCTGAATTAAACAAAACAGACTTTAAAAATGCATCATGAAGGCCCAAAAACTTGGGAATCAACCTCAAAATAGCTCGAAAAAGCCCTAAATTGAGTGTGTAATGCGCGAAAGTGCACGTAACCAAGCGTACTTTACCCCTTCACATGCTTTGTCCTAGGGACACGTGCATGACCACACCTATACCTCTTTATTCCTAACATTTTGCACTATAAATAGGTGTCTCCACACCCTATTTTAAGGGGGGGAGCAAGAGGAAACACACACATACTAAAAAAACCCATCTACTTGAAGGCACTGAAAACCCACTTCTATATAGTTTTAGCTCTCCCACTGCATTTTTCTTAGGTTATTAGGTTTCCCTTCCACTAAACCTAGCCTCATCTTTATCAAAGCATGCTTTAAAGGTATCTACACATCATTTTGAACCCCTCAATAAGGAAAGCTTGATAATCCTCGAAGTTAAAGCTTTAAAACTCACATAAGCTCAGTTGAATCTGAGGACCACATAATCATTTTAGCATGTTTACTTTATTGCACTGTATCTTATTTTATTATCGCCAGTATTTGTGAATATTATTATGCTTGCATGATAAGACTGGCAATTTCCATGCTATATGAATAATTTATGCTTTATTTTTCTCATCTGATATCATCATTTTGCATCCTCTAGTTTTGAAATGTTAAATCACATCGTAAATATCAATAACATGAAAAGTTCATATTCTATACTATAGTTATCATATTCACAGTCCAATAATGTCATCATGCAACCCTTCTGTCATCATTGTATATCATCATAGCATAAATAGTCACTACAAACATACATGATCGTGTACATTTTGCTTACTCTTATAAGGTGTTTTATTCTAAACCGCCTTCTTTTGACATATCCATTGATGCAATTGAGCCTATAGGATAGGGTGATGAGTTCGATGATAACAAGTTGCCAAAAAGGAGAAATGCATGGTTGAAGTATAGAAAGATGGAAAAAAGGACCAGATTATTAGGGCTATTAATATTTGGTACAATTCTGATGAGGAAGGCACTGAAAGATATAATGTATGGCTTAATAATCGCGAAGTCAGTCATGTCACCAGAAGTAGGAAGGGCTATAAAACAACAAAGAAAACTACAAAGAGAGAAGAAATTATTGAAGGAGAAGACTCAAATGAACATGGCAATGACCTGATTCTTGAATAGCTTAAGAAAGAAAAAGCAAATGTAAGCATTTAGGAGCTCTTGATGCACTCAAGTAGCCATATAAAAGATTTGGTTAAGACTTTGGCTAAGATAAACATTGAAACTTCTGCTACCCCTGAAGCAATGGTGGCCAAGGTTATAGAGAAAAAGCACGGGGTTATTACTTTCTCTGATGAGGATCTACCTATGGAAGGAAGGAATCATATTAAAGCTTTGTTCATTTAAACTGAAGTGAGAGGGAAAAAGACCAATTATATGATGGTGGATGATGGGTCTGCAATTAATGTTTGCCCACTGTGGATCCTACCCAATTTAGGAGTGAAGGTGGAGGATTTGGCAAAGTTAAACCTAGTAATTAGGGCTTACGATGATAGTATGAGGAATGTTAAGGGAAAATTTATAGCTTTTGTAAAGACTGGGCCTATAGAAGCAATGGTGAAATTCACTGTGCTAGATATTCCTCTCGCCTATGCCTTATTATTGGGCATGCCTTGGTATCATATTTTAGGAGGAGTGCCTTCCACTGTGCATCAAAATGTGAAATTCCTACATGAAGGGGACATTGTAACTTTATATGCGAGTATGGGTAAGACTGTATCCATAGTTATGGATAGTCAAAAGCAGGTAGTTATTCCTCCTAGTTTCTAAATAGCCATGATCTTGGAGGGAATTGCGATGGATCTAAGGGTGATGAGCATGATTGAGAAGATGAATTATTGACCTAGACAAGGACTAGGAAATGATGAGCAAGGTATCCTAGGATTACCAAACTTCAAAATTCAAGACGATACAAGAGGATTGGGCTATATTGGATTAGATTTGGCAGCAGAATTGCAAGGAGAAGGTTTTTCAATGAGAATAACCTCCTAAGGAATGTGGGACCTTTGAAGGACAACTTTATTAAATAAAGGAAGGAGAAGTTCTATTTGGGTGAAAAGGAGCCTGTTCAAGTAGCTGGTGTGGATATCCCTAGGTTCGAGATCTTTAAAAAGCAAATAGTTGAGAAGCTGGTTCAAGAAAATAAAGACAAGGTGATGAAGACAATTGCTAAAAAGATGAAAGAAGAATTACTTTGTCTGCCACCTAATAAAGAATCACCATAGGATTTAGCTAGCATTATTAATAATAGTTTTAGTGATGTTTTTTTTATGAAGAAACTAATGTAATAATGTCTGATTTGTTTGAGGATGAAAACTTTGTTTTTCATATGGTCAATGATATCAATTCTGGTTTGGCTTACTTGTGTGATGTTAATTCTGATGGTCTTATGCATTTTAATAATGATCACTCATTCATGTTTGACATTAATTTTATTCAATTAGATTCATTAAACATGGGCACAAATGAACAACCAAAACATATTTCTATATCATATGATTTAACTCCTGAAGAGAGAGAAAAATTTAAAAGAATATTAATAAAAAGAAAGGTAGTATTTGCTTGGTCCTAAGAGGATATGCCAGGGTTAGACAAAGAAATCATGGAGCATTACATTCCAATATATCTAGAAGCTAAACCTGTTAAGCAAAAACTTTGTAGGTTGAGGTCAGAGTGGGCAGAAAAATATAGGATAAAATTGCTAAGTAGATCTAGGCTAACTTTTTAGAAGTAGTAGAATACTGTCAATGGTTGGCAAACATAGTACCAGTTCCTAAGAAAGATGGAAATGTCTGAATGTGTGTAGACTTTAGAGACCTGAATAAGGCATGTCCAAAAGGGGACTTTCCTTTACTCCATATTGATGTGATTGTCGATAGTGCAGCATCTAGTGTAATGTACTCCTTCATGGATGGTTTCTTAGGTTATAATCAGATAATAATTGTGGTTATAGAAAAGATTAAAACTGCTTTTATCATTGAATAGGGGATTTATTACTACAAGGTGATGCCCTTCAGGTTAAAAATTGCAGGAGCAACTTATCAAAGAGTAGCCACTGCCTTATTTCATGATATGATGCATAAGGAAGTGGAAGTGTGAGTCAACTATATGATGGTTAAGTCAAAAATAAGAGAGGGACACATTGAGGCTTTGGATAAGTTCTTAGCAAGAATAAAAAGATATAACCTAAGGCTTAATCTGAATAAATGCATCTTTGGGGTAACTTCTTGAAAGCTATTGGGGCACATAATCAACAATAGAGGAATGGAAGTTGACCCAGACAAGATTAAAGCCATCCAGGAGATGCTAACACCAAGAACGAAGAAGGAAGTATGAGGTTTTATTGAAAAATTATAGTACATCAGTAGGTTTATTATAAGGCTTGCCATGGTCTGTGATACGATCTTCAAGCTCTTGAGGAAGAATTAGCCAGTGGAATGGAATGAAGAATGTAAAAAATCCTTTGATAAGATTAAGGAATACCTTACTAACCCACCCATGTTAAGACCACCGAGGTAAGGTAAACCCTTAATCTTATATTTAGCTTTAAAGGAAAAGGCAATGGGGGCAATACTAGTGTAAAAAGGACCAGAAGGGGTGGAGTACGCAGTGTATTATCTCAATAAAAAGTTCCTGCCATATGAAGAAAAGTACAATTTGGTGGAGAAGACGTGTTTGATAATGATATGGGCTACAAAGAAGCTAAGGCATTATTTCCAGTCGTACAAAGTACAAGTTGTCTCAAAGATAGATCCTTTGAGGTACTTGTTTCAAGCACCAACTTTAATTAAAAAGTTATCTCGATGGCTAGTACTTTTAACTGAGTTTAATATAGAGTACATCACTACTAAGGTCATTAAAAGAAGAGTAGTAGCAGAATTTCTGGCTCAGAATGCAGTCAAAGGAAATAAGCAGTGGAATCTAGAGTTTCTATATGAGAATTTAGCAGTAATAGAATAACGTGAATGGAAGCTTTATTTTGATGGAGTTGTGAATAATAAAGGAGTCAGGCTAGGAGTAATTCTTATTACACCAGGAGGAGAAACCATCCTAATGGCCAAGAAATTAGACTTTAGGGTCACAAACAACATGGCTGAGTATGAGGCATGCATCTACAGCATGGAAGTAGTGTTAGCAGTTAGAGCTAAAGACCTACTAGTTTATGGAGATTCCTGATTAGTCATTAGTCAGGCTAATGAGGAGTGGGAAGTAAAATAAGAGAGGTTGAAACCTTACATTTGCTAATTGAAAAAGCTAATGAGGAATTTCACTAAATGTCTCTTCATGCACTTACCAAGAGATGAGAATCAAATGGCAGATGCCTTGGTAACATTTTTTTCAATATAGGATAAACTGACGGGATCAATGATGAAGCATTTGGTAATAATGAAAAATGAAAGCTCTATGTTATAGTGAGGAATAATTCAGGAGTATCCATATAGAGCCAAAAGAAAAGCCATGGTTTTATGACATTTAGAGATTTATCAAGGAAAGGAAATACCCAAATGAAGTAGCTTCTAAAGAAAGGTATGCTCTTCATGTTCTTGCATGCCATTATGCAAGTCATTATGGAATATTATACAAAAGGATGTCGAATGGAATACATCTAAGATGCAAGAAGGATGAAGTAGAACCGGTGATAAGAGAGATTCATGCATGGGTTTATGGACCTTACATGAACAGGATGATTCTGGCAAAGAAAATGGTTCGACAAAGGTATTATTGGATAAGCATGGAAAAGGACTATATCCAAGTAGTGAGAGAATGTCATTATTGTCAAGTATATGAGAACCTTAATCATCTTTCCCCTACAGTGCTAAATAGTTTAACATCTCTATGGCCCTTTGCAGCCTGGGGAATAGATATAATAGGGGAAATAAAACCAACTGCTTTGAACGGGCACAAGTATATAGTAGTTGCAATTGACTACTTCTCTAGATGGATAGAAGTAGAGTCCTTTGGTACCTTGAAGGCTAAACAGATGGCAAGGTTTATTGAAAAGAATCTCATTTATAGATATGGGGTCTCGCATCATGTTATGATAGACAATGGTGTTCAATTCCAGGCAGAAACGGCTAAATTATTACAAAAATACAAGATTGAGCATCATAAGTCCTTGCCTTATCGATCTTAGGCTAATGGCATAGTTGAAGCAACTAATAAGAATATAAAGAAGATTCTCTCCAAGATGGCAAAAATGCATAAAGATTGGGCTGAATATCTCCCTTTTGCTTTATGGGGATACATAATTACAACACGCACTGCTATGGGACAAACTCCATTCTCATTAGTATATGGTTGTGAAGCAGTTTTGCCAATAGAGATAGAAATTAAGTCCTTAAGAGTCGTTATGGAAGCAAAAATTCCTGAGAGTGAATGGATACAAAAGAGATTCGATCACCTCATTTCTCTAGATGAGAAAAGGATGGATGCTCTATTTCACGCTCAGATTTATCAGAAGAGAATAGCGAGAGCTTTCAACAAAAGGGTTAAGCTAGGAAAAATAAAAGCTGGAGATATGGTATTAAAGTAGGCAAGGGTGATGGTGTTTGATATAAGAGGAAAATTCAAACCAAATTGGGAATGACCATATTTAGTCAAGACAATCCTGCCCAAAGGAGTTGTAAAGATAACTAATCTAGAAGGGAATGAGTTCATTGAGCCAATCAATCTGGATCGTCTCAAGAAATACTACCTTTATAAAAAAAAAGTCCGCTAGCTAGAAAACCTAACAAGGCTAGTCAGGAAAAAGTTAGGACATTCCTGTTATTCAGAAAACTCGCAAAGGGCTAGCAGGCAAAAATAGGGAATAAAATAAAAGAAGTGATCCCGTTGATAAAAAAAACCCGCAAAGTGCTGATTAGGCAGAAATTAGGGAAATAAAAGTAAGGAAAAAATCTTCAATTAGAAAATCCGAAAGGGCTAGCTAATAATAGGAGTTATGTCATATGATGTATTAAATGTACTCATTTTTGCCTTAATTAATGAAATAAATTGAAATAATATTTCTGTCAAATGTTGCATATTCTATATTTATTATAATGCATAAAGGCTTGAAGGAAAAATAAAACATAAGAAATCAGACTTATGAGACCACTATTTTCGTTTCTATTTTTTCTTTTATGACTTATCTAATAACACTTGAGTCCTTTTATAGTTAGTAAATTCTAATGGTTCTGTAGATTGCATGACAACCCAAGCTTTATAGTCATCATCAGTAGTCATGTCAGCATTCAGGTGCATATGCCGCTCTAAAGCTCTGTGAAGCCACAAGTTCTTCACTTTGTCTAAAAAGTCTTGTCTTATAGGGAAACCTTCAAAGTTAGTTGTAACAATCATAATGAATTGGGGGCGACCATACTAGCTGCAAAGGCATGAGGGAGAAAGAAAGTCAAAAAGTGCAACCCAGGAATAGGAACACAATAGTCATACAGGTTGATGGTCATAGATTTTAATCTCCACCAAGGACAAATCCAAGTAATCTCAGTATCAACAAGGCCTTTCATCCAATCAATCTATTGATTTATAGTGCTCTTATCCCTTATCCTCAAAGGACGAGACTATAAATAATGAGGTTGATAAACCAAAGCATTGGGGGGAGCATTAAGTAGACTCAACTTCTCCTATAACCAAATCTAATAAAAAAAGAGCTAAGTTGAAACCCTAAGAAGGCATCTTAGAAAAAAAAAAGGTTTACATACCCAAAGGAGAAGCAAACTGCCTAAGAGCCAGTTCTGAACCTTGAAATTATCTAACCTAATGATAGTTTTAGCAAGGATGATAGGTATAGGATTAGCTCTAGTTTCTACTTGTTCTAAGATACTGATAATTCTTACATCAGCATATCTATAAGAAGACACTAGCAGAAATTGAGCATACAAGCAGAAAGTGACAATTTTAATCCAAGTAGCATTGTCCTTATCTTGAGCTTCACAAGAGGTAATTAGAAAAGGAAAACTAATAGTACCAGTATTGTGTGCATGCATGTAGATGACATCCAGGTGCATATCAAAAAATGCTACTAGTCTACTAGGAAATTCCATTGCAAGATCAAGAAGAGCAATTGCGGCAATTGAATCTAATGAACATCTAAGAATAGCAATAAATTCCTCAATTAATAGACATAACTCTTGTCCATTGAATCTAAATACATGAACCTTAGCATCCCAGAATGTAGCATCATATGTAAGAAATTACTGTCTATATTTAGGTATTAAAGGGACTTTAGGGATTTGGCATGGAAAGGTAGCACTTTATTCTAAGCATCTCTGTTCATGGTCTTGACGAATTTCTTCATCAAGATGAGAGTAGCTTGTGTCATGATAAAGATAAATAAAGAGAGGGATGCACAATAGACTCATCTGCGACTCTTAAATAGCTTCAAAAAGATGATGCTGAATGCATTAGGATTTTCTCATTTGCATTTTCAGAAGACAGACAGGATTAGGATTCCATTCAGTCACTTTTGGACCAAACTCGTGTTGAAAAAAGAAAATATGCATAACAAAGTTAAATTCCCAAATGAAATTCTAAAATTCTAATCGGAATTCTAGAAATCCAATCGGAAATAGGGAATTTCAATCAAAATCTAGGATGCCGGTCGAATTTCCAACATTTTCCCTAAAAAAAAAAGAAAAAAAGAAGGGCTTGGTCTAATAAAAAAGTCTGAAATTCACTTATAAAAGGAAACAATTATGAAGCATCCAAAGTACAGTCATGTTAACAAAAGTCCTAAAGGAAATCAGTCATCCTGAGCTCTAGTATCTGGCTAAGGGCTCCATCCTCTAGCTGGATCTTCGCTTTGATCTGGGGGCATAAAAGTCCTAACATCATGACTATTAAAGTCAAGACCAACAAGCTATCATCGAAGCCTCTCGTTCTTATGCTCAAGATCCCCTACATAACTTTGTTACATTTAGAATAGTTAGAATCATGCATATCATACATAACATGCATACATTTGCATATTTGTTGAAAATACTAACCCTCTAAGTATCTGTAATCTGCATAGTAAATAATCTCTAGGAAGAGGCAAGACCATATAAATACTCTACCTGCATTTTAAGGACTTGTAAAATGAAGTTTACTAATTCAGTAATAAGTGCTAGTTTGTGCAGGGTTAGAAATGCAAATCAAACTCACATATGAAGCATCAGGAGGAGAGAAACTAGGAATCTAAGTTGCATAAAAGTACATATGCCGCTCAACAGGAGTCTGCACCATGGAAGCCTAATAATACATGGACTTATCAAAGGGGGAACATTGCCCAAAATAGTACTCAAGGAAGTATCACTATGAGTAGCCTCACTATGATTAGCAGGCTTAACCTCCTGCTCAGTCTCCTTTGTATCATCCTCAGTCTCCTCAATAGCAGCATCAGGGACTCCTTCAATTTGTGCAAGAATTGAATGTCATATGAAGGGATGAAAGAGATAAAATAAAGTAGTGACAGAAAGCATACCTCAGCTGGGTCTATAGGAACTTGCTCTAAGAGATTCTCTTGAATGTACTCCTGATAATGATGTGAACGCTCAAGCAAATTTGAAGCCTTATATCCCTTAAGAGCTTCTTTGAGCTTGGGACCAGTCATGTTGCTACTCCATAACATCGAGAGGGAAATAGAAAAAGGAACACGCCTCCTAGAAGATCCCATATGCCAATGATAAACATGCTTACCAAGATACCACATTTGACATCCATAACTAGGGAGCAAAACTCTCGTAGTCTTAAGCCTCATAGTTGCTGTCATAAAATCATATCGCTGAATGTCTTCAACACCAGCTAGCCAATCTGATCTGACCTACAAACCTATTTATTTAAGTTTATTGAACTTTTATAATTAATGAAATACTAAAGATTAAATTTGTCTTATTAGGTCCCACTCTAAGGAGTTCAGGTAATCTCAATAAGTTTACAAGTCATGCCTAATGCTGGTAAGATGAGAGGAACCCCACCTCTACATCAAGGGAAGACTCTTATCAAAGCTAATGACATTAAAGCCTCATATCACTCTTATCTCAATGCCCCAGATCTGAAAGAAAGGAGATGAAAGAAATAAGGAGGAAAATGTGAAAATAAGAAAAGTTGAAAAGGATAGGAGACATACATGCAAAATGTGCCAGAAGTCACACATCATCACAACGCCTCAGTAAATAGTATCCAATCTGTACTAGAGATAAGCAAGCGCTATAGATCCCTAATCTAAAGTAGCAACCATACCAAGATCTAGAAGGGGACTAATAAGAGCAATGCTAACCCTATGACCAGTCTCGCAAAAGAGAGTAGTGCCAAGTAATATCAACAAGATGCATCTCGCCTTTTGAAGAATTTGGCAAGGTGTAGTGGTAGGTAGCCTCCTGAAACCCTGAATGAGAGAAGAAAGAAGCATGTTCTTTTGATTCTTCTATGATGGAACAAACCCGAGCATGTTACGAACATAGTGACTCCTAGCATCCTTCGAAAGAGTGTAATAATGAATATCAAAGGGGACTGGGGCACCTCCGAATGTAGTCCTAGTAACAGCAGAGATGCTCATCGGGGAAATAGTCAGCTCACCCACTCGTGTGTGAAAAGTATTAGTGGTGTCCATCCACCTCTCGATAAGAGCAAAAAGTGAGTAGTGGTCTGACTTACCTTGAGCAGTCGGTAAAGCAGCAATGAAATGTTAAAAACTAGATGCCTAAATATGCTAATTGAAGACACAGACAGGAAATTTACCTCATTTCAAACTTGAGAGCATCTATGAAGGTGTAAATGAGTCAGAGGAAGCACATCTTCACCTTCACAGAGTCCTAAATCATTTTGAGGAAAATGCAAATGTGAAATGATGGGATCTGACTATCTAGAACTACTCCCACATAGTTTGCATTGTGGGTGAGCCATAGGATCATATCGATTCAAAAATAGACTTCAGATGAAAGAATAATTGAAAAGGAAAAAATTTAAAAATCAAGATAAATTGAAAAGGAAAAGAAGAAAAAGAAAAATGAAGAAGAATAGGAAGAAGAGAGAATGAATGAGCAAAAGGAAGAAAGTGGTATATTAAAAGGTCAAATATCCACTTTAGTCCTTTAGCTTTGGGTTTACGTTTAAGTCCGTTCTTTTCCTTGCAATTTAATCTTGAATTGCAATGTCTCCTAATTTAATAATTCAATGAATTATTAAATTTGCTAGTTAACATTATCAAAAGCAAGCAATTATGGATTGCAACATAATTAGACTATACGACCAAGTGTAATCGGCATTATATGACCTAGTGCAATGTATCTTCAATCAAGATCATACGACCGAGTATACTTGGCATCATATGATCAAGTGTGATGTTTCTTTTCAAAATAGACTATATGACCGAGTGTAGTCAGCATTGTATGACTGAGTGCAATATATCTTCAATCAAGATTATACGACCGAGTATAATCAGCATCATACGACCGAGTGTGATGTTTCTTTTCAAAATAGACTATATGACTGAGTGGAGTTGACATTGTACGATCGAGTGTAATGTATCTTCAATCAAGATTATACGATCGAGTATAATCGGCATCATACGACTGAGTGTGATGTTTCTTTTCAAAATAGTCTATACGACCGAGTGTAGTCGGCATTGTACGACCAAGTGCAATGTATCTTCAACTAATATTATACAACTAAGTATAATCGGCATCATACAACCAAGTGTGATGTTCCTTTTCAATTCAGGCTATACGTCTGAGTGTAGTCAATATTGTATGATTGAGCACAATGAGTTCCTTTCACCCAAGACGAGTATAGTTGCTATCATACGACCGAGTATGATATGTCATTTCAAATCAATGTTGTAAGTTTGAGTATAGCAAGTTCATAAGCAAAAGCTTCATGAAGCACAAGTAAGTATCCTAACATTCAATTAAGAAATGGGGTGCTCATTTACTTTGCTGTAATTTGTCAAGCAAATAGCGACAAAAGGGGGCAACTGTAGACACTCAATTTCGGGATAAAGAGTTATAGAAGCGACAAAAGACTAATGATGAAAATGTCATAGATAAGTCTTCAATATCTGAAACTTTAAAACTTTAAGGGTCTAATTGCATTTTTTTAAAGAAAGGTTTTAATATTTTTATGGACTAAATTGCAATGCTTTTTAGGGATCTAATTGCAAAACTTAAATTCTTTCAAGGACCTTCCTGTAATTAAAAGTTTAAAAAAGGTGATTGGAATTATGTAATTCTGATCGAAATTACGTTAATTTCGATTGGAATTATTTAATTCCAATCAGAATTACATAATTTTGGTTGGAATTAGACTTCTTCCGTAAACTTTTGAATTTTCTAGATAAATTGAGTCCTAATTGGTCTGAAATTCTCCTAATATTATTTTGATAATGTTTTTAATGAAATAGAAGTCTTTTAGGAATCAATTTATAATTAGGGTTTCAAGATGTATCCCTATATAAGGAGGCCTTTTGTTAGAAAAAAAAAAGGAGAGGCAAAAAAAAGGAAAAAGGGGGGAAAAGAAACCAAGGAAAAGAAAAGGAAAAAAATGAATGAAGGAAAAAAAAAGGAAAAAAATGAGAGGAACAAGAGAGAAAAGAGAGGGGAAAAAATATTATTCCTTAAAAAATTCTTTTTGCTTTATTTATTAAAAAAATCTTTGAAGAATTTTTGAAGAATAATATTCAAAGTCTTATTAAGAACGGTGATTCTACAAATTTGAGGAGCACTTCATTAAAAACATCTATAAGCATCATTTTCTCTTTATTCTCTTTTATTTGATTTATTTATTTATTTATTTTATTAATTTTTAATTTTGTTTTATTATTTTATTATTTATTCACTAATCATAATTTTTATTTTTTTATTGTGATTGTGGAGGAAAACACATGATGATCATACTTGGAGAATCAAATCCATAAGAGGTCCATAGGATGCCATGGATAACACCTTGTAGAGATATAATTTCTAGGATTTTATTATTATTATTTTATTTTATTGCTTTATTTTATTGGGTTGTATTAATTATTTTATTATTATTTTCTATAGATTATTGTAATAGCCCCAATGGTGGAAATAGTGAAATTATATGTGTGATTGCATGTTTATGTTAATTAATTGGTTAGTAAAATTAGGATTTCAATTGGGTAATTAATTAAAAACAATGGAAGAAGTAGATTAATTTAACATTGTATGTTAATTAAAATTAGGGTTTAGAAGGAATTAATTTAATTAGTGGTTAGATCTTTTATTTAATTGTTTTAATATGTTTTATTTGTTTTTGGCTTTTTTATTTTATTTGTTTTTGGGCTTGTTTATTTATGTTTAAGTGTTTTGTGCTTGTTTGTTTATTCTTATGTGTTTTAGGCCTTAAGCCTATATTAAATTCTAATTCATCCATTTAAACTTAGGGTTTTTAGGTTTAATTGATTAAGATGCATTTTAGGCCTATAATTAATTATATTTTAGGTTAGATATAACTTAGGTCCATCTAGTTATTTAGACATATGCCCACTTAATTTAATTAATTTAGATTTAGCCCATTTAATTTAAGCCTTTTCATAATTTGTAGATTTAATATCATTTTAGAATTAAAACATGTAGAATTAGGCCCACTAACTTAAATATCTCCATAATTTGTAGATTTAGGCCATTTTTAGAATTAAAATAAGTAGACTTAGGTTCGTTTAATTAAAATTAAAAGGAATTTGTCTTTAGGCTCATTTATTAAAACATGTAGATTTAGTTCATTTAAATTAATGTATATTAGACTAACTTAGGGATTATATGTTTGATTGAATGCATTATTTACTTTTATTTTTATGACTAGTTTGCCTTGGAGTTAATTGCTAGAATAAGGGTTTATATGAAATTGCATGTAAATAGAAGATAATATAGTAATTCATAAAGTAATTCTAAATGAACATGAGACTAAAAGAAGTTAGTATTCCATATCCAAAATCTCTTGGTTATGGTACTAGCTTTCTTTTAGGGAATCGAGTACCACATTTTCAATTTGTCATAGTTATTACCCTGAGTGGTGACTCCTCATCTCCATGCCATGTCTTTGTGACAGTGGTTAGTGTGTTCTCTAGAGCCCTAAGCTCAAACAGTGTCGCGATTGCTAAAATCTTAGACGCGCATTAAATTTCACCTTTTACACACCTAATAGCCTCAACAAACATAGGTTCATCTTAGTAGTAATGGATTACTTTATAAAGTGGGTCAAAGAAGAATCATTCACAAGGATAAGAGCCAAACAAGTGGATAAATTCATAAAAAAAATTTGTTCTATTGATATGGGATCCCCCATCACATCATCTCTGATAACGATGTTCAATTCCAAAGAGAACTACTGAGGTGTTATAAGATGGAACATCAAAAATCTTCTCCTTATCAACCATAAGCAAATGGGGCCATTAAAGCTGCAAATAAAAACATTAAAAGATTTTATCAAAGACGACTCAAACTTACTAAGACTAGAAAGATTGCCATATGCCTTATAAGGTTATTGAACAATAGTCAGAATTTCAACTAGAGTAACTCTCTCATTAGTATACGGGTTAGAAGCATTACTTCCAGTCGAAACAAAAATCAAGTCTCTTCTTGTAGTAATCAAATTTGAATTATCATAAGTATAATGGGCCCAGTAGAGGCATGATAATCTTACTCTCCTAGACAGTAGAAGACACAAAGCTCTATACCACACATAGTTGTATCAGGCCTGGCTAGCTAAAACATTCAATAGAAAAGTGAAACACAGGAGTGTGAAAGAAGGAGACTAGGTGTTAAAGCAAGAAAGGTAGCATATTCTAGACCTAAAAAGGAAATTCAAACCAAACTAGGAAGGCCCAAACCAAATATGTCTTATTAAAAAGAGCAATCAAGCTGATGGATTCTGAAGGTAATGAATTCTTTGAAAATGTCAATATAGACCTCCTAAAGAAGTACTACATCTAAAGTAAAAAAAAACCCTTGTTGAGTAGCAAACCTAAAAATGGTAGCTCAACCAAAAATCAAGGACTTCCTACTAGGTTGAAAACCCTACATGAGTAGCCTAGACAAAAATTAGGGAAAGAGAGAAAATACTTAACTAGAAAATCTAAGAAGGCTAGTTAGGAACATGGGTAACCTCAAGTTTAAAATTTGTATGAATGCACCTGTGCTGTTCTTAAATGATTTTAGTGAAATGAGAATGATTGCCAATTTATGCAAAATGTCTTTGAAAAAGTGCAACACATTTTATCATCATAAATTTTCTTTCATTATATAACCACAATTCTTGCTATCTTCTTTGAACTCTATCATTGAAGCCTAAGAAAAGCCTAACTAGTTGTGAAAAGCTTTAAAAGGAGATATCTTAGGCAAAAGATGGAAGAAAAAAAGAAAACCCAACTAAGTAAGAAAAGCTCCAAAAGGAGACACCTTAGGCAAAAGAGGGAAAAATAAAATAAGCAAATAATAGCAATGGGAAACATCACCAGGCATAGCAATGGCAAGAAGTATATATACTACAGTCATCATTCATATATCATACAACACATGCTAGCCAAATGCCTAAATATAACACCTAGAGTCCATGACCTTTGGAAAATGATACAACAAAGTAACCATAAGCCAAAAAGCTTTACACCTAGCTCCTAAAACAACTACATAGGTCATGGTTGACATCGAAAGCAAGAATCAATCTTGCTTAAGCATCCCCATTATATGATCCATGCTCCTTATTATTTATTATGAAGGATGCTAGTTGTGACTCTAACCCACCAATATGATCACGATAAGTTGTACGCTCACACTCTCGGCTAGTATGGAGATGTTCAACCTACATTGCATGAAAATTACATATATTATACGTGAATACATAAAATATATGCAAAAATAAATAGGTACAATAAAGAAGGCATACCCTTTGGTTGCTCGTAAACTCCATAAAGCTGATGCACACTCCTTACAACAGTATACCAGTACTAACTAAAAGAGATGGGGATATATAAAAAATAAGCAAACAAGTCAAGCACTAGTCATCAAATAGGCGAAATAAAGGCAAAATAAGAGAAATAAAGCATGAACGTGGGAAGCATTAGGAGGAATGACATCTAACTGAGGACAGTCAGGACGAGGAAAATCAAGATACACTCCTTTACCAAAGATGTCCATCCCAAATAAAACCAAGGATGACATAACTGTAAAGTCCCTAAGAATGGCACCATTAGAAGCCACACTACTAGCATGGGCAGTCACCTTAGTATGGAACGTGCCCTCAGCCTCCTTGAAATAAGATCTTAATCTCTTTTAACGAGATACTTGTCACTGTAGGAAAGTCCCCATAACCATGTCAATTATAGCTTATTACTAATAAAGTTTATTACATGCTTGTGCAAAATAGGAATAAAAGCATACCAAATCAGAAGAAGCAACTCTTGATAATTCACATGATGTCATAGTCCTCAAATTTCAAGGATGAGCCCTATTCACTTAAGGAGGTGGAGGCATAGGAAAGGTGCCACTAGCCACAACATCAATCAGCTGCGGGATCAACACATTGGTGTGAAGAGATCTTGCACCCTCTAAGAGACCCTCTGAAGGATGTCTTATCATGACAGTAGCAAGCTCATTCGCACTAAGCTTATGACTCCAAAACATGTCACTAGGAGGAGGAATAGGGACTCTCCTTGATAATGGACCATCCCACCAATAATGGACTCACTCACCTAAATACCACACCTTGCCAGTAAGGCCAAGGAGCAACACTCGTCTCTTTATCAGTTTCCATATTGTCACCATCTCTGCTGACTAATCTAACCTTGCCGCCCACCAGCAAAGGAGAATCTACTTAAAAGTAAAAAGTGAATAAAGAATCTCTAAAAAATGAAATAACCAACATAATAGGAATCAAGCATACCTGTCCAGGCGACAGCCTGCCCATATAGTCCCGGGCCTCTACATAATCCTCAATTAAGTCAGTGGTCTTCATAATTTAACAAGAATAATGAGGAAAACTATTCTTCAAAAAATGCTCAACAGTCAAACGAGGAAGAACCTTAAACTCATAAGCCCAGATCTATCAAAATCAGAACTCAAAAAATCAAAAAAAAAGCAAAAGATAAAGAGTAGAAGGATAGATACAAGAACTCTTACTCATATCTAGTATAAATAGACATCTGCAAATCCTCGAGCCACCTTATCATGATGCATCTAAACCCGAGTACATGTAGGTAAGAGCAGTTGTATCCAGTAATACCTTGATAAACTGTCTAGGTCTCTCAGGACAAGCAACAACTGCAGACTACTTATACCTGAAGGATTCAAGAAGATGATAGCACTCAATAAGTAGAACAAGAAGCAACGAGCTAGCTACTATGCTGAAACAAGATCAACATCATACATCATCTACATGGTAAGGACAAAATCGGTGTAACAAGTGAGGTACATATAACCATACTTCATAAGGGTAGGCACCCCAAGCAACTCTATGGTAAGGCACCTCCTTACCACTATAGAGGAACACTCCTCCTCACTAAAGGGAACAGGCTCTTGAGAAAAGTTCAAGCTCATAATAGTAGCAAAGTCTAAAGGAGTGATGGTCATCTCCCCAATGAGCAAGTGAAAAGTATGCATCATGTCCATCCACTACTTATTCAACATATACATAGCAATATGATTCAATGCATCCTATAACTATCTACTTGACACGCAGTAGAAGATCTTAATAGTACGTGCTGACCCTATTGAAACTGTTAGGCAACACAATAACAGACCTACAAGGCTACAAATAATAGGTACGCTATCAAGAATCTACATAGTTAATAAATGCTGACACATCTTTTTTCTTTTTGCTATTTAACAGGATCAAGATAATAACAAAAGTCAAAAAGAAGCATCACAACAAGCACTAGCAGGCAATCAAAATCAAAAATAAAGCAAGAGCTATCAGGTTATCAGCACTCATAATAAAAATGTGGATTAAAAGTCATAATAAGAGCTACATAACTACAACTATGACAACCTCAATTAAAAAAATATAACAAATAGTAAGGCAACCTAAGCAGCTAAATAACTTCAGCAAAGACAGGGGACAAAGGAGGACCTACCTCGTGACGATGACAAACCCAAGCACGAGTCTCCAGACTATGAACCACGAGGATTAGAACTCCTCGAGAAAGTCAAGATGGCTGAGAACCCTGAGCACCATCAGTACTAATCCTCATAGTAGAAGTTTTAGCTCTAGTGGCCTCTGTACAGTTACCCTTAACATCTAAAAGATATCCTCTAAACCGTTAGGAATGTTAGGGAACTCCATCTTATGCAGAGAAAACTAAATATTTAGAAGCAAAACTAGAGCAAAAAACACTTGAAACTCAAAAAGGGTCAAGAAAAGATGAAACACACTTAGATAAGGCCAAAAGAAGTTACCTCGAACCTCCAAAATGCGCATCTTAAATACACTAGAGAGGGGAAGGTGTGTGGAGGTGCGTCAGCCACGTGATCACGTGCCCTACACATGTGGCCATGCGTACTTCCACCCTCCATGCGCTCTCGTACAGTTACACACGCTCTGCAAGACTTTGCACACTCATTTCTCTAGTCCTAAACCTCCATTTGAGCATAAGACATGCACCAAACTCATATAAAAGTATAATAATGTAGACTACATCTGTCCAAAGACACCGCATATGGCCTCACCATTTAAAAAAAAAATAAGCTCCTCCTAAAAAAAGAAAAATAGGGAAGAATCACCAAAAGGATATCTTACACAAAATCATCAAAATTACATTTGCAACATGAAAAATAATGAAATCATCATTACTGCATCATTATTGCTGAATCATCACTATGTCACCACTGCATCATCACTAACTAAGATTAAAAGAGAATGACACATTAGATCAATCATAATGACCATAACTTATCTTTTTGCCTAACACCCAAAAAGGGTATAGTGGCAATATCTATATGTTCGCCTGACACTAGAAGAGGTTGTAGTGTTTGTATCTATTCGCTTGACACCCAAAGAGGTTATAGTGATAGTATTTATTCACCTAACACCTGAAGAGGTTATAGTGGTAGTGTCTATCTCTTCATCTGACACCCAAAGAGGTTATAGTGGCAATATCTATCTATTCATTGACACCCAAAGAGGTTATAGTGGCAATATCTATCTATTCGCTGGCACCCAAAGAGGTTATAGTGGTAGTATTTATTCGCCTAACACTTGAAGAGGTTATAGTGGCAGTATCTTTTTACCTAACACCCGAAAAGGTTATAGTGGTAATATCTATCTATTTTTCTGACACCCGAAGAGGTTATAGTGGTAGTATCTATTAGTCTGACACTCAAAGAGGTTATAGTGGCAGTACCTTTTTGCCTGACACCTAAAGAGGTTATAGTGGCAGTATCTATCAATAAGAGGTTATAATGGTAGTATCTTTTTGCCTGACACCCAAAGAAGTTATAGTGACAGTATCTATCTGTTCACCTAACACCCAAAGAGGTTATAGTAGCAGTATCTATCAATTCACTAACACCCGAAGAGGTTATAGTGGCAGTATCTATCTATTTAGTTGCCACCCAAATAAGTTATAATGGCAGTATCTGTTTGCCTGACACCTAAAAAGGCTATAGTGGCAGTATCTATCTATTCACTTGACACTCGAAGAGGTTATAGTGGTAGTATATGTTCTCTTGACACCCGAAGAGGCTATAATGGCAGCATCTTTTCATTTGACACCCGAAGAGGTTATAGTGGTAGTATTTATCTATTTGCCTAATACCAAAAAATGTTATAGTGGCAGTATCTATCTGTTCACCTAACACCTAAAGAGGTTATAGTGGTAGTATCTATTTGTTTGTCTGATACTTGAAGAGGTTATAATGGCAGTATTTATTTGTTCACCTAACACCCGAAGAGGTTATAGTGGCAATATATATTTGCCTATAGTGGCAATATCTTTTTGCCTATAGTGGCAATATCTTTTTGCCTATAGTGGCAGTATCTATTCACCTATAATGGCAGTATCTATTCGCTTGACACCTAAAGAGGTTACTAGGTAGTACCTATTCACCTAGAGTGGCAGTATCTAATCACCTATGGTGGTAGTAGTATCTTTTCACCTATAATGGCAGTATCTTTTTACCTATAGTGGTAGTATCTTTTCGCCTATAGTGGTAGTGCTTATTCACCTATAGTGGAAGTATCTATTCGCCTAGAGTGGTAATATCTATTCGCCTATGGTGGTAGTATCTATTTGCCAATAATGGCAATATCTATTCACCTATAATGGTAGTATCTATTCACTTATAATGGCAGTATTTGTTCTCCTGACACCTGAAAAGGTTATAGTGGCAGTATCCTAACAATCGAATCATGACAAGACAACACTCAGGTAAGTACCTCTCTCCTCAAAAAATGATTTTTACAACTTTGCATTTGCTTCATATGTATTAACACTAGTGCTAGGTGGTTATACAACACACGCAAAGTTGGGGGCAACTGTCATACCTCAAATTTAACTGTCCCAAAAAGGTCCAATGATGAAATGAATCTTCAAAAAGACTAGAGTCTGCTCGTTTATAACACCTCTGAAGTATGCAATCTTAAAACCCTAACTAATCCCACCAGTGTGTGAAATTGATCCTCGAGCCATTAAGTTGTGCTCCGATCTTATGAAATATAAATTATCAAAATAAGAAGGGGCTTATTTAGAGCAATTTTCACTTGGAACACACAACTTATTGAGCTGGTGTTCATTTCATAAGATCGAAACCAAACTTTATGAAAAAAAATTGATTTTAACAAAACGGACTTTGAAAACACATCCAAAAGGCTCTAAAACCTCCAAAAGCGGTCTTGAAATAGTTTAAAATAGCTCAAGGATTAGAGTGCATCGCCTAAAAGTGTGCATGTAGCCACAAACACCCCTAGGTGTCGCACACTAAAATTGAAGCCGAATCAGACAAAATGGACTTCAAAAACACATCCAAAAGACTCCAAAACCTTCAAAAGTAGTCCTGGAATAGTCCAAAATAACCTGAGGACTAGCACATGTTGCTTATAAGTGCATGTATACACCCTTAGGTGTCACATGCTAAAATCAAGGTTGAATTAGACAAAACGGACTTTGAAAATGCATCCAAAAGGCCTAAAAACCTAATAAACAACCTTGACATAGCCTGAAAAAGCCCCAAATTGAGTGCGTAGTGCACAAAAGTATGCATAACCATGCCTGTAGCCACGTGACAAGTGCACAGTCACATGCACTTTGCGCAATCACGCACTCTGTCCTAGGGACGCACACATGACCATGTCTATACCTCTCTCTTCCTCACATTTTTCACTATAAATAGGTGTCTCCATAACCCATTTTAAAGGGGAAGTAAGAGGAAACACACACATACTAAAAAAACTATTTTCACGAAGGCACTGGAAACCTACTTTGAGATAGTTTTAGCCCTCCCACTACATTTTTCTTAGGTTATTAGGTCTCCCTTCCACCAAACCTAGCCTCGTCTTTATCAAAGCACACTTCAAAGGTATACAACCTAGTATCATTCTACACATCATTTTGAACCTCTTGATGAGGAAAGCTTGATAATCCCTCAAAGTTAAAGCTTCAAAACTCACATAAGCTCAGTTAAATTTGAGGACCACATAATCATTTTAGCACATTTACTTTATCGCACTACATCTTATTTTATTATTGTCGAATATTATTGTGCTTTTATGATAAGATTGGCAATTTGCATGCTATATAAATAATTTATGATTTATATTACTCATCTCATATTATCATTTTGCATCCTTTAGTTTTAAAACATGAAATCACATCATAAATATCAATAATATGAAAAGTTCATATTCTAAACTAAAGTTATAATGTTCATGGTCCAATGATGTCATCATGTATCCTTTATATCGTCATCGTATATCATCATAGCATAAATAATCACTACAAACATGCATGATCATGTACATTTTGCTTACTCTTTTAAGTGATTGAGTGTCCATTGCTTATCCCATTATTCATGTGATCGAGCAAGCTACATGCATAGTTATGCTAACCTTGCAAGTTCATTATATATAAGCTAGATTTACTTTTCTGCAATCCTTTTTTTCTTTTATATGTATTTTACTAAGAAAGCGATGTAATAATGGTATATTTAGCTTTATTATCTTCCATTATTTGACATATTGTGTGAATGTTATACAAATTGTCATTGCTGAAATTAGGGTGTTGAGGTAGTTATACATTGAATATTGTATAATGAGAAATAATCAAAAGTATATGCAATCCCCAAAACCTGGGAAGCTCTACTTGAGGCAATACTCATTGAGTGACCTAATGTTGTCCATTTTCTTTTCCTAATTTTCTAAAAACTGAGTGGCAAATCCACAAAATAAAAAAAAGGCATCTCATCCCTCCTAATACCAATCATTTATCCTTATTCGGTAAAGTTGTCATGTCTCTTGGAAATACAAGAAATATAGGTCACTCACATTTTCATTAATTTTAACTCCATTTGAAGTAATTCATTTTATATATTACTTTAGTTTTAGTTAATACAAATTTTAGATGGAGCAAAAATTAAAAAAATTAAGTAAGAATGAATATAAGATAAATTTATGAATATTTATAGAGTTATTAAAATTACAACTTGGCTTTTGACTTGGTCTGTATTTTGTTTAATTCAAAAAATTATATTGATGGAGATATGTAAACATATCTAAAATTTAGTTAGTATTGAAATATTAAATTTTAAATAATTAAAAATTTGAAGGACTAAATTATTTTAGTTTATTAGAACTTAGGGACTAAACTATTTTATTTTTATAAATAAAGGGAGTTAAATGTATTTTAATATAACAAAACCTAATGGAAAAGTTAAAAGAAGGACTTAAATGTTGACGGAATTCAAAATGAGGGTTGTAAATGTTCGATTTTTAAATAAGAAGGAGGAGAGTTAGAATTAGGTCAAACCTCAGGGAGGTAAATGTAATTTCATCATAACAAAATGGTCAAAATCCCTAAATCCACAAATCGAAAGTCCCTATTCCAGCTCCAAATATACAAATAAATGAGCTTTATCTCTTCTTTGATTTCAAAATCCTTGCTTGAAATAAATCACATTTCATTTATAAAACAACTGACAATGTTTATGCAAAGCTTCTTTTCCTAGCTTTTACATGAAAGCTAAGTGGGTTTAAGAGAAGTATGAAAAAACTATAAAGCTAAAGGTGAGTGCCTTTTTTTTAATCTTTGAAATGGCTCTTTCTCAAGTGAAAAAGAACAAAATTATTTGTTTATGTTATGTTGTTGTCACAATGGTTGGCAATGTGGGTTTGTTTATGGTTGGGTTGCATAGTGGTCTTGAAATGGTCCCTAAATGCTTTTTTGTAGTTGTTATTTAACTTTCAATGTTGGCTTTTTTGGTTTTCTAAAGTTAGCTAGTCTTATATTTGCATATTTTTCCCAAAAAGCTTTGTGCATGAATATATATTTTTTTTTCAAGCATGTCATTTTCTACTCCTGCATTGGTATTGTTATTGATAAAATATTGTTTGCTATGTGTAAGTTTATTTATTAGTATTTTATGTTTTATTGTAGGTTTGATTGCAAAATAAAAGAATGGGTGACATGATGGTACAACTGATTATTTATTATGGTGGTAGTATAAGAAGAGATATTAGAATATATGTTAGAGGTAGGTATCATCTAGCGGATGAATTACTTGATAAAGACTTGCTATCATTTCTAAATATTATGTATTATGTTAAGGAATTGGGTTACAATTTTATTAGTAGTCTATATTATAGGAAAAGTTGATAGTGGAATATTTAAGTTAGTACAAAATGACATAGATGTAATAGAAATCAGTGGTGATCTTAAGGATGGAGATAGACTATAGTTGTTCATTGACCATGAGTTGCAGGGGTGTGCATCATATGGGTTTGGGCAGTTTGGGCAGTTTGGGTTAAGTTGGATTAAAATCAATCGGTTAATTATACATATAAAATTCAACCAAACTGTGGCTTAATGATAAGGGAACCAATGGTTTGGATTTCCAAAAATTTTGGGTTATTTTCGGACAAAAATATTGGATGTGGGCCTTTACATTAGGCCTTTTTTAATGGACAGTAACAAAAAAATTAAATTCATTAACTTTTTGGCACTATATCAGGCCAAACCTAAGTTTTACAATGACTATTAGCCTAAACAAGGCTTGAATGATAGTTTAATGTAATATTTACAAAAAAAAAATATTTAACTAATAATTACATTTAAATATTACTACTAATTATAAAATAAAAATCAAATTTGATTTGGTTACACTATTAGCAATATTAGATGTAAGCTTCCATTGTTTCAAAAAATCAAAATAATTTGCTTGTTGTTTCAACAAAAATCCATACAACACAACAAAAAAAAATCACTAAAATTAGTAAGAGCAATCCTGAAATACTGAATTAGTGAAAGCCAAGCAAACACATTATATAATATAAACATAAATTTGCTAATAAACATATACAAGAAAGAATTTGAGGCTCAGGATATAAATTCATCACATGAATGCTATGCCACATTTCTAGCAACAATATAAAATTTATGCTACCAAGAAACTTAAGCAAGTAGCAATCATAATAATTTGATGTAGAACTGAAGAGGTGAAAGCTTCTCAACATCATCATTGCCTTAAATTCTTGATAAACAATCAATAACAGAAAGAAAATGCTAACTTATAAAATACAATGCTAACTTATAAAATACAATATATATATCAAAGTTCATCAACCTCCTTATTACATTTGCATCATTTGATAGTAGGACATTGCCTGATTCTAAGTTTTTCTATCCTAAAGAAAAAAATTCCTGCATTATATAATAATCATACTAGACAAAGAGAAGTCATTAGTGTAATGGGAAGAATATAAAACAAAGCAGTAAATGGAAATTCACAACATAAAATAAAACTATAGCAGTTAGCAAAGGCTTAGAAAATATTAAGTTCTAAATTATAAAAAGGTAACATAAATACAATCTTAGCAACATTAATAGCCACCAAAGGATTCATTTTGTATCCTTTGATTGGTTATACAAAATGGTGGAAGCTTTCTATAGATGGCGGGGTTTAGTGCGCGTCCAAGATTTTAGTAACCGTGATACTGTTTAAGCTCAGGGCTCTAGAGAACATACTAACCACTGTCACAAAGACATGGTGTGGAGATGAGGAGTAGCCACCCAGAATAATAACTGGGACAAATGAAAAAAGGTGGTACTCAATTCTCTAAAAGAACGCTAGTGCCACAACCAGGAGATTTTGGATACAGAATACCAACTTCTTTCATTCTCATGTTCATTTAGAATTACTTTATAAATTACTATCTTATCCTCTATTTACATATAATTTCATATAAACTCTTATTTAAACAATTAACTCCAGGCAAACTAGTCATGAAAAAATAAGTAAACAATGCATTCATTTAAGTTCATAATCCCTAAGTTAGTCTAATATACATTGATTTTAATTAAATGGACTATTTACAAGTGAGCCTAAAGACTAATGGGCCTAATTTTTATTCAATTTTAATTAAGTGAACCTAAGCCTATTTATTTTAATTCTAAAAATAGGCCTAAATATACAAATTATGAAGTATTTAAATTAGTGGAATTAATTCTACATGTTTTAATTAGAAGATGATCTTAAATCTACAAGTTATGGAAAGGCTTTAATTTAATGGGCTTAGTCTAAATTAATTTAATTAAACTAGGTGGATCTATATCTAATTAACTAAATGAGCCTAAGTTATCTCTACCCTACATCTAATTAATTATAGGCCTAAAATCAAGTTTTATTAATTAAACCTAATCTTAATTAGATTAATAAATCTATTAAAGAAAAGGTTAATCTAATCATTAAACCTAAAAAAAATCTAAATTTATTTAAATGGGTTAAATTCTAATATGGGCTTAAGGCCCAAAACATATAAAAGAAAAATAAATAAACCTAAAAACAAAAAAAAATCAAAACAATCAAATGAAAGATCAAACAATCAATTAATCTATCTCTTCTAAAAAACCTAATTTAATTAAAGTGACCTCGAACAATAAATAAAATAATTAACAAGCAACCCTAATTCTAACCACTTAAATCTAATCCAATTTTAATTAAAAAAATCCTAATTATCTATATAGCCTTTAATTTTAATTAATTACCTATTTGAAACCCTAATTTTACTAATCGATTAATTAAAATAAGACAAACAATCACACACACATTATTTCATTATTCCTACTATTAGGGCTATTATAAAGAGTTATTGAAAATAATAAAAAAATAACAATTAATACAATCCCAAAAAAACTAAATGCACAATAAAATAATCAAAACGATAATAATCAAATAAATACAAAAAAAAAACCCTAGAAGCTATATTTAGCTACAAAGTTCAATCCATGGCATTCCATGGACCTTCATGGATTTTATTCTCTAAGTAAGATCATTGTGTAATCCCCTCCATAATCACCAACACAAAAGAGTAAACCATGATTAGTGAATAATAATAAAAATTAAATGTTAATAAAATCAAAATAACAAAATAAGAAATAGAATAAGGTAAGAAAGAAGATAATGACTATGGATGCAATATGGTTAGCCCCTCATATTAGTAAAAATCACTGTTACTTGCTAAATAGATCTTTAAAAACTTATTATTCTTCTTCTCAAAAGTTTATTGCTCTTTGCTCAAAAAATGAAACACAGAGAAAAAAATCTTTGTATATTGCCTAGAGACATAAAAGAAAAGCCTATAAAGATGTAGAGAAAAAAAACTAAGAGAGAGCCATCCAAAAAGTCTTAAAAGTGAGCTCTCCAAAAAGTGAGGTCCCCCTCACAAAAGAGCTTTAGTTATGCTTTTAAAGGAAAAAACCCTACCTAAAAATGTATCCTACTGTAACTTGCCTTTCTCAGAGTTTTGATTTTAAAAGGACTTTAATTTCCTAAAAATTCAGATAAATATTATTTGACCAATCAGAATTCAAGAAACCAAATTTTATTTACTATAAAAAATAAAAATGAAATTAAAAAAATGAATGGAACATGTTTAATTCCAACTAAAATCGTGTAATTCCAATCAGAATTATGGAATTTTGATCTCTTTTTTAACTTTTAATTACAAAAAGACCCCCTGAAAGATTTTAAAATTTTCAATTAAGTCTTAAGATAAACATTACAATTAAGTCCTTAAAAACCATTTAAACTCTTCTTAAAAATGCATTCATATTTTTGAGGTTTCAAACTTCAAGTGTTGAAGACCTATTTATAACATTTTCATTATTGGAGTCCTTTGCCGCATACATACTTTATTATCCTGAAATTGGGTGCTTACATTTCCTCATCACCTTAATGCTTGTTATATAGGAGTTAGCAACTACAACTTGGTCATAAGTGACTAGTTGGTTGCATTACTCATAACAAGAACATCAAATGTCAAAGACAAGTAAGCAGAGTCACAAACAATAGTCAGCATCAGAGGCACATCAAATATAAAAGCAAGAAATTATATAGGGTTAGAGTTAATTTCCTAAAATAAAATGGGATTATGATTTTAAAATACAGCTACTGATGACTGTGAAGGGCTAACACCCATTTGAGGGAGTTCTGGCAAGTGGCATAAAGGCATAAATGAGAAATTACCAAGTAATTTGAAATTCCTAAAATAAATCATAAAAAAGAATAAATAAAAATAAACCTTTTTGAAAGTTATCAAGCTCATCAAGTGCCTCCTCAACTGAGACTAGATTATTTGATAATCTCAATTAATCCTAAATACAGATGAGTACTTCAACTAGCTTAGGAGCTCATCAAGTGCCTCCTCAACTGAGATTGGATTGTTAAATAATCTCAGTTAATCCTAAATATATATGAGTACTTCAACTAGCTTAGGAGCTAATTAAGTGCCTCCTCAACTGAGATTGGATTGTTAGATAATCTCAATTAATCCTAAATACAAATGAGTACTTAAACTAGCTTAGGAGTTGATGAACTTCTAAACAAATCAAGCACCTTTCTCCACAGTGCTAAAAGCACTTTCAGAAGCAACAATGGAGATTGGGACTACTAAGACATCCTTAGCTATTCAAGAAACCTTTATAGAAGCAAGAATATCAATAACAAAAGCAGATCGATTGCTTTTAATAGGAACAAGTGACTGTCTATCATAGCCAACATCAACAAATGCATACATTGCAACATAGTCCTCAAATAACTCAAAAGGAGATTATTTCACAATAGAAAATAAGCTGCCACTAAAAATTAACCCATACATCTAGGTTAAAGAGAATTCTAAGTAGTCAAGCTTATTTATTGGTATTTTATGTTTGCTATGTATAAGCTTATTTATCGATATTTTATGTTTTATTGTAGGTTTGATCGCAAAATAAAGAATGGGTGACATAATGGTACAACTGATTATTTATCATGGTGGTAGTATAAAAAAGGATATTGGAACATATGTTTGATGTACGTATCATTTAGCAGATGAATTACTTGATATAAACTTACTATCATTTCCAAATATTATGTATTATGTTAAGGAATTGGGTTACAATATTACTAGTGGTCTGTATTATAGAAAAGTTGATAGTGGAATACTTAAGTTGGTACAAAATGACATAGATGTAATAAAAATAAGTGGTGATCTTAGGGATGGGGATAGATTAGAGTTGTTCATTGACTATGAGTTGCAGGGGTGTGCATTAAAAGGGTTCAAGCAGTTCAAGTTGAGTTGGATTAAAATTGATCAATTAATTATACACATAAAATTCAATTAAATAATGGCTTAATGATAAAGGAATTGATGGTTTGGATTTCCAAAATTTTTTTGTTATTTATGGATGGAAATATTGGATGTGGACCTTTGCATTAAGCCTTTTTAAATGGACCATAACAAAAAATAATTTAAATTCATTAACTTTTTGACATTTTATTAGGCCAAACCCAAGTTTTATAATGACTATTAGCCTAAACAAGGCTTGATATCTAGTTGTAATTATACATATATAATGGAAATTCAACTTAATTATTATTTTTTTATAGACATCTAATACTTCAAGACCTATATATGGTCCATATGAAAAAAATTCTTTGTCAGCTAAAAGTTCAAAGTCAGCCCCAGAAAAGTTGTCTGCCAAGCCACCTCTAAATAGAGAGCCAAATGCCACCTATAAAGGCAAAGCACCTTCTGAAACTTGGAATTTAAAGGATAGCATATTCAAGAGTGCCATTTTAGATGTAGCTTGTAAAGCAATGGGGACACAAGTACCCTATTTGGAAACTATGAATAGGCTTGATCTAATGAATGATTAAGTCATGTTTGGACTTAGATCTTATACTGTGATATGAAATTACATTGCTACTTTTTGGGCTTATGAAAACTTTATGAATGTTTGATATTTTGATCTTGTGTAATACTTTTACTATTTTCTCAATTTTTATTCAGTTACTTATGTCTATTGAGCATATGTTTTAGCCAATGCAAAGTTATATTACATTGGCTAAATTTAACTTATGGAAGTGAAGTTTTCTTCAATTTAATTATATAGATTGTTATTGTGTTCTTTCAAAAAAGAAACTCTGTTCAATTATAATTTCAGCTTAAAGTTATTCACATTTGAAGTATTGGGCTAAACCTAACCAACACTTCATTCATGAGTTATAAAAAATGTAACAACATCTAATGAGCTCCAATTTTTTTGGATTAGTTCACCATAACAACAATATACAACAACATAACTATGAAAATAAAGTAGAGAGGCAAGGAACTATGAAGATGAGATAAACATCAAATGAATTTTTTTATTTCAAGCTATGTAGCTTCTCCTTTAGCTGCTCACACCTAATGTATAGTAGCCCTATTTCACACTTTAAATATTGATTCTCATTTTGAAGATCTTTAACATTGCTATCTAAAAGTTCAATTAAGTATTTTTCTTCTTATTCTCCTCTTTCAGCAGTCCATTCTCTTCTTTTAACACATGCATTTAATGTCTAGCCAAAGTTCATTGATTGTAATTATTTTCAAAATGATCCTCAAGTTTTGCACACTTGGCTTTCAGTTTTTCAATTTTTTTCTTTGTACTCAAAATGAAGTTATGATATCTTCTCTTTAAGAACATTTGCTAAGGTTGTTTGACATAATGCATCATTCCTCTCTTCATAGAGATTATGGGCCTTTTTCTCAGTTCATTGATGTAAAGTAACTCATGTTAAGTATATTCCCTATCCACCCATATGCATATCCCATAATCTTGGTTCTGATAAATTATGAAAATGGTTAGATGCATAACCCACATTCATTAATAATCTAATTTAAAAAAATACTTGAATCAGATATCACCTCTTGTGAACCACACCCATAATAACACCTCCCTAAGTTGAAATCATCATCAAGAACATGAACTTAAAGAGGATTTCCACAATTTCAGGCCATACAAGAAGTCGAATAAGAATGATATTAAGTTAGGATTAGAAGTTATAGAGATTCAAACAAGAACAAGAACATGATGGAATCGAATAATAAAGAGATTTTATGGTTACAAAGATTCACTTTTACGTTAAGAGTTTCTTACTACTATGCTATATGGTGCTTATGTAAATGTGGACAGATTTATATAGACAGTTTAACCTAGATGTTAGATCACTATAATGATTTATTAATTTGACCATTAAACTAAGGGTGCTTTCGTATCTCTGTACAGATAATGAGGGTGCAATGTCAAAATTTTGAAACCTTAAGAGTACAAGGGCCTTAGAATGAGTTTTTCTAAAAATTTAAGGTTCACCATATATCAGAAAAGAAAATAAAACAAAGAAAGACATGTAACATGACATCAAGAAACTAATAAAAAAGAAAATTCGGGAATTTGGTGAATTTTAGCATCCATGTTATAGGAAAATAAAAAACTTTCTTAGGTTACCTTTTCACTCTAACGATTTAGAGCCACTAAAGATGTTCATAAAAGAAAAATAAATAAACCATTTAGTTGAGTAACAATATAAGGGAAATATAGTTAATTAAGTCAAACATCAAGGCAAAAGATATATATATTCTACACAAAATAGGCTTATGAAGGAGAAAAAAAGGTACTTGGGTAAAGATAGCCTTAGCATTAGATATGTGTAATTGACTGGAAATCTCTTTGGTTGTAAGGTTGTCATGCTATTTATACAACAAAAAATCCTACTAATATAATGGCTAAATATATATTAACAACATTGACTGTCATTGGCATGTCAATTGCAATAGCATCACCTTTATAAATGTTGCATCTAGTTGATGAGCCACCAAACTACATTGTATACACAAAAATAGCCATGGGGCCTCTTTCATCACAATTATGTCAAAGATATTACAACTTTATAGGCTATTTAACCTCTTTTAAAACTCCATTTTGAGAAAGTATTGGATTTTTCTTAGCCATAATGATGCTTACATGACTAATCAAGCACCCATTTGCATCTAATGTAAAGTATCTAATATGAAAGAAGTCACTTAATTTTGTTTACTTCAGCCAAAATTAAAGCATATATAAAGTAGCTGCGATACAAAAAATTTGAACAGAAACTACATAAGCATATAAAGCATTACATTACTTGTTCTTGAAGTTCTTTTAAAGTCATATGATTCACTTTAGAACTCTCACTTTCATTTCTCTAAATAATAGCCACACTTTCATCAGTTTTTATAGAATGAATATGCAATAAAAAATATATCTATTATCTATAAATAGAAGAGGAAAAAAATAGAGATGAACTACAATTCCAAAATTCAAAAAGGATTTTTACTGTCTAATGATGCTTAAATGTAATACGCTTAGTTTGTATGGTAATTTTATGAAGAAAAATCCATGCATATTTTTCTTAAATCTTATCTTTAAGAGGTTCAATGGCCCAATCCATGTTAAAATCATTAGTGTTGTCAAAAGTGCAAAAAGTGCTTGTCTAGGCGTAAAAGGCTAGCCCCATTAGAAATAGCGCTTTAACCTCAGTAAAGCCAGGTGCATTTAGTCAAGTGAGCACCTTTTGCACTTAAGCCTGCACTTTATTAGAAGCGCAAAGCAATAAAAGCACACACTTCATTAAAATTTCAATCATTTCATTATCTTAGAGGATATTTTTATCTTCTTACTTAATTTTAGGTCTAATTTTTTTAGGTTAAAGGGTTAAAAAAGTAGTCTAAAATTAGAAATATATTAGGTCTAATTTTTTTTATAGCCAAAAGATTTTTTTTTTATTGAAAAGAATAACCAAAAGACTTCTATTCCATTCAATTTTCTTTTCTTTTCATATTTATTTTTCTTTTCTTAGTGGAGCCTAGGGTTTTATAGTCATCAACTAAAAGACAAATCAGGTATTAAAAATTATTATTTAAATAGAATACTTTCAAGGGCTTCATCTTCATAAGTATATTTGTAAGATGTCGGAGAGCTTAAGGCTAATCTAGATGATACATATGAGGAAGATATAAGTGGTTTTTAATCTGACCATGACAATGGAAGTGATGAAGACTTATTTGAAAAATCTGATGATGACTTTTAAGCTACAACATGCTAGAGTAGACTAGAACTTTAATTTTTGTTTGTTGCTCAAGGAATTTTAATTGCTTTTTTTTAACACCTATAGAATTGGTTTTTCATTAGTGTTGGAGTTTCATCTCATCATTTAGAACATTGCCTTTTATTCAAGTAAGTTTGTGTTAGTTATAATACATATTCTTTATCCTTTTTTACGCTGAGCACTTTAGGCAATGAGAAGACTCATCGCCTCAAGTGCGCCTAACACCTTCAACTACATTTAAGATCATTAAGGTCCATTTCTTGCCTTCACTTGTAAATTGCCAACAACAAAAAAATGGAGCAGCTATTATAAGACAAAGTATGGAACTTACAGCAATAACGTTAATTGCCAATAATTTCCAACAGCACACAAATACACACACTTGCATTATAAAGGAAATAAAATGTACATATACTTACACACAAAACAGAATCTCATACATGGATGCTATGTCTGAAATCTCATAAGTAATACCTTGTCATGCTTCACCTCAATCTTTGATTTCTACACATTTCAATCCTTACATATATATGTCATATTAGCCCACAAATTCTATAAAATCAATATATAATGCACTCTTTTATAGATATAATTTTCCTTCAAATAACTTAAAATCAATATTTTAGCTCAAAAGTTCATTGAACTAACTCTAACATTATCATCATAGAGCACTAATTCAACTATAAAGCTTAGTAGGGCATCAATTATAATAAATTCGTCAAATAGCAAGGCAATATCAGTATATTAAGCTATTAAATCATGTAATTAAGCAAAAAAGGCATGCCACAACAAGTCATAAAATCCAAAAAAAGACTATTCAAAGCACAACCCAGTTCAAAACTATAAGCAAATAACAAACAAATTGAAAAACACTAACTTTTTTTCCATGTAGCAATCAAATTGGGATAAGCATAGCCTTATTGCAAACAAAATTAATAAGGTATGTAGAGATTTGATTAAATAAATGACCTTTTGAGGAATTAGAACATAATAGAAAAAATAAACTCAAGGGAAAGGAATAAAGTAAAATGTGAAATTGCTAGGAAACAAAATTCACATTTTGAGCAAATTACAACATTACTAAAGACCCAAATAAACCTCAATTTCAACCATTGAATTCTACACATTCCAACCCCTACATATATATGCCAAATTAGCCAACGAATTTTGTAAAATCAATAAGTAATGCACTCTTGTATATATATAATTTATCTTCAAACAACCTAAAATCAACATTTTAGCTTAAATGTTCATTAAAATAACTCTTAACATTATCATCATAGACCACTGATTTATTTATAAATCTTAGTAGGGCATCAACAATAACAAATTCAGCCAAAAGTAAGACAATATGATTTCATATTATACTTCGATTCTTTCATTGTAAGCATTATTAACACTCAATTTATTGAATAGATAAAACAACAACACTCTGTATGCACGGGAAGCATTTTATGTAAGATAACATAGTTGAACCTCTTGGACCAAAATTCATTATAGGAATGTAAGACAACCTATTAGTCTGTTGATTTCATCCTTGAGCAGCATCTTTATGTACTTTCTCAATTTTTTTGGACCCTTTAGCTTTCCACCTCTACTGCCATTTATTCCTTCTCAAATTAATCATATCTTTCAACATTAACTCAACTATAGCCAATAGTTCCTTGTTTGAAAACTTAGACATCCTGTCAAAATATGCATCCATATGCTCCTTAGCTTTGGGATGGTTAATCATCTACTTTCCTTAACACTTTTTTTATCTTAATAATTAGTTTTTTTCTTGAGCATCCATCTATCATATAGTTTGTCCAACATCTTCTTATTCTCCTTCAAAAGTTCTAATGGCAAATAATAATAACAATAGTATTATTAAGTCAATACACACACAACATTTAACAATTAGCAACTAATAACATCTTTAAATCAAATTAAAACCCCCTGAGAAATTAGAATCTTTGATTAATTCAAGAATGATATTGATCAGGATTTGAATATACAACTAAAAGTAACTATTCATTAATTAATTAAACATAGTAACCCTTAAAAAATAATGGCAGAAGAAGACTCAAACGGGAGACTTTGAAAAGCTTTATGGAGTTTTTTAGCATCTTTAAAAAAAGGAGGAACATGAACTAGAACTTTAGGCATTGCCATTTCCTTTTTCAATTATAATGACACTTTTTGTTTATGTTATGAGGAGGTGAAAAAACTGACCAAAACTTAATTTAAAATCTTAAGCCTAGCTTTCTAGTGAAAATCAAAATATTATATACACAGCCAAAGTATGGAGTGGTACACAACAAAAAAAAATAGAAAATTTGCTCCATCACAATTAACATATATATATATATACCAGGATTTAAGAATGCATACATGTATTGGAGAATTGATATATAGATTATTGTTGTGATATGCTTTTAAAATTGATTGAAAGATCAAGATTTAATTCTAAAAAATGCATAGAAAAAACATACTATAATACAAGAAAGATGATAGAGTTACTAAAATTATATTACAAATGATTGACATATGCTACATCTGGTGAATTCAAGAGAGGCACAAAAAGAAAGCTTTTGTATTTAACTAAAAAAGAACTATTCCTTTAGAAATAAATAAAATAGGGAATTGAAAACGTAATTCACCAACAAAATAAAGTCTATAATTACCTAAATATTTTTATTTGATGAAAATGATAAAAGTTATAGTCACTGAAATTGAACAAAACCAAAGTGTTAGTTTCTTTAGAATTTTATGAATTGGGGATAAAATGAATAGTTACAAACCAGTTAGTAATGGCATATACAATCAAGATTAAGGATGCATGAATCAAATGGAAAGTTTTATTATGAGCTAAATGGATAGTAAGAAGTTATGCATTTTTGTAGTAGGTCTGGAATACACAAGATTACAATTTTAATTGTTAGATTTTTAGTAACATCTTGAGTCGTGGATTGAAACTGTTCAAATATTTCATCACAGTACTGGATTTTAAACTTTTTGCGATCAAATCCATACCCATTGCAATTAATAATAATAACAATAACCTAAAACTTATCATAAGGCAAACAATCAATTCACACCTACTAAAATCAAATTAACAAAAATACAATAATAAAAAAAACCCTATTTGAAAAGTAAGAATTATTAATCCAATACCATTTGAAGCATAAACCAAAAATAAATTATAACACAAAAGAAATTCCATAAAAATAAGTAAACCTAAAAAATACGATAATGTAAAAATAACTATGCTGGAAAAAACCAACCTTAATATTTTCAATGTCAACGAATTTAGTGACGTTAGTGATGCTGATAAAAAGACTTGGAATTGGACAAAAGGAGCAAAAGAATTTAGGTTATCAGAGAGAGAAGCCATGGTGCACATCAAAGCGAGGATGGTGATGGCAAATTTTAGCAGAGCATTTGCTTTGTAACCAAACAAAAGCTTATTATTATTAGAGAGAAAAATAACTCTTCGCACTCGTGGATTTGATGAATACCCTTTTTACTTAACGTCTTCCTAAATTTAAGTTTTGGTAATGAAGAGAAGATAAAACAAATAAAAAGATGAAAAAGAAAGAAATGTGAGTGGGTAGATGCGCAAAAAAACCAATACGTGGCTATCAATAAAACGAATATAAATGCTAAAAGCAGAGAGTGTCAAGTGTCAGAACTTGGTTAAATTCTTATATATATATATATATATATATATATATATATATATATATATATATATATATATATATATATATATTTCACATTTCTATTATATCTATTTAATAATAATATAAATTAAAATTATACTTTATATTAATGTTACATGATTTATAATTGGATATTTAATTATTTTATATTCTTAAAAATACATAATTTATATTATAATTAGGAAATTATAATTTAGAGTTGAGTTAAGCTTATACTTAATATTAGTAATAAAAAGATTTTCAAGATTACTAAAATAAAATTCAAATATATATCACGAACAATATATCTATAATGAGATAATATTAGCATGATAGGTTCTAGGTAGTAATAAAGAAAATTTATATAATTATTCATACAACACTGAAAGAGCAATTATAGGAATCGTTGGATAAGGAGTTTATTCGGCCTAACACATCTCTTTAGGGTGCTTCGGTTCTTTTTATGAAGAAGAAAGATGGTAGTCTTCGACTTTGTATTGATTACAGACAATTGAATAAGGTTACCATTAAGAAAAAGTATCCACTCCCCAGGATTGATGATTTGTTTGATTAGTTATAAGGAGCTTGATATTTCTCCAATATTGACTTGAGATCTAGGTATCATTAGTTGAGGATTAGAAGTGAGGATGTACCCAAGTCAGCATTTCGGACTAGGTATGGCCACTATGAATTCCTAATGATTAGTGATGTCCTTTGGGTTGACTAGCACCCCAGCTACCTTTATGGACTTGATGAATAAGGTGTTTAGGCCATTCTTGGACTGATTTATGATCATGTTTATTGATGAAATTTTTGTCTATTCTAAGAATAAGGTGGAGCATGCGATGAATTTGAGATTAGTGTTGTAGACTTTGAGATAGTACTAGATGTATGCCAAGTTTTCAAAATGTGAATTCTGGTTAGACCAAGTGGCATTCTTAGGCTATGTGGTATCTAAAGATGGCATTCAGGTAGATCCCAGGAAGATAGAGGCAATCACTGAGTGGCCAAGATCCACAATGGTCACAAAAGTGAGAAGTTTTCTAGGTTTAGCGGGCTATTATAGGAGATTTGTGAAGGACTTCTCCAAGATTGCCACACCTTTAACTAGACTAACCTAGAAGAATGTTAAGTTTTTATGGACTGATAGATGTGAGGAGCATTTCCAATTGCTTAAGGATTTATTGACTTCAACTCTAGTGTTGACTTTACCTTCTAATGATGATGGATACACGGTGTATTGTGATGCTTCCCATATTAGATTGGGCTGTGTGCTAATGCAGAATGGCAGAGTGTTGCTTATGCTTCAAGGTAGTTAAAGAAGCATGAGCAGAATTATCCCACTCACGATCTAGAAATGGCAGCAGTTGTATTCACATTGAAGATTTTGAGGCATTACATGTATGGTGTCACTTGTGAAATATACACTGACCATAAGAGCTTGAAGTATATCTTCGAGCAAAGAGATTTGAACCTAAGGCAGAGAAGATAGATGGAACTTTTAAAGGACTACAATTGTTTTATTTTTTACTATCCAAGCAAGGCGAAGGTAGTAGTAGATGCATTGAGCAGAAATCAGTAGGCAATCTTGCCCATATCAATATTGAGAAGAGGCTGATTATTCAAGAGGTGCATGAGCTAATTAATCAGGGTTTACAATGGAAAGTGACTAAGAAATGCCTTTTAGCTTAGTTCAGAGTACGATTAGTGTATTTGGACAAAGTTAAGGCAGCTCAAAGAAGGGACCCTAGCTACAAAGAATCTTGTTTGAGGTGCAACAAGGTCAATCCATAGAGTTTGTGATTGACAGTGAGGGTGTTCTACGCTTGGGCACTCAGTTGTGTGTCCTAGATGTTGATGATTTGAGGAAAGAGATATTGGAAGAGGCACATTTTTCTGCTTATAGTATTCATTCAGGTTCCACCAAGATGTATCATAATTTAAAAGATATATACTAATGGAATGAAATGAAGAAGGATGCTGTAGAATTTATATCTAAGTGTCTCACATGTCAGTAGGTGAAGCTAGAGCATCAGAGGCCCTTAGGACTATTATAACCTATGCCTATCCCATAGTGGAAGTGGGATATGATTGCCATGGATTTTATGATTGGTTTGGCTCAGATGATAGGTGGATTTAATGCAATCTGGGTGATAGTTGACGGGTTAACCAAGTCAACTCACTTTCTATCAATAAAAGAGACATACTCCACTAATAGTTGGCACGGTTGTATATTAGTAGGATTATTTGTCTTCATGGAATTCCAGTGAGCATAATCTTTGATAAAGGAGCCACTTTTACATCATTTTTTTGGTAAGAATTACATAAAGCCTTGGGTATAAGGTTAGACTTCAGCATATCATTCCATCCTCAAACTGATGGCCAATACCATTCAGACTTTAGAGGATATGCATAGAATGTGTGTGATGGATTTTTTAAGTCAATGGGATAACCACTTACCACTAATTGAATTTGCATATAATAATAATTATCATGCAAGTATTTAAATGGCTCCATATAAGGTGTTGTATGATAAGAAGTGCATATCACCTTTGTGTTATGAAATTGGTAAGAGGCAGCTGACAGGTCTAGAGTTGGTGCAGATTACTTCTGAGAAAGTCTCTATCATTCAACAAAGGTTGAAGACAGTTTTTAGTAAGCAGAAAAGTTATGTTGATCCTAGAAGGAAAGATGTTTCCTTTCTAATTGGAGATATGGTGTTTTTGAAGGTATCTCCATTGAAAAGAGTTATGAGGTTCGGTGAGAAAGGTAAGTTAGCTCCTAAGTACATTGAACCTTTCGAGATACGATCACGAGTTGGAGAGTAGCCTATAGACTAGTGTTGCCACTTGAATTATCTCGAATCCACCCAGTGTTCCATATGTCTATATTGAGAAAATATATTCTTGATCCTTCTCACATACTTCAGCCTCAAGCAATGGAGCTCAGTGAAGATCTATCTTACGAGGAGTATCCAATGGAGATTGTGGATCGCCAAATTTGTCAACTTCTGTCTAGGGAGATTCCGATGGTAAAAGTTCTATGAAGTAATCATACAGTAGAAGACTGTACGTGGGAGACATAATTCGAGATGCAAGCCACCTATCCCTATCTTTTTCATCAATAGACCTTGTATTTCCTTACTTTTCTTTAAAATTCGAGGACGAACTTTTATAAGGAGGGAACACTGTAATAACCTGAATATTTTTAAAATTATTTTATATAATTAAATATCGAGAATTTTGGTGTTATTGATTATTTTTATCTTATATTATTATTATTTTATTTTATTGAATTGCTATATCTAATTATCAAATTTAAATATTTATTTGGGAACTATTATATTTAAAGATATTAAAATTATTAATAATATTATTGTCATTACTTTTAAATGGCATTATTATTATTATTTATTATTATCAATGGCATTATTTTAAACTAGGGTTATTTTATTATTGTTAGGTATTTGTGTGTGTATGTATGTATATATGTGTGTGTGTGTATATATATATATATATATATATATATATATATACCTATGTATTGTGGTATTTAAGTTAAGTGTATATATATACACACATATACACACACTTATATATAAGTGTGTGGTTGAGTAATTTTGTAGTATTATTACTACTTTTTATGGTCAAAAGCTTGAGTAAAGGCAAAAAATTTATAGATCACACTCTTCCCTCCCATTCTTCACGCCATTCTTCCTCATGCCCTCCCTTTCTCAGTGTCTTCTCCTTATGCCATCATCACCTTCCCTTCACACTATAACCACCATCATCTTCTTCTTCTTCCTTGTTGTCCTTGCCAATCCAGCCTTCCTCTCTACCTTTTTCTTGCGCCTGAGATAGCAACTAGCACTTCCAGCTGCTGCCGTGCGACGCCTTGTAGCCACCGCCACCTCTGTCACGACCCAAAACAGGGGCCATGACCGGCGCTAGGGAACGGGAATTCTTTCGAATCCGGAACCCGTAGCAAGCCTAAAAATAAAATAAAGCATGCCATAATAACAGTAACAGTATAATATGCAGCGGAAAATAAAAATCATAATATCATAATATTATCCATATCAACTAGATATAAATAAAAATCTCATCCCATACATAAAATCTCTTTAATACAATCCAGTTTCAACATAATATATCTCCTTTAAAACAAAGTACATGAAATCCAATACTGTAATTCACAACTACTGCAGTGTCTAGATAAAATCAATAAGACTCAAGTAGACAATTTACATAAAGAAGCCGGGGCGGAAGAAATCCGGCGTATCGACCTGCTACTGAGGTCTGAGGAAGTTGACTCTCCTGAAAAATAGTCAACGGAGGGGAGTCATACCTCACTGAGTGAATTACTATAATATATATACATACACTCTAAATGACAATGCATACAGTCAATAATACATGTCTAATATGTATATATACAGGCAATTCATACAGATGCAGAAAAATCGTTTTTATATATTTTATCTGAAAATCATCTTTTATGAAGGATCATATAGAACCCTAGAATATCGCAACCTCAGAAAATAGTGTTAAACAACACTCTAGCCATACAGGCTCACTTATACCAAATATATCCACTTAATCCATATGGACAGTAGACTGGCCCCGAGACACTAAGTCAACCGAGCTCCAGCAGTCTGACTGCCAGTGTGATTGGCCCCGAGACACTTGGTCAACCGAGCTCCAGCAATCACACCCAAACCACATCTCACACATATCAATAATCATATCAAATCAATATCCACAAATAAGTTAGTAATATAGCCTAAATACTATAGGCGTACCGGTACGTACTCGGTCCTAGTGCTGCCCACTAGGTAGCACGTTCTATTGATATCCTTCATTAATAATATAAATCATTCATTCACAATAAAATGATGCATGAATGTAAATGAAACAACAATATAAACCATATATATACCGAAAATATACCAAACATAAACCAGGTATATTTTGAGTATATATATGTCAAATAAATCCAATCAAATCATGAATTAAACTAAAAATATATTTAAAAACATTTTAAATATATTTTATTAACAAAACATGTATATAATTTATTATATACCAAAAATATACCAAAAATATACTTGAATATAAATCACATTATTTATGCATATTCAGTCAAAATAAAACATGCATTTTCTAAATCATGCATCCTAAGCATATATATAATATAGTAACTCACCTAATGCGCTCCACGAGACAGGTCCGACGGGCCTGGTCCACTAGCCCTCGGTCTCGGTGCAACTAAACAAGAAATAAATAACCGACATTAGAATAAACCTAACAGAAATCCTAGAATTCAATCTAGAGTATTTAACACAGAATCGAAAATTAGGGTTCGACTGGATATCACGTTTTACGAGAATTCTACCGAAAATCCGGTAGAACCTCCCCTATAAAACGGACATCTCTCTACTCAAAAGAGTAGAGCCGACCCTGCAAAGAAACACACTTCGAAAAACGAGCTCAACACAATCAAAATCCCACGGTCGGACTCCAAACTACAGTCCATCGATCGGGGTCCACAAACACAGAACAATTCCAGATATAACAAAAATATCCTTAAATCACAGAAATACATTTTCATAGGTAGAAATTACATATTTAACCTTGAAACACTATAAAAACCGATTAAAACTCATTTTATTAGAAAAACCGTATATTATATATATAATTGAAAATAATTCCCGAAAAATAGTTTTAATTAGTTAAAAATACTAAATAATTTGTAGAAATCATTTTTATACCTTAAATAAATATTAAAACCAATTAAATTACATTTTTTGACAATTTAGGGTAAAATTACCAAAATACCCCTATATATATAAATATACTTAATTTACTTCAAATATTCACCAAAAATTATACAATTATCCAAAATTAATTTTCTCAACATATTTATCAATAATATCAACATTTAAACTCAATTAACCAATTAAATTCAATTTAAAACACAATTAACCTAATTTTTCCAAAATCACCTAAACTTCAATAATTAAAAATAAATACTTAGAAATTCATAAAAATTCCAAATAAATTCCTATAATTCATTTCAACACCTAATTTAACCATAAACTCCAATTTCATAATTTAAATAATTAATTTCCGAAAATTAGAAAATAATATTAAAATATTCAAAAATACCCAAAAATCCAAAAATTCTCCAAAAATTCTACAAAAATTCACACATGAGGATTAAGCTACTAGGAACAACATTTGTGAAGGAAGTTTCCATGAATCATCCAATTCGAAGCTCAAAAAAATCAAAAACCCTAATAGGCCGAAATTTACAAATCGAAACCTAAGCAATTCTAGACCATTTTAGCTCAAACCAAAGCTAGAATCACACTCACCGGAGCTCAAGGAGAAGAAAGAGACCGGCGGTGTCGAAAACGGTGGCCGGAATCGGCGTGATCGACGGTGGGTTGATTTTCAACTTCTCCGGCCAAAATCGTTCTCCCGACGCCGGAAACGGCCTCCTCAGGCGGCGAAACTGGTCGGGGAAGATGGTAGCACACCGGACGGCACACCCACGGTGAAGGAACGGCGTGACAGACGCCCGGACGGTGAAGGAACGGTCGGAGAAGAAGAAGGAGACTCGGGGGCTAAAATGTAATTTTCCAATTCTTGTGTAATTTTGACAAATATATGTATATATATATACTTTATACTATATATTAAAATAATATTAAATTACACACATCAAATATACACCACACACATAAAAATATTAATGTTTTAATAATTTATACCAAATAAAATTAATTAAATAACAATTAAAACAATTAAATACTTAATAAAATATTAGGGTATAATAAACCCTAATTAAATACATATACACACACAGGCTTTATTTAATAATTTAAAAATATGTATGAGTTCATGCAAGTCCATAAATACATCTAAAATAATTAATAATAAATTGTTTACGTGAAAATTTCCCCGAAAATGCAAGTCCCGGGAAAATTTTACGTAAAACACTGTAAATAATAGACAATAATAAAAATAGGTTTAAAATACATATCAACTCATAAAAATATCGTAATACATATACAAAAATTATTGACACTGTATATCCCGGTACAGTGTAAAAAATATTTTTAAAAACACGGGATATTACAGTCTTCCCCCCTTACAAGAATTCGTCCCCGAATTCTAAAAGATAAGATCAAGAAGGAAAGAGATACGGGTAAGAAGCTCGCATCTCAGCTTCAGTCTCCCACGTATGCTCTTCAACTCTGTCGCTACGCCATAGAACCTTGACCATCGGAATCTGCTTCGATCGCAACTGTCGAACTTGAAAATCTACGATCGCCACAGGTTCTTCCACAAAAGTCAAATTTGCACTCACTTCTACACTGTCGGGCTGCAACACGTGTGAAGGATCTGAGATATACTTCCTCAACATCGAGATATGAAATACTGGATGCACTTGTGACATGCTCGGAGGCAAATCCAACCGATATGCAACAGTGCCAACTCTCTCCAGAATCTCAAATGGTCCAATATATCTCGGTGCTAACTTACCCTTCCTGCCAAATCTCATCACACCCTTCATCGGAGATACCTTCAGAAAAATGAAATCTCCAACCTGAAACTCCACATCTCTGCGCCTAGGATCCGCATAACTCTTCTGTCTGCTAACTGTGGTCTCTAATCTGCGCTTGATCACGGCGACTTTCTCTGCAGCATCCTGAACCATCTCTGGTCCAGTCAAAGCTCTCTCCCCAATCTCATCCCAACTCAACGGGGATCTACACTTCCTTCCATACAACGCCTCATATGGTGCCATACCAATACTGCTATGGTAGCTGTTATTATATGCAAACTCAACAAGCGACAAATGATCATCCCAGCTACCTCCCAAATCCAAGACACACATTCTCAACATATCTTCTAGTGTCTGGATCGTCCTCTTAGACTGACCGTCTGTCTGAGGATGAAAAGCAGTACTGAAATCCAACCTAGTGCCCATCGCTTCTTGCAACTTCTGCCAAAAATGAGAAGTAAACACCGAACCTCTATCTGACACAATGGACACAGGTACTCCATGAAGGCACACAATATGCTTCACGTACAACTTCGCCAATCTAGCAACTGAATATGTGGCTTTCACAGGCAAGAAATGTGCAGACTTCGTCAACCTGTCTACGATCACCCAGATGGAGTCGTATCCATCCTTCGAACGAGGTAAACCGACTACAAAATCCATAGCTATCCTTTCCCACTTCCACTCGGGAATAGGAAGAGGCTGAAGCTTCCCAGAAGGCTTCTGATGTTCGGCTTTCACTTGCTGACACGTCAAGCATTTAGCAACATAATCAACAACATCCTTCTTCAATCCATCCCACCAATATAGATCTCTGATACTGTGGTACATCTTAGTAACACCCGGATGAACGCTGTAGGCTGTAGAATGTGCTTCCTCTAAAATCTCTTCTCTCAAGTCATTCACATCAGGAACACACAATCTACCACTGATCCACAACACACCATCATCATCAAGTGTGAAATCAGTGAACTTCCCTGCTCTGACATTCTCTGCAAGCTCTTCCAGAATAGGATCTCGGCTCTGAGCTGCTTTAATCCTATCCCTTAGTACATATCGTACTTTAAACTAAGCTAACAGTCCACCTGATCTACTGATCTTCATCATCAGACCTTGATCCACCAACAAATGCAACTCCTGGATCAATGGTCTCCTCTCAACACCGATGTGAGCAAGACTACCTGAAGACTTCCTACTCAAGGCATCTGCTACCACATTATCTTTACCCGGATGGTAAAGAATCTCGCAATCATAATCCTTCAACAATTCCAACCATCGTCTCTGCCTCAAATTCAAATCTCGCTGCTAGAAAATGTACTTAAGGCTCTTGTGATCAGTAAATATCTCACAAGTCACCCCGTACAAATAATGTCTCCAAATCTTCAAAGAAAAGATCACTGCAGCCATCTCAAGATCATGTGTGGGATAGTTCTGCTCATGCTTCTTCAACTGCCTCGAAGCATAGGCTATCACCCTTCCATTCTGCATCAACACACAACCAAGACCAATTCTAGAGGCATCACAGTAAACTGTGAACTTATCCACACTATTAGGCAAAGCTAATACTGGCGCTGTGGTCAACTTCTCTTTCAACAACTGAAAACTATTCTCACAAGCTTCTGACCACTCAAATCTAACATTCTTCTGAGTCAAGCGAGTCATAGGGGCTGCTATCCTGGAAAAATCCTGCACAAACCGCCTATAATACCCGGCTAAACCCAGAAAACTCTGAATCTCCGTGACCGAAGTAGGTCTAGGCCACTCAGATACTGCCTCAACCTTCTGTGGATCAACCTGAATACCTTCTTTAGACACTACGTGTCCAAGAAAAGAAACACTCTCCATCCAGAAATCACACTTCGAGAATTTAGCATAAAGTTGATGATAACCCGACCTCAAGTCCACCTTAGAAAAGAACTGTGCACCTTGTTCAACTCTCTGTAGTCAATGCACAGTCTCAGGGTACCATCCTTCTTCTTCATAAACAGGACTGGTGCACCCCAAAAAGAAACACTAGGTCTGATAAAATCCTTATCCAACAAATCTTGCAACTGCTCCTTCAGCTCTCTCAACTCTGCAGGAGCCATACGATAGGGTGGCATAGATATAGGAGTAGTACCTGGAACCACATCTATACAGAACTCAATCTCTCTGTGAGGTGGTAAACCTGGCAACTCCTCGGGAAAAACATCAGGAAACTCACAAGCAATAGGAACATCTGTGAGTGACAACTTCTCCACTGACGTATCCCTAACCAATGCCAAAAACCCCTGACAACCTTTCCTCAACAACTTCCTAGCTATAATAGCAGAAATAAGATTCTGAGGTGCTGAACTCCTATCACCAACAAACATAAATTCTACTTCACCAGGAATTCTAAAAATCACCTCCTTATTCCTGCAATCAACCACGGCAAAGTGCTGAGATAACCAATCCATTCCCAAAATAACATCAAACTCCATCACATCCAACAAAATCAAATCGGCGAATAATTCTCTATCTCCCACGAGAACTGGATAACCAGAAAGAACAATATCGACGTCTAAAGAATCACTCAGAGGAGTGGCAACAGACAAAGGAAAAGCCATCCTCGAAGCTTGCCAACAAGATTTAGAAGCAAAAATAGGAGAAACAAACGAATGCGTGGCACCCGGATCAAACAAAACCAAAGCATCCAGGTAACAAACAGAAAGAATACCTGCCACGACTGCATTAGATGCCTGAGCATCCTGCTGAGTCAGATGGAAGACTCTGGCCTGACCTCGACCTCCCTGCTGACTGGTAGAAGCCTGGCCAACACCTCTGGCACCTCCTCTAGTACCTCTACCACGACTCTGCTGTGGAACAAACTGAGTAGAACTCTGATGTTGGGCTGGTGGCAACTGAAATGGCACGGGTGCTGCAATAGCAATCGACTACTGTGGGAATCGCGGAATCTGCTGCTGCTGATATCCGGAATAAGGACACGATCTGGCAAAATGTCATGTATGCCCGCATCTAAAACATGTCAGTGGTGTCAGATAACACGGTCCCTGATGGACTCTACCACAAGTCTGACAAACACTGGCCGCTGATCCAGAACTACGACCACTGCTGCTACTCGAAGCACCTGACCCAAATCTGAACGATCTACGCTGACCTCCACGGCCATGTCTACTGCTCCGATGCACTCGCTGCTGCTGTCTCTGACTCTGCTGAGTCGAACCTCGCTGCTAACTACTCGAACCAACATGAAAACTCGAATATGGAGTAGCCTGCAATCCACTCGACTGAACTCCTAGCTGGTAATAATCAGGCATCGCTCCCTGCCTAACTAACCTCAGTTCAATCTCCTTAGCTAACTCAATCACGGACTCCAGAGTAAGACCTGCTGTGGGCATACCAGCAAAAGCTGAACCCAAACCAGTAACATAGGTAGTAACTGCGAAATACTGATCTCGCATCAGATCCTCAGCATATCTACCCAGACGAAGAAACTCTCGGGTATACTCCTCTACAGATCGATCTCCACGAGAAATACTAGTCAGACGAAGACGATAGCTCAAACGAAGAGGTTCTGGACAAAAGCTCCTCATGAATCGCTCTCGAAACTGAGCCCAGGTCATCGTCATCATATAGGGCTGGATCATCTGAATGAACCAATCCAAGGCTGGTCCCTCAACAGACAACTCAACGATCATGATCCGCTGGTACTCGGTATGAGCAGTCCGAGTCCTAGTCTCAATCGCATGCAGAAAATCTAAAGGATCAGAAGTACCATCAAAAGCAATCCTGCCAACTCTGGCATAGAACAAAGCTGCCTCAGGGTCAGACATACCCTGCTGATAGGCAGGCTGAACAGGCTGAACAACTGGAGGAACAGGAACATCAAACTCAGGCTCAACAGGCTCCTCGTCCTGTAACTCTCTCTGCCTACGGCGACCTGCCGCTCCTCGAGGTCTACCTCTGCCACGACCTCTACGTCTAACTGGCTGCTCAGGAGGTAAAACCTCGTCCTGAAAAGACTCATCATCCTCGGCCTCAACGACCGGTGGAGCGACACGCGCTCGCCTCCTCATTCTGAAAAGACAAACGGAAAGATTCAGACAAAACAGACAACGGAGGAATAACGCTGAAAACTACAGCAAGGAATACTCATCAAGACATACTCGAACCTAATACACTGCAGTAGTCCAACAGAAAACACAACTTTAAAACTAGGGCCACAACTCACATAACTAAGCCCTGACATAGAACTCCACTCTGAAACGAACTTCGCTCTGATACCAACTTTGTCACGACCCAAAACAGGGGCCATGACCGGCGCTAGGGAACGAGAATTCTTTCGAATCCAAAACCCGTAGCAAGCCTAAAAATAAAATAAAGCATGCCATAATAACAGTAACAGTATAATATGCAGCGGAAAATAAAAATCATAATATCATAATATTATCCATATCAACTGGATATAAATAAAAATCTCATCCCATACATAAAATCTCTTTAATACAATCCAGTTTCAACATAATATATCTCCTTTAAAACAAAGTACATGAAATCCAATACTGTAATTCACAACTATTGCAGTGTCTAGATAAAATCAATAAGACTCAAGTAGACAATTTACATAAAGAAGCCGGGGCGGAAGAAATCCGGCGTATCGACCTGCTACTGAGGTCTGAGGAAGTTGACTCTCCTGAAAAATAGTCAACGGAGGGGAGTCAGACCTCACTGAGTGAATTACTATAATATATATACATACACTCTAAATGACAATGCATACAGTCAATAATACATGTCTAATATGTATATATACAGGCAATTCATACAGATGCAGAAAAATCATTTTTATATATTTTATCTGAAAATCATCTTTTATGAAGGATCATATAGAACCCTAGAATATCGCAACCTCAGAAAATAGTGTTAAACAACACTCTAGCCATACAGGCTCACTTATACCAAATATATCCACTTAATCCATATGGACAGTAGACTGGCCCCGAGACACTAAGTCAACCGAGCTCCAGCAGTCTGACTGCCAGTGTGATTGGCCCCGAGACACTTGGTCAACCGAGCTCCAGCAATCACACCCAAACCACATCTCACACATATCAATAATCATATCAAATCAATATCCACAAATAAGTTAGTAATATAGCCTAAATACTATAGGCGTACCGGTACGTACTCGGTCCTAGTGCTGCCCACTAGGTAGCACGTTCTATTGATATCCTTCATTAATAATATAAATCATTCATTCACAATAAAATGATGCATGAATGTAAATGAAACAACAATATAAACCATATATATACCGAAAATATACCAAACATAAACCAGGTATATTTTGAGTATATATATGTCAAATAAATCCAATCAAATCATGAATTAAACTAAAAATATATTTAAAAACATTTTAAATATATTTTATTAACAAAACATGTATATAATTTATTATATACCAAAAATATACCAAAAATATACTTGAATATAAATCACATTATTTATGCATATTCAGTCAAAATAAAACATGCATTTTCTAAATCATGCATCCTAAGCATATATATAATATAGTAACTCACCTAATGCGCTCCACGAGACAGGTCCGACGGGCCTGGTCCACTAGCCCTCGGTCTCGGTGCAACTAAACAAGAAATAAATAACCGACATTAGAATAAACCTAACAGAAATCCTAGAATTCAATCTAGAGTATTTAACACAGAATCGAAAATTAGGGTTCGACTGGATATCACGTTTTACGAGAATTCTACCGAAAATCCGGTAGAACCTCCCCTATAAAACGGACATCTCTCTACTCAAAAGAGTAGAGCCGACCCTGCAAAGAAACACACTTCGAAAAACGAGCTCAACACAATCAAAATCCCACGGTCGGACTCCAAACTACAGTCCATCGATCGGGGTCCACAAACACAGAACAATTCCAGATATAACAAAAATATCCTTAAATCACAGAAATACATTTTCATAGGTAGAAATTACATATTTAACCTTGAAACACTATAAAAACCGATTAAAACTCATTTTATTAGAAAAACCGTATATTATATATATAATTGAAAATAATTCCCGAAAAATAGTTTTAATTAGTTAAAAATACTAAATAATTTGTAGAAATCATTTTTATACCTTAAATAAATATTAAAACCAATTAAATTACATTTTTTGACAATTTAGGGTAAAATTACCAAAATACCCCTATATATATAAATATACTTAATTTACTTCAAATATTCACCAAAAATTATACAATTATCCAAAATTAATTTTCTCAACATATTTATCAATAATATCAACATTTAAACTCAATTAACCAATTAAATTCAATTTAAAACACAATTAACCTAATTTTTCCAAAATCACCTAAACTTCAATAATTAAAAATAAATACTTAGAAATTCATAAAAATTCCAAATAAATTCCTATAATTCATTTCAACACCTAATTTAACCATAAACTCCAATTTCATAATTTAAATAATTAATTTCCGAAAATTAGAAAATAATATTAAAATATTCAAAAATACCCAAAAATCCAAAAATTCTCCAAAAATTCTACAAAAATTCACACATGAGGATTAAGCTACTAGGAACAACATTTGTGAAGGAAGTTTCCATGAATCATCCAATTCGAAGCTCAAAAAAATCGAAAACCCTAATAGGCCGAAATTTACAAATCGAAACCTAAGCAATTCTAGACCATTTTAGCTCAAACCAAAGCTAGAATCACACTCACCGGAGCTCAAGGAGAAGAAAGAGACCGGCGGTGTCGAAAACGGTGGTCGGAATCGGCATGATTGACGGTGGGTTGATTTTCGGCTTCTCCGGCCAAAATCGTTCTCCTGACGCCGGAAACGGCCTCCTCAGGCGGCGAAACTGGTCGGGGAAGATGGTAGCACACCGGACGGCACACCCACGGTGAAGGAACGGCGTGACAGACGCCCGGATGGTGAAGGAACGGTCGGAGAAGAAGAAGGAGACTCGGGGGCTAAAATGTAATTTTCCAATTCTTGTGTAATTTTGACAAATATATGTATATATATATACTTTATACTATATATTAAAATAATATTAAATTACACACATCAAATATACACCACACACATAAAAATATTAATGTTTTAATAATTTATACCAAATAAAATTAATTAAATAACAATTAAAACAATTAAATACTTAATAAAATATTAGGGTATAATAAACCCTAATTAAATACATATACACACACAGGCTTTATTTAATAATTTAAAAATATGTATGAGTTCATGCAAGTTCGTAAATACATCTAAAATAATTAATAATAAATTTTTTACGTGAAAATTTCCCCGAAAATGCAAGTCCCGGGAAAATTTTACATAAAACACTGTAAATAATAGACAATAATAAAAATAGGTTTAAAATACATATCAACTCATAAAAATATCGTAATACATATACAAAAATTATTGACACTGTATATCCCGGTACAGTGTAAAAAGTATTTTTAAAAACACAGGATATTACAGTCTTCCCCCCTTACAAGAATTCGTCCCCGAATTCTAAAAGATAAGATCAAGAAGGAAAGAGATACGGGTAAGAAGCTCGCATCTCAGCTTCAGTCTTCCATGTATGCTCTTCAACTCTGTCGCTACGCCATAGAACCTTGACCATCGGAATCTGCTTCGATCGCAACTGTCGAACTTGAAAATCTACGATCGCCACAGGTTCTTCCACAAAAGTCAAATTTTCACTCACTTCTACACTGTCGGGCTACAACACGTGTGAAGGATCTGAGATATACTTCCTCAACATCGAGATATGAAATACTGGATGCACTTGTGACATACTCGGAGGCAAATCAAACCGATATGAAACAGTGCCAACTCTCTCCAGAATCTCAAATGGTCCAATATATCTCGGTGCTAACTTACCCTTCCTGCCAAATCTCATCACACCCTTCATCGGAGATACCTTCAGAAAAATGAAATCTCCAACCTGAAACTCCACATCTCTGCGCCTAGGATCCGCATAACTCTTCTGTCTGCTAACTGTGGTCTCTAATCTGCGCTTGATCACGGCGACTTTCTCTGCAGCATCCTGAACCATCTCTGGTCCAGTCAAAGCTCTCTCCCCAATCTCATCCCAACTCAACGGGGATCTACACTTCCTTCCATACAACGCCTCATATGGTGCCATACCAATACTGCTATGGTAGCTGTTATTATATGCAAACTCAACAAGCGACAAATGATCATCCCAGCTACCTCCCAAATCCAAGACACACATTCTCAACATATCTTCTAGTGTCTGGATCATCCTCTTAGACTGACCGTCTGTCTGAGGATGAAAAGCAGTACTGAAATCCAACCTAGTGCCCATCGCTTCTTGCAACTTCTGCCAAAAATGAGAAGTAAACACCGAACCTCTATCTGACACAATGGACACAGGTACTCCATGAAGGCACACAATATGCTTCACGTACAACTTCGCCAATCTAGCAACTGAATATGTGGCTTTCACAGGCAAGAAATGTGCAGACTTCGTCAACCTGTCTACGATCACCCAGATGGAGTCGTATCCATCCTTCGAACGAGGTAAACCGACTACAAAATCCATAGCTATCCTTTCCCACTTCCACTCGGGAATAGGAAGAGGCTGAAGCTTCCCAAAAGGCTTCTGATGTTCGGCTTTCACTTGCTGACACGTCAAGCATTTAGCAACATAATCAGCAACATCCTTCTTCAATCCATCCCACTAATATAGATCTCTGATACTGTGGTACATCTTAGTAACACCCGGATGAACACTGCAGGCTGTAGAATGTGCTTCCTCTAAAATCTCTTCTCTCAAGTCATTCACATCAGGAACACACAATCTACCACTGATCCACAACACACCATCATCATCAAGTGTGAAATCAGTGAACTTCCTTGCTCTGACATTCTCTGCAAGCTCTTCCAGAATAGGATCTCGGCTCTGAGCTGCTTTAATCCTATCCCTTAGTACAGATCGTACTTTAAACTGAGCTAACAGTCCACCTGATCTACTGATCTTCATCATCAGACCTTGATCCACCAACAAATGCAACTCCTGGATCAATGGTCTCCTCTCAACACCGATGTGAGCAAGACTACCTGAAGACTTCCTACTCAAGGCATCTGCTACCACATTATCTTTACCCGGATGGTAAAGAATCTCGCAATCATAATCCTTCAACAATTCCAACCATCGTCTCTGCCTCAAATTCAAATCTCGCTGCTGGAAAATGTACTTAAGGCTCTTGTGATCAGTAAATATCTCACAAGTCACCCCGTACAGATAATGTCTCCAAATCTTCAAAGCAAAGATCACTGCAGCCATCTCAAGATCATGTGTGGGATAGTTCTGCTCATGCTTCTTCAACTGCCTCGAAGCATAGGCTATCACCCTTCCATTCTGCATCAACACACAACCAAGACCAATTCTAGAGGCATCACAGTAAACTGTGAACTTATCCACACTATTAGGCAAAGCTAATACTGGCGCTGTGGTCAACTTCTCTTTCAACAACTGAAAACTATTCTCACAAGCTTCTGACCACTCAAATCTAACATTCTTCTGAGTCAAGCGAGTCATAGGGGCTGCTATCCTGGAAAAATCCTGCACAAACCGCCTATAATACCCGGCTAAACCCAGAAAACTCCGAATCTCCGTGACCGAAGTAGGTCTAGGCCACTCAGATACTGCCTCAACCTTTTGTGGATCAACCTGAATACCTTCTTTAGACACTACGTGTCCAAGAAAAGAAACACTCTCCATCCAGAAATCACACTTCGAGAATTTAGCATAAAGTTGATGATAACCCGACCTCAAGTCAACCTTAGAAAAGAACTGTGCACCTTGTTCAACTCTCTGTAGTCAATGCACAGTCTCAGGGTACCATCCTTCCTCTTCACAAACAGGACTGGTGCACCCCAAGGAGAAACACTAGGTCTGATAAAATCCTTATCCAACAAATCTTGCAACTGCTCCTTCAGCTCTCTCAACTCTGCAGGAGCCATACGATAGGGTGGCATAGATATAGGAGTAGTACCTGGAACCACATCTATACAGAACTCAATCTCTCTGTGAGGTGGTAAACCTGGCAACTCCTCGGGAAAAACATCAGGAAACTCACAAGCAACAGGAACATCTGTGAGTGACAACTTCTCCACTGACGTATCCCTAACCAATGCCAAAAACCCCTGACAACCTTTCCTCAACAACTTCCTAGCTGTAATAGCAGAAATAAGATTCTGAGGTGCTGAACTCCTATCACCAACAAACTTAAATTCTACTTCACCAGGAATTCTGAAAATCACCTCCTTATTCCTGCAATCAACCACGGCAAAGTGCTGAGATAACCAATCCATTCCTAAAATAACATCAAACTCCATCACATCCAACAAAATCAAATCGGTGGATAATTCTCTATCTCCCACGAGAACTGGACAACCAGAAAGAACAATATCGACGTCTAAAGAATCACTCAGAGGAGTGGCAACAGACAAAGGAAAAGCCATCCTCGAAGCTTGCCAACAAGATTTAGAAGCAAAAATAGGAGAAACAAACGAATGTGTGGCACCCGGATCAAACAAAACCAAAGCATCCAGGTAACAAATAGAAAGAATACCTGCCACGACTGCATTAGATGCCTGAGCATCCTGCTGAGTCAGATGGAAGACTCTGGCCTGACCTCGACCTCCCTGCTGACTGGTAGAAGCCTGGCCAACACCTCTGGCACCTCCTCTAGTACCTCTACCACGACTCTGCTGTGGAACAAACTGAGTAGAACTCTGATGCTGGGCTGGTGGCAACTGAAATGGCACGGGTGCTGCAATAGCAATCGACTGCTGTGGGAATCGCGGAATCTGCTGCTGCTGATATCCGGAATAAGGACACGATCTGGCAAAATGTCCTGTATGCCCGCATCTAAAACATGTCAGTGGTGTCAGATAACACGGTCCTTGATGGACTCTACCACAAGTCTGACAAACACTGGCCGCTGATCCAGAACTACGACCACTGCTGCTACTCGAAGCACCTGACCCAAATCTGAACGATCTACACTGACCTCCACGGCCATGTCTACTGCTCCGATGCACTCGCTGCTGCTGTCTCTGACTCTGCTGAGTCGAACCTCGCTGCTAACTACTCGAACCAACATGAAAACTCGAATATGGAGTAGCCTGCAATCCACTCGACTGAACTCCTAGCTGGTAATAATCAGGCATCGCTCCCTGCCTAACTAACCTCAGTTCAATCTCCTTAGCTAACTCAATCACGGACTCCAGAGTAAGACCTGCTGTGGGCATACCAGCAAAAGCTGAACCCAAACCAGTAACATAGGTAGTAACTGCGAAATATTGATCTCGCATCAGATCCTCAGCATATCTACCCAGACGAAGAAACTCTCGGGTATACTCCTCTACAGATCGATCTCCACGAGAAATACTAGTCAGACGAAGACGATAGCTCAAACGAAGAGGTTCTGGACAAAAGCTCCTCATGAATCGCTCTCGAAACTGAGCCCAGGTCATCGTCATCATATAGGGCTGGATCATCTGAATGAACCAATCCAAGGCTGATCCCTCAACAGACAACTCAACGATCATGATCCGCTGGTACTCGGTATTAGCAGTCCGAGTCCTAGTCTCAATCGCATGCAGAAAATCTAAAGGATCAGAAGTACCATCAAAAGCAATCCTGCCAACTCTGGCATAGAACAAAGCTGCCTCAGGGTCAGACATACCCTGCTGATAGGCAGGCTGAACAACTGGAGGAACAGGAACATCAAACTCAGGCTCAACAGGCTCCTCGTCCTGTAACTCTCTCTGCCTACGGCGACCTGCCGCTCCTCGAGGTCTACCTCTGCCACGACCTCTACGTCTAACTGGCTGCTCAGGAGGTAAAACCTCGTCCTGAAAAGACTCATCATCCTCGGCCTCAACGACCGGTGGAGCGACACGCGCTCGCCTCCTCATTCTGAAAAGACAAACGGAAAGATTCAGACAAAACAGACAACGGAGGAATAACGCTGAAAACTACAGCAAGGAATACTCATCAAGACATACTCGAACCTAATACACTGCAGTAGTCCAACAGAAAACACAACTTTAAAACTAGGGCCACAACTCACATAACTAAGCCCTGACACAGAACTCCACTCTGAAACGAACTTCGCTCTGATACCAACTTTGTCACGACCCAAAACAGGGGCCATGACCGGCGCTAAGGAACGGGAATTCTTTCGAATCCAAAACCCGTAGCAAGCCTAAAAATAAAATAAAGCATGCCATAATAACAGTAACAGTATAATATGCAGCGGAAAATAAAAATCATAATATCATAATATTATCCATATCAACTGGATATAAATAAAAATCTCATCCCATACATAAAATCTCTTTAATACAATCCAGTTTCAACATAATATATCTCCTTTAAAACAAAGTACATGAAATCCAATACTGTAATTCACAACTATTGCAGTGTCTAGATAAAATCAATAAGACTCAAGTAGACAATTTACATAAAGAAGCCGGGGCGGAAGAAATCCGGCGTATCGACCTGCTACTGAGGTCTAAGGAAGTTGACTCTCCTGAAAAATAGTCAACGGAGGGGAGTCAGACCTCACTGAGTGAATTACTATAATATATATACATACACTCTAAATGACAATGCATACAGTCAATAATACATGTCTAATATGTATATATACAGGCAATTCATACAGATGCAGAAAAATCATTTTTATATATTTTATCTGAAAATCATCTTTTATGAAGGATCATATAGAACCCTAGAATATCGCAACCTCAGAAAATAGTGTTAAACAACACTCTAGCCATACAGGCTCACTTATACCAAATATATCCACTTAATCCATATGGACAGTAGACTAGCCCCGAGACACTAAGTCAACCGAGCTCCAGCAGTCTGACTGCCAGTGTGATTGGCCCCGAGACACTTGGTCAACCGAGCTCCAGCAATCACACCCAAACCACATCTCACACATATCAATAATCATATCAAATCAATATCCATAAATAAGTTAGTAATATAGCCTAAATACTATAGGCGTACCGGTACGTACTCGGTCCTAGTGCTGCCCACTAGGTAGCACGTTCTATTGATATCCTTCATTAATAATATAAATCATTCATTCACAATAAAATGATGCATGAATGTAAATGAAACAACAATATAAACCATATATATACCGAAAATATACCAAACATAAACCAGGTATATTTTGAGTATATATATGTCAAATAAATCCAATCAAATCATGAATTAAACTAAAAATATATTTAAAAACATTTTAAATATATTTTATTAACAAAACATGTATATAATTTATTATATACCAAAAATATACCAAAAATATACTTGAATATAAATCACATTATTTATGCATATTCAGTCAAAATAAAACATGCATTTTCTAAATCATGCATCCTAAGCATATATATAATATAGTAACTCACCTAATGCGCTCCACGAGACAGGTCCGACGGGCCTGGTCCACTAGCCCTCGGTCTCGGTGCAACTAAACAAGAAATAAATAACCGACATTAGAATAAACCTAACAGAAATCCTAGAATTCAATCTAGAGTATTTAACACAGAATCGAAAATTAGGGTTCGACTGGATATCACGTTTTACGAGAATTCTACCGAAAATCCGGTAGAACCTCCCCTATAAAACGGACATCTCTCTACTCAAAAGAGTAGAGCCGACCCTGCAAAGAAACACACTTCGAAAAATGAGCTCAACACAATCAAAATCCCACGGTCGGACTCCAAACTACAGTCCATCGATCGGGGTCCACAAACACAGAACAATTCCAGATATAACAAAAATATCCTTAAATCACAGAAATACATTTTCATAGGTAGAAATTACATATTTAACCTTGAAACACTATAAAAACCGATTAAAACTCATTTTATTAGAAAAACCGTATATTATATATATAATTGAAAATAATTCCCGAAAAATAGTTTTAATTAGTTAAAAATACTAAATAATTTGTAGAAATCATTTTTATACCTTAAATAAATATTAAAACCAATTAAATTACATTTTTTGACAATTTAGGGTAAAATTACCAAAATACCCCTATATATATAAATATACTTAATTTACTTCAAATATTCACCAAAAATTATACAATTATCCAAAATTAATTTTCTCAACATATTTATCAATAATATCAACATTTAAACTCAATTAACCAATTAAATTCAATTTAAAACACAATTAACCTAATTTTTCCAAAATCACCTAAACTTCAATAATTAAAAATAAATACTTAGAAATTCATAAAAATTCCAAATAAATTCCTATAATTCATTTCAACACCTAATTTAACCATAAACTCCAATTTCATAATTTAAATAATTAATTTCCGAAAATTAGAAAATAATATTAAAATATTCAAAAATACCCAAAAATCCAAATAATCTCCAAAAATTCTACAAAAATTCACACATGAGGATTAAGCTACTAGGAACAACATTTGTGAAGGAAGTTTCCATGAATCATCCAATTCGAAGCTCAAAAAAATCGAAAACCCTAATAGGCCGAAATTTACAAATCGAAACCTAAGCAATTCTAGACCATTTTAGCTCAAACCAAAGCTAGAATCACACTCACCGGAGCTCAAGGAGAAGAAAGAGACCGGCGGTGTCGAAAACGGTGGCCGGAATCGGCGTGATCGACGGTGGGTTGATTTTCGACTTCTCCGGCCAAAATCGTTCTCCCGACGCCGGAAACGGCCTCCTCAGGCGGCGAAACTGGTCGGGGAAGATGGTAGCACACCGGACGGCACACCCACGGTGAAGGAACGGCGTGACAGACGCCCGGATGGTGAAGGAACGGTCGGAGAAGAAGAAGGAGACTCGGGGGCTAAAATGTAATTTTCCAATTCTTGTGTAATTTTGACAAATATATGTATATATATATACTTTATACTATATATTAAAATAATATTAAATTACACACATCAAATATACACCACACACATAAAAATATTAATGTTTTAATAATTTATACCAAATAAAATTAATTAAATAACAATTAAAACAATTAAATACTTAATAAAATATTAGGGTATAATAAACCCTAATTAAATACATATACACACACAGGCTTTATTTAATAATTTAAAAATATGTATGAGTTCATGCAAGTCCGTAAATACATCTAAAATAATTAATAATAAATTGTTTACGTGAAAATTTCCCCGAAAATGCAAGTCCCGGGAAAATTTTACGTAAAACACTGTAAATAATAGACAATAATTAAAATAGGTTTAAAATACATATCAACTCATAAAAATATCGTAATACATATACAAAAATTATTGACACTGTATATCCCGGTACAGTGTAAAAAATATTTTTAAAAACACGGGATATTACAACCTCCAACCTCCAGTGATAGCAGCAGCTCCAACTCCGGCGACAATAGTTCCTCCCGTAGCCAATCCTTTGCATTGGTCTCCAATTTTGATGAGTTGTTGGGTTAGTTGTTAGGTTGATTATTAGTTAGTCTTAGGTTGTTTGTTAGTTGTTAGAATTTATTTTAATATTTGGTTAATTTTGGGTTGATCTATATATGCATTTAGTGTATTTTAAATTATTTTAGTTAATTTTAATTATGGGTATTGTTTTGAATATTTTAATAATATAAATTGAAATTTTGTTAATTAATTATTTTGGTTGGAAATTTGAGTAATTAGTGTTAGCAATTTAAGTTAGTAGTTTTATTAATAAAATAATTTTTAGTAAATTAATATAATTTTTGAGAAATTATTAATTTTATGTGATTTTTGAAATTATAGATTAATTGTGATTTTGTTAAAAATATAGTTAAATATTATGTTTTAAATTATTTACTATTTTTAGCTTATTAATACAAATTTTCGGATAGTATATTCAAATAATATGTTAATTACCATTTTGGTAATTAAATAGATTTTAAATTACTTTTATTATATAATTAAGCTATTTGAATAATTAAATGTGAAAGTGACTATTTTATATTGAATATTTGTAAAAATTGAATTTTTATATAATTGTATTAATTATTTGAGATTTTTATTATTTGTTGTGAAAAATATTTACATTTAGTGTTTCGATGTTTAAATAAATTATATTTTGAGTTATTATTGAATTTATGGATTTTTAGTGATTTTAATATATTATTATTTATTATTTATTTTTATTGTGTATTGTGAATTTTAGTTGGGAATTGTGTAGTTCGGGGTCCCAACCCGAGGTATTGAGCTTGTGTGAAGTTCAGAAGTGTGTTTGCTTGCAGGGTTGACTCTATTTTGGTAGAATGATGTTTGTTTTACAAAGGAGACTCTGCCGAATTTTTAGTAGATTTCTCATAAAACATGACATTAGGTCAATCATAAGTTTTGAATTCTGAGTCGAGTCTTCCTTAGAATTCTAGAAGGTTTCCATTTTCTGATAGTCATTTTATTTTCTGTCTTTTAGCCGCCCCTCCGGTCACGTCTACCAGTTGAGGTCGGACACGACGTATTAGAGGAGCGCCTTCATCTTGTAAGTTAATATTTGATTTGCGTGTCGGGTTTTTGAATTAAATACATAATTGCTGATGAATTTATATTTATGAGTTTCTAGTCGATATTCTTAAATAATGTTGCATGATTTAATTTATAGTTGACTTATTTTATTTTTATTTATATAAAATTTCCTTGTTTTATTTTCATTTATTTTAAATAAACTAGGGTAAAACAGGCTACCTGATGGGTTTCATCAGGACTGTGTGCATATCGATAGAATATTGGATTATATTGATTATATTACTGGGGCCGAATGTCTGGTGATGCTTTGATCTCAGACACTACCAGTAATATGATATTTGATTATTGATTAATGTACTACGGTTGAAAATCTGGTGATACTTTACTCTCAGACATCGACAGTAAAGTTGAATTTTATTTATTAAATCATTGGGGCTGATGGTCTGGTGATGTTTTACTCTCGGACACCGCTAGTGATATTGGATTAAGTGATGTGACTGCAGTTGTGTATCCTAGTGATGTTTTACTTTCGGGATCAGACAGTCTTAGATATAAGTGAGCCGAGTGGCTGATAGAATTGAAAACTAGGATTCTACCTAGTTTTTATACTATAATGTTTTAAAAGCATTTAAAATTTATATTTATTCCTCCTTTTGAAAATGGATTTCTTATATATATATATATATATATATATATATATATATATATATATATATATATATATATATATATATATATATATTATTTTCATAAAAATTTATTTTAAAAGAGATTTTCAAACTGTATTTATTTCTTTTATTAATTTAATCAGTGAGGTCTTACTCTCCTCAATTTATTCTTTTCAAGAATTTGAGAGTTTTCTGTTAGGTCTACTTTCCTACGCCGAGTAGTTTCCTCACTGGGTATTTTATGTAGGTACATATAGTTGTGTTTGTATTAGTATCCGTGTACCACAGTAAAGAAACTGTATAATGTCATAGTTTAATTTGGATATTATGAATTGAGATTTATGTACTAATATACTATTTTGTATAACTAATGATGTTTATTTATACATGACAATGGCATGATTGGTTTAAATTGAAAAAAATCAGTTTGATATTGTGCATTATAATTAAATTATTTTATTATAAGGTTTTAAAGTGAAATATTCCACGTTTTTCTTTTAAGGGTTACTGTGGGTTTCAATAGTTTTAAGCTTTCTCATTTCCTAGTGTCAGTCACGTGCCCCTGGATTTGAGTCGTAACAAAAAAAAAATATAACTTATATATAATTTTAAATGAAATTCATTAGAAGAAATATATTTGAATTAATTAATTTTTAAATCTCATGAAATTCAAATCAAGATTAACTAAATTTTACATATGATGTTGGATTTAAAATGCCAATGCAGTGACTTTTAAACTAAAAAAAAAAAAAAGCTAAAATGAAAACATAGAAAAGGCTTGAAAAATGAGAGCTACTTTTCATAAATAGACTCACTTTGAAAAACAACAAGATTCACTTTTGAAATGTGAAATGCAGCGATGCTAAGAAAAAAAGAAATTAGTGGGTCAAAGTTGGCCCATTAGTGATATTAAAGATCTTTTAATTAAAGTTTATTATAATATCATTATTAACTAATATATATAGTTGTTTTTTTAAAAAAAAAAAAAAGCAAAAGGTAAAAAAAACCTATTGAACTTTTATGATAAAAGCATTTAGCACTATAAACTAAAAAAAGCATATCAAAACCTATAAAACATTTAAAAATGGTTAAAATATACCCTTTTCAAAATTAATATTTAATTTTAATATTAATTTTAGAGTGTAAAATTATTTTTAAAAATTAATTTATTCTTAAATTTATTTATTTTGAAGCATATGTCACTTATTATTTTAAAAATAAATTTACATTTAAATTGATAAAATTTATTAAAAAGTGTAAGAAATATCATTAAAAATTATTAAAATATATATTTTTGTTCTTAAAAAATAAGTACTATTTATGAATATTTTTATTTTTAAGAATAAAAATATTTTTATTCATAAGCATACTATTTCACAATAATATAATGAATAGCATGAATAAAAATATTTTGAAGAATAAAAATATTTTTATGAATAAAAGCAAGCATAGTATTTTACAATAATTTTCAAGAATAAAAATATTTTTATTCATAAAAGTAGTCTATTTTGTAATAATTTTTATAAATAAAAATACTTTTATTCTTCAAAATAAAAATATTCTTAAAAATTATTATCTTTTAAGAATAAAAATACATTGTTTAGAATAATGTAAATCAATAATTTTTTAACAATATTTTATACACTTAATTAATAATTAAATATTAATTATTAAAATATCATTAAAAATTATTGATTTAAATTATTTTGTCAATTTTGATATTCTTAAGTAATAATTATTTTTTTAAGAAGAAACATATATGCTTACACTTTTCAATAAATTTTGAGGATTTTAATGTAAATTTATTTTGGAGAAAATAAGTAACATATGCTTTAAAATAAATAATTTTTAAGAATAAGTTAATTTTTAAAAATATTTTTATACTCTAAAATAAATTTTTAAAATTCTTGTAATAAAAGTTCAAGGATTTTTTTTACCTTTTGCCTACATAAAATATTACTTTTATTATTATAAAAACTTTATTAAATTAAAATTTGATAATTCAAGAATTCAATGTTAAAATTTGTATTTGTTTTATATCCAACTATACTAATATTTTAAAAATAAGGTATATAATTTGTTTGAAAGTAGTATTTTTGTCATATAAAAAGTAGTACAATTATCATTTTTTTTGATATTTTTATTAAAATTTAACAAAAAAGAACTAAAATTTAAATTAATTAATTTTTTCTATTTAATTATTAACTAAAAGTTAAAATATTATATGAAATTACTTTTAAAATAAATAAAAAGATTAATATTAAAAATAATTTGCTATTATTCAAGTAGAAAAATTACTAAAATTGTATAGATTGTATGCGTTAATGAGATTGTGATATTAGATTGTTATATAAAAAAAAAAATAGAACTTTTAATTTAAAAAAATAGAAAAAATAGAAATTTTAAAAAATAGAAAAAATATTAAAAATTAACTAATAAGTTGTTATTATTCCAAATTGCATTTGAATTGAGATTAAAGAAAAAAAATTGTTTACAAAAACAATTTATAGGAATGTTGTATAAGTATTTAAATAAAAATTTATTTTCATATTAATCGAGGTTAGAATCTTATTCTTTAAAACAATATTGTTGTAGCTTGTACACTCCATTTAGTCTATTGCACTACATTCTTGCTCCTTGATCAAAGCTAGTTCTAGGCTATGCGAGGGGCACAATCCACATCTGATGGATGTTTTGGTTCGTCAGTGGGGACCTGTTGCCTTCAATAGCAAGTGTATTACCATTTACGGTTGCTTTCACAATACCTCCTTTGAATGCGTTCTTGGAAACTTATAACTTTATTAAATTTTTAATATTGAATTGCTATATAAATAAAAAAAATTTTAATATATATATATATATATATTATCACAAATTTTAATTTTTTTTATTTTTATACGAAATATGTAATTATTTACTAGTATATATATAAAAATAAAAATTAAAAAATATATTTTAAAAATATTAACAAAAAAATTCAATCAATTTTTTTTTTAACCTAAGTGTTAATGGTTAGATGTTAAATTAAAGGAGAGGGGTAACGTGGGGTGGCGGTTTGAACCGCCACGTCCACTTTGGGCCTAACGCCCTCAAATTTAATTAGTTTGAAAATAAATTATTAAACAGATTAGGAAAATGGAGTTTTCAGGGATATTATAACACACACGAATACAGATACAACAAATTAGTCGTCACCTCTTTAGTAATGTTTCCCTCTTCAGTCGCTACCAGTCATGTTTCCCTCTTCTTCTCCAAGTTCAACAACCATTCAAAAGTCATCCTCAGAGTCAGCGTTGATGATTCACCGAACCGTCAGAGACAGTCTCTTCTACCATTGGCCTTTTCAGTTCATGGTATTTCAATCACCTTTCTCCATGGTTTGTTTTTTTCTTCATGGGCATTTACTAAATTGCCATTTCTTGAATGGGTTCTGTTTAGAATTTGGTCTAAGATCTGTCAATCTGAAAATCCCATATAGATAAAAGTAAGTCTAGGTGGTGGTGGTGGTGGTGTTGTGAAACTAATTTGCTGATGTCTTATGATTGTTTTGTGTAATAAATATTTTTAAGAGGAGAAGAGAGAAAAAGTCATATTTTTCTTTTTTCTGCTCAGTCTGCATTCTGTGCTCAGCATTACAAATGGAGGTTACTTCAAATGGGAAAATTGAGGAGACCCAGAATATGCAACAAGAGGAGCATGATAAGAAACTGATTATGGAGGATGTTGAAGAACTTAAACCTGATGTTGAATCTGTCAGAGAAATTGTTGTTGATGGGAATCCTGAGGAACAGGATAAGAAACTACTTCATGATGGGAATTCTTTGAGTTCTGATAGTAGCAAGGAAGAGGCAGAAGTTAAAGAGGATAGCTCTTCAGTGGATTCAGGGACAGTGGAAGAGGAGGAGGTGGAGAAAGAAGTTATTAACTCTATTGTTGAGGCAGTTGAGAACTCAAAGGATTCTGTTATGAATGAAGTTGAATCAAAAGGAACTGATGAGAGTGAGACCAACAGGACGGCTGCAATAGCAGCAGACACAGAATTGAATGTAACAACCGGAACAATGTTACTATTGTCAACTCCAGATGGGAATGATAGAGATGTATCTCAACTGGTATCAGGTGGAGTTGAGGGAATGGAGTTGCCATCTTCTCATGATAGAGAGAATTTGTATGCAACTGAAACAACTTTGGTGTCAAAAGGAACCGAGGAGACAGCTTTGCCATCTTTGGATGAAAATTCTGACGTGCCTCCAGCTCCAGCAGATGTAGTGTCAAGGTGGATTGAGGAAGTACACGGGGCGCCTTTGGAGGAGAAGACTGGGGAATCGTCAATTGTTGGTGATAAGGAGTCTGTGGAAAATGTTGATGATACATTGAAGCCATTGACAAATGCCACTATTGTTGGAAGCATTGATGGTGTTCCTGAGATCACAGGAAATCCTGTGAGTAACTTTGCTTGAGATGTAATAACTCATTTTCATTTAATTTGCTCAAGTCCCCCATTCCAACACTTCCCATGCGTCTTTATCAGACAGGAAAATTGCATTTCTTTATTCATTTATTTATGTCTTCAGAACATGATGGTAGTTTGTTTTGTCATTTTGGCATCAGAAATTTTCACTGAAGATATTGCTTTTCTGTTCTGAATTTTTTGGCAGCATGTTGTATCTGTAAGTCAGCGCACCATGCAACCTACATCTTGGAGAAGCTGCTGTGGCCTTTTTGAAGTTCTTCGACGCTCTAGGTAGCTCAAGCTTTAAGGTGAGTGAAATCTTTAGAAATGCATTTTCATAAATTGCATGAAATTCATCACAACTATGGAAGTGCTAATTCAATTATTTTTTTTGTCCGGATTGGATTGGATGGTCTGCAAAATATGTTTGTTCTTTACTAACTATATTTCTCCGTGATGAGTAGAACAATGCTCTAGAATCCCTTTCTCAGTACAAATAAAAAAGGAAATGATGAGGGGAAGCTTTTGTGAGGGAGGGGGTGGGAGGATTCAAATTAGGTACAAAGAGGTTACAAATGGGATAACCATTCTTTTTTTTTTTTTTGAATTGGATAATCCTTTCAAGATTTCATAGAATTTCATATTTCTCTGATTTTATGAGCTTATAAACTGAGTGATAGGCAACACAATTGTTCAACTTTTTTAATAGTTTGTGTCACCAAAATGCACTAAAATATTCTGCTGCTTCTGTCTTTGCTTTTGAGCTACCAATTATCTTAAATGAATTTTCAGTCAATATCAATGCATGTTCCACTGTTTGGCAGTTTTACTGAATAATCTTTCTTAAATTAGAGTTGTTGAGTGTGCTAAAGAAATCTATTTATAAAATGTGAATGCTTGCTTATTTGAGTATGTCTTTTGGCTATTTCTCTTGTTACATAGATTTGTTATTTATAGAGATCTCAGCACAAACCATTGCTTCTATCTTTTACTTATCATTTATCTTCCCTGTAATACTAGGGCAATCAATAAGTGGATCTTGGGCATTGTCTTTGTAGGGATCAGACTGGATTTAAGCAAGATAACTTGTGCCAAATTGATCAGTTCTTTTCTGCATGATTATGTTTTGCTTCAGCATTTCAACTTTAAGATTTTTTGCGTCCCATTAAGCTAAGCTTATAGATTCTACTAGGCCAAGATTTCACTCTATGGAGGTGTTTCAGTTTGGCCTTCAAATTGATAATCATATTTTTTCAATGCAGTTCTTGGTTTTTTAAGTGGCAAAATCAAAATTTTCAACTTTATTTTATTCTTTATGGTGGTCAAGATAAGTAAGTTCGTAGTAATCTGGCTGTTTTCATTGTTCCTTGGATATGATATGAGGTTTGGTACTTAATTGGATACCACAACTGTAATGCAAACTCCAGTCTATTTGATATGTGAAGAATAAGGTATATGTTGATAAAAGACTTGCCACCCATGATAATATTTGGGCAGGGACATGTGGAACCAAATCTGTTCAGTAGAATGGGAAACTAACTGAAAAGATGTCTGCTACGGTAGGAAAGCTAAGATGTGTGATAGGCAAATTATTAGCCAAAGAATAATGGAACAATTATGATAAGAAAGATAAGGATGGTTGCATAAAGGTTATTGTCCGCTTTGTATAAAATGACAATAGCTTTGGACAATATTAGCTTTTGGCAGTGTCCAGTATTTTAAAATGATTTATTTAGGAATCAAATTTGAAGTTAAAGTCTTCTAGTGCTCATTATGTTACTGGTGAGACTTTTGTGAGAGATCAAAGAAAAAAATGGAATTTTTTTTTGGTTTTTGGTGTCCACTTGATGTTTGCTAAATTAAGTTGAGACTGACATCAGTTGGAAGAGGAATATAACATGGGGAACTAATAGGAGTAGAAATACATATAGGTCAACTGGCAGCGTATCTCCAAATCATGCTTGGAATTAGGGAAGACGATTTGTCGTCAGACTGAATTAACATTTTCATGATATTAACTTTTTTTTTGCATGATTTATGAAGTTTGCCAGCTTAATAGATGTGATGAATAGGAATATGCCACAGGTTCTTATTATTTGTGCCAAAGGAAGTGTTTAGATTGGAGCTTTCTTACTATTGCCAATGATAACGGTTCCGAAAGAAAAGAGGAAGAGAAAAGGTTATGTTTTTGTTTGGTTTCTCAATTAATCACAAAAGGGTAAATTGTTGTGTTGGTTAGAGCAAAGCTTTTTGAGTAAGATTTGCTTCTAGAAATGCTTAGAACTAGAGGCATAGCTTGAAAAAAGAACCTGTGTCAAATCTGCTCATGAGTGTGATGAGGTTGGCATTGAAATTTGCTATGGCTAGATTTAAGGAAGTCTGCACTTGTTTTAGTTGGATTGTTTCATGAAAACATCTTTGCCAGGTGCTGCAGAAAAAATGACTGCTTGTTTGGCATTTCTATTTTGATGCATGGTTCTTCTGAAAATGCACTGAAAAAAAAATGGAATTTTTGCATGCCTGTAGGAAAAGTTTCTGAGCAGTTCATAAAAAAATATGTCAATAGGTCTTTTTTTGGTAAATCACCAGAAAGATATTATTAGCTCAAAAACCACTTACAAATACTATCCAAAAACAAATTAACAGCAGCTGCTAGACTCCTTACAAAAACAAACACACCTTCCACAATAACAAAACAACAACTAACTACCACCTAATGTTTCCTGGAATATTGCTATTGGAGAACCTCAGCATGACACAATCTTTAATAGCTTGGTATACAGTTGAGCTTGAGAACTGAGCTTGCTGAAATATAACTTGATTCCGAAAATTCCAAATATAATAAATCATTGCAGCAAAGGCTACTCTACCATTTTTGCAAGCCACATTCTTACCTCCAGTTCTTCTACAAAATCAGGACACTTCTCTTCTCCATCTCAAAGGCCTTCTATTTCCACAACAAGCCTTCAGAACCTTACACCGAACTTCTTTAGTAATATTACAATCAAAGAATAGATGCTCTATAGTTTTAGAACAAAAGCCACAAAGAGTGCATCTATCATCATCAAATTTTCCCCAAACATATAATTTTTGTTCAGTAAGAAGTCTATCATGAATGGCCAGCCAGCTTGTAAAACCATTCTGTGGAATGTGCATTTTCCTCCAGATCAGCCTATACCAGTTATCCCTTAACTCATTCCAAGAACTAGAGACATTGAATGTACCATTCCGAGTAAGCTTCAAGCAGATCACATCCTGCTTTCCCATCTCCACTTGAACATTCTCCTCCAGATACTCCCAAGCTTAATCTCCTCATCAACAGGGTTAGGCAGATTCCATTGTCCATTTTTCCATAAATCTGCAACTTTAGCTTTCTTAAAAATATCTGAATCTCTAATGTTAATATTAGGAAATAGCTCATCTAATGCTTTTTCTTTCACCCAAGGATCATCCAAAAAATTAAACTCAGTTCCATTCCCCAAAATATAATGAAAGCAAGGCTTAATTTTGTTTCTAATCTTGAGCAGATTGCCCCATACCCAAGTAGCATCATAAGGCTTGGTGAGCCCCCAAGAACTCAAAAGCTTTAACTTGTTCTCTATAACCCATATGGCCCAAATTGACTCTTCATTGGTAAGTAACTGCCAAACATGTTTTGATACTGCAGCAGCGTTCAAGTAAACTTTTTAACCCAAGACCCTTTCTTGCTTAGGTTTACTCACCTTATCCTATCTAATTAAGTTACATCTTTTACTATGATTGTTACCTCTCACAGAAAATTCCTGCATGCTTTTTCTACTTCACTAACCACTTTCTTTGGCAAAATAAACAATGAACTCCAGAATACATGCATGCTTAGCAAAATAGATTGCATTAGTTGTATTCTCCCACCATAAGATAAGTACTTGAAGGTCCAACCGTTAATTCTAATAGTAATTTTGTAAATAAGTGCCTGACAATAGGAAGTAGAGAGTCTAGATGACATAAGGGGAACCCCCAAATACCTGACAGGGGGCTGACCTTCCACTAATCCCAGCTTGTTCAGAATAAGCAACTTTGTTCTCTTCTCTCTGTTACTAAAGAAAATAGAACTTTTGCTTTTATTAGCTTGCAGGCCTGATACAGCAAAAAAATGATCAAGAGCCTCTTTAATCTTCCCTACAAACTTAACATCAGCATGACAGAATAAGAATAAATCATCTGCAAAGCACAGATGACTGATACTCATATCTTTGCTGCCTGAATGAAAGATAAAATCATTTTGACAATAAACAGAAAGAGTTCTGGATAGATACTCGATACTGATCACAAACAATAGAGGGGAAATTGGATCCGCTTGGTGAACTCCTCAAGAGATGGAAAAGAACCCCTCAAAGCTACCATTGATAAGCATAGAGAATTTTGGAGTTCTTATACATTCCACAATCAACACAACAAACTTCAAAGGGAATTGCAAGTCCAATAACATTTCTTCAATAAAATCCCAACTTAAAGAGTCATACGCCTTTCTTAAGTCCAACTTAATTGCAAAGTTAGACTGACGTTCTATGTTAATTGCGAAGTGCATACTAATTCATGAGCCAATAAGATGTTCTCACCTATTTTCCTGTTGGAAATAAATGCATTCTGATTTCTCTAAATGATCTTCTGTAAGCAAGGGCTCAATCTATATGCCAATGTCTTGGTAATGCATTTATATGTTACATTACAACAAGAAATTGGTCTGTAATCTCCTAAATGCTCAGGATTTGACACTTTAGGAATCACAGTGACAGCTGTAGAATTAATCTGCTTCAATAATATCCCAACACACGTTAAAAATATTGCTACTATAACCAGCAGGCCCATGTACTTTATCAGAATTAATAGAAAATAAAGCTTCCTTAATCTTCCTTAATCTCCGATTCTAGAACTGGAGTATTCAATTGATCTTTCATAAAATCATCAATCATATCCCCAGGCATCATAATATTTTCTTGAATATGTTCCCAAGTCTCTTCTGATCTAGAAAAAAGCTTTTGATAGAACTCCGCAATAGCTTTACTAATGCTTTCTTGATCTGTGACAATATTTCCCTGCTCATCTTTAATACCTCCTTTGCTTCATACTATCATGAAAAAATTTTGTATTTGAATGCCCCAAAGAGATCCAGTCAATAGGTATTTTTGCTTTCATCTGTCATCACTTGATTCCATTGGTTTTGTTAAATGAAGTTGTCTAAATTCAGGCACCATCTCATTGGGTTATTGTAGGAAATTTTGCCTGTTTAGATTGTGTAGCCCATAGCTGTTTTTTGGTACTGCAAGATATCTTGGTCAGAGTTAAGCTAGTTTCATTTCTATTCTGAATGGCTTGCTGCTGCATTTTTTTGTGGTGCATGTATTCACTGCTGTTTCATTGTAATCTGGTAAGGTATGATTTTACTTGATGTAGTTTTATTTCTTTTTAGATCTCAATGGATATATTTCCTGGACCTAAAATTAGAAAATATTACTCCATAATTGTTAGGCACTAGTTATAACTTCGCTCAGTATGAGGAATAGATGGAGTACTTTGTTGTCAGGCTTTCACAGCAGTCAGGAATTAGTATTTATCATTTCTAGTTTTTAACTGAGAAAGCCCACAAAACAGGAGCTCAGAATAAGAATGATTGAAAGAGCAAAAGAGGGAAATGTGAAATAACGATGATAGTGTTTTCTTTTCACATGTCTATATTTTTGTTGGCACTCATTTCTGTTTAATTTATTTTCCTTACGCAGATTTCTTGGATCATTACCAAATCCCTCAGATCTGACGCTTTGAAAATCTGGCATGGATTATAATGTCAATTATGCACACAATTGGGTGGAGGAATATGGTGACTGACCTATGCAGTTTGCAGTGTTTTACAATATTGAAAAAGAAAATGAATTGTTTTATGCACGTAGTGTGCAAAAATTTGGTGGGTAGTTAAACTTTGCTATTTATGCTGGTGTATTTGCTATGAATCCAAACTGGAATCCTTGTTCTTGTGAATGGCTATTTGTATTGAGATGATTGTCTGGAGTATTTTTGTGTGTATTCTTTTGACATTATTATTTATTCAATTGGGAATTGAAATTACCTGTTATCAGATTGATTACTTAATTGTTTGCATGTGTGTTTTCTTTGAATGAGCATGGTTTAACTATTCCTATGTGTCTCATTTATTGATCCTACCCTTTGCACTGGTTGGACATTGTCTTTTGAGCTGGCTGCATTCAACACAGGCATTTTGCTGCAGAACAAACTTTTTTTAAGAAAAGAAATGTTTTTAACTTCATTTTCACAGTCATTGTTTTCTTGATGATGTAAAGAACAAATTTCTAAAAAATTTCATCACGTCTCCACCAAGCAAGCCTGCTGAAATCTTGAACTCCGGTTAGATGACTAGTTTAATGCCTGATGAAGAGAAGCATCCACCATTTTGTTATGATGATTATTATTATTTTTCTTGAACTTTGTTATACAGCAATCACAGAATTCTTGCATGCTCAGTAGAAAAAGAAATAAGAATTATGAAAATCATTTACTTGGATTGGAAACAGAAAAGGAAGAAGACACGTGAATGCAAACACAGAAAAGAGATGGAGAAAGAAAATGCCAGAAAATGAAAGCTACTAAAATTGTATGCCTGAACTGCTTCGTTCCGTTATTTTCCCTCTTTCGTACCAAGGCTAACCCTCTGCTGTAGCCATTGATCAATCAGTAGCATTGGGGGAAACAAGGCTTTCTATGTATGTAATGGCTTCAAACCAGTTCTAGTTATTGGGTACATCAAACTGTTTTGAAGTCTGTCCTTCAAGATTGTAAATGATTATTTCCAATCCTTCATAGTTAGCCGAACATTACCGTTCTTCGCGACCCATAGTACATTAAGCCAGTATTTACATCCTGGTAATGGGTCACTGCTGAATCTGAACAATTTAGTCCAAGTTGCATTGGTGCCACAACCCTTCACCCTCCATGCCCCAAAATATTCTGTATGAGAAGCAGAACATACACACAAGCAATCTCGTAGAACCTTCAACTCTATGCCCCAGTTTTTGGCAACGTGATTTGGCACTGCTACCATCTCCAAGAATTTCTCCTCTGCTAAATCAAACGATACAATTACAACAACATCATTTTCTTGATCGACTAGCCAATGCAAAACTCCGATTAGAGCTATAGCCGAGCCCTGCAAGCCAACACTGCAATGAAGGTCCTGAACTGTTCTCCAAATGCCGCCTTTCAAGTTAAATACCTCCATTTTCTTCAATACTAGAAGATCTTACACCTCGTACTACTTTGTAATCGTCAGGGTGGGAGTCATATCCGAATCCATAAAAGAGCTCACTATCAGTTAAAGAACTCGGCGGAGACAACTGTCTAGCCTCTCCAGTTGTTGGATTCCATACAATGATTACGTCATCAGAACCGAAAATTGCAGAAATCAAGCCACTGCAGGATCCGACGAATTCGAAATCATCCCCAGGATGCGCGGAAGGAAAGCTGTGCTGTCTAGTTACTAGAGTATCATTATCATCACACTAAGCTTCCATAACTACTGATTGAAACGTAGAAGTGGCAAGAAAGAGTCTGTGAAGGTTAGCTTTCAAATCTTGTTTTGCACGTTGGAGCTGCAATTTGGCAAATTCTGGGTCACTGGTGATCAAAGATCGCCATGACTTGCACACGCTCTTGAACTGTAGTAGAGGTTTGACAAGTAGTCTGGAGAGTATGTCGATGATGATATCGAGTGGGAGTTGAGGGGGAAGTCTAGGCATGTCAGTTTTGTTGCTTCTTTTTCTTGGTAGGCTGCCTGCAATGTGGCGGGTGATATCAGACATCCTAAAACGTAGTAAATAAAGACATGTTGCCATGGAACTTGCTGTCTACGCCTTGCATAAGTTGAAATGGTCACACTCAACTCCAGAAATCGAAATAAAAAATTGTTAAATTTTTTTTTTTTATTATCGGGGGTGTTGCTTGTTAATACCTTATAGAATTACAGCTATTAATTTGTTAGAAGAGGACTTTTTTTTTTTTAAATTATTTCAAATCTAACCAAGTTAAGATTTGAGCCTAAATACCAAAAACTCCACCTCAACCATTAATTCAGGCCTTCTCGACTAAAATTTTTTGTTGACTTGAACAAGTACAACTTGCATTTTATTTTCTAGAGAAAACAATAAAATAAAGAGAAATGATTTTCGATGCAGGCTGCTACAAAGTAGAGTAATAAAAAAAATTGGGGGCTCTGATTTTACAAAAACCCAACAAAAAAGAAATTACCCTTATTTAAGGGGTAATTTTGTTAAAAATTAAAAATTTTAATAAAATATTATGGCCATTACATAATAATCTGCTAAATATATCAGAAATTAAAAAAAAAATGATTTTGTATATTTTTGCAACCCAACTTGAACGCACCAATCAACACGGACCATGTTCAGAATTATGTACATCTCAGATTTTCTGTTGAACCAGTCCAATTTTTTTCACCTTATTTTTATAAGTTAAATTTGATCCTAATTAAATTATAATTTGGTTAAAATAAAAAAAAAAAGAATATCTCTATTTTTATAAGTTTTAGATTCACATTATCTAAATAGTAATTATAGTAGTTAGTTACATTTTAACCAAATAATTCTTAAAAATAATTACCACTTTTTCTTTTTTATTTAAAAATTTTATTTATTTATTTTTCAATTTTAATTTTGTTAATATTTTAGTTTTCATTAAATTTTTTTCTTACTATTTTAATAAGAAATTCATTTTAATCCTTCCATTTCTCAAAAATGAATAATCTAAATTTCATATTTTAATAAAGCTTAATGTTCTAAACAATTTAAATCTTTTTAACTTATTGCAATTTTAACCTATTTTTAAAATTTTAGTAAAAATATCCCAATTTATAGCAATTATAGCCCAAATTTGACTGTGAAGATATAGGCATGGTATACTAGGACGTGACACTGTTAATGTAGGCTCTACTACTACAACCATATATTTGCATAAAAGAGATCAAACATTTTCAATTTATAGCAATTTTGTCCTAAAATTTTAATTTTAGTGTAAATATCTCAATATTTACTAAACATATTATGTTTTACTATTAAATATGTAAAGTTTCTAATGATCAATATATATATATATATATATATATATAAGTAAAAACTGAGGATTAAAAGAATTCAATTTTCAAAAAGCTGGAAGAATAACTTGTGTCAAAACTCAAGGGGAAACCTTTAATTTGCTTTATTTTTTTTATTTTCCTGTGGGCAAGGCTGAAGATTGTATGCAGTATTGGATGAACATAATGAGCATTACAGACACTTTACTAGATCTGATCGCCGCTCTAGCAACACATCTGATCCACACATAACACAAGCTTGGAGATAAGGATGTATATTTTCACTAAGCTTGAACTTTATTTTACAGGACTTAGGAATGGTGGTTCTTTAAGTCATGTCTTTAATCTATTCCACCGGCTTGGATATAAGGTACATATGATATCTTTTTCTGTATCAATCCGATCATGATTTGAATTCCTAGAACAAAAATCCTATAATGTAGTAGTAGTACAAGATAATAAGTAAAGCATCAACTTGCCAGCAGCAAAGGGCTATTGTTTGTATTTTTGCTCTTTATTCCTAATTCTGACCACCATCATCTGCAGCCACATATGCATTACCAGCATTTGGAGACACGAGGCTCTCTGTGTATGTAGTGGCTAAAAACCAATCCCAGTCATTGGGCACGTACTGCTTTGAGGTCTGCTCTATAGGATTGTAAATAACTATTTCAGTTGAATCAAGATCGAGCATAATATTACCATTGTTCGTAACCCATAAAACATTAAGAGAAAATTCGCATGCTGGTACATGGTCACTGCTGAAGCTGAACAATTTAGCCCAACATGCCTTTGTGCCATATCCCTGCATCGTCCAGGCCTCAAAATGTTCTGCATAACAACTAGAACACACGCATAGTCCGTCTCCTAGAACCTTCAACTCCATATCCAAATTTTCAATGGCATAATCTGGCACTGTCGTCATCTCTAAGAATTTTTCCTCCACCAAATCAAATGATTGTATCATATTTTCACAGACTAGCCAATGTAAGACCCCGTTTACAGCCGTGGCTGAGCCCTGTATGCGAGCACTACAATTGAGGTCCTGAACTGTTCTCCAGGTATTACCTTTTAAGTTAAAGATCTCCATCTTAACTTCATTGTTGGTAGAAAACCTTGCAGTTCTTACTACTTTGTAATCATCAAGGTGGGAATCATATCCGAATCCATAAAAAACCTTACCATTTGCAAAAGAAACCGGTTTCGGCAACTGTCTAGATTCTTCAGTAGTTGGATTCCACACAATGATTTGGTTGTCAGATTCAGAAACCGCAGAAATCAAGCCATTGCAAGATCCCACGAATTCAAAATCATCATCTTCAGGATCCTTGACTGGAAACCTGTGTTTTCTTGTTACGAGATTGTCGTCAGCATCACAGTACGCTTCCATATCTAGAGATTGGAAAGGACAAGTGGAAAGGAGAAGTCTATGGTGGTTAAGATAATTGAGGTCTTGTTTCGTACGCTGGAGATGTAATTTGGCAAATTCAGGATTATGGGAGATCAAAGATCGCCACGATTTGCATACACACTTAAATTGCAGTAGAGGTTTTACAGGTAGCCTTGAGAGTATATCCATAATGATTTCAAGTGGAAGCTGGGGGAGATGTCTGGGCATGGCTTCTCCAGCTTGGTTTTGATTGCTTCTTGCTTTTGCTATTTGGTGTCTGGAATGTGATATCAGTCATTCAACTGTGTAATATATAAATAAACATTTGCAAGGAACTTCTTCCATACGCCATGAATAGGTCATATGGTGACGCCGAGCTTGGAAAAAAAATTAGCTTGATTTGTTAAACAGTTTTTGACTTGAACTAGTAAAACTTGCATTTTTTTTTTTTATCGAAAAAAGTTAACATCTGTCTAGTTGCAATTATCAAGTTACCATGAATGAGTTTAATATCTATCTACCTATTTTTTCTTCCTCAAATGGTAGTAATCTAGGTAGCTATCTTCCACCCATTTAGTCAGGTGGATGAATGCTTCACCTTTTTTGCAGTTCTGAGAAAGTTATTAGGAAAGGAGAGATTTTATACATTTGGTATGCTGATCGATGCATGTATTAGGATTTCCAACTGGCAACCATGCTGCAATCTTCATCATGAATATTAATTATGTTTATTGACTCAACTAGATTCCTGAACATTGTTTTCAGTACATCATAATATCAACAGGTTCGTTTAATCCACCTTTTATTCATAGTAGAAACAAAATAAAGAAGACATTTTATTTGCTTGCAAATAGAAACAAAATGCCAAAATGACAAAGATAAAGCAGCAGGGAACGTAAAAGAAAAAACAGCAGAAGAAGACTACTAACTTGGGCGGTCCCAAATGCATCATTCCACTGTCAGTTCTATTACTTAACCTGACAGTCTTGCACCCATCTAGCCCTAGCTGGGATTTGGAGAAACAAGGCTTTCTGTATATATAATAGCTTCAAACCAATTCCAGTCTTCATTCGGTACATTAAACTGTTCAGAAGTCTGTTCTTTAGGATTGTAAGCGACTAAATCCTGCCCATCAAGATTGAGCAGCACATTGCCATTTTTTGCAATCCATAGTACTTCAAGCCAAAACTTACATCCAGGTAATGGGTCACTGCTTAAGTTGAACAACCTAGTCCAGGAATCCTTACCATCATGTCAATTCCATATCCATGCCTGGATGTTTGGTGCACGAGAACTATCACACACACAGAGGTGGTCTCTTAAGACCTTTAAATCTAGGCCCTAGTTTTGAGGAATAAAATCTGGCACTTGTATAATCTCCACGAATTTCTCCTCTGCCAAGTCAAATGAAATGATCACAAACCTTCTGTTTAAGTTATTTCCCTGACTGACTAGCCAATATAAAACTCCATTAAGAGATGCAGCTGAGCCCTGCAAGGTAACATCACATTGAAGGTCATGAATTGTTCTCCAGAAATTGCATTTTAAGCTAAAAACCTCCACCTTAACTTGACTACCGCAACTGGTGCTGTTACCTCTTATGACTTTATGATCATCAAGGTGGGAATCATATGCAAATCCAAAAAACAGTTTACCAGTCCGAAAATAATTTGGCGCTGGCAAGTCCCTGGACTCTCCAGTTGACGGATTCAAGACAATAACGTGCGGGTTAGAGTCAAAAGCTACAGTTATTAAGCCATGGCAAGATCCTACAAATTTAAGATCACTTTCAGCTTGCACGGGATATTTGAGCTCTTTTGGTACAATATTGTCAAGGCCATCACAGAAGGCTTCATGATCCATGGATTGGAAAGGGCAAGTGGAGAGAAAGAGCCTGTGGCGATTAACATATATAAGTGTCTTGCTGCGGACAATGGAGGTGGATTCGGGCAAATTCAGGATTACTGGAGATTAGAGAACACCATGACTTGCATACACACTTGAATCGTAGTAAAGCCTTCACAGGTAACCTTGAGAGTATGTCGACGAGGAGTTTGAGCGGGAGCTGAGGGGCGAGTCTGGCCATGGCTTCTTCTCTACTTTGGTTTGCTGCTTCTTTCTACTATGTGAATTGATGATTTTGTACAAGTGTGAAATCATCCAAAAGATATGCAAATGGATGACTAAAGACTGCAATATAAATTGAAATGATTAAATGTATTTAATTTGAGTTGAAGTACGTTGCAAAACTTGTTTTCTCCTCATATATTAAAATCAAAACTGGAAGAAACCAAGCAGTAGCACAACAAAAGCAACCAAGATTAACTATAATTCTTCTTTCTTACAGTTATCATCAGCCGCAACCATTGATTTAGTGGAAACAAGACTGTCTATGTACAGTCACTCAACTAATCCCACGATATATATATATATATATATATATATGCGTAATACACATAAATCGTTGTATTTATCACTTTTTATCAATTTGATATCTCAATTTATAATTTTGCTATTTTGATATCTGAACTTGACTAAAATCCAATTTTAAAACCCATGTCAACGCATATATATATATATATATATATATGCGTAATACATACATAAATCCTTGTATTTGTCACTTTTTGTCAGTTTGATATCTCAATTTATAATTTTGCCATTTTGACATCTGAACTTGACTAAAATCCAATTTTAAAACCCCTATCAACGCATGTGACATGAAATAATAAATCAGTATGTGCTAGATCATAAGGGTTTAATTGACAAAAAAACTACAGGCAGATGTGTCAAATTGACAGAAAATGAAAAGCACATGGGTAGTGGATGCATTATGTCATTATATTGGTAAACACTAGTGCATTTTAGCAAAGTTCAAGTATCAAAATGACAAAACTATAAGTTAAGATATTAAACTGATAAAAAGTGACAAATACAAGAGTTCGTCTATGTATTATGCCTATATATATGTGTGTGTGTGTGTGTGTGTGTGTGTAGAGAACAACTGCTAAAAAAATTGTTCTTGTTTATCATATGATATTTATTTTAAACCATGACCTAATGTTATAGGGTAGGAAGTGTATTTAATTATGATTAACCTTTTGTACCCTTACTTTAATATATCAATGAAAAGATGTGCAATGGTGTTTGTAAGAGTGGAAAAATATCCGGTTACAACATTTTATAGCTGATGTTAAAGCTAATGAAACTTACTTTAATAGTTGAAGAATTTAGTTTGTTTAACTAGATAAGTTAGTTATGTACTTGTAATAAAGCGGAATTAAAATTATGAAATCGTTAGGATCACTTACCTTTGATGATTTAATAAACTTGAAATTGAAGAACACTAGATTTATGTTAATCACACCAAAAATTGGGAAAAACACAATGTTTTTATAACTCTATTTACTTTTGTATTTTGCTTATTGTATTGGGAGAATTTTTACAGAGTCCTTTTTTCTATTCTATGTATTTTTCTTGTTCTTCTTTTTCTTTAATCTTTTATGTATTTTCTTTTGTATGTAAACCATGAGTAGTTGCTCCTATAATTTTGGAGGCAACTGCCAAAAGTTGACTTATTTTTTTTAATTAAATCAAATTGGATCGGGTTAACCCATCATGGGCGACCCAAATCTAAAAACCAACATCTCCCATTCGTAGTTGCCGATTATGACCCCATTGCGAGATTTTCTTTAATCAATGGACACTTTTATACTAGTAAAAGGGTTGTGTAACCTAGTGAGGAAAACCTATGCTTGAGAGCTTATTACTATGCATTTGTTAGGAATAATATAGAAGCTTCAACCCTATATAAATATGATATTAGTCAATCAAATATATACTTGCAGTACCCTAGACTATCCCTTTTTTAAATCATATTAACATTTTATCTCCCTCGAAGAGTATGTTCAAGATATTTTCATTTTGTGTATCCATAATCAAGTCATACTTCTCTTAAGCAATAATTTGGGCCAACCAATGGACATACCGATAAAATCTTTGTTTTCTACTCGGAATTTATAATTTATACATAGTTTCTTTTCTAAACATGGTCCATAGATTGAATCATTCATAAACATAAGTAGCATGCTAAGATAGTAAAACACTATATATAAATTACAAACAATAGTAAAAAGTATAAGGGTACCAATATAAGGATTTAAAATTATCCTCAAGGTCTCACATAGTGGAGAAGTAGGGATCATTCTCCCACTACTTTTTCGGTTGAACAAGCACACAAGATATGAATCATGCGCTATAGTGTTCATATTTTAAATTAACTTCAATTAACAAACATTGTACAAATCTAAGTTCAATCGCTCATTTGCGCCTAACTTAAATTCTCGAGGTACTCTCAGTGGCAGGTAATAACCGAGAATTCCTATATGGCTTATATAGGTTATTTGGATGGGGCAATCCAAATCTTTTATATGTCAAAAAATGACCTCATCTAATTTTCTTTTGAGGTGATAATCCTAACATTTAATCTCATCTCTACTTATTGTCTTAGTGTTAACGGCAGTTGCTTGTGTGAGTAAGATAACCTAAAAGTTGTATGACATCTCTTTGTTGAGCATTTAACAACATATGTAAGATGTGTATAAGATAAGAATATAATTAAGTAAACATGTCAATCATTGCATTTATTCAAATAATTCAATACATAAGCTCAATAAAATATTTTATATTCTATGCAATCCAAGAGAATTTACAAGTGTAAGAAATACATCTCTTAGAATTGGCTTAGTTAAAGGATCAACCACCATTATGTATTGTACAATAACCTCTCGTTTGGCAATAATGTCTTTAATATAGTTGTACTTTGTACTTATATGTTTGGTTCTACTATGATATTTAGGATCTTTTATGAAAGCAATTGTCACTTGGTTATCATAATAAATAGTAATGGCCACCTTATAACCATTTTGAATTCCTAAATTCATAAAGAATCTTCTTAACCAAATAATCTCCTGCACTGTAGTTGAACATGCAATAAATTTTGCTTCCATAGTCGATAAGGCTATACATGTTTGTTTCTTACTGCTCTATGAGATGTCACCTTTTTTAGTAAAAAAACATAGCTAGAGGTAGATTTATGTTGATCAAGATCTCCTCCCCAATCAGTGTCTGAATATCTAATTAGATGCAAGTTTGATCCTTGATAATATAAGCAATAATCCATAATGCCTTTTAAATGCCTTAAAATCCTTTTAATAGCTTTTTAATGCTCTCATCTAGGATTTCATTGATATCGACTAATGAATCCAATAGCAAAAAAAAATATCTAGGCGAGTTCATAATATAGCATACATAAGGCTCCCCACAATACTGAAATATAGTACAAAGGCCATTTCTCTATGTTTTTTCAGATTATTAGGATACATTTTGAGACTCAAAACCTCACATTTTAACACTCCACGGGGTTTACAACTGCTCATATTAAAGCATTTAATAATCTTTTGGATATAATTCTCTTGTGATAGAGCCAAAAGTTTTTTGAATGATCTCTTTTAATCTTAACCCCCAATATGTAGTAAGCCTCACCCATATCTTTCATATCAAATTTATGGATAACTAATTTTAATATTCATTACATACTCCTTGTCATTCCTAACTATTAAGATATCATTGACATAAAGAGATAGAATTGTAAATTTATCGTTAGATCTTTTAATATAAACACAGTGGTCCTCATCAATCAATTGAAAATCATAAGTTATAACTACCTTATGGAATCTAAGGTACCACTATCTTAATGACTTTTTAAGACCATAAATAGATTTTTAAAGCTTGCATACTTTGCACTCTTAGCCTTTAACAAAAAAACCTACAAGTTATTCCATGTGGATTTCTTCATCTAGCTCTCTATTGAGAAAAGTAGTTTTCACATCCATTTGATGCAATTCTAAATCCATATGAGCTATAATAACTTGGATAAGGCAAATAGAGGTAAACCTAAAAATAGGTGAAAATGTTTCCTCATAATATATACCCTATTGTTGAGTGTAACCTTTCATCATCAAGCTTTATATCTATCAATGGAACCATCTTCCTTACTTTTAATTTTGAGAATGCACTTATTCCTAATGGCTTTATAACCTAGCAGTAAATCAACCAAATTCTAAACTTGATTCATTTTCACAGATTTTATTTCCTCTTCTAATGCAACTTTCCACTTTTCTTTGGTAGGACACTCAAGTGCCTATTTTACAATTTTAGATTCATTATCATCATTAGGAGTAACAATATGGACTTTATTATTAATTACAAAATGTCTTTTAGGAGTTTTAAAATGTATACTCTTATGTAATTGAGAATTGTAACTTTCACCAATCAAAATTGGATTAGTTTCTATATCATTTCTCCAACTTAATTAGGATGGGAAAAGTGAATCCTGCATACTCTCACTATAAAAAATGGGACTAGGTATCATATTTTGTGTGTTAACCTTTTATTGACTTATACTAGTCTTGTCATTATCTTCCATCTCAAATAAATGATGATCTTTATTAACATCATCTCTCTTAGGAAAATGATTTTCAAGGAAAGTGGCATCACGAGACTTAATTTTAGTTAATCTTCTATTGGAATCCTTACCAATAAATACATAACCTTAGAGTGCCTTAGAGTCATTCTTGTATTTAATAATGACATTATTAATTATCCCTATGGCAATATAATATTCATTTAAATAAAGAGTTTGTTTATTTCAGTATTTACCCTTTAGCATTATATTAAATAAATTTATTACCAAGAGTTGATAATATGAGTTACAAATTTATTTAGTACATATGCCATAAATAGTTCATAGTCTAATAATTCATATTTGGGTAATATTAATTAAACTATCACCTCTATCTATTTTTCTTGATTAGTATATGATACTAATAGTGGGAGATAGTGAGTCTCATGCTACTTGATATGAGATATCAAAATAGACATGTGGTTATTAATGTGACGAGTGGATTGAACAGTGATGTTAGATTTATGATAACGATGTTCACTTATAGTCAATGATCACTCTCTAGGTCATAATGGTGCATATAGTCCTTTAACCTGAGGTGACACAGTCATCCATATTTGAGTGGTTAGAGTTTGTTATCGCTTACATACTTGTGTTAATCACACATGAGTATATGGCATGTGATGACTCTAGTTAGATAAATATAGGGATTAGTGTTCGACCAAGATGGGATTCATTGCCTGGAGTGAACTGGGATAAAATCCTATACTATATGAGTTTATTCTTGATGAAAAAGTTCCTAGCCAAGATAAACATAACACAAGCTTAAAGAGTTTTAGTGCTAGAAAGTGTTTTTAGTATTTGTTATGTTTTATTAAGAATAAAACTTGAAATTAGGTCATTTAATATAGCTATTAGAGTTTGATTAAAACTTAACTCTAGGCTATGTCGGGATTTTTTAATAAAGGGATTTTAGTGCACGGTAATTATGACCAAAGGATTCATGTGAATTAATATATACATTCATTTCTAATTGGCTAGTTATGATATTGATGCTAGGGATCACTCATAACTTATGAGAACTAAATGTGAATAATTAAGATTTTCACATTTAAACTTGAAAGAATTTTAAAAAATATCAAGTGTTGATGTTATCTTCTCATTACTAATTATACATGAATTTAGTAAGTCACACCTATATGGTTTTACCAAATCTCTATCTATATATTAATCTAATTATTTATTAAATATTTTAATTAATTAATTAAGATTAATGAAATTGGATTTATACTTAAAGTAATGATTCTAGCATATCATGAAAACTAATTTCAAAGAAGGGTTTAATTATTAATTTGTGCTTAATTAATATGAGATATTGATTAAGGTATTAAATTAATAATAAGTATATGTTGTTTCTATTGGATTTGGATTAATGACCCCTATTGTATGGACCTACGCCCAAAAGAGTTTGGACCAAAGATTAATCTAAAGCTCAATCATCTTGTTTAGACCTATTTGATTAATGGATTAGGCTAGGACCAAGATTTGGCCTAATTACCAAGCCCAAGTCTATTAAATAGATGTAGTCAAATTTTTCTTGTTTGACATTATTGACTTTGACTACATTAAGGATGAGATCACATCGACATTGTGAGAATGGATGTAGAGAATTATATGGGATATATTTTCTATGTAATTCTTAATGCAATTTGTCATCATCCTATATTAGTGCATTTATATGTGCCAAGTGGATGTATGTGATCTAATGGGTCATGTGACAAGGTTCCTCCTTTTCTCTACACAAATTAATATCCTAAAAAGTGTTTTAAGGATAAGGACGACAAGTGGCATACGGTCATATCATCAATCTTTACTCTTATCTTTTACCACATATATTTAAAAGGAAAATAAGATATTATAAAGAGGTAGGTGAGTAGAGAAAATTATGGGAGAGAGAAAAAGAAGGAAAAAAAAGGAAAAATAAAAGAAACGCAAAACATACATAAAACCTAGAATTCTTGCAAAATGGGATCAAGTTGGTGCAAGCTTATGAGGTCATTTGAGAGGGGATGCTTACTACTACTTGATTAAAGCAAGAATGGAGATATGGTGAAGCTTGATGTTTCAAGCTAGAGTTCTCACACTTGGGAGACTTGAAGAGTTAATTCAAGAGTTAAATCAAAGAGTCAACCATTGTAGTAGAATACTTATAATCTACACTAAACAGTTGGGAGATTGTAAGTATTTTGCCATTTAGATTTCCTAAGTTTTATATTTATACATGTTAATGTATATTAGCTATGTGTTAAATTGCAAATTGGATCCTAGGGTTGGAATTCTTGATGAGATCAAGGGTTATGTTGAGGACAATTTTAAAATCTTCCTCACTTAGTATTTGATATCTAAGTCACTTAACCGATTCCTTTCATTAGTATCAGAGCTCCTTTTTGCACTTAACACATGCTAATTGATTTATAATTAAAAGTGTTATAGTTATGTTTAGTGTTAGTTGCAAGTGTTGTAACTAAATTATGCATATTTGGAATGCTGTCACGACTAGACAAGGTGATGGTGAGTCGGCATGCTTGCTTGTTGTCATGGGTCATTACAGTTATGGTGAGTTGGCATGCTTGCTTGCTGTTATGAGTTGGCATACCATGGTGATGAGTCAGCACCATCCAATTCATGTTTATATGCTTGACATTTCAACCCTAACATGCAATAATTGCATTTTATGAGTTTTATGCTTATTATACATACGTGGAATGATCATGGTCTTTGTATTACATCTTAAGGTTGTAATAATTATTCATTTTTATTAGTAGCTATGTAATTAAGTGTTAATTACATAGAACTAGGATGTAATATTTCACCTTGGAATGCCAAGGATTCATTGTAATATACAAGAGTTGTGATATGAAGCTTAAAAAGTTCAAGTTGGAGATCCTTGGAGATGATCATAAGCCTACATGATAAGGCCCATGATCATAAAGCCCATGGAGTCTAAGACCATAATATATTTTTAGAGTTAGAATAAGATTAGGTAGGGCCCATGATCACTCCATATTTGTGCATCCATAATGCATGTTCTATGTATATATGTGATATATATGTTAAAACATGACTTATATGCATATGTAATATGTATATATGGATGCTATGAAATATATGCATATGTGATATATGTATAATTGCTATGCTATGCATATATGTGATATATGCAATGTTAAATGGATAATGTGCAAAGTGAGACCTATAAAATTAAGACCCAAAAATCTTCTAAAAAAAATTAGGTCTAGGCTCTCCATTGGAGTAATAACTTGCATGTTTTTGGACTCTGTGCATCGACTATGGATACATAGGGGTGTACATAAGCTCTAAGAGGTTCATGTAGTGTTATTGTTAAGCATGAGATGTTGTAGATGTATAGACACATTGCATGCCAAGAATGGAAAATAGGCGTACTTGAGGTGTGTAGTGTTCAAGTCTATACATTTCACTAATCCAATGGTATGGACCTAACTAATGCCAAGGGCCAAGAATGGCAATGTGTACCTGAGGTCCATAACATTAGGAGCTAGATTGATGGAACCTTACATGAGATGTGATGGCAAGAGTTGCCACTTAATGAGAACTAATATTCCAAGAATGGCAATGTGTACTTGAGGGATATTAGTAACCCATTAAGAACTCCATCACCTATTAGAAATCCATCCAACAAGGGATTTCTATTTTCTACTATGCAAGTGTAGAATTCACTAAGTTAGTGGAAGACCGTTATGATTAAAGACCAAATCTAATAGTAATATAACAATGTCATATATCTAACTTATCTTGTTACCTTTGTAAAATTTGATAATATGAGATCAGTAAACCCACTATTAGTCATACTCGATCTACATAGGTTCATGGGCCCTTAACTTTATTGATTGGCTAAGGAACCTAAAAGTTATTTTAGCTTCCAGAAAGACTCTATTAAATCAAAGCCCACCTAGTCCTCTTCCAACAAATGCTTCTTAAGAGGAACATTATACTCTATATAAATGGATGCATGATGATTTGAAAACACAATGCATAATGTGTCGTTCTATGAACCATCAGTAACATGAGAAGCACATAAATGCAAAAGAAATCCTACTTCACTTATAAGAGTTGTTTGGTGAACATAGTAGGACCGCTAGATATGGGATATCAAAGCAGTTATTTTATGCTAAGATGAAGGAATGTGAGGATGTGGAAGTCCAAGTGGACTAGAATGTCTAGACTTTACAATGGATTTCCATCTCCAAATGGATTTGATCCTTTAATCCTTTCTTGAATCTTTTAGGCAAACCATTGCAAACTTCTATATGAAAAAAATAGAGTTTACTTTTACAAAGTTTTTAAATATGCTAGTGACAACCCAAAAGGCTATCCAAGGTAGAAAAGGGAAGGATGTTGCTTTTATTGCATCTTCTAGTAAGACTAATAAGAAAGGCAATAAGAAAAGGAAAGGCAAGACAAGTGTTGTCAAGCCTATGGGTGGTATAACCAAAAACAAGGGCAAGGCTATTGTGAGGGAAGATCTAGACAAGGGAAATTATTTCCATTATGAAGGTGAAGGACATTAGAAGAGGTATTGTCCTAAATTCCTTGAATCTCTAAAGATAAAAGGAAAGGGAAGGCAACAAGAAAGTGAAACATTCTCTAATCTATTTGCTTCTAAATGTTCTTAGAGCTCATCTTATGCATGGACATTAAATACTAGTGCTAGTTCTCACATTTTTTTTTATCCTTAGAGGATTTAGCAAATGAGAGGAGATTGAGGCCTAATGAAGTAATCTTAAAGCTTGGCAATAGAGCAAGTGTTGCGGCCAAGGCTATAGGATCTACTTCTATTTATCTTTATGATCATATTTTGTTATTAGATGATGTATTATATGTACCTAATGCCTATAAAACATAGTCTCTATTTTTATTTTGACTAGAAAAAGGTTATAAGTCTCCTTTTAATAGAGACCTATATAATATTTACTTTGGAAGTAAAATAATGGGCATAAATGATTTAATACATAATCTATATTATGTTAATAATATTGCCAATGACAATCAACCTTAAGTTAATGTGAGTAATGAAAGTACAATGCTTATTGAAAATACCTCTAATTCCAAATGTCTATGGAACTTAAGATTATGTCGTATTATAGAAGATAGGATCATAAAGTTAGAAAGGATGGGAATCTTGAGTTATCTTGAATCTGCATCTAATTTAATTTGTGAGGCTTATCTTCAAGGCAAGATGATTACATCACCATTTGTTGGACAAATGGAAAAAACTAAGGATATGTTAGAAATCATACATAGTGATGTATATGTATCATTTTCTGAAATGGATAAAGGTGGTTTATACTTTTTATAACATTTATAAATTATCTATCAAGGTTTGGGCACTTTTTTCTTATGAAGAACAAAAGTGAATCCTTTGAAGAGTTTAAGGAATTCAAAGCCCAAGTAGAGAACCAAACTGGGAAAAGTATTAAAACTCTAAGATTATATCGAAAAGGAGAATACTTAAGTACCAAGTTCATTGAGTTCCTAAATGAACATGGCATTATATCACAACTTATACTGCCTTATACACCATGGTATGTCTAAAAGGTGGAAACGTACTTTATTGGATATGGTATGTTCTATAATGAGCTATTTTGATCTTCCCATTTCACTTTAGGGTTATACACTCCAAATGACCTACTACATCCTTAATTTTGTTCCATCTAAATCCATTTCTACTACTATATATGAGATATGGCATGGTAGAAAACCAAGTCTTAAATATGTTAAGATTTGGGGATGTCCATCTTTTATCAAAAGATTGAAATTAGACAAGTTGAATGCAAAATCGATTAAAGGAAGGTTTGTTAGATATCCTTAAGACAGTTTAGGATATTTATTTTATCTTCCTGCTCAATAAGTTATTATTGTAAGTAGAGATGCTATTTTCCTTGAGAAAGAGTTTCTAAAGGAAGTTAGTATACAAAGGAAGATAATATTAGATGAGGAGTCATTTAAAGAAGCCCAACAAACTGATCAAGTGGATATTTATCAACCTAAAGAGCCTATTCCAATTAAGAATGTCATCACACTGACTCCTTGAAAGTCTAGTAGGGTATCTCGTTCTTTGGAGAGATACAATTTTCTTTAAAATATGCAAGAGTTGCATGTTCATGAAGAGAGCGTTCGCGTTAATGATCCTACCATATATAAAGAAGCTTTATATGATAAAGATTCTTTTAGATGGATTGAGGCTATAAGAATATAAATAGATTCTATGTATGCAAACCAAGTCTAGATACTTGTTGTTCCTCCTAAGGGTATTGTACCCATTGGGTGTAAATGGATCTTTAAGAGAAAGATTAGTGCAGATGGAAAGGTAGAGACCTATATAGCTAGGCTTGTAGTAAAAGAGTTTCATCAAAGGTAAGGGGTTGACTATAAGAAGACCTTCTCACCAGTAGCCATGCTTAAATCCATTCAAATTTGTTTAGTCGCACACTATGATTATGAGGTTTGGCATATAGATGTCAATACCGCTTTCCTTAATGGTTATATTGAGGAAGAAATTTTCATAGAGCAACCCAAGGGTTTTGAATCCGCTAAAAGCTCTAAAGTGTGCAAGATTAAAAAATCTATCTATAGTTTAAATCAGGATTCAAGGGGTTGGAATCATTGTTTCGATGAGGCTTTTCGTTTTTATGGTTTTATTAAGAACAAAGATGAGCCATATATTTATAAGAAGGTTAGTGGGAGCCAACTTGCTTTCCTAATATTATAATTGGAAATAATGTCAGAATGATGACTTTTGTGAAAATATGGCTATCTAAAACCTTCTCAATGAAGGACTTAGGGGTGGCAACCTATATTCTCGGGATTCAAATATATAGAGATAGATCAAAGAGAATGATAGGTTTATCCCAAAGTCTTTACTTGGAAAAGGTGTTGAAAAGGTTCAACACGCTTAATTCCAAGAGTAGTTAAGGGAATCTTTTAGTACTTTAGAAGCACCAAAGATTTAACCATAACTTATGGAGAAGATGATTTACAAATAGATGGTTTCACAAATACTAATTTTTAATAAGATGTGGATGATAGAAGGTCTATCTCTAGGTTTGTTTACATCTGTAATAGAGGTGCAGTCAACTGAAAGAGTTCCAAAAAAAGTATCATTATTGATTCCATTATAGAAGCTGAGTATATAGCTACATTAGATTATACTAAAGAAGTTGTTTGGATTAAGAAGTTCATTTTTGAACTAACAATTGTTCCTTCTATTGAGTCATTGATTCCTTCTATTATGACCATAATGGAGCCAATACTTTGGTAAAGTAAAACGGGTCTCACTAGAAATTCAAATACATATAAAGACACTTTCATATTATCATAAAAATTATTGGTAGGGCATTATGCCCATGCAAAAGGTAGCTTCAACCGACCATATGGTTGATCCACTGACTAAGGCACTCACTCAGTTACAGTTTAACCATCATCTTGAGAAGATGGATTTAGATATTATAGTGAATGGTGCTAGTGCAAGTGGGAGATTATTAGCATAGATATGCCCTAGAGCCATTCTTGTATTTAATAATGACAATATTAATTATCCTTATGGCAATATAATATTCATTTAAAAGAAGAGTTTGTTTATTTGAGTATTTACACTTTAGCATTATTATTAAATAAATTTATTATCAAGAGTTAATAATATGAGTTACAAATTTATTTAGTACATATGCTATAAATAGTTCATAGTCGAATAATTAATATTTGGGTAATATTAATTAGACTATCACCTCTATATATTTTCCTTGATTAGTATGTGATACTAATAGTAAGAGGTAGTGAGTCTCATGCTACTTGATATGAGATATCAGAATAGACATGTTGATACTCATATGATGGGTGGATCGAACAATGATGTTAGATTTGTAATCACAAGGATAATCACTTATAGTCAACAATCATTGTCTAGGTTATAATGGTGCATATAGTCCTTTGACCTAAGGTGACATGTCATCCACATTTGAGTGGTTAGAGTTTGTTACCACTTACATAATTGTGTTAATCACACATGGTTATATGGTGTGTGGTGGCTTTAGTCAGTTAAATATAAGGATGAGTGTTCAACTAAGATGGGATTCATTACCTGAAGTGAACTAAGATAAGATCCTATACTATTTGAGTTGATGAATAAGTTCCTGGCCTAGACAAACATAACACAAGCTGAAAGAGTTTTAGTGCTAGAAAGTGTATATAGTATTTGTTATGTTTTATCAAGAATAGAACTTAAGATTAGGTAGTTTGATATAGCTATTAGAGTTTGATTAAACCTTGACTCTAGGTTATGTCGGGATTTTCTAATGAATGGATTTTAGTGTACGGTAATTATGACCAAAGGGTTTGTATGAATTAATATATACATTCATTTCTAATTGGGTAATTATGATATCAATGCTAGGGGTCACTCATAACTTATGAGAACTAAATGTGAATAATTAGGATTTTCATATTTAGACTTGAAATAGTTTCAAATAATATCAAATGTTGATGCTATCTTCTTATTGCCAATTAGACATGAACCTACTAAGTCACATCTATAAAGTTTTACCAAATCTCTATCTATATATTAATCTAATTATTGATTAAAGAGTTTAATCAATTAGTTAAGATTAATGAAATTGGATTTATGCTTAAAGCAATGATTCTAGCATATCATAAAATCTAATTTTAAAAAAGGGTTTAATTATTAATTAGTGCTTAATTAATATGAGTTATTAATTAAGGTATTAAATTAATAATACATATATGTTATTTCTATTGGATTTGGATTAATGACTCATATTGTATGCACCTAGGCCCAAAAGAGTTTTGACTAAAGATTAATCCAAAGTCCAAGCATCTTGTCTAGACCCATTTGATTAATGGGTTGGGCTAGGACAAAGAGTTGGCCTAATTACCAAGCCAAAGCCTGTTAAATGGATGTAGTCGAATTTATCTTGTTTGATATTGTTGACTTTGACTACAATAAGGATGAGATCACATGGACATTGTGAAAATGGATGTAAAGAATTATATGGGATATATTTTCTATATAATTCTTAATGAAATTTGTCATCATCCTACATTAGTGCATATATGTGTGCCAAGTGGATGTATATGATCTAATGGGTCATGTGACAAGGAGCCTCCTTTTCTCTACACAAATTAATATCCTAAGAAGTGTTCTAAGGAGAAGGATGACAAGTGGCATATGGTCATGTCATCAATCTTTACTCATATCTTTTACCACATATATCTAAAAGGAAAAGAAGATATTATAGAGAGGTGGAGAAGTAGAGAAAATCATGGGAGAGGGAAAAAGAAGGCAAGAAAAGGAAAAAAAGAAACACAAAACATACATAAAACTTAGAGTTCTTATAAAATAGGATCAAATTGGTGCAAGTTTATGAGGTCAATTGAGAATGGATGCTTACTATTACTTGATCGAAGTAAGAATGGATATATGGTGAAGCTTGGTGTTTCAAGTTAAAGGTCTCACACTTAGGAGATTTGAAGAGTTGATTCAAGAGTTTAATCAAGGAGCCAACCATTATAGTAGAATACTTGTGGTCTACACTAAACAGTTAGGAGATTGTAAGTATTCTGTAACTTAGATTTCTTAAGTTTTGTATTTATGCATGTTGATGTATATTAGCTATATGTTAAATTGCAAATTGGATCCTAGGATTGGAATTCTGAGGAAAATTTTGAAATTTGCCTCACTTAGCATTTGATGTCTAAGTCACATAATCAATTCCTTTCACTCGTAATATCTTATAAAGATACATTGCTTTCCTCTTGGTCCCAATTTACTAAATTTGTAAAAATTATCAAGAATGTATATTGCAGATCTCCTTGGATGCAACACATTCTAATTGGGCTTTCTACCTATCCATAACTCAAAAGGTGTAGTGGAAACCAAATTAGAAGGTAAAAGATTAAGTACATAGGCTCAAAGCATCACTCAAATAACTAATTAGGAGATTTAATTATGTCATCATTAGCCTAACCATTTCAAGTAAAGTTAAATTCCTTTGCTCAACAACACCATTTTGTTGCAACATTTTAGGAGTTGTTAATTGCTTCTTTTTTACTAAAAAATTCTTTGAATGGTTTAAATAAATACTCTTTACCTTGATTAGTCTTATTTAATTAATTCTCAACTTCATTTATTTATTGCATAAAGCAATCTAATGCTTCAGATTTATGGGAGGTTAACTAGACATGTCCATATCGAGTGAAGTCATCTATTAATGTAATGAAATATGAGGCTCCATGCCTTACTTTGACACTATTGGTCCATATATATCATAATGTATTAGTTGCAAAGGAAATTCATATTTATGTCCTTTCCAAATGGTTTTCTAGTGGCTTTTCCTTGTAAACAAAATTCATAAGTAGGCAATTCAAATTTTGTGTTTAATCCCAATAAACCTTACGAGTAAGTCTATTTATTCTGTTTTGCCCAATGTGTCCTAATCTAGTATACCATAATTGTACATCTAATATGAACCCTAAAGGGATTAAAAGTGCCTGAATATGAAGAATTCAAGCTAATTAGCTTAATTTCCTATTTTAAAATTAATTAGCATGATATGGATGAATTTTGGAGTTATTCCTATTTTGGAGTCAATAAGGAAGATTCAAGAAAATTCTAGAAGATGTGAGAAGATTCAAGAATATTCTAAGTCAAAGTTAACAAGTCAAAGTCAAAGTCAAATAGTCAATAAGTCAAAGTCAAGGGTCAATGGTCAACATGTGACATGGCATGCTTCAATGCTTAGTTGTCATGAGTTGTCATTTTGCTTAGTTGTAATAAATGTAATGAGTTGTCAATTTGGACTTTTCAAATATGAGTTGTCCTATTTTGAAGGAAATCTCCTTAATTAAAGATTTTCTTATATAGGTATCTTTGGGAATAAGGAATAAAACCTTTTCCTTCAAGGATTAGGTTGTTTATATAACTATATAAGGGCTACAACTATGTAAAACGAATTTAGACAAGCATTGAATTATTAAAAGTGAGGTTTTTCCTTAAAATTTGTTCTTTTGAAACTTTGCAAGTTTACTTGAATTGTTTCACATCTACCTTTCATTACAATTGCTAGGTTAGATTAAACTTAGAATTATGTGATTGTTCATCTTTTAATAGCTAAGTATCTTGCTTCAAATTAATAAGCAAAGGGTTTAACTCCATCAACACAACCTATCCTTGATGATCCTTGGGCTAATATTCAAAGTTTGATGCGCGGTCTATCTCTGTTATAGGTAGGGTTCATATCAGTTGTTATTGAAGTTCCTTATGTCAACAATGCAATCTATGGAGTAACTGATACGAACCCTACCTATAACAGAGATAGAATGTGCATCCAACTTTGAATATTAGCCCAAGGATCATCAAGATATATTATGTTGATGGAGCTAAACCCCTTGCTTATTAATTTGAAGCAAGATACTTAGCTATTAAAAGATGAACAATCACATAATTCTAAGTCTAATCTAACCTAGCAATTATAATGAAAGGTAGATGTGAAACAATTCAAGTAAACTTGCAAGTTTCAAAAGAACAAAGTTTAAGGAAAAACCTCACTTTCAATATTTTAATGCTTGTCTAAATTCATTTTATGTAGTTGTAGCCCTTATATAGGCATGTAAACAACCTAATCCTTGAAGGAAAAGGTTTTATTCCTTATTCCCAAAGATACTTATATAGGAAAATCTTTAATTAAGAAGATTTCCTTCAAAATAGGACAACTAATGACAACTCATCTTTGAAAAGTCAAAATTGACAACTCATTACAATTTATTACAACTAAGAAAAATATCAACTCATGACAACTAAGCATTGAAGCATGCCATGTCATATGTTGACCATTGACCCTTGACTTTGACTTATTGACTATTTGACTTTGACTTTGACTTGGAATATTCTTGAATCTTCTCACATCTTCTAAAATCTTTTTGAATCTTCCTTATTGACTCTAAAATAGGAATAACTCTAAAATTCATCCATATCACGCTAATTAATTTTAAAATAGGAAATTAAGCTAATTAGCTTGAATTCTTCATATTGAGGCACTTTTGATCCCTTTTAGGGTTCATGTTATTCCCTCTCTCTTAAAGATGATTCACCCTTAAATCATAGCCATCTTCTAGAGTTGATAAATTTGCAAATCCTCCAAGGTCAAACACAAAATCCTTTATTGAAAACTTCTCCTTTGAACTAATGATCCACATAAGTAACTTCAACATAACTTGAACTTGATAGCACATTTGAAATATAGAACATCTGTTCATGAACATGTAAAGATTGAATTCTTGTTGCTTCTTTCTAAACTTGAAACATGAATATCTCAAGTTCTTCTTGCTACAAGTAAAGACTTTATAGATTCTCTTATAGACATAAAATACTTCAACTACATTATCAAATGGATCTTCATATGGAATAGAAGTCTGTAAAACAACTTTCAAAACACTAGAAAAAAAGATTAAAATTGTTAGTATAATCATGATGAATAACCAACTCTTGATCTTTCATGATGCTCCCAATCTTTAGGTTCTCCTTTTCACTCATGTCTTGCTTATTTCCTCTCACTAATTGATTAGTGCACATGTCTTCAATAACTGTCTTTGGTGGTGTAGTTTCAATTTGACACTCTTCCTCCCTACTCTTCTCCTTAACTTGTTGCTAAACCAATTTGGTAACTTTAACACCTTCATATTCCTTGGAATCACACACTATCATTGTCTCCTTATAAGAACCCACTTTCTTTTCAAACTCCAAAGCAAGTTCAATTACAACCTTCAAAGAGATAGAAGGTTCTAATTGCACTTCTTTCTTCACTCTCTTAGTAATATCACACTTAAGCCCACTGATGAATTTTGCAACTTTCCTCCTTTCAAATTCACCTACATCACTTACAATTACAAACAACCTAAACTTTTTAATATAATCATTAATGCACAATTCATCATCTTGTTTAAGCCTTTATAATTTAAAATGAAATTTATCCTTAACTTTAGAAGGAATAAAATGTCAAGTCATTAACCTCTTTATTATCTCCTAATTTTTAATCTCACTATGCCTATTCTCTCTCCATGATGCCATCAAATCTTCCCACCATATAGCAGCATGACCTAAAAATTTACAAGAAGCAAGTTTACACTTTTGGAAATTATTTAATTCAAGAGAATCAAATATCTCCTCCATTTATTCCAAATAAATAAAAGGATCATCCCCACCAAGAAAATAAGGCATATCCATGATAAAAAAAATTAGGTTTGAAAAGGTATAGAAAAAAAATCCTCACAAGGCACTCCTTATGTGTTTACACTCAAAGGTGTGAATGCTCTCGTATTTCACTAATTTTTTTTTTCAATTTGTGAAGAATTGAGAAGAAGAAAATAATAGATAATACATGAAAATAAAAGGATATGTAACCAAACCTTGAAGTTTGGCTCTAATACCAAACTGATACGAACCCTACCTATAATAGAGATAGAACGCGAATCCAACTTTGAATATTAGCCTAAGGATCATTAAGGATAGGTTGTGTTGATGGAGCTAAACCCCTTGCTTATTAATTTGAAGCAAGATACTCAGCTATTAAAATATGAACAATCACACAATTCTAAGTATAATCTAACCTAGCAATTGTAATGAAAGGTAGATGTGAAACAATTCAAGTAAACTTGTAAAGTTTCAAAAAAATAAAGTTTAAGGAAAAACCTTACTTTCAATATTTCAATGCTTGTCTAAATTCATTTTACATAGTTGTAGCCCTTATATAGGTATGTAAACAACCTAATCCTTGAAGGAAAAGGTTTTATTCCTTATTCCCAAAGATCCCAAAGATACCTATATAGGAAAATCTTTAATTAAGGAGATTACTTTTCAAAGATGAGTTGTCATTAGTTGTCCTATTTTGAAGGAAATCTCCTTAATTAAAGATTTTTCTATATAGGTATCTTTGGGAATAAGGAATAAAACCTTTTCCTTCAAGGATTAGGTTGTTTACATGCCTATATAAGGGCTACAACTACGTAAAACAAATTTAGACAAGCATTGAAATATTGAAAGTGAGGTTTTTCCTTAAACTTTATTCTTTTGAAACTTTGCAAGTTTACTTGAATTGTTTCACATTTACCTTTCATTATAATTGCTTGGTTATATTAGACTTAGAATTGTGTGATTGTTCATATTTTAATAGCTAAGTATCTTGCTTTAAATTAATAAGCAAGGGGTTTAGCTCCATCAACACAACCTATCCTTAATGATCCTTGGGCTAATATTCAAAGTTGGATGTGCGTTTTATCTCTGTTATAGGTAAGGTTCGTATTAACATCCATATTATCATTGCTAGATTCAGTGAATAAGGAAAGGTAAACACCATGATTATTATTACAATAGTTAATGTTCAACACCATGAAACCATCCATAATGTATCCACAACCATAATAAATAGTACCATGTGTAATCTTAACATATTCACTAAGAAAATACAAACCATATCCTAACTTTAATAGAGCAAGCATAGAGACCAAATTTGCATCAAATATCAGGAGCATATAGAACATTATGTAAGTATAAGATTTAACCTTTTACAAATCCAATTTGCATGTGCTAATTCCTTTAACTTTAGCTTTTGCATTGTTGCCTACATAAATTCACTTTGTTCCATTTGGAATTCAATAAAATTCCATAAATTAATTTCTGTCTCTATCTATATGGTTTGTGGCTCCTGAGTTTACAATCCACATTAAATGAGTTTGAGTGAGCAATATAGTACTAGAAAAATTTTTTGGAAACATAGCTTCTTTTAAAAGAAATTAGATAAAATAATACCTTTTTAGGCTCAGTGCATTCATAAGTAAAATGAGCTAGGTTGCCATAATTGTAATAAGTCACTTTATTCTTATCCTTTCTCCTATCATGCTTTTCTCTTTTGTGTCTAAATTGCTTGTTCCCTTTCGTTGGTCCACGTCCAGTCTTATTTATCTTACCTTTGCCTTTCCAATTATTATCAAATCTTTTGTGCTTAAAACTAAAAAACCTTTTGGAACTTAATTTTACCATATATGCATAAGCATTTGGCTTATCAACCTCAAGGCACTCATCTTCTAATTTCAAGTGGTGTGCAATATCAACAAAGGTTTTAATCTTCTCATTATAAGTCATATTCACGTTCATATGTCACCAACTATAAAGGAGAGGCCATATAACAACATGAACTTATTGTTCATTAGTGAGGTTATGCCCAACTACTTTAAGTTCCTTAATCATGTTTAATATATCCCTTAAGTGTTATTTCATTGGCTTATTAGGGATTTTCTTGTAGGTGTCAAAGGTCGGGTGTCTTAGTTTTGAGATAGTTGTTCCTCTAAACTTCTCCCTCAAAGCAACCCATATTGCATTTGTAGTTAGGTATTGTTGGTACTCATATACCTGATCATCATTCATGAAACTTTTATGAGAATTCCTTTAATAGTGGAATCCTTATTCTTCCATGCATTAAAAGTAGTCATATCGCGCCTATATTGCACATTATTCACATTTTCCTAACTAGCTTTGGGCTCTTCCATAACATTATTGATAGCCTTCAAAGCTTCTTGCTCATCAAGGACATATTGCATTTTCAAGTGCCATATGTTGTAATTATCACCATTTAATTTCTCAACTTTATTTAGTTTAGCTATGATATTCTTAGATGCCACAATTAGTCACAAACTATAAGAGACATCATAAATGCAATCATTTATACTCATCATAGAGTCACAATTTCAAATTAAATTAATAAATATTCTCACATTAATTAATTGAGAAAGTTCATAATGTTCCTAATCATTATTTAATATCAAATGTCAAAATTTTATAATATAATTTAAATTACACCAATCATAATTCTATATGAGAATTTTCATGAATTCTATCAATCTTAGAATGCCCATATTATGAAGTATAACACAATAATGCATAAAAAAAAATGTTCAATACATAACAACATTATGTTAGACTTTGAATAAGTAATACATAAAACAAAAATATATACATTAACAATTTACATAATACTAGTTCAATGAATTATGCTTAATTCTCGTTGGAACTAAATCTTCAAAATTTTCTTTATCCATAATACTTGTGACCATTTTATTTAACTAAGGAAACTTTAGCCTATGACCTTTTGAAGTACTGAGGTTTGGAATAATAAAAAGTTTGGAGGTCTTATTTAAAATTTCCAAGTGTTTTCCTCTAAAAACAAGTATCCTAATGTCTCATAAGTTATAGTTTGTTCACTTAATATGATATAGTCAATAGCTGGATCTTCATAATCCATATCATCTCCTTTCAGCTTAAGATTTATGAGGGCTCGTTTATATTTCAATGGCTATGTGTAAAATAATGAATGGTACGTATAATCATCACTTAATACATTGCCCTTATGAGTTATTTCTTGAATCATGTTGTTTACTATTTTAACATGTTTAATCAAAGTATGTTCTGGCTTTATTTTATAACTAGCAAGATTTACAATCAATTGTCTAAGTCTTTCTTTTGTTCTTTAGTTATGCTAATTATAAGAGTATGAATTATACAAGTCTAATTAGGATGAGGTTTATTTCTTCTGAGCTCTCTATAGTCACTGCATTCTCTCCATGCGCGACATGTTTGTTAAATATATTAAGGAAAGAACAAAAAGAAATATTAGATTGTTAATAAATCTCAAGGTAACTCACATAAAATAAAAACATATAGGTCCAAATATAAACTCAAGACAATCAATTATCAATTATTATACATAGGGAGTTTCCTTAATTTTGAAAGATTTTCAAGACTGGAAATCAAAATTTTTGAACAAATATACAATGCATCATGAATTTTTTCAATGAAAATTCAATTAAAAATTGTATTTCAATTGCTTAAAAGAATCAAAACTTAATTTTCACAAGTAGAAAATTTAATTTCTTGCCACTAGACCTCAATCCCATAAAATACACTTTGTAGAAAATTACTAGTATTTTTGTTGATTAAAATAATAAATTTAATATTGATTTTTTTCTTAAAATAAATAAATAAATTTAATAAAAATTATTATTTTCACATTCAAAAAAATTCTACAAAACATTTGGAGTCCAATGGTATTAATGGTGTCAAAAACGGTCGCTTGGAGTGCCTTCACATGTCGTTTTTGCATGAGGGGCTGTAAGACCTTGGTTGGCCGACTATTAATGGAAGTCTATCCAGTCCCACTTTTAAGCGATGGAAAGTGTAAGTCACCCACAATTTTAAAAAATGATTCCAATTTTGAAATTTTTTCTAACCCTTATTTCTAACTTTTTTGAGTTTAATGGCACATTCAAATTTTAATTTGGAGACCTACAAGTGTGTGTTTGGATTTTAAACTCTCAATCTGTGAATGTAAAACTTACCTCATCTTCAACCTCTAAAAGTTTCTAAGTTTAAAAATTTTAGAAAATGAATTTTCAAGAGGCAAACTTTGATCAACCATAACTTTCTCTATACTAAACCAAATTTAATGTTCTTTATTCTAATTTAAAGCTTACATTGTGAATTAAAAATACATATACATATCATGGCATGAAACTTAGTATACAATTTAGGAAATGTGCACGAAGTGGCTTTGTCAATCATGTTCATAAACATAAAAATTTAACAATTTCAATTCACAAAAATGAAATTAATTCACAATTAATATGGGAATCATCAATCATGTTGTGATTCCAATGTAATAAAGCAAAATTAAAATAATGAAATAGTTAGGATCACTTACCTTTGATGATTCCACAAACTTGAGATTGAAGAACACTAAGTTTATATTAATCATTAATAATAAAAGTATGACTACTCCAATTTACTTGTAAAATGAATTATGATAGGAATAATTAAGTTACTTAGATCAAATAATTTTTATCTTAAATTCATTTTCTTTAATATTTCTTTTTCTGAAAAAAGTAAAAGAGAATTTACCATTTAGAATATACAAATTAATATGTATTAATCAATATAACAATGACATAACATGTGTTAATAATTAATTGAACATGACATGACATGCTAAATTCCTACCAAAAAACTTCATACATCATACAGTCAACACTTTAAATCTAGGAGTTTGAGTTATATATGATTTATAGCTAACTTATACTGTTGGATGGTTACAGAGGAACAAAAAAACCATGCAAAGAAGACATTAGCATGACATAACATAAGATGATCCTGATTTGCAAGCAGCTGTTGTTGGATGATTTAATGCAACCATAAGAATTGGTTCAAGCTTCAGGGTTTTCACATCATATAATTGTTAGGCATGATTAATTTATATATATATATATATATATATATATATATATATATATATATATATATATATATATATATATATATATGATAATATTTGAATTCCTTAAATTTGTTTCAAAGTACAAATTAAGAATTAGAAAATATTAACTAATTCATCGTTAAAAAAAAAACTATTTTAAATTAATAATTATAATGCTCTCATATGGTAGGTCCAAAAAAATCTTTAAAATAACAATTCTATTGGTGCTTTAACATGTCAGGTTTGCGCTTGGCGAACAAGAATAAAAATTAAAACAAATATTATTGTATAATTTTATTAATACTTTGACTAAAACCCCTCATCAACATAATAAAACTACTAATTAAGAAAAAAACCTCCATCTAGTCTAATATAAGCTAAAATAATAATATCACCATACAATAAAATTATTATATAAAATTTTAATGAGTCTTGCTAATCTATAAAATTCTAATGAGTCTTGAAAAATTCTATAAAATTAGGAGTGACAAGATAAGCAAATATGGTAGAAATGATATCATTTTCATTGAAGTAATCTACACTCCACTATTTGTATTGCTTACACCATTCTTTACTGATTTTAACATCTAAAAAAATGTGTTACTAATAGTTTGAATCATATATTCACCAACCTCAAAACCCGTTGACAAAAACTTTCTAATATCTATGGCTGGTGGAGGTGACTTGTGTTTGTGATTATGAGACAATAGTGGTGATTTATGTTATGGAGGAGGAGGAGAAGGATTTTAGAATCATCCGGTTGGCAATTGCATGTGCATTCATAAACTTCATCTCCTTCATGAAATTAAAACTCTTTTTTACAATCAGGAAAGCAAAAACAATCTTGTATATTGCAAGATACAATTATAACAACAACTAAACTATGTTGCAACAAAGTTGCTGAGCATATATCAAGTAATAACATGTATGAAAAAAAAAAAAACCTTGCTACTCATTGTCATGAATTAATTTTTTCTCTTGCTATAAGTATAATGTATGGAATAATTTTTTTTATTTTAAAGAAAAAATGGGGCAAGCTATTTATAGAGTATTATAGGTAGGTTTTTGTATTTGGATTAGGATTTTTTATTATTTGGATTAGAATATTGTATGTAGATTTTTGTACTTATCTAAGGAAGATAGTTTGGCTTCAAATCAAATTGGATTACACTTTTAGTCCTATTATTACATATTGATTTAATTTTCTTTCAATTCAAAGTAGGTGTATAACTATTGTATAATTGATATCTTATCATAATTGAATTATAACACTTAAAATTTTTTAAAGTATATTTTTAATAGAAAATCTTTAGAGTTTTTAGAATTTAACGCATAAGTTTTTAGAGGTGAATACTAAATTATGGAAAGAGACACTTGTCAAAAATTAGGCTTAATAGTTATTGAGCTTAGCATTATATATATATATATATATATATATATATATATATATATATATATATATATATATATATATATATATATATATATGTAGGTAATATTTTTATACATTATTACAATATAAAAAATATTTTAATATTCTACTATAGAATATAAATCCTATTGTTTAGGCCTAATCTTGAATTTGGGTTAAACTTAATATGAAGCCTAATAGCCCATAATCCATTTTAAGCCCAACTTATAGAAAGTCTCAAGGAAAAAGAAAATTGAAAATTTTAGAGTTTGTGTTTCTACAAATTCTGTTACAAAGGTGAGAAAATGAGGAAGAAGTGATGAACAAGTTGCAAGTACAATGGTAAGTAATTGAAAATTGACAATTCACTGATTTTAATTGAGGAAAAATAATGAAGATAGTGTATTTGAGCAGGAAGAATAGCATCATCAAGGACACACAATCAACAACTTAACACCTTAACATGGACAATCATAATCAATATTATCAACTTCAGTTTTTAGCAAGTTTTCATTTATATTCTTGTTTTCTCAAATTTACCTAGTAGTTTATGTTCTTCAATCAAGCAATGTATGAATTTCTCTTTAAGATGTATTTTTGTTGCATTGTTCATTTATGTTTTTATAACAAATTTTTCCTCATTGATTTAAAGTTCTAATAAATCGCATTAGAATTTGAGCAAAAAGGAGCTCGAGAATCTATATTATCTGAATACGAGAAATAGAATATGGTACAACCTAATTCAAATTACTTATGATATTTCTTTCATTTAATGAATGAATGCCTTTTCTTTTGTTGGCTACAAGTCAATTTCTTTTTAAGGAAGTATTTCCTTTGACATGCTCGCACATTAAATCAAATATGGTTTGTCAAAATAACAGTAATAATCTTTTGGCATGTTTGGTGAGATGCATTCCAATGAGTTAAGAAAGTTAAGGAATGGAATGAGGTTGAAATTCTTTATCCAATTAATATTTCTTAGAGAAACATATGAAGCTGATAAATGTAAAGGCCCTATTAGGGGGGGGGGGGGGTGAATAGGGCAATTAAAGAAAATTTAAGGAAATTAACAAATAATAAAAAATTAAGAGAAGGTAGAAGTAAAAATATAATGATTTAAGGAGTTCGAATAAAATCAATCTTATGTCACCACCAAACTTTCCAAGTTTGGAATTTTAACAATCCACCAATCTATTAATGAGATGGATTAAAAATGTTTTTCCTCTGCTAACACTAAAACATACGAAACAAGAGATTTTCTTGGCTAAACTTAAACCAACCCTAAGTGTTTTCAATTGGCAAACACTTAAACCAAATCCTTAGAATTAATTCTCACTTCCCTTCTATTCTAACCTAAGAAATAGATGAAGAAGAGGCCTAAATCTAACACACAACCAACATTCACAATAAATGTAACAAATAAGAGTTTGAGAGATTTAAGAATTACTAAGAATAATAATTAAATGCTCTCTCAAAGTGTTTAAAAAGAATAATAATTAAATGCTCTCTCAAAGTGTCTAACTACTTAAATGAAGTTTCAGACTCATATTTATAGTTGAGACTTGAATTCTAGCTGTTGGAAGCCATTAATTTCATCCTCATCCTCCTTCACCTTCATTAATTGCATATTCAAGGTAATCAAATCCCTAACAATTAAGAAAGTCAAATTCTAATCAATGCTAACTTAGAAATAAAAATCAAATCCTAATATTATTGATGATGATGATGATAATCATAATAATATACTTTATTTTAAATTCTATCAATATTTTCTATTAAAAATATACTTTAAAAAAATTTAAATGTTATAATTGAAATAATTTTTTTTTTAAACTTTAAGGAGTTATATCCCATAATTAGATGATGTAAAGTTATAGTTAACTTTTAATTTTTGATAAGTATCCATTTTCATAATTTAACATTTACCATAAAAGTTATATGTGTTGAATTATTAAAATTTATAATCTTTTAATAAAATATATTTTTAAAAAATTGCTTTTATTCCACTTAAAACTCTAATAATTATATAAGGTTTAAGCAATTTTTGTATTATCAGAATTGTATTTTTTAAATAGAAGTACTAACCTCAAAAAAAAAAAAAAAAAAAAAAAAAAAAAAAAAAAAAAAAATATATATATATATATATATATATATATATATATATATATATATATATATATATGGTTTTATTCAATTGCTTATTGTAGATATGAACAACTCTTACTCTTCTATTTAACTTTTAAGAAATAGTGTATTATTTTCTAACTTTTTCTTTCTCCTATTTTGATAATTTTTTAGCATTAAATATTATTCAAATTTCAATTGAATGTTTACTCATGATTTGCTTGGGCTTTTTTATTAGCTTAATTTATGTCAATTTTTCTAATTGAAATTATTAACACGTGGAGAATAATTTTAAGATAAAGTGATGATAATTTGGAAAAAAATATATAAAAAATGGCAAAAATAATTGCATCTTGATTTAGTTCACTCTAAATTTGAGGTAGAGATTTTTTTTTAAATCAAATTTTCTTTTTTGTTAAAAATAATTGAAATGTATGTTTTGTTTTTTATTTTATTTTTTTCTTTTTATTATATGTTACAGAAAGAGAGAGAGTTTGTTGTTTAATAGTTTACTCGGATAGTAATCCTTAGATAAAGGTAATTATTTTACATTGTATAGTTTATAATTTTATATGTTGCTTTATGTTTGTCATTTTTTTTTAATATTTGATTTCTCTTATGTTTTTGATAATATGTTTATTCCTGAACTTCCTTCAAAAAATGTTTATTCCTGAACTGAATTTGTGATTTTTTTTAAAGAGGAACATATAATTTGATAGTCAAGCATAAAATAAATAAATCAATCAATCAAACCCAATTGAAAAATCAATTAAACCATAAGTAAATGAAAACTTTCTTATTACCCAAAAACAGAAAGAGAAGGCTGTACCATGAAGAGAGAATCATAATAAATAATTTGATCATTTTAAAAAATAAATAAAACATAATAGTGAACATATATTAAGTAGTTTTAATAAAATTTTAAGAAATTTAATTACATTGTTGGTAGAAAATAGATACTCACCTTTTTCAATTTTATATTCATTAATGAAATTGTTGAAATTTTTATTAGAATTTATTCCTATAAATAACCTTGTAACTAAAAATTTATAACCTACTTAATTAGTTTATAATTTTTATTTTATTAAAATAATTCAATTAGTTTGTAGTTATATTTTATTAAATTTTTTTAATTAATATGTTCAAGTTTATTTATATCTAAAAAATGTATATAAATTTACAGTATGCGCATCACTCGAATCCACAACTAGTTTTTAAATATTAGTAAATTTAAATGTATTAAACATGTTATGATGTATCATGAAATATTTAAAAATACTTATAAGAAAACATTGCTTTGACAAGTTTTTTTTTTTAAAAAAAAAAAAACATATTGTAGCCTTAGGCCTTTACTTTCACATTCCAGTAAAATATTAGGGAAATTCGGCCTTTACCCTAATATTTTCTGGATATATGGCACAAAGCCTGATGTTCAAAGCACAAAAGATGAATTTCACACGCAAAACACAGCATTCAGCAGCATTTGTTGAGCAAGAATAAGGATGCTGCTTCTAAGCAAAAGGCATTTAGAAGATGATGCAAAAGTACAAGTTCGGAATTTATGTACTCGGCACAGGTTTTTCTAACCCAAGGAATTGATCCATAAAGTGCTTGACATCATTGATGGTTAAGTGGGCATCACAGCAACAAAGCAATAGCACAACCAGAGGACTCAGAGCACGGAAATTCAATTCATATTCAGCATAAAAAAGAAGAAAATGTTGATGAGCCAGCACCATGCCACTTGAAAAAGAAAACAAGTATGAAGATCATTCTTGAAAAAAGCAGGTAAAGAAGGAATCCTTCACTAACAATAAAACTTTGGTCAAGGTTACAAATGTAAGAAAGCTCATCTGGGAATATCACAAGTTTGACAATTATGCAAATAAGAAAGCTGAAGCAGACATACGGTAATTTTGTAATAGTGTTTGGTAAGAGAACAAAATAATATCTCAGAAGTCAGAACTTATCTAATGGCCACATGAGCTTTGAGCTGAGGCGCTAACCTAACAGTACAACCAGGAGGAAGCAGATGGACATGCATAAAATTGAACTATTGCAGGGCTATATGGCATCAATACATATTTTAACTATCCTACTTTTGGGCAATTTACATGGGTTTAGCAGGCAGTCAAAAGTCACAAGGCAACTGAACTGCATTTAAATAATACTTTTGCAGACATTCAAGAATTAGGATAATATTAGCAGATTTAGTTAGGAACAATAGATCCACTTAAGCATTCAAAATGAATTTGCCAATATGAATAACAGAGCAACAGGAAAGAAAGAAGCAACATGGAGAATAATCAAGTCAGGAATGCAGTGGTGTAGTGTTATCAAAAGCAAAAGAATTTATCTGCAAACACCCTGTAGGCAAGGCACAAAACAAAACATCAAACAATAGCGCAACTCCAATCAACTTGATTCAATGGCACTAGCAGATACTGCATTAATAATGAAGAACTAAGAGGAGGGGGGGGGGATTTCAGCCTGCAGATACAACTTTAAAATAAGATCAAAATTGAAGAATTGAAGAACAAAGAAACATATTGAACTAGTATCATAAGTGCCTAAAACTGCACCATACCCATCAAAATTAATTCCTCTATAAGTAAATTGAATAATTTTGCACTCCCAACAAAATAAAGTATGCCAACTTTCTTATAACATAAAGCAAAAACATGCCAGAAAATCGCATAGTAAACCATAAACCAACCACAATGACTAACAAAACAACCCCCAGAAAAGTGAGATACCGTTACCACCTAACAAAATTGAAACATATTCCTTTTCCTTGCATAAACCCTAACCTCATATCAGAATCCCGACCGCCTAGAACAGCAAACATAAGCCACAGCAGCAACAGCAACAATAGCACCAGTTGATCCAGCTGCAATCACTGGCCACTGCATCTTCAACATCCCCTTATCTGCAATCTCACCATTAACACCTTCCAAACTCCTCTCCTTAGATTCAGCTTCATCCGCTGTCCTACGCATCTCCGCCACTTTTTCTTCCATTTCCTGCAACTTTTTCGCAGACTTGGTCTCAAGCTCAAGAAACTTATCCTTACAGGCACACAATTCCTTCTCTTTCTCATTGATTTTTTCCCTCATCTCCTCTTCAATTCTCAATCTCTTACTCCTTTCTTCAACTTCTTTCACTTCAAGAAATCCAATCTTTTTCTCCAATTCCCTCACTTTCTTCTCCATTTCCATTTTTTCTTTCTTTACATCTTCGATTTCCGCTTCTTTTTCTCCCATTAATTTCTTAAGCTCTGCTATTTCACCATTCGCTTCCTCTCCTTCACTCATCGCTGCAATCAAATCATGTTGAAGTCTAGAAACTTCGGTTTCGAGCTGTGAAGCTCTTGCAGCCACCGCATCTAGGGTTTTCTTTCTCTCTTCTGCTTCTTTGACCACTGATTTCAGCTCTGATTCTTGCGATTTCAGTGAGTCAATCTCAGCCCTTAGTTTCATCACCTCATCTTTGATCTCTTCATTCTCGTTGATCAGCGACAGCTTTTCCTTCTCCAGTGCTTCCATCTTTTGCTTTAGCTTCGTCTCGTTCTCTCCGGTCTCATCTTCATCCATTAATGCGACGCCGTTTATGATCGTCCTCTCGTCCGCCATTTCTTTAATCCCTAACAAAACTGCACCATACCAAAATGATAATAATAATTAATATATTAGATAAATGAGAGAATGGATTGTTTCTTGCCAACCAAACAAAAGGTAGGAGGCCTAAACCTTTCAAAAAATTTTTTTTTTTCTTTTTGAGATTTTCCGGGAAAGTGAGGATGGGAAAGAGACGAAAAAGCCTCCACCCTTCTTTTTGGAGTGGGAAAAAACAGAATCTGATGCCAAGATAATAGGGTTCCTTTTTTTTTTTTTTCCTTAATTAGATTTGACGGTTGAGATTGCTTCAAGATGTTTGTTCGTAGCACGTGTTCAAAGGTGCGTGATCCATGCAGCTAGATGCAAAGAGGCAACAAGATGGGGCTTTAAGAGTCATGCACCCTCAGTGTCTTTAGTTTATCTTAAAAACATGAAGGGATAAGAAAAGTATAATATGACCGAGTAAGGACGTACGTGAAAGAAAAAGTATGATAAATGACATTTTGATAAATATGAATAAATATTATTATTTATATTTTATGAGGGTGTGATGAGTGGAACATTCTGATGTCTCCTCATACCAATCTTTAAGGTGCTTCTTATGCTCTTTAAGGGTACCTTCGGTGTAAGCTCTCTACCATCCCCGAGAGTTGTGTGCATGTTTGACGACACAACCTTAAGTGAGTTTCATAGTGTTAAGCTAGACGACGAGTATCGAGTTCAGGAAAGAGGAATTCGGTGTGTCTATAGGGAACGAGCTATATGGATACTACGAGGCTGAGGTGCTTGTAGTGTGTGGTTCTCCTAGACCCGAGGTTACAATATGACTTGCGCTATGCGCTAGCATATAGGGGAATTCCGAGGCACTGTGGGATTTGAATATATGTGGGAATTACGAAACAAGTACATAACCCTTAAATATACGAGAGCCATGAGGTTAATGCGGGATTCGGTATTATGTGTATCCCACATATGTATCCGAGCCTTATTGCGAGCATGAGCCTCGAATGTATGTGAGAAACATAGGAACAACGATAGTAGTGAACATACGAGGTTGGTTAGGTTCGCCAACACTCGACTATAGTCGAAGGACACTCAATATTAATGCTAAGAGCATGTTCATAAGGCTTGGCTAGCCTAAACTTAGGAAAGTTTAGGCGCCACACGGGTCAAATGTCAAGGCTAAATGGAGGAACCGTAACACTAGGGTGTTCAACTTGGGGATATAAGTTGAAAACCGATTAGCTTTGGGTTGAAAGGAATGGTGGTCGAACCGAAACCAAATATAGTAAAAAAATGATGGTTCGATCACTGACCATGTTGGATTCATTTTGAATTTGTCGATCGAGCTGGATTTTAGACTGTGCGCTAAAAATATTTGAGTCATGATAAAGAAAATCACATAATGTATATTTTAGGTCGAAGTCCAAAAATGTATAAGTCGAACAAGTTACATATAGAAAAGGAATCTTTATAGAAATGTCTAAAAAGTTAGTTTAATAATAAAAAAAAATTCTATTTTTGATTAATTGCTAGCGTTTTCCAAAAACTAAAAACTAAAAATAATTTTGTAATCATAGGAGAATTTTAGACATTTCATATTTGTTTTATTTTATGTAATTACAAGGGTGTGATAGATGAAATATTATGACGTCTCTTTTTACTAATACTCATTGTGCTCCATATACTCTTTAGGGAGAGTGACTAGTCATAAAGGGTTTAGGGCCGGAGATCTAATCACTATAAATGCTGGGTATGTGCACTTATCTTGGGTAGTTCCCCCTGTCTACACTTTGGGGAGCATAATATTTGAATTGATGTATTGATCTCTTTAATGAATAACAAAAATAGCCTTATTACATTCCTTCATTGTGCTTTATCGATCATGCTTGTGCTTATGTTTAGAATTGTGCTTATTGCCTTGCTCTTGCCTATTAGGCTACTGTATTGACTTTTCAGTCTTGACTCGAATACTAATTTATTTTTTATTGTGCCTTTGCAGAATTATTAATTTATCCCTAAGGTTGACTTGTTAGAAGGTGTTCTAAACAAACATTACACGATTTCTTTTTGTGAAGCTTTTATGGGCTTGTGACACTGGGGTGTACACTGGATAGGTTGAGTTAGCTTAGGGATTTAAGTCGAAAACTGATTGGCTTTAGGTTAAAAGAAATGGTGACTGAACCGAAACTGAATAAAGTAAATAAATAATGGTTCAATCACTGACAATGTCAAATTCACTTCGTATTTGCCGATCGGGCTGGATCTTGGACTATGTGTTGAAAATATTTGAGCCTAAATAAAGAAAATCACATGATCTATATTTTAGGCTAACGCTAAAAAAATGTGCAAGTCTAAAAAATTATATATACAAAAGAGATCTTTATAGAAATGTCCTAAAAGGTTAGTTTAACAACAACAAAAATTCTACTTTCGATTAATTACTAGCATGTTCCAAAAACTAAAAATAATTATCTGCTTGCCCCATCTTTTTGTAAACAACGATTTTACAGGTTTCTTTGTCAAAACTCATCTCTCCTCATTTTTTCTTTATTAAAATCAAAACCTTTCCTTTTAAAAGCTCTATCAAGAATTTGATTCTCTCCTTCTTCTTTCCTATTTTTTTTGTTATATTTCTCACCAATGCTCTTTTTTCTTGTAATTGTGGATGGACCCAATGGTGCTGCCGGCAACTCCACTATTGAGCCACCAAGCCACCCAACAATTTCTCTCATCTATCCTCTCGCAACGCTGTCCATCCTCCCTCCCATACACAAAAGACACCAAAATAGTTTTTTTTTTCTATTAATTATAGAATTTTTGATAAAATTGTGGTGCTTTTAAGTATGATTTTAGTGTTAAAGATACATATGTATGTGGAAAGGTTGCTTTTATGTTGATTTCAATAACAAAATTCAAAAATCCCATACAAACCCTAGGTTGATTTATGTGCGCTATATTGATTTTTTAAGTTACTTTTATTTATATTTTATACAAAAGAATTGATTAACTTAATTATAGAGTTTTTTGTTGGAAGATAAAAGGAGTATTGATTAATTAATTGACCTATGAGGAGAAAAAAATGGTGAAACATTTAATTCTAGCAAGTGAAAAAGAGTTTCAGAAAATTATGGAGGAAAATTGGGCTTATAGTAAAATACTGCATTCTTGCCACCAAGCATGAATCAACAGAAGGTTCAAGATATAGCTCAGGATGTAGTTTCTTTCGAGATTGAGATATGAATATAAATATTGATAAAAGTCAGATAAATGAGATAAGATGTATTCATTTACTTCTTTTTTAATAAATCATGTCAGATGGGTTCTTGAACTTAATGAATTTGTTTGGTAATACCATATAATTTATATTATTATATCAAACAATATGGCTTTAGTATTAAGAATTTATCTATTGTTCTCGCTATTGGAACTAAACTTGCTGTTGGTATTGCTCCACACATAGAAATTTGTGTCTTTTTTTAAAATGTAAATGACATTGTTATTATAATTTCTTGTATGTACATTTTATGGGTGCAATATATCTCTTTAGCTATGTTAACAGTTAATGACGATGAGTATTGGAAATACAAATAATTTTTAAATACAGATTTTATGTACATTTTATAGTTAAATGATATTGTATTATTATTATTATTAGTAGTCTAAGCATTCTAAATTGATAAAAAAAACATATACATAATTATTGTATTAAAAATATAAAATAAAGGGATAAAGTACATTTTGGCCCCTAAAGTATATCCCGGGGTGCACTTAAGCACATGAACTAAATTTTGACTCACATAAACTAAAAATTCAAGTTTTATTAAACTTCAAACCCTTCTATTAATGGTAGTCTATTCAATCTTCTTCAGTCCGTTATATGCCCTTAAAGTTGGGCCAAAAACATGTGACACATAGGCAATATAAACCCCATGTTAACCTTTTCCTTTCTTAAACGTAAAAAATAAAGTTAACATAAATACAGACCCACCCACCATCTTGATTGAAGAGCGACAAAAATTCCAAAAGAAGTTCCTTTCTTCTTTTCCCATTATTTTAGCTTTGTAACCCTAGTAGAGACAAAATTTATAGAAAACCCATGTGAAGTGATTGAAAATGTAGCAGTACTTTGGGCATTTGTGTGTGAAGTTAAAGGTAACCATCACTTTTGGAAAGGTACCAGAGCTCTCATATATATATATTTTTTTAATTAAAAAATTGGGAGTTTAGTGTTGGGTTTTGTTGTATTGAATTTGTGTTATGACCATTGTATAGGGCATTTTGACACACATTATTTACATGGGTTTATAGTATGCATAAAGGGTTTATATATCCACTTAAACTTGGTTTTATCAAACATGCATTGATATCAGGTCTGTGCTTCTATGGGTTATATGCTCATATCAGTACTAGAGTTTATAATTTATTATTCTATTTATTTGTTTATATATACAAAATGGTAGAAAAAATTGATGTGCGGTTTAATTATGGAGGTACTTGGCAATATGTAGATAATAAGCTTCAATATGTATGGATTTAAATTGAAGATAAATCCTTACGAGCCTTTAAGAAAAAAAAGCTAAATGCATTAATAAGGCAAGGTGTTCGTTTACATTGCTCATTTCTAAGGATGGGCAAAATGCGGGTTTGGTAGTTAAGACACTTGTTGAAGAACATGGATGTTTTAGGTGCTACTCCATTCTAAGTGTTGGGTTTTGTGATGCAAAATGCAATGAAAAAAAAATTTAATTCATAAAAACCCTAAACCTAGATCTATGTAATTTGAGTAAATTGATTGAGAGAGATTTGAAACACTCACCAAGATAATCTTATAGCAAGATGGTTGGAAGGAAGAGAGGGGGTTCACTCTAGTGACACCTTACCTTGAGCTTTATCTATAAGTATTGTCAAATAAAAGCACTACCAATTAAGCCACACCTTCCATTGGTATCCACATAATTAAGGAATCCAAAATAGTATAGGTGTGCTAGCACCTTTTTCTGTTTAAAACTCTTAGTTTTTATCTCTTTATATGTTTGCTTCTTTTATAAAGAAGTGGAGGAAGAAGGAGAAGAATAATAACTTGATGAAACCCTAAAGATAGAGATGTGTATATAGACATCTCATCTTAAACCACTTACTTACCAAAATAGTTTTGGTAAGATTAGACTTCCTTTTCTATTTTAATTCTAATTCTAAATTAGAATTATTTCCTATTTATTTAAATAACTCTTACTTTAAATAAATTAGGAAAGATAAGAATAAATACTATATATATATATATATATTCATTTATTTATTTAATTACACCTTTAGAGAGATTATTATTGGGTTGATTAACCCAATTATGTTTTGGACTTATTTTAAGTGGTTGACCCTGTAGATTTATACAACGTTGGCAATGAACCTAAAATTTCCATTTTAGTTTACAAGTCATAATTAGTCTCTAGCAAGACATTATTACTACTCAAGTTGTGTGAAGGTTGATAATCTGACATAACCTAATCCACAATGTGCATTATAGTCCTTTTTGTGACACACACACACACACACACACACACACACACACACACACATATATATTTAATTACACCTTTAAAGAGATTATTATTGGGTTAATTAACCCAATTATGTTTTGGACTTATTCTAAGTGTGTGACCCTGTAGATTCATGCAACATTGGCAATGGACCTAAAATTTCCATTTTAACCCATAAGTCATAATTAGTCTCTAGCAAGACATTATGACTACTCAAGTTGTGTGGAGGTCAATAATCTGACATAACCTAATCCACAATGTGCATGATAGTCCTTTCTATCACACGATATCTTGGTTGAACATAAGACATGGAATATGTTATCCTTATATTGTTCAATCATATTATTTCTTGATCCCAAGTAGACTGATATTGATTACTCTTTATGTTATATTGATAACTCTTCATTAATACATTCTAGCATGGCTATGCATTTCTCTTCAGTTTAACTCATCAAGGGGCCAACAGATATCTTCTCATAATTAATGAAGGAAAAATTCCATTTTAATCACTCATATTCCTCATATAACTCATTCTATGTCCAATCATAACCTATTTTACCATTCAGTTAAAGATGATGTAGGGAAATGTCAAAATACAAAACTCATTATGTAGGAAACTATGGTGATTTCAGGTCAGAGGACTCAAATAATACTATAGTAATGAGAATTACCTATGACAATTATCCATGTAGTGTTCTCATAATGGGTCAGTCTAGTACATCATTTCACTAAATATATACCTATGAGTTTGACTTAATATCTCATATACATGATCACTAAAACATAAACATCATTCAAACTCATACTAGTCTTTATTCATTGTTGTTCTCATAACTATGATCGACCAGGGATATTTAGATTAAAATTCAAGTATCACTTAAGAGTTTTATTATTAAGTCATATACTTAATGACCTTAGGTAGAATTGACTAATCAAGGATAACATTAGAATTAACCAGTAATAATAGAAATACCTTTTTATTAATAAAATAAAAATATAACAAAGTCAAAGTATGGCCATTACATAATTGGCCTAGGGCATATCACTAGCAATCTCCCACTTGGACTAGGCCTAATCAACATTGTATCTCATACATTGACCTATTATAACTCTCATGCTTAGTTTGTGGAAAGGGCTTACTTAGTGGATTAGTAACATTGTCATTTGTTGGTACTCTACATATCTTCACATATTCTCTCTCAATGATTTCTCTAATGAGATGATAATGCCTAAGTATATGTTTGGATCATTGTTGTGATTTGGGTTCCTTAGCCTGTGCTATGGCTTTATTGTTATCATAATACAAGTCCATTAGATCTGATATATTAGAAATAACTCCTAATCCAGTTATGAACTTCTTAATTGGTTTATCTTTATTTTTTATAAATCCAAACTCTTTGACTACTTCATCAAAATAAAGATTCCAGCTTCGAGATGCTTGCTTCAATCCATAAATGGATATTTGAAGTTTGTAAACCTTATCAGAATTCTCAAGACTGACAAAACCCTCTAACTATGTCATATACACATCCTTAATCAGGTTTCTATTAAGGAAAGCTATTTGACATCCATTTTCCATATCTTATCATTATAGTATACAACTATGGCAAGGATAATTTGAATGGATTTAAGCATAACAGCAATTGAAAAGGTTTCATTATAGTTTATACCATGTGTTAATTTGAAAGCCTTTACTACTAGCCTTGTTTTAAAGGTATGCACATTGCCATCCATGTAAATTTTCATTTTCAAAACCCATTTGCACCCAATAGTTTTTAAACCTTTAGGTGGATCAATCAAATTCCATACTTGATTATCATATATGGATTGCATTTCTGATTTTATGGCTTTTAACCATTTCTCAAAGTCTGGATTGCTCATAGCCTCTTGGTAGGTTGTGGGCTCACTTTGATCCATAATCATCACATCATTATTATATGTTATGAGAAATCCATATCTCTCGAGATTATGATGTGTCCTACCAAACCTTCTAGGACCTTGTGGTCTTGTGTAGATTCACCATTTACTTATTGATCTAGTTGAGGTTCCATTTATAGTATAATGCTATTTTGTGGTTCTTGAATTTCTTCAAGTTATACCTTACTCCCATTGGTTCCTTTGGAAATGTATTCTCTTTCCAAAAGACACCATTCTTTACAATAAACACATTATTTTTAGAAGCATTATAAAAGTAATATCCTTTGGTTTCTTTAGGATATCCTATAAAAAGGCACTTAATTGATTTGGGTTATCTAAAATTTAACACTTCATATAAGCCTTACATCCTTAAATCTTAATAAAAGACAAATTAAGAGATTTCCTAGTCCATATCTTATATAATTTCTTTTCAACTGCTTTTGATAGAACTCTGTTCAAAAGGAATGTAGCAGTCTCTAGAGAATACCCCCAAAAGGAGATTGGAAGATATGAGTTACTCATTATAGATTGAACTATATCCAATAAAGTTTAATTTCTCCATTCAGACACACCATTCCATTGTGGTGTTCCTGATGGAGTTAATTGTGGTATTATTCCATAATCTTTAAGATGATCAATAAACTCTTGGCTTAAATATTCACCACCTTAATCATATCTTAGTGCTTTAATATTCTTACCAAGTTGATTTTGTATTTCATTTTTGAAAATTTTGAACACTTTAAAAGATTTAAATTTATGTTTCATTAAATAGACATAGCCATATTTATTAAAATTATATGCGAAAGTAATGAAGTATTGATAAACTCCTATAGTAGTGGAACTTAATGGTCCACATACATAAAAAATATATAAGGCCTAATAAGTCATTATCCCTCTCATTATGTCTAGTAAAAAGTATCTTGGTCATTTTTCCTAATAAATAAGATTCACATGTTTCAAATGATTCAAAATCAAAAGAGTTCAAAAGTCCATATTGATGGAGTTTTGAAATGCATTTATCATTTATATGGCCTAAATGACAATGCTAAAGATAGGTTGCATTTGAATCATTAGAGTTAAATTTCTTTGTATAAATGTTATAGATGGACTTTTCATTAGTGTCTTTTATGTCTAAAATATAAAGACCATGATTTCATTGAGCACATCCATAGAAAACATTATCATGATAAATAGAGCATTTATATTCCTAATAATAAATGTAAAACCATTCTTGTCCAAACAAGAAACAGAAATGATATTCCTACTCATAGTAGGTACATAATAACAGTTTTCCAAACTTAAAATAAGTCCACTAGGCAAAGTTATATCATAAGTTCCTACAACTAAAGTAGCAACTCATACTCCATTTCTAACTCATAGGTCTACTTTGCCTTTAGCTAAGATTCTACTCCTTTTTAGACCTTGGTTGTTAGTACAAATTCAAGATCTAGAAATGATATCTAATACCCAAACATCAAAAGTAAATAAATTGACTTCTATAACATGAATACCTAAAGTGGTAGTCATACTACCCTTCTTCTTTAGATCATTTATGTAACGCTTACAATTTCTTTTCCAATGGCTTGACTCATTACAGAAAAAGCATGTTCCCTCCTTTGATGGTTTTATTTGGGGGTGTAGGTTTAGGCTTGGGTTTTTGAAAGCCTTTGGAAGCCTTAATCTGTCCTTAATCTTTCTCATCCTTTTCATACCTTTCCCTTTATTAACCACTAGAACATCTTTGGTAGTCTTGATGTTCTTTTTAGTAGTCTTAAGCATCCCAGGCAATTCAAAAACTATTTTGTTCATGCAATTCGTGTTATAGTTCATAATGAACCCATCATAAGTTTCTAGTAAAGACTAGAGAATAATATCAATTGCTAATTCTTGCGCGATCTTAAGACCAAGCCTTTTTAGGTCTTTAAGATGACCTTTCATCTTAAGAACCTGAAGAGCCACTGACCTGCCGACAGTTAACTTATAGGAAAGCAATGCCTTTATAGTGCTAAACCTTTTAATTCTAGCTTCTTTTATAATAATTCCTTGAGATGGCCAATTATGGTATAAGCATCCATCTCCATTAATTGCTTTTAAAGATTTGATTCCATGCATCCAAGCATGAGGTAAGTGACATTAATAGAGTCATTAAGATGCTTACTATGAGCATCCTTTCGAGCTCTATAAGCATTAGCAACTAGTTCATCTGGGATAGGTTGATCAAGGATATATTCCTTTCTCTCTTACACAAGAATAATTCTTAAGTTTCTGTACTAGTCAAGGAAGTGGTGTGGGTCAAAATATATACCTAGTCTCTAAGACTAAGTATACAGCAAGTAGGGTGTTAAACATTAAGGAATTTATAGTAATTTTATATTAACTGAGTATATACTTAGATGGATAGACAATGATATAAAAGAACATGTTAAAATGTTCTAACTATCCTAAAATTACCAAGAATTACAAATTACTCTAATTAATCTAAATATACTAATAACAATTCCAAGCAATGTATATTAAAACTATAATTCAGAATTAATTAAGAACTATAAAAGTTAACAAACACATAAACATATGAAATGATTAGAGAATATGACTAACATTCCTTAAAAGAAACTTGTAGACGGCAGGGTTTAGCACGCGTCCAAGATTTTAGCAACCACAACACTGTTTAGGCTCAGGGCCTTAGAGAACACACTAACCACTATTATAAAGACATGGCGTGGAGATGAGGAGTCGCCACCTAGGGTAATAACTAGGACAAATCGAAAGGTGGTACTCGATTCTCTAAAAGAAAGCTACTACCATAACCAAGAGATTCTGGATACGGAATACTAACTTCTCTTAGTCTCGTGTTCTTTTAAAATAATTTCATAAATGATTATTTCATCCTCTAATTACATGCAATTTTATTAAACCCTAATTAACATTCATCTAACCTAAAAGGCAACAGGTTAATAAAATTACAAGTAAAAATGCATCAAAAAGGCAATGTCCCTATGTCTAAACTATGTTAATTTTCATAAGTTAGATAAATTTACATTTTATTTACAAGTGAAATGAAATAAAGGTAAGCCTACATTTTATTTATTAGTGAGCCTAAATCTATTTTTTAGTCTTTCTAAGATATGGGCTTAAGTCTATTCAATTTTAAAGAAAAATTAAATTAGTGGGCCTAAGTCTAATTTGGTTTTATTTAAGTTAAGTGTGGGCCTAGGTCTATTTATTGTAAAAGAAATGCAATTAAGTGGGCTGAGCTAAGTTAGACAAGTTTTAATTAACTAAGTGGACCTAAAATCTAATTAACCTAATGGGCCTAAATTGATTTTAATTATTTAAAAACCTAAACCATTTTTTAAGCCTATTTATTAAGTGGGTTAGACCTAAACGTGGGCTTAGGGTCCAAAAACATAAAAACATAAAAAACAAGCCCAAAATAAACAAAACACAAAAAATGGATCAAATAAACATTATAATGATTTTCTAAAAAAACCCTAAATTAAACTACTGCCACCATTGATTTTAATTGATTTTTTTTACCCAATTGAACCTAATTACTAATTAATTTTAAAATATAGAAAATTAAATTTTTCACTATTCCCACTATTGGGGCTATTACAAACTACGTATAAAATTAAAATTAAATGATTATACACCTAGAAATTAAAATAACTAAATAGAACACCAAAAATGGAAAAATAAAAAATCCTAAGAAGTATTAAAAAAATAACACAGGTTCATCCATGGCATTCCATGGATCTTTTATTCAATTCTTGGATTTTAGACTGTTTCCTTCTCAATCCACAATCGAGCATCAAACAAAAAACACACAAAAATTAGATTAGTAATGAAATAAGAAAACAATAATGAAAATAAAAAAAATTACAAGAAGAGAAGAGAAGAAAGATAAAAAATGCTGTGCATATGCTTTGGCCCCTCAGATAATGATTTTCACCATTGAAATTGAACTGTTGCTAATTCTGGACTAGAAAGGATGATCTCAATGATGTATCGATTTTTAGGGTTTGTGCGCTGTAAAGTTTTTGTGTGTGAATTATTATTATTTTTTTCTCAGTCTCCCATCTGTGTGTAAAAAATCCTTTTCCTCCCCCCCCCCCTAAAGTCCTCCCGCACGCATCCAGACTCCGCTTTTTAAAGCAAAGTCTGTTCGTACTAACTTCCTCTAAAGGAGGAACATACTCATCTCTTAAAAAATAACCTGATAAGAATTTTGATTTTTAAAACATTTTGAATGCATTGAAATTTTCGTCAGATAATAATAAAGATAAAATTGAATTTTCAACCAATCAAAACACTGAAAAATCGATAAAAATAAGTGAAAAAATCAACTTTTACGAGTCAAAATTGTGCAATGCCGATCGACATTGTGTAATGCCGATTGATATTGTGTAATGTTGATTGGCATTACATAATTTACAACCAGCATTATGTAATGCCAATCGACATTACATAATGTCAATTGGCATTATGCAATGTCGGTCGGCATCACGTAATGTCGATTGACATTACATAATGCCGATCGACATTATGTAATGCCAATTGGCATTACATAACGCCAATTGACATCACACAATGCCAGTCAGCATTCTGGAATGCCGAGGCACTAATATTTCAATAAAAAAATTATTTTTCTCTAGTTTTTTAATTATGATTGGTCCAAATTTAATTTATTTTTAATAAATAAATTAATTTTGGTATTTATCTATAAGGGTTTTGTGTCTAGTACGCGTGTAATTTTTTTGAAATTAAAATCCTTATTCGTCTTTGTTTTCAAATAAGAGGGAGGATTAGAGCTGCCTCTTCGAGGATCATGTGAGTGGTTAGCTTAGGAATTGGATATGAAAAGAAAAGAGAAGGGGGAACCCTAAGGGGGCTACTGTGTAAAAAAATGGATTGAGAAAAAAAGAGGAGACCTAACCTAATACTGTGATTTCAAAAAGCCTTTTTTTTAAAGAAAAAAAAAGAAATAAAGTATGTTCTTTCAAAAGTCCAAAAATCAAGAAAGCACAGAGTCAATTTTCTCGAAATGGTGAATCCTATTCTAAGGGGCATTCAAACAACATCTGCACAACATTTCTCATCTTCTACTCCTTTTTTTTTCATTAATTCTTTTCTTTTTATTATTTTTGTGTTTTTATTCAAGTTTTTATTTTCATTATTTTGTTTCCCTTGTTCATTAATTCTAATCTTATTTTCTTTTTTTTATTCTTTGAGTTTCATGATTTTGGTGGTGAATACATGATTGAGCCAAGGAAACTCATAGAGAATCCATGAATGAAAGCCAAGAGTCAAGATCCCAAATTTAATTTAATTTTGCTTAGTTTAGTTTAGTTTATTTTATTTAGGTTTTGAATTTGTTTAATTTGTATTCTTGAGGGTTGTATTTTAATTTTATTTTTTGTATTATTTTAGTAGATTTTGTAATAGCCCCGATAGTGGAAATAGTGAAAATTTAGTTCTTTTGTTCTTAAAAATCAATTAGTAAATTAGGTTCAATTTGGTAAACCCTAATTAAAATCAATGGAGACTGTAGATTAATTTAGGTTTCATGTTAATTAAAATTAAGGTTTTTTTAGAAGAAATAATTTAATTGCATGGTTGATCTGTTAGTGATATGCACTAGGTCAATAATGTATAACCATGTTTTGACTTTATTATTTTATTTAATAAAGAGGCATTTTTCATTATCATTTTATGTTATGATAATTACTTGAATAGTCAATTTTACTAAGGTCATCAAGTATGTGACTTGATAGTAAAACCCTTAGATTAAATATGAGTTCTATTCAAATTATCCCTAATCATAACAATATGTTATGGCTAGTATAATGTTGATTGATGATTATGTTTTACTAATCATGAAAATGAGATATTAAGTCAACTCATAGGTATCTATTTGGGAAATAATGTACTGGATTGACCCATCATGAGAATACTACATAGATAATTGTCATAAGTAATTCTCATTATAATAATATTGATTTAGTCCTTTGACCTTGAAACCATCATGGATTTCTATATAACTATTATATATTTTGACACAATCTAACATTGTCTTTAATAGGATGATTAAATAGATTATTTTTGGATATGAAATGAGTTATGTGAGGAATGTGAGTGATTGAGAAGAAATTTGTCCCTCATTTATTTTGAGTAAGATATCTATGGGCCCCTTAATAAGATAGACTAAGGAAAATGCATGGCCATGCTAAAGTGAATTGATAAAGAGTTATCATTCTCTGTCTACTTAGAGTCAAGAAATAATATGATTGAATTATATAAGTGTAAGCACCTAATTTTGGGATGCAATTGTGCATAATTACGATGTAAGCCCTTATCATGAAGTTTATTCAAAAATTGAACTTGGTTGTCAATTTTCTAGACTTTAAGGACTAAATTGCAACATTTTTTTAGGATTTGATTATAAAGAAGTCAATTTTTCAGGGGTCTTTTGGTAATTAAAAGTTAAAAAAAAGTAAGGGATCGACATTCTATAATGCTGATTGGCATTATACAATGCCAATAATGCCGATCGGCATTGCACAATGCCGACACATTAAAAAGTCATGTTTTTCATTTTTTTTGTGTTTTTTTATTTTTTATCGATTTTTTAGTGTTTTGATTGGTTGAAAATTGAATTTTATTATTATTTTTATCTGAAAAAGGTTTTGATGCATTCAAAACGTGTAAATAACTTTCAAAAATAAAAAATTCATATCATTTTATTTTGGAAGAGATGAGCATTCCTGCAAATTTAGGAAGCTAGTACACGTAGACTCTACTTTAAAAAGCAAAGTGTCTGCATGTGTGCGAGAGGAGACGGACAAACAGAGAGGCTAAAAAATGAAGAAACAAATTCTATTTTTTCTCCTATATACTACAACGACGAAGAATCAAATTATCACTATATTTATTCCTTTTTCTACTTCTTCAAACACAGAGACACACAATGAGAGAAAAAATAAAAAGACAAAAAAAAGGAGAGAAAACATCTAGAGAACTGCGCGATAAAATCCTACTGTGCAAGAAAATCTTGATTTCTTTTACCCTATATAAAACTCCAATTTCTTGACATTGTTCTTTAAAGCTTTGAAATAACATTATATGTTTGGAATGCAATTGAGCCTCTATCCAGAATCAAACAATGAGTCAAAAACAACAGTGACAATCTCAATCTAAGGGGCTATGTCAAAATATATGCACAACATTCATTTATTTTCTTCTCTTTCTTTTTGTGATTTTTATTTTATTTCATTTTATTGTTTTGATTATTCAATTTCACTACTATTATAATTATTTATGTGTTTTTGTTTTGATGTACGAATGTAGATTGATGATGATACTGCCTGTGTTTAGACGAATAGAAAGTCTATGGAATGCCATAGAGGAACCTATGTTGTTTTCCATTAGAACTTAGGTTTTTTTATCTTTATTTTACATTTTGGTATTCTGTGTAGTTATTTTAATTCATGGGTGTATAATTGTTTAATTTTAATTTTTGTATGTAGTTTGTAATAGCCCTAGTAGTGGGAATAGTGAAAGATTTAATTTTCTACGTTTAAAATCAATTAGTAATTAGGTTCAATTGGGTAAAAATCAATTAAAATCAATGGTGGTAGTAGCTTAATTTACAGTTTGCATGTAATTGATTTAGGTTTTCTAGAAAATCACTAAAATGTTTGTTTGATCCTTTTTTATGTTTTATTTGTTTTGGGTTGTGTTTTTGGGTTTTTATATTATTTTGGGCCCCAAGCCCACGTTTAGGTCCAACTTACTTTAAATAGGCTTAAAAAATAGTTTAGGACTTTAAATGATTAAAATCAATTTAGGCTCATTAGGTTAATTAGATTTTAGGCCCACTTAGTTAATTAAAACTTGTTTAGACTTAGTTTAGCCCACTTAATTTCATTTCTTTTAAAATAAATAAACCTAAGCCCACTTCTCATTTTAAATAAAACCAAGTTGGACTTAGGCCCACTAATTTAACTTTCTTTTAAACTTGAATAGACTTAAGCCCATTCCTTAGACAAACTAAAATAAATAGATCTAGGCTCATTAATTAATAAAAAATGTAGGCCCACATTTAGTCACTTTCTCACTTGTAAATAAAATGTAAATCTAGCTAACTTTTTAATAAAATTAACATAGTTTAGACTTAGGGACAACACGATCTTAAGTGCATTTTTTATGTGTAATTTTATTGACTAGATGCCTAGGGTTAGATGGATGTCAAATAGGGTTTAAATAAAATTGCATGTAATTATAGGATGAAATAATCATTTATAAAATTATTCTAATGAACACGAGACTAAGAGAAGTTAGTATTATATTCCCGAATCTCCTGGTTGTGGTGCTAACTTTCTTTTAGAGAATCGAGTACCACCAATCAAATTGTCCCAATTATTACCTGGGTGGCGACTCGTCTTCTCCATGCTATGACTTTGTGACATAGTAGTGTATTCCCTAAAGCCCTGAGCCTAAACAATGTTGAGGATGCTAAAATCTTGGATGCGTGCTAAACCTCACCGTTTACAATAAGGATGACAAAAACTATGCCTTTTATTCAATCAAGATATCATGTGATAAAAGGATTACAATATTTATTATAAATTAGGTTATGTCGAATTATTGACTTCACATGACTTGGGTAGTCATAATGTCTTGCTAGAGGCCACTTATGACTTATAGGCCTAAATAGAGAATTAAGGCCCACTGCCAATGTCATGTGAACCTATAGGGTCACACAGTTAGAACAACCCCAAAAATGAATATGGGTTTGAGAAGCCTAAATATGCTATGTGTAAATAAATAAATAGTTTATTTATTTAAGGTAAATGTTATCTTAAATAAATGGGATACTATATCTGATTTAATTTTAAATAAAATCAGAATAATAATAATTGAGAAATTACCAAAAGTTGTTTTGGTAAGTGAAACCCTAATTAGAGGTCTATAAATATGTTATATTCTCTAGGGTTTCACTAACTCAATTATTAGCCACTAAAATTCATTTTTCTCCTTTTAGAAAACTAAAACATAGAGTGTTTTTTATCTTGATTTGTGAGAAATCAAGAGAAGTGCTAGCACACAAATTTGTCATTTTAATCAAGAGTTGTTCGTGTGGATGCTTGTGGAGGGCAAATTCTTTTAGAGACATCTTGATCTAAACTACTAAAATTAAAAGCTCGAGGTAAGGTGTCACTGGAGTGAACCTCCTCTCTATCTTCCAACAATCTTGCCTCTTCTGCTTTTGTGGTAAGATTTAAAAATCCTAGTTTTTAAATCAATTAATCAAATTACTTGGATCCGAGTTAGGGTTTGTAGTTAAAAGTTTTAATTTTTGCTGCGTTTTTGAATCATGAAACCCAATATGATCTTATTTTATTTGTTTGTTTTGATTTTTTATGTTTTTGTGTGTGTTTTTTTTTAATTTTTGTGTGTTTTGGGCCTCAAGACCACATTTAGGCTCTAACCCATTTAATAAATAGGCTTTTAATTAGATTTTTAGGTTTAATTTTAAATTCAATTTAGGCCCACTAATTTAAATACTTTATAATTTGTAGATTTAGGCCCACTTTTAGAATTAAAATAAATAGACTTGGGTTCACTAATTAAAATTTAATAAGAATTAGGCCCATTAGTGTTTAGGTTCACTTATAAATTAAAACATGTAGATTTAACTCATTTAATTAAAATCAATGTAGATTAGACTAACCTAGGGATTGTGATTTAAATGAATGCATTGTTTACTTGTATATTTCATGACTAGTTTGCCTAGAGTTGATTGTTTTAAATAAGGGTTTATATGAAATTGCATGTAAATAGAGGATAACATAGTAATTTATAAAGTAATTCTAAATGAAAACAAGATTGAAAGAAGTTGGTATTCCATATCCAGAATATGCTAGTTGTGGTGCTAACTTTCTTTTAGAGAATCAAGTACCACCATTTTTTATTTGTCCTAGTTATTACCCTGGGTGGTGACTCCTCATCTCCACACCATGTCTTTGTGACAATGGTTAGTGTATTCTCTAGAGCCTTGAGCTTAAATAGTATCGCAGTTGCTAAAATCTTGAGCGTGCACTAAACCATGTTGTTTACAATGATTATCCTAAAGAACTATGCTATTTTGCTATTTTATCAAATTCCCTCACACACTTAAACCTTGCTTGCCCTCAAGCAAGAAAGAAGAATGCAAATGGGAAATAAAAAAAATTTATCCTCTTCGAAGTAGATGTAGTTATCTCAACAAGTCATCTTAATCATGAAAGGAGTAAAAAAAAAGATAGTTAACAACTAAGCTTCCAATGCTCAACAACAATAAAGAAAAAAAGTTCTATCACATATGTAATAAGTTTAACAAATTATCTCAATTAATTAAGAATAAAATCAATAATATAAAGTTAATGTGCTAACCAAGCTATCTAGCCATGATATTCATTCTTCAAGCTTAGGATTTCTAAGAATAAAAGTAGCCATGGGACAAGGATTAAGCACACACACTAACTCATATTTCTCATGGCATTTTTATACACACACACACACACACACACACACACACACACACACACACACACACACACACACACACACACACACACACACACACACACACACACACACACACACACACACACACACACACACACACACACACACACACACACACACACACACACACACACACACACACACACACACACACACACACACATATATATATATATATATATATATATATATATATATATATATATATATATATATATATATATATATATATATAGTGGTTGGATTCTTTCTGAATGAATGTAATTGAGGAGCAAACTCATTGACACACAACTTAATCGAATCACGTCAACAAGCATCAATTTCTTTTTCTAATATATCCTTTTTTTTAAAAAAAAATTGTATCCTCATCCATTATTGAAAAGCTAGTTACTCGTATTATGGTTATAGTTTCCCTAAGGCTACTTCAGTCTTTAAAAACTACGCTTAAATCCTTATCATCTTAGCGTTAAGCATAATTAGAAAGTTGATTAAAAATTCTCTAGATTTTGAAATAATAAAAAGAGATAAAAGAAAAAATGTAAAAACATAAAAATTATACTAAATGAAACTTTAAAATTCTACCAATTGAGTATAAAAAGTTAATTATTAACATAGCATAAAGATAAAACCTCAATCATAATCAAATATAGAGAAGAAAATATTATGAATGTAGAGAAGATAAAATTATGCAAAATAGAGCATAGACACACATGCATAAAAACATAAAACATAATTAAATAACAACTAGTTACTATCCCCTTCCCCACACACTTAAAATTTCACATTGACGTTAATGTGAATCTCAAACATGAAAAAAAGGAAAACAAAAACTCCCTCAATTCTCTGAAGGAGATGGTGGAAGAGACTTAATGGTATAATAGGAGAGCACAAAGAATTGATTCATCTTATACTCAAACTTCCTTTGGCGGTAGTGTAGACGGTAGGGTTTAGCGCGCATCCAAAATTTTAAAAATTATGACACTATTTGAGCTCAGGGCTCTATAGAACACAATGCTATATCACAAAGACATAGCATGGAGATGAGGAGTCTCCACCTAGGATAATAACTGGGATAAATCGAAAGTGGTGATACTCGATTCTCTAAAAGAAAGCTAGCACCACAACTAGGAGATTCTAGATATGGAATACTAACTTCTTTTAGTCTTGTGTTCATTTAAAATTACTTTATTAATTACTAAATTATTCCTTATTTATTTGCAATTTCATTTAAACCCTAATTTAGCATACATCTAACCCAAGGCAACTAGTCATGAAATGACACATAAAAATGCTTTCACATAGATTGTAACGTCCCTGCATTTAGTCTAATCTATGCTAATTTTAATTAGGTGAGCTAAATCTATATTTTAGTTATAAGTGAAATGGAACTAAAGGTAGGCCTACATTTTAATTAAAGTAGTGAACTAAGTCTATTTTTTAATTCTAAAAAAATAAGTGTAAGTTTATTAATTTTTATAGAAATGAATTGAATTGGGTTTGAATTAATGGGTCTAGTTATAACTAATTTTAATTTAAGTGAGAAAATGGGCCCAAGTCCATTTATTTAAAAGAAATGCTTTAATGAGCTGGGCTATGTCTAAATTAATTTAATTAAACTAAAGTGGGCTTAAGTCTAAGTTAATCCTAATAGGCTTAAATTTGTTTCAAAGTTAATTAAAACCTAAAATAAATTTTTAAAAAGGGCCTATTATTAGTGAGTTAGGCCTTAACATGTGCTTAGGGCCCAAAAAGAATAAAAAAAACCAAAAACATAAAAAAAAAACAACTAAACAAAAGATCAAATAAGCAATTAAAATTAATTTTTATAAAGAATCCTAATTTGATTTCATGCAACTTAATATTAATCTATAGCCACCATTGATTTTATTAGGGTTTTCCAAATAAACTCTAATATACTAATCAATTAATGAAAATAAAATACACAACACATACATATGATATCACTATTCCCATTACTAGGGCTATTATAATGATCTACTGCAAATTAAAAGTAAAATTAAATACAACCCAAAAAACGTAGTAAATGAAAAAAATAAAACAATCAATAAAATACCCAAAAATCCTAAAATCTATTTTCAAATACAAAATTTAATCCATGGAATTCTATGGATCTTCACAGGTTCTCTATAGGTTTTGTTCTTCACAGTGAATTCATATCACCCCATCCATCAAGAGAATAAAAATAAAAAATAGAAAATTACTCAATCAATGATTAAAAAATAATAATAATAAACAAAATTAAATATAAAAATAAAATCAAAATCAAAATAAAAGAAGAAGGAGAAGAAGATTTGAGAATGAGATGCAATATTGATTTCCCTCAGAAAGATGATCACCGTTGATGAAAGCTTATGCCTTTTTGTTATGTTTGTCTATGGTTTTAGTTTATTTGATCTAATTTTTTGGCAAAGAACTAAAGAAAAGTACGTAAAAAAAAATCCAAGTGGGTGTATTGTGACTTATAGCTAAGAATCAAAGAAAATGAATGAAAGAAATAATAAAACCCTAAGAGCCTCCCTTATTAAAATAGAAAATGACAAATATATATAACTTTACCATACATTAGGTTCAGGATAAAAATGAAATAAAACAAATTTTTTATTATTTATCTAATAAAAAATAAATTTATCAATATATTTATCTAATAACTTAAAAATAACAACCAACAAAAAAATAAGTATAAAGATAAAATAATAAATAGAATAAATAAAAAATTACGAAGTGTCAGTTGGAAGTGCAGACTTCTGACCGAAAATGTACATTTTTTATCAGAAATATAGATTTCCGATGGCAACCTCTTTTTTTTTAATTATATCTTTTTTTTGTTTTATTATTTTTTTAGAAAAAGAAATAATTAAAAATGAAATTTAAAGGTAAGTCCTAAAAAAAATTATAATTTATTTCAAACCAATAAATCATATCTAATAAATATAATTTCATTATCAATTTTCATCACTGAGTCCTCTGTCACATCCAAACTCAAATCATCCAAAAATTGGATGCTTACAGTTGCCCCCCTTTGTTGCTGTTTACTTGACAAATTGCAGCAAAGTAAAAAAGCATACAATTTCGAAACAAAAAGTCAAAGCACTTACCCGTGTACAATGACTATGCATAATACTTTGTAGTTGTGAATGTGATTTAAGGAACACTAGAATTCCTATGAAATTTCTAGCTTGTGATGCTATTACTGTGTTCAATGAATATCGATTGACATTGTGTTCAGTGCCTTTTAAAAACATGCTATAGTTCCGGTAGAACATACAACATTGGTGCTATCACTGTGTTTAATGAGTAGCAGTTGACACTATGTCTAATGCATTTTGCTATATTCCTTATGGGATGTTTAGCAGGTGATGCTACATTCCCTATGGGACATCTAATGATCGTGTTTGTTACTATATTCCCTATGGAAAGACTAGTGATTGTGAATTTCATTATATTCCCTATGGGATGTCTAGTGAAAATATGTTATAACTACTATATAGTGTCTAGCTAATCATACTATAGTTCCTCTGGAACATCTAGTAACTGTGACTAAAAGTTTCACTATATTTCCTGTGGAACGTGTAGCGAAAATATGCTATAACTACTGTGTAGTGTATAGCTGAAGACAAATATGCTATAAGTCTTATGAAGTGTCTAGAAAAAAGATTTGAAATGTGTTATAATTCTCGTATAATGTCTAGCAAAAAGTGATTTGATAATGTGCTATAGCTACTGTGTAATGTTTAGCAAGTTGTGATTATTTAGAATTTTTATTATAACTACTGTGTAGCATATAACAATGTGGATCTGAAGACTATGTTATAGCAATTGTGTAGTATATAACAAAGTGAATTTGAAAATTATGTTATAGCTATTGTGTAGCATATAACTAAGATGAAGTGCAGTGTATGCAAAATGCAGAAATTACATTAGAGTTTCATTTTGACTAGGATTTTGAGATTTTGTGTTGATAAATGGTGCTAACTGATTGGAATTTTTTTTGATTGAATTTGAATTTTTTTTTTGCTAATTAACTATTATCAACCACCTTTGTTGCTTAATGACCTTGATTTACTTATTGGCACTAGTGCTGATTCTATATGTTGGGTTTATCTTCTTCTTCTAGATTTGTTGTTCTTGAAGACTTGTTGAAGTTAGTTCAACATGATGATTGTTATAAAAGGTATTTTTTTTTAAATATATAAGAAAATTCATTACGTTATCATGACATGGCATACACTCAACGAATCTCACTATTTTTTTATTTTCATGACTATCATTTATTTACAATTTGCAAAAGTCAGAGGTATTGCTAATCCTTTTATGTTGAGAGCATATTTTTTACCAAGTGAAGAGCTTACTTCCACACCTAATTTTAGGGAGAATTTGGTAAACAATCTTTGAGTTATTTTTATGCTTTTCTTCCTTATTCGAGTATTCCCCCACCTTTTTAATATTACTCAGCATGGATACCATTGGAAAGGTCCTTTGGATACTCATACTCTTACAAAGCATTGGAGTAAATAGAATAGCTTTTGGCATGGTCCTCTTTTAGTAATTCCCTACCTTTCTTGTATTACTCGGTGTGGATACTGCTAGAGGTTTATGTTAATACTCTTACTCATTTTTAAGCATTGGAGTAGATTATGCTTGCTCTTATTTTGATTCTTGTCTTAGTATTCCCCCATTTTTCTCATATTACTCAGCTTGGATACAGTTAAGGGATTTTGTACTTGTACTCATTTTTTAGCATTAGAGTAGATTATATGCACATTTATCATTCAAAAGACTGAAATGATACTCTAAAATTCAAGCAATTTATACTGCAAGTCCATAGATTTTGTTTTTACATATTCTTCCCTTTGTTTGGGTGCAAAGTAAGCATTAAATTGATTAGAGTTTATAAACTCTCAATATAGAGTTGTTAACTGATCATCTGAATTATGTGAGGCTAATAAAAAAGAGTCATTATTATCAAAGGTCATAAGATAAGCTTTTCACACATGATCTCGTGAAGTGGATGAATTTACTTTCAATTTATTAATTTTATTATTGAGATTGTACTTGATTAGAGAATCTAAAGAAATAGAGTTTTGTTACTTCCCTTGATTATTTTGATGAGTTTTTGGCATTTTCTATCTTGCCCATTCTTTTTGATGTATCAGTTTCTTTCCCCTTCTTCATTCTCTTTTATTTTTCCTTACACAAAATACCATAAGTTACTATGGTCTATTTTCAAGTGAGGAAATTTTGTCAAAATGCAATATTACTCTTTTGCATTGTTCCTTTTTAATTATGATGATGATGTCTCTAATCACAGGGAAATGATAGTCCACTATTGAAGTTGTGGCTTTGGGTTGAATTTATCTTTCTATCATTCCATTGATGCTATGGTAGAGGGCTTCGTTCCTCTTATTGACATCTCATGCAAAAAAGGTTTAGGAGTTATATGTCTTATTTCATTATTAGAGAAGTTTTCATAGTGCATTTATCTCAAATTTTGAGTGCATTCTTCCCTTTTAGGGCTAATGCGTGTATTTTTGACATGTTAGACCTTCTTATCATCATATTCCATACCTTACATTGGTATAACTGTTGTGGAGAGATATTCTAGATGATGCTACAGATGAGACTATGGAGATGGATGTTGAACATGAGGAGCTTGAGTGTTCTATCCAGCCTCTTAAAGTTGCCAAGATGATGCTTTTGTAAGTATCACTATCGGTGATATTCCCTTACTGGATGGGCCCATAATTTATTAGGCTCCTCTAGTTTAAAGTCTTATTGAGTATCAGGTTCACCTTGATAGTGTTACCTTTCTCCTTTAGATGTGAACATTCTAACTACCTTTCTACACTTTTACAACACTAATTTTGAATGTTAGTAGCAAAATATTTACATAGTCTTGCCTAGGCTCAAAGACTTTATTGTACAAAGAAAGTATTTCATAATAAATGTATGCAAGTGTATGCATGTTATGTATAACATGCATGATCCTAATAAGTCTTCTATTTAGAATAGAGTTATATTGCTAATCTTAGAGTGTAAGAATGAGGTGCTTTATCAATAACTTATAGGTTTGAGCATTGAATGCTTCACTATTGGTACATTTGATATTAGAGCTTCTGATATAGTTTATCAAACTGATGACTAGGCTAGCAAGTGGGGTCTATGGCTTTACACTGGAGCTTGTGATTGACTGATGCACTATTGAACTTTTCTTTTTGTTACTACTTTTGTTATATAATAACTGATGTATTTGTATGCTTGTAGTTTACTTCTTTTTGCCTCAAGATCTCTTACACTGGCTCTTATACTTTAGTGTTCCATCTTCGCTCTTTGAATGTAGATTTACTATTTTTTAATTTACCCCCAGAGTTACATTTTACCCCTAGTTTCATTTTGAATTCATTCATGCTATTCTTCAAGAGACTCAATTCATTCACTATTGTGGTTGATTCTTTGACTTACTAACTTTATTACATGTAATCTCATACATTGAAGATGCAAAAGAGTGGGCGAACTGACTGAAGAGAGTTTTTGAAGTTAAAATCAATTAGACTTACTCTTCAAAGAACTCTTGAGCAGAAAATGAGGCCTGATGTTGATGCAATGATTGATGATAGGTATAAGGTATAGGTTTCAATGCGAGTTATTGAGCCACTTGAATTCCCTAGGTATAAGGGGACACTAGTCTTATAAGTAAAATTATTATAAAGGGTGATAAAGGAGAAAACATAACTAGAATAGTGATCTCATAGCTCTGATTGTTTAGCTTTCATTATGTTTTTTCTTTCCATTGAGATACTTATGCAATATGATAAAGATGACAATGCGATATTTGAACAAAAATTTCATATTCAATTTTAATCATTCAGTAAGGAAAAAATGAGATTATTCATTACATCATATAATACAACTCTTGTTATTAGTCAGTCCCAAATTTTTTCTCTCTAATTTTTCCTTACTATTCTTTTTTCTTTCTTTTTCTCTCTCTTTATTTTTTCTCCTTTTTATCATTCTTTTTATTTTTTTCCTCAAATTTCCTATCTTCAGAAGTTACATTATATGATATATGAATGCTCTTTGAATATGCATTTATTCCCATGTTAAATGAATTTAATTAAATTGAATTTATGTCAAACATATAGACGTGATCAATATCATAATGCACAGTACCATTACGATGTACATTACATAAGTAAGCATGATTAGAATTCATATCATCAATCACTAAAATAAAACAAGTTCTAAAGAAACTGAAATTTTATTCAAAGAAGACAATAAGAAAATTTATTTTCTATTTTAGATGTTAAGGATGCTAAGTCTTAAAGTGGTTGACATAATGGCTATTCTTGTATCTTCTTGCCAACTTTCTAAATGAATTCATGTTTTTGTACCTTAACTGTACATTTTTCTTTTTGGTCTAGCAACTTCTCATCATCAAACTCATCACCCTATCCTATAAGCACAATCAACTTGAATGGTATGTCAAAAGAAAGTGGTTTATTGTAAAACACCTTATAGTCAAACTTGCTTGAGGGTTGACCTAATAAATCCTCAACTCCTCTTTGTGGCTTCTCAGGAGTTTCAGATTTCTTACTTAATGGTTTGTCATCAACTCTAAATTCATCACCCTAACCTCCGAGTGTAATTAATTCAATAGGAATATCATTGGAAAGTGGTTTGGAGTAAAACACTTTATAATAAAACTTTCTTGAAGGTTGGCCCAACAAATCTTCAACTCCTCTTTGAGGTTTTTTAGCAAATCTTCATTAGGGGCATCAAGAGATTTCTCACTAATTTTTAAGTTCATGTTCTCAAAGGAGTTTACCACTTCTTCTTCATTAACTCCCAAGTTGATCATCATGGTGGTTGGGGGTGGAATATTTTGGTAGTTTGGGAAAGGATTATTTCTAGTGCTTGGGTTTTCATGGTTTGTAATTTTTCCAAATTCTACAAGGTTTTGGATTTCATGCCTGAGGCGAGTACAAGTGTTTGTGGAATGGCCAGTAACTTATTAGATTTTGCAATAACTGTTCGGGTCATATCCTGGGACATTTGGTTTAGTGGTTTGGAAAAGGGAAGGGGTCTAAGCAAGCCTTTTTGCATTAGGTGGTCTAAGACTTTTGATAAGGGTTAGTTAAAGTTAGAGAATCTCCTTGGTTGTTGAACAACATGCACTTCCATAACCTGGCTAGTGCTTCCTTGCTATATGCCCCCAGTTGGGTAGTTCCTTATGCCAGTAGTTCTAGAGCTCTTCTTTTTCTTACTCTCAATTTCCTCAGCTTGCAATCCATCATCATAAAGGTTTACAAAAGATTTAAGGTTCATTATTTACAACCTTTCAACCAAATTATAAGACACATTATGGACAATCATCCTAACTTGATCCTTTTCAACCAACTTATTTTTCATTAATCTTGCCTTATTTATGAATCTAGTAAGAAAATTAGAGAATGATTCATTAGGTTTCTGCTTAGTCAATTCTAAATCCCTACCTCTAACTCGATGTTATAATCATAATGTTTCAAGAAAGTAGTACATAATTCTCTCCAATCAACCTAAACATATTTTTCTAACCCATAGTACCAATTCACAGCCATACCCTCTAAGGAAAGTACAAAACAACTTTGTGACTATAGATAATGAAGCTTTGGTAGTGCTTATAGTTGTGGTATATTGGCTAAGATGAATCCTTGGATCCCCAGAACCATTAAACTTTTATAGTTAAGGCATTTTGAACTTGTCAGGTAACTTGTCACTTTCCATGCACAGTATCTCATCAAAGTTGAATGAGTAACCTATGCCTTGCCCTTTTATTAGCTTTTCCATCTTAGACATTTTCTGAGTCAATGCTTGCATCTGCTTGGACTAGTTCAAGTGATTCCCTCTTTACTTTCTCTACCATATAGTTCTCAATGTCCTTAAGCTTCATTTCAACAGTAGGTGGAATAGTTGCAACACCAGGTGCTTATTCAATTATAGGTGGTAGAGTAGCAGTAGTAGGTGGCATTAATCCAGCTAAGGCTTTTCTCAATTCATCTTACATCATGGCTCTTATGTCATCCATTAAAGCTCTCTTAATGTTTTCTAAAGTCTAATTTCCTCCTTGTTGTTGTTCCATTTCTATTTTTTTGGTTGGAGTTAATTTAGCTTCCAAGTAAAATGGATTAATAAGACTCTTATTTAAACTTTGAAGGATTTCTTTAGCTACTGATTTTTTAATCAAGTTGGTTCTAACTAGTCTGCCACCTTTTCATTCCTAAACATGTGAGGACCTAGATGAATCTATAATGACTATAAAATAAAGTGTTAGTATGATGCATGAAGCATATATATGATGTATGCATGATGCATGTGCTATGCAATAAGTAGCAAGTAACAAGCAACAATCAAGTGTTCAATATCCTTCCAACCTTATTTCTCCCACACACGTATTTAATGGCAAGTCTCTTTTCCTAGAATTTTTGGTCTTGGCCTTAATATCAATAGGGGATATTAAGAACCAATGAGCATGCTAAATCTCTCAAAGAAGTAAAGCATAAAAACATCATTTCTAAGTATAAAAGATTAACCCAATCTTTATTAATCCAAATGGGCCTCAAATGGTATGGGCTTGGGCCTTTATAATAGAAATACCTTATGGCAACATTCAGAAGCAATTTGGGTAATCCTAGGGGAAGTTACTAGGTTATTATATGAGTTGAGTCCGGTGGAAAAGTTAAGGTTCCCTTAGCAAGATTCCCTTCTTTAGGACTTGAGTCATAGGCCAAGGTTAGAGGGGCCTGACATCCTTTACCAACTCGAGGGAAGACTACCCCCCTTTAGGACTTGGGTTACAGACTCTGGTCAAATGAGCCCGATAATCTCTCTTAAACTGGGTTAAGGCTAAAATGATGGTTGGCCAATTTATAATCCTATGAAGCTAGTGGAATCATGGAACCATAAACCAACGCCATCGATTTATAAGGACATGCAAATGAATGTAAAAATAAAATAATAATTAATAAAATGATTCTAAAGAACACAAGTAGAATCAGTATCTCTTATCCCCAATGGAGTCACCATTATAGATAGTGGGGTTTAGAGCACGTCTAAGATTTTAGCAACTGTGACATTGTTTGAGCTTAGGGCTCTAGAGAATACACTACTATATTACAAAGACATAGCGTAGAGATGAAGAGTCACCACCTAAGGTAAACTAGGACAAATCAAAAGTTGTGGTACTTGATTCTCTAAAAGAAAGCTATCACCACAACTAGGAGTTTTAAATACAAAATACTAACTTCTTTCAGTTTTGTGTTCATTTAGAATTACTTTATTAATTACTAATTATTCCCTATTTACATGCAATTCATTTAAACCCTAATTTAGCATACATCTAACCCAAGGCAACTAGTTATGAAATGGCACATAAAAATGCATCCACAAAGATCACAACGTCCCTTCATTTAGTCTAATCTTTGTTAATTTTAATTAGGTGAGCTAAATTTACATTTTAGGTATAAGTGAAATAGAAATAATGGTGGGTTTACATTTTAATTAAAGCAGTGAACTAAATCTATTTTTTAATTCTAAAGAAATAAGCCTAAGTCCATTAATTTATATGGAAATGAATTGGATTGGGTTTGAATTAATGGGCCTAATTGTAACTAATTTTAATTTAAGTGAGAAAATGGACCTAAGTCTATTTATTTAAAAGAAATGCTTTAATGGGCTGGGCTATTATAAATGACAAGGTTTAGCGTGCGTCTAAGATTTTAGCAACCGTGACACTGTTCAGGCTCAGGGCCCTATGGAACACACTAACCATTGTCATAAAGACATGACGTGAAGATGAGGAGTCACCACCCAAGGTAATAACTGGGATAAATCTTTTTGGTGGCACTCAATTCTCTAAAAGAAAGCTAGCACCACAACTAAGAGATTCTAGCAACAGAATACTAACTTCTTTTAGTCTTGTGTTCATTTATATTTATTTTATGAATTACTATCTTATTCTTTAATTACATGCAATTTTATTTAAACCCTAATAAAACATCCACTTAACCTAAAGGCAACAAGTTATAAAATTACATGTAAAAATGCATACAAAAGGTAGCATCCCTATGTCTAAACTAGATTAATTTTACTAATTAAAGTTAGCTAATTCTACATATCTTGTTTATAAGTAAATGGACTAAAGATGGACCTACATTTTAATTGAATTAGGGACCCTAAATCTACTTGTTTTAATTAACAAAGAAATTGGCCTATTGTCTATTAATTTTAAAGAAGAAATTAGTTTATTAAGTGGGCCTAAGTCTAATTTAATTTTAACTCAAATAAAATGTGAAGCTTAAGTTTTATTTATTTTAAAAGAAACTGAAATTAATGGGCTGAGCTAAATCTACATTAATTTTAATTAATGAGAAATGGGCCTAAGGTCTAATTAATTTTAAAAAAGAAATAAAATACATTGAGAATATGAATGAGATCCTCCATATAACTCACAAACAACATTAGCACTTTCTAAAGAATTAATTTGAGATTTACTTACCAACTTGGTGAGTGCATCTATCTTTACACTCAATAAGTTGATGGTATCAAGCTCTAAAACTCCCTTTCCTTTTACCATTATTGTTTCATCACCCATGTATCCTTGAGATGAAAGCCCTTCAAGAAAAGTAACAGCCTCCTTAGCCATTTTATCCATCCATTTCTCGTTGGAGGTTGCATTGAAAATATTCCTATTCTCATTCATTAACCCATTGTAGAAAATTTGAGGGATCATCCAATCGGGTAGGCCATAATGTAGACATTGCTTGTGAAGTTCCTTGAATTTCTTGTAAGCTGCATAGATTGTCTAATTTCCATATTACTTGAAAGTAGTGATCTCATTGTGAAACTTAGCCATCTTGTATAGGGGAAAATGTTTATGAAGAAATGCTTGCTTTAATTGGTCCATGTTGTGATTAATTCATTTGGCAAACTAGCAAGCCAAAGTTGTGACTTCTCTGTAACTATAATGGGAAAAGCCTAAGCCTTATTGTATCATCTGTCACACCATTGATCTTAAAGGTTGCACATACATTAAAGAAAGTCAAAATGTGGGCATATGGATTCTCTCTTTGTAAACCTCCAAACTGATTGTTTTATACCATTTGAATAATGCTTGGCTTAATTTCAAAGTTATTATTTGTAATGGCTGGAGCCATGATTCCTCTAAAATTACTAGACATTAAGGGGTCCACAGATATCTTCTTATTATTAATGAGGGACAAATTCCATCTTTATCACTCACATTCCTCATATATCGCATTCTATATCCAATCACAACCTATTTTACCATCTAGTTAAAGATGATGTAAGGATGTGTCAAAATACATAAGTTATCATGTAGGAAACTATGGTGATTTTAGGTTAGGGGACTCAAACAATACTATTGTGATGAGAATTACCTACGACAATTATCCATGTAGTATTCTCATAGTGGGTCAATCTAGTACTTCATTTTACTAAACATGTACCTATGAGTTTCACTTAATATCTTATATAAATGATTAGTAAAACATAATCATTAGTCAAACTCATTCTAGTCTTTATTCATTGCTTTTCCCACAACTATAATAGACTAGGAACTAAGGATATTTATATTAGAATTTAAGTATCACCTAAGAGTTTTACTATTAAGTCATATACTTAGTGATCATACGTAGATTTAACTAATCAAAGATAATATTAGAATTAGCTAGTAATAATAAAAATGCCTATTTATTAATAAGATAGAAATATAACAAACTCAAAGTATGGCTGCTACATAATTTGCCTAGGGCATATCACTAAAATTAAGTGCCTCAATAAATTTTTTAGCAAAGCATTTTAAGGATAAGATATACAAGAACCCTAAGTATAGGGCAATAGACATAGTGGATGATGCAAAGAAAGAACTGAAACTGAACATTAGTTTTACAAAATTCAAAAGGGCAAAGAGAAAGATAATTAAAGAACATAATAGGAGCTATAGAGTGCAATTTGGATATCTTGAAGCATATGCATCAACTTTGAAAAAGAGCAGCGTAAGGACCAAGGATGAAGTAGGATTATATAAGGAAGCATTGAAAGAGGGTATGAGGGTGTTCAAAAGAATTTTTATATGTTTTGATGCTTGCAAAAAGAAATAGTTAGGGAGGTGTAGACCTATTATATGTCTCGATAGATGCTTTCTTAAAGGTGTGTGTAAGGGTTAACTATTGATAGTTATTGGACAAGATGGTGACTATCAAATGGTCCCAATTGCTTAGGCAGTGGCGAATAAAGAGAATAAGGGAAACTGGAGATGGTCTCTTTCATGGCTTATACAAGAATTAAAACTTGGTGATGGCTTAAAATTGACTATAATATCATATATGCAAAAGGTAACAATCATGTCTTGTTTAATTTTTGATTTTTTTATTTTAATTTCAAGCTTACACATTTTTCTTGTTTACAAGTAATGTCTTGTTTAATTTCTTGTTTATCAGTCATGTATGTTATAAGGATTTTTTTTTTTGCAGGGTTTGATCAATGTTGTAAGCAATATACTACCTGAGGCTGGGCATCATTGGTGTGCATGACATATTTATGCCAACTGGTCCAAGAAGTATGAAGGAGGAGAAATGAAGAAAAAGTTTTGGATCTATGCATGGAGCACATTCTAGGAGGAGTTTAAGGACAATTTGGCCAACATTAGTGAACCGAACTAGACAGCTAAAGAGGACCTTTTAAGGTACCCCCTTATACATAATGCATAGTTTATTTTAGCTCTAGATGTAAGTCATTAATGGTTGATAAAAATATATCAGAATTTTTTAATTCTTAGGTTAATGGTGCAAGGATGAAACCCATAATTACCATACTAGATGGCATTCAACTCCAAACTATGAACTTGATTAAGGATAACAAATTTAAATCTAATTAGTGGTTTAATGATTGGAGTCCATAATGCATAATTGTTTTACAAGATAATAAGGATATTGTAAGTAGCTATCAAGTTATTTTTAATGCTGATAAGGGTTATGAAATTGTAGAAGGGGATGACAAGCATACATTTTTCTTAGATAAATAATTGTGCACTTATAGGTAATGGGGTTTGTGTGGAATCCTATGGGCACATGCAATTTGTGCTTTCTATCACTCAATAGTTAATCCAATGTCTGTGATTCTAAAATGGTATAATAAGTCTTGTTATACAACAACTTATAAGTACCATTTACAACCTGTCCCAGGAAAGAAATTCATGAAAACTAATGAGTACCAACCAATTGAACCTCCTCCTTTAGTCAAGATGGCTAATGGACTAAGATCAAAGAGAATCAGAGCTTTTAATGAGACTAGATCCATGAGTAAGCTATCCATAAAAGGCTCTAAATAATATTATGGAATATATAAAGATCCTGGGTATAATAAAAGATTATGCCCTAATAAAGGCAACTAGGTTACACTATAGTACTTAATTTAATTTGCTTTAATTATACTTTATATCACTAATACTAATATTTCTTTGGCAAGTAAATTCATCAACACCTTTAAGCTCTCAACAGTCATCAATGGAGAACCCTTAAGTAGCACATGACTTAACTCAACATCCCTCAGTGGAGAACATATATGCATCACATTCAAATGCCTAGCAGACTAGACAAGTATTAAGTGTAGCTTCCAAAAGAGGTCAACCTAATGCACTTAAAGCATTATCCACCCTACCTACAAGGGTATCATCTCAATAATTGCCAAGAACAACAAGCCATGGTTGCAAATTAAATTAAAGTTAAGATCGCAAGGAGTGAAACCATAAATTTTTCTTCTCTTAGATCCTTCTTTGATGGGAGTGACTATCCTTATTGAAAATTCAAAATGGAGCTCTATATTGAAAGTGATCCAATTAGATTGTAGGATGTAGAATTAAATGGTTTGAAACTCTTAAGGAAAAAGTAGATAATGTTAAGTTCACCATTAATAGAAGTTAATGGAATTAAGATTAAAAAGATGAGAATCACAAGAATAAAAAGGTAATGGCCATCTTACTTGCCTCTATATAAAGGGAAGAAGGAGGAAAGATGCAACATTTCCTATCCATCAAGGAGATTTGGGAGACCTTTGAGAACCACTATGAAGTAAATATTCAAATAAAAAGTAAAAAGATTCAACTGCATGTGTATAAGGATGAACTTTTCAAGATGAAGCCTCAAGAGTCCATCACCAAGATGACCAACTGGTTAAATGCTCTCCTCATAATGCTTAAGAAACTCAAGGACCAATACATCAAGGAGGAGGTAAATATAAAGATTCTTAGAATCTTATCTAAGAAGCATTGGAATATAGAGTTACATATGTTGAAGAGTCTCATGATTTGTTAAAGCTTTTTATCAATATTCTAATTGGAAAGTTTTTTACTCATGAACTCACTTTGAAGCAAAAGGAGGATGAAAAAAAAGAAAAAGGAAAGAAGAAGAGGGGAGTAACTCTCAAAGGCTTTTAAAAAAGAAAGTGAAAAAGGGAGTCTTATGGACTCAAGTGAATATGATAGTGGGATTGCCATGTTCACTAGAAACTACAAGAAACTCTTTAGAAGAAAGAACT